>CP144183.1:20260000-21623598 GCA_036452645.1 Capsella bursa-pastoris
GAAGTGCCCCGTTGATTTTTTGCTTGGGAGACATATCGTCCAAATGGCAGCTCAGAAAAATTTCATATAATGTGCCAAGCCTTGGTTTCTAATTTGTCACAAACTACATTCAGATAGAAATAATAATAGAAAAGCTAGCTTTTTTCTTAGATTATCTTTACAGTGACAGTTTCAAACATCACAAGTAAAATAGATTGATCTTATTGCCACTTTCACTGAAACAACTGGATACCAACCAAGAAAAAAAAACTTCAACATGCATTTCCACTCTATTGTTCCGAAAGAAGAATTACAAACCAAGAACTATTCTTTCCACAAAGGGTAAGGACAAAAGAACGTGTTTAACTTAAAGACACTATTAACTGGGCATCTTTTGGTATGATTATTGCTTTTGATGCGAGTTTGATTCTCGGAATTCCCATAGACATTTTTCAAAACCATAGACCTTACATCTCAGAATCTATGCAATATATTTGTATTTGATGCATGCTTTTTCACAGATCACCTCCCATCTAAGAAATTTGACTATATACATAAAACTTCACCTATATTACTGGGATATTGTCTAGGATGCTAGCTAATAACCAAGAATTTTGTATAGTGGTATGATCAAGTCAAAATTTACGACAAGATCTTAGTGATATGAACACTGGAGAGCTTTTGAGTGATTGATGTAACACAGCCGACTAAAACATGTAGCTTCTAATAGGCCAGCGAAGTTTAGACAAGTGAATCAATGTATTTCTGGTCTATTTCTATACAGAGTACATTGCAAACCATTGGACTGAATTGAAAGAGATCTCATAGAATCTAGATCTTGGAACATCCTATCAAGACTAAATTATTAAGTAAAAGTCAACTTAGAGCACAAGACCACCATATGACCAAATACGGTGATCTTCAATGTTTATACTAAATTGATTAGCAACAGGGCATTTGGTCTAGTGGTATGATTCTCGCTTTGGGTGCGAGAGGTCCCGAGTTCGATTCTCGGAATGCCCCGTTGACTTTTTTGGATGTCTGATTTAAAATACAAGGTTAGGACTATCATGGAAAAACATGTTCTTTAATGCATTTTCTAACAATTTCTAGCAAGGTTAAACTAGAAAACATGCCTGTTTGGTATAAACTGCTACAAATATAATGAGAATCAAAATGTACCTTAGCTATGACGTCCACTGCCTCACATTATGCAGCAAGAATACAGTTTCTTGATAACGGAATAAACACAGAACATAACTAGCTGAACGCTACCGATTTCTTCAAGAGATAACTACAGGAAATGACAAAAACAGAAAACAAAACACAGCCTAAAACTGGTATCCAAGTATCAATAACAGTTGTGCATTGAATGATTAATATCAACAACAGGGCATTTGGTCTAGTGGTATGATTCTCGCTTTGGGTGCGAGAGGTCCCGAGTTCGATTCTCGGAATGCCCCCATTGACTTTTTTCTTGGGAGACATATCGTCCAAATGGCAGCTCAGAAAAATTGCATAGCCTTGGTTTCTAATTTGTAATAAACTACATTCAGATAGAAACACAATAACCAGGTAATTTTTCTAGTGGTATGATTTTCACTTTGGGTGCGTGTTTGATTCTCAGAATACCCTATTGACTTTTTTCAAAACCATAAGTTCTATGTTCCATCTCTGAATTCTTGACTATATATATGTATTTGGTGACTAATTGTCACAGATCAGATTCAGCTTTCAGCCATGTGTACTTACCTAAACTTAACCAATATGTTGTATTGTCTAGGGTACTACTAGTTAATAACCAAGAAGTGGAGAAATAGTGGTATGATCAAGTCAAGACAAAAAAAGATCATAATGAATCAAACTACTGGAAAGCTTTCAAATGACTGATGTAAGAAAGCTAATTGAGCCATCGATAGTATATTGCAAACAACAAACATGGTGAAAGAAGTCTCATAGAATAGATCTAGGAACATCCTATTGAAACTAAAATATTTAAGTCAACGTCAACTTAGAGCACGAGACAACAATATGACCAAATACATATGATGGCCTTCAATTTTTAAACTAAATTGCTTAGCAACAGGGCATTTGGTCTAGTGGTATGATTCTCGCTTTGGGTGCGAGAGGTCCCGAGTTCGATTCTCGGAATGCCCCCATTCACTTTTTTTGTCTTGGGGAAACATATGATCCAAAATTGCAACTCAGAACAATTGCATATAACATTTTAATGTGCAAGATCTTATCTCTCTGATAGAAGTAAACTCACAAAAGCATGTTTTGCTCTTAAAATTTCCATACAACCAACAGTTTCAAGCACAGTTAAATAGATAGAACTCATTTCCCATTCACTGAAACTAACCCATACCAAAATGTTTACTTTAACCTAAGAGATTGCGCAACTACAAAGAAAGAACGAACTTACTTACTTGTTAAGGAATTTAGTAGAAGAAAAGCTGGTTCAGGAATTTCGTCGAACATGTGGTAGGCGTACGTCATGTCAAATTGAGAAAACAACAAATCGCTCTTTTGGGTCGGCGAATCATTTCAATGACGATGACTAACGAGAAAAAGAAGAGAGACTATTTAAACTTTACTACCATTTGTGTTCACTGCCTCACATCACAATTGTATGGCAATTTCAATGTTCTTTATAAAAAGAGTCTATTTCTTCACAATGGAACTTTACTACCATTTTCACTTGTATTTCAAAAATAATAAATTTAAGGTAAAAAATTAAATTTAAGTTTAAACTGCATTTGGAGATTTTTTTATTTTATTTTTTTTGTGACAAAAAAAAATTAATAACACTCTGTTGCATATTTGATGAAACGCAAAATTATTTTCGCGATAATTGTTAAATTGGTTTATCATATACTTCTTTTGAAAAATTTAATTTTTTAACACAAATTATACCAAAGAACTAAACTCATCAAAAATCTTCTTTTTTTTGTAAACTCATCACAAATCTTCTTTTTTTGTAAACTCATCACAAATCTTCTTAAAAACTAAATTAAACCAATATATTAACTTGTTAAGTCTCCAATACTAGCTTACTTTTTCACTGTACTTACTAGTTTCTTAACTTATCAACTGCAGTTACATGAGCTTAGTTGTGCTTCATCTTCTTCTGTCTATATACTTCCCTAAGAAGCTCTTCAAGTTCTTCACATAGAGGTTCTGGAGTGAGCTGAATCATGTCATCACCATCACCATCACTTTCCCCATCCGGATCTGTCTCCTCCTCGCTGCTTAGCCACCCACAGTGAGAACTCTGGGCATCTGAAGAATGATCTTGACCTCAGTAAAAGAATGTTTCACGCGCATTGAGATTGTTATCGAGATGAGTATATACCTCCACCAGAATGATGTGCATAATCTAATGATGCTTCTGCGAATTGAAAAGCTGGCGGTGATGAGTCCATGATTGCTTTGTTAGTGATCAATAACGCATCAGCCTCCTGTAGTGCACACAACATTCATATCGCATGTTTAGTAACATATGGACTCAAGAAACCAGTCAATAGTCTCTGATCAAACTAATACCAACAATGAAAGTAACACAAATTTGTGACCAAGAAGAACAAATCACCTTTTCTTCTTCCTCTTCTTGTTTTACCAGACCCATTTCTTCTCGTTCCTCGGCCACCAATTGTTTACCTTGCTCCTCTTGCTTTTCAAGGCAGATAGAAAGGAGGGCAGCATAGTTACCATCTTCAATAAGAAACCATTGGTCCTCACCATAAACCTGAAATCCAAATTGAGTAAAAGCGTCACTTTCAAGTTTAAAGGAAACTTCTTTTTCAACCAAGGGAAAATGGAGACTCCAAAACTGTTGAACAAAAACCTCTAACACATGCTTGATACTCGCACTGATAACACGCTTGTCAAACCCATACTCTTTCATACGGTCTCGTGCTGCATCCTCTCGCCTCAATCCAATCTGCTGCAAACATAAGGAGAATTAAACTAGCAATTCAAAACACTATAAAAGAGAGTAAACCATAGAAGAATGAAGAACACTCATCAAACAGCTTTATATTTATCATTGAGAATCAATTGAAACAAAACGAGAAATCCAAGAACAAATGAAACAAACCAGAAACCTAATTATGAAACCTAGTCCCAAACCTCCACCACACTGATCTGTCCAAATCCTCTAAGTAACAACGAAGCTTACCTAAGTATGGTTAAATCCTCTATGTAACAATAAAGCTTACCTTTTTCCTTCCTCTGGGCGCCATTTCCTATCTTCTCTTTGGTTCCTGAAGAAACTGAAGTACAAAAACATCAGTTTCCAATCTTTGGGTTAAAACCAAACACAAGAAAGCCAACTCAAGAGTGATCAGTTTTCAAACCTATGCAACAACAAGAACAAAGACAACAATGAAACACCTTAGTTTTCAAATTCAAAGGAACCTAGAGACAGAAGCAACAGTAAAGACAATGTATCTACTAATTTTGATACATTTGAGTTCAGTAACCTAAACCCAGAAATTTCCAAAGAGAAAGAAACAATTTTTGTGTTCGTTTCCACAGAAATCAAAAGCTAAATCGAAATGTTCTAAGTTTCAAGACATACATTAAGAACACAATTAATAAACCCATTACAGGACACGGCGGCTTAAGTCATGATCGAGTTTGGTACGACGGAATACCTAAGAATCGTGTTTGATTCCTGACGTGACGAAACGAAAACTTCACAGAGAATTTGAGTGAGCAAGTAAGAGAGAGATTGAGAGTGAAAACGAAAACTTAGTATTCGGTTCGGTATTTTTGGTTTTCGGTTCGGTATTTTTAAATTTCGGTTCGGTTTCTTTCGGTTTTAGTTTGGTTTTGATTTTTATATAAGCATCCGATCGTAAACTGAATTATTTTAGGATATTTTTTATTTGTTTCGGTTTTAACCGAAAAGTTTGGATATTTTTGTGATATAATTCGGTGTTTCCGGTGTATTATGTATTTTTGTGATATGTTCGGTGTTTACGAGTAATTTTAGATATTTTCGGTACAGTTTCGGTTTGAATATTTAGATATGTTGGATTTTTTTGTTTGATTATTCGAATATTTTATATTTTTGGTAGTTTTTAGTTTTTTAATCTAAAAATAACTAATATTTTTAAGTATATAATTGTATTTTAGATATTTCATATATCCTTTCGGTTTTTCAATTTGTTTCGGTTCGATATAATTTGGTTTTAAATACTTTCGAACCTGAATTAAGGGGGTGTTATTCAACCTTGTATTTTAATTGATTTGGATGTATTTCAAAATCTAGCGTTATCTCTATATTAGTAAAAGAGGAGTACATTTAGCATTTTCGGGTCGGGTTTTTTTTTTTTAAATAACCCGAAATCTAATTGCTGGATCCTCAACGAAACGGGTTAACCAACGTATACGGATTTTGCCACATGCCAAATTAATTGCAACTTATTTGTTTAAAAACGAAATATTTGAAAACCTTTGCAATCAAGTTAGGCGGAGCATATTTGGAAATTCTATAAATTAGGATATAACAATAAATAGGTAAGATTAGAATTACTTGTGCGTATATTTCCAAATGACAACCAAAAATCTCCAATCCCGAACAAATACTCGAAATTAATTAATATACTTATTCTCCTAATTTATTCCTTTACGAGTAGTAATTTTGTTAAGTAAATATTAGCCATTTAATAACGATAATTACGGACATAATATTCCCTCTTACCAATACCTAATTGTGCGTTTCTAAGTTTTACTATATAAACAATGGTACTCGACTATGTAAAATAACCTAACATTATACTCTTTCGTCTTTCTCTAATTTAAAAACTCTTTGGAAATGGCTACTAATACCGTCATCACTGATTTGCTTAGCATCAAACCAGATATATTGTCCACTCTTGGAAGCAGAACACCCTCTACTCTGGCGAGACCCTCGAAATGGTGTTAGCAGACGTATCCGTAAGTTATACTTCTTCATATTCATATATGGAACTCTTACTTTTCCTAAAACTTTTTGCTAATGCTTTCTTCTTCTTCGTAGGGAACTCTCATTGATGCTACTATCAAGAGAGACCAGACGCCGATTCAGATTATATGAGTGCGCAAGAAGCACGCCGCTTCATGATTTACGTCCATACCAAAATGATGATCGGTAAGTTCATATTTTGATTAGAAAAAGACTTGAGAAGCTTACATAAATGTTTGTGCATGACTTACTTGATGACCCATTTGCAGTTGACGATGAGTATATTATCATTGGGTCTGCTAACATCAACCAGAGGTCAATGGATGGTGCAAGGAACTCTGAGATAGCAATGCTAGGCTACAATCTGAAATAACGTTTCTTAAGCTCTTTGCTTACGAATCTTTCTTTAATGTACATATTCTATATAATAGTTATTACGTGATGTTGTGAGGGAGTATTTTTTGTCAATTGATTCTAAGAGCTTAGACCATTTTATTGGACGTGGATGCTAATACCCGCTACTTTATAATTTTAGAGAACCAGTATCGTACTTACCCAGAGTTAATATAACAGCAAAAGTCTTTGTGTTTTTTTGTAGTGAATAATATAATTTTTAAAAACCATCTGAATATTTCAAAAAAACTTTACTTCACATTTGAAATTAGTTAATAGTAATATTAACTATTTGGATAGTTATGACTTATATATACTTATGAACATATCTTTTTAGAAAATCATCGTTTTCTTTTTCTCCCTTTACTAATATAGAGATATCATTCCCCACTTATGTCAAAAAAAAAAAGATATCATTCCCCAATCCCCACTACACACTTTCACTATCCTTTTAAACACCAATTACTATATATAGAGATATATATATATATATATGTTTATTTGATAAAAGTTTACCAATTTTTTATAACTTATTATAATATTATATTAACAAACAATAATATTCCGATAACATTCCCCTGCGATGTAGCGCGGGTCCGAACCTAGTTTAATGATGTATTTTAAAAACCACAATAAAATCTGCTGTTATTGGATTTAACATTTGTTGGATGTATTTTAAAGTACTTTAAAACAAGCGTTATTCAATTTTCAATGGATTTTGTTTCATTTAAGATTTTAATGTATTTTACATCTAAAACACGTACAAACACAATCCTAACATTTTTCAAAGTATTTCATCTCTTTCAGACCAAATCCATCTTAATTGTATTTAAAGGCTATTGAACTTTAAAATCCACCGGTAATTAAAATCCCTTAAAATTCTCCATCCAATAACACCCCCTAAGATTCATTCAGTTTTTCAGTCAATTTCAATTCGATTCTGGTTCGGGCTTTTCGCCTAGGACTAACGAAAATGGTGGAAAGTGTTGAACTATCATGTTTCTATTAACTAAAGAATCATATTTTTTCTTATTATTATTATGTTTGTGTTGGCACAAGTCATAGTTTAAAATTGGTATCTCCAAGATCAAGAAACTGTAATTTGAGTTCGTAAAGCGGCAAGCAACAACAAGAAAACACACAAAATGTTAGACAAAACACAAAATCTTGGTCTAGTCAAAGCAAAAGAGAATCTGATGATCCTGTGTAAAGGTATAACATAGCATATATGGAGAGAGCTTACAATATAAACGATGAAAAGCTCTTCTCTATTAAGTCTTTTAACTAAACACCTAAGTGGGATGTGATTTCTATGTACAGAAACTAAGTATGAGCATTGATTCACCAAGGTCCTGACTCTGTCCTCCTCAGCCTTTTCTTTGGACCTCCTTGAACAAGATTCCTCAACTCCATCTCCTGTTTTATAACATACACAGCACCAAAACGGCAGGGTTTTATAAGTTCAGCTATGAATGTGCGGTTTAGAGATTGCGGACAGCGGTATTTGATGAGTTTAGTGTTACGATGGGATAAGAACAAATACCTGATTCTTTTGCATTTCCATAATCTTTGCCTGTAATAACATGTGGCATATGATTAGTAAGTAAACTTAGTAAGTAAACTAAGTTATGATTGATTGGGTTACCTGCTTTCTTTGTAACTCGTCGTTCTCTTCCTTCAACTTTGCAACTTCAGCTTCAAGCTCCACAGTATAAGCCTACAAAGCATATCAACCAGAACTGAGAAGCTTAAGAGATATATTAGCATGCCATTCAAAAAGTAAGACCCTCAAATTTAGAACTCAGCAAATTGGAATGTGACATGTCTAGTTTCTTAAATTTTTATGTTTAGGTAGCACCAATCACCCTCTTTACCTACCCTCATAAAATAAACAAAAATGGAGTCACTACAACTTCTTGATGAACTTGAACCCTCAATACTCTGAGCCAGCTTGAGACATTAGCAAATTACATTCCAATATATGGTCTGGTCTGCTGTGAACATCTGTGGATGCAACATGTGTATACACCAAAACCAGAACGTTCATATTTGTATTCAAGATTCATTCAACCACAAGAAACACAAGTACTTATGCACGTTTTCAAATCAAGTCTCAATAATTCTGTTTGCTACACTAATTTAATAGATAAGAAACTTAACGCTTTGAATTTAACATTCCATTGTGGGCTAAAGAAGAACTAAACTACAGGATAACCAACCAAATTTTCTTTACAAGTATTTTGGCGCATAACACAAACAAGGGCATATCGAAAGATGGTGATGAAGAGATTTGACATATTACCTGTTTCCTGGCTCGTGACCTCGCAGCTGATTCTCGGTTCTTTATCATTCGCCTTTGCCTCCTCTCAACAACTTTCTCCACAGTACCACTCTTTCTACCCCTGACACCACCATTAAACATGTAAGGAGATGGAGAGAGTGATGAACAATCACCATTACTCTTCCCTATCCCTTCTGATGACAATGGTGTAACAGGAGACACAGCACCAACGCCCACAGCTCCAGGAATTGCAGCAGCAGCACCCTGGACCAGTCCCATATTGTTCGTTTGAGACTGATCTCCAAGTCCCATAATCCCACCACCTCTTATCCCAGGACTATTAAGCTGGCCAATTTGTGTTCCATAACCAAAACCAGGCTGCTTAGGCATGATTGGCTGTTGTTGTTGCGGTTGCTGGTATGCAGATCTAGCTCCATTAACATTCAGAGGCAAACTAGAACCTTGAACCTGCAAAGGATTTGCATTCTCTGCACCAAGATTTCCCATTACACCACCGGCAACAACTCGTGGCGAAGGCTGCTGAAACTCAACGGAGAAACCCCTGTTGGCATCATTACCAAAGTAACCGCCTTTATTGTTCTCAGCAATCTGAGCTTTTGCAGCAATCTGAGCTTCCTCTCTTACAACACCCGCACGGACCAAAAACTCCTCCAGAGTTACTTCACCTAAAGTTTGCTGCCTCTGACTCTGACTCTGATTCTGAGCCTGAGCTTGAGCCTGAGACAAGTTTGTTCCTCCTCCTCCACTACTTCCAACTTTAAAGAGATCTTTCCAAACCTGATCAACCGTCATCTGACTAAGCGTTCGAGGCAGAGTCAACGAGCCTTGCTTCTGCAACTGCAACCCCTCTTTTCCTCCACCAGCAACTGGAACCATACCACTAGCCATAGCTTGTGTCTCTTCAGCACTCCATATGTTCTTTAACAACTCATCCATGTTCATTGACCCAAAATCTTTCCCTAAACTGCTCTGAAACTCATCAAAAGTCAACGAGTATATTGAACCTTGTCTAGTCAACCCTCCTACACCACCATCACCTGGTGGCTCATTCCCCAAATTGTTGTTCTTGAAACTCACATTACCATCCATTTTCTTCTGCAAAATATGTTCCCAACCTTATCTGCAAACTAGGATCTGAAAATAAAAATTCAACCTTTATAGTATCACAAACCTAATTTGTATAAACAAATCCAGAAATCTGCAAAACCCCAATACATTAACAGATTCAAATGGACAAAACCAGATTCAACGAACAAAGGGGTTAATAAATGCGTTTATGAGACAAGTATAAGCAAAATTAGTAATTTATCCAAAACTAAGTATGGACATAAATGGAAAGAAGAAGAAGAAGATGAGCATCTCAAGCTTCACAGTTTCAAGTTTCTTCTACACACATACAGAGATGAAATATCAAAAGAATAAAAATCTAATACCTTTACCCTTTTTAGAAATTGATTCGTGTGTTTGTGTGCTTCGTCTCTTTCTCTGCCCAAAATTTTTTCAAAATGTTTGCTTCTTCGTTTGGGTGATTAGGTGTTTCGTCTGCTCAGCCAAGTGTCTCTCTCTGTCTCCTAACAATCGAAATAAATACTAACATTTCTTTATTGGAGAGTACTTTAGTAAATTGGTATATACACTTAACTTTTTATATATATTTTATTTTGAGTCACTTTTGACTCTTTAAACTTTTTTTTGCTTCCTAATGTTACTTTTTGGTTTTAAGCGTTGTTTTTTTGTATTTTGTCGTGTTCTTCTAGCTTACACAACAGTTAGATTATATGCATTTTTTGGTTATTTATAGATAAAACCCTAAATAATTAGGGTTTTTAAAATATTTTATATCCTCGTTTTTTATTTAAAGATTGAACTTTAGATATATAAGTTTTGGTTTGATTATATATAAGTAAATATAGATCATTTTATTTTTATAAACGATGGAAAGTAAAATCGTATTTTGTTTAGTGGTTTCTAAAAGGGCATCGATTTATTAAAGAAAAATTTACAAATGTGTATTTTCATTTTTACTTTTATATATTATTTTACATAATATCACATAGTTTTTGTAAATCATCTATAATAAATAGCATTTGTTTACCTTTTTTATTAAGGTATTATATATACCATAAAAATAGAGCCCAAAATAGATGTTATTTTTCACTTTAAAAACAGTTTTGGAGAATGCAGCTAATATTTTATTATTCAGATTTTATCTAAACTTTTTACATCTAAATTTTAACGTAGAAGATAAACGGGTTTTATGCTAAAAAAAAATATAAAATCGTCAATTTTTTCAATTTTATTATTTGCTTCTAAATAATGTAAATAAATCATAGAGAATCAAAATATTATATGCAATATGATATGTTAGATATATGATCGAAATACATTGTGATTGTATAGAAATTATATTTCCAATATATGATCAAGATTATATTTTCCCCCTAATAATTCTGCTAATTAACCATTTTTTTTTCCTTCTAGTCAACTTCTAGTTACCTCTTTTTCAAAAAAAAATCCTAATTAACCAATTAACATCAGTCAAATTTTTTAATAGAAAAATCAATCACAATTGAATTGTGTGCTTCCCAAAGTGACAAAGTCCCAAAATAAATCAATCACTTAAGTTTTTGTTATTTGTTCCACATTACTTCTTTAGTCCTCCTCCCAAATTTAAAAGTAGTTGTAACGAACGAACGTGTCGCTCCATCACTGTCTCAACGACCATTAACAAAACCACTAACCAACCTCGATCCGACAGAACACATTACGAACCCAAAAATCTCAGCCGTTGAAACTTCGATGTAACGTGGACGGACACGATTGTTTTGGCTTTCAACATCTGACTTTGTTTTTCGTGGGGAAGATGTCAGAAAAACAAAGAGAGTCTTCTTTTTTTGCTTCTTTAGGTTGGTCCACGTCTCTTTACTTTTTTTGTTTATGTCCAATTATATCAAACTTACCTTATAATACGTTTTCAAAGGTTTAAAGAATTGATTACAAGGACAATAATACTCTCAATTCACTAATTATAGTAATGTTTTTTGTTTCTTCTAAAGTACATCACTGACTCTTAGTTACTAGCTAGTATTATAGTTTAACAAGTTTTGAAAGTTTGTTCTAAAAAATTCTAGATCGGAAGTTACTCTAGAATCTACCCAAAAAGTATTTTTTCGTTTATTAATTGTTTTAGCCAATGGGAGAAAGAAATAAGCTTTGAATGAAATTAGTATATCAAATTATGTATTTCAACTCGATTAAGCGAATCAAAAATATAGATTAAACTTATCAAGCAGAGTAAATTAAACAGATCAAGCAGATGGCCATACATGGAATATGTTATCCAGTGACTAACATAATGAAGACATCCAAATTTTACATATGACTTATTATCCATATCAAGCCGATTAAGTGAATCAAATATAGATTATGTGTATCAAGTAGAGTAAGTGAATCAAATGCAAATTAAACACATCAAGCTGATTGATGCAGAAAAAGTGCAATCTATCAAATGCATTTTTTTAAAAGTGATTTGAATAGTAAAATAAAATCAACCGTACTATCAAAGTATTTCAAGGAAATTATGAAAAGTACCCCACTTTTTTTTTCAATAATACCATTACTAGTTTATTTTCGAATAATACCACAAATTCAATATTAAGATGACTTAAATATCTAAATCTAGCCGATTCAGCAAATCAATTAATATAAATTAAGCTTATCAAGCAGAGTAAACAAATTAAATGCAAATTAAACAGATCAATCATAAGTGTGATCATTCAAATGTATTTTGAGAATATTGAAAAACTAAAATATGTCTTGGTTAACTGTTGCATCGTTTTTTAGCGCGGTAGAGTCGGGTGCGATGTTGTTGGGCACGACATTTCCAGCTGCAGAATGGTTGGCCACGCCTTTGGCTGCGACTTCTGCTTGAGTAGGGTGCGATAACTGTTGTTCTAGATCTGGAAGTGTAGAGGCATACAGATGTGCTAGTGTTGGTTGTTTGGAAGTGTAGATTTCTAGACAACTTGAGGTATTTGATTTTGAAATGCTGTCTACTCTCTCATAACGTCTAGATTTTTTATTATGGTCGTCAAGAAAAGAAGAAGTTTGAACTACCACAAATTCAATAATAAAATGGCTTAAAATACATTTTTAATTATGAAATTAAAAACCTTAAAGTGAAAAGAGAGAAACCAAAATATTTAGTTTTCTTTGTAATTTATCGAGCAGAAATAAGTATTTTTATACAAAAAGTTGTGGTATATATTATTTCAAAAGTAAACTAATGGTGGTACTGGTACTTTTGAAATAAAAAGCTAATATATGTTGTATTTTAAAGTATATCTCAATATTTTATAAATAATACAAATATTGGAATATGTATATTAAGTACCTGAATAATTTATTGTTTTATAGGTAATATAATTCCTAGGTTTTATACCGGAATCTTCCATCTTCAATACATTTTACTCCAAATTTCGTCGAAAATATAGTTTTCAACGTACATATTTCAGTACTTGAAAATGGTTGATAGAAAAACTTTTAAAAATATGGTTTGCGTTAAGAAAAAAAAAAGTTAATAAGTGAATAGGGTATTCTTTGTTTTGGGTCATATTTTTTGGTCATTGGTCTAATTAACCTTTTCATTTTTTCCGATTAACCAAAGTGAGAACCAAAGTACAAAACATTTTTAAAAGCAAAGTGCATCTCATTGTTCAGACCCTGCACTCAAGTGTGTACCCTTTCTCTTACCTCTCACATAAGCTAAATTGAAAAAGATTTTATCATATAAATGCCAAAGATTTTAGATAATGAACATATTAAATTTCTGATGGTTCTTCTAATTTACTCATATCTCCTGCGAAAACCATATTTTTCTAGAAAGTTCCATTTGCAATTCCAACTCAAAGAAAAATAGTGACTGGATCTTCTGTGTCTTGAGTTCTCACTCCAAAACCTTGTAGTTGTGAGACGAGAGGATCCGAGTCCAACGAGCGTTTTGAGTTTGAAAATCTACAATAAGGGCTTCTTCATTCATCTGTTCTGCCTACGTTTGCGAAAATGTCTGAGGATGAAACTGTCTGCATACAGTGGATACTTCTTTTTTATCAAACCTTTTATGCATTTCCAATACGAAAAGTCGACTACTTCTCCATCTCTTCGAACTATAAACATACATCGCGAGCTCTCAAAATCTGGGTGATGCCCAACCTGCAACCACAAACCAAAGTAATCAAGATACTATTTGTTGGTGTGCATTACAATGAAATCAATAGTCAGGATAACCATTAGAAGCAGTATGTCCACTTGGTAAGAGCTCGTATTTTTTTCAGAATCTCAAAAGCATAATACATACCATGATATAGTCAATCCCACATCCGATCTTCTTCTCAAACTCAGGGTGATAAGGTAGCAGCATCTCAACAATCATTCTCTCATGCTCGGGGCTTAACCTATCTTGGTTTGCATATCTGCACAATTCAAATGCCACACAGAGCTACCATTAAATCACGGATGAACATACAAGCAGCAGCATTCACATCTAATCCATACTGAAAAACAGCTAATCAATCCCTTTCAACCTCAGCATTCAAATTTTAAACGGCATGACTCAGAATAACTAAAACCAATTCTTTATCATATCAACCAATAAACACTAAATTAGACAAACAAGTGTTAAATTCCCCCATGACGTGTATCAAGTGCTGAAATCGATTTCCTCCTAAATGCTTAAAGCTTACACAGTAGCTACACATCCCAATACATGACTATACCAAGCTATAAACACTAGACTATGAACTTCTGCAATCGATTGCCTCCTAAATGCTTCTAGTCATGACTCATGCAAGATCAAAAGAACAAGAACCAATACATGACCATATTAATCTAGAGTATAAATTTTCTGCAATTGATCGCATTCTAAACATTACGAGCTTACACAGTAGCAACAGATACCAATACCAAATCAGAAGAACTAGAACAAATTTCCAAGTTACAGAGAGACTCTCGAGCTCCCATATCAACCAGTAAACAACTCAATTAAACACCAAAAATATCAAAAACTTGTTAAATTCCTCATTTATACTATAAACTCTTGCAATCAAATGCCTCCTAAATTCTTAGAGCTTATCAACTCATGTGAAATCTGAAGAAGCTAGATCCAATTTCCAAGTTACAGAGAAACTCTCCAGCTCCCATTAAGATCATATCAAGTATCAACGAGTAAACAACACAGCAAAAACACCAAAAGAATTGTTAAATTCTCCATCTAGACTATAAAATTCTGAAATCAATTGCCTCCTAAAATGCTTAAACCTTACGCAGTGTTACTGATTCTGATCGTAAGAAATTGAGATTACAAAAAAAACTTACTTCCCAGAGTGAAGAATCATTCTAACGAAGCCAACAAGAGGAACGGTAACCTCAAGAATCTTATCTTCCCAATCGACGAACTCATCACCCTCGCCGCTCTCTTCCTCCTCTTCGGAGCTTTCCCCCGACGAAATATGCGGCCGACGAAGCAAATCAGAGCCGTACGACTCCGTGTTACCGATCCTAGCGCCGTCAGATTCCGTTCGCAAGGCGCGAACTCGAGGCCTTAGGGAAATAGAGTCACCACGCGGGAAATACAAACAGAGAGGTGAGGAAGATGAAGAAAAGGAGAAGATGTAAGCTCCGCAGCGGAAGCACGGTGGCGGCGAGCAGGAAACGGAAGCCAAGCTCATGGCCGTAAGATTTTATGGAAGTGAAGAGAGAGAGAGAGAGAAGAGAGCTAAACCGTTACATTATCCATTCGCAGAAGTCTGAACCGTGGAAAGCTTGCGACCAGAGAATTGACGGATGGAGACGAACGTCTTTTATTTGGGCCTTTATTGGACCTTACCAGAACGTCTTCTATTTGGGCCTTTAATGGGCCTTTAAATACACAAAAAAAAATATTAAGATTCGATGTATCTTGCAGTAAAACTTATCTAATTATATAAAGTTTGGATTTTAAATTTAGTAACTCACGTAATCGTGACACATGTCAATTTTAGTGGTTAGAAATTTTACTATGTAATAATGAGTGTTTTTTTTCTTGGACTATACTAATAGAGAGATACACCGATGAATGGAAATGTGGTATTAGGCTTTTTTAAAATTAATTAGCTTTCTCTTTATTTTTATATATTGACAAAAATAACTCTGTAACACAACTAATTTGAACTAACATGAAGAAATGAAAAGTGACCGACTGTAATACTAACTGCATTTTTATCAGTTACCAAAGATATGAATTAAAAAAAAAGATATGAATTTAAGATATATATTATCAGTTAACAATAATAATAAAAATACATATATTTCTGATATTGTACATCAAAATGACTGTTTATTTGTACTCTAACGACATTGTTCGAGAACACAATTATAAAAAAAAGTAATTAAAAGACATTTGCGTGATCATTTGTTGATTAACAATGTAAAATATATTATACCGCGATAAGTTACAAGTTATGTGATAACCTCAGATTCCCAGAGTTTTGATACGCAACGGAACTTAGGTATGGATTTTGCAGGAGCTCGAGAGAAGATGTTCATTAGGAGATCTATTGGGAGTTCTGTTACACGATTTTTCATGGCGATATCTAAGAGCTTCAAGGTTAGGTATTTGTGAGAGAAGAGAATGTCTTTGGTTGTTCTGATTTTTAGGGTTTTCGCTCTTATTAGAGATGAAGGAATCGGAAAATCGAGTAAATTTGGAAAAATACTCTTTTTTAAAAAAAAATTAGTTTACATTTTTGAAAATATCCTTTTTTATAAATTATTTTAAATATGTAAAATTATATAATAATAATCAACCAAAATATCTATATTTTATAAATTCAAATGGTAATAATTAAATATTTAAAATTTACAAAGTTGTTAGATAACTTATGATTTTTAAGGTTTTATCATTCTAAATATTTTGTAAAAATAATAATGAATAACAGCTTTCTATTAATGGTAAGTCAAAGTGTTATTGTCATGGTCTATGATTCATTATTATTGACAACATATAGAAAACAAAAAATTATATTGATAATATCACCAAGAACAGTTGAATTGAAACAAATTTTGTGATATGTTAAGTTGGAAATTTTGCTTAAATAGTTGGATTTTTTTATATTTAAATGATATTTTATTTTTCTCTAAATTAATAATAGAAATTTAGTTTTTTCTCTAAACTTTGAATTTAGTTTTAGTTTACTAAAAACAATTCCTTAAATTTAAATATAGACAGAATAATCATCTTATATATAAACTTTTAATTTTAAAAATAAAAGGGGTAATTTCAAAGTATAACTCATAAACAAGGTAGTTTCAAAATAACCCTAAAAATTTGGTTTGAATTCTTTTATTTTAAAAAAATAAAATAATAGTTGGTTTACGAAGTTTTGGTGTCGAGAACGTAAAAAAATCCAAAATATTTGGGTTACATGTCGGATTACAATTAATTGTGACACCAAGGTTTCATGATATATAGTGATATGCGGAGAGATTTAATAGAATTGATTGGCCAATTGTCACCAAATAACACGTATATTTTCGGTTAAGAGTCATAAGAGAACTCCACTGTTAAGCGTGTTAATTATGGAGTAGTTAGGATGAAAAAAATTTCTATTTTTATCTAAATATTTAACAAAATTATATATGATATGTGGCAACATCTTATGTTTTATTTGATATATATTACGATCACGTGAGTTAGTAACTTTGAATTGCAAACTTTAATAATAAGTCTCAAGACTTGCATATGTGTACTTAGGTTAATGTCATTGTATATAAGGCGCAACCTTGAGTCGATTATAAACAATGACATTAACCTAAGTAAACACATAATATATTGTCAAACTAAATACAGACAATTTACATATTACAATATATATCCTATATTCCCCAATAGATATCCGCGGATATCTAGATCCGACCATTTGTCTGTATCTAGTTTGCCAATATATTATATTACAATATATATCCTATATTCGCCAATAATATCCGGTTTTTTTAACGGATATTCGAATCCGGATAATCGGTAGCCACGGATCCGGATCCCGATAGTGTTTCTCTATATCCGACGGATACAGAGCCGGATCTGGATAGTCCCAAAAACCCCGGATATTCAGATCTGTCTCAGGGCTAGGTAGCATTGCCATTGTGTAAAACAAACATCATCATTGTTTTGATTTTTGAATATTGTGATTTTCCAAAAAAGAAAGAGACATCCCAAAATATTAATATTAATCAAAATTTAACAATTAACATGAAGATCTAGTAACAAAAAATTAAGACAAATGTAAATAAATTTATATATTTATACTTTATACTAATAGTCAAACCTTACATAATAATAGCTTGGCATGGGACTAAAACTTCAAAACATTTCATTCCCTTTATCAACGGATTTTAAAAAATGACTAATTTACGTGGACCACGTTACTTTCTTAGCCGATAACAAATAAACAGAGTCAGAGCAGAACACAAACGTAAGCAATAAACCAAAAAAACAAAACAGAGCAAAATGTCTGTCGTCTTACGTGGAGGCATCACCGGAGGCTTTCTTCACCGTCGTCACAACACTTCATCCGTCATCACAAGAAGAATCACATCCATCAGAGCCACCGCAGGAGCAGGAGGCATCAATCCAACGGTGGCTGTTGAACGTCCCACGTGGCTACCTGGCCTTGACCCTCCTCCTTATCTTGATGGAAAGTGAGTATCCTTGTTCTTGTTGTCTTCATTTGCTACAAAAGCTTCAAATTTAAACCATCTCTTTTTGTGTGTTCTTGAAATATAAAGATTAGCTGGAGATTACGGGTTTGACCCACTTGGGTTAGGAGAGGATCCGGATAGCTTGAAATGGTATGTTCAAGCTGAGCTTGTTCACTCTCGTTTCGCCATGCTTGGTGTTGCAGGCATACTCTTCACAGACGTAATCACTAATCTTGAACATTCTCAGTCTTTGAAATGTTGAAATATCTCGAAATATGACTAACTTAAGAGTTTTGTTTGGTTGCTTTAGCTGCTTCGGACCACAGGGATTCGTGATTTACCAGTTTGGTATGAAGCTGGAGCTGTCAAATTTGATTTTGCTAGCACCAAAACACTCATATTTGTACAGTTTCTACTTATGGGGTAATGAATCAAACTCAGTATCTCTGTATTACTAATCTTTATTGTTGGTTAGAATGATTCTGTATTGTTTCCACAGATTTGCTGAGACGAAAAGGTATATGGATTTTGTCTCTCCGGGATCTCAAGCTAAAGAAGAATCTTTCTTCTTTGGAATTCAAGCAGCATTCGAAGGGCTCGAGCCTGGATATCCCGGCGGACCGCTTTTGAACCCATTAGGCTTGGCTAAGGACATTAAAAATGCTCATGACTGGAAGCTTAAGGAGATCAAGAATGGTAATATATAGACTCATTGGTTTGTTTTGTGCACTTGTAAGCTTGATGTGTGTGACATGTTTGATCGGTTTTTTTAAACAGGTCGTCTAGCGATGATGGCGATGCTCGGGTTCTTCGTTCAAGCCTCTGTGACTCATACTGGACCTATCGAGAACCTTGTGGAGCATCTCTCAAACCCATGGCATAAGACCATAATTCAAACCCTCTTCACCTCTTCTTAGGTACATTCTTTTGTAACAAAAATTCGATTATTATTCGACAAGTGTATCAATACCTTTATTTCATTTTAAGAGTACAACAAATCTGTTCTAACCAACAAACTTAAAAGTTCACTGTTCTCTCTCAATTTAGATACTCTATTTTCCAGTTTCATAACGACATACAAATAGAATAACTCACTTGTTGGATGACTTCTTCCTTGACAAGAACATGAAGACCTTTGGCAACAAAGAGAACCTTTTCTTTTTCTTTTTTGCTTCAAGGGTAACATTACTACTGCTTCCTTGCTCACCAAATGTAAATGAAGTTGGTTTATGTAAAGCCGATTTCGACTTGCTTAAGTTCTCTTTATTTCCCCCTTCGGGGCTCCTATTCCCGTTATCTGACCTCCATTTTCGCAACTCGTGATCCATACCAGCCTTCCCATCTCTAGCTTTCTCGGCTTTTCCCATTGCTTCTTTCAGCGCTATCTTTCTTATAGCTGTTTCTCTTCTCACTTCCTCAAGATTCTCCAAGATTCTTGATTCTTCTTCCTTAGCCACCTCGATTTTAGAGACGATCTCTGCTAGTTTTCTGTTGGCTGCCTCTTCTGCCTCATGTGCCTGTTTGCTTAGCTCATAATATTCCTCCACTGAAATGATTATGCTTCTTGGTGAACTACTAATATCTTCGATTTTGCTAGCAAATTCAGTCTCTTGCAAAGCTTTTATCGCGGCTAAAGCCAACTTTTCAGAAGCTCTAGCAGCTTCCATTTCCTTTTTCGCCTTGATTAACTGACTTTCTATTGTAGAGAATCCGGTTTTCGCTTCATCCGAATCTTCCTTCGCCTTTCTCAGCTCCTCTCGAGCAGCTAAAGAAAGTAACTTTGCCTACTCTGCCTCTCTATTCGCTTCTTGGAACTTCTTGGCTATTTCTATACATCTCTCCTCTCTTGTTTCTTCGCTGTTTCTCTGTTTTGTCTCTGATAAATCTTTCTTCTCCCTTTCGAGTTCGGACTGCAATGAACCAACAATTATCTTCAATGTTTTCGCCTCCGAATTTGCTTTCTCAATGTTTACTTTAACTTCTTCAAGCTCATTCCTCGCGGAATCAACCGCTACTTGTATGTCACTGTTGTTTCTCTTTCCCATGTTAAAGTCTTTATAAGCCGCTATTTCGGCCCTCAGATCTTTCTGAAGTGCAGAAGCAGTATGTAGTTTGGTTTTCACATCATCAGCTGCATCAATCTCTTGTCTAAGCTTCTCAATCTGTTCTTCAACCATTTTTAGTTCCTTCTCCTGATTATAAACTTCCTGATCCAGAGCCATGGCTGCTTCAAATTTATTTTCTTGAGCTTCAAGATGAGCTGCATGAGCTGACTCCAATAACTCCTTAGTGGCAAGCATCTCTATTGTCAAACCTTCCATCTTTCTCTCAACATCTTTAGCTTCCAAAACTGAATCCTCTGCTCTTTTCGCAACCGAATCTTTTTCCCTCAACAAAGACTCATACTCATTAGACATTACTTGTATCTCTTCTCTTATGGTTCCTAACTCAGAAACCGCGGATAAATATCTCGCTTTAGCCACCTCGAGCTGCGATTTCGCTGCGACACTCACCTCATCAGCTATCCCTTGCTCCATTTCCTCCACTCGCAGCTTCGCAAGATCAGAGTCTTGTTTTGCTTGTTGCTCCTCTTTCTCAGCCTTCTCTAGCTCTAGTTTTAGTTCTTGGACAACACTCCTTGTCCTCTCAAGCTCCATCACCACCTGCTCCTTCGCCTCTTCTGCTACAACCACTTGTTTCTTGTACTCAGGCATATCTTCTTGTATCTTCTCAAGCTCTTGATCCACTGTCTTCTTTCTCTAGAGAAAATCATAAAAAATAAACAAAACTAAGAACAGAGCCGGTCCAATAAAAACCAAACCTAAGAACATATTTGTTGTACCTCAATTGTCTGGATTTTATGTGCTTTCCAATCTGTGATCCCACCAAATTTTGAAACAGCTTCTTTAACCGATTCAAACGGTGCAGCGGTATCGATCAAGACAGGACTAGTAGGCGATCCGAAACGCGGTGATACAGAAGATCTCGGATGAATAAAAGCTCTTGGTGAGCCAGGAACTCTAAGACGTGAAAGACCAAGATCTTGAATCCCTCCAGGCAAAAACTTTGCATCTTCGATGAAATCATCGATTCGAGAATCAAGCGAAAACGAGTCTTGATGGTTAATCATGACCTTTGGTGCAATATACACCCTTGGAGACTCTGTTTCTTGATTTCCATCAAAAGAATCAAGAAACGGGTTATGTTCAGGTACAAGATTTGGTGTATCTCCTCCACCATCATCTTCCAAGTTTAAGAGATCACAAATCGATGAATCGAATATGATACTACCGAAAGGGGTCGAGGTATGGACATTGAGATCATCAGGCTGTAAAGAAAAGTCATTGGAGACTTTGTCATCATCCATGATTATCACGGTTTCTCACAAACGTTACCTGCAAAAATTGTAAATCATTTCATTTATTCACATTTTCTTATGATCATATCATTAGGTTTACATAAGACTATACGTGATCATTGCATTCGCTAAATCAAAATCTAAACAAACATAACAACAAATGCGATTTTTAACATAGTATACCTTCATAAAACCAACGTACGATGTCAGAGAGATTGAAGATGAACAATGAGAAGAAAGTTTTCAGAAACGAGATAGAGATTTGAAAAAAAACAAAACAAAAAAAAAAGGAATAACGGAGATTAACTAACTACTAGGGCGTGGAGGCCACGCCTCTCGTTTCACATCTATTGGTTCTTTGTTGTTTATTTTTATTTTCCTTTTTTTATATGATTGATGTCGAATATATATATAAAAAAAATCATTTGAATAAACCTAATGTTTATAATTTGATTAATTACCAGATTTTCAGTAAATAAAATTTATAGTTGACCCAAAAAAAAAAAAAAGAAATCAGTCAAATTTGAAAAAATAATTTGCAAATATACTTAAAATTGATAACCTATATAACAAAAAGCACAATTGCAAATTCCGAATATGTTAAATAATTTTGAGTAGTTTGTGAGTTTTCTAGTATATTTAGGTTAAATATAATGAGTACTATGGTTTTTTGGTTTATTTTACATTTTATTGGATATATTAAATTACTTACTATTTTATTTTTTATTTTACATGTTTCGAGTAATCTTGATGAACTTCGATATATAACTTGAATCCAAAAATATTTCAGAGATTTTTTCTATTTTTAACCCAAAAAACTAATCTGAACCTAAAAAAGAGAAAAAAGGAGTTCGAACCAAATTTTTAACGTTGGGATTTTGATTAAATGGACTTACATTGAATCGGTTAGCTAGTTCGGTTATTCGATTATTGTGGAGAACGTTACAATGCAAACCACATTATCTTAAATCTGATGGAATAAGTATAGAGGGTTCTTTGTATTATACAGCTGGGTTCACTATGCGGACAAGGGTTTATATAATAGTGTGCTTTGATGTTAGCTAGGTATGACTCATACAAGGTTTTGAAATGTCTAAGCGTATGAGAGAGATTACACCTCTTCTCTAGGCTATGCTGAGAATGGAAAACATTCGTGGAGAACAGTCCAATGCAAACGTACATTATCCTAAATCTGATGGAATTGAATATGTATTGATGGTACTTTGTATTATACAGCTAAATGATATGAAATTGTTTAGGTATTTATATAAATTTTCTCATATTGATTCTTATGTTTGTACATGATGAAACGTGACAATGGGTAAATGATATATTTTGGTAAATAAAGAAAAAAAAGAGGGTAAGGACAAAAAATAAAATAAAAAATAAAAAAGTGGTGGACAAGACAACTGGAGTGTGGCTGTATTCTTCTACCTTCCACTGTCAGATACAGAATAAAAACTCTTTGTTCTTTGCTTCTTCCATAGAAACTCTCCATTATTTTAATTTATAAACCCACTTTTGTTAATTACTTAGCAGTTAGCAAAGAATAAATATTAATTAACATTGAAATTTTATGTTATGAAGGTGTAAATTCTCTTTATATGGAAATTGCATGCGTTTAATAATAATATAAGTTTAACTAATTATAAACATTTACTAAAGATTCTCTCAAAAAGTATATTATAACCTATTCTACAATAGTAAGATTAATAAATTTAAAATGGATTTCGCTTTAATATATGAATTTGAAAGTGTTTAATAATAGTATAAAACAAATTAAATAATTTTTTTTGAATGTTAGAGTGTTATAACCAATTTTAGAATAGTAAGTTTAATAATACAGAGTTAGAGACTATTTAGGGTTGATTTCATTTTAGTCATCATCTTACATGACTTTCACTTATTACAGTACTGACATGTTTTTCAGATTTTGTTGTTATGTTTTGTCGGTGCTTCAGTTTTTTCAAAAATTATATAGTTTTTGACCTTCTTATTTTTGGTTTGTCGGTAGAAGAAATAATCCAGTTTGATTAAATTAATAATAGATAACATTAACCACATAAGTCATATATCAAAATTCAAAACACTGAATTTTTAATTTAATAAGTTTCATTTACATTAGCCAATTCATTAGTCAATTAGTCTTTTTTTTTTTTTGTTTTTGGGTCGAGGAGTCAATTAGTCATGATCATATGAAAGTTACGCAACAACTAAATTGTTTTTAATTATAATTATAATATGGCATACATGAATTAATTTACTTGAAACTCTTTATTTTGCAATATTTTAAGTTTTTAACAATGACTTGTGATTTTGCCATCTCAACAATGACCGACAATTTATATAATTTTTTAATTTTTTAATTTCATATTATGATAAACTTAAATATCATTTGTTTCTTGTAAACACAAAATAATTACTTGAAAATAAGTAATATGGAAGAAAACAAATTGTGAACTTCACATTTGTTTTTTTAACGGTACCAAAGTGTAGATAAGACTTATTTTACACATCTTCTAAAGTTCCATACATTTCTTCTTATAATTTACCAACCACACTAAACTATATATAAAAAAAAACTTAATTGTCAAGCAACAATAAATGGAACTTTAAAGAAAATGGAAAAAGGTTTTTTTTTCAGCTTAATAAAAAAAAAAAGACTGTTGTCTTTCCGACAATAATTCTTACTTTAAAAAATGCATATTGATTATTTTTCGTTTTTTCTTTTGCAAAAATTTGTAAGTAATATGTTTTCTTGACAAATTACTATCAATCGATGACAAAAAAAAAAAAAAAAAAAAAAAAAAAACAAACAAACTACTATCAATCTAATATGTTTTTTTTTCCCTAAAAATTACAATCAATTTGCAAGAACTTACAAACTAAACCAACAAATTTGAATTTAACCGGTAATATAATATCTTATTACCACTTATAAGTTATAAGTATCTGAAATTATAATGAAGTTTCACTGATTAATTTCAAATTTTTTTTCCAATTTTGTTTTAAACAATTTTTTACTTATAAAATTACCAAAATTATTACTAACTGTTAATACAAGTGTCATTATCAACAATTTTTCAAACTAATCATATAGTAGTCTCCAGAAAATTTCGAGTCCTTTGCCAAAATTTAAAAAAAAACATTTTATTTATACATTTTAAAAAAAAACTACTAAAGTCATTACTAACTTTTAAGACAAATTTGTGTCATTATCTTAAAGTAATCATATAGTCTCCCTAATAACTATATAATAACGAACGCGTTTTAGTAATAAACCAAAAAAAAAAAAAAACTCACAAAATCCTCACATTTTGACAAGAGGACTCATCAGAGAGTTTCACACTTTCCTCTTTCTTCCTCTCTTCTCTTCTCCAACACTTCTCAGAAAAAAACTCAAAAGCTTCTTATTCTTCTCCGTCGTGCTCCTTCCCAAAAATGCACGCCAAAACCGATTCCGAGGTAACAAGCATCGCAGCTTCATCACCAACCAGATCTCCACGTCGACCAGTCTACTATGTCCAATCACCGTCACGCGACTCTCACGACGGAGAAAAAACGGCGACTTCGTTTCACTCAACTCCGGTGCTAAGTCCGATGGGATCTCCGCCGCATTCTCAGTCCTCTATGGGCCGCCACTCCCGCGAATCATCCTCCAGCCGATTCTCCGGTTCTCTCAAACCCGGATCTAGAAAAGTCAACCCTAACGACGGCTCAAAACGGAAAGGTCACGGCGGAGAGAAACAGTGGAAAGAGTGTGCTGTGATTGAAGAAGAAGGTTTGTTAGATGACGGTGATAGAAACGGCGGTGTTCCTCGTCGTTGCTATGTTTTGGCTTTCATCGTTGGTTTCTTCATTCTCTTTGGTCTCTTCTCTTTGATTCTCTACGGTGCTGCTAAACCTCAGAAACCTAAAATCACCGTCAAGGTTAGGAATTCGAATTCGAAACTTCGATTTTTTCATCAGATCTATAATGTATCTTACTCCCAATTTCGCTAAATTCGAGTTTGAATCTAATAGATCTTTAGAGGAATTGAGAATTTTTAAATTTGTTTAGATCTGAACTGAACTGTTGAAATTTTGGAATCTTGCAGAGTTTAACGTTTGAGACGCTTAAGGTCCAAGCTGGTCAAGATGCTGGTGGTGTTGGAACTGATATGATCACAATGAACGCTACTATCAGAATGTTGTATAAGAACACTGGAACATTCTTTGGTGTTCATGTTACTTCATCTCCTATTGATCTTAGTTTCTCTCAGATCAAAATTGGTTCTGGATCCGTAAGTTCATTCTCACTAATTCCATTGAATATGTGTTAAGTTTAGGCTAAATCCCGTCGAAACGAGCGGATTCGGACACTAATTCCATTGAATGTGTTTAGGTTCGAATGGACCAACACTAATATATAAGATACATAGGCTAAATCCGCTCGAAACGAGCAGATTCGTATTCGTCTATGTATCTTATATATTAGTGATGGTTTTGTCGCATTTTCTCGATATGTTTTGTCGATTGTTATGAATCATATGACCGAATGGGGTTTGATTGTGATATGCAGATCAAGAAGTTTTATCAGTCAAGGAAGAGTCATAGTACGGTGGTGGTTCATGTGACGGGAGAGAAGATTCCGTTATATGGAAGTGGTTCGACTTTGCTGCCACCAGCACCACCAGCTCCACTTCCGAAACCAAAGAAGAAGAAGAGAGGATCTCCACCCGATTTACCCGAGCCGCCAGCACCACCAGCACCGGTGCCAATGACGCTTAGCTTCATCGTTCGATCACGGGCTTACGTGTTGGGGAAATTAGTGCAGCCAAAGTTCAACAAGAAGGTCGAGTGTGACATCAACTTCGAACACAAGAATCTTAACAAGCATATACCCATCACCAACAATTGTACCGTCACAACAGTTTGAAGAGAGGGAACGAACTGAAAGAAAAATATTTAGTCGGCGTGAAACGATGTCGTATAGTGTAACGTGATTTTACAGCTCAACGGGCAGCGTTTTGGGTTGTCGATGGGCAGCTATGTAGAGGTGCCCGAAGGAAGAGAAGGAAGCATCGTGTCGGTGGCTCTGTTTTTAATTTACATGAGTGGTTTATATCTGTCTGTTGAAAAAATATATTAATTTTATTATTATGTGAAACATGAGGAATCAAATTTTATTTATTTTTTGTTTCTTTTTTATAAGTATGCTAATTTTTTTTAATATATATAAAAATATATATATATATATATATATATAATAATAATAATTCTTCCCAAATGAGCTTTATAACTACAATTCAGTTACAAAAAGGAAAAATGGAGAACAGTGCTGGAAATTAAAAAGAAGATCGAATCATGTTGATCATCAGAAGTAGAGTAACCAAAACATTGAATCTGACAGATTCAAGATCCACGACTTCAAGACCACATCGAAAGATCAAGATACTGTGACAAAAAAACTTGTTTTCGTCAATGATCATTTTCTAACGAAGCACTTAACTCTTTACAAATTTTCCAAAAAACTTAACACCCCGACAACCGGTTGGACGGTGCCATGTTCCGACCTAGCAACCTGACACACTTGGATCTATCCCCCTTTTCCCAATCAGAACATTCCTAAATTACCAGAACAAGAAAACTTCAATCCAGTCTGCTGGAAGCCAGCGGCAGTTTCAAAGGACTAAGGTTCACTCGAACACTCTGAAAAAGGACTCTGCGACAATCATTTAAGATCCACATATATACGTTAACCACTCCGACAAACACCAAACCCCTCCTTCTCCGACTTCCGCCGTAATCGCAGATGCTAGAAGGACGGCTGAGCCAGAAGAAACTTTAATGCTCAACCCTCCAGCGTCTTCTAACTAGTGGCTCAACACATAGCTTCTCTTCCGCCTATCCGGAACCCGCAACTACATCGACAAGGAGAGATACCACACCATCGATACTGACCCCGTTGCTCATCCTCGACTTGCAATTAAGACCAAAGATCCCCAACCAAACCAGAACCATTCACTGACAAACAAGACCAAACCAATTGTTGGAAGGAAATAAATCTGAGGACACGCCAACCTCAACCGAACCAGAAACTATTTTTTTGTATTACATGTTATTTATTAAGATCGCATGTGATTTTTTCCAAAGACATTATTTTAAATGTTACAATTAACACACTATTTCTTCAAATAAAACGTCTTATCTTTAAATCTGCTATGATATTTTATTGAATGACATGGCTTTTTAAAGAATTAGAGTACACTATTGTTCCTTTTATAAAATGACATGTTATTCTTATCAAAAACACGGTAAATTTTTCTAACTTTCAAAGTGTTTTTCATATTATATGCTATTAGTATAATATTACTTAAGTTTTAATTATTTTGTAAAATTTAACATACGTGAAAATAAGTGGAGACACACAAACTGGGAAACGGACTTATAGAAATGCATTCTTAATTAATTCTTAATGAGAATTTTAGTATATATTATTTATTTTGTTATTTTGCACAAGTTTAAATCATTTAAATTTTTTTTTACATGCGATACAATTATTATTATCAAATTACGTTACATAACGGAAAATATTAATTTACCATTGGTTTGTTTTTTTACTAATTACTCCCTTTATCCTATTATATAAGAGTTTTAAGCTAAAAGCACTAACATTAAGAAAAAAAATACTGTATCATTTCATAAAATTTAACCAATTGAAAAAATATTGCAGAATTTAAATTGTCAAAACTTATTTAGTTAGTTTAGCGCGCTATTCTAGAGTGTTAAATTCCCAAATTTTGTTTGTAAACTCTTTTCATCCTCTTAAGATTACCAATCAGAAAACAATATTTAAATAAAATTTTGGTTGAGAAAAAAAAAACTTATTTCGTTAATACTCCTTCTGTTTCAGAAAGAAAGTCACTTTGACACATTTCACAAAAATTGTACATTTATCCCCTTATTTAATAAGTGTTTAATAATTTAATTTATTCAAGATTAAAGGTAAAATTATGAAAATTATTGTTAAAATGCATTGGAAAAGTAAAAAAAACTATAGGACGACATTCTTTGTGAAACAAATTGAGTATAACAAATACATAGATACGTGAGAAAATATTATAAAATGGTACGAAACTGGGTTAAACACTTTTGTATCATACCGTATAAAATAATCCTCCCAGTTATGAAAAGCAAAATTGAATCTGTTAATGGGATTGTGAGTGTTTGCAGTTGGAATCAAAATTGGGCTAAACTTTAATTTGAAGAATATAAGGACAAATTATTAAAATAACTAGAATATATGGTCAAAAACAAAGATATATCAAAATATAAAGGACCCGATCATAAATACAAATCTTAAAGAGTTTCCAAATTCAGAAGCCATTTCCGTCTCCTTCTCTTCTCTTCTCTTCCCTTCTCTCTCTGTCTCTACAAAGTTCATCAATGGCTCTTCCTCACCATTTAGATCCACACCTTCAAGATTCCAAGAATTTCAGGTAACAATCTCTTCTCTTTTGTTTTCTTCAGGTGTCCTCTGTGATAAAAAGCCCTAATTTTTCCTGTAAATTTTTCAAGAATCGAAAACCCTAATTTTGCAAATTTGTTCTGTTTTCAGGGATTTTTGTGGAATCGACGGCCAGATTTCGCCGGAGTTAGGGTTTGACAGCTCTGCAAACCTCCACGATCAATCTCAGCATCCTCCATATATTCCTCCTTGTAAGTCTCATCTCTTTGTATTGAAGTCTTACACTTTTAAGATTTGGGGATTTTGGGAATTTAAAGGTTTGATTTTTATTGTGTTTGTAGTTCATGTTGCTGGTTTTGCACCTGGACCTGTTGTTCAGATTGATGGGTCTGATGGTGGTAATGGTAATAATGGTAATGGTGCTGACTTTGAGTGGAACTATGGTCTTGGTCTTGAACCAAGACGTGAGAGGTTAAAGGAACAGGATTTTTTGGAGAACAATTCTCAGATATCTTCGATTGATTTTTGGCAAGCTCGTTCTGTATCAACAGGATTGGGTCTTTCCCTTGATAATGCTCGTATAGCTTCTTCTGATGGTTCGGGTTTGTTGGCTCTTGTTGGAGACGATATTGATCGGGAGTTACAGCGGCAGGATGCAGATATCGATAGGTTTATCAAGATTCAGGTATATAAACTTGTCATTTGGTTGATGTTTTTATGATATTTTGTTATTGGAAACCCGCCCGAGGATGAGCTGAGCTTCTTATTCTGTTTGATTTGGTTTTTGTTTCTATGTGTTTCTTGATTCTTTGTATCTTGGATAGGGGGATCAGTTGCGGCATGCTATTCTCGATAAGATTCAGAGGGGTCAACATAAAACGGTGTCACTCGTGGAGGAAAGAGTTGTTCAGAAACTCCGTGAGAAAGATGAGGAACTTGAGACAATAAACCGAAAGAACAAGGAACTCGAGGTGCGAATGGAACAGCTGACAATGGAAGCCGAGGCATGGCAACAACGTGCAAAGTACAACGAGAACATGATCGCTGCCCTCAACTACAATCTTGAGCGAGCTCAAGGTCGGCCAAGAGACAGCATTGAAGGTGGAGATAGTGAAGTGGACGACACAGCTTCTTGCTTCAATGGCAGAAACAACAACAGCAACAATAACGCAAAGCCGATGATGATGTGCAGGTTTTGTGGAGTGAGAGAAGTGTGTATGTTGTTGTTGCCATGTAAGCATATGTGTCTCTGTAAGGAGTGTGAGAGGAAGCTTAGCTCTTGTCCTTTGTGTCAATCTTCTAAGTTTCTAGGTATGGAAGTATACATGTGATTGTGATTTGACCGAACTAATGTCTAATTAGTTAACGAACAAACTCTATTTGTAATTTTCTTGCCTTTTTAATGTTTGTTAATATCATCGGATTGGTAAGTTTTAAACCAGGTTGACTTATTAATCAGCTAGACCATGCTGATTTTGAATCAATTTTGATTCATTCCATTGTGTTGAGTTCAACAGAATACAATGTATGATTGTGTTGAAATTGAAATCTAATCAAACATCGAAACCGTACAAAACCTTCTGATTCGAACTAAATTCGAGTTCCGCAAATAGGTGTTCAAAACGGTAAATCCGAGACGATTTCTTTAGGTTTAAACTGAAAATTTTGAAATCTGAATGACTCTTGAGTCAATTGATAAAGATATGATTTAGTTTGGTAGCTACGGAACGGGTCACAAATATGCAATTGGAAGTGAATACATGAGACTAGCTTGCTAGGTTGAATAGCCCCATTACAAAAGGGTTCTAAATGCTGCAACCGTAATACAAAATAAACTAAATAAGTTTATAAACATGAGACTCATCAAACTAAATATGTTTATAAAAATAAGCTAATTTTTTTCCTCAAAGTAACCACTAAAAAATATTTTCCTAAAAATACAAGAAAACTGAAACTAAATCATAATCCCCAAACCATAAAAACTAAATCTTAAACCCATAATACTAAACGCAAAATTCAAAATTTTAAATTACAATAAACCCTTATTTTTAGTGTTTATGGTCTTTTTGGACTAAAAAATTTGCAGTTGTAATTTAAATTACAATAGTACTTTGGTTTGATGATATTTTAGGCCTAGGGCATCTCTTAATATTTAATATGCATGATATCATTCAATAACATATATCAAACAAAAAAATTAATACCATGAGGTGAAAAATATAAATTCTTACAATGTAAAGATTGTTCTCTATTATTATTACTTGTCAATAATATAGAGAATTATTACACTTGTTGTAAGGTTTTACTACTTGATATATATATTACATATATATTGTTTTAGATTATATATGTTTATGAATTAAAACATTGGTACCAACTACCGTATGTATCTCGTTAATGTTGTGGTAAGAACGTATGGATTTTTAAAGTAAAGTGTCGAGATGATTATTTGTGAAGTTTCACCTAATCATGCCTTACAAAGTAACGACAAAGAGAAAAGGATCTGCAAAAGAGATGTTTGCTTTTTCTTTAGATAATACAAAGATAAATATATCCAAAAATAACCATTACCAAAAATCAGATTTAAAAAAAAAAACAGACCACAAAAATATTTTGAGTCCTACTCCTAACTAACAGTTTACTGTTCAAAATAAAATTTTCCGATCTAGCTAACAAATATATCGGTTTTTCGAGTCCATAATGCTGGTTTAAAATGTTATATATAACATGTTAACTATACAAAGTCTACTTAGCTCTGTAGAGTTATATGTAAAAGCTTTGTTGTGTTATAATGAAAGTTTATATATGTAGAAATTGTGGGAGAAAATAAATATATATGCTGGATATTCTTTTATTTAAAGATATATCTTTTGAAAAACTTTTGGACTTCTAATTCGTAAAGATATGAATCCTTATAATTTGTCATGATTTTTCAAATCAAAGATGCTTTAGATTAAAATACTCTATTAATAATGATATTTACTCTTAATTTTTTTAATCATATTAAGAAAGTGTGATGGCTTTGTCTGTGGTGAATTTTATCAAAAAAAAAAAACAGTTAAACGTATATCAAAAATAATACAAAAAAAAAATTATCAACTAATTAAGATTAAAATTTTCTAAAACAACCCCATTCACACTTTACGAGGGTTAAAAGTTCAAGAAAAGAAAACTGATACTAGTAATTCAATTAAAAATATATATCTATGAATATACCATTAATAAACTATATTCATCATACACATGAATCTAATCTACCTAATGATACTATATAATCACTTAAAAGAAAAGTAGTTCATGAGTTGAATGATAGCTCAAAGTTAAAGACAACTTTCTCATTTTCATTTCAATCATTCTTTTGCATATTCGATTTTGTAAAAGCTGCTCTTTCTCTTCGATTCCCTTTTTTTCAGAGAACAAATTATATTTCTCTTCTTTCTTTTCTTATATTTTTTCATATTAGTTGAAAAAATCATATTTTGAACCAAATTGTTTATAAACCAAATATATACTAGTAATCTAGTATATATATAGTGGTGTAAAAGCAAAATGAAATTATAAATGACGCAACATTAAATTTGCATAGGTTATTATAATTATGATGAATACTTATAAGAACAACATTTAAATTTATAATCTTTCAAATTTAGTTCTTATAAGTATTCATCATAGTTATAATAATCTATGCAAATTTAAATGATGCGTCATTTATAAACTCATTTTGCTTTTAAGCTCTAGAGTTTACACCACTAAATATATATACTAGTAAATATTTTTAGTCTTTGCTCTCATGATTTGGGTCATTCGAAGAAGAATGTGGCATTCATCATCCTCGTCAAAACAAAAATTCTAAATGGTTCTTTTATTCTCTCTATACTTAAAGATCTTCCCTACCAACCACGATTGCCACCAACAAGCACTTCTTGAAAATTTTGTAGATCGCACTTAAGAAGACGCATAGATTTTGTATTAGAACAACTAAGGAATATAAATTTAAGGTTCCAACAAAATACATTTCCTATTAAACATATTAATAACATTTCGAGATTGGTAAAAGATAAACATATTAGGGTTTACCTTTATTGTAGTTAGTTTTATGCAAAAAAAAAAAAAAACTTAATGAAGTTGTTCTAAACTCAATTCTATCACAATCTCTTTACTAAAATGTCATTTTTTTGTTTTGCTTTAAAACCTCACTACTTGATCAAAACTTTTTCAATTATTGGCACCCGTTTATCTCGCTCGTACGTTGTGATAGACTGATAGTTGTATATATATCATTTACGTCGGAACATGACTACATGAGTATTAGTTTATTTTAGGATTGAGGTGAGAAAAAGTGAAAAAAAAAATAAAGTTAGTTCAAGTGGAGAATCAAATTAAAGAGTTATCTGAATTTGTCGCTTTTTTGCAAACATTTGTGCATATATATAAAGTTTCTTCAGTTTGTCTTACTCATTATAAATAATATGCCTTTCTCGAAATAGTGCATATAACCTTCTCTATACCATTTGTTACTTAGGACTAAGAGATATATCTTCCAGAATTTAACAAGGACAGGAAATAATTTTGTACGAAAATATATGTATAGTTAAACCAAAATAATTTGTTTCTTCTGTTCTAGTAGTAGAAGCATTTGTTTTCAAGGCGACGATTATCGCGGTTTTAATATTGGATGTAACAAAGTTGGTCTGTTTTGCGGATTGTCAAGAACTTATGTTTTTTTTCAATGTCGATGGATATGCAAACGAGCTCAACGGTATCTTGATGGATATCAAAGAGCTTAGTATATATCAATATTTTCTCTATTTCGTTTCATTATATATTGTCTGTAAAAAATTTTGAAGCAGATTTTTTAGCAAAAGCTACACTATTTTCTTGTAATTTCTCCTCCTTCAATGCTAACCTAATATAAATATTGCTTCACAAAAGAAAAGGAAAAATAGTAAAAGAGAAAGATCATAATAGAAATTGTATTCAAAGACTACATTAAGAGATATCAATTTTTCATACTCAAACCGATAAAAGTGGTACTAGTAGTACGTTCTTTTGTACCAAAGTGGTAGTAGTACGTTAAATGTTAAATGTAATAGATTTGTATCAAACACAAATAAAAGAGTATATATAAAGTATCTAATATTCGATTACAGTTTAATAAAAACTTTCACATTAACATAAATCTATTTTTAACCTTTTAACCACTCCTCTCTCTATACTTACATAAAATAATCATACAAAACCGACAAAATTTGTGTTACCAATTCTATACTGCCTCATCTTACCAAATGGTTAGGAAGTGAAAATGTTAGCAAATAGCAAACAAACTCATAAACTTTTAATAAAAATATTATGTGAGGATAAACTTGCATTGTCAAGATCAGAATATTGTAGAGTTTCAAAATCTTTGGGGTCCAGATGTATATGACTTTCATACATACGTTACGTAAGACATATAATTCTGTAAACTTGATACATATGTGCATGGACCTACGAAAAATAAAGCCTATAATAATTTTGCATTAAAAGAATATATGAAAAGACCAAAGGAAAAAATTGGATTATTGGATTTGGATTTTTTTTTGTATGAAAGGAATAAAGGAGAACTTTTTTACATTTTTGCATGGAAAAAAAAAAGACATTCCATTTTCAAAATAAAACATCCACTACTAGATTCCTTACAACTTATGTGACCCAATTTTACAAAAGAAAATCTATTCTTTTTCATCTTTTATTTTATAGAATGGTCCTACTCCAACCAAGTCATCTTTTAAGTAATCTTTTGTTTTGCTTTTTCGAAAATTCGTTCCTAGATTTTTAAAAAGATTGATATGCAAAAAGAGCATAATGTAAAAAATAAACTAAACTAGATGGAGTAGAACTTCCGTACCAACCGCGGCCTCAATACCATTATACCAACTCATGCTTTGGAGGTATTGAATAGTGAAGGAGATTTGTATAGTTGTATCAATGATCTATGAGGAGGTTTGTATAGTTGTCAACTTGTCTCTAGCTAGAGTAAATATTAACACTCTCAGATGTAAAAACTAATTCTCATTAAAGTTCCCAAAATATGTACAACAGTATTTATATGTACACATGTATACAAGATAAGAAATATGCTAAAGGACACTTATATCTCATCTTACTATACACATATATGTTAATAGTGAAATTTCGAGCATCGGTCTCTTATCACATACGTTAGATAGTACTCGGTTATACACTAAGATCACCATTATTGGGGGTATCTTAAGTCATATCTTAGCTTAAGATTTGCTTGTTATATAAGAGCATATTTTAGCAAATCTTAAGTTAAGATATGGCTTAAGATACCATCGGTGGTCTGGTCCATTCTTATCAAGCTAGCTATATATATTGATCATTTAGTGCTTTGTCGACAAAGATAAAAGAGCATTTTGTTGGAACTTATATTTGACTATATATAAAAGGAGTTTGTTCACACAACTCATCATCAAAATTTCTTCTTATAAAACTGTAAGAGTCTCAAGAGTATAGAATACAATATTAGTTCGTAGATTTAGTTCTTTCATATTATGTGAAATTTATTGAGTTAACTATAAAGATATTACTAGTCCTTCTGTGTTTCAATCTCGTTTCTTACTAGGTCTAGCTATTGTTTCGTTTTTAATCTTTTTTTTTGTCAACAATACTAGCAAATTAGCTCAAACGAGCCAATTGATACAATTGTTTACGTTTCGTTTTTAATCGGATAATATATTTTTTCATCGCATTTTTTACATAAGTGATCTCAAGATTGATCTTTACACATAATAATAACAATAATAATAGCTATTATTATTATTATTATTATTAAATATCATTTTAAATAAGGAAAAAAGATACCTAGCTACATGAAATATGCTACAATACATGGCCACACATCCGAATTTTAAAAATGTATTCCTAACTACACAAACTATATGCATCGCATGCTCACATATACGAACTATATGTAGTTATGTCGCCAACATCACGAACATTTTTCCGGTATACTTTTCGCCGGAATCCGGCGTTGACCAACATCAATATTCAAAAAAAAAAATAGTTTTAGTTTTTTAATATTTAGATAATTATGTTATTAAATCATTTATAATATTATAAATTAAATATATATATATATATATATATATATATATATAATATTCAATATAAAAATATTTTGTATATATATTCAATGCATTGATTTTTATAATTAGTTAGTTTCGATAATTTCAAAACTAAACTAAAATAAAAAACCAATTAGGTAAAATAATTGTAAATAAAAATAACACGTAAAAAGAAATAGAAAATCACAATTTTTCTTTTTAATATTTATAAGATAGAAAATCTAACGATTTTTATAACTAGTAGAATAAAATTCACACATAACTGGGTTGATTCTAATACTTTAATATTTAAAATTCACATATTATATATTAAATATTCGAATATTAAACCAAATGATACTCATGTCCGAATATTTTTAAAAATAGGAAAATTTTCTGTTTTTAATTATTTTCCTAATTATTTTTTTGTTAGTTTAGCTTTGAAATTATCGTAACTAACTAATTATAAAAATCAATGCATTGAATATTAATATACAAAATTTTTTTATATTAAAAAAATTATATATTTTCTTAATTATAAAATATTATAAATGATTCAAAAACATAATTTTTTAAATATTAAAAACCTAAAAAAATCTTTTTTGAATATTTATGTTGGTCAACGCGGTCAAACTGGTCAATGACGGATTCCGGCGAAAAGTGTACCGGAAAAAAATGTTCGTGATGTTGGCGACATGACTACATATAGTTCGTATATGTGGGCATGTGATACATATAGTTTGTGTAGTTAAAGATACATTTTTAAACTTCGGAATGTGTGGGCATGTATTGTAGCATACTTCATGTAGGTAGGTATCTTTTTTTCTTTAAATAAAGAAATAATAATATTTTTTACATTTTTTATTTTACCAACGTACATATGTGTATGAAATGTATATGTACCTATACACATACATACATACGAAATGTTGAAAGGAACACATGCATGTTTACATTTACTGTGAAGATTTTTAAGGAAAAAAAAAAAGAAATAAATGAGGAAAGTATAATGCAAAGACAAAACGAAGAAGAACATGTCCTTGTCTTAAGATAAAACACAGAGAATCAAACTCCTCGTGAAACCAATTTAATAAGCTTCTCGTGACTGACCACTTCTTCTTCTTCTTCTTCTTATTTCTTCTTCGTCCTCCACATCGATCTCTCATTATCATCTCTGTCCTTTTCGATCTTCCTTTGACCTCATTTTGTTGACCCAATCTCTATCTAGCTAGCCCTTTGTCTTAAACTTTTTCACATGTTTCTTTACATTTTTAATTTTCATATAGCAAATCTAACCACTTGATCTGACAAGTGACAACAAATGATTCGTGCATGCATGGTCTAGTATATATACGTGTGTAAATGTAATATTGTTAGTTTATATTTGCATAGTTTTTGTTACTTGGAAGTTGGAGCCAAATAGGCTCTGCGATCATGGACCTTGGACGAGTCTTGCTGTATCTTTGAACCCTATGTTAGACCAATTAACACCAACATTATTAGTGTGATCTTAACAAGTATCTTAAACTTAGATTTGTTAAGATCTTATTTATACCCTAAGCTACGTAGAAAGTATTAGTTTTACGATTCATGAAAGATAAATCTAGATAAGTTTAGAATTTCATATATTTAAGATCAAATGCATGGATCATTCGAAAGTTAATTTAATATGATAAATCCATGAATCAAGTGTGTAAAACAAATAAATGTATCTATCTCATAATTAATTTTTGTTAAACATTAAAATGATTTTTTTTCTTAACAGCAAAAACCTCAATTATATATAATGAACTGACCAGAAAATAAATTTTGCTTTAGGAGAACCAATAGGAAACCGATAAATCATATAAATATTTGATTCATTGGTTTGGCTGTATGAATTTATCAAATCATGTATAATTACTTCTTACAAATTGTACTAAAGAAGCTAAATTGTATGGAAATGGATAAATCGTACAAAAATGTGATCCACTGGTCTCACTGTATGCATAATTACTTCTTAAAAAGTCTACTAATTAAAGAAGCTAAAATGGTATATCAAGAGTTATAGGTAACACAATATCCAAAAATAAGACATTACTTGTTTAGTTAGAGAACCTATTAATTTAAGCAAAGCAGGTTCATAAACTCATGCCACTGAAATGTGTTTTGGTAATGAGACAAAAGAAGAAAGCAAATAAGAAGAGACACGAGAGAGAACCTTGTAAGGGTACCCACCTTTTGTCGTATATACCACAGGATTTTTGATTCTTAATGTAAATTACATAAAATAATTAACTTTAAAAAAAAAAATATTACAAAACGATCTGAGCATCTTGGCACAAAAATAATATAAAAGAAATGAGTGTTGATTAAAAAAGAACTTTTTGGGGTTGCAGATGTTTCCTTTTATCCTTATTCGTTCTGTGGTCTCTCTTGGAAATTCACGTGTCTTCTTGGGTTTTTAGACTTATAGTTTCACGCAATTCGATTTGTATTTTTCTCTTTGTTTTTTCCTTCACGTTCTAATATTGAGAACAGAGAGAGAGATATGAAATTATATTCGTTTATTTTTTTTAGAAGAAAGAAGAAGATATGTGATGATGAAAGAAGAACCTATTCGTGGTATTTAAACTTCAGTTCACTTTAGAAAATTAATTAGAATAGAAACTTCTAGCTCTCCATATATACACACACACACACACCATAAGGTCATGTCCATGCACTGATGCACACACTTGAATTTATAGTACACATATAATTCAACTTGTGTTTTGGTAATTTAGTAATTAACGTCCATGCACTTTTTATTTAAACAAAATTAGCTAACTAAACCATTCCAACATGATGATGTGTTTGGACTCAAAACGATCACATGTATATGTCTTACACGATTCAAATCTATAGTAGCTACTTAAATTCTCTTTTGCTAAACCAAAATTCTAATATCATCCACGATTAAATATTTGTATATAAAGAGAATTATATATAATGATTATATTAGCTTTTCTTATAATAATTATATTGTAGTAACAGGAATATATCCAATATATTCAACTCCTGCAATATACTTTACATAATTGTTACAATCATTATATTTTATTGTAACACTTGATTTAGATCTTAGATCCATTCTAGGTATCTATGCCTTACTTCATTTTTTTTTCTTTCTAATTACATCAAACGATTCCCTCGGTCCATTAGCAAGATCTTTGTCTCCACATTTATAAAAATATTCATCCTAGCTCGTGTCCAATATACTCTTCATTGTTTAGTAATCAACTCACAAATTTTTAATTATAGTATGTTATGAAAACATTTTTTCCCCTAATGATATCTTTAATAAAATACAATAGTCAGATCATTGGTAGAACTATCTATTATTCGCGATGATGGTATATTAAGTAATATAAAACTAAGCACCAACCATTTAAAATAGATTTAATATTGAACAACAAAAATATCAAATGATTATAAGTACATATTATATATAATGTGAACACCAATATCGAAAAATCATGAAAGGGCTCGAAGAGAAGAATAGTTTGCAAAGAAGAGTTTGGAGTATGTCTGTTTCTTCATTGGAAACTTCAATCTTTTCTTCTTGAGAATCTACAAAACCACAAATAAAATAAGTGCACAATAGAAAGTATATCCTTTGTTTTAAGCTGTTTATTAAGATAATATAAGATTCATTTAAACTGATAAAATTGGTCAAAATATTCAAATTGTTTTATGCTTATAGAGTCTGATTAGCTCAGAACAAAAGCAACGGTACAATATAGAAGGGTGAGATGTTACAAAAAGGAGAGTCTCATACTTCGAGATTCTCTCTTTTTCGTTTTGTTTGTATAGATTAAACATTGTTTGATCGAGTAGTATAGTGTGGCTACTGTCTCCTTTTTAGTCTTTAACCCAATGTTAAAATTTTATATCACGGGGCTATAGGGTTTAAAATTTATGAAAAGAAATGATAGGATCAATACAAAAAAATAAAAAAAATTAAACTTGTATTTTATTGGACTAATCTTTAAATTTTATGAATACAGAAAAACAAAAGTTACTTTAGAAATTATTCTAAAAGTGCATGCAATTTTCTGTTTATATATTCCATCTTTGTAAAATTAGATATAGTTGGTTTTTAATGAGTTATATAAAAATAAGCGATAATATTTCGATCGTCATGAACATTTTTAGTCGATAATAAACTCATATATATTTTGTGAACGATTTAGATTCTTCGAGTTTAGATTATATTATCCTCTTCCTTTTATCTAATTCATTTTTTTGGTATAAGTTTTCTTCTATATATGGTTTTAAAAAAAATTGCTATTATATTAAAAATTTTCTTAAAAGAGGTGATGTTTATATACTTTTATATTTTTCATATTTTTTCCAATTTTTGGTTTGGTTTCTTTTCCCTATGGTAGCTCATATGTTCAGTAAATAATATAGAATTTTATCTCTGTTATTATGTAATAATAATTTGAGAAACCTTTGCTTTTGTTTCTTGTTTAAATTAAGGAGTTTCTTCTTAACCTACACATATCTAGGAAACTGAATCTCTTAAAAAGCATAAGTGTGTAAAAAGCAAAGGACTGTTTTACATGAAAAATTTAACGAATGTCTTTTTTGTATTTATCTCTCTATAAACTAAGATACAATTTATCGAATATTTCTGAAATGTAATAGATATAAAAAATGTTTACTCTCAAGTGATATAATATAATACGAAGTAGAAGAGAAACTAGTCAAGTGCTAGTTGCCCGAGGAGAGACGCAGAGCCTCTCATGTGATATACACATGACTTAGGAAATTAAAGGAAAAAGTGGGATATACACATGACGCATTACTTTTAGTTTTTATTACCAAAAAATTATGGTTCTCACATGAATCTCTATAAGTCAGTCTTAATCAATAATTAAAGTTACACTTTGCAAGATCCATAAAAGATTAAAGAGCTCCATATTATTGTGTTATGTATAATTTAACTTAAGCCTGCTAACGGAGTGGATATCCGCTTTTTAGAGATACCCGTATATGTATTTGTATGATTCATAAGTTTAATATTTGTATTTTTATTCAAAAATTTAGATTATTATGTGAAAAATCTAAAATATTGGGTATTATGATCAAAATACCGTATATCCATATATAAATATCGGATAACTGTATCTAAATACCATATATCCAGTTCGAATTAAACGAATATCCGTTTTTTTTGAAGTATATCCATTATCCGTTTTAAAATTTTGCATTATGCATATCCGTTTATCCGTTTATCCATTATCCGTTTATGCATATCCGTTTATGCATATCCGTTTATGCATTATGCATTATGCATATCCGTTTATCCATTATCCGTTTTTAATATTAATTATGTGTGTGTTTTAGATATACTACTTGTCCAAATATAAAAAAAGGACAAAAGATATAAATGTAGTAAACAGTTGGTAGTGAGAAGAAGCAACAAGAAGAGAAAGTTTCCGGGAATAACAATAAGTTGCACTAAAGAAGAGAGCAGAGAAGAAACCTCAAGAAGAAGAAGAAGAAGAACAAAAGTGTTGACCAATAATAATAGTAGTGATCATAAAATTGAATTTGGTATATACTAAAGTTATAAAAATGGTAAAAGAAGAAATGAAATGATTGTTTAAGAAAGTAAGGTGGTGGGTGAGAAAGAAAGGATCGTAGTTTTTGTCAGAGCAAAAAGAATACGAAAGTATGAAGAAGATTAGAGAGAGTCACGGGTTTGTCTTGAAAGCCACTTTTGTTTTTTGTTTTCTTTTAAATTTCAATTTTATATAAAAATGTTTTTTTTCAGAGACACTCAGACACATATTCCCCTCCATCTTCTCATTATTCGAGGTTGCTAACTTCCAAATTCTTATTTACATTTTTCACATTTTAACACTTTTTGTTTCTCTTTTCTATTTTTTTTATATATATATTTACTGCCTCTTCATGTTGATCAAAAACTTAACTTTTAGAAACTTTTTTCATTCATTTTGATGGTATTGTTAATATATAGCCCGATGAAGAAAAGAAGTTTACATTTTCACTAATAGAATCTCTTAATAGAATGAATTTAGTTTTTTGTTTAATGTTTCGAACGAATATTTTTGTAATATCTCGGTTTTAAGAAAATTTGTGGTGTATACGAAAAAAATTAAGCGATTAAATTAATTTCTTAATATGTTTTACCATATTTTCTAAAACAAGAATGTTACAAAAAAAAATTCAAGTCACAAATATACATATTGATAGAGTGATGTATGACTTATGAGTTAAATAACTAAGTGATATATTGTTTTGGTTTGTTTCACTATCCTTGATACTAGATTTAGAGATATTAAAAGCATTAATTGTTTTGCTCCAATAAGATCACTTTTAAGAAGATGAAAAGTGTGATTATACAAATTAGTTCTTCTCAATTAACTCAATACCAAAAAAATTCTAGAAGAATAAATTTCAAAAGAGGCTCCAACTCTTTTCGTTCACATTATTCATATATGTAACGCAATTTTATCTTTACTCGGAATATACACAAAAATATAAGATTTCATATTTCGTTGTCTTACTTTTATATGATTTTGACATGATATAAGAATCTTTAAAACTAATAAAAATTTCCACTACTTTGGAACTTTTATTTTCCTTTTCTTTTCTTTCGATAGTTCTACGAGAAGAAAAGTTTCCCACTAATTAATATGCAAGTGATAGATAATCCGAATTTTTTGTCTTTCACTTGTTATTGAAAAGTGATTACTACAATAGTATTATAGTAGATAATGCAATCTTTCATCCTAACTAGTAACTATAATGCATCAAAACTCATAGATTAGTGTACAAATCACTCACCACACCAGCCTCTTGGATCCGAATCACTAGCTAGATACACATTTGAAAGTAGATAACTATCTCTATCTATGGAATGAGATATCACCAAACAGTTTTGTGCCATGATTCCATGAACGAAATGACACCATGCAAGAATAAGTAATTATTCAACTAACGCAATCTTGCAAATCAGAAAAAGTTAAACAGAAGAAACATAAACCAATTACAAAAACATTAAAAAGTAAAAGATACAGTGAGACATTGGTGTTACATTCCATATCCGTGTTTGGCGTTAAGAAAAAAGTGAACATAAAACAAATCATTCACTCACGTATAGAAGAATCTCTCTCACACTCACTCACGTATACATATAAGTCAATAAGTCTACTCAATTGCAATATCTATGATATTTCGAATCAAACCTTAATCATTTGATCATGATCATTCATTCACACATTTCTTATATAGTCACACAACATATTTACCAATATAAATCTATACATTTTCTGATTTTCACCTCAACCAAAAACATTATTTTTCTGTGGACACATGCAAAAGCAAAAGTAGAACAAACAAGTCTTCCAAAATTTCATATATACACTCTAATTAATAGTAGTTACACATGAGGACAGATACACACACGTACGATCTATAAACCTCAAAGAAAGAGATAAAAATAAAATAAAAAAAGTTATAGTAACAAAAAAACAAATTAGTACTCACTCACTACTCAGTACTAGACTACCATTTTTAACCCAACCCCACTCGATACAAAACAAACACAAATCTTTCTTCTCTTTCTTCTCTTTCTCTCTCGAGAACTCTCTAATGGCGATGATGGTTGAGAATAGCTACGGTGGTTACGGTGGTGGTGGTGGAGAAAGGATACAACTTATGGTTGAAGGTCAAGGCAAAGCTGTTCCTGCACCGTTCTTGACAAAGACTTATCAACTTGTTGATGATCCTGCGACTGATCATGTTGTCTCTTGGGGTGATGATGACACTACTTTTGTCGTTTGGCGTCCACCGGAGTTTGCTCGTGATCTTCTTCCTAATTACTTTAAACATAACAACTTCTCTAGCTTCGTTCGTCAGCTCAACACTTATGTATGTTTATACTCTCTCTTCTTTTCTCTTTAAAGTTTCGATTTTTATCAAATGGGTTTTGAGATACGTATCGTTTTGTGATTACTCATCTCTTAAAGTTTCGATTTTTATCAAATGGGTTTTGAAATAAGCAACGTTTTGTGGTTACCCATCTCTTAAAGTTTCGATTTTTATGTCCGAACATGGAAGAAAGATTTGGTTTTTTGAGTGTTCGTTTTTGGGAGAAATCAAATGGGTTACATTTTACGATCTGGATTTGATTACCATCTCTTAAAAATCAAATCTTTACACCAAAATCAGAAGAAAAATGTGATTTTTTTTAAGATTTGAGGGTTTTAGTCTTCTTCTTCTTCAAGAAATGTTCTTGATGTGTTGATCTTTGATTCCGTCAGGGTTTTAGAAAGATTGTACCAGATCGATGGGAGTTCGCGAACGAGTTTTTCAAGAGAGGAGAAAAGCATTTACTTTGCGAAATCCACCGCCGCAAAACATCTCAAATGATACCACAACAACACTCTCCGTTCATGTCTCACCACCACCACGGCCACCACGCTCCGCCGCAGATTCCCTTCTCCGGCGGCAGTTTCTTCCCTTTACCACCGCGTGTCACAACTCCAGAAGAAGACCATTACTGGTGCGACGACTCACCACCGTCAAGACCACGAGTTATACCACAACACAACACCATTGACACCACGGCGGCGCAAGTTACAGCATTGAGTGAAGACAACGAGAGATTACGACGGAGCAACACAGTGTTAATGTCTGAACTTGCTCACATGAAGAAACTTTACAACGACATTATCTACTTTGTTCAGAACCATGTCAAGCCTGTCGCTCCAAGCAACTCTTACCTCTCTTCATTTCTCCAGAAACAACAACCTCCAACACTTGATTATTACAATACAGCCACTACTGTCAATGCCACTACTAATAATAATCTCAATCATGGTTTGAACTCATCTCCACCAACTTCACAAAGCTCAATCACAGTTCTTGAAGACGACACTAATAATCACGATCAGAGGAACATGAGAAAGACTAAGCTTTTTGGAGTTTCGTTGCCTTCTTCTAAGAAGAGATCACATCATTTCTCAGACCAAAGTAGCAAAACTCGACTTGTGTTGGATAAGTCTGATCTTGCTTTGAATCTCATGACTGCTTCTACACGTTAATTAAGATTATTACTCTTTTGGGTTTTGTTTTTTTGAAGTATCAGTGATGATCAGCATTATTAGCACTAATGTTGTTATGATGAACATGAATATTAAGACTTTTTTGGTTTATTTTGATTAATAATCTTGTTTAATGATGTTTATGTTTTTGTTATTAACTTTATGAGTTTTTGTTTTCTGAGCTTGTTGTCCAGAGAGAAGATGAGAATGTCAGTGATGTCTAATGTAGATAGGCTTTTAGGTTACTTTTATGCATTTTTTTCGATATTTTCATGTGTATTTTATTTTTGGAACCGATCCAGTTTATTATTATTCTCTTTTATTTAATACATCCATAGAATATAAAATTCCCTTTATTTAATACATCCACGTCATCATTTCCCCAGTTTCTGGTTCCTAATTTTTTTAATTTTGTATCACTTGTTATTTGCCCAGAAAAAAATGAAATTATTTAAATTACCTTTAAAATTATTTAAGTAATTTTGTTCAGATAAGACAATAGTAATTTGTATTTTTTAGTGACAAATGAGTTTTTCTTTTGTTCGTTTGTTTTTTTTTTTTAATTAACTTTGGGCCTTATTAGGCCTTATTGAACCTGTAGCCCACTACAATGTATTTTATTGTAGGAGAGACATCAATTTATGTTATAAAGACTTCCTTAGGATTGAATACATTCTTATAAGAATCTGTTGGTGGTTTATCTTGAGACCATTATAATCGTAGGAGAAGATGTTGTTGGTAACTTGGTATCCATATATGTTAAAGATCGATATATCAAGAGGTTGTTCAATCAAATCTACATAAGAAAGGAGTGGTAGACAAGGTATGGTAGTGTAAATGTAAATGCTTTCATATTCTATCGTATGTAATGAATTAGGTCATAGGGTTGTAAAAAAACCAAACCCCGTTAACAAATATGGCTCATCTAGTTATATTTTACCGTACGTTTTACACTCGTTATTCAACAAAAAGCATAGGTTTAGTCACACATGCGTATTAACATTTATAAGTGGATATATCAAAACCAAATTTCTCATAGTTTTTGGGTACACATTAATTCAATAAATTTTATATTGTTCTTTTTGGGTAAATCATCAAAAAAAATTGTTTATATTAACCTCCACTACGCATGATCCACTACAAAAAAACAAGGCTTTTAACGTCAGTTATTAGGTGGGTTTAGGGATGTTATCATGGACATGTCTGGCCCGTTTATGTCCGTATACGTTTATGTCCATCTATTTACAGTAAAATCCCTATAAATTAATACTTAATAAATTAATAATTTTTATAAATTAATAAAAATTTTCGGTCTTAAGTTGAGATCAGTGTAATTTTAGACATATTTCGATAAAATAATAAGATAATAATTTTTTGAAAATCCTTTGTAAATATATGGTCCTATCAATATTATAAATTAATAATTAGGGAAAAATTTCAAAATATATGTATATAGACACATTAATTATTGTTAGAGTTAATTTCTAATATTTTACTATATCAAAAATTGTTAGCATTCTCTTTCAAGACATAATAATAATTATTTTCTTTGAAATTGATTATATAAAGTACTAATTATCATGATTAAATCTTATTTTTAAATATTATTTTGAAAAAACTTTCCAAATTAAAAAAAGCTCTCTATAAATTAATAATTATTAAGTGTCCATAAAAAAATGGACACAAGAAAATTAGATATTAAGTACCTTTAGATCTATAAATTAATAGATAAATTAGATAAATTAAGTACATTATTATTAAATGGACATAAGAAAATTAGATATTAAGTGGAGAGCAAAGTTATAGTTTACCTTCGTATTCTGGAAAACCACGCAACCAATTTCTAGTGCTGAGCAAAGCATGTACATTTTTTGGAAGGAGTTTGCTTCTATATGGAGTTAAAACTCGACAAAGCCATTCCACTCATCACTCTTCTCCAAATGCTTGGAAAAGTAAGCAATGTCAACGATAACTCCAAACTTTGCAGTTGAGAGTGGTACAACAAGTAGATGACGGAAGTCCTAATCACACAAATTGAATATCGCCCGAAGCCTTTCATCGACACCTCCCAGAGTGAGTGTCAAAAACCACCCGCCAGCAACGACCGCCGCAAATACAACAATGAATTTAGTTTCAAACTTTTCATCCCGTAGTTGGAACCCACAGACTAAGAACCCGATGATAGCCAGTATAGAAATTATAACGATACCAGTATGGCTAAGCAGGAGCCCTCTAATGGTAAGCACATTGTACCCAGTACTTGAGTATTTTCCCCCAGAAGTACAACACTAATTATTTGCTTGTGCCAAGGTTCAAATCTTTTAGAATAAAAAACACAATGAACAAACTATGTCACTCAATCTTATAAAAGGAAAGAAAAACTCCTTAAATAGTGGTAAGTCTTTATATTATATGCTAGTGGTAAGGCTGTTGCTGGACTCAAAGTTCGACTCCACTTACCTAATGTTTTGATACATGCATGGTCCAGTGGAATCTGATAAAAAAAAAAGATTGATATATCTCATTGTGGTCATGAGCCCACGCAGGCCAATTTTGCTTACTCTCTCACATGCATGCAGCCAGCTGACTGGTCTGGCCTGATGGCCGATACTGGTTTTCATAGGCCTAATACTATTTGCTGTTTGAATTTATATTTTGGACTTATATATTTATGTACACGTGAAAACCGAAGAGACATTGAATTATTATTAAAAAAAAAAATGTTCATGGTCTCAATCCCATGACCAAATGAATAAAGTTCTTTATTTTGTAAATTTCAATCTTGGTTCCCTCCAAGATTTATAATTAATGGAACGCCATGCCCCACGCCCACGGGCACCAATTCATAATGCATGGCAAAATAATCATTTGAGAATATATGATTACCGGTAAAGATATAGACTTATAAAATATTAAGGTAATTTGATTATTAAAGATAGGCTCAGCTGGAAATGTGATTTGCTTAAACTAGAAATCATAATCTAAACAAAAATAAAACATTTCGTTATTTACATACATATCAGCAAAATGTGTTACATATAAAATGTAGTGCATATACGTACATATACTTTTATTGTACGAAGATCATGTTAGGGATCAATATTATCTCAATCGATGATGTAATACAAAAAACTTATTAGAAACAAAATGAGGTTATGTATAATGTATTCAAATCTTAGAATGAATAACTGACTAACACATTTATTCAACTCCTAACTTTATACAGTATTCTATCCAATTTTCATATATATTTTTTCGTAAAATGTAAAAATTAGAAATTTTCATATACATATTATTCTTAATATGGATTTACTTAATTACTCGAAACATCATGAAAGAAATTAAAATCATCCATACATACATTTCTATATATATCTAATTATCTTTATGTAGTTTATAAGGTAATTGTATGATTAATATTCAAAAATGGAAGAAGAAAAAATCAGTGTCACGTACAATAATTTAGTGGTGGAAATATAGAATATATGTGCGTAAGTAAAGAAAACAGCTAGCTAGCATGCAATGTAGAGAGAAAGCGAGTGCATGGACTTCAGTGAGTGTGTCTCTCATATTCATATAATGCAATTTTAACTTTTAACCTAAAAAGCAAAAACTTCTCTATCTTTGTTTCAACCAAAATACAAAAACAAATTAAAACACCACTTGCGAGAGAGAGAGAGTCAATAAAGCATCAGACAAACAACTAACCACATACACACCACCGCTTACATATATGTCCATGTCCATCGGAAATATCAAATTCTTGTGATCATCTCTTCAACTTTGACATACATATATATTCATGAAATATAAAACTTCTTAATATGAAATTTATTGAGTTTACACTATATATCTTCTTTCTTTTTGTTTTGGGAAAGATACATTATTATATATGTAGGAGAGTGCAAAAAGTTTGTCGATTTCGAAGTTTTTTTTATAGAAATATACTAGGTGTAATGACCTTTTTAATATATATTGGAAATGTTATTATTACTACTCTCATACGTACGTACGTAGGATAGAGATGTGTCTTTATTTAACAACATTAAATGTGTCTTTATTTAGAAAATTTTATAAATCAAAAGGGAAAACAACTAATCACGAACTCACGAGTGAATAAGTCAAGAACAAAAGACGAAAATAAATAGAGCTAAACTAAGCATTCTTCATTAAGATTAAATCAGAAAAAATCTACAATGATACATATCAGACTCGCAGATTAATAAGGGAATTCTCAAGTAGATTTTGTAGTTTTAGAAACTTATTATTATGTTTATTTTTCCTTAGAATTTTTCTAGATACCAATATTGCTTCCTCTCAACCTAAGCCAGATCTACATAAGAATTCCACAATCTTCTGCCTGATCATCTTCATCTACCTTCAGGGTGCAATGGGAACAGCTCGAGGGTTACATTGTCAATGATTTTATGAAAAGTAGTTGACATAGTAGTACTATTTTTGTTTCTTCTTCCCTCTATCTCCAAATTCTCAAATCCCCAGCTCCTACATGTCCTCTTGTACTCATTCTCTTCCACTAACTCCTGCTTCTCCACAATTGAATCTCTCTACACAATCATAAAAAAGTATCCTTAAATATAGTTGATTAAAAAACTATACAAAATCCTTATTAAGACATAAGACATACCTTGATATTGTCTAGTGACGATGATGTTCTTGTCTTTGTTGTTACACTCGGGTTAGAGACACTAGTGGTCGTGAAGCTGCTTTGGCAACTTAGGCTGATAAGATTGTTCCTCTTCTGCTTTTGTCTCTCGCGAGCTTTGTGGTTCTGGAACCAGTAGAAAACATTCTTCCCTTCGATTTTCCCGTACTTACCGAGTTGCGAAGTTATATGCTCGATCTGTTGAGCGTTGGGAGTTCGCATTCCACCTTTGTACAACATCTCAAGTATCCCTATCTGTTCTTGAGTCGGGTTCCACCTTGTCCCTCCCGGGTGCGTCTCCAACTGAACCCACACATTGTTTTCATTATTCAAGAATCATATGCATTAAAATAAAAAATAAAAAATAATAAAAAGTGAACCACTCCAGTCATTGTAAATGTCAAAGTATTAGGTATGACCCAATTACGCAAAATTCTCCTAGAGTGAAATTTACGTTGTATCTCTTTTTATTCCAACAAAATTGTAATTGACGATAATGGAACTTACTTGAGGAGGGTCTCGTTTGTGTTCACTTTTTGTTGGACCAGTTTGATCTGGTCTAATGAAACTTTTGAGGTCAAAAGTTGCGGAAGTGACTCCGGAGGAAGAAGAAGGAGGGGAAGGAGGGCTCCCGGCCGAAAGCTTCGGCGCGAGCGGCCTTAGCCGCTTGCAGCTTAGGCTAAGAGATGATGTCGAGTCATGTTGATCCCAAGAAGAAGAAAAGCCATTAGAAAACTCATGAACCTTCATTGCATGCGATATATGTTTTACTTAATTAGCAAATGCCAAAAATGCTATGCCTTACTCGTTACAAGACTAAAGCTTATGTGTATATATATAGAAGAGAAGAGAAGTGTGAAATGGTAAAGTGTTAGTGTATATGATTATGTAATTGGTGATATCCAGTTGGGTAGAGGAAAAAAGGAAAAATGAACAGATGATTTTTTACAAAAGTGGAACGTCGGGAAACCAAAGACCAAATGATGGGATATGGTTGACTTTTATCATTTAAAATCTCTTTGTCTTTATTGTAAATAAAATAAATCAGAAAATTAAAGTAATAGGTAGAGACCAAATTTTGAAACTAATTGAAGATAGTGATCTCTTTTCTTTGCTATAGAGAAAGTGAAAATCTCATTGTGTGGATATAGATATGCATACGTGTGTCTACATACACATAATACATGCGTACGTGTGATGTGTTCATGTCTGCATGGTGCACTATTCCGAACTATACGTAATATATATTGTACCACACCAAGTTAATTAGCCGAATTTTTTTTCTTTTGGTAAAAGATTAAATTTTATACCAATTTTCAAAATTTTAATAGAAATTACAGAGAAAACTAGAAGCATATAAAAATGCTACATAAAAAGATAAAAAAACAACATTACTATTCAAAAATGCTTCAACATTACTAGCCGAACTTAAGTATTATAAGAATACTCTTTCTATTCCTTTATACATTGATGGTTTAAACAATTTTTTTTCTTATTTCACAAATAAGTATGTTCTAGTACCTTTTAGACGATTATATTTTTGGTAAGCACTCATAAATACTATATGTAGAAACTGAATTTACCAAATTGTTATTGGTTAGTGATTATAAGAAAGTGTTTTCTATGATAGTATCTCTATGATTAAACGTTAATTATTGTTTAATATATGTGATTTTTTTTTTTTTTTGACTAGTTGTAGTCTATCTTGAGCTCCTATAATTTAGGGGGAATGTTGAAGGATATGCATATGAACCACTAAAAATAGTGCTAGTATGTTATGAATACATGATATCAAAAGACTTCTCTGTTCATTGAGATTGACATTGACCTACGAGCCAATAGGTTTTGCTTTTACAGAATAAAGAATTGAAATGTTTTGTTTGGGGATCAAATTTTAACAAATGCATGTGATTTAAGCTTGACAATCTTTGATTCTACAAGGCTGTAGGGACAATAATAATTTTCTCTCTTTATTTCTTTATTTTACAAGAATTTATATTTAAGAAATAAAAAAACACTCAAAGAAAAAGTTAGCTTTAATGATAGGATGTCTAAATGCTTTTCGGTGGCTCTCAAGTCTCAACAACTTTATTTATAGAGGAAATGAGAAGAAGAATGAAATAAGTGAAAAAAGGTATCTTCCAATCCCAATACTCGAAATTGCTTTCATTACTTTTTTGTTAAGATACGGATTTTTCCTAAATTAGTGGTTAGTTTATAATGAGCCAGGACAGACTTTTTTTATATGTGCAAAAGAAAAAGGCTATAAATATTATAATGCACTAGTATTATTATCATGGTTTATTTTGATAATCATAAAAAAATATTAGTATGAAGAAGTGTGTTTATTTGATATTAGTGATACAAAAGTATGGTTTGGTTTGGTAATGTCAAGGGTCCTATTCACTTTAAGATCAGTGTATTGTATTGTTTGTTATTCTTTTGTACATTGGGAACTGCAGAACTTCAATTTCCCAAGTGAGATGAGTATTTTACTAATGAAATATATACAAAATCTATCTTTTTTTTTTTGGTTAATTGAACACATTTTAAACAATGTTTTAAAACCTAATTTGGCTGGTTAGACCTGGTGATCTGGTCGATAGTTTATTTTAGATATAGCTTAAACGAAAAAAAAGAATAAGAAAAATTGATATGTTTTGTAGTTGAAAACTTGAAATGCATATGCCTTCACAACAAGTAAGCCGTGGTAGACTAGTGACTGCCATTTAAAAGTGTTGAGTTTCTTCTATATGGATTTAAATTAGAGACCGATTTATTATAAAATTTTATGAGAGAATATGTGATATTTGTGGACTTTTATATATATATATATATATATATATATAACAATGTATAATTTTTAAACGGTTGTATCTTAAATAAATATATTTAGATCCTTAATTTAACTATCAAAATTAAACTAGAAAATGTTTTTGAATTATATAAAATTATCTCGTTAATTTAATTTTGTCATAAAAAGTTTTCGATTAGAGAAAATTTGGTAAATTTGTACATACGAGTTAACTGTCGTTATAGAATCATTGATGGTGTTAAATTTTTTATCCTACATATTTTAATCAATGTATACAGTCGTTTTATAAAACACAACTAATGTATTAATGTGATATAGTGGTAAATGGTTAGTTTTGTTAATTTTGGTTTGTGTGTTTGATTCCACTTAACGACGCTTTTTTCTCCATCATCTTCTTCCATTTCTCCGCCTTCTCACATATCTAACAATGTCAATTGCTTGATTTTTGTTCACGAAAGCAATCATCTAGGATTGTACTAATTTAACCCATGGCGAGGAGCAATACTGACAACAACAAACAAGGTAACATAAATTTCATGTTTTCTCTATAATTCCCAAACAATATATCCGAATTTCATATCCAAACTATCCGGAAATTTTACTTTTTCCCCTAATTCCCAAACTATCCGAAAAAGAAATAAACAATTTCATATTAAACATTTAAAATATTTAGTTTTAAATATTTTATTTAACTTAAAATGAAGAGACATAACTTTATTTTTTAAATATTTGACATTTTGACTCGTCCTAAATACCTCTAGGAATGTGGAGTCTTGTCGGAAATAACGATGTTTTACAGAGTAGGGTATATAATTCAGAATATTTTCAAAAAATGAAATGAAATTAACAAAAAGCTAGTACAATGACAAAATACAATCATGTTAAATGGCAAAAGTGAAAGGACAAGTGTCATTCCATCTAGAGATGGTGCGTGGGGGTAATCATATCACGTTTGACACTAACAAACCCACCCATATACACAATTTTTGTACTTTTCTCTTTGCCAATTCATGTCACAGGTAAACTTAGAAAACATCATGATTTAGCAAAAATAGCTCAAACTTCAAAACCAAAATCAACAAAGTTGTATGCTATTTTTGTTTATATGACTTAGTGTTTGTGTTAACTTAAGTAAACATATCTCTAGATCAACTAATTAGTAGAAGTCGTCCATACGTCAAAAAGAATCTGTGTACGATTTGGGAAAGAGTCTTAGCACTAGTTATCTACTACTATTGTAGTTCACGTAAGATATAGTAAAAGTAGATGTGTGCATTGCATTGGCAATCTTGTGTTGTTATAGATCATGTGTTGAGAGTAATTGGGATGGTCAAAAAGGACGAAGGAGAATGATTGAATCAAAAGTGATAAGTGATGAAGTCGAGAGTACTACTACCTCTTAAGTGGAGCAATCGGTGCTATAAATAATATTCATCAATCATTACCAATTCGTATTGTAATCCAACCAACTAAAAATTTTGCTATCGTAGACACGTGCATGTGTTCCGCACGTGGCAAGCCCTTCCTTTGCATAGTATCTGTTTTTTGGTTTTGTCTTATTAAGTGAAATCTTGAACTCATTAGGAGATGTAGTTTTGTTGGAAATTACAGATATGGGAATGTTATATTGGTTGGAATAGGAGATGATAAAAGATTATCCGTGACGTCTGCATAGTCGTGGTCCAGTGGTAAGAGAGAATTTAGAAAATGTTAGAAGGAAGTAATCCAAATTCGATCCACTCTGGAAACAAAAATTATTGTTGTGTGAAAGTCTATCAACTTATCCAATACAATAGTATAAAACATAATTTGTAAATATACGTTATTAAGAGTTTTCAAAAGTGTGGTATCGTACGGAGAGATCTATCAACAAAAAACATTAACCGTACGTATAACTAAACAAATTTGGTTGATGTTCACAATCATAATTTTCCTGATCTAACTACTTCTATTGGTAAATGAATATTCATACTTTTCTTGGGACTTTGTTCTTTCTAGGACCATTGAATTTTTATTAGACCAAAAGATTACTATTTAAACTCCTACGACTATTTTATTGGCCGGCCATACAAAAACGTTTCCAAATAGATGACGCTTCTAAGATTTTATTGGTCAACGCAATTTAGCCTAATGTTCATTGGTGACTTCTCTTGATGGTTTGTGACACATTGGATCTATAAATATTGATTGGTTTGTAGATTTGTACACATAAAACTTATTGGTTCTTATAAGAAGGCTAGCCAAACAAAACATAGTAATATTAAAAAAAAAACTCATAAAACTCTCAACTATCTCAATCTATAATCTATTTTTACTAAGTTGACAAAAAAACAAAAAAAAACATATATTTACCAAAAAGAAAATGATATGGAAGATTCGTGTTTTTTGTTTGGTAGCTAGGAGTGGAAAGTAAAGTTAGAATGAGCAAAATTCTCTTTGCTTTTTGGGCACTCAGACTCACTCTGTCACTCACTCTTCACTTTTAATTTCTTCTTTTTTTGCATTCCATTTTCCCTCCCATTATAATAATTTTCTCGAGAAAGTGAGAGAGAAAAGAAAGAATGAATTGAAAAAGGGTTGAAGTGAGTGAAAGACATTATGATCGCATGGTGAGGAAATTGTCAAAGTCATGTAATGCTAAAGTTGGTACAAACAAAATTTTACATCTAAAAAATCTCTTCTTCTCTTTTGTTCATTCTTTGTGGAGAACACTCCATTTTCCCAACTTTTACTGTTTGTTTTTCTTTTTTTTCACACACAATTATCAAGTTTGACCGAGTTGAAAAACCTTGTATTAGTTTTTATTTGTTAATTAGCTGATCATAAGATATTTATTTTCACCAATTGATGTTTATTTTCAGGTGCACATATATAGCATTTTGAAGTAATTCCAATCCATTCATGATCAAGGCTTTATTCTATGCGAGGCTTTCTTCTTAAGCAAGTCCAAAAACTAGGAAACAGCCTAATCCTTATGATCGAGAAATCAACTCAGAATAAGGTCGTATCTCTACAAAACCAAGACTCTTTGGGGCTTAGGAAGTTACTCCAAAGGTGGTAGTTTAATTTTAGCACTAGGGTGTGTGATAACTTGGTTAAAACTTCTTTATTTTGTTTTGGGAATTTTTGAGCATAATACATCAGTTTTTTTATCAATAAATTTAAAATTTTATTAAAAAAACACTCGAACATGTATTACACGTCTATACACGAAAACTAGAAAAACTAAAAAAACTGATCGAATACCCAAAATATCGAACATAATAACTATATTTATACTTGATATAACTCAATGTATTAACTATATATTTTTGAAAAAAAAAAGATTCTATAAAATCTACAAATATATAATTTAAGACGACAGTGTTTATATATATGTATGGTTTAAGTGAAACGGGAACTAAAGCATCGTGCGTGTAGAGCTTTAGCTTCAAATTAAATGTTAATTTGTCACGAGTTTTTTTTTGTTTTGTTACCAATTTGTCACGATTTTAGAAAAGAGAAATATTAATCCTTAATTATAGATGAAAAGGATTTGTCCAGAAAAAAAGAAAAAAAAAAGTAGATGAAAAAGGAAAGTCACAATAAAAGACAAAAAAAAAAATCCTAAATGGGCTGCAGAGCCATTTCGTTTACGGCCCTTAAGATCGGCTGTGAGACACGCAATTTTGAGAAGCAAACTTCTAATTTATTTTAGGCTTCAAAGTATTCAAAAGTGGTAAGCCCAATGTACTAAAATAATTTGATTATTTTTACCTATCATTCGATATCTTTATTGCTACTAATTGTAAGGGCAGTAATTTTGTTTTCTCAAATAAATTTAAAAACTATTAGGGACAAAATAGCGATATGTCAGCATTTATAAATACTAATTCCTTAACTACATATGTTTGATATTAATTAATTAATATTATTCAAATAGTGTCAATAAAATTAATTAAATTGTGATATTTAATTAATCAACAGTTCTTAATTGTACAGTTTATTTTAGAATATATAAACACTAGTTTCTCCTATATTAACTCATGAGTCATTACTACAATGTCACCATCGGCTTGCATATTTTTTTTGAAAGCAAAAAATTGATAAAACATAAGCAAAACATAAGGAAAAAAAAAGCAAATTACAAGCAAACATTTATTTTATTTTTAGTTTTATCTTTTTGTGCGTTAATTATTATTACTGTTGTTTTGGAATATAGTTAATTTTGTGTTGTTTGTCGATGTATTAATAACAAATTATGCGACATATTATACAGAATTGATATGAAACCAACTTGTTGTACGATTATTATTTTTGGTTGAAATGCTTACAATTATTGATTAGTAACTAAGAAAAAATAAGGACAACCTCAACCACGGAAAACATGATAAAGCTAAAAAAATGAATCTCTATGGAACCAAAACAGATCAGTTGTTGTGGTACTTTTCCTGGGCATTTTGGTTGATTTGGTGGTTGTTGAATTGCATTTGATTTGGAGAATGAAACAATAAACAGAAAAGCTTCTAGAAACCAATAAGACAGTGACAAGCACGCATCAATCTAGTGATGAAATCATGGAAGCTGACAGTTATGTGAGTCCACTTCAGTTTTTCCGAGACTGCTATAGAAGATTTGTGCAAGAAGAACATGATTGGGAAAAATGATTTTGGATCAGTATACAAAGGGAAACTGCAGAATGACGACGTTGATATAGCAGTGAAAAGAATGGGAAACAGATAGGAGGAAAAAGGTTTGGAAGAATTCAAATCCGAGGTTTACATTTTGACAAAGGGTTACAATCGAAACCTTGTAGTTCTCCATGGGTATTGCCTTGAAGGAAACTAGAGGCTATTGGTTTATATGTCCATAACTCTCTTTTCAAAAAAATATACATTTATATGACAATAACTTCAGATTCTTAGTTGTCTTAGTTGTTAATTGTTATCATAAATTAGAGAAGACACAATAATATATGGCTGAATTATTTCCGTATCTAATGTAAATAAAAACAAAAAAAAAATGTTGTAGGTTTAAGAGCAAATATTATGTTAAAAAATACAAAAAAACTAATAAACATATAAGTTTGTGAGCAAGAAAAAAAAATGTGCATACATAATTGCGTTTATCATCATTAGTTTAATTGCCAGGACAAGTGTCATTCCCCTGCTGGCTTATCATTTTTCTTAATATATTATCATCTCATCGTATTTATGCATAAGTTATCTATCATCAACATAATTTTAAAAAAAGATTGCAAATATTTTTATAAAAGTCTTGCATTAAATTTAGTCCTATTCCTTGTAAAAAACATTCAAATTTTTAAAAATTTGCATTAAACTAAATTAAGTTATATACTTACTAGTTATTGATCAGCGCCACATAAGAGGTTTATACTTTTTTGTATTTTTAATAATTTGTTTTATATTTTGAATTTTTTTTAGAATGTTTATTTTGTTGTTTTTATACTGTTGTTATTTTTTGTTATTATATTTTTTCATATTGATTGATTTTCTCAAATTTATATTAGTTTATAGTTTGAAATGTTTATTGTTATTTGTTTTAATGTAGTTTAGGTCTAATAGTATGTGGTAGAACATTATATTCCAGAAGCCTTCAATTCTTGTAATCCACACAAACTATTATAAATTATCAAATTAATTTAATGCACCGTATGTATGCATTTAACCAGTTCATCTTGCATTAAAGCAACATTACAGACTAATAAATTTAGACGCTACTTTTGTCCATTAATGTTTTTTTAATTTATACTATAATGTTTGATTCAATAAACGAAAAAGGATTTATATAATTTGGTTATTGAGCATTTTACCAAGAATATTTGGTTAATTTTATCACCAGTAAAACATTTAAATGATTTTATTAAAACGTTAAAGAGAACGACGGATAGGAAGGTTTCAGATGAGATTAATATATTGGTATATCTTTTTTTGTCAACTAATATATTGGTATATCTATCTATATAATATAGATGTCTTTGTTTTCTATTTAAGCACATAAATCAAAATATTATTGCAAATCTTTTTATTAGATTAAATACAATTTAAATGACTATTTTCACATTAAACTAAAAAAAACAGAATAAATAAGATGAATGATAATGTGGCGGATAATGTATATGGAAGATAAGAGAGAAAAGTTAACTTTTTATATAAATAAAAGTATTATTAATATATAATTAGTTACACATGTATAATTCTACTAAATTTGTGAATATTAATTGAATCATGCCGCAAAAGGCGATTGATGTGCGGTTCTAACTTATGTGAAGATAACTCGCCATTTGTAAATCGTAATCTCGCTGAATCATCTAGAACACAAGTCAATACATTATGTTTCATAACATACTCTACAAATACATATTAATATGGTATCATAATGAACTTACAAAATACATAGACAAATCACATATAACTATATTACCACAATACATAAAAAATCACATAAAATATATTCTCGTTCATTAATTAACATGGAAAAATGTATGTGGTCGTGAGGCACATATCTTGTGAGACCTTGCATATATAATCATCACTCTGATTTCTGAATTCAGTAAACAATCTTTTTATTACATGCCCTAACTAGTCATTAACTATAAGATAAAAAAATTGATAAGACTCTTCGATTTACAAATTTATAATTAAGACCAACTCCATCGGTAGAGTAATTTAAAGAAAGTATATATGTATTATTTAAATTATAAATTTTCTTTTTCTATTTTCTTTTGTAAACCAAAAAAAATCAAGAAAGATACATGTGTACAAAATAGTGTTAATACCGTTTTTATAATTGCTATAGAGCAACGGAAGCTTTTTTCTCCTTAAATTTTTTTTTTTTTTTTTAATTTTTGAACACTCCTCAATAACATCGCGGCTGAAGATGTTCTAAGAAGGTGAGAAAGGAAACTAGTCGCATGCACATCCTCTTATCAGAAGCCCATCAAGGTCAACAAGTTTACTCATTTCGTTTTGCGAAAGACTATCTAAAGTTAAAAAGGATTTAGCAGTAAATCTTTTTCGTGCTTATCTTCAGATATATATGGGTTTGAACGGAAAAGCAGATATAAATCAGTTTTGTAGTGAAACAGATTAACTCTACATTGTTTACCATTCATAAAAATAAATAAATATCACTTGTAACTGCAGTTATCTCGTTAAAATTTTACAAGTGGAAAAAAATTATTATTTATGATCATGTTTTTCTACATAAAACAGATCAGATCAACCACCTCTATTTTAAAATGTTTAATATATGATTTGTACTTGAACTGCAAAATCTGCTTAATCTGCTTTATTTTATTAGATTTGTTTAGTACACTTGATCTGCTCTGCTTAATATGTGTTTCCATTCGAAGCCATAGTACTTTGCTTATCTCAATGATTCAATTGTTCAGTGCTTTCTTATTTGATTAAATCATTAGTTTAGTTTCTTTCTTTTACGTATTGCTATTGCCCTTTACCTTGCTTTATTTACTTGATCAAGTTTTGCCAAATACACTTCATTACTCGTTAAAAATATATACTTTTTGTATCAAGTAACCAATAAAAATGTAAGAGAAAAAAGAACATATAATTTTGGAGCCGCCTTTAGTGATTTATATAGGAATAAAATATATATTTTTTCTGTTATGTCTGTAGAAAATACCACATGTATTGGTATGAAACTCATACTCTGTTATGTTTGCTCATACATATTGGTACGGTTTATTGTACGGTTTTAATTAAAAAAAAAAGAAAATTGTCGACAAATTGGACCGTTTTTATGTAAAAATAAAATTGGATGTTACGGTTTATTGTACGTTTAAAAAAAATGTAAATTAAATATTAATAGATTTATCCATCTTGATAACTATTTAAACCCTAGAGAATTTTGTTAATTTTGACTTTCTCTAAAATAAATTAAATATTAACAGATTTGTCCATCCTAATAACTATTTAAACCCTATGGAATTTTGTTAATTTTGACTTTCTCTTGAAAGAAAAAACACAAACAAATGTTTCTTGCACGCCTTAAGGCAAGTCATCGAACATTAGCGAATCATATAAAATAGATAAATTAATACAATGATGAACGAACGTTGAAAGCACATAAAGATATAGATATATAAAATAGAATTATCTTTGATGTAAAGTACAGGTTTTCGGATTAAGTTCTCACCACCAATATATATCCTCAAGATAACGTAAATAAACATATATTATGGAGCTTGCAAACAAATCCAAAGATCGACATCAAACATATAATATCAAAAATAGCAAAATAGGAAGATGACAAGAATTACAAATACTTAAAACAAAATGACCTAAGAATTAATATTACATTCTTGAACTATAAAACTCACTCTTCTCATGGACTTGCTCTTAGCCGGTTTTGTCTCCGGGCAACTAATAAAGAGTCTATAACAATTTGTTGATACAATTATTTATGCATGTATATATATATATAACTATATCTTCATGTATTTTTCTGTGTATCGTGTATGTAAATGTAATCTTCTAACACAAACAAAAAAAAACACAAACTACATATATGTTGTGTATGATTGTAATTATACATCTCCGGGTATTTGATTCAAATCTGGTTTTACTACCGACAAAGATGACTCATCAGCCGTCTTCAACGGTGACTTAGAAGCAGAAGTGAGAAGAGCATCGACTCTAGCACCAACCTCGGCCGCCTTCTCCCTTATAAGAGCGGCAGGCATGTCGGCAGAAGCAGCTGATCGGTGGTCCTCTTCTTGTAAGAGAAGATCAGGGAAGTTGAGTCTAGCAGAAGGGCCACGTAGATAAAACACCGCGACGTCGTAAGCTCTAGCGGCGGCTACGTCGGTTGTGTAAGAGCCGAGCCAAAGACGTGAACGTTTGTTAGGTTCACGAATCTCAGCTACCCACTTGCCCCACTTCCTCATCCTTATACCTCTGTATGGTTTCCTCTTGGCTAAGTCTTGGTGTGGTTGATGTTGTTGTCTTCTCTTACGCATCGTAGACTCTTCTTGTTCTCGTTCTCGTTCTCGTTCCATTTGATTAAAGAAGACGAAAGATTTGTGGGTAGTGGAAGTTTTGTTTTATAAAGTATGGTGTGACAATATTGAATACTTAAAGATACGGTTGCTTATAAGTAAGTATTAGAAATTGCCAAGTAACCTCGTACTTCTCACTTTTTTTTATCTCTTTACTAAATTTATCATTGAATTTGTCATTGATTGTTGTTATGTGACCGACTGAATTTGTTTTTGGAGAATTCGAGATTCTCCTAAAAGATAAAGAAAATAACAAAAAACACGAAGATCCGATGATGGAAGAATCAAGAATTAGGCCTTTCAACCCAAAAAAAAAGAAAAAGAATCACAAATTTTTAAAAGAAAATTATGGATACATCTTAATTTATAATTTAGCTTTATCTCTAAAAGTATAACTTATAAATCTTTTGTTAATTATTTTAATTTAGAAAACGTAAATTCAGTTTACTTTATAACATAAGGGAGTGTAATATATATATATATATATATATATATATATATATATATCTTGAATATTATTATGTATACGAGAACTTAATATATAACTTAATTTTCCACATTAAGTTCTCATATACGAAAATATAGTCAAAATTATGAAAATATTGAATTTCTAGTCATATATTTTAAATTGTAATCTAATTTTGTCTTTTTAGTAAGATTGAATTGTAATCTAATTATATTAGGATTTAGCTGAATTCTAACTAATTTATCTTTTTATAAAACAATTACCCTTAATCATTCAAACTGTTAATATAGATATTATATTTCCATAGATGGTGACTGTTTGATATATTATTCCAAAGTTGCTTATTAAGACAAATACCCGTGTTTATGAAAGAGACTTGAATTTGTATTATATTACAGGACCACATAAACTAAAGTATTATTTATTTTAAGTTACATGCTTTGTTCCTTTAATCAAATGTTTTGGTTGCGTCGTTGTGGTCCTCTTCCTGGTCCAGTTCTCGGTTTAGTTTGATTTAATCAAAATACTGGTGCAACCATGCAAGAACATTAATAGACCAGGTCTTAGCAGTTCTATAATTACTTCTAGTTTTGATCAGATTTATTTTTTCTTGTCCATCATTAAACCCAAAAGAGAGGAAACAAACAATGAACCTATATAATATGTTTGATTCGTATCAAAAACAAAGTGTATGGTTTTGATAAGAGATGGTGTTAAATCTAAGTTATAAAGAGGACACGTCGCTTAAGAAGAAAACAAAAGATGGGACACGTATATAGAGAAAAAATGGGTTAAAGATAAACCCAAAATATTGGCCGACAAAGCTTCCATCGATCCAATTTTCTTATCTCTTTTTCTTACGTCAATCGTTCTTAGAGTCACCACAAAGAATCTTTAACATTATAAAAAAGGTATTTTTGGGTTTAATTGCCACTATAACATTGCTTAATAGTTTGAATCGATTAGTGATATGAAATGAATCAATGATTATAACTTAATTTAGCGGTTCAAAATATTAACAATAACGTTCTTTTTTGAGGAAAAATGAAAAATAAATTATAGCAATAAAAATAGTGCTTTCACTGTTTTGTTCGTACCGGTTTGTCTTACTCTATCTTCATTGGGTGACACAGTTTAGTGAATGGTGATACTTGCTTTACCATAATGGTTAGGATTAGGAGATAATGATCAAACTCATCTAGAAATAAAATTAATTTAATTTAAAACAAGTTGTATAAAATGCTGCATGCTTGGTAAAGTAATGAGAGAACATATGAATAAAGTTGATATTTATAAATTTGTTGTGGCTGAGACGCACCTGACTCAAGACCTGACCCAATTCCTCAACTGAATCATCATGTATGAGGTAGAAAGGTTTGATCTCATGAAGAGAGAATTTCAATTTATAAGAGCATCTCTATTAGTTAAGATTTTCTGAATATCATATTCACATGAGTATGTCAGCAAAAGAATAATGATATATATTTTTAAAAATTAGTTATTGCAATTAAATTAGAATAATAATATTTTTTTAAAAAATTAGTTATTTCAATTAATTTAAATTTATTGAGAATATTAAACCAATAAAAGTGATATTTGTAAGATGGGTTTCTTATGAAGAGTTTATGAGTTTCTAAACAAGAATTTTATGAGTATCTAAACAAGAATATCTCACTTTTTCAATTTTTGTTATTATTTAGTGGATGTATTTTAAATTAAAAATTTTCAGTGTAAAAGCTCTAAGCACACAGCCGACTCGGACCCTTTTGAAGACCGCTAACAAAAAAAAAAAAAAAAGAACAGAATATTACTAATTTACTAATTCCCCTATATATGTATCATTTTTTCACTTGGCACTTAACTAGTAAAACTATAAAAGATATGTGTAAAAAGGTTGATAAACTAACAATTATATCTAGGTTGCAAGCACACCCTTTCATAACTTGTAGTAAGAGCATCTCTATTGCTTATTTCTTTTACACTTGGAAACACTTTTGCATACTTTAAAACACTTATCATTAAAAACATTAAAATTAATTGTGAAAAAGTTTTTAAACACCCATAAAAATTAGTAAATTAGTAAGAGACGTTATAAAATCATTTAAAAGAATTAAAATCACATTCTAATTGAGAAGTTAATATTCCAATCATTATCTCATAATTCATTTTTGGTATTAAAATATATTTTTTAATTCAACGAATTGTTGATAAATAATATCATTAGAAAACTCAACTTAATAATCATTACCAAAGAAAAACTCAACTTAATAAAATGTACAATAATATAATTTCAATAGAAAAATTTCTACTATATGATAATGATGATTGAAAACACATCACATTTTCAGAAAATTCTAAAAAAGTCTAAATATTTAATCTTTTCAAAAGATGATGAAACATAATATAAAAAGGAAAAATAAAATTTACCAATCACAAATATGGACGCTATGAACAAACGGACGAACAATTCAATGGATCGCTGCAAAATCGTCCGACGTAGAACACAACCATCAGCCTTAACGAGTGTAAGAGACAGTGAAAACACAACTACGCTTCCCCTGGATCTCATCATCGAGATACTCTTAAGACAACATGCGAAAACAATAGCAATATGTCGTTGTGTGTCGAAGCAATGGTCGTCCTTACTTCGACGTCAAGATTTCACTGAACTGTACCTGAAAAGTTCATTGTCTCGACGGCGTCTTTTGTTCGCCATCGAATTTGAATGCAAGTGGCACTTCTTCTCATGCCCTCAGCCTCGAAACCTTGATGAACACGTAACTGTTGTTGAAACAGACTATCATATGAGTTTATCTGGAGATTGGAACAACGATACTTGTCTATCTTCCAATGGTTTTGTCTATCTATTAGATAAACAGATTCTAAAGGGTAAACTAGAAAGGGTTCCTGTGATATATAACCCTAGCACAGGTCAGCGCATACCTTTACCTAAAGTGAGAGAAAAAAATAGTAATTTGATAAGCTATTTCGGGTATGATCCAATCGACAAACAGTTCAAGGTTTTGTGCATGACCGTGGAATTTGATAGAAGAGTACAACATAGCTTCAAAGAGCATCAAGTTTTGACTTTAGACAAGGGAAAGATCGAATGTTCGTTTCCGCATTATCCTATAAAGTACAGCAATGGGATATGCATAAATGGTGTTTTGTATTACATAGCGGCGCGGTCCAACATGACTACTTTGATAGCATGTTTTGATGTTAGGTCTGAGAAATTTAGTTTCATAGAATCAGAAAAGGGGCCTAGGTTAACTCAGATTTTTGGGTTGATGAACTACATGGGAAAGTTAGGTGTCGTAATACAGGTTTTGGGTAGTCAAGATGAGTTATGGGTTCAAGATGATACCGAGAAAGATAAAAGCTTGAAGTATATCTCAGTTATGCCATGTTTGGATATACAAAAGTCAATTTGGGCAACTGATACAGGTGAAATTGCTTGGGTGCTAAATCAATGGACACGTCCATTCTATGTTTTCTACTATAACCTGGAGAAGAAGAGTGTTAGAAAAGTTGAAATCAAAGGAATCGAAGAAAAGTTATTAATTGGTATTGAAGATAGCCCCGATGCTCATTTCACCTTCATGGACCATGTTGAGGATGTGATATTTCTTTAATATCAATTTTTAAGGCTTGTCACTAGTTTTCGTTTCTTTTTGTAAGTGTTTTCTTTACTTAATTGTTTCGGATTCTTAATAGATTCTAGTTTTTATTAACCATTGTTGTGTTCTTTTGGATGTTGTCTACAACATTGATCTTGATCTTGTCACGGTTAATCTTCTAGCTAGTACTTTTTTTTAGTAACCTGAAAATACAAAATTTACATAGAAAAAAGTACCCACATCACCTTAATCCTTGTGAGCTGTGAGTTTTTGAGGATGCCAAGAAATATAGTTAAAGCTTGTCGCTGTTGTGGATGACTCGTAGTTATACTACTATAGTATGTTTTGATGTTAGGTTTGAAAAACTTCGTTTCATAGATATAGAAAAAGAAACTACAAAGGGAAGTTATGTATCTTAGTGTATGTTGTCGTCATTTTAGTTATGGACACCAAGAAAGTGAAATGGTCGAAACACCTCTTTTTTTCTTTTCCAAAATACATTACTAAACTCAAATATTATAAGTTTATAACCCACATACGGAATAAAATGATTTGTTGCATAAATTCAAAAATATTATAATTAAAAATAGATGATAATGATTCATGTATTGATAAATCTATGGAAAATTTGATAGTGAAAAAAACTTATTCGTACATATCTTAAAATAATAATATATCATAAAAAAAAGAAACAAAAGTCTTAAAAATATATATATTTCTTATCCCCTCAGGTTCAATGCCTTGAGTGTTGTCGTAGGAACAGATTATCATATGCGTAACTCTGGACGCTAGAGATAATCATTGTTTGTTATTATTAAAAATAGATAATAATAACTCATGTATTGATAATATTATGACAAACCTTATATTTATCTATTTCTAATAGAAATAGATAATCTATATTAACTCATATACAAGCGCTTCATCAACACAAGCCTTTGCATATCTCAGATCGACTTGGTTCTCTTTGTTGTATTCATATATCCCAATATAAACCCTAACTACAGGTTTAACCTAAATCTCCCGTTACTGTTTTACACCACCATGAGTGACGAACATAGAGATTCCGATGATGAACTCAATCTCGATCTATCCTTAGGGTTACATCCCGTGAGAAGACAAAACCGGTTGGTTCCTCAAGATCATCAACAAGAACCCGTGATGGAACAAGGTCAAGGTCAAGGCACGTTCATGCAACTCTTGACATCATTAGATCATCCTCCACAAAATCTCCAACGTTCTCCTTCTCCACAAGATCACATGATGTCTTTAATTCAAGACTTGAACAAAGATGCACCTTGGATTGTTCCCGAACAAGCCCTTCACCATCTTCATCAACTAAACCAGGAACCCGTGGAAACTCCCAGTGTATCTGCCCCGCCGCACCCTCCTCCCCGTAGAGGTCGGCCACCAAAAGTGCAAGCACGTATTAATCCAACAAATACGGATGGTGTTGAAAAGAAAGTGATTAGGGAGATTGTACCACCGTATCCATGGTCCACGAATAAGCCATGCGTAGTTTATAGCATCAGTGACTTGACTGCAATGAATATAAACATGATCCATGGTCAAGTCCACTGCAAACCTTGCAATAAGACTCATACGTTGTACTATAATCTGATTGAGAAATTTTCGGAGTTGTCTGTGTACATTAAAGCTAACATGGAGATTATGCGTCTACGAGCACCGGCTATATGGTTATCTTCAACACTGACTCCTTGCGTGACATGCAAGACTGAGATGAAGCCTGTGATTAAAGACGAGAGAAGGGAAGAAATAAACTGGTTGTTTCTTATGTTAGGGGGAATGTTGGGATGTTGTACTTTGGACCAGCTCAAGTTCTTTTGTGAGGCTAATGGTAAGCATCGAACAGGTTGTAAGGATCGTGTTCTCTACACAACTTATCTTCGTCAATGCGAACAGCTTGATCCCGAAGGGCCATTTCATGTAGAGTGATCATCACGTATCTTTAGGGTTTGGTTTTGTTTTTACTTCGTTTTGTATCCTTTTTTTTTTAGGGTGTTTTGCAAAAAAACCATTAAAATACTATTGATTCTTTATAGATTTCCAGTTTTATTAATATAGTCATTGTTCGTTGTTTCTTATGGATGTTGTCTGCAACATTGATCTTGATCTTGTCACTCATGATAATCTACTGCTACTGTTCTTTTTAGTTATATGTATATTCACCCAATCCTTGTGAGTTGTGAGTGTTTGAGGATGCCATGAACTAAGAATAATTGAAGCTTATTGTGTTGTGGGGCAGAGTAGTTAAATCTTATAATCATTGTAAAGAGATTTATGATATTTTCTTCAGATTTGGCACCAAGTGGCATTTCTTCTTATTCCCTCAGTCTTAATACCTTGTTGGACACGTTAGTATTGTCGTAGCAACAGATTATCATATGCGTTAAAGTAACGTAACGTAACGTAACGTAACGTAATACCAAGGAACAATGTTAGTCAAACGTGTGCAGTCATACCCGCTCGTAACTACATGAAGATGGTAATATAATTTGTGAATGCGTGAAGAAAAGAAAAAAAAATGGAAATTACAGATTCTAAAAAGATTATGGTAATTAAATATCAGAATATATTTTTCTATTAACCAGCAAGGTTTAATACTTTACTTTTTGCGGAGTAGGGCATGAACAGAGAGAAGTACGATTCAATGGATCGCTGTAAAATTGTTGGAGGCAACACAGAGGAGCTTCCCAACGATCTCATCATCGAGGTACTCTCAAGATTACCTGCGAAGTATGTCTCAATTTGTCGTTGTGTGTCGAGACAATGGGACTCATTACTTGTCAGCCAAGTTTTCAAGGAATCTTTCCTGTCAAATTCTTTGTCTCGGCCTCGTCTTTTGTTCCCCCTCAGATTTGGCAGCAAGTGGCACTTATTCTCATCCCCTCAGCCTATAAAAGTTAGAGGCAACTTCAGGGTTGTAGCAACTAAATACCATATGGTTTCTTATGAAAATTGTTACATAAATAGTTGTCAATCTGTTCATGGATTTATCTATCTGTGTTATAGGTCAACGGGAACAACGACAGATATGATGATAGGAAGAACGAATCATGTTATATGCAACCCTTGCACGAGGCAGCACATAGCTTTACCTGAACTGGTAACGAATTATATTGATGTAGTGCAAGACCGCGGTTTATGGAGAACCAGAAAGTACCAAGTATCATGTTCTGACGGTAGGGACAGGACAACTGTTGTGGAGAAAGATCGAATGTCCGTTTCCGTATTATCCCGAGACGAAGATCAGAGGGATACGCATCAATGGAATTTTATACTACGTAGATGGGTTAAGAAATGGTGACAGTAATGCTATGAATATAGTTTGCTTTAATGTTGGTTCTGAGAAATTTAGTTTAATAATTATAGAAGAGATTCACATTGTGACGACTCTCATAAACTACAAGGGAAAGTTAGGTGTCGTAGTGCATTGTAATAAAGGTAGTAGTAAACGTCATGAGTTATGGGTTCTTGGTGACACCAACAAAGTTGATTGGTCGAAGCACATCTTTGTTTTGCCAAACACATGTCTCAGTGTAGTAAACTCAATGTGGGCAACTGATACTGGTGAAATTGTTTGGGTGAAAAATTACTCGACCTATCCCTCTAATGTTTTCTACTACAATATGGAGAAAAAGAGTGTTAGAAGAGTTGAAGTCAGAGGATTGGAAGACAAGGAATACCTTGGACAAGGTGGCTATGGGTTGCCCATCTCCATGAATCATGTTGAGAATTTGATGTTTCTCTATAAGGAAACTGGTCTAATTCATGGCACAATCGCGAATCAGGCAGCCGCCATCAAGAAGAAGAAGTCAGATGGATCGTCAGAAGCTAACAACGTGCCTTTTGAAGATATTTACTGGCATGGTCATTGAGGTATGTTTTGGTTTCTTAATTATTAAAATTTTGTTTTATTTTCTTTACTGGCATTGAAGTAATTGTTATCAATTAGTAGGACACTTCAACAAGCAAGAGTCATCATTCTAAGTTAGGAATTGTTTAACCCAACTTGACTAAGCGATGCTCGGATTGAAGTATTAGAGAAGATGTACGAGACGATCACAGCTTAAAAAAGTGGAAAATATGGAATTCAGTGACATGATGTGGAGGCCATATTTTCCTTTTTTATTTTAAATTAGGAATATTTTTATTTTATTTTATATAGATAAAGTATCATTAATACACTCCTACCAAAAAAAGTATCATTAATACAATTTTTCTTTTCAATAATTATATTTTATAAATTAAACTCTCCGAATTGCTAAGAACAAATGGATTTCACTGATGGTACAGTATGAATCTTGTGAGTAAAATGTATTAGGGTTTTTTTTTTCTCTATAAGTCAGATTGCTCCTTCATCGACCTTTCTCCTCTTCTTATATAGGCACATCCTCTAGGTTTTCTAACCGCTCAAACATTTCAGATTCTTTCCCAAATACTTCTTTGAACCAGATCAGCTCCTCTTCACTTCCTCTTGGGCTGATGAGCCTAACATGGTTTTATCTCATAATTATATGAAAATATGTGTTAATGAAAAACAAACCTTGTTGCATTTAAACCTTGTTAATACCTACCCTTCCAATCAACCCCTAGTTAATTACTAAATTAAATACTTTTTGTAAAAACTCATTCCTAAATTAAATACTTAACAATGAAAAAATCAAACACAAAAAAAATGAAAATATATTACTAGGAAAACTACAGATTCTAAAAATATTATGGTAAATCTGGCAAAAAGAAAAAAGATTTGATAAATATCTTGATATTATTTTTTCTATTAACCAATATGATTTAATATCAGCTACCTTCCTCTTTTTCGTAAAACTCTTTATTCGTGGAGTAGGGCAAAGCATGGACCGCCGCAAAATAGTCCGAGGCCACACAGAGAAGCTTCCCAAAGATCTCATCATCGAAGTACTCTCAAGATTACCTGCCAAGTCGGTGGCAATTTTTCGATGTGTATCAAAGCAATGGGATTCATTACTTGTTAGCCAAGTTTTCAAGGAATCTTTCCTGTCAATCTCATTGTCCCGGCCACGTCTTCTGTTCAACTTCAGATTTAGAAGTAAGTGGCACTTCTTCTCATCCCCTCAGCCTCAAAAATTTGGTGACAACTTCAGTCTTGTAGCAAAAGAACATCATATGGGTTCTTATGAAATTTGTTACATACAAAGTTGTCAATCTGTTCATGGATTTATCTATCTGAGGTATCGGTCGAAGACATATGGGACGATTCAAGTTATATACAACCCTTGCACGAGGCAGCACATAACTTTACCTAAACTGGAAATGAAGAATATTGATTTACAAAGCTTTCTAGCTTGTGATCCAATCCAAAAACAATTCAAGGTCTTGTGCATGACCGTGGTTTTTAGACCACCAGGAAGTCTCTATAGTATCAACTATAAAGTTCTGACATTAGGTACAGGAGAGCTGTTGTGGAGAGATGTTGAATGTTCGTTTCCACATCATCCTAGTAGCGAGATGAATGGGATATGCATCAACGGGGTTTTATATTGCTGCATAGCTTATGGAAATGGCACTCGTCATATTGCTATGGAAATAGTTTGCTTTGATGTTAGTTCTGAGAAATTTAGTTTCATAAAAATAGAAAATGACCGCTTTGTAAAGAATCTCATAAACTATAAGGGAAATTTAGGTGTCCTAGTGTGTTTTAATAATTGTAGTAGATATTATAATGAGGTATGGATTCTAGATGACACCAATGAAGTTAAATGGTCGAAGCACATGCTTGTTTTGCCAATACAAGTACTGAAATCAATGTGGGCAACTGATACTGGTGAAATAGGTTGGACTACTCCATCATATGTTTGCTTCTACAATATGGAGAGTAGGAATGGAAGACAAGGTAACTACAAAAGGGTTAGAAGAGTTGAAATCAAAGGAATGGAAGACAAGGTAACTAGGGGACAAGATCGCCATGAGTTTCACACTTCCATGAATCATGTTGAGAATCTGATGTTTCTCTATAAGGAAACCGGTATAATTCATGGCACAATCGTGAATCAGGACCTCCTTATTAAACAATCTCAAGATGGATCGTCAGCATCTAATATCCCCATGATCATTGAGGTATGTTTTGATTCCTTGATTATGAAATTTTAGTTGATTTATTTTCATTTACTTTGTAGTAATTAATTGATATTAACTCTGTAGGATATACCTACAAGCAAGGGTCATCACTCTAGGTTAGGAAATTGTGTTTCTTCTTCTTCTTCTATTTACCGAGACCCCGAGATCATACAAGAACTCAGGGAAAAGGATGCTAGGATCAAAGTATTGGAGAAGACAATCTTGGTACAAAACGCGGAGATCAAGCGGCAGGTTGAAGAGAGCGCCCGACAAAACGTGGAGAACATGAAGTTCATTGGCATGATGCGGAGGCGATTCGGGGAATTTTAGTCGAAAAACCATTAGGAAAACATGTTATTGACGAATTCGGACAACGTTATTTGTCAGAAATATGTTGAAATAGTGTCAGCTGGCTATATATCGATCAAAAAATTACAGATTAATAGGAAAACTACAGATTCTAAAAAAAATTATGCTCAATCTGGCAAAAAGAAGAGAAAAAGATTTTCTTGGCTCGTATGAGCTAATCTTGGGACCCTTTTGATGTAAAAAAAAAAAAAAATAGATTTGATAAATATCACAATATAATTTTTCCATTAACCAAATATGATTTGATATAAAACTACGTACCTTCCTCTATTTCCTAAAACTCTATTCGTGGAGTATAGGGCAAAGCATGGATCGCCCTAAAATCATCCGACACAATACCGAGAAGCTTTCCAACGATCTAATCATCGAAGTACTCTCAAGAGTACCTGCGAAGTCAGTCGCAATTTGTCGATGTGTCTCTAAGCAATGGGATTCATTACTTGTCAGCCAAGTTTTCAAGGAATCTTTCCTGATAAGTTCATTGTCCCGGCCTTGTCTTCTGTTCAACTTCAGATTTGGAAGGAAGTGGCACTTCTTCTCATCCCCTCAGCCTAAAAAATTTGGTGAAAACTTCAGTATTGTAGCAAAAGAACATCATATGGGTACTTATAAAAATTGTTACATACAAAGTTGCCAATCTGTTCATGGCTTTATCCATCTGACGTATCAGTCGAAGGCAACAGATGAGACGACTCAAGTTATATACAACCCTTGCATGAGACAGCACATTACTTTACCTAAACTGGAAACGAGAGATTATGATATGCAAAGCTTTTTCGTGTATGATCCAATCCAAAAACAATTCAAGGTTTTGTCTACGTCCGTGGTTCGTAGACAACCAACAAGTTTTGACGATGAGCTCTATGGTATGAAGTATCAAGTTCTTACATTAGGGACTGGAGAGCTGTTGTGGAGAGAGATTGAATGTTCGTTTCCGCATCGTCCTGATCATGATTATCTGAGCGAGAGGGAGAACGGGATATGCATCAACGGGGTTTTATATTACAACGCATCTTATGCAAATGGTTATATTCCTATGCAAATAGTTTGCTTTGATGTAAGTTATGAAAAATTTAGTTTCATAAAAATAGAAAAGGGCCTCGTTGTTCGAATCCTCGTAAAGTATAAGGGAAAGTTAGGTGTTGTAGTGTGTTTTACTAATTGTAGTGCAAAACTTTCTGGTGAGGTATGGGTTTTAGATGACACCAATGAAGGTAAATGGTCGAAACACATGTTTGTTTTGCTAGATCATGCAATGGAATCAATGTTGGCAAATGATAGAGGTGAAATTGTTTGGGTGTCAAGTCCTTTGACCTATCCATCATATGTTTTCTACTACAGTATGGAAAGTAAAAGGGTTAGAAGATTTGAACTCATAGGAATGGAAGATAAGGTAACGGGACAAGATCGTGAGTTTCACACCTCCACGAATCATGTTGAGAATTTGATGTTTCTCTACAAGAAACCCGGTCTAATTCATGGCACGATCGCGAATCCGGCCATCAAGAGTGTGAGCAAGAACAAGTCAGACCTCCTAATCAAGCTTGGATCATCAGCATCTAATAACATTAAGGTTTGTTTTGTTTTCTTCATAATTAAAGTTTTTGTTGTTTTATTTTATTTACTTTGTAGTAAATGTTATAAACTCGCAGGAAATACCGACAAGTAAGGGTTATCACTCTAGGTTAGGAAATCGTGTTTCTTCTTCTTCTTCTTCTTCTTCTTCTTCTTCTTCTTCTTCTTCTTCTTCTTCTTTTTACCTCGACCCCGAGATCATACAAGAGCTCAGGGAAAAGGATGCTAGGATCAAAGTATTGGAGAAGACTTGTGAGACAATCTTGGCACAAAACGCGGAGATCAAGCGGCAGGGCGAAGAGAACGCCCAGCAAAACCAGAGAACATGAAGTTCACTGACATGATGCGGAGGCGATTCGGGGACTTTTAGTCGAAAAACCATTGGAAAAACATGTTATTGACGAATTCCGACAACGTTATCTGTCAGAAATATGTTGAAAGAGTGTCAGCTGGCTATATATCGATCAACTTTACATCAAGAAAGCATTGTAAACTGGTCGGGAGACGAGTGTTTTCATACGACATTGCTGGTTTAGTTTTAATTGTTTCCATTTCAATTGCTCGTTTGCTTTATGTATGTTTTCTTAATTCTCATTGACATTGATCTTATTATTACATTTTTTTATCTTGTTCTTGTTGTTCTTCTTCGATGTTAGTTCTAGCTATCCCTCCGGCCATAGATTTAGCTCGGTTCTAGTGTGTTTCCAATTCGTTTTTATTTTATTTTATCTTCTCTTTCTTTATAATAATTTTTACTTTGTTACGTTGATAAATAAATTTGGCATTTAAACCCCAAAAAAAAAAGAAAAGAAGATATAGGAAGAAAACTGGTAAAAGTAAAATATTTAAAATATTTTTTGATGAAAAAGTTTTTTAAAAAAGGAAAAGAAAAAAAAGAAAGAAATTAGAAATTCATTCAATATTGTAAAAAGATAAAAGCCCTATGAATTTGGCTATTTACTGTCGGCGGTACGTACCAACAGAGCTAGGGTTTTCGTTTCTTTTGTTATCGGACCTAGTTTAAGTTTTCTAGGTATGTTATTAGCGATCTGTTTTGTAACATTCTTGAGCTTAATTTATACTATACGTTTTCCAACCCTAGGCTGGATTCAGATTTAAAGTACGTAGTTCATTGCATCTTTAACTCTATATCTGTGTTTCTGATTTCTCTGTGTTACTAACTTAATTTTTCTGTTTAACTTCTTGCAGAGTATGGCAACAAACCAAGACAAATTCATGGAAACACTTGAAAAAGCTTGGAAAGATGAATATGAAGTAGATGTATGGCTCCAAGCAACTAAAGAAAGCCCGGTCATACCTTGTCATAGGATCATCTTAGCTGCTGGAGCCAAAACCTTTAAGGAGTTTTTAGAAGATAGTGAAGTCCAGCCCCCATATCTTAAGGAGAAACCAGTACCAATTAGTAATCTTACTCATGAACAGCTACTACAGTTTGTTAGGTTCCTCTATACAGGTTCCTTGGAACATATGTTTCTCACATTCGACAATGCTGTTGCTTTGTACAAGGCAGCCAACATGTATGATTGTCCATTACTCAAACAATTGTGTGAGGAGGAACTCACTCGCTTGCAGAACTTTGACCATACCACGGCATCAAAAATCGATGACCTTGGACAGACCTTTCAAGATGCTCTTCGAAGATGGTGACAATTATTATCAATAAAATTGTCAAAATTTAAAGTAGTTTCTTAGTTCAAAATTGATGCAGCTTAATCTTTATGATTTTAAGTAATTTAGTTTTATTTTTTTTATTAATTCAATTTTAATGTCTTGATTTTATTATATATTACAAATTATGAGAGTAGTTTCATAGACGATTATATAACAGAAAATATTTTCAGCCATACAAGAAAAACAAACTTAACAGTGAGAAAAATCTCACACCAAAAAGGTGAAAATTGGAAAATTAGATATTCTCAAATATATTATAGAGCTTAGACGATGTCGCTAGTTCGAGTAGCCCTTGGGACGAGATCATATAACATGCTCTGATCTCATGCTTGAAGGGATGTATAGGTTTACGCCAGAACCTCTTCCATTATTCAATATATATATATATATATATATATATTATAGATTTGATAAATATCACAATATATTTTTTTCTATTAAACAATATGATTTGATATAAAACTACGCACCTTCCTCTTTTTCCTAAAACTCTATTCGTGGAGTATAGCTAGGGCAAAGCATGGATCGCCGTAAAATCATCCGACACAATACAGAGAAGCTTCCTAATGATCTCATCATCGAAGTACTCTCAAGATTACCTGCGAAGTCAGTCGCAATTTGTCGTTGTGTCTCTAAGCAATGGGATTCATTACTTGTCAGCCAAGTTTTCAAGGAATCTTTCCTGACAAGTTCATTGTCTCGGCCGCGTCTTCTGTTCAAATTTGACAGCATGTGGCAATTCTTCTCAACCCCTCAGCCTCAAAATTTTTGTGACAACTTCAGTGTTGTAGCAACTGAGTATCATATGGGTTCTTATGAAAACTTTGACAAACAAAGTTTTCAATCTGTTCATGGATTTATCTACTTGAGGTGTTTGTCAAAGGTAGATGAGCCGTCTCAAGTTATATACAACCCTTGCACAAGGCAGCAAATAACTTTACCTAAATTGGAAACGAGGAATCTTGGTTCGCAAAGCTTTTTCGCGTATGATCCAATCCAAAAACAGTTCAAGGTTTTGTGCACAATGTATTATAGAAAGTATCAAGTTCTGACATTAGGGACTGGAGAGCTGTTGTGGAGAGATATTGAATGTTCGTTTCCGCATCATCCTGAGAGCGGGAGGAATGGGATACGCATCAAAGGTGTTTTGTATTACATAGCTTATACAAGTTGCGGTGCTAGTCAAATAGTTTGCTTTGATGTTAGTTCAGAGAAATTTAGTTTCATAAAAATAGAAAAGGAACGCTATGTACTGGAGGTCATAAACTATAAGGACGAAAAGTTAGGTGTCCTAGTGTATTATGGTAATTGTGGATTTCATGCTGAGGTATGGGTTTTAGATGACACCAATGAAGTTAAATGGTCGAAGCACATGTTTGTTATGCCAATGGGTGGAGTGAAATCAATGTGGACAACTGATAGAGGTGACATTGTTTGGGTGTCAAGCCGTTGGACTCATCCATCATATATTTCCTACTGTAGTATGGGGAGTAAAAAGGTTCGAAGAGTCGAAATCAAAGGTGCAGAAGACAAGGTATCTATGGGACAAGATCGTTGTGAGTTTCACACTCGCATGAATCATGTTGAGAACTTGATGTTTCTCTACAAGAAACCCGGTCTAATTCATGGCACAATCTTGAATTAGACCATCAACAGTGTGATGAGCAAGAACAAGTCAGACCTCTTGGTAAGCTTTACCAACAAGCTAGGGTTTTCATGTCTTTTGTTTTCGAATCTGGTTTAGGTTTTCTAGGTTTTGGGTCCTCAGACTTTCCGGTGTGGGAGATGTGGATGATCAACTTTTATCTGAAACATTCTTGTGTGCTTAATCTATACGTTTTCCAACCCTAAGCTGGAATCTATATCTTAAGGAGATAAAACCATTACCAATTAATAATCTTACACATGAACAGCTACTACAGTTTGTTAGGTTCCTCTACACAGGTTCGTTGGAACATCTGTTTCTCACATTCGATAATGTTGTTGGTTTTTACAAGGCAGCCAAACACGTATGATTTGTCCATTACTCAAACAATTATGTTAGGTTTCAGATTCAACAGACTTTGATATAAAACGCTTCATTAAAGTGTAAATATGATACAAGATTGAGCTTAAATACTAATAAAGATAACCGGACCTAAACCAATTCTATATACACTAACCAGAACTAAACCAATTCTATATACACTCTAATATTAGGAAGAACTCACTCGTATGCAGAAGTGAGAAAAAACTTTAATTCCTAAATTCCTAAAAATCTTCCAATCTTTGATATCTAAATTAAAGACGTAACAGTGAGAAAAATCTTTCACACCCTAAAAACGAAAAGATTAAACTAGGAAAACTACAGATTCTAAAAGAGATTATGGAAACTCTGATAAAAAAGAAAAAAAGATTTGATAAATATCACCATATATTTTTTTCAATTAACCAATATGATTTGATATAAAAATAAAAATAAATGATTTGATATAAAATTACGTACCTTCATCTTTTTCCTAAAACTCTTTTCGTGGAGTAGGGCAAAGCATGGATCGCCGTAAAATCGTCCGACACAATACAGAAAAGCTTCCCATCGATCTCATCATCGAAGTACTCTCAAGAGTACCTGTGAAGTCTGTAGCAGTTTGTCGATGTGTGTCGAAGCAATGGGATTCATTACTTGTCAGCCAAGTTTTCAAGGAATCTTTCCTGACAATTTCATTGTCTCGGCCGCGTCTCTTGTTCAACTTCAGATTTGACAGCAAGTGGTACTTCTTCTCATCCCCTCAAAAATTTGGTGACAACTTCAGTGTTGTAGCAACAGAACATCATATGGGTTCTTATGAAAATTTTTACATACAAAGTTGTCAATCTCTTCATGGCTTTATCCATCTGACGTATCAGTCAAAGGCAACGACAGAAGATATGATGATAGGAAGAACAAATCATGTTATATACAACCCTTGCACGAGGCAGCACATTACTTTGCCTAAACTGGATACAAGGCGAGAGCACCATCCGGCCGGCCGCATCTATCAACCGTTCGGGCAAAGTCTTCAACAAGCGATCATTCCGACGACAACGATTCAGCCTCAACACTTCAAGACATCAACAAGGATCATCAAGACGAGCAAGGCGAGGTCATCTCACGGTCTTCTTCAACGATCAACCTTTCGACAAGCCGAGCCTCAACCATTCTCACCGAAGGTTCGTGGAACGCATCACCACCGAGGAACCTTCGAGCAAGACAAGCTTTGGGAAGCTTAGCTCGAGTGCCTTCACCTCCACGTCCGAGTGAAGGCATCCCTAAGACGTTAGGTGAGCTGTACTCTTTTTCCCAACTTCGGGTTTGTCCCAATGGGTTTACCGAAGGGGTTTTAACGAGGCAGCAAGTCTAATGCATCTCCACTTCGATCCCACTCGACTCACGACTTGGAAACGTTAGTAGACAAGCTCCGGAGCCGAGGAAGTGAAGATCCTATCTCCAAGAAGGCATCCATCTTCAATAAAGCCTTCTCCATCGACCCTTATCGATCCGTTTCTATTTTCTCGAAGAATTCTCGGTCGTTTCACTTTTTACCGAGAATTTCTCGATCCTTTTACCTTTTTATCGAGAATTACTCGATCCTTTTACTTTTGACCGAGAGAGCCGTTAGAAAACGCGCTTTCTCGCTTTTCCTTTGTGTGGAGCTTAAAGACCCACGTGTCTAGGGCAACTTTAAGCCCACTTTCTCGATCACTTGTCTATTTAAGGGCAAGTCTCTCGATTGTAAAGGACACGCTTGAATGAACTACTGAAAATGTTTCCTTTTCTCGCGTCTCTCTTCGTTTTCTCGAGCCGTGAAGGCTAGAGATCGAAAACCCTTGAAGATTCTCGAACCGGGTTTCGTTAATCTTCAAGCCGACCGTATCGTGAGTTCGTTCCATAGCTCACGTGTCGTCATTCGATCCACACACACCCAGCCCGAGTATTCCTTCATTTGTACGAAGGGTACTCTCCACCCCCAAACCTTCCATTGAAGGCTCCGACGGTTTGTCGAGCCCAGTCAACGACCAACGGACGTGCATCGATCATATCCATCGCACCCGGGGGTTTATCAACTGGTATCAGAGCCAAAGGTTCTATCGTGTTAGGTTGTATCTATCCTTTATCGTTTTTATCGAGTCATTTCTTCGCACTTGCATGTTTTATCGAGAAAAACCCCATAAAAATCGTATTTTTGCATCTTGTTTCGAGTCTTGTCGTATTTTATGCTTCCGCCTGCATCTCTTCCACCGTAGATCTATTAAAGTCGTGTTTTTGCATCTAGATCGATAGAGTTTTTCGATTCGTTGCATCGCTTTCAAAAGTTTTTCGATAAAGTTCGCATCTTTGCATATTTTCTCGATCTTTTGTTTGCTGTATCGAGTCTTTGCGTGTTTTCTAGTATTGTTATCGAGTCTTAGCTTATTTCTTGCTTTGTTTCTGTTGTTTGTGTTCGGATCCATCGAGTTTCTCGATAGATCTTGTGTTCTCGTCAAAAGTCTCGGAAAAAGTTTGCACCTTTGCATCCTTCGTCGAGAGTTTTGCAAATTTCTGGTATTTTGTCGAGTCTTTGTTTGTTTCTTGCTTTCTTTCTGTTGTTCTTGTCTAGATCTTTCGAGTTTCTCGATCGATCTTGTGTTGTCGTCAAAAGTCTCGGTAAAGTTTGCACCTTTGCATCCTTCGTCGAGAGTTTTGCAAATTTCTGGTATTTTTGTCGAGTCTTAGTTTGTGTCGTGCTTTCTTTTTGTTGTTTGAGTCTAGATCTTTCGACTTTCTCGATCGATCTTGCATCGTTTCGAAAATTTTCGAAGAGATTTGCATTCTTGCATCTTTCATCGAGAATTTTGTGCGATTTTGTGTTTCTTGCGAGAGTTCTTTTTGTTCTTGCTTAGTTTTTGCTAGATCTGTTCTTAGGGTGTTTGCTTTTCGTTTTTGTGTTATAGGGTGTTAGATCTTGTCTTGTTTCCCTTTTTGCTTGTTTGTGTGTTTTTACCTTTGTTAGGTGAAGGTTAAAGGGTTAAAACATTTGGTTTCTACCACTTGCTTTTTCCTCTTTAATTCCTAGCCTTTCCTTTTGAATTCAAAGTTGGTCAAAGCCACTTTTGAATTTTTGTGTGGTCTTAGGTCCTAGCTTTTGTTGTGTGGTCCTAGTTGTCTTTGCTTTTGCTTTTTCCTTTATTGTTTTTGCTTTTCCTTTTGCTTTTTGAGATTAATTATCTGATCAATTTGATCTTATACCTAATCTCCTTTCTATTTTTGCTTGTGTCTTGCGAGGTACTCCACCGAACATACCATCGGTGACCGGACGAACCGCAGTCACTGCCGGAGTCCGATCGTACCATCTCTCTCGCACCCGACAGTTGTCCACTGTCGCACCCGATCACCCGTACCAGCGATCATCAGTGGTATCGACAGCCGTCGTCGCCGATCGTCCGTACCGACCATCCGTCCGTACCGACAGCCGATCCTCGACCAGCCGTCCGTACCGAGCACCGAATATCTACCAGCCGTCCGTACTCGCCGGAAATCCGTACAATCCGTCCGTACCATCGACCGAGAGCATTCCAATGCTGTGATCGACACCATTCAACATCGATCAAGTATGGGATATGTCCGGGTCGACTCCGACGATGATTCTTGGCGTGAGTACGACCACCATGTCGATCAAGAGGATGAACCATGGCATGATGAAGGCTATGACAGCAACCCGGATCAAGAGCCAACCGAGTACGTATCCCCGGGTTATTGGCCATCATCATCACAAGCCATCCGACATTTTGAGCCACGGACAAAGTTATACGAAGATGAGTCCGATAGTAATGACTTGAGCTTCGGTCATGAGGTCGTGAGCAATCGATTTCCAAAGCAGTTGGTGCTTACTTCCGAAGTAGCGGGTCTGAGGGATTCGTTCGATTCTCTCGAAGCCAAACTTCAACTCATTGAAGAATGGTATGCTCGGGAAGCAGCATCAAAGCGCCAACACCGTACATCATCACCACCGGATCAACAAATCAGTCCGGAAGAAGTCATTGGTTCAGGAGGAACCAAAGACAACCCAGTCCAGCCAGCCGAAGTCGAAGCTAGCGCATCCGGCAACGTTCACCAAGAGGAGTCATCGACCAGAATGAGTTCTCCCGATCATTTAGCCATGGGATTCGAAAATCACTCGAAAACCATGCATTTAAATGATTCTGGTCGAAGCAGAATGTTGAGTGGATCAGTTTCTGTTGAAGTTGGTCGAGATACTCAACCCGGAGATGCGCAACGAGTGGAGCAGCCGACCAGAATGAGTTCTGCCAGTCTGTTGACCATGGGATTCAATATTCACTCGATAACCATGTGTTTAAATGATTCTGGTCGAAGCCGAATGTCCAATGAATCAGCTTCTGTTGAAGTTGATCGAATCAAGCCACCCGGAGACGAGCAACGAGTGGAGGAGCCAACCAGATTGAAATCTACTCGTCTATTGACTATGGGATTCGAAAATCACTCGAAAACCATGTCTTTAGATGATTTGGGTCGAAGCAGAAGTTCGAATGGACCAAATTCCCTTGGAGTTGGTCGAGTTATGCTTCCCGGAGACGTACCGGGAGTGGAGCAGTCGATCTTTCTGGATTTCAGTCACATTTTGACTATGGGCTTCCGTTTCCACTCGATACTGAGGCATTTTGGGCATATGGGTCATGGCGGATCAAGTGGTTATCGACCTATTTTGGAAGATGATCGAGAAGTGCTTTCTCACTCGACATATGGGCGTGTAAGGCGTATGCACCCACCCGAGAGGACAACTGATGGTCCTATCGCTTCAGTACTGTTTCAACCAGCCATCGCGAAGTATATGCTCCAGCTGGGAGTTTCCGAGGCAGTACCCACCTTTCCCACCCGACGCACCAAGGCCGATTTCGCTAAAGGGGTCTCGGCCACAATCTTTTGCAACTTTGGTGCGATCCAATCCTATGTGTGGCATCCTGGAGAGTTTCAACCAGCCTCCAATGCTTTGGAAGAAGTTACTAATGCCACAAGCTTCACCGGGGAAGTTCAAGTCTTTTTACTTAGAACTTCGATTTTTCCATTCGATCCCGGTATATTGATTTGTAGCTTCCTTCTTGATGCTACTGATGTGGTTTCTTTTTTTGATCCAGGTACTAAGCTAAGTTTTGAGGTCAAAACTTCAATGGTTTTGATATTCTTGATTTGCAAAGCTTTCTCGCATATGAGCCAATCCAAAAGCAATTCAAGGTTTTGTGTACGGCCGTGGTTCGTAGACAACAACCAAGTTTTGGAAATAAGCTCTATGCTATGAAGTATCAAGTTCTTACATTAGGGACTGGAGAGTTGTTGTGGAGAGAGATTGAATCTTCGTATCCGCATCGTCCTGGTCATAGCGGGAGGAATAACGTGATATGCCTCAACGGGTTTTATATTACAACACACCTTATGGAAATGGTTATAATCCTATGCAAATAGTTTGCTTTGATGTAAGTGCTGAGAAATTTAGTTTCATAAAAATTGAAAAGGGCCGCTTTGTAGATAATCTCGTAAACTATAAGGGAAAGTTAGGTGCCGTAGTGGGTTTTTATAATTCTAGTGGAATTCATAAGGAGGTATGGGTTTTAGATGACACCAAAGAAGCTAAATGGTCCAAGGACATGTTTTTTTTGCCAAAGAATGAAATGGAATCAATGTGCGCAACTGATAGAGGTGAAATTGTTTGGGTGTCAAGTCCTTTGACCTATCCATCATATGTTTTCTACTACAATATGGAGAGTAAGAGGGTTAGAAGAGTTGAAATCAAAGGAATGGAAGACAAGTTATCTACGCGAATATATCACCATGAGTTTCACACATCCATGAATCATGTTGAGAATCTGATGTTTCTCTATAAGGAAACCGGTATACTTCATGGAAGAATCGAGGATCAGGCCATCTAGAGTGTGAGGAAGACCAAGTGAGACGTCCTAATCAAGTTCTCTCAAGGTGGATTAATATTTTGATTGTTTTTAAGTCTTACAATGTTTCCATTACTATTGCTAGTTTGCTTTATGCATGTTTTCTCAATTTTCAGTTGACATTGATCTTCCTTTGTTTACTGTGATCTTTTACTACTACTGCTTTTCGTTATATAACTATGAGGTTTTAAGGATGCCAAAGGAAAAAATATGACTGTTGGTTATAATTTGTTGCATCTTTGTCCAATCGTTCACGGTTTAGCAGAACATTAGTGGCGACTGATTTGGGACTTCAGATGATAACAACTTTTCCATCAAGCTTTTCAACCTTACCACTCACACATTCGATAATACTACAGTCAAGCAACGATTTATCACATTTGGAAGGAACGTAACACGAGACATCCCAAGAAAATTGTATTACCTTCCTAGCCACATTATCTGATCTATTGAAGTTAGGAACAGAGATATTAGACCCATATATCTTCCGATGTAATTTTTTTTTTCTGTCAAAATATAATTTATATAAATGAATTAATGTAATCATGATACAAATGTTAGATAGCCAAAAAGGTGGATTAAAACAATTAGAGAAAAAAGAGGAAATATTACAGTGCAATAATGTTAAAACTTCTTCTAGTAAATACAAATTCTATGAACTGAAAACATAAAGCCCAATAATGTATATCATGTAGTACACACTCAATAGCAGTATAAATATGTTGACGATCTAAGATTTTATTTAAAATTTCGCTATCTCCTTCAAAACATATCGCCCCGATCTCTTTAATCCAAAAATTGTTGCATAGCTGTTAGTAAAGCTTTTGCTTCCGCCTCCAAAGGGGTTAATGCTTTCACCCCTGTGAACCACCATTAGTGTCTCGGACAATCCAACCGCCCTTGACTTGTTTAGTACTATGATCAAACGCTGCGTCGTCGTTACATTTTAGTATCCTAGCTTCCGGCTGATTCCATGTCGCACCATTAGGAGTACATTCATTTGCATGGTTAGTTATAGGAGTAAAGTTATATGTTAGCCAATCTTGAATGTCTCCTATTGCGCGGTGAACAACATTGATAGCTCTTTCTTGAACTCCATTGCAATATGAAGCTATCTACTGTTATCCCTGATAAAAGAAAGCTCCTTACATTATTACTACGACTCACTAAATTGCACTCTTCTTCTTATATGGTGGTTCAAGCCCTCCGGTCATAAATTTTAGCTCGGTTCTAGTGTGTATCCAATTCCTTTTTATTTAATTTATTTTGTATTTCTTGTTAATAAATTTTACTTTGTTACATTGTTCAATATATTTGGCATTTCAACCAAAAACAAATTGTACAAAAAAATAAATTTAGTTAACCTTTTTATATGATATAACTTTTATTTGTATTATCGATTTTCATCTATTAAAAAAAAAAAGATGTTTCAAAAAAAAAGATATAACCACTACTTGATAACCTAGTTTCCTCTTCTCCGTAGAGTCGCGTATCATCCAGTTAACTTTTTCCCCAAGTAAAATTGAATTCATCGATCGAGCAGAGCAAAATTTGCCGAGTAAAGACGCCATGAATAGGCAGAAGAACGATTCTATCAGACGTTACACACAATCATCGTCCTCATCGTATGTAAGAGAGACGCTTCCCATAGATCTCATCATCGAGATACTCTCAAGATTATCTACAAATTCCATCGCAATATGTCGTCTAGTGTCGAAGCAATGGTCGTCCATACTTCAGAGTCCCGACTTCACTGAATATTTCCTCAAAAGGTCATTGCCTAGGCCGCGTCTTTTGTTCACCTTCAGATATGGAGGCAAGTGTCACCTCTTGTCATCTCCTCAGCCTCAAAATTTTGATGAGAACGTAAGTGTTGTAGCAACAGACTATCATCATATGGGGTTTTATGAGAATTGGTGCATGCAAAGTTTTCAATCTGTTAATGGATTTATATATCTGAACAATAGGCGGAGGAAGGGAAAGGGAAAGGTAGATAGGGTTTCTGTGATATGGAACCCTAGCACAGGTCAGCAAATACCTTTACCTAAATTGGGAGTTAATTATTGTTATTCGAAAAGCTTTTTAGGGTATGATCCTATCGAGAAACAATTCAAGGTTTTGTGCATAACATCCTTTAAAGAGCATCATGTTTTGAGACTAGGGACTGGAGGAGAACATTTGTGGAGAAAGATTGAATGTTCATTTCCGCATTATCCTCGGAAAAGTACCAATGCGATATGCACCAATGGGGTTTTGTATTACAAAAATTCTAATAATACGATAGTATGCTTTGATGTTAGGTCTGAGACATTTAGTTTTATAGAAATAAAGATCTACATTAATGTTTTGTGTCTTATAAACTACAAGGGAAAATTAGGTCTCCAAGTGGTTTTTCCTAATACTGGTCTTGCTCAGCTATGGGTTCTTGACGACACCAAAAACGTGGAATGGTCGAAGCGCAACTTTGTTTTTCCAGATACAACTTTTGAGGCTATAAGGTTAACTGATAGGGGTGAAATTTTTTGTGCGTCAAGTCGTTCGACCGCTCCATTCTATGTTTCTTACTATAATATGGAGAAAGAGAGTGTTGAGAGAGTTAAAATCAAAGGAATTGAAGATAAGGTATCGATGCATTACCCTGGCCCTTATAAATTCTTCATCTTTCCAAATCATGTTGAGAATGTGATGTTTCTAAAATAACATTAAGGCGTCTGATCATGGGGGGTTTGATTTTGTTAGTTTTCTTTAACTTTTACTATGTTTCTAGTTCAATTGATCATTGTCTAAAACTCTTTCAGTGACATTGATCTTGTTATTCTTCTTCATATTGGTTTGCATACTGTAGATCTCCCAGTGCTACTGTTTTTTTTTTTTAATGTATATGTGTATCACTTAATAGATTACCTATACTTGAGAAACAAATTTTACATAGAAAAATATTAGCTATAGCCACACATCACCGTAGTTCTTGTGAGCTGTGAGGGAGTTTTGAGGATGCTGATCGTATAGTCTTGGTTCTTCATTTCCGGTAACCATTTGGAGAATGTGGTGTGTTGGCGACTTGATAGATCAGTAATGATGGAAATATATATGGAACTGAGTAAATGCAACAAACATGGTCAAGTTATGAACACAGTGCCTAGAGTGCAACCTACTAGACTCATTCCACTAAATAGTCGAATGCCTGATTTTGAATACCCTGACCGGTCTTGTCTCAATGCTTGGTGCAATGATCTGGCTGTTCAAGATTTTAGATCACTATCTTTATTCTCATTTTTCTTAATTCCATCAAATAAAATCGTTCCAAATTTTATGTTCTCAAGAAAAAATATGGTCAAATTCAAGTCTCTTGGAATTAAACTGATCACTTCCAACATCTCTCACATATATGATTCATGTCATTGCCAGATCTTATTAAAAATAATATAAGAATATTGTGCAATAAATCGCAAAATTAGTTTCGTTTTTCTAGTAAAAATTATATCGGAAATAGTTTTATGTTTCTTATTTATTTTTGATATCATCAAGATTCCAAAAGCTTTCGAGATTTTTGACTGGCTCGGAAGTGCACCTTTGATGAGTTTCGGTAAATCATAGATTAATTTATAATTTAAAAAGGTTTTTTTTTGATGTAATATAACAATTAAAAAAAGAATGAAATAGTAATTAGTTCATATTATTTAAAACAAAGTGCACCAAAACATAATAATTTAAACAAATTAGGGTAAAAATATACATTAAATTTCCTATAAATTAATAATGTTAGGACGGAAACTCTATTAATTTATAAAGAGATTTTCTTACTTTAGTAATTTTTTTATTTATTTTTTTTTTTTTTTAAAAATTAATCTTTACAAGTAATATCAAATACAAGAAAAATAACAATTATCATGTCTTGAAAGAGAACATTAACTTTTTTTTAATACGGTTGAAGTTGTAGAAATAAACTCTAAGAAAATTTAATGTGTATATCTAATTGTCTCCAAAATTATACTGCTCTACTGAATAAATTTATTAATTTATAAAGATTATTAATTTATATAAGTTTTAATTACCGAAACCCTAAAATTCGTGATGAAATGCATTAAAGGGAATAATTTTTCTGGTAACCTACCTTCCTATTAACTTTTGTCCCAAGTAAAGACGCCATGAACATACAGAAGAACGATTCGGTGGTTCTCCATAGAAGCACCCGACGCAACAAACAATCATCGGTCTCAACGTTTCTAAGAGAGACTCTTCCCATAGATCTCATCATCGAGATACTCTCAAGATTACCTGTGAATTCCATCGCAAGATATCGTTTCGTGTCAGAAGCAATGGGCTTCTTTACTTCAACGTCAAGATTTCACAGAACTGTTCCTCACAACGAGGTCATTGCCTCGGCGGCAACGTCTTTTGTTCACCGTCAGATTTGGCAGTAAGTGGTACTACTTCTCATCCCCTCAGCCTCAAGATTTAGGTGACAACGTAAGTGTTGAAGCAACAGAGTATCATATGGGTTATTCTGGAACTTGGTACAAGGAAATTTGTCAATCTATTAATGGATTTATCTATGTGAACGATAAAAGGTTCCTATCAAATATAGATGTTAAAAACGTTCCTGTGATATGTAACCCTTGCACGGGTCAGCACATAACTTTGCCTAAAGTTGAAACGGGCAATGCGGATTTGAAATGCTATTTCGGGTATGATCCAATCCGGAAACAATTCAAGGTTTTGTGTTGGACCATGTTTCAACAAACTACCTCCAATGTCAAGTATAAGGTTCTGACTTTAGGGACTGGAGAGCTGTTTTGGAGGAAGATCGAATGTTCGTTTCGGCATAGTCCTGAGATAGAGTGGAATGGGATATGCATCAATGGGGTATTATATTACACAGCTTACCGTGGTACGACTATAATAGTTTGCTTTGATGTTAAGTCTGAGAAATTTAGTTTCATAGATATGAAATATGTGTCGATTTTGACTCTCATAGACTACAAGGGAAAGTTAGGTGTCATCGTACGGTCTTTAGATTATGATAATTGTGCTGAGTTACAGGTTCTAGATGACACCAAAGAAGGTAAATGGTCGAAACACAATTGTAATTTGCCTTATTCATCTTTGGAGGTGGTTAGAAAATCAATCTGGGCAAGTGATACGGGTGATATTGTTTGGCAGTCTTCAAGTCGTTTAACCGATCCATTATATGTTTACTACAAAAATGTGGAGACAAATAGTGTTCGAAGAGTTGAAATCAAAGGAATGAAAGACAATGTATCTACTGGTTGAGATCCTCATGAATCATTGTTTTTCTTCACAAATATATGTTGAGGATGTGATGTTTCTCCAACAACATTGAGGCTGATGACGAGTTCGGTTCTAGTACGCTTTATAGATTCTAACTCTTACTATGTTTCTACTTCAGTTGATCCGTATGGATGTTGTCTAAACTCTCATTGACATTGATCTTATTATTCTTCTTCATATTATTTTGCTTACTATTAATCTTCTACTGCCACTGCGTTTTATGGTATACATGTTTAACTTAAAGATTGCCTAGACTTGAGAAACAAAAGTTGACATAGAAAAGATTTAGCCACATCACCTTTATCCTTGTGAGCTGTGAGTTTTTGAGGATGCAATGAAGCAAGAATGGTTGAGGCTTAACTGCGTTGTTCCGCCTTTGTGGAAGAATATGGCTGCGTTTGATACTTTGTGTTTCTTCTACTACCTGGAGGAAAACACTGTTAATTCTAAGAGTTTATAACTAAAGCATTTGCATATAATAGAGTCTTAGTTTGTCTTTCAGTTTCGGTAACCATATTGCGATGTGATGTTTCTAACAAGTGTTTGCGAATGGCGACATAATAGATCAGTAACGATGTAACATTCGATTGAGTAATGAAACAAACGATCTACTGCCATATATGTACAATTTCATTTGTAAGAAACAACTTGAACAAGTAATGAACGTAGTATTGGCTGAACGCAGCCAATCACCTGCTTTCCCGTCGTTGTCTCGAAGTGCAAGCTACTAGACTAATTCCGCTGAACAGTCCAATACCTGATTTGAAATACCCTGAACGGCTTCTACTGCTTGAAGACGCAATGCTTGGTGCCATGATCTGGCTGTTCAAATGAGGGAATTCGATTCTGTTTTCTTGCAAGTCTCCTCCAACAGCATCATTGCTTGCTTCTTCTTCTTGATGTTCTGGTTCCTCGGTGTCTGCGTTCACCGAAAGCATAGGCCTAACCGTTCTTAACCAGTCTGCGCACCCACCCATAACTCCTTTGCATTTCTTGATTTTCACTTTGGTTAAACCGGGGCATCCGTTTGCAAGATTCTCGATTCCCACATCCGAAATGGGACAGTTCTTGATACAGAGTTTCCGTAAAGCCGGACATTTCGCTGCAATACAAGAAAGCTCAGGATCACCAAACGTATCACAACCACAAAGCGCTAATCTTTCGAGATTCTGACATTTCGCAGCCAACATTCCTAAACTTAACGTAGTTGGATTCACTCCAATTAGAACCAATTCCTGTAACTGAGAGCAAAACTTAGCAACAGCCAAGAGCCCTTCGTCCCCAATTAAATTCGCTTTCCAACCATCAATATGAAGCTTTCTCAAATGCCTACACTTCTCTGCAATCGTAGCCAATCCAAAATTCGTGCATTCAGGTGTCTTCACAAGATGCAAAATCTCGAGACTCGAGCAATTCGATACTGCAGTGAGAGCTACATCACTCACTTGCATCCTTTCCAAATGTATCTCAACTATACCATGATCCTTAACAGCCATATCTTGAAGAAGCATGTCCCAGTCACCAGAACACCTAAAAAGCTTCAAAGACCTAAGATTCTTCGCACCAACAATCACCGGACCAAAACACTGACCATTATAAAGCTCCTTCAAACAAATCGACTTAAGAGACGAAGCAGCAACACCAGGACCAACCAACTCCGGAGCTACATCGGTGAAACCACGGAGTCGCTTAATCGATAACTCCTCGAGTTTCGAGCAATGATCAAGCACAGCTTTCACACCTTTAGCTCCAAAATCACAAGATCCACAAGAGAATATCTTCAATTCCTTACAATTCTCAGCAAAAGCAGCCATACCTGAATCGGTGAGCTCACGGCAAGCTCTAAGCTTAAGCCTCTTCAGATTCGGACACCGGAGAGAGATCTTAACAAGCGCTTCGTCTCCGATACTAACAGATCTACGATCGCATTTCAAAGAGAGTTTAGTAACGGAATCGAACCGAGAGAAGAGAGAAGGCACCGAAGTAATCAGATCTGAACGAGCATGGAGAGATAGACGGTAACGATTCTGTCCTTCGACGATCATCCACCGGCGACAAACCAGAGCACATCTTTTCCGATTACCGGTGTTTAAGAACTGGAACACCAAAGCTAAGCACTCGTCAGGTAAACACGATGTGTAGTCAGGTTGTGAAACCTCAGATTCGATCGGTTGAATCGGCAATTTCGGAGAGAACGATTTGGTTTTCCGGTGGTTGAAGATGGAATTGCCGGCGGCGGAGGTTGATTGGCCCATCCACGAAAAGTCTCCGATGGTCGTCGTCTTCGTCTGCGGCGGAGAGGAGAAATTTGATTTTGATTTCGATTTTGAGAATTTTTGGTTTTTGTCGGTTAGTGAGATTTGAGGGTTGGTTTAAAGGGTGAGGTTGAAAATTAGCTGTTGCTTAAAGAGTGAATTGTTTTATTTGTTTTGTTTCGGTTTATTCTGTTGGGTTGTGATATATATATATTTTTTTGTTATAATATGGTTTTTCTAAAACAATATGGTTTTCTTCTTTGTTGTTGTATTGACAGAGATTACAACTCATTTAGAGGAAAACTAAGGAAGATTAATATATTTATTGGTTCTTTTACTCTATTATTTGGTATTTAATTAAGAAAGTAATAGCTAAAATAAATTAGATTAATAAAGGAAAAGAAAAGTTATTGTTATTTTTAAATCTTTAATCAATGATAATTAGGTTTAGTTTTTTTCACCAAAAATAAAATAGGTTAGTTTTTATTAAATTATAAATAAAATCTAAAAAAATAGTGAATGCCAAATAGCTTTTAGAAGACAAATATTATCAACCAAACTTAATATTTATTTTTACTAGCGTATTTATGTGAGTTATCATCTATAGTGCGTTATAATTTTATAAATATAATTTAATGATTTTAAAAAGAAAGAACGGCAGATATACTTAAATATATATAGATATATTTATTTATTTATTTATTGTTAACAATAATATTAAAGAAAGGATTCAATAAACCGAAACATTAGGATGACTAAAAGAATATAATAGTGATATAAGAAAAAAAACTAATACTACCATATACAAAAATGTTATTTTATTGGTTTTTTACTTGTGCTACTTACTAGGTTATATGTCCTATGTCTGATTAACATTACATCCTTCTGACGTTAAGATAATTGTCCCAAAATCGATGGAGAAAAATATCATTCACATCCTTCTAGTATAAACAGAGAGAGTCGATTCAAAAACGGATCTGAAAATGAATAATTCAATCTACAATGGCGGCGGAGATGTCGATATTATCTAGTTATTGGGACGTAGAGAATGCAATTCCGATGACCTTATGGGACGGCATCTATTGAGCAATTTCTGGTCCGCAAACTCTTATTTAAACTAAAACCTAATATATCATATAAAGTGTTTGATATAATTATTCACTAAATATATATATATATAATTATGTATATCACATCATTATTCAATTATTTGCAATAATTATGTATATGGGATTAAATCGCTTCATTGTCTTACCAATTTTATTTTTGTTTAAATAAAACGTTTGACCATGGTTGGTATAGAATATAATTTATCGTTTAATAATTAATATATATTATTTATTTAAGATTATAACTAAGTTAAGAATTTTGTGTTTTGCCTTGTCCATGTGATTTGGAAGATAATTATTACAAGAAAAATCATCCAAACCACTATCTAACACCTCCCAAAGTTCGTCTACTTCTTCCCCTAATATAACTGATTCTATAGTCGAGCCTAAATGCAATATAATAATATTAAAAGTTTTTTTTTTAAATATTAAAAGTTCTATATATATTTCAAATCAGAAATTGAAATAAACACTATTTACAAATAACCAAAAAACCTAATGTAAGCATTCACTAGTTCTAATACACATAAAGTTTAACTGGCGACCATGATTAAATGAGGCGATTAGAGAACCACTATTTTTAAACTTCTTCTCTACAATATAATCGTTATAAAAATTTTAAGTACCTCGTTTAAACGTGGGTACCAATCAAAACCATAATGGTTGCTTAGGTTTTATTTTATCATTTCACTATTGTTTTTAGATTATAATTTTTACTATTTAGTAGTTACATGTGGCTATCAGTAAGACCCAACTATTAATTAACCGCTCGTTTTAACTTAATCATATTTTTTTTCTATCTTTTCTAACCGTTTCTTTCTTTAACCACTTCACATTACAAAATGTAACCAATCGAAAAACTGTTTGAAAACAAAATTTCAACAACAAAATCAAAGTTTTAAAGAATTAATTTGTTGAAACGCAAAATAGAATAAAATACAATAAAACTAAAAACTTTTAGGCCGGGCCTGATGACTTAGTAAGGACCCAAGCCAAAAAGACCACCAACTAAATTAAAGCAAAAGAAGTCAAGGAGGAATGTGGAATTTATTTCATAGAAGCAAAGAATTCTTCCATAACATAGCCATGAATATTAAACTTTATTGAATTAACAATAAATTTACTGTATCAATGAAACCCAACTATGAAACTTAGGGTACTTTTTTTATATACACCAAACCCAACAGCTGCATTTTTTTTTTCTTAAATCTAGTTATGGCATAAACAACAACATTAAAAAGCATCTGATAAATCCCTTCAGAGACATCTCTTCTCTCATGTGTGAGTCAGAGTCATCCTCTCTGAAGAAGCAAATGTTACATTGCCTTGATCTTCTCTTTAAGCAATGTTCTTTCTGCCCTGTGACCAGAATGGTGTTGCGGGTTTACGCTTTAAGGCCTTAACACTAAATGGACTGTTCTTGCTCTGCAAATAACAAATTCCCAAAATGGATTAGGTGAGATTTAAGCATTACTATTTCAGAATGTGTTGTTAAAAGAGAGAGAATCAAAACTTACCATTAAACAGGTTCCTTGATCAAGGTCACAAACCGGGTACTCGTGAGGGCAGCAACTATAGTTGTCATCACAGCAAGTGGCTGCTTCTAGTGGGCAACATCCCCAAGCAAAGCAATACTTGCCATACTCAAAGAGACAACAGCAAGTGCTGCTCTCAGGACAAGTGTAGTAACTGTCACATTGAGTTGGAGGCTTGATAGGGGATGGAGGTGAAGGTCCCGGGTTGGGCGGGTTTTCGCCATTCTTGATCGGGTATGAAGGTTCAATTGCAATACCACATTTACCTGCCGAAGAGGCGATGTTACGCTCCATCTTTAAGTATCCACTCTCTCCCCAGCTTTTACCCCATGAGTTTCTCACAATCCAGTAGTCTTTGCCGTTCTCAGTTCCATATCCGACTGCCACAACACCATGGTCTACTTGTGTTCCACAAGTTCCATCAAATATACCCTTTAGGATAAAATAACACATCAACAAATTAGAAACAAATGTGAGTAACCACAATATGAACATTTTGAGACCAAACATAACAACAAGAAGATGGCTAAAAGATTCTTACCGAAACATAGAGCTGGAACGCACGACCACCAGCTTCAATGGCAACGCTTATAGGCTGGTTAGCAACTGCTTTCTTCAACGATTCCTCACTGTAAACTGGAACATCCTCATATGAATCGATTGTGACAACTTTAGCATTTTTCTGTAACAAGAAACCACTATTCATATAAGAATCATAAAGTTATAAAGAATCAAATGTAATCCCTGACCAAAATGTAACTTACCCTGATCTGGTCACAACGTCCATCAACAGCCTTGTAAGGATAATCTTTGTCTGTATCAATCCCACCATTCTTGATGATGAACTCAAAAGCATAGTCCATAAGACCTCCGTTACAACCTTCGTTGTATGAAGTGTCACAATCGACCAGCTCTTGTTCGGACAAAGTTGTCAAGTTCCCAGTAACAATCTGGTTTATCCCTTCTACTGCTCCAATGGCTGAGAACGCCCAACAACTCCCTTAATTACCAAAAGAACAAATCAAACAAGATTAAATTAGTCACTTCACTTTACATCAAACCATTAGTATGAAACAGAACATTTTCTCCTAATAAAAACAATCACCCATGAATATTATGTTACAACGACTAAGCTACAAATATGTGTCAATACAAACAATTCTCTAATTAAGTAATTAGGCTCTAATGATTTGTCAACTTATATTCATTTCATAACATAAACTGAGTTATGTTTTGCCAAGTGCCCAACTAACAACAACCCCATCATTCCCGGAAGGGGCAAGTATGTCATTTTCACAAGTTCCAATACTTATTGAAACAATCATAGAAGATATTAATATTATTATACTACTAGAGGTAAAATACAAAATGATAATGATGATTAGAGAGTTAGATAGATCTAGTGAACTACAAAAAATACTTACCGCAACTTCCTTGATCTTTGATCTCAGCCACGGCTCCTTTCTTCCTCCAGTCAATGGACTCAGGCAACTCATCACCGACACTAGCCTTGTACCTTAGGCTAGTCCTTCTCTCACTTTTCTTGTGTGTCTTAGCTCCAAGATACATGGATCTATACTCATCGTTAGTAAGATCCGCAAAACGAGTCAAACCCAATTTATAACCAAGATTTTTCTCGTTGTGATCATCGATGAAACGAAGATTGTCTTTAAAGATCTCAAACCGATCTTTCTCACCAAGAAGAGTGTTCTTGTTCTGTACCTTCCCGTGTTCTACCAACCACGCCTCGTAGATACTCCTAACCTCAGCGTCGCTACGGCCACCGGTGGAGGAGACTCCGTGCGTCTCGTCGTAGGATATGATTGACATGTCCATGGCTGATGAAACTACGACCATGGTTAGGAAAAGAATCGCCATGGCTGGCTTAAGGAAACCCATTTCTTGGAGAAGAAGAAGAAGAAGAAGAAGTGAAAAAGATGATGATGAAGAAGACGAGATTGTATGATAGACAAGAGATGGTGGTGGGGTTATATATATAAAAGCCAAAATGCCCAAATGAGATAAGTGTAATAATTGTTTTTTTTCTTTCCTATTTGTTTATATGTTTTCGTATGTCACTATTTTTTAATTTTCTAAAATAATAATGGTGACTTGTTCCGAATTTTCATCAGAAAGTTTCAAAACTAGATAAGAAAAATCCAAATTAATTTTGAATAGATAGCGAAACAATAACACTTATGTGCATCAAACAAGTTGAAACGGAATCAAAACTGAAAAAGGCAAAAAAAAAATATGGGGATCTAATTTTATAAATGAAGATAAAATCATTATGGGCTTCTTTGTAGATAAGATTGCATATGGGGGTTGAAAACAAAATTTAGCTATATGGTGAACTAAAGTTCAAAGATGTAACAAATCATATAGGTAAATAGTGTGATTTTAGGAAAAATAAGGCTTTATATTAGTAACAAAAATTGATACTAATTTGTTAGTCTATGTTTATATGTCATCTTTAGTTAAATGATCGAGATATATTATATGTGTTATTATATATGATTTATTGGTGAAAATAAAAATAAAATAAATTAATTTTAATAAATATCATCGAATAAAAAAAATTACATGTCTTTGTCTTTTTTTCTTCATTACATGTCGTTATCAATTTTTGAAAATGGAAAGAAAAAAATCTAAGCCGAAATTGTTATTCAATCCTTTCTAATATGAAAAAGAATAAAAATCTCATCATTCTTAATTTAATACATAAATAAATATTATATTTAATTTACTTTCCATTATTCAAAAAATCTTAAGGCAAATTTCTATTGTCTTTAATTACATCATGCTGAAATATATTTGTTATAATTCTATTATGATGATACTCAATTAATTATAATGGATAAATCTTACAAACATTTATTTTCCGATACAATTTTCGCAACACTCGAATAATCGGATCCACTAATAACTATTCTGAATATAGAATCGATATTTTGAATTTCCCATAAATATTTCATTTATATGTAAGAGAAATTGTATTTTTTTCGGGTTCGAACTCTAGATCTTAACTCCTTACTATATTTTCAAAATCTAATTAAATTTTGGGGTTGGTATAGATATTTCAAAAAAAGTTAAGGCGGTTAAAAGAAAAATAGTGTAAAAATGAAAAATAAATATATTTTAAATGTGCTGGTCTCACAATTATTGGTTAGACAAAAAATATGGGGAAGGAAGAGATGAGACGTCAGTGGTTTGATTGGCAAAACCAAAATACATTGTCATGTCCACACAATTTGGAGCGCGTGAGATTCTTACATAACAGCGCGTAGATAGGATTTGAATCATGAACGCAAGATTCTTATGTGTTCTTTCTTGTGATGATACTATTATATGGATCTTAAAGTCTTACAAGTTACCTATAAGAAAATATAAAATTATTTTGTTCAAGACATGTCTCTATTATTACGATTCCTTCCAAAAATAAAACAGTCCAAATATTTTTCTTTTTTCTTCTCTTATTGATAAAGAAAAGACTCTAATAATTTCTGAAAAAATAAAAATGCTTTGAAGAAGAAGTTGGCTTGTGAATTGTGAGATTAGAACACTTGCCTTTTCTGCCGTCTATTTCATTGAAAGAGATAATGTTTGTTACTTGTAACTATATTAAAAAGTGTTGTATATAATAAGTCATATATCGAATATTGTAGTTTGGAGAAAACTCACCAATTGTATACGTAAAGTGATATATAAGTTTATAGGAATATATTGAAATTTTATAGTATTAAGTAAATTTTTTTTTTTTGTGAAATTTATTTGATATATAATTGTTTATATTTTATTCATTTCGTTACATCAAAATATTACTAGAAAGCTTAAAATATGATTAATGTATTAAAATTGAGAATTAGCTTTCAATGTTTTATAAAATTTATTAATTTCGATAATCATTCAATGATTCTACTATTTATCTGATATATAAGTACGATCTATAAACATACTCAATAATCACAAATCACCCACATAGACACATGCTTTTAATGGAGCGGCTACAGTGTGAGAGACATGATGGGTGCAGAACGTTACAAAAATTGCAATGTCTAATAATAAGTTTATTTATTTTCTACCTTTGTAATTGTACCTACCCACCTCCATCCTCCAACTCACCCACCATTAGAATCCCACACTACTTGCAACCAAAATCCATTAATAGTTTTAAAATTGTGTATAAACTAAGTATTACAAATCTTTGTTGTTTTCTTCAAGAGAGGGGGTGCAAACACTAAAATGGGCATCCTAGTATGACTCCTTATAATACTTAAGTGTAGACTAGAGTGCTTATAGATACAGTTCATTGGTGTTTATAGAGTTATACTTTATACATACATTCAAGTAGTCAACTTCATTTGTTTAGATAACTAAGAACAACATTATTGGTGGGATGTTAACAAATCTTAGCTTAAGATACTTTTTAAGATCCTACCAATAATGTTGGTCTAAGACTGTTAAGAAGTTTGGGCTTAAGCCGTATAAAACATATTAACTGACATTTACTATATAGTTTAGAAAGGTAAAATGTTCTTAATGATAGATATTCTAATTTCTTTCTTTCTTATTACAAATTATTAACTTAATTTCATGACTTTGATATAATTTATACAGTGTATTTTCGTTTTCTAATGAAGAATGGTTTTATGAACAACTTACACTAGAAAAATGATGTTATATGGGCATATGACTCTTTCTCTCCACCATATTCATGAATGACCATTTGATATAATGAACTACGACAAACAGTACAACACTATACTAGATAATTCTAATAAACTTGTCTCGATTAATCTGCAATAGCTAAAATATCATTTTTAAAAATGATATAAACTTTTTTAAAATTAATTGAGATTCAACCTTTTTCTAATTTTGTTTTCACCATCTTTATAGGTACAAAATTATTCTTTTAACATATTAAATTCTCAACCATATGTAAATTCTCAATCAAACCCAATCCATGAACCCATTAAATTATCACCACTGGTTGTATATTTTTTTCTTCTTTTTCTTAACTCTCCATTTAGAATAATTAGAAGCTATAATAAGAAAGTTGTTCGTCTTTCCAAATTCCAACACTTGTGATTTTCAACTTATGGATGAACAAGATTCAACTGTATATATAGATTTATTAAAAACAAACACATGAAGGAGTTTTGTATAATCTATAACGTACAATAGGACGGCCATATACGTGTAACATCAAGCTCCAAGAACGTGCTTGCGTGCTTGGCCATTCGTGATAAGGTAGCTAGAAGATATTTCTGAAGTTGACATTGATATTGTAACCCAACGTGTTGGAGTGGTAACAACTTTGATTTTTAATCTTTTGTCTATTGTCGTCTTTCATAGTTGTTTATAGTTTATTTTTATTCTTATGACTAATATATGTTTTTTTTTCAAAAGTTGAATGACACATGTTTAAAAGACATTTTATTATCATTAGTTATAAAAACCAAAAGACAATCTTATTTTTGTAAAATTGTCCCAATTCATATTTCCGAAACAAAATTGAAAAAAAAAAAAATACATATCCAAATGACTACTACAAAAATTACAGATATGAATTTATATATTATTATTAATTAATAAAATACTATGGTTCCAATTATTTAGTTTATAGAGGTTTTACGGTATGGTGAAAATTTACGCATAAATTGAAAAATTATAATATGTTTATGAAAGTTTAAAGATGTTTGAAGAGGAAAAATCATTGAAATGTTGTATGTACGAATTGTATCTATAAAACTAAAATTGAAGTTACACATTTATCAATACTCAATAGCTTCATCCACTTAGATAAAGGGAAAATTCCATAAAAATTTCCCATCTAATTTTAATTTGGAAGTTTAATACCTAATGTTATTTGATTGGAAATAAAATCCATGGTTTATGAAATTTTGGTCTATTAATACATTAAGTATATAAAAATTGTCGAATCGAATAAACCGCTTAATCGGTTTGACGGAATCACTAAACCGAGGTTGACGAAATCACTAATCCCTAAACACACGGGTAATTTGGGATTATCCAAAGACTACATTGTCCTTTGCTATTACCTCAAATCGAATAGGGATCGATAAATCCTAAGTTTAGTGTAATTCCATTAACCCCGGTTTAGTGATTCCGTCAATCCGATTATCGTTTGTTAAGCGGTTTCTTCGATTCGACAATTTTTATATACTTGATGTATTAATAGACAACAAATTAATAAACCATGCATTTTGTTTCAAATCAAATAACATTGGGTATCAAACTTCCAAATTAAAATTAGATGGGGAATTTTCCCCTTAGATAAATCCTCTAACACTTGAATCAAAATGTGTCATTTACCATGGGCTTTTTGTTGTCCACCAAAATTGTAGAGTCCATTAGCTGCCCTATCATAGAATGTGTTGGATATGGCCAGTGGGTTATATAGCCCATTAGAATAGCTCTACTTTGCAGATATGGCCCGATTACAAACATATTTTTGATGGATAATAAGTATCTTTTGGGCTATATATAGCTTACTTGCATGAGGTTTACTAACATAAACCAATGTTGATATGGCCTGTTTATACTTGTAGTCTGAGGATTTATTTGATGCACCCAAAAAAAAAAAAGAAGAAGACATATAATTTTGTTTTAGTTCAGATTTTTCTCTTTTTATTTTCTCAATTATTATATGTATTTTTTTAAAATGATATAGTCAAATTTTCTTTTAAAAATAAGGGCTGTATTAAACATTTCTATACCATTCCCACTATGTTTAACTAATCCAAATTTTATGAATATATTTCAGAAAATTCTCAAAAATAGCATTAAAAAACTTTTGTTTCCAAATTTATCACACCATTTAAAAAAACTGTAAACACAAAACCATATCCTTTAAAAACAAGACCGTACATGTAAAATAATCAACCCAGATTTTTTTAAATGATTTTAAAATAATTTAAAATATTGTAATTGTGTCAATTAACCATATTTTTGAAAGTTTATGGAATGTGTGATATAATCGTCTACAAAAATTGTTTTAATGTTATTTAATTTAGAGTATTTCTTTGTAGTAATAAGTTGGTATTGCACTACGTCGACTTGTATTTCTACAATAGGTGCGGCCAATTTACGAAGGAGTCTATCACCATTACATAGGGAGGTTAAAGCGTTGGTGTGGGCGACGAAATGTATCATCGGTGCATCCATAAGAGAAGTTACTTTCGTTAATGATTGTTCATATTTGGTAGAGATGATGTCTTTCTCAGCATAATGGCTGGCGTTCGCCACATATCTAGAGGAGATCTAAACAGATAGGTAAGTTTTTTTTGTTTTTTTCTTTAGTTAAAACCTCTAATTTTTCAAATATCAAATTAGTCATTTTGGCACGCAAAGAGCGTGCTGTGCCGCTGTTATGTTTTTAAAAGCTTAAGATCGATCTTTTTTTTTTGCACCTGACCATTCCCACTTTTTAGATCCTTTGAGTATTTTATATGAATAATCTTGAAAAAAAAATAGAGTATTTCTTGAAACTTTAAACAAAAGTATATGTATTTATCTTTAAAATATTAAAAGAGAAATACAAATTAGAACATTGCAAAATTATTACTACCTCTTAATTATTGCTTTTAGAAAAAGAATTTAGAAATCAATAAGGGTAATTTAGTATCGATGACAAATACATTTGGATCATCCAATTAAAAGAGCCAAGATCCATGAGTATTTAACATGGATCTTACTAAAAATATTAATAAAATCTTACTAATAAATAAATAAAGTTAATTCTAAAATATTCCAAAATTTGATTTTGTATAGGGGGAATATGAAAAAAAAAATTAAGCAATCATTTTTTTATTTTCAAAATACGTACAATTATAAATAAAATAAATAATGCTAATACTTTAACTACACCAATGAATATTTTTTTATATATTATAGATTTGATTTTATAGATGAGACATAAAACCTTTAAGTCGTGTCTTCTCTTTTAAAAGATATTAATACATATTCAATTTTAAGAAAACTTATACTTACAAATTTACATGATTTAAAAACTAAAATTTAATTTTATATGACTAATATTAATATATTATATATAAACATAATGTTATAAATATTTATAACATTAAATTTTGATATATTTTATTCTAAAAAAATTAAATAAATTAAAAAAAAACATATTTCAAGATTTCAAAAACAAGATTACATATTAATAATATTTTTAAAAAATTAGGGAGAATTTTCAAATTTTATCAAAAAAATCACTAAAAAGCTAAAATTTATCCAAATATGTGTGTAAACTTATAAATATACACACAAATTATCTTTGTAAGTGTATAAAATTTTAAATATTTTTCATAAATAGCGTAAAAACAACTTATAAAAACCTTTTAAAAACCTTATAAACCATTTTAAAAACCTTATAAAACTTGTAAAACGATTTAAAACATTTTCAAACATTATAAAATATTTGTATCGAATCTCCCAGTAGTAGCTATTATATAGAAGTACCTTATAGACCATATAAAACTTTATAATTTTCATATTTAAACAGGGGTATTTTTGAAAATGGATAGATAAAGAGGCTATTTTTGAAATGTGTACACCATAAAGGGTATTTTTCAAAAATTCTTTTTTTTTTTGAATAATCAAAGAGATTCTTGGCCGAAGCCCATACATCCCCTCAGACCCGAAACCAAAGCATGTTATATGGTTTCGTCTCAAGCACTACTCGAACTGGCGACCTCTAATATTTATATTTTACCTTGAAAAAATCAATTTAATACAAAATTTATAATGTGACAAAAACATTACTTTGATGAAACCAAATTTAGAGCTTGCGGATCAATAGGTCGAACGTATTAGAATTAATTTTGGTCTATTATATAATGAATTAATAATACTGTTATTTATGTAACACTTTAAAATGTGTAATTGCAATATTTAATTACTAAATTATATAAGATATAACGGGTTAAATATAAAATCATGGAATTTAAATCTTACACTTTAAAACAATATAAATTTTTAACATTGTTGTATTTATAAATAAATATTATATCGCGGTATACCGCGAGTGGAAACCAATATTTAAACCTATCTAAAATATATATGTAAAGCATAGTTAAAAAAATATAATCAAATTCGATATATTCTCATATTAATTCTCAACCCCTAAATATTTTTGCAACCTCTAAATTAATCATTTAAAACATTTGAATTAAGTTAAGAACTAAACCTTATACCTTATGCATGTGTAACCGCAACTACTTTGTTTAAATCAATCAAACTCTATATCACTACGATAAAAAAAATATATTTTGTATAATAAAATAACAAAACCATCGTAGTATAACCGTTATTGATATGAAAATTTTACAATATAAATATTATTTCGCGGTGTACCGTAAGTTAAATCTTAGTTAAATTATATATAATTGACTCTTTTAAATACTTACACTCTTAAAAGTTTACTACGGTTAAGAAATGAAAAAATCAGACGGTCACCGGTCGGAACAGATGTATATTGCCGAAAAACAAAAACAACACGTTAACGAGTGTGACACTGAATCAGACGGTGCCACGTCATCACTAAGACAGCAAAGATCTTCTATTAAATTACCATTTTGCCACCCCCGACGAACGCGACTTTTTCGCTTTTTTTTTATTACACAACACTGGTAACAACGAAAAACCAACGTCGGACAAAAGTCAAAAGTCGACAACTCAGACACGAACACGAACACACACTCTTATGACTTTTGTAAGGGACAACGCTTCTTTTATATATATATGTGTGTGTTAGCTCATTCGTTCAACTACAATTTTGTCTCTTCACATTGGACAGACAACTCCACAAACTAATTAAAATTCCACTTTTTACAACGTTTTGTAAGTTTATGCAAATTCTTATATATATATATATATTACAATTCTTTTTCAAAGTCAGAGTCCAATAATACCTGTCGACCAAGCCAATTTAGGCTTGAGATTTGAGAATACTGATCTAACCTTTGCCACTAAATATGACTACACATTTGTAAAATAGTTTTCATCATAGTTTAACCTAGTTTAATAGCAATTTGTATATTGATATATATTACTATTGCTTAATTTTGTTTTCAAAGTCAGCGTCTAACAATAATCCCTCTCGGCCAAAACAAGTAGGTTTGGAAAATTTTGATCAAAACTTGGTTGCTAAGACGATGACTACACACACACACACATGGTCTTCTTTTACTAATGTTTAACTGAACAATGGTATGATTTTATAAATTAAAATTTAAGACTAATTAGGTCACAAATGTTTGGTAGATTTTATATAGTCTTTTTAATTAAAGATTTTAGATTACTTTTTAGTTTTTGGGTTTTGCAGAAAGAAAAAAAAATATATATATATATATATAACTGGTCACATAGATAATCTCATAAACTGATTTAATATGGATTTTACATTTTGTTAAAAAAGGAGTAAAAATTATTAAATTCTAAATTTCTTTTTTTGTATAGAGAATCCACTTTTAAAGAATGGATTATTGAAGAAACTAAAGCCAAACTTGAAAAACCACAACCATTTAAAACCTTAGAGATAGAGAGAAGATATCAAACTGAACGATAGTTAGCTCGTTAATTTTGTATGCATTTTTTTATCATAGAAAATTGATCACAAAGAAGTATATAATTGTTTTTTGTGTGATTAAAATAAAGAGATAAGTTTCTATAATAGTTGATAAAAAACATTTGCACAAAACCAACAAAGAGTAGTTAATGTAAACAGTTTTAATATTTTAGTAGTTAATAAAAAACATTTGCTGATATAAGATGTAGTTTGAGAACAGTTTAAAATGGTTATGAATACACATTTTAAAAAGATGCTACCTGAATTATTCAAATGCAATAAAATACACTAATATTACTATTTATATAAAGAAAACGCGAAGTCCAAATCAAATTAGTCTAACATTATCATTTGGTCAATAAATGCACTTTGCTTACACACGCACCTACACACAACTATATATATATAATAACACAACACCTACGAACCATTTCATCTCATACCTCAACAACAACTCTTCTTTTTTCACAAAGCAAACATTTCTCACAAAGAGAGATAGAGAGAAGTAATCAATTGAAGTTTTAAGTCATAAATATCGATGGAGAAGAAGATTATGATCTTGTTGTGCATAGTCTTATTGGTCGAGGCGTTTACGATTCTTGGAGGAGTTGATTGCAGAGCCTTGCGAACAGAGCAAACAGCCACAGGAGGCTGTGATCAAACGACCGGTACGGTAGAGAGTGGTGGTTTTGGCTTGTTCTCGGGGGCGGCGAACGGTTCTAAAGACCATCTTTTGATGAGGAGTTTGGCTTTCCGGTTAGCTTCTGGACCGAGCAGGAGAGGCCGTGGACACTAATGATCAATACCTAATGACACCATTGATATTGATTTTTTTTTTTGCCTTTGCATAAACTATATATAACGATTGTGTATGTTAGTTTTATTTCATAGAAAAGGAACAAAAAAAATAGTGTAATTGTTTTTGTTTAGCATTTGATTTATTCAATGCCATGTAATTCACTAATTAGAGGCTTTTTATTTGCACAAGTCGTTATACATGTAATGTAAAGGTTTGATTATTATTATTATTATTATATAGTTTTTTTACATGAAATATAAAGGGTACTTACAAACAAAATTAATCAACGACAGAAGAAAAAATCAAGGATGGAAAAAACAATTCAACGACAGAAAAGCAAAAAAGAAAAATGTTGACTACAAAGAGGACATAAGCAAAAGAATTTTTCAGTTACTAATATATATAAAAGTTTTATTATCTACTAGCATAACATACGATTATTAGCTCCTTTAACTAATAAATTGGTGTTTAGTGTAAACTGTAATGTTTTTAAAATGGTGAATTATAAATTCTTTAGGTCATGTGGTTTTGTGATTGTGGTTAAATAATTTTTCAATTTAGTCGATAAGTAAACATTCTAGTCAATTTTTAAAAGACAATTCATTACAATAATCATGAACTAATATAAATCTAAGATATTAACTTAAGATTCACGTTAAACAAAGAATAGTAACACTTAAGAATAACCAACATAACTGATAAAGATAAAATATATCATACTGAGATTATAAATAATAAATTTCAACCCATATTTTAACTTTACAATCAAACTGAAATTAAGGGCAGTCTGTAAATAGCTACAGTTTTTAATTCGAGTTAATTTATTCCAAAATCGATAAATTAAAACACTGAAAATATCGAATCGAAACCAAATTTATAATGAGATGTCCATCAGTAAATCATTTTCATTTGTATGTTTGTTCACTTCTCTTCAGTGACATAATTTTATGTATAGTGTTTTACATGATTTGATATCCATAACATTGACTTCTTTTATTTTTTGTTCTTTATGTAACCGTAATTTGTGTTTCAATCACTAATACCAATTAATTAAGGGACTAGTCATCTTTAAGCTTTGCTTTAGAGCTTTCCGGTGGGTTTTTTTTTATTTTATTTTAGATAGACCTTTTTATTTATGTTTTAACTATTATTGTTGTATTATTTTTTAATTAATTTAATTTCTGATTTATATTCTAAAATACCGACGCGTGAAGAAGCATGAAAATCAAAGTAAGTTGTAAAGACAACTTCCTGCGTCGGTGAGAAAATGATATACAAACCAAAGAATCGGTTCATGACTTTATGGCTTTATGCCTTTACGATTTGTACTCTAAAGTAAGAAAACTAAACACTTACTTAATTATTTAATACGAAAATATATGAAAAAGAATTTGATCAAAACAAAATAAAGAAAATGAAAGTGCGAATTGTGTAAACCCAGACTTAGGCCACCGCTCAAATTGAATTGATCACAGAATTAATCTATTGCGGTAACCACTGTTTTGTTGATGGCTCTTGAAGAAAATGTAGATTTTAAAAAACAATTATGGTGATATTGATGTTTACACTAGTAAAGTGGTTAAATTTTGAAATTAGAGTGTTCTTAGTTTAAATGCATAATTAAGTTATATAGTCTAAATGTCTACCAGTGTCATGTTTGGTTAAAAATGTAAAATCATCGATCTCCAATAATAACTAAATATTTCCTAAATTATATTTGAATTCAAATGTTTAAAACGTTATAAATTGTAGTAAGTATATATATAGTATATATTATTGTTACTATTTAATATGTTTTTAGAAAAATTACAATCAAATAAATATGTTTTGTTAACTTTTGTGTTTGGTAATTATCTATTGTCTAAAAGGGCTAAAACAGATAAATATTAGTTACTTTTTTGCCTTATTTTAACTATTACCATGGGTAATGGTTTTACTCTAACACCTGCTTATACACTTGGAAATGTAGCAACTTCAATCACCAAAAAGAGTATGGTGACTTAAAAACAATACTTAAGTTTTGGGCTTGTTAAAAATTGGTACTTAAAAGATCTGAAAACAAAAAGGAAAGCAGTGATAATTTTAAAATTAGATCTCTCTCCTCACCCCTACCAAAATTACATTTTTACCCCTAATTCGATTTAACAAAAAATAAAAAAATTAATATTTGCTAAAATAGCGTATCATGTAAATCGTATGTTACCGCTATACATTATAAGTTATTTGATAACTTCATAGTTATATAGTTAAATTATTTATAGTTATTCATATGTTAGCGTTATTAACTATGTAAATCATATGTTACCGCTATACATTATAAATTATTTGATAACCTCATAGGTATATAGTTAAATTATTTATGTTAGCGCTATAAATTATAAATTATTTGATAAATTCATAATTATCGAGTTAATTTATTTATTATATAATTGATATCAACTAACTTATATATTAACATGTTAATTTATTATGATATTTCATCTGTTATGTTAACTTATACATAAGAAACATATAAATGATATGTAAAAATTGTTCTAAAATTTTATGGATATCTATTTTGTTATGTGTTAAAATATTTGTTATCTATCTTAAGGGTAGCTTTGTCCAATTTAAGTAGCCAAGAGAGAGAACTAATTAAAAAAATAGCATGGGTAGATTCTTAATTTTTTTTTTATTTGAGTACACCCATTATAGTTTCCCTTAAGTTTTTCATATTCACCTTCTATCATCTTAAATCAATAAAATAAACTAATATGTCACGTAATACTATATCTAAAAATAAATCAGAATTAATATCCATAATCCTTAAAAACACATTCCTTTATATAACCCTTAGGTATATGTTTCTCTTTATCCATAGTCCTTAGAAATACACTCCTTTATATCATAATAATTACATCTTTGTTTTTTTTAAATGCTTCAAATTATTTGACATTTTCAAATTTTATTGCAAATAATAATATTTTTTTTCTATAGTTTTCCCTTTTTCTATATTTTAATTTTATTTGACTATTTTAGTTTTCCATATATAGTTTTCCATAGTTTTCTATTGGCAAAATTAATAATAACAAATAAATATTTTAAATTTTGAACTAAAACTAAAACTTAAAATATTTTTTAATTTGTGTGGGTTTAAAAATGATACAAGTGGAGTGTATATGACTACTTTATTAGTATGTTTTTTTCACATGCATTGAAATAATATATTCCAAGAAATCAAATACACTTTCATTGGATTTTATTTTACTTTAATAAAGATTGTTTTCCCTTAAAAGTATACTCAATTAATTAGGTATATCACAAGATTTGATGAAAATAATCTTTAAACTAAAGTATTAGAGCATTTATTGTAAACTTTCCTTTCCCATGACTTTTTTTATTGTCTGTATATATATATAAATAATTTAACATAATAATCTATGAACTTAAAGAACAAGAAGCACTTCTTAAACATATCAAAAATCTGTGTTCTTAGACATGATCAATCAAGTGATGGTGAATTTTGTGCTCATCATTCTAATCATCGCAACGACTATCATCGGAAACGAGTTTTATGATACTCATGCTGCTAAAGTAGATCGACTTTTGAAGAAACTTAATAAACCTGCTCTTAAATCCATCAAGGTAAGTTCTAAGTTTGTAGACTCTATCTACTTTTTTTTTTAAGCTATCTTTTAATTTTGGTTGCCAACTTTTTGCAATTTTTGTGTAGAGTCCCGATGGGGATATCATAGATTGTGTTCATATGAAAAATCATCCAATTTATGATCATCCTTTGTTTAGAAATCACACAATCCAGGTATGGAATGCTAAGTTAACTTTACTATCGTTTTTATTACTCTTCTTAAACATAAAATTCTAGTTTTTAATTCTTCATTACTTTTTTTACCAAAATCTAACCATAATTTGATAATACATGTGAGAGATATATACCTGTTCGACGGTCTTTTTTAAAAAGTAACACCAAACTCAAATATTGACCAGTAACATTGAAAAGAACTCTTCACATATTGTTAAACTAACTATGTATGGGTTATTCGTTCATATGTTGTCTGCTATATTTTGTTATTTACTATTATGTTGTAGATGAGACCAAGTTCTTATCCAGAAGGATGGAATAATGAACCATCACACACAAAGAAAGAAAATATTGCGACTCAACTATGGACAATCAATGGGAAATGCCCAAAAAATAGTATTCCGATAAGAAGAACAAGAAGAGAAGATATTTTACGAGCAAAATCAATAGAAAATTATGGAAAAAAATATCCCAACAAGTCTCATCTGCGTGACCCAACCAGTTCAACTAGTAATGATGAGATACATGAGGTACATTTATATATGTCATTTAATAAGCATTTCAAAAGTTGTTATTTTTCTTTACTCATACATATTTATCTATGTGTGGTTTTATAATTTCTTATGGGTGGACATATATAGTATGCCATTTTTGGTGTAAACGGAACCTTTAATGGAGCTCAAGCAATGATAAACGTGTGGAAGCCTCATGTACAAGCGGGAAACGAATTTAGCCTAGCACAAATATGGCTTATGGCTGGTCCTAACCAAGAACTTAATAGCATTGAATTTGGTTGGCAGGTCTTACATTCTTCTTATAGTGGTATCTTTTTATATATACATATTATATGGTACATTGTTCAATTTCATTGCTTTTAATTAGGTGTACCAAGCAAGATATGGTGATTACAATCCTAGATACTTTACTTTTTGGACTGTGAGTTATTCAATTTCTCTTATATTTATTGCATTTATGTACTTAGAAAGATTTTGTGTTTTCCTTTTGGGTTGATTTGATGAATTCTAAACAGGCTAATGGTTACCGGACAGGCTGCTACATTCTTGAATGTGGATTTGTTCAGATCGACCACGGATTTGCTTTAGGTGCAGCTGTTACTCCTGTTTCCAACTTAAATGGTGAACAATATCATATTCCTGCAACTATATGGAAGGTCAATATGATATATATTAGCTTTCACCATAGTACTTTGATGAATATACTATCTTATGGTAATTTATAATTAAGAACTAATATGTTATATTATTATTAGCTTTCACCATAGTACTTTGATGAATATACTATCTTATGGTAATTTATAATTAAGAACTAATATGTTATATTATTATAGGATTCTCGTACAGGGAATTGGTGGTTGAAACTCAATTATCATATACTTGTTGGGTACTGGCCTTCCACATTGTTCAACCATCTTCAAAATGGTGCAAATAGAGTTGAATGGGGAGGAGAAATATTAGATTTTAAGGTTGGCTCGCGACACACATCGACGGGGATGGGGAGTGGATATTTTGCACAAGAAGGTTATAAAAGAGCTAGTTATTTCAGGAATCTTGAGATTTATAATGAATACAATATTTGGAAAAAAATTCCAAGAGGTGATACTTTTGCAACAAAAGAGACTTGTTATAATATCAGATCTAGTTATGATACGGTTTGGGGGAATTACTATTATTATGGTGGTCCTGGTCGAAATCAAAATTGTATGTGATTTACATATGATAGATGCAACTATGTTGTATATGAATCATTTATGTCCAAATAATAAAGAGTAGCTAGATTCAGATTTTGCACATATGTATCAAACCGGATAAAAACTACCATGAAAACTAAAACTTCATGAACATGATGAACTAGATGTAATTTTCAAGCGGGTCAAACCTGTCTGCACTGCAACGGATTTAGAATATTTTGACCTGGAAAAACCTCGTCCCATGAAATCCACAAGAGTAAATAATATACCTGTGAAACAAATGTTTTCTTTAATTATTAATATCATCTTAATTTTTAATATTTTTTGTATTATAAGGATTATATCACGTTAGTATGATATTTTTTAAGATTGTAACCATTTAATATTAAATTTATAAGATTGCTGCAGCTTATGCAATTTAAATATTATATTATTTAGAATTTTTATAATTTTAATATATTTATAATACTTAAAACTTCGTAAAAATTTAAACATGTAACCAATTTGTAGCATTTATGTATATTGGTATCAAATTATATAGGTAGTTTTAATTTAAAATCAATGTTTTTTCAAATTCTTGAACTGATAAAGAAATGGGCACTAAGAGCATGTACGATGGTGATTTTTTGAGTGTCCTAAAATAGATCCTAGAATATAATAACTAAGTTTAATGAAATATTTGGTCTAATAATTAAGAACTATGTCTAATTTAGAACTCATTTGTGGGTGTCTAAAATCACTATTGCATAAAACATCATAATTAATTATTTTAGACTTACTTTGGTTTAGTGAGTATGCAGCGTATTTTCACAACAATTTTACGTTTTTCCTCCTCTTCAAGAGTCGGAATTTGACCTTCGTCAATCAACAAAAATGTGCATATAGACACACTGAAAGAATTATATATTATACTTTTGTTTTATAAATCATAAAAATTCATAAATTTGAAAAAAATAAATTTAATTACATGCATCATGCTACACTACTTCTACTCTCACCACATCTGCTGCTTTCTGAAAATTTATATTGTAAACAATATATATACAAAACATATCTTTATCCTTTCATTATTTATATTATTTTTAAACATTTTGAAGAAAAAAAACAGAAAACTTGATTTGAATTCTTGAATTTCAAATTATTTTGATTCATATTAAAACAAAGAAAAATATATGTTGGAAATTTCTACAAAAAAAAAGAACAAAGATATCAACTTTAAAAGGTGTAAAAATTTGACTCGGCAAAGCAGTTAATAAAAGACACATTTCTAAAATAAAAATGAAAAATACAACTTTTTAAGAAGATACAACTGTTAATTTTTTTTTATTAAAAAAAATCAATTCATTGAAAAGATACTACCGTTAATGACATTTATTCAGATTACTAAAAATAAATAAAAATATCATTTTACCAAAAGGTGCTAGGAAAAGATGCAACCATTTTGTAAAATTTATGTATGTATATTGCTATCATTATTATATAGGTAGTTTAATTTTAAATCAATCCTTTTTGAATTCTTGAACTGATAAAGAAATGGGCAACAAAGAAATCCATAAAATTTCTGTATGGAATTGGAATGATTAGAGAACATCAAAGAAACAGTGAAATCGTTTCAGTTAGAATTAACAAATCTTATGTACCCACCCACACGAGACTAGGATTAAACGAATACAGAGATCAATGAACTCGTAATATACTCATCTAACTCTTATGTAGTAAAACAACACAAGAACTAAGAATATCTACAAAACAAATACAAAAGTCAATAGGCCATTATCTAATCCAAAAGGAAACCCATACAAAACAAAGCAAACCAGACAGAGGAGTAGTAGGCTTATGCCATGACCACTAGAAACTTGTAGGTAATGTAGTTTCATGTTCTGATGAATGGCTTTAGGTTCAGCAAACTAGTTACTTCAGAATGTAGAAACTAAAACAATGCTCCAAGTCACTACTGAAAAATCGAGTGAACTTCAAACTAATCCTAGTAATGGATAAGTTTATACAAAGACTCCAATTCTAATCGACTAAGCACGCTGCATACTCACTAAACCAAAGTAAGGCTACATACACATTGTTCCTAACTCATCACAAGTTCATGTCACCAACACTGAAAAGGATTACAAACCGACGATTATCAAAACGCTACATAACCTAAATCGTAATCTGCATAGAGACAGACACTAGTTGTCACCAAAGCAAGGATGCAAAGAAGTAGAAAGAAACTAAACTAAACACATCACTCTAACATCTACACAATAAATGCATCATTGCAGCAGTTGATGTGGAGCATCAAACACAACAAAGATTGACAAAATAAACATAAAAGGAAATCAATATTACCAACAAAAAGATGCATACTTTGCTAAGTATCATCAAAATCTCATACACCCAAAGCAATAAAAATGAAGAAACTCACACAAATCTCATAGGCATAAGTAAGTAAGTAACAATACCAAATCCACAAAGTCATCATTATCATTACAAAGAACACATAACTAGTCAAAACCATAACAATAACCCTAGAAGACAAAGAGACAAGAGTAAAATAACCAAACCCTCAAGCCTCACTCTTCTCCTCCTCCTCTTCAGACACAGAAGGAGCAGTAGCATCATCACTCTTCACATCCTCAACAGATTCAGTTCCATTCCCAACACTAGCATTATCATTACCAGATCGAACCTTGACAGATTCAAGCATACGTTTACTAATCTCTTTAGAATAAAGCTCAAGAATCTTAATCCCATCATCATCACTAGACAGAGCGTTAGAAGCAACACCATAAGCTTCTTCTTCAATAGATTTCGCAACTGTAGACGCTTCATCGGGTTTAAGAATACCGTATCTTTTGGAGAGGATTGATTCGGTTGATAAAGTCTCGACCAAGCGGTTCAAGACAGCGTCGCGAGTTCTCTGAGTCGGTGGCCAGATTCGGAGAGAGATGCCTCCGGGTTTGGTCTCTGACTCGGCTTCTTTGGTCAGATCTGTGGCTTTTGATGCGGCTTCTTGAGATGTTGGATCTGTTGTTATTGCGGATAATGTTGTGGAGCTTTCGGATTGTGGTGGTGAGGTCGCGGTGGTGGTGATTGTATCGACGGTTTCTGCCATTTTTTTCAGTGAATTTGGTTTTTTCGATTTTTTGGGTTGTGGAGACAGAAGAAGAAGGAAGAGATGAGTTTTGCTTTTGGCGTCGGTTTAGGAAGTGATTGAAACTGAATGTTAAAAGTACAGTACAGACATTTATTTTGTTTGGTTCGGTAGTAAACTAGTAACAGTACATGTGTTTTTTTTTTTAATGATCTAATATTGAAAAAATACATGAAATATAGTATCAAAATTATAATTTTTGAGAGTAGAAGTTAATTTAAGCTGAGATTATTAATCGATTGATTATGATTTTTCAAAAATTTCAAAAATTAATAGATGGTTTAAATATAAATAATTTTGTGGAATAAAAGAAATCTAAAATGTTTAATATAAATTGGAAAATAAGTAGAAGATAGATAATTATTATTTATCAACTATTTGTATATTTTAGAAGAAAAACACAGTAAATATCTAGAATTTCATTTACATTGAGAATATTAAATGGGTTTTAGCTTTTAGTTTTTGGTTTTTGGTTTTTTTTTTTGTTAATTTTTGCTGTAGATTTTAGTTTCTGATTATTTTTGAAAAAAAATAATAAAAAAAAATAAATGAAAAAATAATCACGTTATATTTGTTAGAAAACCACAAAAATTGATTTTTAGATTACATGAAAGAAGTAGTAAAATCTCCTCAAAATATGATTTTCCTAAATTTTAAGAAATCTATTTTGTTAAAATCATGAATGGCTAATTTTTTGGTTTTTTAGAATTAAAAACCAAAAAACGAGTCTACAATCGGCGTGTCATTCAAAACCTTAATCAACTGAATACGGTTTTTAATATTTAATTGTTTAAAATGATTTAAATATAAATATTTTTGTGGAAAACAATAAATAGAAGATACTGTATTTAATCGGTTTTTCGACAAAAGAAGATATTTAATCAAACTGGAAAATAAGTAGAAGACAATTATTATTTGTCAAAGATTTGTGTATTATTTATGTCTAGACAATAATAAGTAAAGTAAATCTACAAGACTACAAGTCTACAACATGTCTTTAATTTATCTACATTAAGTCAAAAAAACATCAGTTAATGAATAAAACATAGAGAGTAATGTTAACTTGCTTAGAAAATTTATTTTCCAAATGTTTTTTCTTACAATTGTGATGATTCAACTCATTTTTGTAACTTCTACAAGAAAAAGAAAAAATAAGAAGAAGAATTTAACCTTGATCTAGCAAAAGAGTTGAAACAATAAGCATGTTGCTATGATTCATTGTCCCTTAGAAGATATTAGAAAACGTAACTATTACCCAATGGAATGTTTTGGTAGCAAGTGAAACTGAAGAAACGTGATACCTTTAACATAAAGGTTTGGAACACTTTCTTCAACATGAAGCTTATGTAATTAGATTCATTCATGAGTTACTTTTTACATGGTCGTTTCTTTGGGTACGATATGGATATGCCCATTATTTATTTTGAATCATTGTGTTTTAACACAAAAGCCAAAAGGGATATTTATGTAAAGAAAAATACATTATACTGTATGTATCTCAAAATTAAGTTTTAGCATGGTTAGATAGGATCAATCTAATCGTAAGATTTTAAGAAACTGACTACAATATTTTTCGAATATTACAACTAAATAACATGAAGCTTATGCAATTAAATTCATTGAGTTATTTTTTACATGTTCGTTACTTTGGGTATGATATGTATATATATATCCACAATTTCTTTCGAAATCATTGTTTTTGGACACAATAAAGGAATATATATATATATATATATATATATATATATATATATATATATAGCTCAAACTTGAGTTTTAGCATAGTTGAGTCGGATCAATCTAATCATAAGATTTTAAAAAAACTAACTACAATATGTTTTCCACTACTATAACTACAGTAACGCCAAATTCTCAATAAAAAATAAACAATCACAACTTACAAAATAAATAAATAAATGTCTAAAAATTTAAATAACATAAATTCACAATTATTTAAGTAAAGTTATTATTAAAAATTTAAGTTATTAACACAATTGTATATCAATAATTGTAAAATAATATAATCAAAATTCAAAAAATACAAATAATTAAGTAAAATTAACGATTTTTAACAACTTTACTTTTAAATATTAAAAATAATATTAACTTTACTTAGATAAAATTTATAATAAAAAAATCAATAATATATATAGAATTATTAAATGTCTTAAGGTGAGGTGAAAATATATTAAATTATAATCATATAACAGATGTCTCAAAAAGGACAACAATTTTAAAATATTAAAAAGTAGTCCCAAAAATCTGAAACTTGTTTTCAATCAAACCCACCACGCCAAAAACCCAAATCTTTTACCGGTCAAAAACATTTCGGACAAATCCAAAACCCCAAAAAAACACAAAAACAAATCCCGCCAAACAAAAATTTTCAGATGATTTTGGTTTCTCCAAATATTTTTTAGTTTTGACTCTCAAAAACACAGAAAACAGAGCGCCACCTCCAAAAAAACTTCAGAAAAAATGGCGCTTTTGTTCTCGCCTTTTTCTTCTCCCTTCTCCCCTTCACTTCTTTCACTCATCCGATCTCAATAACTTCTTCTCTCTTCCTCCTCTCTCATCTCCTCAAACCCATCTCAACCATGACGGAGAAAGAGATCTGTGTGAGAGTTACGAGAGCCGCGGCGAAGAGAAAAGCTTCTCTTGGTGTAGATGAAGATCGGGTCAACAAGAAGAGAGTTGTCCTTGGCGAGCTTCTTAATGTCTCCAATGTCAATGTCTTGGCTAATCTCAGTCAGATTAGAGAAACCCAGAAGCCAAAAAAGAGTCTTACAGCTCCGGTGAAGCAGATTAAGACAGCTCCGGTGGTTATTGACCTAGAATCACCACAATCTGACATTGATTCAAGATCTAATGATCCTCAAATGTGTGGTCCTTATGTTGGAGACATCTATCAGTATCTTCGTGACTTGGAGGTAATAAAAATCTTCGCTTTATTGCTCTGTGTTTGGCTTTACAACATTGGAAAAGTTTCAATTTTGAAGTTTTTGATTTGGTCTTAAGAGTTTTCAACTTAGGGATTGATGATAGTTTAAGTTTGTGGGATTTTGGATCTGAATGGTTTTCAATTGGATTTGTGAAATTTTCAGATGAAGCCAAAGCAAAGACCTTTACCTGATTATATAGAAAAGGTTCAGAAAGATGTGACAGCAAGCATGAGAGGGGTTTTGGTGGATTGGTTAGTTGAAGTTGCTGAAGAGTACAAACTTGGATCTGAAACACTTTATCTCACTGTCTCACACATTGATAGATTCTTGTCTTTGAAGACGGTTAAGAAGCAAAGGCTTCAGCTTGTGGGAGTTTCTGCCATGCTTATTGCTTCGTAAGTGTCTTTTGATCTTCCCTCTTGTGTTGTTATTCTCATTATCTTTGTACAAACTTGGATCTGAAACACTTTATCTCACTGTTAAGATGCAAACATCTATTATCCTGTCCAACCCGCTGAACTAGTCGTCCCAGTAGGTCCAATGACTCGTTCAAAGTCTAAACAACTTAGAAAGAGGTTCAACCTAGCTGTACAAGACATTGTGAGCTCACTAGAGCTGAACTACGTCAACTGGTCTGTACCACCTTTACTCCATCACGACGGATATGATCCCATCGCCGAGGAAGAGCTTGCTGAAGCATTCACCCAAATGAGTCTTGAACATACCATTTCCCCAGGTAAGAAACCTCTAGAATCCAAGAGAAGACAATGGAGTCACAAGAGACGAGCAAAACAAGCTTCACCTTCGAGAGTGATCGAGAGAGTGAAGATCAAGAACAAGACATCAAGGACTTGGAAGAGCTTCAAGAGACTGATCAAGCTACCCAAGAGAAACTCCAAGAAGCCATCTACTTCAAGAAACCAACAAACAAACAGGCACCTGACAAGACCCCTGAAGTAGATCAAGACGTAGTTCAGAGAACATCGATTGGGCCTAGATCGCATCCAGGTAAGTTCTATTCAATATTTTCGATAATTGCAGGTCCATTAAGCCCCAACAACGGCTAGGAGACGTGCTCATCACGAGGTTTCAAGTTTGCTTTGGTATTTTACTTATTTTCTTTCCAAAAACAATGGCTTTGTATTTGTAGTTTCCTTTGTTGCATTTTTACAATTATTTCGGCCTTAGGGCTAGCTGAAGGACTCTTATAAAGTCCCCCTGCAGCAGTTGTACGAGTTTTTCACCCTATTATCAATAAAGAAACCGAATTTTCTTCCTTTTTCTCCTTAAGTGTTCTTAAGAGAAAAGTTTGTTCTTTGTCTTGTGTGTGTGATTCCACAAGGCTGAGTTCGTGTACTGTATCAGAGACTAATCACATCTCTGTGGTGTACTTCAATCCGCCAGCACCTCCCCTTCAATCGATCCCACACGAGAGAAGCGACCGCCATCGTGTCAGATCTACATCAACGACCATCTTTCCTTCACAAGAGAGAAGCGACCGCCATCTTGTGAAGCCATCCTATCTATCCTAATACAAGCTCACCACCGAGTCTTGTATCATCTGGTATCAGAGCCTCACGCTCTTCCCTTGCCAGGTTTACCTTTTCCATCTTCTTTCGATAGTTTGATTTCTAGTTTTGTTTTATTTAATTTTCAAAAAAAAAAAAATTAAGAACCCTAGTTTGCTGCAGTCTTGTTTCTATAGGTTGTTTAGTTTTATTTTCCTTACAAAAAAAAAAAAAAAGAATTCGTCACTATTCTTTCCTTAAATTGTCTGCTTCAGTTTTGATTTAGTTTATGTACTAGTTCAAAGTTTTCGTCCAAAAAAAAAAAAAAAAAAAAAAAATTCGCTTTTAAATTTTTGTGTCATTATCTGTGTTAGCTAGTACTGTCTAAGTATCTTAAAGCCTATTTAAAAAAAAAAAAAGTTTTCATTTTTCTTGTCTGATTCAGCACGTGCATCAGCGATTGTTAGTTTCTTGTTTCTAAAGTTTTCATTTTCGATTTCTGTGGTACGTTGATTTCTTTGATGTTTTTGTCTAAGTGCAGGATACTTTTAGACACTCACAATGGGAGAACACGCAGCCATACCCCAAGATGCCATGCTACAAATGATGCAAACCCTCTCAAAGCAACTAGAAGGGTTTGGCGAAAGGATAGGTCGTTTGGAGCAGCCTCAGCCCCGAGCTGAAGCTGAACCAGTTCAGGTTCGAAGGAATGCCCGTGAAGAGGAAGAAGACTCCCTTGACCTGGATGACGACGACGATCCACCACCTGACCCATTAAGGCGTCAACATCAGCGGAGAGAAGATCCCTTGATGAGGAACCGCGCGCGAGAGATGGACATACGTGACCAGAACCGAGATGTTAAACTAACACCTCCTACTTTTGCAGGAAAATCAAATCCAGAGGTTTACATGGATTGGGAGAAAAGGATGGAATACATATTCCAATGTTATGGATATGGAGAGACCCGAAAGGTAGCCTTAGCATCAGCACAACTCACCGAAAATGCCTTATCTTGGTGGGATCGGACAGTGGCCGAGAGGAGGAGACAAAGATTCGCTCCAATCAACAATTGGGAAGACATGAAGTACCTCTTGAGGTTGAGGTATGTTCCTGACCACTATCATCGAGACTTACAAAAACGTTTTAGAAAATTATCTCAGGGAACAAGGACCGTAGACGAGTATTTTGAGGAGTTTGAGAAGCTCATGAACTCCTTGGAGTTAGAAGAATCCAGCGAGTCATTGATGGCTCAATTCATTGACGGGTTGCAAGAGCGTATAGCCCGAAAAGTGGAGACGACCAACTACATCAGTCTACATGAACTACTTCACAAGGCTGTACAAGTGGAGCAACAAATCAAGCGTAAGATGTCTTTGAGCAATCGTACCAGAAGTAGTACACCTTGGAATGCAAGTAACAACCGAGGCATGGACAAAGGCAAAGCTATAGATAACGATTCTCGATTCAAGCATAAGTCTAGTGAAGCGCCTAAAATCACCAAGCCTGAACCAGGTAAGTTTCCTAGCACTAGTCAATCTCGTACCCGTGACATTACTTGTTTTAAATGTCAAGGTAGGGGACACATGGCGAGAGAGTGTCCGAACCAACGAGTGATGATACTCACTCCTAGTGGCGACTACGAGTCTAAAGACGAGCAAGATGAGAACCTGACTGATTCAGAGGAAGCTGTGGAGTATCCTGATGTAGGAGAACTCCTTGTGATCCGACGTATGCTGAGCGTGTATGTCAACCCTGAGGAGAAAGTTCAAAGGGAAAATATCTTTCACACTCGGTGCACAATCAATAACAAGGTATGTAATTTGGTTATTGATGGAGGTTCTTGCACTAATGTTGCTAGCAAGTATATGGTAGACAGGTTAGGTCTTCAAAAGAGGAAGCATCCAAGACCCTACAAACTTAGGTGGCTGAACGATGATGCTGAGTTGAAGATTGCTGAACAAGTTACTGTATCATTCAGCGTGGGAAAGTACCAAGACCAAGTTGTTTGTGACGTAGTTCCAATGAGAGCCGGACATCTTCTCCTTGGAAGACCATGGCAGTTTGACAGAGCTACCAATCATGATGGTCGTACAAACCACTACTCTTTCACCCACAATGACCGTAAGTTTAACCTTGCCCCTCTAAGTCCATCAGAAGTTCATGAGTTGCAAAAACACATGAACAAAGAGGTCGAGGTAAGAACTTCTAGCCTTTACTTAAGTTCTAGTCAAATTTGTAAAACCATGAGTGCCCATGGCACCGTGCTACTAATGGTTTTCAAAGAATGTCTAAGTACATGTTTAGGTGAAGTTGAACTACCTGCTGAAGTACGAGCTGTACTAGATCAATACAACGATGTTTTTCCGGAGGAGATTCCACCAGGACTACCCCCTATTCGTGGCATCGAACATCAAATCGATATTGTACCAGGTTCTGCTCTACCTAACAAACCAGCTTACCGAATAAATCCGGAGGAGTCTAAGGAGTTAGAAAAGCAAGTGCGAGATTTGATGGACAAAGGGTACATCAGAGAGAGCCTTAGCCCGTGTGCTGTACCAGTTCTCTTGGTACCAAAGAAGGATGGCACATGGAGGATGTGTGTAGACTGCCGAGCAATTAACAACATCACCATCAAATATCGACATCCTATTCCAAGGCTAGACGACATGTTGGACGAGCTAAGTGGTGCAATCATCTTCTCCAAAATTGACTTGCGAAGCGGCTATCACCAAGTCCGAATGAGAGAAGGCGACGAGTGGAAGACCGCATTCAAGACCAAGCAAGGTCTCTATGAATGGCTCGTTATGCCATTCGGGCTAACCAATGCACCAAGCACCTTCATGCGATTGATGAACCAGGTTCTAAGGTCATTTATTGGTAAATTTGTTGTTGTCTACTTTGATGACATACTTATTTACAGTAAATGCTATTCTGATCACACTAAGCACTTAGAGTTAATTCTGAAAACGCTTCGGAAGGAAGGCCTTTATGCTAACCTAAAGAAGTGCTCATTTTGTACTGACAAGTGTGTGTTCTTAGGTTTTGTAGTGAGTAAAAATGGCCTACAGGTAGATGAAGAAAAGATCAAGGCGATCCGCGAATGGCCTACTCCAACATCCATTGGACATGTTCGCAGTTTTCATGGACTAGCAAGCTTCTACAGGAGGTTTGTCAGAGACTTCAGCACAGTGGCTGCACCAATGACTGCTGTAATCAAGAAAAATGTACCATTCTCATGGGGAGTAGCTCAAGAACAATCATTCAACACGCTGAAAGAGAGGCTCACACAAGCACCAGTTTTAGCACTTCCAGATTTTGAAGTTATGTTTGAAGTGGAGTGTGATGCATCAGGTTTGGGAATTGGAGCTGTACTACATCAGAGAAAAAGACCAGTAGCATTTTTCAGTGAAAAGTTAAGTGGAGCAGCATTGAACTACCCGACCTACGACAAAGAGCTTTATTCCTTAGTACGAGCACTTGAGACATGGCAACACTACTTGTTGTCCAAGGAATTCATCATTCACACCGACCATGAAACTCTGAAGCATCTCAAGGGTCAGACTTCACTCAAGAGGAGGCATGCAAAGTGGTTGGAGTTCATCGAGACGTTCCCATATGTGATCAAGTACAAGAAGGGAAAGGAGAACGTGGTAGCTGATGCTTTGTCGAGGAGACATGCCCTTATAGCTACAATGGAGGCTAAAGTAATGGGTTTTGAGCACATCAAGGAGTTGTGCAAGGATGATCCAGAGTTAGGAGAGTGCTACAAAGAGCATGGCAAAGGAGCTTATCAAGCATTCTACTTGCAAGATGGGTTCTTGTTCAAAGACAAGCGGTTGTGCATCCCTCAAGGTTCAATGCGAGAGTTGATACTCACCGAAGCACATGGTGGAGGGTTGATGGGTCACTTTGGTGTTGACAAAACCTTGACAATGGTCATGGATCATTTCTTTTGGCCCCATCTCAAGAAGGACGTGGAGAGATTTTGTTCTCGATGCATTGTTTGCCACAAGGCAAAATCCAGGTTACATCCTCATGGTCTATATTTACCATTACCTATTCCTAACGCCCCTTGGGTAGATATTTCTATGGACTTTGTCTTAGGATTGCCTAAGATTAGACACAAGGATTCAATCTTTGTCGTCGTGGACCGGTTCTCCAAGATGGCACACTTCATCCCGTGTGACAAGACCAATGACGCGACTCAAACCGCGGATTTGTTCTTCAAGGAAGTGGTGCGCCTCCATGGGATTCCGAGGACCATAGTCTCTGATCGTGACACCAAGTTCTTGAGTCACTTTTGGAAGACACTTTGGAGAAAGTTAGGCACCAAGCTATTATTCTCTACAACTTGTCATCCTCAAACGGATGGACAAACCGAAGTGGTAAACCAAACTCTCTCAACTTTACTTAGAGCCACTCTTGGTAGGAATATGGCTACATGGCTTGATTGCATTCCTTTTATTGAGTTTGCTTATAATCGTGCCGTTCACTCGGCTACAAAACTATCTCCCTTCGAGATAATTTATGGAATTAACCCTTTATCTCCCATAGATTTAGCAGCTTTACCTCAGATAGAACAGGCTTGTCAAGATGGATTAAGACGAGGAGAAATCATCAAGAAGTTGCATGAAAAAGCCAAAGCCAACTTAGAGAAGAAGGTCGTCGACAACAAACGCAAAGCTGATCGAGGAAGAAAAGAAGTGTTATTCGAACCAGGAGACTGGGTCTGGTTACATATGAGGCCTGAGAGGTTTCCAACACAAAGAGCATCCAAGCTATCACCACGAGGCGACGGTCCATTCAGGGTCCTCGAGAAGATCAATGACAATGCTTACCGTTTGGAGCTACCTAATGAGGTAAAAATTTCTCATACTTTTAATGTTGCTGACTTGTCTGCTTATGATCCAGGAGATTCAGTTTTCAGGGCAAAACCTATTGAAGAGGGAGGGAATGATGCAAACATCGATTATCCTGTCCAACCCGCTGAACTAGATCAAGTACCAGATCCTGTACCACACCCTGTACCAGTCGTCCCAGTAGGTCCCATGACTCGTTCAAAGTCTAAACAACTTAGAAAGAGGTTCAACCTAGCTGTACAAGACATTGTGAGCTCACTAGAGCTGAACTACGTCAACTGGTCTGTACCACCTTTACTCCATCACGACGGATATGATCCCATCGCCGAGGAAGAGCTTGCTGAAGCATTCACCCAAATGAGTCTTGAACATACCATTTCCCCAGGTATGAATTCTCCTTTGACAGGTCAAGAAACCTCTAGAATCCAAGAGAAGACAATGGAGTCACAAGAGACGAGCAAAACAAGCTTCACCTTCGAGAGTGATCGAGAGAGTGAAGATCAAGAACAAGACATCAAGGACTTGGAAGAGCTTCAAGAGACTGATCAAGCTACCCAAGAGAAACTCCAAGAAGCCATCTACTTCAAGAAACCAACAAACAAACAGGCACCTGACAAGACCCCTGAAGTAGATCAAGACGTAGTTCAGAGAACATCGACTGGGCCTAGATCGCATCCAGGTAAGTTCTATTCAATATTTTCGATAATTGCAGGTCCATTAAGCCCCAACAACGGCTAGGAGACGTGCTCATCACGAGGTTTCAAGTTTGCTTTGGTATTTTACTTATTTTCTTTCCAAAAACAATGGCTTTGTATTTGTAGTTTTATTTATTTCCTTTGTTGCATTTTTACAATTATTTCGGCCTTAGGGCTAGCTGAAGGACTCTTATAAAGTCCCCCTGCAGCAGTTGTACGAGTTTTTCACCCTATTATCAATAAAGAAACCGAATTTTCTTCCTTTTTCTCCTTAAGTGTTCTTAAGAGAAAAGCTTGTTCTTTGTCTTGTGTGTGTGATTCCACAAGGCTGAGTTCGTGTACTGTATCAGAGACTAATCACATCTCTGTGGTGTACTTCAATCCGCCAGCACCTCCCCTTCAATCTATCCCACACGAGAGAAGCGACCGCCATCGTGTCAGATCTACATCAACGACCATCTTTCCTTCACAAGAGAGAAGCGACCGCCATCTTGTGAAGCCATCCTATCTATCCTAATACAAGCTCCTCACCGAGTCTTGTATCAGATAAGTCCTCCTAAAGTTGAAGATTTTTGTTACATAACGGATAATACTTTTTCGAAACAAGATGTTGTGAAGATGGAAGCTGATATACTTCTTGCGCTTCAGTTTGAATTGGGAAGGCCTACGATCAATACGTTTATGAGGTTAGGATTTTGATGGAAACAATGTGTTTGGTTGGTGATTATACTTATTGGTTTGTCTGGTTCATTGTCCTGATTTTGTGTGTGTGTTTGTGCAGACGGTTCACAAGGGTTGCACAAGAAGATTTCAAAGTTGCAAACTTGCAGCTAGAGCCTCTCTGTTGCTATCTTTCAGAGTTGAGTATATTAGATTACAAAGCTGTGAAGTTTTTGCCATCTATGTTGGCTGCTTCTGCTGTTTTTCTTGCTCGATTCATCATCCGTCCTAAACAACATCCTTGGGTAAGCATTTTTGTCTCAGTCTCTTACAGGTTAAAATGTTGGAAGCATTCTTTAATGAGACACTAATAATCAATGGTTGTGATGATGTAAACAGAACCAAATGCTAGAAGAATACACAAAGTACAAAGCGGCTGATCTACAAGTGTGTGTTGGAATCATACATGACTTGTATCTGAGCAGAAGAGGAGGTGCTTTACAAGCTATTAGGGAGAAATACAAGCATCATAAGGTACTTAACATCACAATGATTAAACACTTATTGATGAAATGATTTCAATTAGCATCATTCTTAATACTTAAAACTTTGCTTCTCTTGTTACAGTTTCAATCCGTTGCGACCATGCCTGTATCACCAGAGCTGGCAGTTACCTTTTGGGAGGATGTTACCATTTGATCTGAACCAATCTTTATGTCTTTGGCGAATGTTACTGAGCTTAATTACCAAATCTTGTGTCAAGTAGTATAAGGGACACAGATCAACAAGTGAAGCTAGATGAGTAAGAACTATAGAGAAGTGAAGGCAGGAGCAAATAAGTTTGTGTTATATGAAGATGTTGTGATGTGTTATTCAAATCTCATTTTGTTTAGTATGTAACTCAGAATAATTTTATACAATTATGCAATATGATATACATATTTATGTGACATAATTTTATACGTTTGCCTTAAGCATTGAGCCTTCTATGATATACAAATGATGAAAGCTGCTTAAGGCTAAAGCTGTTGTTTGACATTAGTAATCAAGTTTACATAATAGAGATTAAACTCGGGAAATAACAAACAGCACCTCCATTGGGTAAAGGATATGGTAGCAAGATCAAAAGATTTGGTATTGGGATCATGTAATATGAATACATGTTAATGGTTATGATCATATTACAATAACTTGTCCTTGTCCAAAACTGCTAGTGGTGTGAATTCGAATCCAATAATCTGAAACCAATAAAATTTGATGTCGAGATCTATAGAATATATTTTCTTCCACGTCTTTGAGGTTTGAATCTAGCGACCATATGACTTGGTTAGGCCATTTTTTTCTCGGATACGCACAAACGATCATCCAGGTTGCACATGAAGATCTTAAATCCATCAGAAACTTTGACAATACTCTGCGATTCATAGATGCATATCAAACCGTCACAACTAGTATTGCAAACATTGTAAGAGTTAGTTTCAGTGATGTGGACAGAGACTGATCATGATGATGATGACCCTGACCCCTTCACTAATGTTCTCAGAGCTTTAAGGTCTAGTTGAGGAACAGAACGATGTTTTGCGTACACCAAAAGAACATCAGGATCTCTTCTTCTTGATAGGCTCTGATGATGGATCAGCTGTCTCTTTGGGAAACAAGAGGATTGGATTGTCGATTTCCATTGCTTAGATTCAGACTTGAACTTGACGAGAGTTTTGGCTGAGAGTCTCACCAGAATATGATACTCTATCACATCGTGTGGTAACAATTCTACCATACTTGTCTCTGTCTCTCTTTTCTCTCTTCAATCTTATGCTTACTTGTACACCAAACAATGTAAAACCCTAATAATGCTTTACTTGTACACCAAACAATGTAAAACCCTAATAATATTTTATCAGGGTTTATTTAGTCTTGACTACTATTGGGCTTTTGTGATCGAAAAGTTAACCATTTTGGGCTTTGATTTTCATTTCATTTGGAAAAATTCCCGAAAAAACCTAACTTATTTAATATTTTCCAGGAAAATACAGGAACTCTTTTCGTTGCCAAAAAAATACACAAAATTTATAGATGATAAGAAATACACAAACTATCCCGATTTTCAACGAAACACAATCGTAAACAATGTTTTCCCCTTTTTTGTTTTTTTCTAAGGTTTTAATCATAACAAAGACTTAACTTAACGATTAGAAAACAAAAATCGAAAATAAAGCTAAAATATCGAAAAAGAAGAGAAATTGTTATGATTATGGCTACGACAATAGTGAAAATTTTCACAAAATTGTAACAGTAACAATGTTTACTATTGTGTTAATGTTGAAAATAGTGAATATGTGGAAAATAAAAAAATCGGGATAATTCGTGTATTTTTTATCATCTATAAATTATTGTGTGTATTTTTCTGACAAATATTAAATAAGTCTCGTTTATTTAGGAAATTTTCCCGATTTCTTTTTGTTTATTTACGCCGTGAGTCCTTATTTTCTTTCAGGAAAGTGTCTACTCTATAAACAAATAGAGAGTTCGTTTATGATTTCTTGTTGTTCTTTGGAGAATTTGTTCTTCGACAAATATGTTGGCTAAGAAGGTTAAACAGATCCATGCCTACGACAACGCTCAAGGACATCGTCGTGATGCTTCCTCGGCAGAGTGTGACGAGCTTCGACATAGGTTACTTGCATCGCAAGATAACATTCAGTTAGGCTCTGACATTGACGCTAGATCTGATGATCCACAGATGTGTAGAGACTATGTCTCAGATATCTATGCGTATTTCCGTGAATTGGAGGTAATGATCTTTGAACGTCTTATTACTTTCTCTGTGTTTCGACTTACAAAAATCGACTAGTTTCATTAGGTTAGATTAGTGATTTTGGTCTGAATAGTTTCTAAGATTGGTCTCTGTATGGACTTAGAACATTGACTAGGTTCAATAGGTCAAGTTAGTGTTTTTGGTCGGAATAGTTTCTAAGATTGTTCTCTGTATGGACTTAGAACATTGACTAGTTTCAATAGGTCAGTTTAGTGATTTTGGTCGGAATAGTTTTTAAGATTGTTCTCTCTTTGGACTTAGAACATTGACTAGTTTAATCTTATTTGTGGATTTGTTTCTAAAGTTTTTTTTTTCGATTTGATGAAAATATAGGTGAAGCCAAAGCTAAGACCTTTACATGATTATATGGAAAAGGTTCAAGAAGATGTAACACCAAGCACGAAAGGTGTTTTGATAGACTGGTTAGTGGAAGTAGCTGCAAAGTACAAGTTGGAGTCTGAAACACTCTATCTCACTGTCTCAAACATCGATAGATTCTTGTCTAGGAAGACTGTCAACACGGAAAGGCTTCTGCTCGTGGCTGTCTCCGCGATGCTTCTCGCTTCGTAAGCATCTTTGATCTTCCTCTTGTGTTAGTCTCTTTATTAGTCAGTGTCTTCTTGAAGCTAATGAAGTTTCTTCTTCTTTTGGCTTTTTCATATAAAATAAAACAGGAAGTATGAAGAGAAAAGGCATCCTAAAGTGGTAGATTTTTGCTACATTACGGCTAATGCTTATACGAAACAAGATGTGGTGAAGATGGAAGAAGATATACTTCTTACGCTTCAGTTTGAATTAGGAAGACCAACGATCAATACTTTTCTAAGGTTACACTGTGCTTATTGATAACTACTGATGATTTGGTAGTATCTTGTGGTTCATTGTTCTCATGTTGTGTATGTTTCTTTGTGAAGACGGTTCATAAGGGTTGCACAAGAAGATTTCAAAGTGCCACACTTTCAGCTAGAGCCTCTTTGTTGCTATCTATCAGAACTGAGTATGTTAGATTATAGCTGCGTGAAGTTTGTTCCATCTTTGCTGGCTGCTTCTGCTGTCTTTCTCGCTCGATACATCATCCGTCCCGAACAACATCCTTGGGTAAGAATCTCAATAACTTTCAGGTTAATATATTGAGTGATCAGTCTTTTTGAAAGAGAACACTAACAACAATCTATGGTTATTATAAAAACAGAATCAAATGTTAAAAGAATACACAAAGTACAGAGGAGCTGATCTACAAGAGTGTGTTGGAATCTTACATGAGTTGTATTTGAGCAGAAGAGGAGGTACTCTACAAACTATTAGAAAGAAATACAAGCAGCCTGAGGTAATTAACGTTACATTACAATTAATTATATACATTTGAACTAATTAATTAGTAGCATTTCTTTTTTAGTTAAATGTTGCTTTTCTTTTGGTACAGTTTTATTGTGTTGCGACCATGCTGGTATCACCACTGCTGCCAAAGAACCTTTTTGGGAGGATGTTACTGTAAGGCACACAGATAAAGAAGTGAAGCTAGAGGAGTAAAAACTTAAAACTATAGTGTTTTATGTGAAGATGTGTTTATTCAAATCTCATTTAGATTACATAATTAGTGTGTATAACTCGGAATAATATAATTTACAGCATTATGCAATATGATAGATTAACGTATTTATGTGAAAATCATTTAAATTAGCAGCATTCTTTATACTTTACATGTTGAACTCTTTTGGTACAAGTCCTATGCGTTGCGACCATACCTGTTTCATCACTTGAGCTGCCCGTCACCTTCTCGGGGAGGATGTTACCATTTGATATGGCGAATGTCACGGGTTTAGTAGTATTAAGGGACAACGAACTCGACAGTTGAAGCTAGAGGAGTCAAGATCTATTATTAACGTGAAGGCATGTGTTGTGAATCAACAGTTGAATGGTATTCATGTTAGCTAATTATCAGTTTATTTACAACTTAGTAGTGTGTTAACCTTTGGACTAAATTATATTTCTTTCGATTATATGTGTCATATGACATGATTTGATATTGATTAAGCGTTGAGCATCCATGGGTATAATGTATGAAACTATAGAAACTTGTGAACTAGAAAATGATATTTTCTATGCATTGTTGGTAATTCACTTTCTTGGTGTACTAGAAAACCGATGAGATTCAAAAACTTGAATACTTGACAAAACCAAGAGAAAAAGCGAAGAGAGAAGTCAATAAAATGGTTATTTCTACAAGTGAACACTTTGTTTTTTCTTTGGGAAAAACTATTTGGAAGACTTGTGTTTGATCATATATGGTTATCTTGATTCTTGATGAGGTTTCTTACATATTACCTTTTGATCCCTAAGATTTTGCATGATTATATGAGAAGATATTTAGATTTTTGATGGAGTCTTTAGTAAATTGCTTAGTAAGACGGAAGAATAAGAAGTTTAGATCTACAGTTTTTCATCAAAGGTAAGCTCAAGGTCGAAGTTACTTACAACACCTAAAGCCAATGTCATGAGGAGTTGATGAAGAATCAGTGAATAGGGATGAGCAAAAGCCAAAAAGGAATCGGAAACTTGACTAAAAACCAGTCACACACCGTTAGAAGAACGAAAGCAAAGAAAAAACTTACAAAATATTTTCTAAGTTTCTCGAAACACGTGTCTGGGAGCTTTTCCAAAGTCAATATATATATTTTTCAGTAAATAATTTACATTATAAATGATTGTCTATACCAAAAGAATTAACAAAATTCCATGAAAAAATTAGATAAATTTATAGAAAATAATATTTTATTGATTGAAAATTTTCATTTTGAATGAAGTGAAAAAATAATGGTGATTGTCTAAAAACAAATACAGTATAGGAGTGAAACCTTTAGAAGGGTAATAAAGACCAAACAGCCGTCAAATAAATGTGGAAAATAAACGAAATCTGCAGAAAAAAAAGCCCCAAAATTTGGATACTCAGTCAAATCCCTAAAATTCGAAATCGAAATTTTTTTACACAGTCGAAGCGCCATGACCTAAAAATCTCAAAACTTCCCCAACAAAAATGGCGCTTTTACTCTACCCATTTCCTGTTACCTCTCTTCTACATTACCCCTTCTCTCAAATCTCTCTTTCCCATTGAAAAACAAATACTAAACCCATGGCGGAGAATCAGAACTGTACGAGGATGACGAGGGCGGCGGCGAAACGTAAAGCGTCGTCCATGGCGGTGGACGAAGACCCAGTTACCAAGAAGAGAGTTGTGCTCGGAGAGCTTCCAAATATGTCCAATGTCGTTGCTGTTCCGGTGAAACCCAATCAAGAAAGAGAAGCCCTTAAGGCTAAAGTAAGTGTTAACCCCGCGGCGAAGAAGCAGATGAAGAAGAAGGCTTTGATGGTTCCTCCAGCTCCTGTGGTGGTTTCTGAACCTAGTGAAGAGATTGAATCGAGATCTGTTGATCCTCAGATGTGTGAGCCTTTTGCGAATGATATTTGTGCGTATCTTCGTGAAATGGAGGTAATATAAAACATCTTTAGTAGATTTGTTGATTAGTCCATTTTAGTGCTTGTTTTGATCTTAGTGAGTATTATTGATTTGATGTGGAAAGAGTTGAAATTTTTGGTTTCAGTTTATGTCATTTTGGGAATTGTTTACTGTGTTTGGACTTTGATGTTGACTTGTTGCAACTTGCAATCATGGGTTTGATTAAAGTTTCGATTTTTTTTCCAATCTCAGCCCTTGCTCTTATGATATGTTTGGAGAATTTAGGGACTAATGATACTTAGGGACTAACGATTATTGTGTTTTTGGATTGGTGAAATTCAGGGGAAGCCGAAACATAGACCTCTACCTGATTATATTGAAAAGGTTCAGAATGATCTAACACCTCATATGAGAGCGGTTTTGGTGGATTGGTTAGTGGAGGTTGCTGAGGAATATAAACTCGTCTCGGATACGCTTTATCTCAGTGTATCCTATATCGATAGATTCTTGTCTGTGAAGCCTATTAATAGACAGAAGCTTCAGCTTGTGGGAGTTTCTGCAATGCTTATCGCGTCGTAAGCATCTTAATCCTCTTTTTGCGTATTGTTTTGGTTTGAAGTTGCTTACATGGTTGGCTGATGGAATCTTTATTTTGCTTTTAAAAAAGTAGGAAATATGAAGAGATTGGTCCTCCTAAAGTGGAAGATTTTTGTTACATCACGGATAATACATTTACAAAACCAGATGTGGTGTCGATGGAGGCAGACATACTTCTTGCTTTGCAGTTTGAATTAGGAAGTCCAACCATCAAAACATTCCTAAGGTTCGACTATGATTAATCAATCTGGTGTTTATACTTATCACTTATGATTTCATTGTTTTATTCGTCCTCATTCTGATTGTTTTGCTCTTTATGTTGGGTTTGTGCAGACGGTTTACACGGGTTGCACAAGAAGATTTCAATGTAAGCTTAAAACCCATCTACCTTTGCGCTGTTGTGAAATATGCAACTTATATAAAAGTGTCAGATTGTTAAATCTTCTCTTTTTCCTTGCCTTCTTTTCAGGACTCACAATTGCAGATAGAGTTCCTTTGTTGCTATCTATCAGAATTGAGTATGTTAGATTACACGTGTGTGAAGTATCTGCCATCTCTTTTGGCTGCTTCGGCTGTCTTTCTCGCCCGATTCATCATCCGTCCAAAACAACATCCTTGGGTAAGCAAACCAAGAACCACGACTGATTCTTTTACCAAAAAATAAAAGTTCTTTATATTCTAAATCTCTTCTGGTGTTGTAAAAACAGAATCAAATGTTAGAAGAATACACAAAGTACAAAGCATCTGATCTGCAACTATGTGTTAGTATCATACATGACTTGTATCTAAGCAGAAGAGGAAACACTCTAGAAGCTGTTAGAAATAAGTACAAGCAACATAAGGTATGATATAACAACAACTTTGTAATTTGTTGCAACTACATTTTCTAGATGTGTTAATGTCTGATTCTATTGGTTTTACAGTACAAGTGCGTCGCGACCATGCCTGTTTCACCGGAGCTACCTCTTGCATTCTTTGAAGATATTACCATTAGAGGAAAGGCGTAAAAAGAAGCATGAAGCTTATTGTGTTTGGAAATTGCAAGTACCTGAGTTTTGTGTTGTATATATCTGTTATTAGAATGGCAGATGCAGATTAGTATTGACTATTGAGTAATCTCTTTAACTTGTCTTCAATGATATTTTTTTGCTAACGTTAGTTGGCTTGGCCAATATTTTCAGTCGTTATTATTAGCTTTGATTGATTCGCTTTCTGCTTTTGTTTTTATGTTGTAATCATGTAAAAGCCTCTTTCAATTATATCGGAATGTGCACATCCTCTTAACCAAAAAAAAAAAAGTACAACAAAGACTTTGCCACTACACATTTGTGATGTCGCATTCACAAAAGCTATACTAAATAAACTCTTATCATCACTTTCGGCGTTTTGATATGTATAGAAAGGTGAAGTTGTTTACCGTATCTTGAACCGTGTAACAAATGGTTTAGAGGGTTGTTATTTTTGTGCAGCTAACTATCGGAGATGGCCACTCTTTTGGGAAGTTCTATGGACGAGGAAGACCAAGGTGAAGGAAAAAAGTTGCTGTGTGAGATGAGGTAGACTATAAAGGCGATATAAGCAGTTGTCCAAACGCAGACCGAAACTCCAAACAAAAACCCGTCGACTTCTGATACGAAGAAATCCAACAGAAGATACCCGTTGATGATCATTACAAGGGCGGCCACAGTCCAAGCTATTCTCTGCAAGATAAATATAAATCCAATCAAACATAGCTTCAACACTCATCATGCTTCTCTGTTCCATTCAAGGACTTCGATTCTAAATAAACTACTAAGATAACAGCACAAGTAAAACAGGCACCCTATAAATTATAGACTACACTATTTCACCTATTGATTCCAATGGAGGAGCATAAACAAGTGAGAAACTCAGAGCAAGTAGTAAAAAAGGTGGAAATTAACCTGGAGGATAGGGCCAATCTTGAAGTCTCCCATAATTTCTTCTTTGGATACCAAGGTTAGAAGAGGGAGAAGAGCAAAAGGAATTTGTACAGACTGAAGCACATTGAGCCATTCATTCAAAACATCCAAGGAAGCTTCGGAAGTGTTGAACACAATTGCCACAATCATAGTTGGCACTATAGCACAGCTTCTTGTTATTACTGCCCTCATCCATTTCTTAAGCCGGAGGTTCAGAAAACCGCCCATTATAAACTGTCCCGCATATGTACCAGTTATTGTACTGCTTTGTCCGGCTGCTAACAACCCGATTCCCCAGATATAGAGAATCGGGAGAAGTCCACCTCCAAACTTCTCTTGAAGATACTGACCCGCATTAACTAGGCCAATGTTATTAGCTTTATCGGTTCCATAAAACCCCTTCGCAAAGACAGTCGTCACAAACAAGTTAATCATGAAAGAGATGAATAGAGCGACCGATGACTCGATCAAATAGTAATTAAGCGCCTCTTGAACCCGGGATTTTCTCTTTGGATCGATTTTCCTAGATTGTACAAGAGCCGAATGCAAAAACACATTGTGAGGCATTATGACACAGCCAACAACACCTACAGCTTGCCTAATTGTCTTCGAGCTAAGTCTCGGGAGTAAAATACCTGTCCATAAACACAAAGATTGGATCTTTAAACAGTCAAACCAAAGCAGATTAAAGTAAACCAGGAACTAAAGAATCTGAAATCTTTACCTATCATAAGTTCTTTTCCACTCGGCTTGGTTTCACCAAACATCCAAGCAAAGGACAAACCCATAGTTGCTATCAAAACTGCAAAAACAGCTTCTAACTTCCTCACTCCGTAATTCTCTAGAAACAAAAATAAAAAACTGTTTGCAACAGATTCATTAGCCAAATTTTTTTCAAGATTTCAGATTTTAATCACAAATCTCTATGATAATCCAAATCTTTCAAATTCATATCATCTTAGCCTAAGTTTTTCAAGAAAAGAGCCAAAGAAAAACCAAACTTCTTAATTTTAAATTGAATCATAGAGATCTCTAAACCAAGTTTCTACTAAATTATGAGTTTGAAAATGATCCAAACTCGAACTAAACGTTTCGAATTCAGATCATCTTCTACAAGAAAAGAACCAAAAGAACATCAAATTTCTCAATTTCAGACTGATCACAAATCTCTAACTAATGATACAAATTCAAAAAGAAAGAGACTCACCAATCCGATGCCGTAATGACAACACCAGCCCAAAGAGGCAAGACACCACGGCTAAGAATCTGAATAGCAATAGCACTACCAATAACCTCTTGTATATCAGCTCCAATCAAAGCAAGTTCCGCCATAGACCAAAGCACATACCTAGCCCAAGTCGGATACTCATCACGGCAAAGCTCAGCTAAATGACGACCAGTAGCAACACCGACTCTAGCTGACAACATCTGAATCAACAAACCCATAGCCGTAGCCCACATTAAAAGCCATAACAGAGAATACCCAGCCACGGCACCAGCTTGTAGATCTCCTTCTAGATTCCCCGGATCCAAGAACGCTATACTCATCAGAAACCCAGGTCCCGTGAACAGCCACAGCTTCCGCCACGAGAACGGCGGTGCGGAGTCTCCGGTGGTCGGATCGTCGGGAGATTCGGAATCGACGATCAGGATCTTCTCGTTTGATTCGTAAGCGGCTTCGGATTCGGAATCGTCGGAGTTCGAAGGGTTATGAGATTGATGAGGAAGAAGACGGTCAGCTTCTTCAACCTTCTCGTCGACGACCTTCACGTCGTTTTCCATTGTGGAAGAGAAGGAGATCGGAATATTCTGTCGGTGGTGGTGGTGGTGGTGGCCGTCGTCGTCGTTGTGTCGTCGTGGAGGGATAAAACAGGTTGCTGCAAATCACACTGAGGCATTCTTATGTGACAAAATACTTTTTAAGAAAAAAATAAAAATTAATGCGTTTCTTTTTCGTATATCTTTTCGTGCCAAATTATTCAACTTTTTATTATTATTATTATTAATGCTCATAATAAATTAAAAAAGAAGAAAACTTTATGTTATTAATTTGGCTATGAAATTTTGTGTGATTAAAGGATACGTCTTTAAGAGCTAGGAGTTTATGTGACGACAACAAATTATACAGTTAAAAATTTTATGAATTTACGGTTTATAGTTTCGTCTTTATTCAAAGGTTGCGCGTCTAATTTAGATGATTTGAAAACTTTGTTCTTTTTCTTTCGATCAATATTAGGTAGTATCCGGTACTACAATGTGGAGAATTTTAGGTTAGAACCTACTTCTTCTATCAGCCGGTTGGCCTACCAATCTCCATTTAAGATTGTAAATTTTAATCAAACAAATAAGAAAATATGTAAACGATTCAGACTCGCATTCAGATACAAAATTTAATATGTATATATATTTAATTTGATATAACATTACAACTTAAACTTATGTGTTTTTCTTTAATCAAGTTTATGTTTGAAATGATAATCGCTTCACCATAAATTTTGGATTGATATGATAGCGGACCCGTATATTCATATTTATAATGGTTCTGAATCATTGTCTAAAATTTTCTACCCGATGTGGGACGTTACACATATATATATATTTTTTTATCGATTGAGTAATATACGTACGTTTTCAAAAATTCAAATTGCTACATATGCAAAAAAAAATTATATTTTTATTATACTTATGTTTTATGTAATAATGTAAATTTTAAAACAAATAAGATTATATAAAGATATTGGAGAGATATTCAATTTATTAGAGAGACATTTTAGGAAATTTTGTTAAATGTAATAAATATTAGTTTCTAATTTTATGATTCTGGTGTAATTTAATTACAAATTTTATCTTAAAAGTTTATTATTTATTTAAATGGCAAGAGTTTATTATGCAAATAATACAAAATAAAAGTTATTTTCCAAAAGGTAATTAAAAAATGTTAATATAGATAAATAAATGTATAGGAGATGGATGTTAAACCCAATAAGTCCATTGAGTTTTTAAAGCCCATTTTGATTTTACTTCTTCTAAAGACAGAGACCAATACCATCCTCCGTAGCTTGAAGCAAACGAAAAGCTTCTAACGAAGAAGAAGACGAAGCTAATCAGAAGAAGCTTAAGGAAGAGAGATGTTCAGGAACCAGTACGACACAGATGTGACAACATGGAGTCCCACAGGTCGGCTATTCCAAGTAGAGTACGCCATGGAAGCAGTGAAGCAAGGCTCAGCCGCAATTGGACTCAGATCTCGCTCACATGTCGTCCTCGCTTGTGTCAACAAAGCTCAATCTGAGCTTTCTTCTCATCAGAGAAAGATCTTCAAAGTAGATGATCATATTGGTGTTGCTATTGCTGGTCTTACTGCTGATGGTCGTGTTCTCTCTCGTTATATGAGATCTGAGTCTATTAATCACTCTTTTACTTATGAGTCTCCTCTTCCTGTTGGTCGTCTTGTTGTTCGTCTTGCTGATAAGGCTCAGGTAAACTGAGATTTTGGGTTAGCTTTTTTGGGTTTTCTTGATCTGTATACTTGATTTTGACCTCGAATCCACTAGCTTTTTAGATGTGTAGTTATGTGAAAGTTTGAAGCTTTCTGAAATTGGAGTAAAGTTTTGGTTTTTTTTTAGCAATGTGGTCAGTATGATCAGTGAAATGTGTATGTGTAATGTAAGTAGTGATACCCTAGTCTTGATGATTGAATTAGAGCTTCTTGAGTCATTTCCAGTTCTCTTACTAGTTTTAGCCTCTTATCTTACCAAAACCTTTGTTCCAGCTGTGTAATCCGAATACAAAGGGTTAGCATATACCCAGAGGATGCCTTAAAATGTCATGTTTTGATCCTTTAAGTTCTATTAGTTGTTTCTGGTTGGCATCATTGAATTATCTTCTTTGTCGATAGATGAAGAAGTTGTTTTTGACTTAGCATTCAAAAATGGGTATATGTATTTGCTGATCTCTTCTACTTGTAGTGTCTCTTCACTTGCCTGATGAACCATTCCTTACCATTATGTTGTTGTTTTACGATTTCCATAGAACTTTTTGGCACATGCATCATACTTTTGGCATCTTACTTAGTGTTCTCAACTTGGAAAGGGTTTTGCTTGCTACCTCCTAGTAATTTTAATGTCTGTCAAACATATAGTTAGCCGCTGTATTGCCCTTTGTGATTGATTTCTGAGAAGAACCCTCATATATCAGTCTTGTACTTTGAACAAAACTCTGAATTTCTTCATCAGTGAACCCTTGTGTTTACCCACTTCAAACTTTCCCTTGAACAGGTATGCACCCAACGGTCATGGAAACGGCCTTATGGTGTTGGTTTGCTGGTAGGTGGATTGGACGAATCAGGAGCCCACCTCTACTACAACTGCCCTAGCGGAAACTACTTTGAATATCAAGCATTTGCTATTGGGTCACGTTCACAAGCTGCGAAAACCTATTTGGAACGCAAATTCGAGAGCTTCCAAGAATCATCAAGAGAAGATCTGATCAAAGATGCTATCATGGCCATAAGGGAAACTTTGCAAGGGGAAACACTGAAGAGCTCGCTCTGCACTGTTTCTGTTCTAGGAGTCGATGAACCATTCCATTTCTTGGACCAGGAAAGCATACAAAAAGTGATTGACACGTTTGAGAAGGTTCCTGAGGAAGAGGAGGATGCTGGTGAGGGTGAAGCCGAACCGGAGGCTGCTCCTGGTGCTGCTGGAGCTGGGGAACAAGGTGGTTCAGGTGATCAAGATGTTGCACCAATGGAGATGTGAGCTAGTGAGAAATAAAAATCAACTTTAAGGGGTTACAGTTTTCTCTTGTTTAGTTCTTTGGTATCAAAGTTCCAAGTCACCTTTTAAGTATTTGGTTTTTACTCGTTTTATAACTAGCTTGGGACATGACTCCATTTAACTCGAATTATAATGAGACGTCTAGGATAAATGAATTATTAAGTGTCACTTCTCCCTGTGTGTAGGTTTTTTCCACACACTAGCTCCAAACTTAGAGAAGTATCAAACAGAGACCCTTTTGAAGACTTAATATGATTATCTTTAATTGTTTGAAAAGGGAAGAACAGTGAGAAAGAGCAAAAACAAAAAGAGTGATGAATGCAACTTTGTTTCTCTTTTTGCAATTGTTCCTCGAAGAAATGACTTTATCATAATGCAACCATACATTATTGAGCAAGGATGATAAATCCCCTGCTTGCTCGGAAGAAAAGTGAAAATCAAAATAATATCTCTCTCGACCTTCCAGAGAATCAATCCTGTCTTGAAATGATTTTAACACACAAAAACAACCTGAGATTGGAATTAGAAGTACTGAGTAGTCGGGACCTTGGGGGCGGGTTTACCACCAGGTAACACATTGTCGGGAAGAATCAATTCGGCTGGAATCTCACGGGTAATCCCAAGCATTGAATCATAATCCTCATCCTTGCGTGCATACTTCTTCCTAAGCGCCCTCTCAACCTCAATCTGATCAAATGACTTTGAATTCTCTGAGGCATGAATCTGTGCGAGATTGATGTAGTTTTTTGCTGACTGTGAGATATATTCTATCTCTTCATCTGTTAACTTTCTCATGAACTTTGCTGGATTTCCTCCCCACACCTGTCACATTAACCCATTAGATATGTCCTTGTAAATATATTCGCAACTCATGGGTTGAAGAGAGTTGTTCACAAGAATAGCAAAATAAGAAATCCGGTTATATCATCATAGAGAAATGAAAATACATGAACCCTCTATTACTCCTGATTTGCAACAGAGCCAAGGTGGTTTTCAGATTTCGACAAATGCAGTATGATTTGTTGAAAAGTAAAGAAACAGTGGGTCTACTTGAAGAAGTTCGGCTGGGAAAGCCTTTGTTATAGATAGGTCTTCATAACTAGCCTCGGATTTAATGCATTTCTAGCTAGTAATACTTGGTAGAGCTTCTATGTTCTTGATAACAAAACCTAGGGGTCTATCTTTGGTTCTTGTGACCACTGATTCTCTAGTTGAACTTCTATTCAGAGAGAAATAAAGCAGTTTCCGGTTCCAGTCTTATCACAAACCCAGTAGGAAGTAGTGAACCACAGAAAAAAAGGTAAACAGAAAGATACCTCTCCAGAAGGGATTCGCGTGTTCTGTTTCACAAGAGAACCAGCAGCAACCATGGCATGTTTCTCAACCACCACACCATCGAGTAGTGTAGCTCCCATGCCAACAAAGGCATCATCCTCAACAGTACACCCATGTATGACAGCACTATGACCTGCTCGGTTTCAATTTATAATTTAGAGACAGAACATTAATGTAACAATCGCAACTATAACCTGATCGGGTTTCAATAAACTGATAAGTTATTTTTTAGGTTTACCTACTGTTACATTGTCCCCAATTAGAGTAGGTAGAACCTTGCCACTTATGTTGGTCTTCGCAACATGGACAAGAGTATTGTCTTGGATATTTGTCCCGGATCCAACACTAATGTTATTCACATCACCTGCATAAGTTTAGACCCCAAATCAATATACAAGAAGATCTCCAGCTACTTCATGACATCTCATCAACAGTTCACTCAATCTAAAACCAAGGATCAGGACAGCAATACAAGATTAGAACTTTAGAAGGCCTTTGAAATTTTCTGAAACTAGTCAAATGAAAAGGCCAACCCACAACTGAATCTTATAAAACAAAACTAGACAATTGGATTCAATCCTTAACACTAACAGTTGAGGCATACAGCAGACTAAACTTATAAGTCTATGACTAATCCGCACAGTGTAATGCTGCAAACTTGGTACTTCATTTGAACCTAACGCCACTAAGACTTTCTATTCCCGTTTTCTAGGCTCTCAGGAGTAATAACATGGAACCAAAACCTCTTCAGGCTAGTGAAAAAAAAATTAAATCCTCACCTCGAAGAACACACCCATACCAAATCGACGAGCCTTTCCCGATCTGAACATCACCAATAACAGAAGCACCCGGAGCCACAAACACATCCTTATCCACCAATGGAGATTTATCAAACACATTCATCAACGTCCTATGCCTCGACACTGAAAAAATCAAAACGAACCCGATGAGACCCACAAATTTCTCAATCCAACCACAAATTTCTCGAATCAAAAGGAAATTTTCTGGTGAAGACACAAATTAGAGAAACGAATTGGATCTAGGGCTCAAAGGAGCGTAAGCAAGGGAAGGATCTGAAGAAGCTTACGATGTTCTTCGATGCGGTGGCTTCCTTGAAGAAGAGAACCAACACGATCAAGAGCTTGACCAGTCCCACGAATCCAGTTGCCCACAGTGTAAATCGCTCTTCCTAGGGTTCCCATTTTTTCTTTGGTGATTCTCCGATTACACAAAAGACACGATTCTGTGAAATGCGAAGGTTTATGGAGGCGTTCAGGAGCTAAATGTGTTTTTTTTTTGTTTACTCAAGTGAGTTCGTTGTTTTGTTGACCTCTAAAATATTTTAGAGTGGGGAGGATAAACCAAACCGAATTGAAGTGAACCAAACCGACATTTTTAACGTAACCAAACCGACATTTATTAATCTAAGATCGGACCAAATATCTTTTAAATTGTAATTCTTATTTAATAATAAATAAATAAATCAGTAAATCATATTTCAATTTTAACATGACAGCAAATACAATTTAACATTTGGTTTTGTCATTACACAAAATTTTTTAATTATATACACTTTATAGTAGCTTAGAAAAAGCTAAAATTTTATCGACGAAATTTATCTATATTAATATTTTTTAAGTACCTTTTGTGTTTTACCCTTTTATTTTGTGATATTTTCATAATTAACCATTTGCCATTTGATTAAATAGAAAAAGTTTAAGATAAATTTTATAATTAAATCATAATAAAATTGTAAAATTAGAAATCAATATTTATTACATTTAATAAATTTCCTAAAATCTCTCTCTAATAAATCAAATATTTCTCCAACATCTTTATATGATCTTATTTGTTTTAAAATTTATATTATTACATAAACATATGTATAATAAAAATATAACTTTTAAAAATTGCATATGTTGCAGTTTGAATTTTTAGAAACGGATTATATTACTCAAACGATACAAAAATGGATGTACTAAAGTATTGTTGATAATTGTGTAGCATGGGTCATGTGATGGAACATGTTATAATTTGGGAAAAAACCCGAAAAATACGCCATATAATTTTTATTTGGCCGTTTAATTCGTGTAGTATTAAATTTGGAATAAAAATACATGGTTTAATTTACGTTGTATTAAAAAAGCTTCGTTTAATTATTATTGGTAAATCGATACGCACGAGTTAACAGCCGTTAACGATGGTCACGAAATCATTAACTGGGGTTAAATAATAACATCACGTGGTTAATGAAGGTTAAACAAAGACACTGTTGTCCTTTCTCCTCTGTTATCTATCCCAAATCGATTTTAGAATCGAAGAACCCTAAAAGAATGGTGAGCCAAACTTCTGAGTTTTCTGATGCGAATTCAAGCCGTAGCTGCGGTCCTCTTTGCAGCAGTTGTGGTAGAGTTACGATTGTTTCAAAGTCATGGACCAATGACAATCCAGGAAGAAGATTCAACAGATGTGTTGTTCATGGATTCTTGAGTTGGGTGGATGAACAGAAGCCATACGGTTGGCAGAAATTAAGCTTGATAGAGGCGAGAGATGAGATCAAGAAACTGAAAGAATCTGTAAGGGCAATGAATGAACAAATGGTGAGTGGTTGCAATATCGATTTAGTGAAGATACACGATGAAGAGAAGAAGAAGCTTGAAAGTTCAGTTATGGCAGCTAATGAGAGGGAAAAAATGCTGAGACAGTTCATCTTGTTATCTTGGGTCGGTTTCATTGTTCTCATTGGGATGATTCTTGCAATGGGGAAGTAGGTTATGTTTGTGAGGTTTCATTGTTGTTGTTTTCAGTTCTTTAACTATGATGTATGCTTGTAAGACATGTATGAAAATCCAAAAAACTTCTGAAATCCATCCATAATAGCCGTTAAATCATCCTACAAGGATCCCACCACCAAAAACAATTTGGCATATCCTACCAAAACAAAAGATCATCCTACTTGAACATCATCTTACAAAGACCTTAATTTGAGTTTTTCTCAGGTCGGCAAACATCAAACACCTTATCAGTGAATGGGGACATAAAAAACACAGGCGCTTTTGGAGCATCATCTTTGCCACGACCCTTGCCACGACCCTTTCCCTTACCACAACCATTTTTAGTTCCAGGAGGACGTCCACGTGCACGTCCTGTAGCTGTTGTTTTAGGTGCAGTTGGAGGAGCACTTGAATGCTGGAGAACTTCTTGATTCTGTGTGGCTTGACTTTGAGCAACAGGTGGTGTGGATTGACTTTGAGCAGCCCTCCACCTCTTTGGTGCATTGTGGATGCTCCATGGGTCATCATTATCCTATAACAAGCATGATTAGCTATTGATAAGCAAAATGTCAAACAAAGACTATCTCAAAGTTCAGACTACTTACAAGACTTTTCCGTGGTCTTCCCCTTTTGCGTGGAGGAGGCAATTGTACTTTTTGTAGTTTGCAAGTTCCCTTGTTGTGACCAATTTGCTTACAATTGCTACAGGTCACAGTTTTACCTTCTCGTGTAAGCTTAGTTGGATTAGTTGATGATTCACCAGGTTCTTTTATCCTATTAAACTTCTTTGGACGCCCTCGTTTTTTCCTCTTATCAAGTACTTCAATTGATCCTTTGCCAGTTCTCTTTCACAATCTTTCACCATTGACAGGTTCTATGTTCTCTTTGTAGGTATCTTGCCAGACAGCTGTTGGTAAATGTCCATCAACATAGCTACACATAAAACATCAAATCAGTCCAAAATCACATAAGTCCACAATCTATGCTAGAATTAATGAATATTTGAGGGTTACTTACTCCTCTGCATCACGATTGTGTTCATTGATAACATAGATTTCATGTGGACAAGGTATGCCTGTGAGCTTCCACTGGTTGCAGGCACATTCCCTGCGAAGAAGGTTGACACTGAAGCTACCTGCACCCTCTAGCAGGTTCAGGACGCTAGCATCCATGCATTGCCTCTCAAATTCATCATCTTCTTCGTCTTCACGCATTGCATTTCCAGTCTCATAAGCAACATCTTCCTCAGCTTGATAAGTATTAGGAGGAGCAGCTTCTTCCTCAGCTTCTTCCTCAACTTGACCTCCAACCTCAGAATCTCTATTGATTTCTTCGTAAAATGCCCTAAATTGAGGATCATCCTGACCTCCATAAACTTCTTCTAATGGATCTTCTCCATTATATTGTCCAACTTGTTCCTCATCAGCAACCTCATCAGCTTTATCTCCTTCAATCTCTTCATCAGATCAACATTACATTGCTCATCAGACTGAAACAGAGGAAATGGTTCAGGTTTAGACACAGCTTGCTGAATGTAGATGTCGACTTCACCACCAATCATAGCTTCACTACACACCTTTCTAATCCCAGAATCTTTGTCTTCTTGGATAACTCTCGCTAAAGACAAATCCTCATGTGGAAGCTTGTACCAGACTTGTTCTACTGCCCCCGATACTCCTTTCTTTGCGCAGAACTCATCGAAGATTGACCAAGTCATCAAGTCTGGATCAATCGACATATCTTTACACTCTATTCCTCCATTGTAAACGAATGACCCATCCTTAAACGAAACATCTCCTCGGTAGTGAATATTCATTTTTATATGCTCGAAACCACTGACAATAGAAACAATCGAGCTATTAGCCATCAAATATCTATCCTTAACCCAGAAAACTTGAACTAAAGTATACAAAATAGAAATCGGGACCCAATCAAATAAACCCAGAAAATTATGAACCCTAAATCGACGAATTTGAATCGACATACCTCATCACTCTGTAATCAAGTTATCGCCTTCAACACACCACGAAATAACGCAACTACTCAGACGCCCATAATCATCGCAATCATCAGATTCAGAGATGAGAAGCAAAATCGCTTTTAGGGTTCTTCGATTCTAAAATCGATTTGGGGAAAACACGAAAGGACACGAAAGGACAACAATGTCTTTGTTTAACCTTCATTAACCACGTGATGTTATTATTTAACCCCAGTTAATGATTCCGTGACCATCGTTAACGGCTGTTAACTCGTGCGTATCGATTTGCCAAGAATAATTAAATGAAGCTTTTTTGATACAACGTAAATTAAACCAGGTATTTTTATTCCAAATTTAATAGTACACGAATTAAACGGCCAAATAAAAATTATATGGCGTATTTTTCGGGTTTTTCCCCGTTATAATTTACATAATTATGATTATATATATTTTTACGGGTGGTCTACTATAGTATAACTCACAAAATATTTTAATATGAAATTATACCATGTAAACGAATATTATGTAAATATCATTTCATTATTTTAAATATTATATTTATTTAATTAATTTGATCAAATTACGATTATATAAAGAATAAATTATCATATAATATTCTACGGATTAAATCGTCCAAATAAAAAATAGATGAGGTATTTTTAAGCTTTTTTCCCATCAAAATATAGTTGTACACTCTTATATACCAAACAAAATTAATAAAAAGAATACATTTTAGGAATGTCGTCCCGCAGTGTACCGCGGGTTAAAATCTAGTCTTAGTTATTATTAGAAGCAATTAAAAATTAACAAAACATAGCTACACAACTTTTTTGAATAACCAACAATATTTTCAGATATAATTTGTTGTAAACTTATATAAAATAATTTTACCTCATGTTAAACTAATATTAAACATATTTTAAATTTATAAATAAAAATATACTAAAATTCTCTTTACGCAATCAAGAATTCATTTCTATAAAGCTCTTATGTATCAAGTTTTTGTGTGTTAGTACTACATATGTTAAATTTTATAAAACAAAACATAAGGAATACAGTACAAATATTGATTAAATTTTGCTCTTAAATTTTGGTTTCAAATTGTTATCAACATTGATATATAGTTCCTTTCTGATATCATTTGATTGATTCGGTCAGCTCATATAGGTTTGTCCAAACTAAACAACTCTTATTTTGATACAACCTCATTTTGACATACAGTTCTGCTTTTGGTTCGAGTCCAGACCAGCCGGATGTAATGTAATGCCGTAACTCCAGCCAACAGTAGGCTTAGACTTGAAACGGACTAGACCAAACCAACCCTAATCTTTGAACAGAGAAGCTCGGCGGACTCTCGGTCTTCGGTAACATATTTGCAATGTATCACCGTTTGCTAAATACCAGTCTGCTTACCACTGGAGGTAGATGTTGTCATAAACGACTCGCCACACCCGCATTGGCCTTGGGAGTTAGGATTGATGAATACAAACTCTGATCTGCAATTAACATAAAACATGGTTAAATATATATCGAGACGAAGTATAAAACCAGACTTTGCGTTTGTAATGTGACAGAGGTGCAAACCTGAGTTTATCATCTACAAAATCCATCTTGGTTCCAATCACATGCATTAAGGCCTTTGGTTCAACAAGTATCCTTACACCTTTCTCCTCCACCAGCTCATCAAATTTCGCTTTCTCATCTGAAACAGGCACTCACAAAGTAAAGTATATAAACAAAGGCTCAAGACACACAATCAACAGCACGCAACTTTGACAATTTTTTAGAGATAATATTGAAAAATTGTGCATTAGCTGATATGAAGATTGAGATTTCAGTACATTATAACACCTTGAAGCATATATTGATACTCATGCACACAGCTTTGTTGGCTAGTCTAGTACTTTTGCCCATCCAGTCATACAGATATGATCATATGAACAAAAAAACTGAATGTAAACCTTACTACCAAAAGTTTGAAAGCATGAAAAGGTTATGAAGCGACAAAATGTTACGCACCTACCGATAAGATGTCACAGATTTAACAATTCTAACAACCAAGTTTGAGAACTCAAGATTTTAAGGTTCTATCAAATGTTAGGTGAACATCTAGACACTTAAAGACATAAAGATATTCGCGGAATGTTATACAGTAAACTAGATAGCATTTGAAACAGAGCAATGCATACTGCTTTTTTTTCTCAATGAGCTAAAAACAAGAGTACTGTATAAACCTGCGGCAAACATCTGGAAACCTTAAGAGAACCTATACATTCAGCTGTAGTGACCCTGAATTTGTCTCGTAAGACAAGAAACATCCACAGAATCATTCACATGACTCAATAACTTAATTGAACATAACCATCCACGAGCCAAAAAAATCAAATTCATCACACTATTGAACACACATCATACGCATTCCCAAAAACTCATATTTTACCAAAGTCTAGCATCAACATCTCCTTATGCCATTGGCTATCAAATAGAGAAATAGGAACAAAACACAACACAAGATTCGAACTAAAAAAAATCAATGCCCTAGAATAAAAATCGAAACTTGGTAACATCCATTGGTAAACTAGATAGCACTTAGAACATAGCAATGCATTCAGCTTTTCCCATCAATGAATCTGTGGCAAAGATCTAAAGACCTCAAGAGAACCTAACCATATAGCTATAGTGTCCCTTAATTTGTCTCATAAAACAAGAAACATCCACAGAATCAACTAGATAGAACTTATACATAGCAATCTTCAATGAGCCAAACACCAAAAACACATCATAAAGACTCCCAAGTCTCAATTTTTACCAAATTATAGTCCTATGGCTACCAAATTGAGAGAAATAAGAGCAAAACATAGCACATATTCATAATTGAAACTTGATTCCACCCAAACGTCAGAGAAACAACAACAAAGGCAATAAATTGATATCAACCCAGCAAATGAAATTGAAAGAGAGTCGCACCAACCAGCGTAATTAAGGGTATAAGACAAGCCATTGCAGCCACGAGCCTTCACGCCTAATCGTAAGAAAGGTTTTTGACGCTGTTGCAAGAGATGATGAACCCTAGAAGCAGCTTCGTCCGTCAAGGTTAACACTTGCTTCCTTAACGCCGGTCCAACCCTCGCCGCCGCAGCCGTCAAAACTCGAGAAGCCTTCATCGAGTCCTCGGAGAATTATAGATTTACGAACATAATCAAAGCTAGAAGACGATGGTCTTCCTTCTTTCTTCACCTTTCCTAGAAGCAACAGAGTCTCTTAAACTTGAGCAACAACAACAGAGTCTCTTAGAATTGGCTAGATCCAGTTCTATACTTCCTTAATCGCAACAAAAATCAAGTTTCTTCTTTTTTAGTCCAGTTGGTAATGTATTGGTGTTTTTAAGGTTAGAAATAAGGGGTTCGAAACTTCGAATCCTACTATTAGCTTTTTGGTTTTTTTTTTTTGTTTTTTAATCAATTCTTATCTCTATTTTGGAAAATTCAACAAAAATAAACGATTAAAATGAAAAGTCAATAAAAATTTACTAATTTTAACTTTAAAATCAACAAAAGTTGGATATATATGTCATTAAATGTAAAAGTAAAAGTTTACTATTTAATTTAGAATCAACAAAAGTTGAATATATATTTCATCAAATGTAAAAGGTGATGCATTTTTTTAATGAAATTCGAGCAATAATGTTTTTGACAATTTTTTATATATATATTTTGCATATATGCCAATTAATCATTTAAAAACTTTATAACCGATTTAACATAAATAAAATTCTTAAAATATTAAAAGTAAGCATATATTTTTCAATTTTTTTTGAAATGGTCTTTGATTACATTAATAAGGTAATTTAAATAAGATAATCTGTATGGAATTCATATTTTACAAATGTCCATATTTTGTACACATCTAAGTGTTGAATATGTCATTTATACCCAAAATCACTCGTCGTTTAAAAATTAAGAACTAACCATTTATTACCTTGACTGTTTATGAAAATTGAAAATTGATAAAGCGACGTTGTTCTATTTATCTCAGATGTCCTGTCATTGTCAACTTGTGGTCTAAGTCCTCACAGTAATAAATGTCAATCAACATTAGAGATGTTGTTATGTTAATTTTATGAAATTAATGTTCAAAATCTGAATTTTTAATACATTCATGTTAGTAATTACATGATTTCATAGATTATAAATGAAAAAAAAAACTGTCAAGAAATTGTTTGAGTTGATTTAGATAATTTTTCGGTACATACTTATATCTATAATTCAATTTAAAATACCTATGAAAAATTCTTATAAAATAATTTATAATCCATAAATCTCTAAAACCATTTACTACGGTCTTTGAACATGTCTAAAATTTCAGATATGTTTCCAAATTAATAAACATTTTTGAAAACTCCCAGTTGTCATAGTAATAAGTTATTACTAATAAGAATTAAAAGAATCATTTGACTCCATTTACAGTTGTCTTTTAATCTTTAGAGTCTTCTTTACAAATGATCTGTAATCAAACCCATCAACAAAGTTTTCAGTATTTTACTAAGATATGTATAACTCAATGTTAAATTACGTAAGATTGTTTTTTATATATTAAAAAACTCTCGTCAAAATCTCAAGTATGTTTCCAATTAATAAAGTTTTTTTAAGAAATCCAGTTGTAATAATAACCAAAGCAAAAAATTAATTAGCAAAATAAATAGTTCTTCATTTTCTTCCATAATCCTATTTTAAGCAATTTACTAATTTCAATTGAAAAAAAAAACATGAGCCGCGCTTATTAGAGTCTTTCTATTTATTTTTTTCCTTTTTAATTAATTAATCAATTAAAAATAAAATAAAATAACTCTCCGTCTTCTCTTTTTCTTCTTCTTCCTCGAAATTATTGCGGTTACTGTCGTCTTCCTCTTCCTTCCTCCTCCCTCCTCTCCGTAAAATCGAAGCTCACGGCGGCTACGATTACATCATCGGAGAGGTGGTTGGTGGTGGTGGTTCTTATTCAACCTCCATTTCCGGGAAGAGAAGCTTTAATTTCATCGGAAGAAGAAGAATCTGAATTTTACAATTTTTGAGCTTCCCCATGGATTTGTCTCTTTTGTTGGTACATTAATCCTCTCTTTTTCTCGTTTCTCAATGTTTTCTCGAACTCTTCATTATAATGCCGGAGAAGACGGATCCATGCTCTTTTCATGAAATTGGGGATTTTTTTATTTTATTTTTGTTTGCTTTATTCAATGAATCTGAGACATCTCTGTTTGTTTTGAAAAGCTTATTCATTTACAGTAACAGAAGCTGAGAAATTTCTGGGGGAGCTGATAAATTCAGGTATGTATATATATATTCATAAATTAGGGATTTTTTAAAAATAATTTGATTAGGTTTGCTCAAATACTTTTGTTTCTTTGTAGGAGTGTGTTAGCAATGTCGTTTAAGAATATAGTAAGAGAGTTTAGGGTGAAGAAGAACAATAAGTATAAAGGTATTGGTAGAAGAGGGAAGAGGTCACATATTGCACCTGAAGGATCATCATCTCTGTCTTCTTCTTCTGTGACTAATGATGATTTGAGTCAGAGCATTTGGGTTGATTTGCCTCCGGAGTTGCTTCTTGATATTATTCATCGGATTGAGTCTGGACAGACTCTTTGGCCTGCGAGGAAAGATGTCGTTGCTTGTGCTTCAGTTTGTAGGTCGTGGAGGGAGATGACTAAAGAAGTTGTTATGGTTCCTGAGGTTTCTGGTTTGTTGACGTTTCCTGTTTCTTTAAAGCAGGTTAGTTTTGCATTCTTTTGAACACTCCGATTAGAGAAGTTTTTGAATGAATCAATCATTGTTGTCTAAAAATTTGGTTTCTTTTGTTCAGCCTGGTCCTAGAGATGCTCCAATTCAATGCTTTATTAAACGGGAGAGAGCTACTGGAATATTCCGTCTCTATCTCGGTTTAAGCCCTGGTTAGTTTACTAATATCACTTTAAGAACCTCTTATGAATTGATTTTGGAGTTTGGACTATATTATATCCCACATTTCTCTGTATGATTGCAGCTCTTTCGGGTGACAAGAGTAAGTTGTTGTTGTCCGCGAAGAGAGTTAGGAGGGCAACGGGTGCAGAGTTTGTTGTATCCTTGTCCGGGAGTGACTTCTCAAGAAGTAGCAGTAATTACATAGGAAAACTGAGGTAAAGTCTCGTTCTTTCGTCGCCACCTTCCCTGTTCTGTATTATATCATCATGTCCATTTATTTATAAGTTTTGTTATGTGTGGACAGATCCAATTTCCTGGGAACCAAGTTCACAGTCTACGAAAACCAACCTCCTCCGTTTAACCGAAAACTCCCACCATCAATGCAAGTTTCTCCCTGGGTATCATCAACATCTAGTAGTTACAACATAGCTTCCATCTTGTACGAGCTGAATGTCCTGCGAACCAGAGGTCCAAGGAGAATGCAATGTATCATGCACAGTATCCCGATTTCCGCAATTCAAGAAGGTGGCAAAATCCAGTCTCCAACCGAGTTCACAAACCAAGGAAAGAAGAAGAAGAAGAAGCCGCTGATGGATTTTTGCTCAGGGAACCTAGAAGGAGAATCCGTCGTAAAAGAACCACTAGTCCTGAAAAACAAATCCCCGAGATGGCACGAACAGCTCCAATGCTGGTGTCTAAACTTCAAAGGCCGAGTCACAGTTGCCTCGGTGAAAAACTTCCAGCTAGTTGCAGCTGCCGCAGAAGCAGGGAAGAACATGAACATCCCAGAAGAAGAACAAGAGAGAGTGATATTACAATTTGGAAAGATAGGCAAAGACATTTTCACTATGGATTATCGTTACCCGATCTCTGCTTTTCAAGCTTTTGCCATTTGTTTAAGCAGCTTCGACACGAAGCCTGTCTGCGAATGAATCAAACATATCAAAAATATCATATTATATTCTTCTATTTTGCAGCTTCTGTGGGTTTAATGTACATACTTTTCCCTCTTGGAGCAATCTCAAACAATCAGATCTTTCCTAATCCAACATTAATTTCTTCTTAATTTTTTAATTAAAAGCAAATTAAACTTCTGGTTTAGGTAAGGTATGTCTTAGTCTATCTTTGGAAGCAATGAGCCATCCATCACCTTCCTTTATTACATAACCCAAATCCATGTTTCTATGTTCTGTCTCTGTGTTCATTCATTTTCCAAAGAATGAGAGCTTTTGTGAGAGGGTTACTAGCAAGAGCTTATGAAGTCCCAAAGATTCAGAGGAAAGTAACGGCCGGCTTTGGTTGCGTAACTTGGCCTCCGCCGCCGGAGAAAGGGTTGGAGAATCTGACGGTGGCGGATGTGCTCTCCACAAAGGAGACAGACTTCAATACGTGGATGTCATGCCGAACAAACGACACCGTCTTTGACGCGGTTAAGAATGTTCGTCCAACTCCTTCCTTGATTGAATCATCACGTTACATGCATACACCGATACACGTATCTCTCTAGTAATTAAGCATGTTTACAAATCCTTAACAGTGAACTATTATAATTCTATTTGCCGATTAGTTTTTTTAGGTTCGTTGCCTACTCCACGTTGTATGTGTCCTAGCTAATAAGACATGTTGTTGGACATGTATTTGTATTTTATGTAGTAATAGTATATGAATAACATTATACTATTGCTACTTTATAAAAGTAAATTATAGTGCTACATATGTTTTACTTTATTTTATGTCTTAATTTTTTAGTTTCTTTTTTGGTATGAAACAAAAAGCAGATGGCAAAGCATAATATTGGATCGTTGGTTGTCTTAAAACCTGGAGACCAGCAATATATTGCAGGCATAGTGACAGAGAGAGGTAAATCGAGTCGGGCTCGGTTATAACAAGTAAACTGATCAGATAATATATAAATTAGGTTCAGTTAACAATTCAGTTTGGTTTGTTAGAGGTTAACCGAATTAACAAAAATTATTGATATGAATCGATATTGTCAATCTACCCATATTATAAAGTGCATGAATTAATCGAAATAAGTAAAGTTAACCGAAATACTCAAAATTATCGGTTACTCAAGTTTATACCAAAAATCCGGATATTCGATAAATTTTGGTATTATAAATTTCTGAAAAACATACCAATTTTGGTAAACTAAATCTATCAGAGGGTATTCAGTTGAAAGCGTTAAATGTCTACATGTATTTTTTTTTCAATTTTATAAGTAAATTTATATTTGATTGGTTGAATCTTGATTGTAAAATAGACTATATGAAAAAGATCATTTGGGCAGGAAGGTCATCAAAACTTACAAAAGTTGGAGAAGTTATGACTGATGAGGTTAGTATCATTAAAACATAGACATTCTTAAGTTAACATATTGGAAAAATTTATTGATCCAATTAAAAGATTTTGTGGGAATTACTTTGGCCAGAGTAATTTGATCACTGTTTCGTCTGGAACAAACATAATTAAAGCAATGCAACTCATGTCAGGTAGCTACAATGATCCAACATAAACCATTTTTTTCATTTTCACTGTTTGATTGTTTTAACAATTGGTAATGTTTTGCTATAAAATCATGTAGATCATCACATAAGGCATGTACCGGTGATTGATGGGAAGATAGTAGGACTGATCTCTATGGTTGATGTGGTTAGAGCCATTGTGGATCATCAAAATGGAGAGCTCAAGCGTTTGAATCAGTTCATAAAAGGAGACTATTACTAGCTTAGATCAATCCACATAAGAAGAATTGAAGATGTCTAGCTTCTATTATATTATCAATAACTATGTATATATTATCAGTAATGTACATATCGTTTCACATATCTAGACTCCAATTCAGCATAATTAGGTCCAAAATATCTAAATTTCATACAATAAGATAAAATCTATGAATGTAAGAAGTTAGCATCCAACATAAATTTTCTGTGATCTTTGATAAAAATAGGTAAAACATCTGAATCACTTATTCATATTTCTCGTTCTTGTATTTTATTTTACAAATTGTTCTTTATATTTCTCATATGTCTATTTTAGTTTACAAATATTTATGTTTCTCAAATATTTTTAAATTCCGAAATACCTATCACACAGTGGACTTTGATTCGTCCCGAAGTAAATTTTAATCCAAATAAAAGGCTAAAAATTAAATTCAACTCACCGTTATTTTACCCCATCATATTACTCGAAGTTCATGTCCCGTATTTTATCGAAAATAGTTTAAATGATTATTTTTACCATCGAAATTGCTCAATCTGATAGCCTCTACTCGAACGCACCAATATTACCCTAAAAACTTACTGATCACCTTAGCAACTGAAAACAAAACAAATATTGTAGATTCTAAGTTAAAAAAAAAAAAAAAAAAACTCAAAAAACAACAAAACCTACACAGAAACAATTCTGAGACCAAAACAAAAGAATATACTAATTTAAATTTATTCGGGTTCCTTAATGGGCTAAGAGTCCAATGGGCTTAACTAAAATAATTATAGGGTTTAATTTTTTCTTCCTTTTTTTTTTTTTTTTTTTTCGGTCTAAGGGTTTTTGTATTTTCGAAGCTTCTCTGTCTTTATCAATCTGCGATTTCACCATTTCTCTCGTCTCTTCTCGTCTCTTCAGAGCTCGTTGATTCATCTTCTACCTTACACTGTGTTAGTACCTCTTCTCCAATTCTCTCTGATTATATTGTGTGTTTGATTCGTTTTTTCTACGATTCTGCGTTTTGGTTTTGACTATTTAGGTTCGATTCATTACACGCTTGGATCTGAGATTCTGCTTTTAGTTTTGGCTTTGATTCATGATTCCGAGCTTATGTTCCTTTAGATTTGTTCTTCATTTGTTTGATGAAATTTCAGATTTTGGAATCTATTCTCTACAAGAATTGAGTTTGTAATTGTATTAATCGTTGTTTAGGTTCTCTCCTTAGTAACATTGTGGCTGTAACTGTTACAATGGACTTGTCTTGATGATTAGTCACTACTGTGATTGTTTTAGATAACATTTTACAAACCTCTCAATGTCATAGAAATGTGTAATTGTTAGTGTGGGAAGGCTTGGTTTTGTTGATGCAGATTGATTGATTCTTGTTTTTGGTTTCTGGTTGTTTAGTTGGTTTGAGGGAGCCATGGGGAGAAAGGCTGGGAATTTGTACATAAACCCGAAAAAGCTTGGGAATATGGCGAAACCGTGTATGAAAGAAATGGTATCGTTCCTCAACTGTATGGCGCTTAACCATATCAAAGATGATAAATGTGAGAAACAGAAGCAACTCCTCAGTGTTTGTATGCACGGCCAGGTCAATAACTTTGCATTTGCACCGCGTTTAATGCTTTTATTTGTCACTACTAGTGCCTTTGCGGAACATTGAACTTTTTTCTTTTTGTGTTTTCTTGAAACCCTTTGCTTTGCAGACGGATAATAAGAACAAGTCTTGGGGAAACATTAACTACCATTTGCAGAGGTTAACCCGCGGAAGAAAGTAATATAAGCATGGATACTGTATCCATAAACCGGGTAGTTTCTGTTGTTGATCTCTTCATTTGTCTCTCTGTTCTTTGGAGCATTCTATATGTACAAGTTGTTGGCATCTAGAAGACGAAACATTGGACACATTGTTCACCAAAAGAAAAGGTTTTTTTTTGGGTCTCTTTGTTTTGCAATAAACATGTCTTCTGAGACAAAGCAGAGATGATATGCTTAGCTTTGTTTAGGTTGGAATTGAGTCATTCACTGGTTTTGGTAACCACACTTAGTTGGATGTTAGTGTCGTTGCTGAATTGTACGTTTAAGTTTCACTTTTGTTATTCTCAACTTGAATGGTGTGTTAGTGTATTTGAATTAGGTGTTAGCATTAGTGGGAAAAAGTCTTATACAATAAGAGTTTGCGTAAGGTACAAGTGAATGCAATAGAAGAGTTTACATATTTTTTTTTGTTGATAAAACCATTTTAAGCATATTCTTAAGATAAATGTTTGTTTCACTCTGATCCCGGTTCTTTCTCCAAACTGCCAGGATGCCTTATAGACATAAAATAAAATTGGTTAGTGATGATATTACATAAGATATTAGTAAATTTTGGTAATAGTATGTTTAATATTTTCTAAGCTTTTGAAAAGGTTAAGAGTTGTGAATTTTAAACTTTAAGATTAATTGGTTATTAGTAAGTTATATAGTATAGATAGTTTTTTTTTTCAAAGAAACAAAAACCCAAAAAATATTTGATTTTGGAACCCTGATATAAAATAACCAAATTCATACAAAGGTTGAAAAAATATACCAAAATTATGTATCAGAAAATCATTAGAAAACCTATTAGAAAATAACTAGTTTCCTTTGATTTTAGAAAACCTATTTTTGTTTTTAAATTTGAATGGTGAGAAATAGACTTTTCAAAGAAAAAAACACTTAAAAAAACAATTGATTTTGGAATCCAAAATTCCCTACATTTTAGAAAATTGAATGGTGAAAAACAAACCTTTCAAACAAATAAACCTAAAAACCACTTTAAAAATAATTGAGTTTTTGGAACCCTAATATAAAAAAGTAAATTCTTACACGGTTTTAAAATTATACCAAAATTATGAAATCTCAAAATTAATTTCTGTTCAAATTAAATTAAATATGCATTCATATACGTCAAAGAGATTCAGAACTGAAAATGAAACTAATTTAACTCAAATATATCGTAATTTAATTAACAAAACTAGATGAAAAAAAAAATCAAATCAATCGATAATTGTTTTGCCACAAAACATTTGAGGTTAAAGCACAAAAAATACAAAAAGGTCACCTGATTTTGCTAGTAGCCCAATCAGCCCATGTCCTGGCTCCTTGAGCAGCCTCTCCGACGCTGCTTTTGAGACTCGAGGCGGCAGCCTCGGCCGCTAGAGTCACCTCATTGGTCGTCACTTGCATCGGTACCTCTTCCGCGTCAACCCTTGTCATAACCATTGTCACAATAAAGATTATAGCAAAGAATTTGACTTTTTCCATTTTTCCTTTTCACAATTTGCACCTATTAGAAAAATTTAGAATATTATTACTATTGATTTACAATTTTTGTTTCAAGAGAAAATTTTGTTAGATTGATTGGTCTTCTATATGACAAAGGATCTACTATTTATAGAGTTATGAGCACAATTAAGAAGGAAAAAAGAGCGGCAGAGTTTTATTGTTAATTATATTTCTGATTACTTAAAACTTGGTGAAAGTTTTGAGAAATAGCGTACTCATTTTAAATATATCTATTAAATTTTACCAAAACCAAGTTTTATCCATGAAGAATAAATTACCACTCACTAAGACATCTTTTCACGAGCAAACCGTAAATATTCATCCACTACATAGTAAAAAGATCATCCTTATTTCGTCGGTTGTGTTTTAGATTGATGTCAATTAATTGACAGTTACTTAACTTTTTTTTTTTGACATCATTACAAATTATACGTCTCTCTTTGAGAAGGACCGGACTCGAATCCGGATCTGGTGAGAAGACAACAGAGCAGAGAACCACTGGCCCACTTGTCCTTCTCAAACTTATTTGAGTTAAAATATATATTTTTTCAAAAAATATATTTAAAATGATGATAATTTTGTATAATTTATGAGATTAACAAACATTACCAACATAAACTCTGAGATTGATCTATATGATATGGAAGTAAAAATATTGCAGATCTTTTATGAGAAAATAAAATACTCAACATTAAAAGTTTCAAGTTAATAAAATACTTTTATGTATTTAATTTTAGTTACTTTTTTTTTTTTGTCAACTTTTACTTTCTTTTAACGAATATAAATTTTAATTTTCGGTTACAGAAAATTAAAAAAAAAAAAAATTTGTTGCTGTAAAAAAAAAAATGTAATGCAATTATTTAGATTTTGTTTTTGCTTTTTTTTTTTCTTTTTTTTTTTTCTTTTGAAAAAAACCACCTCGATTTCATCTGCCGTCTACCAAGCTTTTACCTTTTCTCCGAACGTTCTCTCCTCTCAGTCCCTCGAGCACCGCTGCTCTCGCCGTTGACTTCCACCATTGACCCTGACGCCGTCGTTTTCGCCTCGCCGTAAAATGTAACTCCTTCAAATTAAGCTCAGCTCTTCTCTTAATTCTAAGTTCCCATCTGACTCTTGTTATCTGTTTTTTTGATCAATTTTGAATTCAAATGTGAGCAAATTTCATTTTTCTTATACTCTTCGGATTTAAATAGTTCGGCGGAGAAGACAATGGTGATGGAAGTTACGGAGACTAAGCCATGGTGTGTCGTCACCGGTGGTAGAGGATTCGCAGCGAGACATCTTGTGGAAATGCTCATACGTCACGAGATTTTCCACGTCCGTATCGCCGATTTGGCTCCGGCGATACAGCTTGAGCCTCACGAGGAGACTGGGCTTCTCGGTGAATCAATTAGATCCGGTCGAGTTCAGTACGTCTCTGCTGATCTAAGAAACAAATCTCAAGTTGTCAAAGGTAATTTTGGCTTCGAATTCAATTTTTAGTTCAGAGGTTTTAGCGATTTCGTTTCTGTGTTTTTGGTTATCTGAAGATGAAGTTGAATAGGTTTTGAAGGAGCAGAAGTGGTGTTTCATATGGCAGCTCCAGATTCGTCGATTAACAATCACCAGCTTCACTACTCAGTTAATGTTCAAGGTTTGGAGATACTTCAATCTCTGTTTAGAAATGAAAAATTCTGTTAGTGTTAATAGCAACTTCCTTGTGGTAGGGACGACAAATGTAATTGATGCTTGTATTGAAGTTGGAGTAAAGAGGCTAATCTACACAAGCTCTCCGAGTGTCGTGTTTGACGGTGTCCATGGTACTTTGAATGCCGATGAATCAATGCCGTATCCACCCAAGGTCTTTATTGATCTTTGTTTAGAATTTGATAATGTTTAGAGGATTAAGTGTATGTTCTGATGCATCATTTGTTTTTGTTGATTTTTTTTGAGATTCTGTTTACTGAGTAACTGCGTTTTGTTTTCAGCATAATGACTCGTATTCAGCAACTAAAGCTGAAGGGGAAGCTTTGATATTAAAAGCGAATGGAAGAAATGGACTACTCACTTGTTGCATACGTCCTAGCAGTATATTTGGTCCTGGTGATAAATTAATGGTTCCATCGCTTGTTACTGCTGCCAGAGCTGGGAAATCCAAGGTTGGATAGATTTTTCTTTGTTTATCTCTTTAGATTTTTAAATGCTATTCTATTTCCCTTGTGGTCTATTATGCTCTTGTCTCTCCTTTTTAAGTGATGGTTTCATTAGTCTTACTACTTCCATGACAGTGTGCGTAATCCATGAACATGCTAAAATGAATAAGTAGCTAAAATATGCATTGTCTCATGTGTCATGTCTTTGCTTTCTCTAGCACATTCAATAATTTAGTTTGCGCTAATGATTCATTTTGCATTCTTTTTTTTTGTGCAGTTCATTATAGGTGATGGGAGTAACTTCTATGATTTCACTTATGTTGAAAATGTTGTGCACGCCCATGTCTGCGCTGAGCGAGCACTAGCATCAGAAGGAGAAGTATGTGCAAAAGCTGCAGGCCAGGTATTTGTTTCAATTGTACCATGTTGTAGTTATCTATAGTATCATAGTGGTACTATGTTTTGCCGCTGTTCTTATTTTACTGTATATAAATTACCTCGTTAAGTCATAGTCCTGTCTGTTATAATGTTCTGAATGTAATGAAAAGCATTGGGGAAAGTGAATGAATAAGATACGCAGAACCTTATCTGCTCCTTAGGGAATTAAGAGAGTCAGAAAGTTGGATGACAGTTCATGAAAGCATATATACGAGTTTGGCCCCAGTCTGGTTGTATTTGGACATTTAAACTTTCCTTCTTGCTTTTCTTGGACTCAGTTTGGGTTATAAGGTCACATACTACATGTAAGTTGTAAAAATGTGTGGTAATTTTCAAAAGTAAACTTCCGACAATTTCTAAAACTGTGGAATGTTTTTAATAGAAGTTAATCTCCTCGTATGCTAGTTCGGGAATGTTTATGATGTATGGAGATCATCGATGTATTAATGCTACATGAATGGCTTTGCAGGCATACTTCATTACCAACATGGAGCCAATTAAATTTTGGGAGTTTATGTCACAGCTTCTTGAAGGACTTGGCTATGAGAGGTATATTTTCTGTAACAAAAGTTACAAGAAGGTACTTCCACTTGTTGGAGTTATCTATGTCTGCTGTGTTGTTAGTCGTAGTTAGATATCTCGTTTCTTTTCTTATCTTTTTCCTACCCAACACAAGTAAAAGAAATTTCCGAGTACGCTTGATTTATGTTTATCCATGATGAACTAAGAGAAGTTGGTAAAAAAATTTATGTTATACAGGCCGCGTATAAAGATACCTGCAATGCTAATGATGCCAATAGCACATCTTGTGGAACTGGCATATAAATTACTGGGACCATATGGAATGAAAGTACCAGTGCTAACACCTTCTAGAGTTAGGTTACTCTCTTGCAACAGAACTTTTGATTCTTCAAAAGCAAAGGATCGTTTAGGCTATGCTCCTGTTGTCCCACTTCAGGTTTATACAATCTTTGCTTTCATTTGAGACTGAGATCGATATATTTTCTGCTTTTGTATTGCTTACCCTTGCACTTTCATTGTTTGTTTCCTAATGCTAGGAAGGTATAAAAAGGACAATAGATTCGTTCTCATACGTGGCTGCTCAAAATCAACCCAAAACAGAAGGTATGTATATAGCTATGTCTCTGGATTTTTTTTTGGTTTTGAGATAAATATGGTTTAAATATAGCTATGTTTAAATATGGTTTTATCGTTGTAATATTTGATCAAAACCTGAACCCGATACATAAACTGAAATCAAACCAAATCTATCCATATTAGATTAGATTAGGTACTAAGATTCATGAAGAAACAAAACATAGAAACCGAAATCTTGGTACCACGATTAGACAACCCTAGTAATCTTGGTTCACATACTGAGAAAGTCTTATGGGTGGCATATGATCCTTTTGCAGTTACTGATACTACAATTCAATGGAAAAAGTAGACTCTCATTGCCATAGTCATTCTGATTACTCTCTATCATAACTTTGTTGCAACTGCGGGATCTTCTTCCGTCATAATAACTGCTCTTTCCAAGGTTTTGTTAGTATCATCAATCTTTTTATTCATCCATGGCCTTTTATCAGAGAAAATGAAACTGTTCGGGATCAAGAAGAGTGACTAAAGAAGACTCAAAACTTGAGAGCTTTGGCCTTTGTGTAAGGTAACTGCTTAATTTTTATTTTCCTCTCTACATTGATTGATACACATGACTCCTGTGTGGCTGTGTAGATGGATATTTGGTTGTTCTGAGTCGCGTCGTGTATTTTACCCTTTTGTAATTTGAACTCTCTAACAGTCAAAGTTCGATTACTCTGATACCAAAATTTATGAATCTTTTTTGGATCAATACTTGTGGCTGTCTGCTGAGTCTAATCAACGACATATTTTTGGTATAAACGATCATTAAATCTGGTCATCCTCAAGATCGAATCAAAATGTTAAAGATAAGAAGTATATATTTTTTAATCTCTATGTAATTATATGGTTCCATCAATATCATAAATTAGATAAGATTTTTTTTGTAAATATCAAATTCAGAGTAGTTGAAGGAAGAGGTAAAACACAACATTCATGTTTCTACAGCTTTTCTTTCTAAAAATGTGTGTTAGTGTGTACACATATGTATTTTCATAATAACATAAAGAATCATCTTCTTCAAACTTTTTAAAACAAGTCTTTTATGTTCCTTGTTAAAATCTTAGGAGAGGAAACTCGCAAAGGAAAATAAAGAGCTGAAGGAGAAAGGTACGTATATTTTTTTAGTTTCGAGTTTTAAAATGCTGCTATTTCTAGTATAAAACGTAAACATGGTTTCTGATTAAGAGAGTTTTGGTGAATATTGTAAGTGGCTTGGAATGGGAGCAACAGTAGCATCATCACAATCAACGTTATCATCATCAGAAGTGAACATAGATGACGATGACAATATATGGAGTGGAGACTGGTTTGTTCATTGGACCTCCTGAGACAAGACAATCCAAGAAAGTCCCTCCTCAAATCTAATCTCACGACTTCACAATGAATGTATCAACAACTACCAACTATGTCATTTGTTGTATAATATTTTCGTCCAAAAAGTCTGAGATATTCAATAATTTCTGAACATAATGTATTAATTTTGTTGGCGACAAAAAAAAAAAGTTTAATTGTTTAGTTTACATTTCTTTATTGCACTTTTCTATATTCTATTAAATTCAATGTACATACAACATATCTTTTGTAAGTTGTAACAAATCGAGTGCCGTGTGTTTCAAGCTTTTGGCCAAATATGGGTTGCATCGTTTCTTCTCGGAAAAAGACACCGGCAACAAAAGGGTTCCCGGAAAACCGTCCTCGCTTCCATACTCTTCCATCAGAAAGAAGTATAGCTGGTAATGATGGGCATTATCAATCCCAAAAGGTTTCAGAACTGTTGCAGATGAGTGATACTTTATTAGGTCATCCCAAGGAGCTTAAGAGAGAAGAAAGCGTTCTTGTTGTTAATGTTCATCCTCGTTCATCTGACTTTGAGAAGGTAGAACAAGTCTCTCTTTCTCTTTTTCTTTTTCTTTTTCTCTGCCTTTCTTTGTTGATTCCCATTTTATAAAGAAAGACATATTCTCTGTATTTGCAACAGATTGGGAGAGGAACATTCAGTAAGGTGTTTAAAGCTAGAGATCTTCTTCGTCACCAGACCGTAGCTTTGAAGAGAATCCGGTTTGATCTCAATGACTCAGAAAGCACCAAGTGTATAGCCAGAGAGATCATGATCCTGCGCAAGTTGGATCATCCCAATGTCATCAAACTAGAAGGGTTAACGCTAGTAGACCACGATTCCTCTACCCTTTACCTGATCTTTGAGTGCATGGAACATGACCTCTTGGGACTCTCTTCATTACTTGGTGTCCAATTCTCAGAACCCTAGGTACTTTTTAGCGCTTCTGTTCAAACTCTCTTTACTAGCCTACTAGATGTCAAATTCTCAGGTACTCTCTTCTTCTCTGTCAGGTTAAATGCTACATGAGGCAACTCTTAAGAGGGCTTGATCACTGTCACACTAATCATGTACTCCATCGGGACATAAAAAGCTCAAACCTTCTGATCGACGGTAATGGAGTCCTTAAGATTGCAGATTTTGGGTTAGCTACGTTTTTCGATCCTCATAACAGTGTTCCCTCGACGACTCATGTTGCAACTAAGCCATTACATTCCAGTCAGTTTTGTTCTTACCATAGAAGCAAAGTCTCAGAATTTATTCTCTGTATTCCAATGTTAAGACAGAGATCAACTGCACAAGATATTTGAGTTGTGTGGATCGCCTTCAGATGATTATTGGACAAAACTAAAGCTACAGCTGTCAGCTCCATTGAGACCAATGTTTCCATATGGATCACGTATAGCATAGACATTCAAAGATTTTCCAGTTTCTGTTATCTCACTTCTAGAGACCTTGCTCTCAATAGATCCAGATTTTCGAGGCACTGCAGCTAGTGCTCTCAGGAGCAAGGTAAGTTTGGATTAGGATCTTTACATTTTCCTCTGTGTTGGTTTGTTGTTCTTATGACTCCAACTGATTACCTTCTTTCACCGTGAAACAGTACTTTAAAACTGAGCCATTGCCTTGCGATCCATCTTGTCTACCAAAATACCCTCCCAGTAAGGAAATCCACCTTCAAATGCGCTATAAAACAAGAAAACACGCTTCACAAGTTAGAAGGACAGACGAACCACAAACTATCCAGCCCATACTTGCAGATTCTTCTCTCACAAAATCTGTGCAGGTATCTCTAATCTTTAGGGTTCTTGAGTGATTTGGCAGAGAACCGAACTAAAAATTGATGTATATGCAGAGAAATTACTCAGATTCCACGAGCAGAGACAATTCATTTACAAAGTCTTACGAGGAAGACGAGACTTCCAATTTACCAGATGATTCTGCTAGACAAATGCAAACATCTACGGACATGATAACTGAGGATAAAACTATAGCACAAGTCACTTACACGGACCCATCTAGAGATGACCAGAATCTAGGTGGATCAATATATATGGAGGAACACATACCTTGGCCAATGAGTCCGTCTAGAGTTAACCCAACAGCAATGCTACATAGCCTTTACGAGAATGGGACATCTTCGTCTGGAGGAGTAGGCATCAACCCCACTCTGATTGAGACTTATACTGCCATTTAGATTAAATGGAGAAAGAAAAGAGATTCAAACACAAAATAAACTTTATTGGTCAATATCTTGCTTTTATTCCTCAAACAATGCAGAGCATAACTCAGCCGCAAGAAAATCCAATCCAAAAGATACACTGATTTGGGAGAAAAATTAAACAACTCCAAACCACCACATTAGTTCAAAGGTTGCCATTGAAGGGTTTCTCCAGCAAACATAGGGACGATATCTCCGAAGGAGAAGCTGAAAACGTCTGGGACCTTCCATGGAGATTTCTTCAGTGTGATCTTTGATGAGTTTCTCGGGAGGCCATAGAAATCAGGGCCATTGAAGCTTGTAAAAGCTTCCAACTTATCAAGAGCACCAGCCTGAATGTTAAGGAAGTAAAAGCTATGAACATAAGGAAACCCCAAACTGGGAAGGTAAATTGTCTGAAGTTACAACGTTTACCTCATCAAAGACCTTGGCGTATAAGGACAAGGCAACAGGAGCGCTGTAAATACCAGCACATCCGCAAGATGATTCTTTTCTACTCCGTTCATGTGGAGCACTATCTGTACCGAGGAAGAATTTCTTGCTTCCACTAGTTACAGCTTTAACAATGGCTTCTCCTGTACAATGAAACAATGACCTTCAGAAAGCTCTGAAATAAATGAAATCTTAAAGTTCTTAAGGAAAGTAAAGAACATACGGTGTATTTCTCTTTTGAGAACCGGAAGACAGTAGTTGTGAGGTTGTAATCCACCTTGGAAAAGGGCATTTCTGTTCAGAAGGAGATGTTGTGGTGTGACTGTTGCACCCACAGACCCTATAATCAACAAAAGGGCATGAGTTAGGCAGATCCCTTAATATAAATCAAAAGACAAGAAATGAAAAAGAACATAGTTACAAAACCTTCTTTGCAAGATTCAACAAAATTCACAGCATCCATGGTAGTAATGTGTTCCATCACAACTTTCAGCTGTGGAAGGCGTTGAATCAGAGGCTGCAGAACTGTATCAATGAAGATTTTCTCGCGGTCAAAAACATCAATACTAGGATCTGTGACCTCTCCGTGAACCTAACCAAAACATTTCCTCAGACAAGACAGTATAAAAGACAAAAATACAAGTCTTATGTCTATTTACCAGCAAAGGCATGTTTTGTCTGACCATCTCTTCTAGTACCGGTAAGCATTTTCCAAAAAGGTCCGTGACACCATCTTGGGAGTTGGTTGTTGCTCCAGCAGGGTACAGCTTCACCGCATAAACCACACCACTTTCCCCTAAAAACGAACAGATATACAAGAATAAACTGAACAGTCGCAATTAGAATCTCAATCTGAAAGATGAATGTAACTGACTACTTTGCAACATGATGGACAAAAGCACAGGTTGTACTTACTTGCAAGCCTGATCTCATTAGGTTGAGTTTTGTCTGTCAAATAAAGTGTCATAAGTGGATCAAAGCTAGTCCCAGATGGCAGAGCTTTCATGATAGATTCCCGGTAAGTAATGGCAGCTGCAGTAGTTGTAACAGGCGGCTTCAAATTTGGCATCACAATCGCTCTCTTAAAAGTACTCGCACTACACACATTTACAGACACCATTAACCATCAAATACAACACAAAAATCAACGAAAAACATTAAGATTGTAAATTGAAGATCTCATACATAACAAACAACCAGTGTTCCTATATAAAACACCAACAACAACCAAAACAGTAATGTGAAAAAGACACACATCCACAGTTATACTCAAAATTGCAAACCAAAGGACAAAAACAAAAAATTGCAGGAAGTTATATGACCTGTGGGGAACAACAGCCTGAAGAAGATCACTGTCACGGAGATGAAGATGCCAATCATCAGGTTGAGTGATTGTGAGTTCCATTCTTACTGCTCTTGGCTTCACTCTCTTACAAGATCGGTCAAACTTCAGCTTCTGAGATCCAAATCCCTAAACACAGGAATATAAACTTTTACAGATGCACATGGAGACAACTATATGCTTCTTCTGCATTTAAATAAAATCAAAAATTGTGTCACGTGGATTGAATAAAAATTGGGTAAAATTTAAAACAAAGACTCAAGCAAGAGTGACGAAGAGGAGACAGAGTTCCGTACATGTACACTACAAGGAGAAACCAAAGTCTTTATCATGTCAAATCTCAAGGCTTTGCAAGATTTTCACCTGTTCCAAAGGGCAATAAGACAAGACAAGACATTCAACAAGTGAACAAAGCATTGATTCGAAGTTTTATACAAGTGCTGCCTTCTACATAGTTTCGATCAATATTTTTAGTTATTTTTACTTTTCAACTACATCCATAGTTGTGATAACTAAAACTCTCTATTCTACATTATCAAACCAGAGGAGAAAAGGGTTCTAAAAGAACTAACCAGAGGAGAAAAAGATTTTAAAAGAGTAATCAAAGGAGAAAAAGGTTTTAAAAGAACTAACCAGAGGAGAGAAGGGTTGCCTCAGATCTCTTTGGTTGCTTTATAACAATCGCTGAACTGCCCTGTTACAAACCAAAACATCAAAATTAGCTAAACAAATGGAAGCAAAGCAAACACAAACTAAAAGACGTTCTGCTTATAACAAGGCTTGCCAGTTCTTAAGCAATGTGGTTGATCTGAAACAGTCTTATTTCATTCAGAGCAAGACGCCCATCCCCTCTGAGTCACTGAGAAAGAAACACATTTTGGTTAAGAACAAAGCATCAGTTTTATGAACAAACACTTTGCCAAATCAACAAAAGAACAAGAATTTCACAAGGGAAAACAAAGGAAGAGTCAATACCCACAAAGAAACATTAGTAATGATCCAAATCTAACTTAAACGCATAGTCTTCAGGCGAGGGAAGGAAACAAACTCGACATCATCCAAGGCTACTTAAACGGGCTCTAGAGATACCAATGTGTCAGAAATATAAAAGCTCATATAGTAACGAAAGAGCTTGAATCCAAAATCGAATTCTCATAATCCAAAATGCAACAACGAAAAAGATTGAATCCAAAATCGAATTTTTAGAAGAAGACTAACCAAAATCCGTAAAACCCACTTCGAAATCGACAATATAAAGCTCAATCTATGACCAGTAATGGCGGACAAAGAAGACTCATATGCAAACAACAGAAACTGACGAGTTTGTGTTTGTCTTCGGGATCGAAGACAATGGAAGGCGAAGCAGCAATAGTGGAAAGTGGCCGACGAAGCAACAATGGCGGACGAAGCAGCAATGGGTTTCAATAAGCTTAGGTTTCAATGGCGGACGAAGAACTCGGTGGAATCAATGTCGGAGTCGATGTCGGAAGACGAAAAGCGATTAAGTTTAGTTTTTTTGTCGCCGATTAAGTTTAGGTTTTGATAGAACGACGTCGTATTAGTTGATAGGTTGTTTAAAAAAAAACCCGACGGGTACCCATAAGCTTATTAGGGTAAAACCGTTCAAGACTTTAATATTTAAAAACTCATATTCTTTTTGATAGGGTCAAAAAATAAAACGGGTTTCGGGTATTTAATGGACTTTAACCCATTCTTAACATCCCTACCTGTGTAGATGGATGTTTGGTTAATCTGAGTCGCGTCGTGTATTTTACGCTTTTGTAATTTGAACTCTTTAACAGTCAAAGTTCGATTACTCTGATACCAAAATTTATGAATCTGTTTGGATCAATACTTGTGGCTGTCTGCAGAGTCTAATCAACAACATATTTTTGGTACAAACGATCATCAAATATGGTAATCCTCAAGATCGAATCAAAATGTGAGACAGGGAAAAATAATTAGATAAACCAATCTAGGAACTCACCAAGAGAACTAAGATTAGTGAGATACAGAGCTGAAAGATGATCGTAAGGGAAAGAGAGATCACCTTAAAGAACTGAATCACAGTGACAAGCAAGCTTAAGCGCCGTCAAGAGGAAAGAGATAGACAATAGGGAAGAAGGAAAGTAGTTCATTGATTAGGTTTCTGTAAATGGCAAACAATGTCTTACATACTGTTCACTACCACAAAACGGTAGGAATAACTTACTAAACCAAAGAGTAAACCGGAGTACATTGCAATGTATCCGTTACACATAAAGATAGAGATAAAAGGGATTTGTAATCCTGCTACAATGCCCCCTGGTTGAGAGAATCCTTGTCCTCAAGGATCAAAGGTAGGATACTTGTTGATGAAATCTTGGTAAAATTCCCAAGTTGCAGCGTCTGGAGTAGAGCTTTTCCAGTGAACGAGAACCTTGGTGACAGGCTTGTTACGGTATTTGACCATCTTCTTTTCGAGAACTGCCTCGGGTTCCTTGGATGTGCCAATGTCGAGTAAATACTGGGGTAAGGCAGGCGCTGTAGTTGGAGGGTTGGGGCAGAGTTTTAACTGACTTACATGGAAGACATCGTGAATACATGCTTGAGGTGGGAGTTGCAGCTTGTAAGCAACAGAACCGACGCGATCAATAACCTGGAATGGACCATAAAAGCGTGGTGATAGCTTATGGGGAACATTCTTGGCTTTCAAAGAGTTCTGGCGGTAGGGCTGTAGCTTTAAGTACACAAAATCTCCCATTTTGAAAACCCTGTCTGACCTGTGTGCATCAGCGGTCTGTTTCATTCTGTTCTGAGCTCGGAGAAGATGAAACTTGAGCATGTTGATAACCTCTTCCCGTTTCTGTAAACTCCTATCAACAACTGCAGAGGGGCTTTCACCAGGTAAGTAAGGGAGGTGAAGAGGGGGTGGCTGGCCATAAATTACCTCAAATGGTGTTGCCTTGATTGCAGAGTGATAATTGGTGTTGTACCACCATTCAGCCAAAGGCAGCCATTTGCTCCATGTGTGAGGTGCATCCGAAGCCATACACCTAAGATATGTCTCCAATGTTTTGTTTGTGATTTCGGTTTGACCATCAGTTTGGGGGTGGTATGAGGTAGAGAACTTGAGGTCAGTACCATGAACTCGGAACATTTCCCGCCAGATTTCGCTCAGAAAGGTTGGATCTCTATCACTGATGATATCCTTAGGCATACCATGAAGCTTGAAAACCTGATCCAAGTAAACTTGTGCAATATCCAAGGCTGTATAAGGGTGAGAGAGAGAGAGGAAATGAGCATTCTTACTGAGTCTGTCAATGACAACCAAAATGCAGTGTTTCCCGGATGAGGGTGGTAGACCTTCCACGAAGTCTAAGCTGACTGATTCCCAAACACCCTTAGGTATCGGAAGTGGATTCAACAGCCCCGGTTTAGCAGCATAGTCATACTTGTTTTTCTGGCAAATGTTGCAGTTGCGCACATAGTTCTGAACCTCGAGACTCATTTTGGGCCAGTAAAACAAAGTCTTAATCCGGTGCAGTGTTGCGTCTCGGCCTGAATGCCCTCCAACAGCAGAATCATGTAACCACTTGAGGATCCTCATTTTAACAGCAGAATCATTACCCACCACAAGCTTTCCCTTGCGTCGTAACTCGGCATTTGTATAAGTGTAGGCTGGATGTGAGGAAGGTTTTGCCTTGAGTTCATAAATGATTTTCTGGAGTTGAGCATCAGATTCCCACAGAAGCTTCAGAGAGTCATAGAAACCATCATGCGCTTGGGAAAGTGTCATGTGGAGCAGTTGGGAACCAGTGACCCGAGAGAGAGCATCAGCTGCATGATTCTCTTTTCCCTCTTTGTACTGAATCTCAAATGTGTAACCCATCAGTTTAGATAACCACATATGTTGGAAAGGGGTAGTTACCTTCTGGTCCATGAGGAATTTAAGGCTCTTTTGATCCGTTTTGATGATGAGCTAGATAAGCGTTCCAAACCTGAACTGCATGAACAACTGCAAGGAGTTTTTTTTCGTAGACAGAGAGCTTCTGGTGGCGAGGACCTAAAGCACGGCTGATATAGCATATTGGGTGGTTATCTTGCATCAGCACGGCACCGATTCCATCGTTAGAGGCGTCTGTTTCCACCACAAAAGTCTTATCAAAACAAGGTAAAACAAGGACAGGTGAGGTGGTAAGAGCCACTTTAAGTTGCTGGAAAGCGGAGTCAGCTGTTGAGGACCAGTGAAATCCGTCTTTCTTCAGCAGGGAGGTGAGTGCTCTGGCAATGAGGCTGTACCCTTTGATGAACCTCCTGTAGTAGTTAGCCAAACCGAGAAAGCTCCGCAATTGTTTCTGGTTCACTGGGGTTGGCCACTGTTCAATTGCTTTTATCTTAGTTGGATCTGTACTTACACCCTTTTCTGAAATAAAGTGCCCCAAATATTCCACCATGGTAGCTCCAAAAGTACATTTTGAAGGTTTCAAGTAGAGCATCTGGTTTCTGAGAATTAGGAATACTTGTTGCAAATGATGAAGGTGTAGCTCCCAGGTTGGACTGTAGACAAGAATATCGTCGAAAAAGACCAACACAAATTTTCTTGCTACCTCTTGGAAGACGCTGTTCATTAGACCCTGAAAAGTACTTGGGGCGTTGGTGAGACCAAAGGGCATGACCAAGTATTCGTAATGACCAGCATGAGTCTTGAAAGCAGTTGTGTGGACATCATCAGGAGACATCCGGATTTGATGAAAGCCAGCCCGCAGATCAAGCTTTAAAAAATATTTGGCACCACCTAGCTCATCCAACAGATCCTCCAAAAGGGGAATGGGGTACTTATCTTTGATGGTTTGCTTGTTAAGACCCCTATAGTCCACGCACAAGCGCCATGTTCCGTCTTTCTTCTTAACGAGCACAATGGGAGATGCAAAAGGGCTTGTGCTACATTGGATAATTCCCTGGTTGATCATATCCTTTACCATCTTGTCGATGACATTCTTTTGCAGGGACGAGTACCTGTAGGGGCGGAGACTGACCGGATTTGCACCTGCAACCAGTGGTATCTTGTGATCAAACCCGTCTTGGAATGGTGGGAGGTCAGTTGGCTCAGCAAACAGGTCGGTAAACACTGCGAGCAGGTGTTGGAGAGATGGGTCATAAGACATAGTAGCTTGGCGGGCAGAGATGTGGGAAAACAATGTTTCAGGTTGTAAAGGGGTCTGATCAATAGTGTCGGAGATCAGCTGAGCCTGCAAGAGAGCTTGGGAGATGAGCTTGTTGAGGCTGCCACCTTTAACTTCTTTGCAACCTGCCCTGGTTCCCCGCAGAACATACTTAGCGCCATCTATTTTGAATTCCATTCGCAGCGTTTCAAAGTTCCAAAGGATAGGACCAAGGGTAACAAGCCATTGGACACCTAAAACCAGATCATAGCAGTCCAGTGGGAGAGTGCGTACCTCTATTGTAAAAGAGTAGCCCTGCATCTTCCAGGTGAAAGTAGAGCATTTGAACTACGTCACGATTTTCCCACCTAAGGCAGCAGCGACGGTTATGGGTCTTGTAGCTTCAAGTAAGCAGCCGAGTTCATTAGCTACATTCTTGTTTAAGAAAGTGTGAGTGCTGCCTGGATCCACTAGAATCAGTAGCTTCCTCTTTCCATACTGGCCAGTCAGCACCATACACGTGTAATTGGAGTAACCATGTAAAGCATTAACCGAAATCACAGGGTCTCCCTCGGTTATTTCTTCAATATGTACTTCAGTGTTGGTAGCAAAGATTTCACCCTCTTCAGAGCACTCTTCCTCATCACATTCTGTGACAAAAACCTGTGACCTTTTATGTTTGAGATGGTGGCCAGGAGAGAAAGGTTCATCACAGAACATACAGAGGCCTTTTCTGCGTCGTTCTTGCATCTCTTGGTATGAAAACTTTCGTGGGTTTTTTCTGGGTTTTTGTGGAGTGGGTTTGGTTTGAAGGTTGTGTGTTTGGGTGGTTCAGGGGAAGGGAGTAGTGGTATTGTGTTTGGTTTTTTGTGGGTGTTGGTGTATTTGGAGTAGGTATTGAAAGGAGCTCGGGTTTGTTTGGGTTGGCTGTGGGTGAGGTAAGATTCATGGAGAGTTGCGAGGCGAGCAACATCAGAGATATTTGTGACCTCGAATTGACGGACGTGTAAGGAGAGCTGTGGGTTGAGGTTGGTCAGGAAGATACTTAAGGCATGTTGATCCGGGAGAGTTAATCGGGTGAGAGCATCTTCGAACTTGTCTAGGTACGTCTCGACCGAGTCTCCAGCTTGTTTTAGACTCACCAAAACTGACAACGGATCGCTGGAAGCTTCACCAAACCGTTTTGAGAGAGCAATAATGAAATCGGACCATGATGGGTACAGCCTGAAACGGTTGTTCATATAGTTGTGTAGCCACTATAAAGCTTTCCCTTCCATGTAGATGGAAGCCATTTGAACTTTTTCTTCAGGTGGAGTGTTGTCGAGCACAAAGAATTGCTCACATCTATAGATCCAGTCGCGAATCCGTGTTCTGTCGAAGGTAGGGAAGCCCACCTTGGTCAGACGAGTTGAAAGACCACCAGAGACGGGATGGTGAGGAGGGGCGCGAGTTGGTTCTATTGGTCGCTTGCCGTTAGAAGCACTAGCGTAGTTCGACAGATCCGGTGGGTCCGGAGGTCGTGGTAGCTGAGATGTCGAGGTGATGTCGCCGGAGACAGACATAGGAGTGTCCGGGGTACGGCGTGTTTGTTCCGTCGACAGGTTCGTCAGCTTAGACAGAAGAGACTCCATCATTTTGTTTGACTTAAGCAGATCTTGCTGGGACTTCACGAGGTCTGCGATTTGGCCCTTAATCTCGTCGGTGGTTTGCTTTTGTTCATCGATCTGTTTATTCATGGTTTGTAAGCGAGTTGCGTGAGCTGCGTCGGCCATGGAAGAGAAGGTCCGAGGTAACCTGGCTCTGATACCAATGAGACAGGGAAAATAATCAGATAAACCAATCTAGGAATTCACCAAGAGAACTAAGATTAGTAAGAAACAGAGCTGAAAGATGATCGTAGAGTGAAAGAGAGATCACCTCAAAGAACTGAATCCAATGACAAGCAAGCTTAAGCGCCGTCAAGAGGAAAGAGATAGACAATAGAGAAGAAGAAAAGTAGTTCATTGATTAGGTTTCTGCAAATGGCAAACGATGCCTTACATACCACTGTTCATTACCACAAACCGGTAGGAATAACTTACTAAACCGAAGAGTAAACCGGAGTACATTGCAATGTATCCGTTACACATAAAGATAGAGATAAAAGGGATTTGTAATCCTGCTACAAAATGTTAAAGATAAGATATATATATATATATATATATTTTTGATTTCTATCTAATTATATGGTTCCATCAATATCATAAATTAGATAAGATTTTTTTTTTGTAAATGTCAAATTCAAGAGTTCCATAATTTATAGCATCCAAAGCACTAAAGTTAGTTAGATAAGATTGTCTCAAATTCATATATTTTCTATAAATTTAACAATTTAAACAGATTTCACCTTTAATTAGAGCTAATAATTTATACTATATTATATTTAAATTATTCATTTATAGATAAATTTTAATATCACTACTACTCAAGAAAATATCATGATCCCAACGTTATTAATTTATAGAGATTTTATTGTGTTTTTGTGAAGATATCAAAAAAGTCTTTATAAACAATTGGCCCAACAATTGGCTTTCTTAAAATCAATCTATAAGATTTGTTGTCAAATAATTATATATATAAAAAAAGTCTTTATAAACTCTAAGTCTCTAAACCATAAGCTAAAAGATAGGGAAACATGGCGTCATCGAAAACAACGATCTTCATCATTTTTGTTCTTTGTCTCTCATGTTAGTCTCTCTCTCTCTCTCTCTCTCTCTCTCTATATATATATATATATATATATCTCTAACATTTTGATCAGTCGATCTTTAAAACGGAATTAACATATTACAAATATTGTATGTGTTTACAATTAATAGGTACATTGTTGGTGAATATCTTTGGAGTAGAGGCCATTGCTGGTGACATATCATGCAAGACAACATATGAGTGTGTATTGCGATGTTCAGAAGACGAAGCGAAATGTATTTACGGACAGTGCCATTGTCCGCGTCTTCCGCGTCTAAAACTCGAGAATGAGCCCACCAATATTATGCAAGACGGATAGTGATTGTTCTGGTACTCATACTTGCGTTACTGGTAAATGTACTTGTGAAAGCTTTTGCCACACCTAATTGTGAATTTTATTTCACGGTTTAGGTGTTTACAACATAAAATAATATATGTTGTCATAAATAAAATATAACAATTTATAAAAAATGAAAATTTTAATAGTCCTTACTATATATTAACTAAACTATTAACCTCGTTATATTTTTTTAAATATGTTATAACTGATTTACTTAGCCCAGGGCATTCGGGTACTCGGATCGGGTTCGGGTTCGGATTTTTCGGGTAGAGCAGTTTAGGACCCAATATGGTAAACATAAAAATTCGGTTCGGGTCTATTCAGGTTCGGGTCGGTTCGAGTATAAATTTTCAGTTTAGGACCCAATAGGACTCAATTTTTATGTTTACCCTACGGTGTCAAAATGAGCCGTAGCTCGCGAGCTAACTCAGCTCAGCTCAGTTTTTTATAAGCATGAGTTCTATTTTTTAGGATCATTTAATAAATGAGCTATATGATCGAGCTCAATTTAGATCGCGAGTTATATGAGCGAGCTTTAATGAACATGAGCTAGATCATGAGCTCCACTTTTTTTAAAACTAAATATTATATATTATATTATAATATTATAGATATATATATTACAATATATAGAATATTTATAATATATTTTTTCCATTAAATAAACAAAATAGAAAATCTTAATGGAAAATCATAATTAAACAAAATTGGTTGTTTGGCTTTACAACGGACGACCATTGTTTTTTGCTAGCCTATGTCTTAGCATGAACTGTATATACAAGTTTTAATTTTTTAAATTTACTTGCAGATGAAGACGATGAAGATGTTGCTCATCTCAAGAACAAAACTCTCACCCGAAATAGTTTTTTTATCATTCAATTATTTTTAATTAATTTTAATTTAAGTTTTAACTTTTAGTAGTTGGTTTTATTTACGGTTTGAGAACTAAAACTTATTTTATTTCGATTTAGTTTTAATGTTTAATTTTTGCATTATGTTATCGGTTTTATTATGATTTTTTTTAATAAAACTTGAATTATTGCCATTATAATATTTGTTTATATTAGCTCGCGAGTTTGCTCATCTAACTCGTGATCAACATGATCTGAGTTCGAGTTTACATATTGAAGCTCATAAAATAAATGAGCTGAGCTGAGCTGGCTTATAAAATATCCGAGCTCGTCATGATCTGAGCCGAGCTGAGCGAGCTGGCTCATTTTGACACGTCGTAGATAAGAGCAAAATGTAACATGTCCATTGCTTTTACTTGAGCCTCTCTACATATCTTCTTTTCCACCAGTCTTCACCTGTTTCTTCTTCTTCTTCTTCTTCGTCTTTTTTCTAATTCTTTTGCCTTCCACATATGGAGGATAGATGCTTGACTTGAGTAGGTTTGGATCATTAAGATTAAGATCCTCAACATAGTCTGTAAAGACGTAGACTAGTTTGTAGTATTCTCCAAAATCTTGGGTTTCAAAGCGTTGGAGAGTGTTCGTCTTTGGACTGAAGTAGAAAACATAAAACGGTTCTCCAGGTTTAAAACTTTCCATGGACAAAACAATTTCATCTCTAGCAGTCACCCCCACGACGAAAACACCAAAAACATTGACTTCATTATCCCACACAGTGTATGCGTATTTGGACCATTCTTGTTTCTCTACATCCTCTAAAACCCACACACGAAATTCCAGTCACCTAAGTAATACAAAACCCCATTGATGCATACCCCTTCAGTCGACGTATTCTCATGTCTTAAAGAACATGTGGTCTTTCTCCACTTTGGTTCCCCGGTTCCTAATGTCAGAATTTGATGATCATCAGGACCAACCGGAGAAGCCATGAACAATACCTTGAATTGCTTGTTAATCGGATCAAACCCTAAAAAGCAAAATGCATCTCCGACTTCGTACCTTGGCAGATAAGGTAATGCTTCATACCGTCCTGTTATTGGGTTACATATGACAGGCACTTCATGGGAATCTGTCTGGTTGATCAACACACCGAGAAAACAGATCAAACCAGAGGCATAGCTACATGTAAATTGTCTTTTATCACTATCACAGATCTTTATATTTCCTGAAGGGAAGTTCAGATGAAATTTGGCCGCTACTGGAAGAGAATAAGAAGACGACTTCTCATACGCAGTTTGATACTGAGGCAATGAGAAGAAGCTCCACGTTTCCTTATTTTCGATGGCCAATAAGAGACGCGGCTGAGCTGAGGACCTAGTCAGGAACAACTCAGTGAAATATGGAAGACGAAGCATTGATTCCCATAGCTTCGACACGCAATGAAACCTAGCTATTGACTTTGGAGGTAATCTCAACATGATCTCGTGGATGAGTTCTTTAGGGATGGAATCTAAAACCATGATTGTTTTATTTTGCTGATCGAACACAAAAAAAAAAGAGATACGTTACAACTTATATTAAAAGCTAGAGAAACCCTAGATTCTAAGAGACCTTTGTAACCAAAAGTAAGAGAATCTAGAGAATGAAAGAACTATTTATAACTCATACGAATGAACGGCTGCGCAGAGCCGTCTCTACACTATTAAAGGCCACAACCAAACTAAAAAAAAGGGCTGTTCAAAAATATTTTTTTAACAATTAAATGAAAGTAAAACAAATGAAAAAAACAGAATTCTAAACTTGTTGAGATTGAAAAAAAATTGAAAACAGAATTAGGGCTGGGGGTTTGACGATAAGGAAGAAGAAGAAGTGGAAGATGTTTTAGGTTTATAAATTTGTTTATTATTTTTCTTTATTCCTATTTTTTATAATTTTCATTTAAGTAAAATATACTTTTTTCTTTTAATCTCGAAGTTATATACATGTGTATATATATATATTCATTTTTATTAATTTTGGCTACGAAATTTGGAAAAAAACAAATTTGCTTAAAAAACGGAAAAATAAAAAATTTGACTTAGTGAGGAATCAAACTGCAGAAACAAGATGCACATGCCAATCTTATTACCACTAGGCTAGGGAACAACTATTGGGAAAAAAGGCCGGAAATATTTTATATATTGATGGGCCGCAAGCTTATGTTTCATGGGCCTGGCCTTTGGGCCGGCTTTGCGGCTGCGTTGTCTTCGAGGGCTTAAACTAATCACGCAGTAGGTTGTTTTACTAAGCCAATCTACTAAACTTATGTGAGAAGTTTTTTTTTTTTCTTTTAGTAGAAGTTTTACTTTTATCGTCTAGCCTCCTTAATCTGCATAATTGTTAATACACATATATCAAAAGTTTCAATACAACTAAATTTTGTAAATCTTTAAATTAGTTGTAGTCTCAATTTCATTTTTCCAAGAAACCATTCTAATAACTTCTTAAACGATGATTGAAGTTTTTTTTATAGTATATATACAGTTTTATAAATATGTTATTTGGGTTTGCTTCATATAATACAAGTTTGGAAAATTTAATCAATTTTGGGTTCAAGTGGCTAAAAAAGGATCAAAAAATTTCAAGATAAAATACATTATGAATACACGTCCAGTAACCATATACAATACATTTCAATTTCAAGTCAAGATTTATATATATCGGCCTACAATAAAACGAAAACCCATTAACTTCAAGTCTCACAAGAAAACCTTCAGATTCTTCCCACTCCACGGCTCCTAAACATAAAAAAGAGCACCCAAATTGTATGACATGACATCTAAGGGGTCTCTAAGAACCCAAAACCTTTCAAGCTTTAGCCTAGCTAGATCCAGTTCATCTTTATGTTGGTGTGCTACTCCGTCTCTTCTCATCTGATGAATCTGAAAAAGAAAGATCTGGTTCTGATTCTTCTATCTTCGGGTAAATGGCTTCATAAATTTCTGACCTGAGTAGCTTTGAATCGTTAACATTAAGATCTTCTACATGGTCTGCAAAGGCGTAAAGCCTACTAGAATCGTCTACAAAGACGTGGACTCTACTAGGATTGTCGACTGCCTCATGGTATTCTCCAAAACCTTGTATTTCAACACGTTGGAGAATGTTCTTTTCGGGATTGAAGTAGAAAATATAAAAGGGTTGTTTAGATTAATAATCAGCCATCGACAAAACGATTTCACCGGTGGCAGTCACTGCAACGATGGACACGTAATGATCCAAGAACTTATCATCCTTCAAAGTGTAGGCATATTTTGACCATTCCTGTTTTTCGGCATCCTCTAGAACCCACACACGCAACTCTACGGCGTCATCAGCGTAATCATCGTAATAAACCAAACCTAACTTTCCCATATAGTTTACCAATTCACAAAAGCTTTCCGGGTAAATAAACTCGAATTTCTCAGACCTAACATCAAAGCAAACTATCACAAATTCAAGTAAATCCTCAGACGTGTCACCTAAGTAATACGAAACCCCATTGATGCATATCCCTTTGCTCACATTCTCATGTGTTAAGGAACATTTTATCCTTCTCCAACTCATTTCTCCACTTCCTACCGTCAGAATTTTATGGTGATCATAACAAAATGGGTAAGACATGAACAATACCTTGTACTGCTTGTCAATAGGATCAAAACCCAAAAAGCTATACGTCCTTCTGTACCTATATAGAATAGGTAAGGTTGCATACCTTCCCGTTTTAGGGTTAAATATCACAGGCACTCCATCGTAATCCCCCGGCTTGACTCGCATACCAAACAAATACATCAAACCACCGACATAGCCACAAGAAAATTGTCGGTCAGTACGAAGATATGTCCGCATATTGTCTGGAGGGAACTTTTGATGAAATTCAGCAGTTACTCAAGGGAAGAAGATGAAGACTTCTCATAAGGACTCTGAGGCAACGAGAAGATGCTCCAAACACCATTATTTTTGATGGCGAATATGAGCCGCGGCTGAGCCAAGGACCTGGTCAGGAACAAGTCAGTGAAATATGGACTACGAAGCATTGAACTCCATAGCTTCGACACGCAATGAAACCTAACGATCGACTTTGCAGGCAATCTCAACAATATCTGGAGGATAAGTTCAGTAGGGATGAAATTTGAATCCATGTTTGCTTTCTGTTTTGCTGAATGTTGCTGATCGAACACAGAGGAAAAGGCGAACAACGTAGGCAACTTCTAGGGTTTGGAGGAGGATAGCTTTTTCGCCGAGCTAAATTGAATATACAGATATGAATAGCGGTGGAGAAAAGAGAAACTTGTATATATAGTAACATTTTTAAATATATTTTTGGTTATATAGCTTTGTAATATTTGCATTTAAATTTTTACCATATCGTTAAACACTTAAACCTAAGAATTATGAAAGTTTATTTATTAAAAATTTATTACTCTATTCGATTTTTTTAAGCACAAAATATTACTTTACAATATTTATTATGGTAAAATCAAATTTTGTATGGTATGAAAAATGCAAAATCACCAAAAAAAAAGAAGAAGCTAAAGTATCTCGACTCAAATAGTTTTTCCTTTTTAACTGACGCTGTTTAAATGTACAATAACACAAAAAAAAATATAAATATTTTCCATATTTTCCTTGGACAACGATGACGGATTATAATAATGATTTTAATATACCTATTTTTTATTTGAGTATAACCGTTTGATAGATATACTTTCTTTGTTCTTACTTCTTAGAAGATAAATTTTCTAGGCTTTTCAAACATATTAAGAAAACATTTAAAGGTTAGTTATAATTGTATAAATTTTTGTGATTCACAACTTTTTAGAATTCTAAACCAATAGTATTTAGTTATTTACCTTGAAATTTGTAAATTGCAATTAATAATGCATCGATAAATTAAAACAATTATCTTTTTGAAACAAATTGTTTTCCCTTCGGAAAATAATTTATTGATGATTTTTTCACTTTTATATTAATTTTGAAAATTAAAAAATTAAGTAATTATAAGATCAAAATGAATTAGAATATGTTTTGTCATTATAATAATACTATAAGAGATTAATTAGAATAATTTTTCTTTTATATTTTGAAAAAAAAGTTTTAAATTTTCTTTTTTGAATTTTTGTTGGTCAACGCCGGTCAACATCGGTCAATGCCGGATTCCAACGAAAGGTGTACTAGAATAAAATGATCGTGATGTTGACCATATGTCGATATATAGTTGACATATGTAGGCATGTAATACATATAGTTTGTGTAATTAGCTATACATTTATGTAGTTGAGATGTCTAATCATGTATTCTGCTATACTTCGTGTAGCTGGCTATTTTTTTCCTATAAATAATTCTTATAGCCAGTTTCATGTTAGCGGTTGCGCCTTAATATTTGTGGCTATAACATCGTAGCTTAAATAATTCGTGTTTTTTTTTTTGCTAAATAACCTTATAGCCACGAATATTAAGGCGCAGCCGCAAACATTAAAGTCAACGAAGTCCAAGTGCGGAAGCTATTTAAGACATTGTGAAGATAATTAACATATCCAAAATTTAGCTTAAACTATTTAAATTTATCTAATTTTTAAAGGATTTAAATTTATCTAATTTGTAACCAAAACCCGAAAGTACCCAAACCAAAATTATACCAAAAAATCAAAAATTATCCAATAGGGTTCTATTTTCCTAAATCTATATAATCCGAACCCAAACTGATCCTACCAGAACCCAGTCCGAAAACCCGAATACGTTGACCTAGAAAAAACAATCCCTATATTAATAAAAGAGAAGTACAAAATAGAATACGGGTCGGATCAAAATTAAAAAATTAACCCGATTTCAACAATTGGATACCTCAAAAGTGGATATTAAATTGGGTTTGGATACATACATTGGATACTTTTCATATCTAATTTTAGGATTGTATTATTTCCATAACTAATGATAGGATTTCCAAATATTTCTCTAACTAATTTAATATAATCTATTAAAATAATTATTATTTTTCTTTCACTTTTATTTGATCTTATTTTTAGTTTATGATATTATACTATATAATATAAATATTTAATAAAAATTGAAATTTTTTTTGCATATAATGCAATTTGAATTTTTCAAAACGAACATAGAATACACAACTACACTCGCTTATATTTTGGACAATGGTTTAAAATCATTATAAGTATGACCAATATTAAAACCATTGTTACATGAGCATATTTAAAATTTCAAAAAGTTTCAAAATGTTATGATTAAAAGGTTCAAATATATAAAAAATTTAGAATTAAAAATATTGAAAATATTTTTTTTAAGACATAAATGTAATTTTTGAGATATAATTTTTATTTATAAAATATATTATATATCAAATTATTTAAAATTTAGATAGTTCACGGGTAGTTTGTTAAAATCATAATTATAATGATAAAGTGAGTTATGAATAATGTTTTTTACGAAATGAATTCTGTTACGGGTTGGTTCTTCAAAAAATATATTGTATATTTGTAATTTTTATGTATATTCCTACTTCTACTACAAAAATGGTCAAAATGAATATTTTATGGACAAATATTATTTCGTGCTGTTAAATTTTCACCGTGTTTTTGATTGTATCAAAACTTAATATATAATTTTTTACTCGCTTTTTCCTTTATTATTTTTTTAAACTTATTATACAAATATATGATTCACCGTAATCGTCTGGACTGCAAAAAATATAATTGTAACGTATTCTAATCCGTTGAAGATTATATATATGTAATTATTTTCCCCCGTGCTGTAGCGCGGGTCCGAACCAATTTATTTGACATTTTCTTATCGCGAACTGGTGCCCAAAAACCGGGACCAAGTATGGCAACGATTAACGAGAATTGGCTTAACCTGGAAGTCAAGATAAATTAAACCTATCTTTTCATAATTTGAACATATACAACCGTTATGGTTTATATTATTTGTAGAATTGATTATCTTTTCCATAATTTCGTATAGGTATATCAAAATTATTTTTCATACAAACAATGAATTTGTTTTACAATAAGGGGGAGTTATTGGCTTGAGATTTAATAGGATTTTTAATGAGTTTAAATGTTAGGTAAAATATGTTGTAATTTAATCAAGACGTTTATAAATTCTCCTAAAATTTAGTGTTATTAGATGTAGATTCGTAAAAAGTAATTTAAAATCATAATAATTCTAGAGTTATTGCATTAAAAGTTTTTAAAGTCATTAAATTTTTTGTGTTATTCAACTTAAACAAGAAAATATTGGATTGTTAATAAATTAAAATATTATGTTACTGGTTTAGGATTTTATATATTTTTCTTCATAAGATAAAGTCATGAAAACACCAACATAAAACAAAGAGAATTTTGAATCATGAAAGTTGGACTTTGTACGGTTATTTTAAAGGAGTAAGATAAAGTGAGTTGGAACTGGACATGCACAAATGGTAGTAAAGTTACTTGTTGATGCCGTTCACCAAAACTAGTGTGATACGGTAACTTTAGCAAGCTAACGGTGGAGCAAAAACTTTTGCATTTTATCATTAACAATCATCACCGGAAATTTAGCATGTTCATTAAAGTAAACATATTTTCTTACTTTTATAAAAGAAATAAATATTATTTTTTCCTTTTTGTAAAACCTAAATTGATTGTACGAAACCTATGCTTAAAAAGCAAATAAAAAAAACAAAAAGATAGTTTGTAAGGTTCGAACTTGTATTATTGTGGACTAAAATGTAAACTTAACCACTACACCTAAATAAACTATTTAAATTAATACTTTTACTTTGTAATATATCTATATTAAATTAATAAAACGTTATTTTCTGAAATGTAATAAATATTGATTCTAATTTTGTAATTTTATTATGATTTAATTACAAAATACAAAATTTACCGTAAAGTTTTTTATTTATTCAAATGACAAGGGTTTAATTATGCAAATATTACAAAATAAAATGTTACTTTCCAAAAGGTACTTTGAAAATATTAATACATATATATTAATAGTCTCTTTAATATATCTATATTAACAAAACTAGAAATCAATATTTATTACATTTCACAAGATTTCCTAAAATCTCTCCCTAATAAATTAAACATTTCTCCAATATCTATATATATGATCTTATTTGTTTTAAAATTATATTGTTATATAAAACATAGGTATATTAAAAATATAATTTTTCGAAAACGGATGAATATAACTCAATCAATACAAAAAATGTATGTACTAAAGTATTACTTATAATTGTGTAACACAGATTATGTGATAGAACGAATTATAAATTACATAATTATGATTATATATGTTTTTACGGGTTGTCTACTATAGTCAAACTCACAAAATATTTTAATATGAAATTAGACTATTTAAACGAAAGATGTTGGATGACAAAAAAAAATAATAACAAAAATAGATTTTTTGAGAAATGCCCTTTTTGCTCTACCTTTTTAAAAATACCCCTATTTTTTTATCCATTTTCAAAAACACCCTTTTTCAAATATGAAAATTATGAACTTTTATATCGTTCATAAGGTACATTAAAATCATCATTACTATCGGGAGACTAATTCTAAATATTTATAAGGTTTTAAAAGGTTCTAAATGGTATTTATAAGGTTTTTATAAGGTTTTTAAAAGGTTTACAAAATTTTTATAAGGTTTTTAAATGATTTTTAAAAGGTTTTTAAAAGGTATTTATACGGTATTTACAAAATATATATGTAAATTTATACACATATAAAGATAATTTGTGTCTATAAATATAAGCTTACTTATATTTTCTTGATAAATTTCAAAATTTATAATGATTTTTTGATAAACTTAGAAAGAGGGGTATTTTTAAAAAGTGGTATTGAAAAATAGTACTTTTAAAATTCCCCCAAGATGTTATGCCAACATCATTTCATTATTTTGAATATAAGACAAAATATATTAGTTACATAAGATCTTTTAAGATATCTTGCATATCTTCCGTTTAAAAAAATAATATTTACGTATATATTTTTCAAATATATTTTCTCTTTTATAACAATTAAAATAATTTTAGGAGTTAAAAGAAAAAAAATTTGAATTGATTTTAAATTTTATTCCTTAGGAGCCTTACATGCACCTTTTGGTTATAAATTTCACACATATTACATTATTGATGAAATAATGAATACTTATATATATATATATATATATACTAGTCGGTTGTCCGCGCTACGCGCGGGAGTTTATTATGTTGTTTATGAGTAATTGGTTCGTATTTTATTTTCTACTTCTTTTTTTCACTATACCATACTTTACTTTTTTAAAACTTAGATTGTGTTTGTATAGAAAAACTATTGAGTTTTAGCCTCATTAGTTGTTGAGAAATTAAGTGTGTATAGTATAAGTCGAAGTGTGGGCGTAAACGGAAGTGCGGTGAAAAATCATTGAGAAACGTGTGCTATTAGGGTTTCTACCAAATATAGATCTAGATGTTAATATTTTGTGCCTTTTATATGTTGGCATGAAATTTGAACATGATTTGTGGGTTTCGGGCGGATTGTTATATTTTTAATTGTTTACATTATCTCTTTATATATTGTCATAATTTATTTTTTTGTTTTATGTTATTCTTTTTTGGATTTGTCGTAATTATATCTCGTAATGATCATTTTTATACTATTATATATTTGTTTCTGATTTTATGTTATATATATTTTTTGTTTTGTTTTTCATATGGAACAATTTTTAAATTTAACATATTAGTATAATTTACTATATATTTAGTGTATTTCATTTAATAATGTTTTTTATTTTTATTTTCAATTTTTATGAAATATAGTTAATTTTTTATTTTGTTTATTAGTTTAACATATGTGTTGTATTGGAAAAAATTAGTTAAATTCATATTAGTAACCTTTAAAGAAATATTATTTTTATTTTCACGTTTTTATACGTTTAAAAAAAATGAGAATTGATGTTTCGGTCCGACCTATCTCATTTATGTTAGAAAATTTTGTGAGACATAAATTACATAGATTTATATTCTCAAAATTTCTTACTTTCTTTTCTATTCTCGTTAAATCCCATTATATTTAGGTTTACATTGTGTAAATATAATCATATATATATATATATATTTTAAACATTCACTAAAAACTATAATCTATTATTTATATATTTCTTAGTATAATCGATAATTAGTAAGTTTTTTTAACTTTTAAACAAATCATCTTTTTAGTTTTATAATGTATAATATAAAAAAAACCTTTCATATTCCTTTTTGAAAAACTTATTTACATAGGTTTAAATCTTAAAATTAAATGATAAAATGGTATAATTAATTTTAAAAATTAAATAATAAAATGAGGTGGATGATGATGTGGCATAAGGAGAAGAGAGAAAAAGTTAACTTTATATATATAGATATATTATAAAACTTTACAGGAAACATAATGCTTTTTTAATAATAATTAGTTAAATTATTTCAAAATTAAATTGGATTAAAACCTTTAATACGAAATTTGTGAATAAAAAAAGATGCACAAAAATTAATTTAATTTCTTTTTTTGTTTATCTAAATGATTTTAGTTAAATAGTTTAGGAAATATTTAATTCACGTATAGGAATAGTAATGAAAACATAACATATTGAGATTCTTCACCTAATATATTTCCTTAAATAAAAATTATAATAACTATAAAATCTTTTAGATATGTGAAAATTTAGATTAAAGATCAAGATTTAATCGACAAATAAATAATTGCGATAAAATCTTTCATTTTCTTCTTAAATCCGATTAAAGTATGTAAACTCGATTAAGCATGTATTTTATTATATTTGAAAACTTTGATGTAAATCTAATGGGTACTTCAGCTTTAAAGTATAGATAAGAAATATATATATATATATATATACCATATAATTTGGAGGATAAAACTTTAAAAGGAATATTAACCATTTTATATAAAAAAATTACATATATGATGATAAGAAGTAGGAATAAATAACCTTTGAATGCATACCACCTTTTTTGTTTATTGGGAAGGATGTTGTTGATCTTCATAGTTTTCCCAAATACCTCAAAATCTCAAGCTACTACATAAAAAAGTAGATCACACTTAGTTGTTTAAAAAAAACTAAACACATTAGTTGTTTTAAACAAAACTAAACACAAAAAGTAAAATATTATGAGTAAACATTGATTAAAAACGATATGAAAGCATGTGTTGTGAAAATTTGTATTAGTTCATGCTTTGTTTTGTGAGATATATATTTTGTATCCCTTTTGAAATGAATGTAAACTAAGAAAACATGTAATGATTTATATACGCGGTAAAACTGGGGGTAGTTAATATTTTAGAATATTTGGTTTGAGATTTAATTTTTAAAAGAAATAATTTTATTCAATCGCAATCACTAAATTATCGTGATTTTATTGTTAAATATTAAATAGTATATCCGAATATTCCATTTTTAGAAAGATTTAGAATAACAAATCATGTTTATATTTAATAGGCGAATTTAATTATCATAAATTAGTAAATTGTTATAAATTAATATATAATCGGTTGATTTTGCCTAAAATAAATTAATAATTTTGATATAAACGGTTTAGATTTTAAATGATTAAGGAAATATATATTTATTATGGATCAAGTAAATGAACGATTAAGATTTAAACTACAAATTAATAAACAGTAGATATTAACTCTTTGAACCCGATTAATAGATCCGAGTGATTACTTAGATCCGTGTGTAATCAAGTTAACATTATATTTTATTTTATTTGAAAACATTAGTGTAAAACAAATGAGTACTTCAGCTTTAATAGTATTGATACAATAGTATAATTTTATATTAGAAAAAGACATTATAAAATACTGTTCTGCAGTGTACGACATGTTAAATTCTAGTTTATACTCTATAGTAATGTGGTCCAACTCCAACAGATTTGGTATAATTTCAACCGGACATTAATCCGGTTAAGATCTTAAAAACAATGTTAATTAAATACCCAAAAAGGAAACTGATCATCTCCCAAATACAAAACGTTTTATTTCGCGTCTGATTTGGATTCGCACTCAAAAAAAAAAAAAAAAAGTCACTCTAAATAATCAACACTCTTGCCTAATTCTCCCTTCTCAATTTCTCGCCGGAAAAAAAATTCTCCGGCAGCTCAACTATGGCGGCGTCGGATTATCCTTGTTGTGGAGCTACGTTTTGGCTCTTCGTCGTGATTAGCATAACTCTTGTATCGTTCGCTGGTTTAATGGCTGGTTTAACACTTGGTCTCATGTCTCTTGGATTAGTCGACCTCGAAGTTCTCATCAAATCTGGCCGTCCTCAAGATCGTATCAACGCCGATTGAATTGGGTTCTTGTTAGGTAAGATTTATCCAGTTGTGAAGAATCAGCATCTTTTGCTCTGTACTCTTTTGATCGGAAACTCTATGGCTATGGAGGTAATATAGTGAAAGATTTGATGCAGAGACTTGATGGTTATGATGATGATGATGATGATGATGATGATGATGATGATCTCTCTTTGTTATGTTTTGATTGTAGGCTTTGCCGATATTTTTGGATAAGATTGTGCCTCCATGGGCTGCTATTCTTCTATCAGTGACTCTTATACTCGTGTTTGCAGAGGTTTTTCCACATCTGTTACTTGTGATTCGTTTTCGACATATTTAGTTTTGGGATTTGTATAGTTTGTGATCATATTGAGTATCTGTAGATCATGCCACAAGCAGTTTGCACTCGATATGGGCTTAAGGTTGGAGCGATAATGGCTCCGTTTGTTCGTGTTCTTCTTATATTGTTCTTCCCTATTTCATATCCAATCAGCAAGGTAGAGAGAGGTGTGTAATTCCTTTTCTGGCTTTATTTAGAATTGGTCGGCTAAAATTGTTGTTGCTTCAGGTTCTTGATTGGATGTTGGGTAAGGGACATGGTGTTCTTTTACGGAGAGCAGAGTTGAAAACATTTGTGACTTTCCATGGAAATGAGGTATGCAGCTTTCACTACTAACTTACTATTCGGTCTTCCAAACGCAGTAGTTCTAGAAATGTGGCTTCACCGTGGTGTCTCCTACAGAGAACCTTTCTAACTGACTTTTGTACATGATTCTTGTTTTGTTAGGCTGGGAAAGGTGGAGATCTAACAAACGATGAGACTTCTATCATCACAGGTGCACTTGAATTAACTGAAAAGACGGCAAAAGATGCAATGACTCCCATATCAAATGCGTTTTCCCTTGATCTTGATTCGACTCTTAATTTGTGGGTTTTCTTTTTCGGTTCTGTTTCCTTTATCTTTCTATATACGCTTATCCATCATGCTTAACCATGCTATCATCTATAATACAGGGAAACTTTGAATACAATAATGTCAGTTGGTCATAGCAGAGTTCCAATTTACTTCAAAAACCCAACACATATAATTGGACTCATTCTGGTACATATCTTTCATATTGCTCACTCCATTATTTTTTCATAGTTGATATTTCTATCTTCTGGGCACTCGAAGTAAACTAGTCGAGCTTAAATATAACCATTTAAGCCAATGTGTAGTCTACTTTACGAGAGAAAATTTCCAAAAAGACCATCTTGTAACTATCAAATCTTGCATTCACATCTTAACTGGTTTCTCTTTTACAATGATAAGGAGTAGTTATATATGAAGAGTATGACTTTCCCCTTCACAACATGTAATGTGTCCTTATGCTGCTGATACAGGTTAAAAATCTCTTGGCAGTTGATGCTAGAAAAGAAGTTCCTCTGAGAAAAATGTCCATGAGAAAAATCCCGCGGTAAATGACAGCTCTCTAATGTTTGATTTTTTCTTACATAGTTTTTGACCAGGATTGTATAGCATTTACACAGAGTTCTATTTGCAATTTTTTTTTGTCTCCAGTGTCTCTGAGACGATGCCACTATACGATATCCTAAACGAGTTTCAGAAGGGCCACAGTCACATAGCAGTTGTCTACAAGGATCATGACGAGCAGGAGCAATTTCCCGAAACAAGCGAAAATGGTATTGAGCGCAGAAAAAACAAGAAAACTAAAGATGAACTTTTTAAGGACAGTTGTAGGAAACCAAAAGCTCAGTCTGAGGTATCAGAGAAGGAAGGTATGACTTAGCGACTTTCATAGATAAACATGAAAAGACATGGTAGCTTAATGTTTTTTTGGAATACAGTATTCAAAATTGAAACTGGAGATGTAAAATCTGGCAAGAGCGAGAACGGTGAAGAGCAGCAAGGGAAAACGAGTTTATTGGCTGCTCCAGCTAAGAAGCGACATAGAGGCTGTTCGTTCTGCATTTTGGATATTGAGAATACCCCCATACCTGATTTCCCAACAAATGAAGAAGTTGTAGGAGTTATCACCATGGAGGACGTTATCGAAGAGCTTCTTCAGGTAATTGAAACCAAATCATAAGCATCTGTTATTCTGCTTTAGTTATCAGCCCTGGGCTAAGTGTGTTTTCTCTGATTTCAGGAAGAGATCCTTGACGAAACTGATGAGTATGTGAACATCCACAATAGGATTAGAGTAAACATGCATGCTTCTCAGGAGAATCTACCAAGCGTTACCTCAATCACGCAATCATCATCGGGTTCCACTAGTCCCAACCGAACATCCCATTTGGCCACACCAGATTCGAGTCCAACAACAAAGCTTTCAGATTCAAGTCCTACAACTAAGCCTTCAGATTCGAGTCCTACAACAAAGCCTTCAGGTTCAAGTCTTTCTTAAGTTGATCTGAGTGAAGATAATAATATATAGTTACATGATTATAAAAGAAAGAAAATGGGTGAAGCTGAAGCAGCTTTACTTATTTAATTTACAATTTTCTTTGGTAAAGTTTTGGTCTTTGAGAAAAGGACTTATGATTTACCTTTGTACAAAATTACGCCTGGGCTCTATCACCTTTGCTCCGTATACTACTCGGAGCCATAAGACACTTTTCGTTGTAATGGGAAATTAGTTTGGTGTAAATTTTATAAAATATATTTAAATAAATGAAAAAAAAACTTGTGTTCCCACTCAGTATTTGGATTTTACATATGTCATAGCCTAATGACTTGGTTACGTATTCGGCCAAACTGAGAGCTCCTTGACCTGATATATCACAGATTCAAGGTTTTTTTACAACAAGAGTATCGACGTTTCTCATTGTCAATTTATATGTTTTATCTCTATACTTTTAGTGACATGTTTGGATTGAATTATGAACATAACTCAAAAATGTCACCAATTGTTTGTAAAAATTTGTGTTTGATTTTGAGTTATGATTGACTTACATTTTTGAGTTATTTTTTCTGTAAAATCATAACATGGTTATGCACTTATGAGAAGAATAAAACTAGATTCATCACAAATTTTCCTTAAAAGTGCACTGCAAAATTGTTTACTCATCTATTTCATCTTAACTGAGATGAACAAACAAGAGAGAAACAACACAACAAAAGAAGTTTTCATCCACTCTAGATGAGACGATATACAAGACGGAAACTATTCATCTCTATCTTTTTCATCTTAATTATCCATTTCAGGAATTACCATTTACAGTCTTATGATGCTCCTTAATCGTTGCATTACAAAAAGATGCACACGATCGAAATGTGAGTAATTTCCAAAGAATTCAAGTTACAATATATATATTTTTTTTAACATGAGTCAATAACAACGGTTATATTGTTTTCATTCAAATTTATCTATTATTCAAGTTCGCTTACCAAACTATTCGTGGTTTTATTTTCTTTAGGCACCAAGTCTAACTAGGAAACATCAAAGGTTAAAAAATTAAGAACAAATTTAAACAGTATGTTAAAAGACATATTATAATTAAAATTACATGAAAAATGATTTGCTTCTTTCCAGAATATTTTCTTCGGTTTATACATTGAAAATAATTAATGCACACAGACTCGGACATATATATCTTTCTTTACCCCTTTCTCCCTAAACGACTCAACATTTTCAACACCAAGTAATAAAAGCTACCGTCTCTCGTAGTTAGTTCTACTCATTTTTTGAAAGACGCAAAGAACAGAGTGATCGGAAAAGAAAAAGAAAAGAAAAAATGAATAGAACTTATAAATTACCTCTACTACTTTGAAACAAGTTTGAACCCAAGTTGTCGTGTGAAGTGGGAGCACATATCAAAGAATAAAAATAAACTGCTTTTGGAGTCTGCCTGGAGAATGGTAAGAAGAATGGTGGTGGCTGATCAAGGAACTTTATATCTCTGGGTGACAACAAATTACGACCAGATGATTCCTCGAACCGCTCCAATATTACTCACAATACCGTTTTGTTAGTTGCTTTTGCCAATAAATTGCAGATTTGCTGGCTAGTCGCTCTCACTACTATGTCTATCTGAATATCCCAAATAAGGTTAGAGTTAGCTTTCTCGTAACAATATCTACCGACATGTTCACAATCGATTGCAAAATATCGGGAGAAATCAAGAAGTACCTCCCGATGATCTTTTTCCTTCCATTGCGTCTTTCTTATCTTGGCAACTTGCGCAAAGGAATGGACCATCCCACGGACGAAGCTTACGGCAATTATCTGATCCTGCATGGATTGAGACACCTTCTCCAGGTTTCACTTCTACTTGACACACAGCACACATGAACAGCTTAAACATATTGCAAAGCGGGTACTTTGTATCTAATCTGCAATTAACAGAAAAAGAGAAGAGTTAATGAAGATTAGTAGATATCAAAGCGAAGCTATTTCTATTTCATTACTATATGCTTAAGAAAATATATTCCAGGAATCACACCTCTCCGAAAGCATAGCAGAGCCCTCTTCGAACAATTCCTCAACTACATCAGGTTCTGCATACTCTTTCTCGATATTAGAAGAGGAGTCAGATGATTTTCTTTTGAACATGGACTTTAGCATTCCTTTTCCTTGCTTTTTTGGAGGCGGTAAGGAAGCAGCCGGCTTTTCTAGCGGCAATATATCAACAACAATACAGGTTGTATCATCGCGAAGACCTTTTTTCCCTACAGCTTCCTGTGCGAAGTAATGAAAACATCACGGTACTATAAAGTTAAGTACATAATATATCAGAAATGAATCAACTCAGATACTATACTTTAACAATATGCTCTGCGGAAGATTCAGGTGACAAACCCCGGCAACAATCAAGAGCTTCTTCTGCAGATATCGCATCCCACACACCATCACTTGAGATGATAAGTCGACCACCAGCTGAAGACAGCTACATAACCAAAAATAAAAAATAAGTTTTCAGGATAAACTCAATAATTAGAATGTCAGCTAATGCTATAACTACACAAAGATAATGGTTAAATTAGATTTAGTGATGAGTTTCGAACCTTGACTTGCTTTACATAAGGAACTGGAACAATGTATTCACCAACATCCAGATCTCCAATGGATCTTGAGAGACACAGACCACCAGGCCAACATCGCAGAGGACCAATCTAAAGAACCAAAAAAGATTTAGTTATTAATATTCTTCAATTGGACAGTACAAAGATATTTCCTGTGTGTTATATTCTACAAAGCATAATTTGACAGCCTAAATGCTCACGATTCATTAGCTATGTACATTACAGTTTTCATCCTACAGTCTGGCAAAAAAGCCAATCCTGAAACCTCATCTTCAAAGTTTGCGCACTCAGTTATATTTTTGTTATAAGTTGCTAGAATCAGGAGTGCACAATGACAAATGAATGCACACAGAAGAAAGAGTCAAGTATTATCTAAAAATTACCTCAGTACCACCACCAGTATTTAACCGACCAACTTCACCACCACTTGCAGTGACTCGATCTCGCCTGATAAAAAAAAAACCAAAATATTATGATGTCATTAATCAAGATTATCATTTAGTTGGGTGAATAGCAGGTACAAAGCTGACTTACTCTTCTTCGTTTATTTCAAGCCGATGATCAGCAGACAAATAATATACACCGCCCTCAGCAGGCTCAAGTATGCAACGAGAGTCACCAACAGATGCAACACTCACCACCCATCCTTCTACTATGACAAAAGTTACAGTTGTTCCAGACGTCCTTGCTGAAATGCAAGAAAACAATAAAAACTCAAACAAAGCCTTCACCTGAATGATATAGGACTATAAAGACACTGACAGGTTCACATTTTTTGGAACATTAATCACATCACAAGGTTTTTCATCGATAATCCAAAATTTTCGGTGACAAAATTAGTTCATACCTCTTTCCTGGAAATCTTTATCAGTTTTAACAAATCCTGCAACCAAAGCCCTAGGAAGTGCAGCAACCCACTCATCTCTGTTAAGATCAGAGGGTATTGCAGCTAATACATTGTTCAAGAGATTCTCCTTAGTGTAGATAGCTGCTGCAGAACCATTGTGTCCATCAAAAAGCTGCAAATATACGATTCAATGTTTAACTAGACATATCAACACCAAAATAGACAACTAAAGCTAAAATGACATGTCAATATAATCATTTACAATATATGCATATTAGATAGAGAAATGTGTGTTAATCCTCAATAACTGTACAATCCGTTACAACATTTTTGATCATTCCACGCACTGCAGTTGCAGGAACACGAGAAGACTATGATGGCTCAATTGCCATACTGATTAACTAGCCAGCATCTATTCTCATTCTCAAAAATCCATACGATGGCAGTGCATATAAAGAGAGAGGAAGCAAGAAAATATACCCCAAAAACCGAGAAGGTAGTAACGCCATCTCCCATAACCCGTTGGCACTCTGTCTTAACAAACGTAAAATCCTCTCCTTTCTTGCTCTGATTCGCCTCCCCGTGTATAAGTTCAGGATTGTCTATCTTTTCATTAGCTGATTCACGCTTAAGCAACACAGAAAGCGGAACTGTATGATGTTCTCCCTTAGTTGACATCGTTCCCAACTAAGCTTAACACAAACACAAATATCTGAAACCAAGACTTTAAAAACTTCCTCTAAGCTGCCTCTAGTTCTTCATACAAGAACCTGATACACACACCAAAGAAAAAAAAAATCAATAATCAAAATCGCTTAAAATTCAGTATAATTCATGAGAACGATCTAAAACTTGGTTTCCAAGTTAGTCAAATCAAAAAGCTACAGATTCAACATATGCTTCTAAAATTCCGATCTACATTGTTGGATCAAAACTCAAAAAAAAACTATCGAAAACATCAAATTAGATCTTCAAATTTTTTTTTTAAAAATAACAGAACAAACACAGAATCAAAATGCCTCCACGAATTTGTTCGTTTGCGGATGAATCCATATGAGCAAAAAAAATCAAACGCAATTGGATGATCTGAAAAAGAGAAACCGCGTATTGGTTTTTTTTTTATCAAAAGAAGCGATAAAACTCAGAAGAATCTAAGAATCTCGACTCCGATCACATCGTATGAAGAAACGATAACAATGGTGGAAGAAGAAGAAGGAGGAGGAGATTACGATTTGGATTTGTTGCAATTAGGCGGCGATTTGGAGAACGGAGAATGGAGAATGGAGATTACGCGGAGAGAGAAGACGAAGAAGAAGAAGACGATACATCCTCCGATCGAGAATCACGGATCCCGGCGAAGTGGAGAAATGCCATGGTTTCAACAGCCGTAAGAGAGAGAGAGAGAAGAGAGAGAGAAGAGAAGAGAGAGAGATTAGAGAAAACGCGCAAAGAGAGGAAGGTGAGGTCTCTTCTTTCTTCTCTGTCTTTCTTTTTTTTTTTTAATTAATAATAATAAATAAATAAATAAATCTTCCGCCGTTCTCGCAGCAATAAGCAGAGTTATGTGTTTTTATTCGGCGCTGATTGAAACGCTGTCGTTTTCAGTTATCACGTGGTCGACCTGGCTTAACCCCATCAATCTCGGATTTATGAACTCACACACACACACACAAAATTCAACCCATATATATATACACGTAGACAAATTTTTAGAAAAGAAAATTAGAGTAAAACCTCTATAAATTAATACTCGATAAATTAATAATTTCTATAAATTAATAAATTTTTTCGGTCCCAAGTTGGGACCAGTGTAATTTTAGACACATTTCGATAAAATAATAAGATAATAATTTTTTTGAAAATCCTTTGTAAATATATGGTCCCATCAATATTATAAATTAATAATTGGGTAAATTTTCAAAATATATGTATAATATATACACATTATTTTTGTTATAATTTATTTCTAATATTTTACTACATCAAAAATTGTTACAATTCTCTTTCCAGACATAATAATTTTTATTTTCAGGATCGATCGAACCTGAGTCAATTATTTCCAATCTTTCCCAATTTTTCCTTACCATTAGACTACGGTTGTCTGGGCAAAGACTTGGATCTTGGAATGTTTATTCTATTTTTATGTTATGGTTTATTATATAGGTCAAATATTAAACGTAGACTAATTTCACATTAATGTGTGAGTTCTTTTTAAAAATATTTTAAGCATTGGTCAAGTAAGAAGAAAGAAAATATTTATATGAAAAAGTTATTGGTAAAGTATCAAGTTTGTGTCTTCTTTAAATTATTATCTTACGTGTTGATACACGTTACATGTGAAATTAAGCTTTCCAAATTTCGGATTATAAACACAATAACTCAACCCTTATACATTACCCAAAAAAAAAAAAAAAAACTCAACCCATATATGTAGACTACTTTGCTGGTTAATAGAGGAGCGGATATAAAGATATATGTAACCTACAGCTTTAAGATTAAAAGTTTGTATTTGCAGGTATCCGTATCCGTATCTGTATTTTATGTAAAAAACAGATATGGATACGGATGGTAAAATGACGGTTTATGGATTAGATATTATAAAACGCTAAATCGGATATCTTGTATTTTAAGTACAGATATCCGGTATTTAAATATGCATATCCAGTATTTATATACGGAAATACAGTATTTATATACAAAAATACAGTATTTATATACAAATACGGTATTTTGATTTAAATATCATATATTTCAGTTTTTTTTAACATATGAACGAATATGGTTTCTAAAACTACGGATAATAAGGATACGGATATCTCAAAAAGTCGAATATGCGTTCCGTTAACAGGGCTAGTAGACTACCACGCTTGTTAACACAATAGTCAATAATTAGGTTATTTTTAATTTCTGTATTTATATCCATATTCAAGATATAAATACGATTTGGTGATGATTCTCGTATTAACATCAAAGGGAAAGGGTCGATTTTATTTGTAATCAAAGGAGGATAACGCAAGATTCTAGCGGATGTCTATTACATACCTAATCTTAAAAGTAACATCATAAGCTTAATTAGGACAAGACACTTCTTTCATATATGAGCCTTTGAAACTTACTCAATTCTCTTAAAGGTCATAATCTTAATTTTAATTTCACATAGATTGACTCTTTTATCTATATATACATACATTTTGCTTATTAGGGTTTTAACAAAATTTATTAGTAAAATCTCCAAAATAAATTTCTAAAATTTTTCAAATAAATAATAAAAATCTTAATTTTACTCTGATAAAAAGGAGCGCTGTCGCTTAAGAAAATTACAAAACCAAAAGCTGAGTTCATGAGTACTTGGACCAAAATAATAAAATTCTCTTAATTAAAAGCCTTAAACTCGACCAGAAAATATTGAAGATAACTAAGTTATCTAATCCTAACCGAGTTATGGTTAGTATTTAGGAGATATGTAAATACAAATAGGATTAGGAGTGTTCTCTCTATATTTAAAGAGTAGCCAAGGTGTAGAGAGATTATTAATTCACAGAAAAATAAAAGAAGAGAGAATGGTTCATGAGGATACGCTTCCGTATGAGTTGATTGAAGAGACGCTCTCTCGTGTCCCTCCTAAATCTCTTGCTCGCTTCAGAGCAGTTTCTAAGCAATGGAACAGCCTTTTCGACGATAAGACGTTCATCAACAACCACAAGACGGCCTTTAGATTCATCTTAGCAACCAAATCAAAGTTCTACTCGGTAAGCATCACACCAAAGATACAAGTGCGTGAGCTAACTTTAGATATTCCCGGTTTAGAATCACATACACCTAAAAATTTTGTCGAGTGCAATGGGTTCTTGGGATGTGGCATGGATAAAGGAGTTGTGGTTTTGAACCCGTGGTCAAGACAGACTAGATGGATCGAGCTTGCAAAGGTTAACCAACGTTTGTGTTGTAATGGCATAGGTTATGTGTTTGGTAACAGGAATCTTTTGGAGAATGGTTACAAGACACTTTTGTCTTGTTACAAGGATTCATACCCTACCAGTATGGTTTGGCAAATCCATGATTTTGCCTCCAATGAGGTGATAGACTCAATGTGGAAATCTGTTGGTAGTAGTACTGAGGAAGAAAAAAAAGTTAATCTACACTCCACAAGTGTATCGCTGAATGGAATGTTGTATTGGGTTGCTTCTTATCAAATGATTGATTCCTCAATATTCCTAGTTTCCTTCAATTTTTCCATGGAAAGATTCGGCAAGCTCTCTGATCTACCAGTTCCATATATGGACAACCGCGATATTCTTGTTCTTAGGCTTTATAAGGGGGATCGGTTTTCGCTGTTAAGGCAATGCCCTCTAACAAAGAAGATTGAGATTTGGGTGACCAAGAACGTGGTTACTGAAAACTGGCGCGGTGGGGATGGTGAATGGATGAATTTTATGGAAGTGTCAACTCCTAACTTGCCGGATTTACTAAAGCCAAGCTACTTCATCGACGATAAAAAGCTCGTTGTGTGTTCTTGCGATGGAACTGGTCAAGCTTGGATCTATGTTATGGGGGACAATAAGTTGATCACTAAAACTCAAATAGATCCTATGGTTGATCCATGGCCTTTGCATTGTACTTATTTCCCGAGTTTGGTCTCAGTTCCTCGAGGTCAAAGAGAAGAAGCAGCATTACAAGTTTGATTTCATTAGTCTTGTCTTGTTTTATGGGTTTTGAAGATGCTTAAAATGATTTGGATTTTGGTGTTTTATTTACAACTATCTTTTCTGTTTTATAGTTTTGGTTCTTTGGACATAATAATATTAGTTCTTTGGAAGAATATATTAGCTTTTGCAATAATACTAAAATTGTTTTGATTAGATCTTGCAACACAAGTATCTTTCATATGTTCTGTTCCACATGTTAGCATGTGTTACCAATTTGAGAAACAGTATGGTTCAACATGAAAAAATACAGTATATATAGAAGAAACATGCACCATGTTCTTGAGTGTTCTAAATAACTTATTAGAAATATCAAAAGCTTTTCTTCTGAAACAAGTTAACTTTAGATAATAACTAATTTAGGGTTCAAGGACATAAATGGTGCAAGACAGCAAGAGAAGCTTCTACCGGAGTTGGAGGAAGGAATACATTTTCGCATTCCATATTTTTATCTGGCTCGTTTCAGAAGCGTTTGTGAAACAATGGAACACTCTTTCCAACGACAACAGTTTCCTCAACTACCACTTGGCTCATGTCCATTCTAAATTCATCTTAGGTACCATGTAAAGTTTTTATTTGGTACGCGTTAATCTCTATGATGATCCAAAGATAGAGGTGCGTAAGTTAACCTTAGATATTCTCACGTACCTATGAGAATTATCATCACCATGAGAACAAAGGTTAACAACACATACATCTTCCCAATTAACACAATAGAGAAAGATGGGAGGCTTTGGTACAGAAGGTGATTGATGAGCAAACTATAAAAGTTGTGTAGATAGATATGGCGAAGAAGACTTTTTAGATTAAAGATAGAAATCATATCCCCAAATTTTAATTAGAAGTGGCCACTAGAATCTTATGTTAAAGCTCCAAAACACTCTTTTTGTTGGTCTTGGGGAAGAATATTAGTGAAAAAAGGCAAATGCTTTACATGTGTAACTAGAAAATAATATAAATGGACCGATGAGTTAGCTCAACATCTGATGTGTCTTGAGAAAATCCTACGTGTGAGAAAAGATGTAATATCTATTGTGCCAAACACACAACAACATGAGCAATTCTCAAACTCCACAAGGCTGTCCTGACAAAAGAGTGCGTTCACTACTTATTCTACCTTTAGCTTTCACCTATAAAAGCCTCATTAGTCTCTCTTATTATATTCACCAAACTCACAACAACATTTTAAGCTCATCTCACACTTCTTGCAACTATAGGCTTCTTCATATATCAAAAAAAAAAAAAAAAAAAAAAACAATTATGATGTCTTTCGTCGCAAACTTGATCATCAAGAGCTTTGACCGTGCTTCAATGGTATGTGTTGAAGATGTGGTGGATAGTTCTCGAGCATCTTATGTTGAGAATGGTGGTGATGACGATGACAGTGGCTATGATTATGCTCCTGCTGCTTGATTGTCTCCTACTAGTATATAAATGTAATTTTGGAGAAAAAAGAGATGATAAGGTGATTGATTTAGATATATATCTAGTTAGGTCATGAATGTTATGTACTAGATAGTGTGGTGTGATGAGTCTTCTTATAAATGAACATACATACCCTTGACGGTGGTAGCAAATTCATCTCTTCCTTTAACTAACATCACTTTTTTTGTCTCATAAGTATGGAAATTAATCTAACGTTCATTATACTAAACAAAAATTTTTAGTTTCCTGAACTTTTTTTACTTGTGTGGTGTTTTCTCTTCGGATTTTTTTGTTGTGGTTTCATATATTCACTTAATTCATTCATACAACATTCAATTTTGAAATCGAAGAAAGCCGAATCTAAAGTGTAACCCAACATGTTAATTTTTCAAGATGTGAAGTTTTTTTAAATAGAAATTTAGATGGAAAGGAAGCTAACTTCACATGTATTTACTTAAACCAATTTTCTAATTATCTGTTAGATAATTATCTTCTTTGGTTCACCAAATTCTCTAATCTTTGGCTTAGTTAAAATATACTTCATAAATACATCATAAGAATCTATGTTAGTCCACAAAGATCACAATTCTGAAAAGTCAGAACAAAATATCGTTGTGAGCATAAGCAAATGCTGAAAAAATCTTGTAAAAATGTTTTTATGTTTCCTCCATGATCTGAATTATATACAAGAAACCATCATGATTTATTACAAAATTTCCTACGAAAAATTTGGTAGATTGTGTTTATTGCAATTTTGCAAGTGATACATATTTTCATAGACTATGTTAGATTTATGCACATCAACTAACGGGTAATTATAAAGAGTCGAAATAGTCAAAGCTATTAAAGAAGTATAATATTGTATTTCTTTAATTCTTATGTACAATACTCCTATTTTAATTAAATTACTAAGTTGTTCTAATGGAAAACACTTTTATAATTAATTGATAAAATCCATACAATATACCATGTTTTCTTATCTAGTATACAGAGCCGTGCACACGTAGGAGAAAAAGAAGCAGCCGCTTCTGCCATCAGATTTCAAAAAAAAATTCAAGGGCATATATTTATTAGTGTCATATAGTTTATTCTAAGTAAAAATTTTATAAATATAAAAAATGTGATACTCAATTATATCTTATAACGTTTGATACTCAAATGTGAAGAGAATGTGGAAAACAATATGGGCTCATTTTTACACTTTTTTTTGTTTAAACTAATATTTTTTTTTGCTTCTGATACTTATTAACCTTCGCACGGCTCTGCTAGTATATATAAACACTTTTCAGTGAATAATGGGTTTTTAGCTCTTATAATAACAACAATGACAACTCTATTAACAACATATCCATTGAGGTTATATATGGTGCCTACCATTACGTTCTCTTTATATAGAGGCAGCTTTGAATTGAACTTCTAATACTATACATTAAAACTCTATTTGTAAATATATTAATAAGCTTACCTACGACTGTACTTGCGTATATATATATGATCGTCATTACAAGATTGACGTAAAGCTTTACCTAGTACAAGGAAATGTGTACCACGATTATAATTAGTGGCATAAGATATTAAGATCTTACAAAAGGACATTATACGGTTTATAATCAAATAATACCTGAACTTTTTTTTGAAAACTAGGGTAGACCTAGTATTAATTTAATAAGTTGTAATAATTGTTTTCTGATTTTGTTTTACTCTTTACCGATTTTAGAGCATATATTGACTCATGTATCTTTTTGAATAATTCAGACAATTTTTTCATGCCAAAAAAGAAAAAAAAAACTGTATATTATTTTGAATGTTTGATTGTTTTTATTTCCTATACTAATATACGTTGTCCATTAGATTTTCTTTTTTTATTAGTCTTCTTAATTTTTGTTATTTTGTTTCTAATAGATACTTTCCTTGACATGTATACAACTACAACTCTCACTTTCATCAAATCATAATCACTAAATATTTGATTATTCCGATATCTCAAATCTTGACATGATTCACTATTTCGTTGACACGTCGTACCAATATAGCAAAGAGCTGAGAATGCCCTAAATATGATTTTCCTACATTTTTTGCTTTACATGGAAAGCATTATTACCTTCAACCTAACAATCTCGAATTATTTCCTTTTGTTATTATTGTATGTGATGCTGACTCTACAAGTACTTGGCCACATTATGGTTTCGTCCAATGTGAAGTAACCACATCACACTCTATAGTGAGATTGACCTAAGGGCCGGTGAACTGAAGATAGATTGAGTTCACACTCTTTTGTCAACTCTTTTTTTATGATATATAGATTGATCCCAAAGATCTCTCATTCTTTCATCAAATGCTAAAAAAAAAATTGCTCATTAACAATTGAAGCAAACATGTGTTTTTCATGTGAATTTGTTTTCTGCAAATATGGCTATGTTGGGGAAAATGGTGACCAGGATGACGACGTTATCTATGATTATGCTCCAGCAGCATGAGTGCATCATCTGCGTTACTGCGTTAGATTATTGGTTTGGCTCAGTTTTATATATACAATTCATAATTTTTGTATTTCCTATAATGATTTTGTGTACTTAATTATTATTTATATTGTTGACCCAAAATGAGTTCTCTCAATCTCTTTTCTAGATATTTCACATGGTTATAATCTTCATAATATGTTTTTCATTGGCGTCGGTGATAAGTGATAACAAAAGAAAATAATATGTGCTTTGCGAAGTTATTTCATGTGTTATTCACTGATTGATGAAACGGCAAAGTTTCTTAGTTTATATATGTGTTTCAATATTGAGAAACTCATGTATTTAAAAAAATAAAATTAAGGAATCTTGAAACACACTTAAGAATTATGTACTATTATTATAGTATGATTTATATCTAAAAGTTTTTGTTTAAGAGATTTGGTACATGAGATATTGTCATAACATTTTAATATATAACATACGTCTCATCGTACATATTTTATCAAATTTTATACAACATGTAACTGATAAATAATTAATAATCATATGTAATAAATTACAACAATCAACAAATAAAAAAGCTTTGAATTTTTCCGTCATTAATCAAATACTATTCGACATTTTGTTTAGCTCTACGACATATACTTGACATTCAATATAATTGATGTATAATGAGATCGATCAACGTTCAGTTTAGTCGTCTGTCTATCTTATTGGTATAAAATTTGGTAATGGAGATTTATTTCAACCAACTAATACATAACATACATATTAACTTATTAAGTATAAGATTAGTATATATATTTTGTTTTGCTAGTGAGTGTGGGGAAGAATATATATTAGTGTAAAAGGAAAATGCTTTACATGTGTTACTAGAAAAGAATATAAATGGACCGATGAGTTAGCTCAACATCTGATGTGTCTTGAGAAAATCCTACGTGTGAGAACAAATTGTAATATCTAATGTGCCAAACACACAACAACATGAGCAATTCACAAACTCCACAAGGCAGTACCAACCACAGAGTGCGTTCCCCACTTATTCTACCTTTAGCTTTTACCTATAAAAGCCTCGTCAGTCTCTCTTATTATATTCACCAAACTCACAACAACATTTCAAGCTCATCACACTTCTTGTAGCTATAGGCTTCTTCATAACATAATAAAACAAAAACAAAAGAAACGATGATGTCTTTCGTTACAAACTTGGTCTCCACGGTATGTGTTGAACTTGAAGATGTGGTGGATACTTCTCGAGCAGCATATGTTGAGAATGGTGGTGCTGACGATGATAGTGGCTATGATTATGCTCCTGCTGCGTGAGCTAGTGTCTCCTATTAGTATATAAATGTAAGTTAGGAAGAAAAAGAGAGAGAAAGAGAGATGATATATGGTGATCAGGTGATATAGATTATTTAGCTAGGCCATGTATTACTAAATAGTTGTGGTGAATCTTCTTATATAGATGAACATAACCCTTGACGGTGATAGTGAACTCATCTCTTCTTTAACCCTTTTTGTTTTATCGCCCCATCTCTTCCTTAATCAAAATCACTTTTTTTTTTTGTCTCATAATTAAGTTTGGAAATTTATTTAAATTCATTATACTAATTAACACTTTTACTTGTGTTATGGTTTAGTATATTCACCTAACATTCAAACTTTTAAACCAAAAGAAAGCCGAATTAAAAGTGTAATCCAACATTTTTAAAAGTTGTAGTTGAACTTAACTGTTATAATTAATGGCTTAAGCAAACATTTTCTTACCAAGCAAATTATGGGAGGCAAATTATGTATCGTGTCCGAATCAGAGGCCGCACTGAACTGACTAATTACTGTTTGGTTTAAGTCCGTATTTGGACAAAGCCAGAACAAATCTCATTTTTCTCATAAGCAAATGCTGGAATTAATGGAGTAAACATATAAACTGAATAAAGAAAAACATTTGATTCCATCTAAATTAACTGATAAAGTAATACAAAAATTAACTGATAGTTTCAGTAGTAGAGGACTAAAGAAAAAAATAATACTGTGATAAATTAATATATATTTATTTGGTCTCCAATTTGTTTTTTGGTTATTTAATATATTGATAAATTAGAAGTTATATAAATTTACATAGTCCTAGCATTATTAGTTTATAAAAATACTATATATTATTTTGATTGTTTGATTTTGTTCTTATACTAATAATGATAAAAATTTCCATTAGATTTACCTTAACATTAGGTTTTTTTATTATTATTTTAAGTTTGTTTGTTTAAACTTTAAGTATCACTTAATTTCACCTTTCATAATCACTAAATATCTGATTATTCTCATATCAAATCTTGTCAGGAATCACTATTTTGTAGACACGTTGTACACAAGTAACCAAAGAGAATGCCCTAACTATTATGTTTTGCATTATTTCCTTTACATTCGAAGCATTTTTATTCTCTTCAACGGTCTTGATAAAGAGGTCACGAATTTTTTTCCTTCTGTGTTATTACTGAATATGATGCTGCTTTACAAGTACATACCGAGCCACATTATGTTTTGGTACAATGTGTAGTAAGCACATCACACTCTTTAGTGAGGTTGACCTGAGGGTGAACTAATATAAGATTGAGTTCATACTTTTTTTTTCATATATATATTATTCACCCAACATAGGCAAATAAATCCTCTCGTTTCAGATCAAAAGGTTAATTACCAACTGGTTTACCGTTTAAGATGTGAAACTAACTTTCATACAATTGTGACAAATATGGGCTTTTGATAATATGTTCTATATCATGACTTGTTATGTTGCAACTAGAGCTAATATGTTCTATATCATGATTTGTTAGTACTATAGTGCAAGATTGCAAGTGATACATATTTTATGGATTGGTTTCATTAAAAAAAAAAAAAAAACTAGATTTATAAACGTCATATGGTTTTCAAATATATGGAACCCTAAATATCTACAAATGCATGGTCAAAAAATGTACTATTTAGAAGTGACCAATGTTGCCACCAGAATCTTATATTAAAGCTCCAAGACTCCTTTTGTTGCCACTCGAGTCTTTATATTATTGAAAAAGGAAAATGCTTTACATGTGTTACAATGAAGGAATATAAATGGACCGTTGTCTTACCTTTTTGTCTGATGTGTCACAATAGAATCCTACGTGTAAGCAAAAAATGTAATATCTATTGTGTCAAGCACACAACAACATGAGCAATTCTCAAACTCCACAAGGCAGTCCTGACCATAGAGTGCGTTCCCCACTTATTCTACCTTTAGCTTTCACCTATAAAAGCCTCATTAGTCTCTCTTATTATATTCACCAAACTCACAACAACATTTCAAGCTCATCACACTTCTTTGTGGCTTTCACTTTAGACCTATTCATTGGTTTGATCTCTTTACTTTCAACCAAATGATGTCTTTCGTCGAAAACTTGCTAATCAAGAGTTTGGACCATGCTTCCGCGGTGTATGTTGAATCTCAAGTGGCATATGGTGAGAATGGTGGTGATGACGACGATAGTGGCTACGATTATGCTCCTGCTGCGTGATTTATTTCATACTAGTAGATAAATGTAACTTAGGAGGAAAAAGAGCGAGAGAGATGACAATGAAATTTAGATATTTAGCTAGACCATGCATGTACTAGATAGTGTGAACAAACATGGTTCTCTTAACCACACTCATCACTGTTTTTGTCTCTTCATTTTTGAAGTTAAATTAATTAAATAACATTGTAAGTTTCTTCAACTTTTATTTTGTATCCATAGTATTCACTTTACTAATCCACGCAACGTTCACTTATTTTTAGTCCAAGCTACAAATGCTGAATTTAAAGTATAGGATAATTTATTCTATTCGTTAATCGTTAGTAATACTGTATATATAATTATCGTAATTTGGGGTTGCTTGGGCACACTTTTACTTGGTTGTTATTTCTTATGAATTTTATTTTAATAAAATGCAAATAACTTTTTTTTTGGTTTGACTAAAAACTTCAGTATACTCGCATAGGTCATCTGGAGGAAAAAAAAACCATTTCATACCTGTACAAGTTCAAAAGTACTAATTTTCTACCTATAAAAAGATGCAACGCCAATTTAAACACAAATCAAACAAAATTCAAATTTCATGTTCAGTTAGTATAAATAATGTCAATTTCAAACTCCACATTAACGGTTGTTGACTCATACGCTATATTGTCATAATGAGATGCTGATTCAGTTGACACGTGTTAGATGACTTAGAAAGTGAGAGTGATGTGGAATTATGTATGACAAAATGACGTTGATTTAAAACTGTGAGTTTAATTTTTCCAAAAAAAATAATGCACTCTGAAATGATTTCATATAAAATTTAAATTTTAAATTAAAAATAAAATTTCAAAATTAAATATTATAAATTAAAAATTAAAATTTAATTATACTACATTTATATCAAAAATTTTGATTTTACTACATTTATTAATACAATTGTAATGATAACAATTATATAAAAACTGAAAATTAAAAATTAAAAATATAACACCCCAATATTAGGAATATGATGTTGTGTGTGGAGAGGTCTAAAGAATTGGTTTGGCTATCTATGTCACCAGAGTGCACTTGCTATTTAAAGAATCATCTCCGGATAGATGTCCAAAATAATTCTTCTCGTGATCTCGGGATAAATTTACATAAGTCATATAATGTGATCATTTGGTACGAATTTTTCATGCCAAATTGTCATTTCTTTGGTTATATGTAGTATATTTCAATTTATTGGGAACCTGGTTTCTAAAGATATCTTTGTATTAGAATTTAGATCCATTCATGTTGAAGCTCATACCCTTAAATTTCAACAGATTCATTTAAAAATAAATAACATATGAATTTTTACGTAGTCTAATAATTATAAAACACAGACGAATTAGCTTTTGGAACCATTATGAGCCACTAAAAACTAATATTCCCATGATCATATAGAATCTAAAAAGGCTAAACCTTTTTGTTCCTTTTCTGACAAGAATATTTCATAAACATAATCCCCCAAATAAAGAAAGAAGAAATGTAAAATTTATGTATATAGCAAACATGTCATCACAGATCCTATGTGTCAATGAACTTGTGCCATACTAGAACTTATATTAACAGGTCACACTCCTTGCTGAGCTCAGTAGAAGACACGAGTGAGTTATAAACCTCTCCACTAAATTTTGTGTTTTCCAACCTATGAAGAGCTCAACAATAATCTCATTCATTCATCAAAATTTTGTGTTTTCCGTTTGCGCTCTTACCACATTAGCTTTATAACTTCTCTTTTTCCCCATTACTAAAAAGAAAGAAGTTTAATGGTTTCTGTAACCAAGTTTGTTCACTGCGTAGATGAAAATGTATGTGGAACGTGTATTAGAGGTGTCGTCATTAGAAGCAATCAAGCATTTGAGTGTGCTCACTCTGTTTATGTAGAAGACAGTGACAACGATGATGATGATATCTATGACTATGCTCCAGCAGCATAAATGGATCATATGAAGTTATGAAAACCATAATTTGTACCTTTTATTATATTAATGTTTGTTTTGCCTAGGGTTTCTTTATGTTTACATTAAATATTACATTAAAGAGCGAAGTAATTGAAAAAAAATCAAGTCATGATCTAGCTCAACCTTTAAAACGTTTATGAACAACAATTTCCATTACATCCATTTTAAAAAATTCAAACTCGAAATATTCATTTTACCATATAAATATAGCTAGATAAAAAAAATTATTTGCTCCTAATGATAATACAATCAAACATGTCACCTTTAATATCTTTATCCACCCAACTTTTCACTTACATTTCTTGGTGACCAAAGACAAAGAGCAAAGTTAAAATATGACTAACGTCACTTACTCACGTACGCTTGACATGGACGAAATAATTTGAAGAAAAGAATATAGTAATTTAATTTGACGACATGACCTCTCACGAAACTTATATTACAAGATCGTAAATTAGAATTTTAATCCTAAGAGTCAAAGGAATCCAAATGAACAACATGTGCCTATGAAGTAGAACAATGTCAAAGTTCTTTAAGCTTTTTGGTTTAGTCAAAGTCCAATGTATACGTACGTTCTAAGAATTTCTTTGTATTAGAATTTAGATCTACTCATGTTGAAGCACATTCCCTTAACTTCAATAGATTCATTTATTAAAACTAAATAAATCTCGGTATATCACATAGAATTTTGTTAGGATTTTATTACAATTTTTTTCCATTTTCCTCAAATTTTACAATATGCCATTTTACTCAAAATCTTATGGATTTGTCATTTTTAAACACTTCAAAATATACACATCTTTTTTTCTTTGCTAATATATATATTTTAGAACAACTAATAATATTCTAAGAACAAATGAAATCGACTTAAACTTAAATTCAATATAATGGGTAAAACACATGAATACATGATAATTAAATACTAGTATTTTTATATTGTAAAAATGACAAATCTATAAAGGTTTTGGCAGCATGATCATATCCATAAATACAATTAAGAAAAGTGGCAAATATATAATTAATTTTTTTTTGTATCTACTTATAGAAAACAGACAAATTAACTTTTGGAACCATTATGTCGCCACTACAAAATAATATTCCCATGATCATATAGAATCTAAAAAGGCTAAACCTTTCTTTGTTTCTTTTCTAACAAGATTATTTCATAAACACAATCCCCCAAATAAAGTAGACGTGTCATCACAAATCCTATGTGTCATAAAGTTACCAACAATGAACTTGTGCCATACTAGAACTTATATCAACATGTCACACTCCTTGCTGAAGTCAGTAGATGACAGGAATGAGTCTAAATTCTTCCACTAACTTTGGTTCCAACCTATAAAGAGCCCAACAATAATCTCATTCATTCATCAAACTTTTTGTGTTTTGCATTTGCTCTTACCACATTTGATTCCTATAATTTCTTTATCTTCTCATTACTAAAAAGAAAGAAGAATGGTTTTTGTTACCGAGTTTGTTCTCTGCGTAGATGAAAATGTACGTGGAACGTGCATTGGAGGCGTCTTCACTAGAAGTGATCAAGCTTTTGAGTGTGCTCACTCCATTTATGTAGAAGACGGTGACAACGATGATGATGATATCTACGACTATGCTCCAGCAGCATGAATGGATCATATGATTCATATATATATATGAACCATTATTTTGTACCCTTTTTTAATATCTATGATTCCTTTTTCGCCTAGGGTTTATTTATGTTTAGTTGATTAAACACTTCTGTCACTATAAGTCATTGAATATATGCTTCTCTCGACTTTTTTGTCTCACGTTACGGTCTTACGGAAATCAACGAAATTTTCAAAACAATGTTTGTTAATTAAATTATACACGTACGTGTTAACGTGCATACAATGAGATCATTAATGATTTTTAACGAAAACAGTCATGGTCCTACCAATCGTTAAACGTTTTGCTAGAAAAAAAGATTGACGTGCCATCTTTGAGATGGTTTACCAAATTAAGTGAGAAATCTATATAGAGTGATGAAAAACATTAAAATATAAGTTCAAATTCCCCATTATTGTAACTCACATCACCTTGACACCTTGCATGCATGCTTCACAAACTTGGTCACATTTGCACAAAACCAACTTGGAAACAGAAAACATTGTCTTTTGGTTAGGTGAAGAAAAGAAAATACAAGATGTTTATGAAGTTGGTGAAAGAATGAGAGCAATGACCAAGTCCTAAAAATTCAACTGGTAAAGATTTCTGGCAAAAACCTAGCTAGAGGTCGATGGTTCGAGTCAGGGGCGGAGGTAGCTAAGAAGCATAGGGGTCATTTGACCCTGTTGAAATTTTCAAATTAGATGAACTTTTAGGAAAAATATCAAACTGACCCTTGTAAAATAACACAATTGACTCCTATAAAAAAATTAAATAACACAATTAACCTTTATAAATTTTTTTGACCCTTATGAACTGATTTCCTGGCTCCGCCACTGGTTCGAGTAGCGTTTGGGACAAGACTATATAACTTGCTCTGGTCTCGGGCCTGAGGAATGTATGAACTTCGGCCTATATCCTTTTAGTTATTCAAAAAAAAAAAAGAGAATGAGAGCGATCGTTGGGATATTTATATGAGTTAATTACTCAACAAGGACTTTTTTGAATGGCATTTATAGTTTTTACCATTTTATGTTTGGGTTTTCTTGGTTTCACTTTTTCTTAGGGTTTAGTATTTGAGATGAAGTATGTACTTTAACAAAAAAATATCTCAAAAACACACATTTTATAAAACTTTAAAATGGCAAATTTACAAACTTTTAGTAAAAATAACACATTCATAAAATTTAAGTGAGAAAGTGGCAAAATCCATAAGAATCCCATTTTTATATATACTTAGAAAAGTTTTGGACTCATTGTGTCTTCAGGTCAACCTCAGTTAAGAGTGTGCTATGCTTAAAGATAAGTGTGCTTGACACAAATAGAAGGCTGCTTTTATTCCGACACATGTAAAACTAGCAGCACTGATTCAGTTACTATTACTAAAACAAATAATATTAGTTGAAGGAGAAAAACCAATTGGTAAGAAAATATTATTTCTTAGGCTCCGAATGCTAACTATACCGCACTACAAAACTGCACCACAACAGTGTTGTAACAGTGTCAAAATATCTGCATATACATATGTATCTATGTATTTTCGTTATTATTTGAACCGCACCGCACTTTTTCTGCGGTCAAAAACACAGTTACCATTCGAAACCTTAGTTTATGTGCTAGTAGCACTGATTCCCTTTTAATTTATATTTTTTAAAGTAACCATTCCACTTTGAGAAAAATCTCTAAAATTTTTGTGAAAATACTCTATAGATCGAATTTGAAAATTTGAAAATTCAGTTCATCTAGTCCTAATGAGTCAAACTCCGACATTAGTTTCCCTAAAATCTACAAGTGCACAATATATTTTATAATGATTTATGAAGAGACTTTCGAAGAAATATACATATTCTAATTTGTATATTTGAATTTCTTATGACACAACTAAACTGTCTGGAAAACACATAAACTATTTTTTGGATCCTAAGAATTGTGACATGCTGATATTATAAAATCGTGAAATAGCACAATATATATATTACGAATCACATAAAAACTTTTGTACGTATATTAATAATATCTACAAAACAGAGAGAACTATACCTTTTGGCTTTTACACCAATATGTTGACATTACAAATTGTATTCTCATGAGATAACTTTATAACTTTCATTCTTCGAAAATAATTATTCGATTTAGCCAAATAAAAAGTGTAAAACCAAAATATGTTGGCGGACGTGTCAGAATAAATCTGATGTGTCAAAGAGTTCATTGTGCTTCGTAACATATATTGTGACATTCCACAATTTTAACTAGCATGTCACACTCTTTGATGAGGTCAGTAGAAGACGGAAACGAGTCTTAACACTTATCACATTTTACTTCACCTATAAAAAAGAATCAAATGATCTTTCGTTCCTTCATCAAACTCATATCAATCTTTTGTGTTTTCTTGCATTTGCTCTTCAACGCTTGATTTAGCATTTCATTTCCAAAGAAGAAGAAAAAAATGATTTCTGTCTCCGAAACTGTTCTCTGCCTACATGAGAATGCCTATGAGACATTCATTGGAGTCAACATCGCTAGCAATGATCTGGTACTGTTTTTTATAAGAAAAAAAACAGTTTTTTATAGAATACAATTTTAATTAAATTCATTCAAAAACAGATATGAATGAAAATTTATAGAGGAATAATGTTTGTTATGAACTAAAACAGTGATGATCCTATAACTAGAAATTAAAACTCTATATCATTAGGTTCTATATTTTCAAGTTCTAATCTGGTACCAAGTACCAATGTTGTGCTCTTATGGGACGTCATTATGGCGATCGTCTTGATATCTGGTATTATGAGATTTCTTGGTAGTTACGCCAAAGACCAGATTTGGGGCAATATTTGGTCTGTTTTAGTCATGAGTGTGGATTTCTTAGATCACTACAAGATTTTGCATTATGTCTGCTTCAATCTTCGAAGTCTGAACTCGCCTAAGTGCTCAAATATCCACTCATGTTGTTGGAGCGTAATCATAGACATCATCGTAAACTACATAGATTAAACCAAATAAATGATTATGATTTTTCACCATAGCATATCACAATAGAAATAATATAGCGAGTTTTTTGAAATTTATATATGGATGAAATAAGTATTAGTTCTCTTATATATGATCTCATATATATCCTTCTATCAAACAATATTTTTATAAATATCATAGAATAAAAAGACTTGGTTAATGGCTAGATATCCTATATATATAAAACTTAAAATTTTGGATTTGAACTGATCTAGATATTTGATAACGGAATTAGTATATATATGATACATACTCTCTTTTCATATATGTATAGATGCATATTCTATTAAGACAATAATTATTTTGTACAGAAAAACTCTATTAAATTAAAATTTCATAAATTAATTATCATTATAAATTAATAAATAATCTGGTCTTAAGCTAGTATAATATTTGAGACAGTCAATAAAATAATACGATTATAATTCTTTTTGAAAAATCTATGTAAATAAATGGTCTCACAAATATTATGAAGCTAATATTATATAAAATTATCTATTAAATATATATATATATATATATATATTATATGTAAGAAGATTTAGTGATTTTTTGTTTATTCTAGAATTTACATGTAAAGCTAGTAGCACTGATTCAATTACCATAGTACTATAAATAAAATAACCTTTGTTTATAGAAGAAACCAATTGGTAAGAAAATATAATTTCTTAAATTAAAGCATAGCTTAATATATCAAAAAAAATGTGAAAATAGCTCCAAATTTAAAATTTGAAAGATTTGTTTCATTCCATCTAGTCCTAATGAGTCAGATCCCCTGACAGTTTCCTCAAAATCTACAAGTACATAAGATATTTTTATAAAAATTTGTGAAGATTTTAATAATAAAATTGTTTCGGAGACTTTCTAAGAAACATTTTCCTCACTTAGTATAAAAAAAAATGGAAACAAGCTTGTCTGGACAAAACTACTAAACTGTTTGGAAATCACATATCTATTTTTTTTTTGTGGATCCGACCTCAGCAAAGATTATGACATGCTGATTTAAAATCGAAATGGCACAATATTATGTTAAATAACATAAACTTTTGTACAAAACAGAGACAACTACCTTTTTGGCTTTCACACCATTATGTTGCCACTACAAATAATATTCTCATGAGATAACTTTATAACATACATTCTTTGAAAATAATAATTCGAACTGTATAGAGAAGTAGCCAAAATAAAAAGATACGCAGACATGTCAGAATAAATCACATGTGTCAAAGTGTTCATTGTGATTGGTAATAATTATTATGCCATTCCACAATTTTATACAAGTATGTCACACTCCTTGCTGAGGTCAGTAGAGGACGGAAACGAGTCCAAACATACATCAACTTTTGTTTTTACCTATAAAAAGGAATCAAGAGATCATCTCTTGTTTTTTTCATCAAATTCAAATCAATCTTTTGTGGTTTTTTTCTCATTTGCTCTTCGACGCTTGACTTAGTATTTCATTACCAACGAAAACGAAAAATGAATTATGTCTCTGAAACTGTTTTCTTCCTAGATGAGAATGTCTATAAAAGATGCAATAGTGGCGTCATCATCACTTACAATGGTCAAGAATTTGAGTATGCTGAAGCTGCATTTGTAGAGAACGGTGACGATGATGACGACGTTATCTATGATTATGCTCCAGCTGCATGAATGGATCATAACTAATCTTTATTAGGCTAAAGTGTAGACAATCTGGTTTATATATTTAAACCATGATTTTGGACTTCTTATATTAATTGGTTAATGTCCCTAGAGCGTCCTTTGTATTTGTATACTTAACACTTTCACTATTAATTGTCGAAACATTTTACTCTCTTAATCAGGCTAGAGCCGTGCCAACATAACACTTACCGTACATTATAGCCCATGCACAACTCTTGTTTGAAGATTAAAAATGTTCTGGTTTAATGTCATGTAGTGAAACATTACATAAGTTTCATAAGTATGGTGTGCTTTCAACAACAAGAGGTTTCCGGATGACATTAATTAAAACCAGAATGTGTTGAGATCGAAGAATTTAGCGTTGGTGGAGAAAATCCCACTTCAAATACCTTGTTATTATTAGGACGTAAAGGAGAGTTAAAACCATGAATTTAGAATGAGAAGATTATGGAATTATTAACATCAACCAGCCAATGTCGGAAAACAGTAAATAGAAGCAACAAATAGGCTTCATCTCTCTCTCTCTTTTTCTCTCACTTCTCTTTTTGTTATTGACCTTTTAACAAAACTTAGAACAATTCTACTTTCTACATTTGATGATAGCAAAATAATTATCATTTTCCCGAATATAAGAAAAGAGTCCTCTGTTTTGTTCTTCATATCACTAAAAGATTCTCAGCAATCTCTCTTCCTCCATGTTCTACGACACTCATCTTTGGTACCAAGAAAAGATCTAAGTTATGTCGAAGCTAGACCTGGATGAGGCAAACTCAATGCATAAAGACATAGTTCATGGGCCTTTCTTGGTGGAAAACATGGTGTGCCAAAAAAACCACATGTTGACCTCAAAAGGTATTTTCTTAGGCAGTGACCCTCTCAAATACGCAATGCCACTAATGTTGCTGCAAATGGCCACTATTATCATCACCTCAAGGATTCTCTACCGCCTTCTCAAGCCCTTGAAGCAAGGCATGATCTCTGCCCAAGTCTTGGTAACAAGTTGTTTATATTTCTTTTTTTCTTTTTCTGTAATTAGAATCCCAAAGGAAAACTTAGACTAATCTATGTAGTTTTGAGCTCTTTTCATTTCTCTCTATTATTGAAGTTCACAAAGTGTTATCACGCAGGCTGGTATAATCCTGGGACCGTCTCTCCTTGGCCAAACTGATGGATACATGCAGATGTTCATCCCCATTAATGGAAAAATCACTATACAAACGCTCTCAAACCTCGGTTTCTTCATCCATCTCTTCCTACTCGGACTAAGAATCGACGCTAGTATCATTCGTAAAGCTGGTTCCAAAGCCATACTGATTGGTACAGCCTCCTACGCCTTCCCATTCTCCCTCGGTAACCTCACTGTCCTCTTCTTGAAAAACACTTACAAGCTCCCACCAGATGTTGTCCATTGCATCAGCACAGTGATCTCCCTCAATGCAATGACCTCGTTCCCGGTCACCACAACAGTCTTAGCCGAACTTAACATCCTTAACTCTGATCTTGGACGGTTAGCCACAAACTGCTCCATTGTTTGCGAGGCTTTTAGCTGGATTGTAGCACTCGTTTTCAGAATGTTCTTGCGGGATGGGACACTAGCTAGCGTTTGGTCTTTCATTTGGGTCAGTATTCTTATCGTCGTGATTTTCTTCGTCTGCAGACCGATCATCATCTGGCTGACAGAGAGAAGAAGTGTTTCTATCGATAAAACAGGTGAGATTCCATTCTTCCCAATCGTAATGATCTTGTTGGCAGTAAGCTTGACCTCCGAAGTTCTTGGGGTCCATGCGGCGTTTGGAGCGTTCTGGCTAGGAGTATCTCTCCCAGATGGACCTCCATTAGGGACCGGGCTCTCGACAAAGCTTGATATGTTTGCAACTAGCCTTATGCTCCCTTGTTTCATCGCCATTAGTGGATTGCAGACCAATTTTTTTGTGCTCGGAGAGAGCCACGTGAAGATCATTGAGGCTGTTATACTCATCACCTATGGCTGCAAATTCCTCGGAACAGCAGCCGCTTCCGCTTATTGTAACATAAAAATTGGAGACGCATTTTCTTTGGCCCTCCTGATGTGTTGTCAAGGAGTCATTGAGATTTACACATGCGTCATGTGGAGAGACGAAAAGGTATAATTGGACACTTTTGTTCAGTCTATTCAAATTTTCTCTAAACATAAGGTATGTCCATGTACACATTTTCCAAAATTTTCATTAATCTCGCAGGTTCTAAACACTGAATGTTTCAATCTCCTTATCATCACGATCTTGCTTGTGACTGGCATTTCGCGGTTCCTCGTTGTTTGCCTCTACGACCCATCGAAGCGCTATAGAAGCAAGAGCAAGCGAACGATCCTCAATACTAGACAACGAAACCTTCAGTTTCGGCTCCTGCTTTGTGTCTACAACGTCGAAAACGTACCTTCCATGGTTAATCTTCTAGAAGCTTCTTACCCGAGTCGGTTCAGCCCGATCTCTGTCTTCACGCTACACCTCGTCGAGCTTAAAGGTAGAGCGCATGCTGTGCTCGTACCGCATCACCAGATGAACAAACTTGATCCCAACACTCTACAATCGACTCACATTGTCAACGGTTTCCAACGTTTCGAACAACAGAACCAAGGAACTCTAATGGCTCAACATTTCACAGCTGCAGCTCCATTCTCAAGCATCAACGATGACATTTGCACTCTTGCCCTTGACAAGAAAGCGACGCTCGTTGTCATCCCATTCCACAAACAGTACGCTATAGATGGTACGGTGGATCACGTAAACCCTGCAATACGTACCATAAACCTTAACGTGCTAGACAAGGCACCTTGCTCGGTTGGAATATTTATCGACCGAGGTGAGACAGAAGGCCGTCGTTCGGTCCTCATGAGCTACACGTGGCGAAACGTTGCAGTGATCTTTATCGAAGGCCGAGACGACGCAGAAGCCCTAGCGTTCTCCATGAGAATAGCTGAACACCCGGAAGTGAATGTCACGATGATACATTTCCGGCACAAGAACTCCCTCCACCAGAACCTCCCAGTAGATGAGGAATCTGAATACTCAGAGTCTCATTTGATAAACGATTTCAAGAGCTTCGCGATGAACAAACCAAAAGTCAGTTACAGAGAAGAGATAGTAAGAGATGGCGTGGAAACCACGCAAGTGATTAGCGGACTTGGAGACTCATACGATCTTGTGATTGTGGGTCGCGACCATGACCTTGAATCGTCCGTACTGTATGGGCTTACGGATTGGAGTGAGTGCCCTGAGCTAGGTGTCATCGGAGACATGTTTGCATCGTCGGATTTTCATTTTTCAGTACTAGTGATTCATCAGCAAGAAGGAGAGTCCTTAGCGATGGACAATAGCTATAAATTACCAGTTTCACCTCCTAGGGCTGGGGATCCAAGAGTTCACCCACGTTTCTCTGTTGAAGAAGGGTTTTCTTCAGTTGATCTTCACAACAACCGTTAATTATTTACTGTTGTCTCTCTTTTTGTTTTTCTATTAATTTTTTTTTCAATTTCAACATAAATAAAAGATGTAGGTTTTTAGAGTTTGTTTATTAAAATAACTACAGTTTTGTTTAAGTAAGCGACTGAACTAATCGACTGCACTGCAATCAAATGAAAATAAAAATATTTCGGTTTCGTTAAAAGTTGTACGTATATGTAAAATATTTCCGCGCTATAGCACGGTTCCGATTTTATTTAAAATATAAAAAAGTACAAAATCATGGTATTATAATAATATGATACTTTAACAAAAGCAAAAAAAAAATAGGATGCACTCCACTCATGCTGCTGGAGCATAATCATAGATAACATCATCATCATCGTCACCGTTTTCTAAAGTTCGAGCTTGAACATACTCAAATGCTTGATAATTTTTTGTGATGCCACGTCCAATGCATGTTTCATAGACATTGTCATACATCCACAAAACAGATTTTGAGACATACATTATAGTGTGTTTTTTTTTTGTTTTTCTTTTCGTTCAAGAGCCAATACAACACACACAAAAACTGGATTTGATGATTTTGATGAAAGGAACGAGAGATTGTTGGATTATTTATAGGTGAATTAAAAGTTGATAAGTGTTCAGACTCGTTTCCGTTCTCTACTGACCTCAGGGAGGAGTGTGACATTCTTGTTGTAAAATTGCTTTTCAAACAAGAAAGCAAGAAAAAGAAAATGAATTTTTTATGTGGATGTGTAAATGAATTACGAAAAATATACACTTCACAGTTTACTATTTCAGTCGGTACATGTTTATTGCAAAAATTCAGATAAGTTATAGATTCAAACATGCTAAGATTAAAAAAAAGAGGCATATGAAAGGAAATAAAAAATAGGGTAATTCTCGTTAATAGCACTAAAATAAGTTTGTTTCCAAATTTAGCACTCAATCCACAAAGTTCCAAAATAGCACTATATTTCATGATTTAACTTTCAGATCTAATCCTAAACTCTAAACATTAAATTATACCTCCTGAAAACTATACCCTTAATGTAAAAGAGTCAAACCAAACATTAAAAAAATTTTAAAAATAATTTAAAAATATTGTAATTATGCTAATTAGTGCTATATTTTAGAAGTTTATGGAGTGTGTGCTATAATTATCCAAAATACTTAGTTTAGTGCTATTTGAATGTATTTCTTTACAAAATATAAGTTGTGGTGTTTCTGACTCTCTACTTATGATATTCATAGTACATATTGAATCACAATATTGTTTCCACATGAAACTTGTACATGATTGTTGAGAGAGGAGAAAATAGTATATTGTAAAAGATATCTCGGTTAGTTCTATACGTATCGACTACATATGATGAGTTGAGAGAAACCTAAAAGTCTACCATCGAAGTGTCCTAATACTAGCTATGTTAAGAGTAGTGAAATAAAAGTAATTATTTTATGGATAGAGAAAATTATGTTTACATTCTTTTGGAATCGGGTTCGTCAATACATTACGTGGAAAATATTTTTTGAATATTTTTATCTTACAAAAATTCATATTAAATCATGAAAGTTATAAGAAATAATCCGTTTGTTACTTAAATCTAATTAAAAATTATTAAACTTTATATGATTTTGGAGATGAGTATCAATATATTTTTTAGATAGCTATTTACATCATCATTACCAATACAATAAAGAGCATTTTTCTATGTATATCGCTTTAGTTTAATAAATTAAATTGGTAAATAAAAGATGGTATACAATTTTAGTACAGAATTGTGTGACATCTATAACAAAATAAAATAATACATTTGAAGCTTTAAAATAATGCTGCAATCAGACTGTAATTTATATTTTATCTGAATAATATTGATCATTATAAATTGTGCTTATCACATTTCTTATTCATTATTTTCATATATTAGGAAAATGTAATATTCAAACCATAAAATTATTACATATAAGTGTTTTTATTTTCATTAATTTTCCGTTATTTACCATTAACATTGTTATATGTCACTTTTCTCATTCCCATTGTTCCTTACCACTACAAATATCTTGGTTTTTTCATAAATATATGCTTTTATGTTTGGGTTTCAAGTTCTTCGATATTAGAGGATTATATGGATATGATGTTTTACATGATGAATTCGATTCCAGCTTCTAAAACATTACATTTAGATGTGGCTTAGGTGGAAAGCAAATAAATTAAAGTTTGGGGTAAAAAGTAACGGCCAAAGAAAGGAGTTGGGTTCTAGATATAATTATTACTCCGTGAGAGCATGTGAATGAAATAATGGTGGTCATAGATTTAGAGCTTTAAAATAATAGTGTTATCTTTGATGCCAAAAGAAAAAGAAAAAGAGATATATGCAGAATCTTGAAAACATTGAAGAAGAAAGCCATTGACATACATACACAAAAAGCTTCTTCAAGGAATCTAGATTACAAAACAAAGATCTTAAGGTATGTTCCTATGAGTTATTAAAGAAGGTCTCTTGATAAGGTTTGATTTCTTGAACTTATACGTATTTTATTGGTGGGTAAGAAAAGTATCAAAAATTTAGCACACAAAAGATTAGATATGATCATCTTTGCGTATCATGATAACGTTAGTTTGGTGTCATGTCTTTTAGTTTCTCTATCACCATCATCTACTTTGCTTCAAGTAAGATATGATTCAACATAGCCCACTTTGATTTTATACACAGATGAATTCGTAACAGTTGTTTTTTACTAAATCTTGTTTGTCTTAATCTCATGCTGTCTAATCAAGATGATTTTGTACTTTTAGAATCTAATCTTGGTCAATGGTCATAAATATTTCTTTAATTGTTCATCATAACACAGTAAAAAGGCATTACAACGATAGTGGTGTAGGTGTTGCGTGTATTGAAAACAACCCAAGTGATGTTAGATAAACTGTCATTGAGCAGCTCATGAGTATTGTCTATATAACCTAAACCAATAAAACATCTTTAGATTTCAACTCATTTCACTCGTTTGAATTTGTTTGTGGAAACATTTGAGCGCAGAGAGAGTCAGTCAGAATTTTGCAGCTGAGAATGGTGTTCTGCTCCGACGACGTGGCCACAGGGGTGAGAGATGCTTTCACTTACTGTTACAGATGCAAAGGTAGGAAAGTTACATTTTCCGATCACGAAGACGATGATGATAACAACCATACCGAGGATTTTAACTACGACCATGAAGTAACTAGAAAACTAATTCCTTTGCCTTATGGTTTTCATTTTGCTTTCTTCTATTACTCTTCTTCATTGTCAATACTGAGCTGTGACTGTGTTGCTTCTCAGGTGGTTGTTTTCGAGATAAGAAGCCGGGCTATGGAGAAGTTAAGGAAGAAGTCAAGGACAGGAATGGAGAGACTAACTTACCAACCAACAAAGGAATGCGAAATCGGAAAGGAAGACGGTAACGAGTTTTGTTCTGTGAGAAGCAGTTTTTCAGAATGTTGTATGAGTGATCTAGACATAGAAGATTATATGACGGCGAAAACCGAGTTCTCGAAAAATTCAAGCTTCAAAGGTTTAGAGCTGGAGAATCAATGGAAGATGCATTACGTTAATGAAATTAGGAAAGGATCAGTGATTCAAGAGTTATGTCATTGCCAAGGCTGGCCATTTGGTTTGGGACGTAAAGCTGCAATGCTTCCACCTCTTCCAAAGTCACCTGCAGAGTCATGGTCTTGGAGGAAGCCAACAAGAGTTACCCCAGTTCCATTTGTTTAACAAAAGGCAGTTCGAAATGTTGAATCATTAGAAACAAAAAGATCTCTCATGTAAGGAAACAGTAACAAATGAACACAAAAGCCTGTTAAAATCGTTGGAGCTGTGAGTTTATTTTTCGATTGATGTTAAGCTCTAAATTTGAAAGCTTCGTTTGGAGGAAACAATGAACAAACTCACCTTATATGTCTTTTGGTCAGATTGACCTTTATTATGTGCTAAGACACAATAACGCAATAACAACATAACAAGTTTTGCTCGTATTTAAGATTTTGTCTTTCAGTTTTATGCCCTTTGCTCCACGTAAGATCCTGAGAGTCCTGAAGTTCCAAGAACGGTGACCTACAGAAGAAACAAAATCAATGTTTAGCCTTAATATAAACATACGTGCCTGACGATGCCATATATAATTCAAATCATGAAGTTGGACAAGCCTAGATTATGCATGAAGGTTGGCAAAGCAAGTATGAAAAATGACGCAACTCAGAATAGGGAAGGCAAGTTAAAATTGTCCATAATTACGCAACTATTACTTGAATCAGGTTGTTCTAGCTTAGCTTATATGTTGCTATCATAGATGCACATTGCAACTTATATATCAGAGGACAAGTTCTAAGAGTATAGGTTCCTATAATCACGTGAAATAATCTAATTTATTACCTTTCCCCATACAGAACCTGGATAATGCATGAAGGTTGAGAAAAACGATCACATATAGCACAAGTGAGAAAGTGCAGGACAAGTTGAACTTTTCAATATTTATGCAAATTCATATTTCAATCAGGCTGTTCTGCTTATATTTAGATGTCAAAGATGCATCTTGCAAGGTATATCACCATATGAGAAGAAGTTTTAAGAGTATATGCTCCTAGAATAAAGTGAAATGATCTAACTTTATTACCTTTCCCCATTCTGAACCAAGCCCGCTACATCTCATCTTCAAGTGGATCATCTTTGTCCCCAACTCCATCTCAACTTTCTTCTTCAAGTAAACTTCTTCAGGTTCAAAGGAATCTAGATAGTCAGCATATCTCTGATAAGCAGTACGCAACGCTTCGGTAATATCACTTGGTAAGGCCTTCACACCCTGCACACAAAAATACAAATACCTGAACATCAAACAACCTGAAACGGAAGATAAACGCTATAGTTCGATGAGGCAACAAACAAACCTCGCCACTCATTCCAATGCTATCATCGATTTCCATCTTCAAAGAAGTGAGAATCCCACCGAATTCCTCTACAGCTTCAGCTGCTCGGAAAACATTCTTCAAAGCCTCTTGCCCTGCCTTGTCATCGGTGTTTTTCGATATCGCGTTTTTGGCATCTCCAACAACAGAAGAAGGAAGCTGTGCCCAATCTGCAGCCATCAAGTCTTTGAAAGCATTCAGAACATCAGAGTCTTCCATTTTAGGCATGTGAGATACATCTTCGCTAAAATTTCGCACTTGTCCAACATCAAATGCACGAGGATACCGCGTCTCTGCATATTTCACAATCAAGCACCTCGATTATAAAATTGAAAACTCGAGTAGAGCTCAAAGTCATCACAATGACCAAATCAATCTAGCAGTCCTAATCCTCGAATCGAAGAACACCAAATCAATTTCGAGGATCCTTGTAGAGATCAATACAGTGAAAAACTCTGGGAAACTAAGATTCCACAAAGAATAATCTCATTCATCGGAAGATATAGAGAAAACGAATTGGAATCACTAACCAAAAGGAGTTCGATTGGAAGGAGAAGAAGAAGAAACAGCGAAGAATCCTCTCGTGGCGAGGAAACGATTACGCAATAGATGATTAGTGGTGGCCGATCTCGAAGATCGGAGAGTAGCGACGGAGGCCGCCGCAGCGGTTCGGCAAAGGGATCTCAGAAGCACCATCGTAGATGTAATCGGAAGTTGGTGTTTTTCGCTTTTTCTCTATCTGAATGCGAAAGCTCTTTGAACTTTCCGATGATGGTGACAAACGTTTTGGACTGTAAGAGATGGTGGGCTTATAAATCTTAGAGCTTAATTTTTAGGCCCGTTAGAGCCCATTTAGAATGCGAAAGAGAAAAAATGGATTAATATCAATTTGAATAACCATATTAAACTAATGTTTTGCATGTTAATTTTTTTGTAGTTTTGGACTTTAAAAATTATGTTTTAAAAGAAAAGTAAATTCTTTGAAAAATAAGAAAAATTAATTGTTACATTTTAACAACATATAAGGCTATTCAAATGAAAATGATGTATATTCATAAATTATAAATTTACTAAACATTTTGGCCTTCTATTTATTTAAAAATAATTTCTAACTATACTACAATGTGTAATTTTAGAAATACAACATAACAAAATAATAAATAGATTTACTATAATAGGTACTTTTCCCATTAACTTTACAAATTGATATTTTAGATTATATCATGGCCCATTGGAAAGAAAGACGAATAATTAATCTTTTGTATTATTTTTCTTGTTTAAGATTTTGACATTTTGTTTGTTTACTTTTATTTGTGAGGTAAAAACATTGAAATTACCTCATGTGTTAAAAACTTCTTGACAAAATTAAGAAAAAAAAACTGTAAATAAAATTTGAGTGATAATTCAATTGTCAATTTATATAACGGTATTAAGTACTTTCTTCTTTGTTGCAATGACATTGTGATGTAAATTTTCATTATATGCTAGGTTACTTTTAAAATTCTACTTCCGGATAAATATTAGTATGGTGATTGTGCTATAGATGGTGGCATCACAAATCGATCCAAACTTGTGATGGTCTTACGATCAATGCATGTTCTTTGGATTTTTATTATCCCTATTCAAAGTTTCCAGATCTGATACGTTACCAATCAGACAGTGTTGTATATTATATAGTTTTAATATGGTTGGTGACAATCATTTAATCTTTTTAGTCAAAAAGACAAAACACGTTGATCACTCAAGTCCACCTAATCAAAAACTTATATTGTCCCTCTCTCTCTCTCTCTCTCACTTTCTCTCCATTTTTATTTGTCTTACCAAACATATACATCAAAGCTTAAGACTTTGTTCTCTCCAATGGAGTCAAAGAAGAAGCAAGTCCCGTTTGAGTTACTTCCATGGTTAGTTGTCCATAGCGATGGAACGTTAGAGAGACTAGCTGGAACCGAGGTTTGTCCTCCCGGTTTAGATCAAGAAACCGGTGTTTTGTCTAAAGATATCATCATTGATTCCAAAACCGGTGTATCTGCTCGGATTTATCGACCGGAATCGGTTCAATCCGGTCAGAAGCTTCCTCTTGTGCTTTATTTCCATGGTGGTGCGTTTCTCATCGCTTCTGCCTCGTTTCCTTGTTACCATACAAGTGTTAACAAACTCGTCGCTCAGGCTAATGTCATCGCTGTCTCTGTCAGTTACAGGTAATCAATCCGGTTTAAGTTTACTTATTTAACCAAAATTTACGGTTTGGTCGGTTTTGATGTCGAACTCAAAACGTAAATCCGGTATGAATAGTTTAAAATTAGTATTTAGGTCAGGCAAGAGGGTTTAGTATTTGGTTCGGTTTATTCGGTTGCATGTGGATAATTTAGAAACAAAAATGATCTATTAACCGAAATAAGTTCGGTTCGAATTTTTTATACTAGTCATATTTTGGTTCAGTTTAGATTTTTAAGTTTGGTTTGATTTGTTTATAATACTCAAATTTTGGCTCAGTTTGGATTTTTGATCAGTTCGGTTCGACTTGTTTATTATAGTCAAATTTTGGTTCGGTTTGGATTTTTGCTACGGTAATTTTGGATGATTTGGTTTTTATGTATTTATGGTTGATTTTGGGTTTAAGATAGTTTCGGTTTTATTCGGTTAAATTTGGTAATTTTAGTCGATCTGGTCAAAAAGTTCTGGTTAATTTTTTTGTTCAATTTCGACAAATTTTCATAACATTTAGAATATTCCAATTTCTCTAACGTGAAGAAAACAAAAATCAAGTTACAAATTTGTAACTCACAATGACTTCATCAATTGCTTTTATTATCTTTTTAATTAATTTGAACAGACTAGCACCAGAACATCCACTTCCTATAGCGTACGAAGACTCATGGATAGCGTTAAAGACAATCCAAACCATGAACGAGCCGTGGATTAACGACAATGCCGACTTCAACCGTTTATTCCTAGTCGGAGACAGCGCGGGAGCTAATATCTCGCACCACCTCGCCTTCCGAGCCAAACAATCCGACCAGACCGCAAAAATCAAAGGCATTGGAATGATCAATCCATATTTTTGGGGGACACAACCTATATGATCAGAGATCATAGACAAAGAGAGGAAACAAATGGTGGACGGATGGTGGGAGTTCGTGTGTACATCCGAGAAAGGATCCGATGACCCGTGGATCAATCCGTTTACGGATGGATCCCCGGATCTTGAAGGGTTAGGTTGTGAGAGAGTGATGATTGTTGTGGCAGAGAAAGATATATTGAAGGAGAGAGGGAAGTTGTATTATGAAAGATTGGTGAAGAGTGAGTGGAGTGGTAAGGTTGAGATGATGGAGACAAAAGGGAAAGATCATGTGTTTCATATCTTCGAGCCTGATTGTGATGAAGCTATGGAGTTGATACGACGCTTGGCTCTCTTTATAAACCAAGTGGTAGCTTAACATGATTAGTTATGAGGTTTGTATAATCTTTACATCTTTGTTAATGTTGTATTTGGGAACCTTTTTAATGCAATTTATGCTGCATTTACAAGATAAATTAAATTGAACCTTTCATTTTTCTCATGATAAGAAAACAATGTGAATTATTCCTTTACTAATCATAGACTTCATAGGACATAGTCATATATGTATTTTTATTTTATCTTCCTAACCAACAAAGCCCAGCCCATTAAAGAAGCTTCTAAATAGAGAACACTTTACAATGGCTTGTTAAATAAAAATATTAAACAGTTACAGTTGAATGACTCTAATGATATGTTAAATTATTTGTTGAAAATGAGGTGTGTGTGTGTATTGAATCACGTTACAGTAAAACCTCTATAAATTAATACTGGATAAATTAATAATCTCTATGAATTAATAATTTTTTCAGTCCCAAGTTGGGCTAGTGTATATTGAGGCACATTTCTATTAAAATCAATAAGATAACAACTTTTTGAAAACATTTTGTAAATACCGTATATGGTCCTAATAATATTATAAATTAATAAATATATAAAACTATACTATCTCTATATACATGAAATTAATTTAGTACAATATGACTATTGCGTTGTTATTTACTCCTAAATTTCATTAATTTTATTAAAATTCATTTTTAATAGATTTCCTGTATTGAAATTTACAGTTTTTTTATTCAATGCATGATGATTTTTTTTTCTTGTAACTGGTTCAAAAAAAACTATTAATTATGATGATTAATCTTATTTTTATTGTACTATTACTATGTAATTTAAAAAGGGGTATTACCATTCTATGGACATAAAAGATCAATAAATTAACTAAATAATCATAGTCTTTTTTTTTTAATTAGTTCTCTCTCCTACTGGTGTAAAATAGACCATAATAGCCTTATAAGGGTTAACAAATCTTTTAGCAATATAACAAAATAGATATCGATAAATTATATGTTTTTTTTTTTAACTTTAATGGTATAATTTAACATGATAACAAATGGTTTAACATGATAATGATAAGTTTACCATATAAATTGTAGTGTAACATGTTACAATATGATTCAATATGTTGTGTAATATTTATGAGTCTTCAATTTTTTTGTTCATTACTGTTATTGTTATTGTTATCTTTACCATATTGTCTAACCCAATTTTGATAGAGTAATTATATTTTTGTCTTATTATAATTAGCGGTATATAATCTTATTTAACACGTTATTCCTATTGTTAATATTCATGATTATATAGTAGGGTTTAGCATAAAATTCATAATGTTTTGTATGTGAAATAGTAAATAAACTAACACGGTAAATATAAATTTATCACATAAATCATAACTTATCGCGATACAATATAGTTTAACATGATATATTTATTAAGTTATTAATATAAATATTTTTGTTATCATGGTATTCAACAGTTATTCATCCAACTTATCACATATTTTTACTTATAAATTTGATGAATAATATAGTCGATACTTATTTCATTATCTCGATAAATCATTTGTTAGATATGGAAAGGTATTTTTGTCATTATAAAAATGAGGAAAGAGAACTAATTAATAAAAGAGATGCTAGATTCTTAATTTTTTTATTTATCTTGGTATATACTTTTAAATCACCCTTTTAAAAATATATGATCCATAATATATTATTCTAACTATAATACCTGATATTGAAAATGAGAAAATGTCACTACTCAACTATCTAGAGGAATTAGTTTCCTATATATCTGGTGGGATTACGAGAACATAAGTTCCCGAATTAATGATCTTGCTAGGATAAATTTGTTTACGTAGAAAATGCACATGAAATGTACTTTTTTGAACCTCTTAAGTTAGACATAAATGTTGTTAAGGATCGACTCGCCACTGGAAATAGATTTCTTTAATCCTAGTTAATCAAAAATTCAATTTGCATTTTAATCATTGTCGATTATCTTCCTTTTAAGTCATACATACGACAATGAATTAGTTTTGTATGATTTGTTTTAATGTATATGCGGTTAGGACCAAAAGCATTACCGACCACACCTTTTTTGTGTTCACATAGTACTATAGAAGTAATAATTATTAATCAAAACTTAATTAAATTAGCATGACCAAAATAGTTTTTGTATCCTTAATTGATTATTTTGCTTTGCAAGTAATGAAGAAAAACAAATAAAGTTTATAATACGTTGAAATAAAATATAATAGACTAATAAATACATTATAACCTAGCTTAATTAGTACAATAGAATAGTTAAAAAAGATAACTGGTAGAAATTCTGTATTAAAAGTTATTATTGCTATCATTTACACTATAAGTGTCCCGAATAAATGAATATCATATAGTTAAAACTAAATTTAGAATAGTTAAACCTAAATTTATAGTTTTACTATATAACTATTTAAAAAGCTTAACTTAGCCACATACCGCATATGATTGCATCAAAAAATTGATAGTCAAATTTAATAACTATTACTAAGTTCGGACCCGCGCTACAGCGCGGAGGAAATATTTACGTATATATATAATCTTTAACGGATTAGAATATGTTAGTTTTTAATTTTATTGCAGTATAGTCGATAAGGGTGAATCATATATTTGTGTAATAAGTTTAAGTAAAATAATAAATGAAAAAGCTAGTTAATAATAATATATTGAATTTTGATACAATAAAAAACGGTAAAAATTTAACCGTACAAAAGAATATTTATCGATAAATTATTCAGTTTGACTATTTTGTAGTAGAAGTAGGAATATACGTAAAAATTACATACTTACAATATATTTCTTTGAATGACCAACCCATAACAGAATACATTTCGTTAAAAAATTATTCATAACTCGCTCTACTATTATAATTGTGAGTTTAAATAACTAACCCGTGAACTACCTAAAATATATAATATATTTTATCAATAAAAATTATGTCTCCAAAAAAAAATATTTTTAATATTTTAAAGTCTAAATTTTTTATATATATTTGAATCTTTTCATTATAATATTTTGAAACTTGTAAAATTTTAAATATGCTCATATAAAAATGGTTATAATATTGGTCATACTTATAATTATTTAAAATCATTGTCTAAAATATTTAACCGAGTGTAGCTGAGTATTAGTTGTCCGTTTTGAAAAATTCAAATTGCAACATATGCAAAAAAAATTTAAATTTTATTATATAGTATAATATCATAAATTAAAAAATAAGATTAAATAAAGGTGAAAGAAGAATGATAATTGCTTTTAATATTTTATATTAAATTAGCTTAAGAAATATTAGGAAATCCTAAAATTAATTATGGAAATAATATAATCCTAAAATTAGATATGAAAAGTATCCGATATATGTACCCAAACCCAATTTAATATCCGGTTTTGAAGCATCCAATTGTTAAAATCGGGTCAATTTTATTAATTTTGACCCCACCCGTATTCTATTTTGTACATCTCTTTTACTAATATAGAGATAAGGATATTCATTATTAAATCAGATAAAGTTTATAAAATAACTGACTTCAAATACATGGTATAGTCCAATAACAATGACTATCCCTATTTTTGGTACAGGAAAATCTATTAAAAATGAATTTAGGTCCTAGTTTTATCTTTTAGCTTTTTACAAAAAATGGAAGGAAGTTAGAAAATAAATATTATCGTCCTACTATTAGCTTTTTAATATTATGATAATGTGTTTATTAGAAAGTCTATAATAACAAATCTTCATATGAGTTATGATACACTCCCTCCATTCCTAAAAGATGATTTTTCTAGGAATAAAAGTTTGATTCAAAAAGATTATTTTTAAAGTTATAAATGCATAAATAATTAGTATTTACAAATTAGTTCAAAACTTTAAAAACCGTGAATCACAAAAATTATGCAGTTATTGTTAAATTTTAGATGGTTTCTTAATATCTGTGTAAAATCTAGGAAAATAATCATTTAGGAACAGAGGGAGTATTGTGTTTTGTTCGATTTTTAAGTCATTGATTTCTCTTTTAGTTTAAAACTTTCTTTGAATCGAAGTGTGTTCAGAGTTTTAGCCTTTTAATAATTGAGTCTTTTCAGGTTTTTGGTTGCTTTGGAATAAAAAGAGTCGTTTAGGATGCAAATACACATTTGGAGATACAGATTCGTATAGAAGTGTCAGATATTTGGACTCATATAGAAAACTTCCCACCGCTTGATCTTTCTAATATATTCACACAAGATGGATAATGATGTTAGCTTTCATTTTCAAGTGTTTGTAAGAAAATTCAACGGTGCATTCACGAGGTATACCCAATTTTGTGATGACATATCATTCTGGCAATCAATTGAAGCTGTTGTAACAATTTTAAAAACTGTGAATCAAAAAATGATGTAATTATTGTTAAATTTTAGATGATTTTTTTAATATGTGTGAAAAATCTAGAAAAATAATAATTTAGGAACATAAGGAGTGTATTATATTTTTATTGGTTTTAAGTCGTTGATTTCTCTTTTAGTTTAAAACTTTCTTTGAATCAAAGTGTATTCAGAGTTTTATCCTTTTGATTATCGAGTCTTTTCAGGTTTTTGGTTGTTTTGGAAAAAACGAGTCGTTTTAGGATGCAAACACACATTTGGAGATGGAAATTCATGTAGAAGTGCCAGATATTTGGGCTCATATTGAAAACTTCCCACTGTTTGATCTTTCAAATATATTCACACAAGATGGATAATGATGTTAGCTTTCATTTTCAAGTGATTGTAAGAAAATTTAATGGTGCATTCAAGAGGTTTACCCGATTTTGTGAAGACATATCATTCTGGCAAGCAATTGAAGCAGTTGTAGAGGTTGAATCAGAGAGTGTCACATCAATCGGTCCACTTGGATACCGATCAGTCCAACTTCTCCGAATGAGACAAAAAATTTCAAAAGTTGTTGAATCGATGGTCCAACACATGGACCGATCCACCCCTTCCCCAGAGATAGTTTTTGGCTCATACTCGACCTGAAACACTCCAGATCAAACTCGTCTCGTCTTCTACTATCTTAAAACCTTATGCTCGACTTTTTGGACACTAACTTATGGTCCAATCCCCAAATCAACCTATGACACTCAAACAAAGCATCATTTGGGTAAGCATCATTTTCAACTTACTAACACTGAACCTATGTGTGTAAGATAATTGGATTTATATGGCTCATTTTTGTACCAAGATACAAGGTTTGTAAGTTAAAAATGTTTGGGTTGACTGTCTTTAAAACCCCTCCTCCTAACCTAGAGAGTGTGCGGAAATATAAAGAGAATCATAATCTCTCTTCTATAAGCCTTATTATATGAGAAGATCTTCTTGCCTTTCAAATTCTTAGTATGATTCCAAGAACTCACTAATTTGTTTCCCATACTTTTAAGATTACTTGATTCTGAACAGCTTCAAATCACTTTAAAATCTGTTCACCAATCTAAGAGAGTTTTGGAAAAGATAACAACATGATTTTAATGTTCTAAATTTTTTTATCGCTTTCCTTTCTAGAAACTTCTGTTTATCATATGAATCCTAAATAAGAGTGAGGTCTTTTATAAATCACATAAGAATTCAAACCTAGTTTGCACGACAATGCCATAAATTATACGGATTCCTTAACTAGCCCATATATTGACGTCCTTGTAACGCCCTGACCACCATCTTCTTTAATGAGTCTCACATTTTCTCTTCATATATGAACCCACCCTTATTCAACGGTCGGGATGGTATGTCTAAGAATCTTTAAAGACGTGGTTACCGATCCTATAAATCAATACAAACTCGGCAACCACTCTAGGAAATTTACCCATCTTAAAATAACTTCAGCATAAACACGCTTAACGGTAGAAGTCTGTCAAGATGGTTGAATGAAAAGATAAGTGCACTTTAGGTGACATAGGTTGGTCCAATAAGTTTCTTAAAACCTCTCTATGTACGACAATTTTTTTTGGAAATCGGGGTATTACAATTCACCCCACTAACAAATTACAATGTTTTTGTTGCGCATTAAGACTGTAACTCCAAACGTTGTGAGCCCTTTTGGACTTTGATAGCTTTGTAACTCTCTGTTCGCCATTTTTTAACCCCAAACGTTATTGCATGTTTTTTTCAGCTTACTATATTTCGACATAGCCTGCTATATATATGTGTATATATATATGTCATGCATCATATATTCATATGTGCACGCATTATTTCTCACGGTGATATGATATGCATAAAAACCGAATGGTATTTCCCATGCCATCTCATTTTTGCACATTCTTACTTTTCTCAAATTTTCAAAGTTCCTCATGTTTGCAAATCACTCAACTTGTTTGAGGTTTGATTTTGTGGTTCCCCGCATATCAATTCACTACATTCCTCCCGGTTTTGATGGACGGTGGAACTAATGTGTGGACGCTTTAAATATGTTTCTCCAGCAAGAAAAAAGGAAAACAAAAACCTTGATAAAGCCAAAGTTGGTTTTTGTATATAATTACATAGTTGAATACGATAGATAACAAGATCAAATATAATTATTTAAAAGCAAAGCATAGGCCATGGTCTAGAGAACTTAGCATGTATAGTACTTTCGGGGACAAGCCATAGTGGAAGGTGATCCATCTTACGCATGAAAACTTCTGTTCCTCTTGATTTGAAAGTCTGATATTTCTTGTTTAACATCAACCAACCCCCTTTTATGTATTACATCATTCACTTTAATCGGTGCTTTCCCCTAAATATCTTAAGGAAAATGATAGATTAGTTATGGAAAAATAGTATGTATTTTGAGTTTTGAACGTTAGATCAATAATATATAGGAGTATTGAACTGGAGCTAATTTAGTAACATATAAGCATATGAATTACCATACAATTTTAACCAAATGGTATAGACATTTCTGCATAGCATTATCCGATTGTCGAATCTGAATCGATCTACATTTTGGGCAACCGAATTAGCTGAATAAACCGATACATTAAATTTTGGTTAAAATTAAAAAAGAATACGGAAAAATAATACTTTAAAATTAGATAATGAATTGTGGAAGCCTCCTTAATCCAGTTGTTATTACTTGTTAACTAAGAGTTGATTAATGCATATCTACACCAACAGGTCTGAGCTTAATTTAATAGGGACGGAGAGGATTTTCTATGGAAGAATCGGCTTTGTAACAATTCTCATAATTTGTAATAATTAATAAATAAATAGTTGAAGAAAAGATAATTAATTTTTGTTTTATGTAATTTTTATACAAAACTAGTGAACGATCAACCGAACCAAAATATAATATATAGTTGGGGTTTATTTTCCAAAACCAAAAATCTGAAATCTAAACCGAATGCCCATGTCATGCCTACTCAAACCAAAAGATACTTGTTAAAATCCCACCAATAATGTTGGTCTTATGCATCTTCCCTTTTTTTTTTTTTTTTATCCCCATTGCCTCTCTAATGCATCTCCCTTGGCACCAATACGCCTCTTAAGGCCAACAACTTTTCTATAACGATGATCTGAAGGATCTTTACCCACATTGGTCGTGAAAAAATATGATCTAAATAAACACGAAACAAACTGAGCGTGTGAATGCCTGGGCCATGTATATACAACACAGAGAGCACATACATGCAAAGTTGGAAACATATGGAAGTATGAATCATCTGGATTACATTATATACTCAGACATCATAAAACATCATCATTTCTCTTTTTGAAGTAAAATCTTCCCCACATTTAAAGTTTCATTTAAGACAATATGCTAATGTATGTAACCTAACTACTTCTTTATAAATACCAAATATTTCATTCTTCTTGTTTCCATATCTTCAATTCTCCTAACATTATATATTTTGTTTTGTTGTTTTCTTTCTTCTCTTACTATCTCAATTTTGTTCCTTGACATATATAGGAATGTCTAATAAGTCAGTTTCTACATTTACCTTATTCCTTGCTTTGCTTGTTTTGCATGGAATTCATAATACAGAAGAGAGAAATTTGAAAACTACTTCGTTAGAGACGATTGAGCCAAATTATAAGGAACCTGATCAGTCTAAGAGTCCTACCATTGTGGTCACGTATACACGTCGTAGAGTCCTTCGAAAGGCGGTCATCTCCCACCCTACTGACTTTAGGCCTACGAGTCCCGGAAACAGCCCAGGCGTAGGACATTCTCACGGGCGACACTGATTTGATCACATCATACTTCAAAGTCTATATCATCTATATATATACTTTTTGTATGAATGTGTCATTTTAGACATTTCTTCTAATTTTATGATATGACATATATATGTATCATGTACGTATGTATCACATTGGCATTTCAATCTTTTTGGACAGTACTATGATCATCATGTCTTAGTCGTGGTTTTGTTCCGCTGTCGCGTATTGTAAGATTCTATAATGAATAAATGCTTTCAATAATACATATATAAATAAATGGATTGTGGCGATGAGTTCCGAAAAAATTAAAAGAAAGTATATTCAAATTATAGATTCTAGTGTTATCATAGTTAAGAATGTTTAATAGATTCAGCCTATCTTTTGCATATGTTATGAATCTTTCGTATGTTCTTGTTTCATTAATTATTTCGGCTTCCCAACTCATCATGAAATTAGATAAATATGTTTTTTTTTTATAGATATGAATATAAGAAAGATTTGTTTTTTGGAAAAACTAAATATATTCATCAATAAAAACATATGTTTATCTAATTTAATTTGATTCCTGACTAGCTTGTCACTTCGTCTTATCAGTTGGGAATGCATTTTGTTCCTTTCATAGATAATAAATGGTTACATGAAAACACAGTTTGATGAGAATGTCTTTGTGAGAATCACGAAAGTGGTGTTTTAAAGCTGCGAGTGTGAAACAATATTGATATTTAAATTTGTTTAAAGTTGTGATTTTAAAATTTTAACATTTGTTTAGTATTATCATATGTTTTGTATAATTAAATCTTAAGGTTATTATAGTTTAATATATCTACAGTATATATATAATGTTTCAGTAATCTGACCTGCTTAATTTTATTTTGCTATTGAAAGCCTAGTCCACAACGAACATGTTTTGTCATATTTATAAGTGTTTATTTGTTTTAAATTAAAAATAAACCTAGCCCAATTTTTTTAACCTAATCTATATTAACATTTTTGAAGTAACTTTTGTGTTCTACTCTTTTATTTTGTAATATTTACATAATTAAATCATTGCCATTTAATTAAATAACAAAAGTTTAGAGTAAATTTTATAGTTAAATTATAATAAAATTAAAAAATTGAAAATCAATATTTATTACATTTAACAAAGTTCCTAAAATATCTCCCTAATAAACTGAAACTGAAAATTTCTTAAATATCTTTAAATGATCTTATTTGTTTTTAAAATTTATATTCTTACATATAACATATGTATCATAATAATGCAAATTTTTTTTCCGCATATGTTGCAATATGAATTTTCGAAAATGGACGTATATTAATCGATACATAAAATGTATGTATTAAAGTATTATTGGTATTTGTGTAGGGTCATGTGATCGAACAAGTTATAAATTACATAATTATGATTATAGATTTTTTTACGGGTTGTCTACTATAGTATAACTCACAAAATATTTTAATATGAAACTATACTATTTAAACAAAAAATGTTATGTCAACATCATTTCATTATTTTAAATATTATACTTATTTAATTAAGTTGATCAAATTACGATTATATAAAAGATAAATTATCATACAATATTTTACGGGTTAAATCATAGAATTAACAATCAAAATATAGTAGTACACTCTTATATACCAAACAAAATTAATAAAAAATACATTTTATAATATCGTCCCGCGGGTTAAAATCTAGTATAATTAATAGAGTGATTTATACTTAGACCTATTTTCTCAAAAAATTCTTTCAGTTTGACATACTTTCTGCTACTAGTATACTTTTCCTACATTTTTACAGCTTTTTCATTATTTCATGACTATTTTGCCCTTAGACAAACTAAAAGTGAACAAACAAAATTATATTCCATCTCTTTCTTCTTCTCATTTTTTCTCTCTCCTTAATCGATTGTTTACTTTATCTCTATCTAAAAAATAAAACTTGTAAAAATTCAGTCTTCTAACAATTAACATAATCAAAATCTCTTTAGTTTCACCTTCATCGTCATCATCAACAATCAACATGACTGGACTTGCATAGATAAAATTAAAAATATATGGCAAAGAAAACATGTCCATGTAGATACAATTAAAAAATGTTTGCAAAAAAGAGCATTAGACTAAAGGATATGGCTATAAACATGTGGATACGAGTATATACATATATCCATGCGGGAAGCTAAGTAAAAAAAACTATATTCATATATCCATGCAGATATGTGATTGTGGATAGGCGATCAGTAGCATTGAGAAGCTGGCAAAAAAACCACAGTTCCATTCAAGCCTAAATCATCGTTATCAACATCAGAGCTGTGAAGGGGGATTGTATGGCGTTGGTCTCATGTATCCATGTGTACCAAGAAAAAAAAAAGTGGCAAAGAAGACATGATTTACAGAGGACAAAGGAGGTAGGTTTACACATCACATCAATAATTCACGCGAGAGAAAAAGGAGTTGGTTGGCTACGGTTCCAGCGGTGGTGGGAGTTTGGTTTAAACGGTGGATCTAAAATCCTCTCTTGTGGAAGAGAGAGAATTGGTTAGCTAGGGTTCCGTCGGTATGGAAAAAGAATTAGAGATTCGAGAGTGGAAATTTGAGGATCTAGTTTGAGGGTGAAAAATGGAATTAAAATTTTTATTTTTTTTTCTTTTACTGAAACTAAATTTTAGAAGAACGAGAGGAAGAAACAAAGAGAAACAAGCCTCGTGTGTTGTTTGGTTGAGAAATTGGAACAAAGAGAAACAAGTCTTATAAGAGTTTGGACTATATTGTCATTTTACTAGGTAAAAGTATATGGGTAGCAAAAAGTGGGTGTAATGGCTATTACTTTGAGAAAAAGTAGGTGTAGATGCAAAATACTCTAATTAATAATCAGTCATAGAATTATCCGCTGTAGCACAATGGCTAAATTTCTCTTTAAAATCAAAAAAATCAGTCATAAAATTAAATCAAGCAGAAAAGATATATTTTTTTAATCTCCTTTCAGGTTTTTATTTTTGTTTCACAACTTATGAGTACTACTCACGAGCAGCAGATATGTGTTGCATCGTTCTTTAAGTAAATTAAATGTTGGTTTTACAAGTAATTAAGTTGTATTGAATTTTTAATTATACTTAAAACTTAGTTTTAGAATTGCAAGAAAATAATAAGATCGTAAAGACACATCGACGCAACTCGATTGGAGATCAATTATTGAATTATTGTTTATTTTTTTTTTCTTCTAAAAAATGTGTTCAATACTATTACAAATGAGATTGTGATGAAAATATTTTAGGACATAAAGGACAATATAATGCTTTTATACGTTTTTTTTTGTAAGATGTTTTCTATTTGATATGGAACAGTTTTCTAAGACTGTGTAGATAAAATACATGAGTACGCCAGTGGTTGAGACTCTACATCATACTATAAAAGAGTGAGGACATGCAAAAAACAAGTGATCTCTAGTCTTGTCATTTTATTTTGTATTATGCTAAAAGTTAAAAGTTAAAATACCAAATACAAAATTACAGGAAATGTATGTGTTCGGTTTTTTTTTTTTTTTGCACAACTAATTTTCATAATCTCTTTGATCTACATACTATAAAAATTATACTCTTACACTATTTTCTAGGATATTCAAATTAATTACATTATAGGTTTATTTTTGCTAATTAATTAGCACATTAATTGAGGTACCTACATTGCACATAACAATTAAGTTTATTTTATTTGTTGATTTTTAATTAATTAATAGGTTAAGCAACATATTTTATAAATATTGTAAATAATCTATATAAAGATTGCACTAAATAAGACCAAAATCTATAGATATTATAAGAAAGTATCTATATAAAGATTTTTGCAAACTTAACATTTGAAAATGTGATACCAAAAGGGGTATTATGAATATGTTTTTGAAGAAATGATCAAATAAACGTATTTGGATTTTGGAGTTTAGCTTTTTTTATTTACAAAATGCTCATAAGTTTGATATATTACCTTTTGATACCTAAACAAACTTATAGAAGATTTTTATTTATTCGGATTGAAGTTTTAAATCTCGATATAAAATTTTGTTTTCTTCTCTTACCTTTTTCAATGCTAAAATTCTTACTTTGAACCTCCAAATGTTGTTGTCGTTGTGCATTTGTCTTTTAAAATGAGTTAAATTTGTAAATTTTTAAATTAGAAGACTAAAATAGAAGTTAAAATCATATTTAATATAATATACTTGAATTATTAATTTTTAGAGTAAAAAAACAGAGCCAACTATTAAGAAGCCTCTTTTACTCTATCTTGAAATAACTCTATTTTTAGGGGAAAAATAAATCCAAATTTCTTTTCATAAAGTAAAGCTAAAAAAAGAAATAGAACTAAGAAATAATAAAGCATATATATCAACAAAAAATAAATAATAAATAATAATAAGAAAAAGGGAAAGTACATCATGCGAGAGAATCTAATAACACAAACACTCATAATAGCAAAAACTAAACCAACCAACCAACGGTTAAGATCTATCTCTCTCCGTACAATCCAACGGTTTTCACAAAACTAGGTCAGAACTCAGAAACCGTAACTCCCATCAAAAACCCATAAACCCGACCCGTATCTGTGTTTGGTTTATGTTTTTCCCCACTTTAACCGGATAATTTGGACCCTAAACTTTGCCATTAATAGAACTCTCAAACACACACAACTCTCAAAACTTCCTCTGTTTGGTCCGAATCTAACCCTAATCTTAAAAAAAATCACATCACATCACATCACATAGCGCCGCAAATTAATGGCAGACGTCAAGATTCAATCTGAATCCTCGGATTCTCAGCCGCTTGCTGTCGACGACAACAACCCACCGCCACCACCGCAGCCTCAGCCTCCGGTTGAAGAAGAGGTTGTAGTAGAGAACCACCAACCAAAAGCATCTCTGACTCCACCGCCGCCACCGTACATGGCTATGAGATATCCACCAGCGGTTGTAATGCCTCACCATATGATGTACGCGCCGCCGCCTCCTTACTCACCTTATCATCAGTATCCGAATCAGCACCATCCTTATCTGTCTCGTGGTAATAACAATAAGTATCAGAACGCATCTAATGGTGAGAACAAAACCATTTGGGTTGGTGATTTGCATCATTGGATGGATGAGGCTTATCTCAATTCTTCTTTTGGATCCGCCGGCGAGGTTTGCTTCTCTCTCTTTATATATCATTCTCTCTCTTACATTATTACACAACATTTATGTATCTCTCTTTGATTAGCGTCTTTAGATTGTGCATTTAACAGTTTCTTGATTCTGTTCTCGTTGACTTTTAATGCTTTTGACCTTTAAAAAGATGCTCTTTTCAGAATCTATCATGTAAAGTTTGCTTTTTTATTAATCTATGTAACTCACTGACTCTGTTTTTTTTATCTCTGTTTCTTGTGCAATTGGTCTAAATGTGTGTACTTTATGTCTGGTACAGGTGCCGATTGTTTCTGTTAAGGTGATCCGTAACAAGCACACTGGTTTATCAGAAGGCTATGGGTTTGTGGAGTTTGAATCTCATGATGTAGCTGATAAGGTTTTGCAGAAGTTCAATGGTACGACTATGCTACGTACAGAGCAACCTTTCCGTTTGAACTGGGCTAGTTTTAGCACTGGTGAGAAGAGGTTGGAGAACACTGGACCTGATCTCTCTATTTTCGTGGGGGATTTGGCTCCGGATGTGTCTGATGCTTTGTTGCACGAGATGTTCTCTGAGAAGTACCCGTCTGTGAAAGCTGCTAAAGTTGTCATTGATGCTAATACCGGGAGATCGAAAGGCTATGGCTTTGTGAGGTTTGGTGATGAGAATGAAAGGACCAAAGCAATGACTGAGATGAATGGTGTTAAGTGTTCTAGTAGAGCTATGCGTATCGGTCCTGCTACCCCGAGGAAGACTACTGGCTATCAACAACAAGGTAAGTTCTTTCTGATTTAGGTAGTTTTATGAAGTTTTAAGCTTTGTGAGTGATAGCTTCTTGTTAAATCTTGTCTAACCGGGTGGCTTATCGTTTTACGATAATGGAACCTTTATGCTCATTGTTAGGTTCTTGATATTGCAACAATATGTTTTTGAGTCTATTGTACTTAACTATTTGTTGGCTTGGGTAGGTGGATACATGCCAAATGGTGCCATGACGCGTCCTGAAGGGGACACACTAAACACAACAGTAATTGCTTTTTTTTTTGTAGTATCATCTTGTTTTGTTATCTCCCTTTCATGTCATTGTGACAAGAGAATGTTAATCTTAGTTTTTGTTTTTCACCTTTAATCCATGTTTTATAACATAGATATTTGTTGGAGGACTTGACTCTAGTGTCACTGATGAAGACCTAAGGCAACCTTTCGCTGAATATGGAGAAATTGTCTCTGTTAAGATTCCTGTTGGTAAAGGATGTGGGTTTGTTCAATTTGTTAACAGGTAAGATACTAAGTGCCTATGTTTCAATAGTTACCATGAATGAAGTAAGTATCTTATCGTTGTTCTGTCACCGTAAACGATTTGATATTCAACAATTGGTTGCAGACCAAGTGCAGAGGACGCTTTGGAGAAACTCAATGGGACTGTAATTGGAAAGCAAACAGTTCGGCTTTCTTGGGGACGTAATCCAGCTAATAAGCAGGTAAATTACACTATATGTCTACATAAGTGTCTAATACATAAGTGTATCAAAAAATGCCCAGTTGAGTTCAGTTTTTTCATTACAAGACCATAGAACAAGCCCAAAACTGTTCTTTATTATAGTAAAGAAATATTTGTTTTGTGTTTAGAACCTAGTCTGAGATAAACTGACTTGATTGAATCATCCGAGCTTTATTGTTTATACTTCTTAGGACATTTGATTCATTTATTTACTTTTTTTCTGTTTTTGAAAAACCTATTTGAAATGGTAAAACTTCATGGATGTTGATTAATAGTATATAGAGTTTAGCATCATTAAACTTTTTGATATGTATTCAACTCAAAAGATTCTTTTGATGAACTTCTGTTTATTTGGTGTGGTTGCACTTAGTTTTAGTTCAGTTCAGTTTGGTTTATAAGACTACTGTTACGGTTAAGCGTGAATTAAGTTTGGTTCGGTTTGGTTTTTACGCCCACCCTTCCTTGACTACTTTCTTGGTGTGATCTATACAATGCCTCTGATTAAAAGCATCTCTGATTGTAACAAGTTTTGTGTTCTGTTGCAGCCAAGGGATAAGTATGGAAACCAATGGGTTGTACCATACTACGGAGGACAGTATTACAATGGGTATGGATACATGGCACCGCAACCTCATGACCCGAGAATGTATCCCGCTGCACCTTACGGAGGGTATCCAATGTACGGTGGTCATCAGCAACAAGTTAGCTAAGGAAACTAAAAGCTTAATTTGATCATCTATCTGTAGGGCAAACAAAACAAAAACTCACTCAAGTTAGGTGATGTTAAGAGGTTCAAGGAGACAAAAAGTGGTGTGGCTTCTTGTCTCTCCTTGAGTTTAGGGCTTTTTATCTTTCTAGTGGAAAAACAAATTTTGGTGGAAACCATAGTAGTAATTTAGGGGACTTGGATTTGATTGATTAATTTGATTTGTTTCTTCAGAATGTTGGAACTTATTGATCAAAGAAGAAGTGAGTTGAACCGATTTGATTACTATATTTCCTTTTGTTAAACATGTCATTAGTTTAACGCTGTGGAACAAATCTAAACACATAGGTTTGTTTTGTTGTTGTGTTTGGAGATAATTATCGCCATCAAGGTAATCACACTAATAATATCGGAAAGTGAGCTATTGAGCTTACGTACTTATCATCTATAGGCTTCAACTTTTTAGGTCTCAAATCTTCTTTGGCCAGTCTCAAGGAAGCTAGTCCCAAACAACTTAAGCTATTTTTAAGGTCTTAGAATAGCTAAATTAAAAACTTTATGTGGTAAAGTGGAACAATATTTCGACACTCTTTAGTATCAACGGCATAGTCTTACCACAATGTCGTCGGTTAATCACGGCCAAAAGTCAATAGTATGTATGGTAGTACCTATTTGAATGATATTAGACAATAGACACAATGATGTTTTAATGTTTAATTTGTACTTGTTCAAAATTCACAACTTAAAAACTCGCCAAAAGAACTTTACGCACAAAAGTAATATTCTCTCCGTTTTAGAATAGATGATTTTTTAACCAAATACGAACAGATTAATAAAATCATTATTTTTTTTGCGTATTTTTAAATAAAAACCTCATTTAATGCCTATATAAACACAATTCAACCAATGACAAAATAGTTTGTATAATATAAATTATTAAAACCAATAAAATTATAATTCATTTTGCATAGGTTTGTGAGAAAATCATCTATTTTTGAAAAAAAATAAGGCTAAAAGCTCATTCATTCTAGAACGGAGGGAGTATTAAATAACATGCCAAAAATATTAAAGTTGACAATTATTAAGTATGCAAAATTTAATGACCTGAAATTAATAAATTATAAATTTACTAACAAAAAACACAAGATTAACTTTATAATGTTTGACTAATCCTAGGGTTTATGGGTATAAATACATGGACTTTGAGAAGAAAAAAAATCATTGAATCCAAAAATCTCTAAATGTTTCAATGATCTTTTTCATATATCTCTTTTGGGTTGTGTAATATAATTCATGCAGTTTGATGGTATTTGCAACTTGAGGCATCTACAAAATAAGACTTGGATCCGATGAAGCCACATTAGTATTGAATTTGAGGTTTGTCTCTCTGTTAGTGATATCATTGTTTCATTTTAAACAAATCTTAACTTGTTTCTTGTTTTATTTTGATTTTGACGCAAAAATATTATGTTTTCATATACAATTATGAGCCTTATAGTTGAATATTTTGTTTTGATATTAATGTAGAACTTCTTCTAAAATCTACAATATGATTTTGTGAATTTTAGTCCTCTAGAAAAGTATTCACCCTTTATTTTTAATGGCAATTAGAGAACACCAAATGTTAATTTTTTTACTAAGGTTTCAACTGCCTCTGTTGCAAATTAACATGGTGAATTCTATGTTTTGATATGACATATTACTTAATGTCTTCATCTTCTTCAGAATTCACTATTTTAGTTTGTATAAGACACGTTAAAATCTTAAGAAAAGAATTAACCTTTGGCTTTTTGTTGATTACCGTAAGGAATAGGGTATATTTGTTTCTTGGATTTTTAGAATTAAACTTTTTTTTTATGTTTAATAAGAGAGTGAAAATGGAAATAACGTATGAATCTTATAGAATCATGCATTGTTCTATACTTTTCCAATACGATACTATTACAAAAAAATTATTGATAAATAGTTGGACTATATAAAATGAATAAAAATGTTTTTTTGTATGCCTTATAAAATAATTTACTATATTTTCATTAACAAGGTATAAATGTAATTAAATTAAATATAAATAAAGTGACAAAGATATGTTTTTACAGTTTAATATGATAAAATTGATGTGTTCTTCCTCTGTCTCTAATAATAGAAGAAAAGTTTACAAGTTTGGCGCGTTATTAAAATTTAAACTTTTTAAAAACTAAATCATTTTTATTACTCGACGTATATATTATTGATATACATATATATCATTTTCAAGTTAATTGGTGATATATTAGCCGACGCTCTATTTATTAGCCAACATATATATTATTGATTTAGGACATTAGGAATCGAGTATTGTAAATCACAAATTAATGTGATTTTCTTAATTCTTTTCCAAATGATGAAAGAAGAAAATAGAGACTGAATATCAACATCATTGTTTTTATAAATGCATCATTTTCACAAATCCAATTAAGAAACTCTAAAAATATCCTATTAAGCAAAACGCTTCATGGGGTTTCTAAGCGAGAAAGTGTTTCAAAAAACAATCTATCAACTTTTAAATTTAAGCTTAAAATTTATGAATTTAAGCTTAAACTTTTATAAATTAATAAAATTTAATATATTAAGTTTTTGTTGACTAGCCATTTAACAAATGTTGTTAACCAAAGCCAAAAAAACACACATGTTGTTAGATTGGTTAACTGAGCAACTAACTATAGATATTCTGCCATTTAACGACATGTCTTTTTTGGTTTCGCCCGCTATATATGATGTGTAAAATGGATAGTCAACAGATTTTGACGTATTAAATAACGTTCTACAAAATATATATATTTTTTTTCCTAAATTTGAAAGTTTATGTATCAATGAACAACTATAGTGACTTGTGTAAGAGTGTCTAAAATGTAGAACCATGGGTGTAAGTGTGCGTGTGTGTGTGTGAAGTAGACGTAGTAGTGTGAAAATTTGTAAGAAACTATCCATGAATGTTAACAATGTAGTATTCAAAATTTTAAAGTTGTATTTAAATGTGTTGTTGCATCTCTCTCTTAACAAGACCACAAACTGAGAGACACATAGTAAGAGTAAGAAAACTAACCTTTGAGAGTGAAACAGAGGCAATATGTGAGAAAGCAACAGTAATCAATAAGAGAATGGTTTTCGAATTGAAGCTTGATAAAGTAAGTGATTTGGCACTCATAAGAACAATCTTTGAAACACTTGTGACATATATACAATACTTTCTCAATTGAAAATTTTAAAGAGTTTTGAACTTACTACTTTTAACATTGAAAACATTAATATAATAATTAACCAAAGAATTCAAAATGTTTACATCTATTTCCTCTCAAATTAGCAATATACATTCTTGCATATCTTCTGACCCTTCATAAATTTTTATTCATCAATCTAATTGTTAACCCACTTCAAGCAAAGATCCGCTTTTACGGGTTTATGATCAGAGCCATATATTTGGTCTATGGAATCATAAGAGTGAAGAGTTGCTTGAAAATTATCAGTGTCTTGGATCTTGAACAAGATCCTATCTGTCCAAGCTGGAACTCTAACCTTATGGCTTGTATCATAGTCGTTGCTTCCTACATTGTATTTGTAAGTTGGTTTAAACCCTAACGTTCCTTCAGAGTAACCCTTGAATATTTCACCTCTCTCAGCTTCTTGCAAGAGTTGATCTTTACTCACAAGAACCTGCAAAAAGAAATAAAAATCAATAGGATCAAGATTGGTTAGAGATATATATGTAAAATCTAACACATCTACTTAACATAATATTACATTTCCAAGAGAAAAAAATACAAAAAACAAAAAGGTAGAGATAATTTTCAAAACAAAACAGAGGATATAACATTTATAGTAAAAAATATTAATTGGATTTATTCTTAACCAAAAAATCCGAATCTCTTTCTTTCGAATAACTAAGAGGTTCTGAGCCTAAGCCCATACTTTTCTTAAGGCCCGACAGAACATATCTCATCCCAAGAGCTACTAGAACCAGTAATCACTAGACTTTTGCGTGAGATCTTTACTAATTAAACTATTGGCTTTTGGTATGAAAAATAAAATCTTCATTCTCTATAAGTATGAAGATAACTATTGTTTGCATTTCATGGAAATGGAGAATGGACTTACGGATTGAAGCTGGTTATGGATAAGAGATCGAACAGGACGGTTAGAGACATCTTGGATCCTGTAATTGAGGTCTCCAAGCCAAACAGTAAGGTCACGTTTCCTCTTGTCTCTTAATAATAGTGAGTTTGCTATGTGTCTCAACTCAGTGTTTCTTTGATCCACTTTCTTTGCATGAGCTGCATCATCATTACAATAACAATTATTTATAACTTTTAATTAACTTAAAATTACCATCACCAAATGAAGTAGCTAGCTAAGGTACCAGAGAGATGGCAAGAGATGAAAACCATGTTGATGTCATCGTAGTTGATACGAATAGCCACGGCTCCTTTTTTTCTACCTATCAAACCTCCACATCCTCCTACTGAGTGTCTCTCAGCCTTTAATTCTGCAATTAATCATACAAGATTATGTATTTTTTTCACATTATATGAACATCCTTGATATCAAATTAAGTGCCCTTATGAAAATTTAATATAAAGTTTGGCATGAAATACAGAGCTTTTTACCTTAAGTCCAAATTAGTTATATAGAAAAAGGAAGATTACAAAAGAAATGTCAACAATTAAAACGTGTTTTGTAAGGGTTTAATAAAACGTTGTGTTATAGTCTCTCTGTTTTTTCTTTGTGTCACAAATGCCAAAACAGTACAAATTGGAAGTCAAATTATATATAGATTGAGTGAAAAGAAAAGTAAATTTGTATATCATCTCCACATATTTGTTGCAAATATTACAAAAGTGAATAAATAATATTTATTATTTGTTGTTGACGATAAAAATAAAAAATAAAAAAATTGTTCTTGAGATTTTATTTTATCTAGATTAGTTTAATATTTTAGGAAAGTTTTGTAAAATAAGCTAAATTTTTGCCTAGAATTGTTTTCTAAATGAAATTATTATATAATTATCAAAAAGATATACATCTAGTGAAGGTATATAAATATGTTACCTTTTACTAATGAGTGTGAATTCTTTGGACCAAACAAATATAGATGGATCGATTGCAATTTAGCCTTCCCAAGGAGCCTGCATATGGATCGAACTTTGCAATGTTAATTACAAAGAACACTCATTGGTGCCTATATATCAGTAAAATAGAAAGAATGTGTAGAGCTTACTCGTGAGTTGGAGATGAAGCAGTCTCCAAAAATTGAGCAACATTAGCTTTTGGAGCTTCTTGTAAGCCAACCACAAGCAAATCAAACTTCCTGTCTTTGCCAAGAAGCTCAACCAAATCCTCATATGATACCTTTACATTTATATAAAGAAACAATCAATGATTAAATCGTAGTTGAAACTTGAATCTAATACTTTCTTTTAACTGGAATCCCCTGGTTAAAGTGGAAGTAACTAGTGCTTTCGCGTTTGAGGGAAGTTGATCCTTAGCCTATACCAACAAGGCAACTCCTTCTCTCAAGTAGAAACCATTAGACCAAGACCACTTGGTTAAATCTAATACATACTCTTTGTGTTCATCTTACGTACGTACCTTTCCATTCATGTTCCATGTGATGATACGAATACAAAGATCTGCTTTCCTAGCAAAACTACAACTCTTTACAGCTTCGATTGTTTTAATATTATCGTGATGAGATGAGTTGTTGTTGCCAAACGAACCAATTAGAGTTTGCTTGTTGTTAGAAAACCTATAAGATATATATTACAACAACACAAGACATTAACAACGTAAGTTAATAACGTCTACAAAGACAAACATATATTTTCAGATAGAGAACAACGTAAAAAAGCAAGATTCGTATGATAACACAACTTTTTATTACCTTTTAAGTCCAAACATCGAATTTGTATTCCCCATTGTCTGCATGCAGTGTTTCTCCGCTAAAAGCAAGATTCTTAAGGTTTTTATAGAGAAAGAGAAATGTGTTGAGAGGAAGAAGTTGAGAAATTTAAAGAGAAATGATATAATGAAAAATTTCACAAAAGTCATCTTCAGTCATCATCTATATATATAAGAGAGATTAATTAGGCACATGCAATGTCTTACGTGGATTTCTAGGAAGGTTAGGTGAATCAATGGTGTTGACTACAAAGACGTGTACGTCTTCAAATGGACGGTCGAATTTGATAATGACTTTGCTGGTTTTATTTTTTCTTCATTAGGAAATCTCTAGAGGATAAAAGTACAGTCGAATCTTTAGAAGTTTCAATGTTGATATTATTTAGTAAACAAATGCGGATGATACACCTATCCACAATATCACATGTGATGTAATGTTCATTAATTGTGTTTTTTGTGTGCTTATGCAAAATATACGGTAAAACATTTAAAATTATTATTATTGGGACCAAAATATTTATTATTTTATTGAAATATCAAATATATAAATATATAAATATATATATATATATATATATATATATTTAACTCTAGAATATAAATTTAATAGTCAAAATATTTATTAATGTAAAGAGAAATTTTCTTGAAATACTTGGTTGAGTTATTTATTTATTTTTTTAATTATTTTTTGTTATATCTTAACTCTTATGATTCTAGAAAGGTTTGTCCACACAAAAAAAAAAAGATTTTAGAAAAGTACTAGAAATTAATTTTTATTTTTCTATTATTTATTTATATTTATATTTTCATGTACTAGCTAGAATGGGTAAAAGTGATTAGTCCATTTTATTCAGCATAAAAAGTGTTATATTTTAGCAAAATGTAGAATATGTTTTGCAGCCATTTTTTCTCCTATAGACTATAGTTTTTAAGTTGATTAAAAAAAAGTTAAGTTGCTTTTGAATTATAAGTGGATTGGTTCAGTTAAAAAGTTAAGTTTACTTGACCTTTTATGTATGCTTCTCAAAGGGACTTGGACCACATGTATTCAACTACAAAATAGGACCTAATCAAGTGGTCGGTCGTGACCATTCATGATTTAACCATCAAACTAATAAACTTCGTCTAGTTTGTCTTTTTAACTCATTCCAGAAATTACATATACATCCAAATATTATTTCTAAGAGTTTAAGGCTGAAAAATTAAACTTAACATGACTTACCGGTTAAGTACTAAATCAGTTCGGTGTGATACATTATGACAAGCATGAATTAACCATTCTTACACCATAGAGTTACATAAGTTACTTTTATTATCTATTACAAACAAAAGAAGAGAGTTACTTTTATTCAAATTTTACTTTTAAATTGATTAAAGATCTCAAAACTACTACATAAAATGTTCTTATCCATTAAGTCTTGGAGATTTTCAAGAAACTAATTCAAGTCCACATATACAATACTACATATAAATAAGAGGTTCTTGTCCACAAATTTTTGTTGTTGTTGGTTGTTGAAGGTTTAAACTTCTAGTGGCTCTTCTTCTATTAGAAGTGTTTCTTTTCCAGTTAAACGGACAAGAATATGACAAGTGGACGTATTGCCATGAAGTAGGGTCCTTGTATAGACTTTTTTGTGTGACATTTCTGAAGGCTCTATACAATCACACTCCTATAAAAACTAGTATAGATCTTCCGGTCCCAGAGCCTTGAAATTGTAAAGGTCATACTCTTAAGTCAATAAGCAAAACCTCTCATTCCCCAAGCACATATGCTAGCTTGTATTAATATTGAGCTATCTTGCTTGTTCATTAAGAGCAAGGTAGACCATGCATGGTACACTACACATCAAGCTAAATACACTCATGTAGGAAACAAGTTTTCATCATCATGCATGGGGATGGGGCACACCAGCTTCGTATATGTACTAGCAAGGCAGTTTTCATGTTGAGAATGAAATGCTTGGATGTTATTGTGTCATGACTTTAGGATTTTCATCTAATCGATGTTAAATTTTATGAGTTTTCAAGTTCAAATCAACTTGCAATAAGTAGATTAGCCCATGTCAATTCAATTCTCATATTTCAGATATGAAATTTGTCTTTACATAACCTTTAAAAATTATGGCTTTTCTAATACTTATAGAACAAACAGAACAAATATGTAGACATTTATATAGTTTTATAATTGTTTTAAGTTTTAACAATCAAACATTTGAAATCTATAAGCCCATTTAATTCTAATTTTTTTTTAAAATGGGCTTATCCAACATTTCAAATCTATAAGCCCATTTTAGTCAAATTTCACCAACACCACAAGTCTCATACTCTATTAGTCACATTGTCAATGGAAGTAAGACCGATGATGATGAATAATATAGTAACGGATAAATTACTAAAAAAATCAATTGAGTTTTTGATTGGCTAATGATCTCTTCTTCAACAGCATTGATTTTATATTTTATTCTTTGAACTTTCACTGATGATTAGTTTATAGCTTTTAGAAGAAGAAAAAAAAAACTCCATTTCTTTAAGTTGTAGAGTCCTTTAGCTCTATGTTTGTTATTCTTACATTTTATAGTTCAATACATCTTGACGCTACACTTTCAGAAACGGCATGTCTCATCCTAGTTGATGTGTTCTAAAGTTTGACATTAGGACGAGCTAACTCAACTTCTTGAAGCATAAAGTTTTACATTCAAGAAATGTAGAATTATAAATAACAAAGTCAAAACAAAAACACACAATTTAATGAAAGAGTTGCATGCGACCAGTTCTACAACTTAATTATTAGACCAAAGTTCTCATAAAAGGAATATAAAGTAACAACAAACTGTGGTTTGGTCTGACGATTTTAACACAAACAAAGTAGGCAAACAATAGAGAAACTCTACTGCTGACTTGTCTCATCCGCAGCCGAGGTTGCACTTATACTTGCACCATCTTCAGTCACAGCTACAGTGTCCGCTGCATCACTTGCAGCTGCATAAGAATCCATTGAAGAATTGTACTGTAACAACTCCATGTCATACCTCATCGTATCCTCAAGACTTTTCTCTTCATAATCCTATTTATAAATCATAAACCAAATCCATTAAAATCTCATTTAAGGCTTAAGAGAAAGAGAGAAAGAGAGAGTTTAAAATCAGAATGTGTTATGACCTGTCTACTAGATTCAGGGAGATTGCTCCACATATTCCCAATTTCCTCACTGAAAAATTCTCTGTTCCCACCGAATTCATCTTTGAACCAAGCGTGTTGCTCGGTAAAGAAGAAGTCATATGCACTTCTTGGTAACTTAGGAGATGTTTTGGCTTTCTTTCTCTTGTGTCTTTGAGGTTTAGGAGGAGACTCAGGAACGAGGTAAATCACTCCTTTGAGGTCTCCTAAACCCGGCCTCTTCACGGTTGTAAGATAACCACCTTCGAATTCCCCCTCGATGATCCCAATAACTATGTCGCCAAGTTCCAGTTCTTGAAGTTCTGAAAATGTTTCATAAAGCAAATCTTAAACACTCAAAAAATAAGCAGAATTTTGCAAGAGAGATATGAATATTTAAGTACACATGTAACATATCCAAAACCATGTATGTGTATATTAATCTTTGGTCATTTTGGAGAATTAAAAACATGATTGGTGTTTTCATACCTTTGCCCAACAATGTAGAAGGTGGAGCTAAGTAATACACCTGCTCAAACTTAAAGAGCAATTTGAGATAATGCTTCCTTAGAACACATGATGCATTTCTTACAGGTTTCTCGAAATTGAATGCATCAATCACTTCTTTGCATTTACGATCCTTGATCACCTAGAGAATCAATATGATTTAATTGTAACACAAAATTGTTTCTTGTATAGTATATTCTAATGAATCAAAAATAGCTTTAAACCTTCATGTTCAATGGCACTATTAAAGAACTTGTTACCTTTCCAATACCACCTCGAGATGTGACCTCGATGAAAAGCTTATGCAGATTGAGACTGTATCCATCCAAAGTAGGAATCCTAAGGGAAAAAAATCATATATATTCCAACAAATCAAATCTTATTCAAGCAGAGTAAATCAATTGAAGCTCAAACAATGAAACTATATATCAAAAGAGGAGCATAAGATCAAAGCAATTTTCATTTCCCAACATTTTACTATTCAAAACAATTTATTTGGCATTAGCATAAAAATAAAATAAAATTAGACATTCTTAAACATTTTTATGGCTTAGCATTTCAGAATTTTCTGAAAACCAAATCATAGATTGATTTCACACTACAAGTCTGAGAACAAACTAGATCTAATTCAATAAACCATACACTAACAAACAAATTTTATGAAACCCTTAGATTTATTTTTTTCCTTTCAAAAGTAATAATTGGGCTAAGGCCCAGATATAGTCTTTCTGCGTAGAGACATAATTTTCTAGAATTTTCTGTAAAAACAATTACCACCCTCCTAACGTTTCTCGAACCTGAGGAAACACGTCTTATCCCTTTTAGAATGACGATGTCTATTCCACTCGGCCAAGCAACAGTTAGTACTTAATTAGTATACAAATCATTCATAACCCACACCACAAAGGATAGGAAACAAAATTGCACAAATAGCTATATATTTATCAATTTAACAACGATGACGGTTTGTCCATCCACAATAATAATTTGGAAATTAATAATTTCATCAAAAAATGAAGAATCAAAGAAAAAGTATGTATGTAAGGAAAGGAAAAACTCACTCAAAAAAATTCCCAGAAGATTCAAAAAAATCTTTGAGTGTTTCCCAGAAAAACGTCGGGTTTTGGACAAGTTTCTGATACATAGCTGCACGAGAGGAATCGTCGATGTCGGAAGCAGAAGAGCCAATAGCGGAAACTACTTCAGATTGTGAATTAGGTGTTGACATAACTTCTTCTCGGATGTTTTTGGTCGAAAGGTTAAAAAACAATTGCTCAACTTTCAGAGATAATATCAACTTTTATACAACTTGCATTTTTTTCAATCTTCTTATCTAGAATTAGAGGTCTAATTTTCTCTTGTTATCTATACCACACAAAGGGTACATTGTATTTCATATTTTCCTTTTTAACATAGTCCACGCGCTAATTAATTTTAATTTACAGCTGGTAGCATAATCTTGAATTAAATCGGATTTTGAAAATTTTAATGTAGTAAGAGGATAAGATTTGATTAATATTAAATGTAAGTGTGAATTTTGCTTTAATATTTCAATAATATAAATTGTTCATTATCGTTTTTGGTTTACGTTGTATTTTTTTTCTGAAAAATAACTATAGTAAAAAAGGTTGCAACTGATTATTGAATATAATTTGGAATAGAACAATATATTCAATTATTTTATGAAAATATTTTGTTTGGTCAAACTTTTGTAAAAATAATCAATTAAAGGATTTCAACTATAAACAGTCAATTTCATTAAACAATTTAATTGAGGGTACACTCAAAATGAAGGAATTTCATCCAGTATGAAAAACTCTAGCGAAGACCACACTCAAAAGGGTACACTCAAAATGAAAGAATTTATTCAACGAGATATTCCCCAATTTATTCTATAGAATTTATTCCCCAATGGTTAAGTTGACATCAATCAAACTAGTGCTTGTTTTGTGTGATATTCATAGCTTCTCTCTAACTCAACTTGACATTTCTAATGTTTCTCTTATTAGGGATCTTGATGAATAAATCTATATTAAGCTTCATCCTGGTTATGTTGGTAGTAAGGGGTATTCTTCGCCTCGTAATGCAATGTGTAAGCTAAATAAATCTCTCTATGGGCTTAAGCAATGCATCAAGTCAGTAGTTCTTGAAATTTTCTTCCATTTCGCTAATTATAGGGTTCACACAGTCATATGCTGATAATACTTATTTTCTCAAGATCATTGGCACTTTATTCTTATGTGTGTAAGTGTATGTCAATGATATCATAATTGCAAGAAAAAATGGTTCAGAAGTTAACATTTTAAGTCTAAACTCCATTATTTCATCAAACTGGAAGACGTAAGACCTTTGAGTGTTGGATGTTTTATCTTGCTTGTGTGTATAACCTAGTAGATGGGAGGACCATCCCACTGAGTATTTGTGATAATACTCACACATCTCGTTTTGTTGTGGTGAAGGTAAAGAGAAAGTGTCATCGTGGAATCATTACAAAAAAGAGACGGATCATCTATTTAGGATTTTTATTTTCTTATTATGTTTTATTATTGTTGGAATCTTGGATTAGAAGCATATTAGGATTTGTTGGTTATTGAATTCGTTTGTTGGTTATTGATGGTTATTTATTTATTTGGTGTTGGTAATATTTCTGTTGTGCTTCAATTTGGAATGAGTAATTAATAAGTATGAGATTATTGGTTGATAATTTTTTTTAAAAGGGTTGGATCTTTTCATTCTTGTTGATATTGAGTTTTACTCGCGACTTATTGGAATATTGATATGTATTTGCAAATCACTTGACTTGAGATTACCTTTGTTTTCAACAAGCTTACAAGATTCTTTACTACATCACATGCACCATTGGTCAATTTCTTTTCTACTCAACCAAGTAGGAACTCGAATTCCAAATGTTTGTTGATGCATATTATTCCTCTTGCTTGGATACAAGTCGATCTACCTCTGGGTTCTGCGTCTTTCTAGGTACTTCTCATTTCTCATAAATCTAAAAGGAAACAAGTTGTATCCAAGAGTTCTGCAGAGGCTAGGTATCGTAGTCTTTCAAAGGCCACTAGTGTAAATTACTAATTTTCTCAAGAGATTATTGGTCCCGCTATCCACACTACTCTTCTACGAAAATGTGGTTGCCATACACATTGCCAATAAATTTGTATTCCATGAACGCACTAAACATATTGAAAATGGTTTAGTTGTTGGAGTTTTTTAATTGTTTCATGATAGATTTGAATTACAGCTTTCTGCTCCTTTTACTAAGGTTCTTTATGCTACTCGCTTCCACTAATCCATTGGCAAGATGAGTCTCCGCAACATCATCGTCCCATTTGAAGAGGGACTATTAATGTGCATGTATAGAGTTTGTATTCAGTTTAATTTTAGATTACAACTCTATTATACTAATTAATGTTTCATCTTTAACCTAATTATTATAGCTAACTAATAAACCACTATTGTACTAGGCTTGATTCACTTGGGGCCTAACAATCTTGACTTCTTTGACCAAAAGCTTGTTCTTTTTTTACTTCTTGCCTTGTTTCTTATTCATGTAATTAACTCCATTCCTTCTACGAGGACTTATCTTCATCCATTGCTTACAACTATCTTTTCTTTTCATGTTTCAATTAAAAGTGTTTTAAAATAGCATTTTCATAATTTAAGAAAACTGCCCATTGTAAATTGTATCAGCAATAAGACAGATAGTTTTCAAAGTTGATAAGGTGTAGTTTCATCCATTACATCATGTCACTCAGAACTATAATCTTGTACATCATCTTTGACCAAAAACTTATTAATTTTTATATACAAAAACGTATGTCAATTTTTTTTTTTGGGTTCATTATAAAAATACTCAGTATAAAAAACAAAAACAAAATCGACCAGTTCAAGGCGATAGGGTAAGTTGACCAAAAGACCATTGCCGTTGTCACACTTTGCACCACATTTTATGACCAAACAGAGCTGTCTGATTATTTATATATATCTATGGCAGAAGTGTTTTGAAACTAGTTGGTACGTCTTAATTGGTCCATTTAACTTCGGTATCTACCCACTCTCTTCTTTTCTACTATGCCACGCATACATATGTGTCCACAAGAACCACAATTGTAATACTAAATTACTTGTACGAGTCGGTTAAATCCTTCTACAAGAAACTAATGTGTGACCTATTCACATTATTACCACTTTTTTTTTTCCTTCAAAGCTCCATTCACGTACCAGTCCTCCGGTTTTATCCCAAACCAAACCGACATTTTCAGTTTTCGGTTTATTATTGGTTTGGGAATAGATTCATTCCAAAGGCTTAATTTCAAGACATCTTGGTTTACGGTTTGTTTTGGGTTTGGTTTGGTTAGCCAAATCGATCGGTAACCTTTTAAAAAACCAAAATCATACTAAAATCAAATCAAAGTTTACCAAAATTAACCCAACTCAAATCAAAATATATACAATTTAAACTGAAATTATCCGATCAAAACAGTTTTAACCGGAGAAACCCAAAAAAGTGGTTCAATTTGGTAGAATTTCACCAACCAAAATAAATCGAAATCTGAACCGAACCGCGGCGAAACCTTTTTTATTGTACCAATTTCAAACAAACTAATTGACTCGGTTCGGTTCGGTTCGGTTCGGGATGGATAGGACACACGGTTTCGGGCCAAACTTTCTTAAGGCACCACCTAGCCTTGGCCCAAACCAAAATCATATAAACTTATTACAAAACAATGTCGTCATTTCCGAGAGTAATTCTTGACAAATCTTATTTGGACATTTTGGCACCTACCCCTGTCTCCATCCTTGCTATTTAATACCTAGCAGAACAAAGAGAAAAAAGCAAACAAGAAAAATTAAAGACAGAGAGAGAGCTTCTTCTCTTCTCACATAGGGCCGAACATGGTTGGTAAGGATAACACTTTGCCGTTACTTGACCCTCGTGAGCCACCGGAGCTCCACGGAACCAAACCGGCGTCTAAAGTATGGGCCAAAGAGTTCGGCGAAGAGTCAAAGCGGCTTTGGGAGCTAGCTGGACCAGCGATCTTTACTGCGATAAGTCAATACTCTCTTGGTGCACTCACTCAAACTTTCTCAGGTCGTCTCGGAGAACTTGAGCTTGCTGCTGTCTCAGTTGAGAACTCAGTCATCTCCGGTCTTGCCTTCGGTGTCATGGTATGTAACGTAAACCTTTTCACACGTGTCTTGTTCTTGATAAGTTATGTTGTGTTGTGTTCCAATAAAGGCCACACAAATCTAATATCAAGTATTTTTAGTTGATTGGCTTATTTTATTCTTATTCGTTAATATCAAAGTAGATCTTCCCATACATTATTAAAATTGTTACTTACTTTTTGCAAATAGTATACTTCTGGTTATAAGTGGTTAGTTAATTTGATGACAACAAAAAGGTTTGTTTACTTTAGGTTAAAGTTAATTACAGAAGATTAAGTTTAAATCTATCAATTTTACTGAAAATAGGTTCAAGTCACTTTTGATCTATACATTTCATCAAAAAGATTACAAGAAGGGAACTAGGCCATATATATATTTACACAGTAATTGCCTTATTGGGAAATATATGAGTTCCTTAATTTTTGAGGCACAGGAAACTGATTCTGAAAATTAATACACCCATTTTCAAAAATACTTTTATGAATAAATACATTTTTCAAATTTATTGTTACAAGATATTTAAATAGTTAAAAAGCATTATTGCAACTTGAAACTTGAGCTTATCCTTATTAAAAAAACAAAAAAAAATAATATTGGACCATCCCTTTTATTTCCTTCCACTCACACAGTTCAGTTTATGTTTTCCAGCCTATCACCAAAGAAAAAGTATAAATTATGTGAGTTTGTAAAATACTAAAATCTATGAAATTCAATATCTTTTAATAGCTTTATCAATGATATATTTCTAGCTCAATAATAGTAGAACATTGATATGGTACAGTATACTCAAAATAACCAAGAAAATCCAAATATAAAGTGACATTTTCATTTTCCACATATGCATAAAAGCTTGTGTACTACAAGTAATCCTGATGAAAGGTTTCTTGAAAATGTTCTGATCCTAAAGTTAATATAAATAGAAAGGGAAAATTTTACAGTCGTAGTGTATATAGTTATAAAAATTCTGTAGAGTTATAAGATTTTGTCATGAACCAGTCGTAGTGTCACAATGTTTTATCATTTTCCCTAATCATTGTGAATGTTCCTATGGTCTATGTAGCTAACCAATACTAGCAAGTTTAATATTGTGGTTGCAGTTAGGGATGGGGAGTGCATTGGAGACGTTGTGCGGTCAAGCATATGGCGCGGGACAGATTAGGATGATGGGAATATATATGCAACGTTCGTGGGTCATTCTCTTTACCACTGCTTTGTTTTTGCTTCCCGTCTACATTTGGGCTCCTCCTATCCTTTCCTTCTTCGGCGAGGCTCCTCAAATCTCTAAAGCCGCGGGTATCATTCTTTTTATTGCGTTATGCCAATTGGTTTTGAGATGGAAGCCCATGACATGGTAACAATATTTAGATGCTAATCTTTTTCAAGTTTAAATTTATAGGGAAATTCGCGCTGTGGATGATTCCGCAACTATTTGCCTATGCAGCCAACTTCCCGATACAGAAATTCTTGCAGTCACAGAGGAAAGTTCTTGTGATGGCTTGGATCTCTGGGGCAGTTTTGGTTATACATGCAGTTTTTAGCTGGCTCTTCATCCTTTACTTTAAGTGGGGACTTGTAGGTGCGGCCATCACTCTCAATACCTCGTGGTGGTTGATTGTTATTGGTCAGCTTTTGTATATCTTAATCACCAAATCTGACGGTGCGTGGACTGGATTTTCTCTGCTGGCGTTTCGAGACCTCTATGGATTTGTCAAACTTTCCTTAGCCTCTGCTCTTATGCTTTGGTACCATTTCATTTTTGGCTAGTAGAGATTGTTGGTTTATGTAAGCTAAGATTTTGATTACAATGACATATATGTTCGTTGTATTTTGCAGTTTGGAGTTTTGGTACTTGATGGTTCTGGTCGTTGTTACCGGTCTCCTTCCTAATCCGTTGATACCAGTCGATGCCATCTCCATTTGGTAATCGATTTGTGCTGCTCTTTGGTTAGTTTCTCCCTGAAAAGAGGTTACTTTTGTAACTTTTTTTTTTAATGTTTTGTGCTTTACAGCATGAACATAGAAGGGTGGACTGCTATGATTTCAATCGGGTTTAACGCTGCGATAAGGTAAGTTTTTTACCTTTTTTTGTCTCTACATTTCTCTAGAGCCACATTAGAACCCCCATGAACTGGTGAACTTTGTCTCTTGGTGTGATCAGTGTGAGGGTATCGAATGAGCTGGGTGCGGGAAATGCAGCTTTAGCGAAATTCTCAGTGATAGTCGTCTCCATAACTTCAACACTTATCGGGATTGTGTGCATGATTGTTGTCTTAGCCACAAAAAACAGCTTCCCTTATCTTTTCACTTCAAGCGAAGCTGTGGCAGCAGAAACCACGAGAATAGCCGTCTTGTTGGGCTTCACTGTCCTCTTGAACAGCCTCCAGCCCGTCTTGTCAGGTACCACATGATGAACAATAATCAAAAAGCAATTTAGGATCAGAAAACATTGAGTTGTGATCACTTTTGGTTCATTCATTTTAGGTGTTGCGGTTGGAGCTGGGTGGCAAGCCCTGGTTGCGTACGTGAACATTGCGTGTTATTACATTATCGGACTTCCTGCTGGTCTTATTCTTGGATTCACACTAGACTTTGGTGTTCAGGTTAGATTTATGTACAGTTTAGTTTGGTTTGTTGAGTCTCTACTATAAGATCTCTTTAGTGTTTTTTTTTACTTCTAATATTTACTCTTACACAAGGGTTATGACCATTTTGTATTTGCATTGTTGTTTTTTGAAATTTGGTGTTGATTGATTTATGAAATTTTATAGGGAATATGGGGAGGTATGGTAGCTGGAATCTGCTTACAAACACTTATATTGATTGGAATCATCTACTACACTAATTGGAACAAAGAGGTCTCTTACTTCGGTCTCTTAATTTCTGATATGTTTCCTCTCTTTTGTGTTTGGTTTGATCATATCTTTAGCTCTAAATTTCCGCAGGCCGAGCAAGCCGAGAGTCGAGTTCAGAGATGGGGAGGAACAGCGCGAGAGTGATCAACGCTCGGTGTAACGGTGGATCATCAGTTCTCTCGCATTTCTTTTTGTCAATGTTCAAATGTTCTAAGAACAATTGTAATCTCTCTTTTTGGAATTTTTTTTTTCTTCCCGATATGTCTAAAGTTAACGAGTCCTCTCTATGATTGATTGTTAGAGGGTTTGTTAGTTTTAGTCTTATCTTAAAACTTTAGGATGGTTTTACTAAGTTAAACTTCTTGATTAACCAATAATTGTTCAATCACACAATACATAGATCATAGAAAGAAACAGAAGAATCAAACTGAGCAACTAAAAGTGCAAACGCATGTCGCCCGATCGATACACATGCCTTTCCCATGGTGCTGCGAAGTACACACAGCAGCACAGCCTACGCTATCACATATCCATGGCTCTGATTCTTTAAGATAGTGATGGCATGTATCCCCTTGCGTCTCCTTCGTCACCATTCCTGTATTGAAGATGATAGATCTCAAATTTTTATTTTTTTGGTTGTAAGTAATAAAAGAAAACTATCAAATCAAAGGGATGACACATAATAATTGATATTTTAGAATACTAGTCTAGTCGTATGATAATTGATACGTTAAAGTATAAATCTAACCTTGAACAAGTACAAGTACAACCATGAAGATAGCAATAACGGTGGCTTTAGACATTTTGGATAAGACAATCGAAATGAAAATTTCAGAGTAACAAAATAAGATGATGAAGATAATGGTGATGTACTTGTGTGTGAATAATGTATATATAGAAGAAAAATTATGAGAAATTCTTAATACTTTTTGCAAAACTATCCTCATTTTTGTCATTTTCATTTTTGCCCTCAATTAAATTTTAATGACCATTTTACCCATAGTTGAGAGAATATTTCTTTCTTAAAATAAAATATTTTTTCCTTTGACAAAATATTCCTTCCTTAGAACAGAATATTCTTTCCAAAAATTCCCTCCCCCTTCAAAAATTTCCCGCCAAAATTATCCCGCCAAAATTATCCCGCCAAAATTTTAAATTAAAGGGTTTTAGAAGATTACAAAGGTTTTTGAATGGTTTTTAAAGGATTTACAAAGATTTTTCTAAGTTTTAAAAGATTTACAAGTGTTTTTAAAGAATTTTAAAGGGTTTTAAAAATATTTACAAGGTTTTTAAAAGGATTTTAAGGAATTGAGGAAAAATTATGGTTGAAAATTTTTGGCGGGATAATTTTTGTCGAAATTTTTTTTAGCGGAAATTTTTTGTCGAAATTTTTTGGCGGGAAAATTTTTCGGAAGGAATTAAAAAGAATATTCATCATGTGTTATACTAAAGGAGGATAATTTAGTTATTTTATACATTGAAGAATATATTTGTAGAAATGGGTATTTGTAGAAAAATGTATCATAAAAAGGTTATTTGTGCAAATCTCCCTAAAATTAGATGCATGCAAAATGTAGATTTTGGAAATAGAAACATATATTTCGGAAATGGCTAAAAATCAGAAAAATCAAATAGAAAAGATCTACGAAAATTAATAAATTTTAAAACTAACTAATAGAAAAGATCTATGAAAATGATAAAAAAATATATAATAATAATTAATCAGAATATAAAATAGAAAACATCCATTTTTGTATTGTTTTTTTTTCTCTTTCAGAAATGACTATAGATATCTAACATATTTTTTACATATTGATTTTTTCTCATTAGATGTCTTTTTTTACTTACCTTCTTTTTAAAATTCTTACATATTTCTGTAAAATTTTATAAATCAAGATAATTACAACAAAATAATTATTCTCCCCAATATTTTATAGATTTGATAAGAATATATTTGGAGAAAATATATATCTTTTTCAAATGAAAAATAAAATAAAAATATGAATTACATGTACAAGTATATTTATTGAAAATAAAACACTATAATTACTACACATATATTTACATCAAAATAATACATTTAGTGTTAGTTTAGGTGAAGACAATACACATATATCTACCTTTTTGTTCCATTTTACTTCTCTAATTAAACTCTCCTGAACTAATATATTTATGTCTTAGTGACGGTATCAAATCGGATGGATGTGGGAAATTGGGGAATGCAGCTTTAGCTAAATTCTCATGGTCTCCATATCTTCAATTCTTATCGGGCTTGTGAGCAAATTAATTTTCAAGAACAATTTTATCTCTCTTTTTATAGTCTTATCCTATTAGGATGATTCTTAGTTCTCAACACTCTCAAACTTGGATGTGGTATATCTATGGATGTAGAAAGACTGAACAAAGATATCACATGAATTTTTGTTATGGTCGTCTTACTTAATTTTGATTGCTAGATAACACCCTTCACGATAAACAAAGAGGTTGAGGATATGTTGATGAAGTGGTAGAGAATTTGTGATAAAAAAAAAAGTTTTAGAAGAAAAAAGGAAGAGAAAGAAGAGAGGAAATGATAATATTCTAGGAAGTAAAATGTTATGCTTAGAGAAAAGAGAAAAAGAGAATATGAAGTTAGAATGAGCCTATACAAGAGCATTTCCATCAGTTAACTCAAAAGAATATCTTAAACATTAAAAAATTTAAAAATAGTCAAAAGCTCAAAAAAGAGGAGAGAAAGTAACAAGAGTGTCTTCTGTAGGCCTCTAAATATCTCATTACACCCTCTCATACTATGTGTTATCTTCTTATGGGTTGTTTTTTTTATACGATTAATTAAAAATTAATGGTAAGCATACGAAATATTAAAATGTGACCAAATACTAAACTGGGAAAAGATGTAAATCTCAAAAACCAAATATTGAAACTTTAGAGTGCTCCAAAGATCAATCACTTTTTGACTTTTTTAGTGCTTTGGCTACAGGTGAAACATTAACATATAAGAGCATCGAACAGTAACGCCTCATTGGGTTTTTCAAAGTATAATATTTTAATCAATATCTAATAACAAGATTATAAATTTAATAATTAAATTATAAAAAGTGTAGCTGACCAATCGGAGAAAGGCAAGTGTTTCTAAGTCGTCTCTCAAATGAGGTACACAGAGAAATTTCAGATTTGTTTTTGTATACTCATGTAACAATAATAAAAAAACCCATGTTAGAAGGTGTCTATTGCAAATTAGATATATGAAAAAAGATAAAGATGTAAATTATTACAAGTATATGAATACAAGTATGTAATGTTATAAACACCATACAAGTATGTAATGTAACTCTTTTGCTTTAATCCATATTAGAGAATTTGAGTGTTCATACTCATCATATTATTAGAGAATTTGAGTACAAGTATATGTATATGTACAAGTATTTGAATACAAGTATACTAAGTTAACTAGATTAAATAAATGGAACAATGAACTATTTACTCCAATAGTCCCCCTTCAAGATGCTAAGAATATATTGTGTAGTTCATCTTGGACTGTAAGCTAGAAATTTGATTAGGGTAGGTGACGATATCTGCAATTTGACAGTATATGTTTCGTGCGTTCATTGAATATATGGTTGGTTGCTATGTAGATTGCAACTATACACAAAATCAAGAATAGGAATTGATAATATGCAAATCTAAAAGAAAAGTGCCTAACCAAAACATTTAGTTAAAAAATTAAGACATTTTATATATAATGAAAAAATTTTGGTTAAAATTATAAATTATAAAAAACCTTGAAACTTATTAACTAAGCGCGTAAAATTTACAATTCGTAAAAACATGTTGAACTTTTACACCAAACTAACAAACCACAAAGGGGACTGGTTGCTAAGTCTGGTTTGTTTTTTAACGCATTATAATTTAACACTTATTAAACAAGTATAAGAAAACAATGTGGTTAAATTAAAAAATAAAATTAGTTACTTGAAAATTCTTTGGTAAAGACCTTGATATTTAGTTTTGAATCATAAAAATAAGAAATGAAGAAACATAATTTTTTGTCTTTTTTATTTGTGGGAATTCTCAAAAATAACAATAATTTAGATTTTTCTTCCAAACTTAGCACACACTCTCCTATTTTCCAAAATTAGCACTATATTTCAAAATTAAAATTTCAAAATGAAATCTTAGATTCAAAAAAATAAACCTACCCCCCTAAAAACTATATTCTAAATGTAAAATAGTCAACCCAAACCTTAAAAAAAATTCTTAAAAATTATTTAGCATATTGTAATTGTGTTAATTAGTGATATTGTTGGAAATTTATGGAATGTGTGCTATTTGAAGGTATTTCTCTTGTTTTTTCTATTGTATATTTTAAAATAAAAAAATCATTACTCTTAATTAAAAAAAAAAAAGTTAGAAAGTGTATGGTATACCCGAAAGGCTGTGATGTCTTGACTCTTGAGCATCCTGAGGCGACTTGGTGGTTGTTCTAAAATTTGAAACCACAAACGAGAGGGAGCAGCAACCTGTTTGTTACACGCACCATAGAAATTTAATTTACAAATCAAATTAAAAGATGATGATTATTACGAACATGCTAATACCTCGATTCACTTATATAATCCTCCTCTTACTGATTGCTTCTCTTGTCCAAGTAGATTTAAACGTTGACATATGAGGATATGATTGTCCCTTTCTCTCTTCTTACAAAGCTTCTCGAGGACAAAGCTTCATGAGGAGATATGTAAAGAACTTACCCACCGAGGTTTGTGATCCTTTGATGGATGCAAATGAACCACCTGCCAACCAAGTATTTTAACCATGAGATGAACATAAGAGAACAATGTTTAAATGGAAACAACAATATAAACTGAATTTTGTCTTGACATACTTGGTTGTCTTTGGCTGTCAAGTAATGACCAGTGCCTTCTAACTTCTAAGTAAGGCACTTGCATGAAATATAACCGACAAGCATGGCCTTGACATTATCTGGACTAGCTGCTGTCTAGTGTCTTAACATTATGTGCAGATTTCATTGCTCTGTTGTTGATGAAGTTTTCACAGCACCAATTGGAATCTTCATCGACTATGAGAATTTACATTGACCAAATCAGTTTAACATTCTAAAGCAGCTAGTTATAAACAAAAGAGGAACAAAAAGAGATAAGCACTTACTGTTTTGCTTAAAAGCATGGTAGACAATCATCAATATGTCCAAGTCACTCCAAACCTAGCATCTGCTGCTTTGTGAGCCTCTCTAAGCCGAATAAAGCAGAGAAAGAATTGGTGTTTATAACAGAAGAGGTCCATGGGAAGATGCATAGAGGCGATGAGACTGATACCATTAATAACTGAGAAACTGCAACTAGTATTTATCTGCATCAGCACTTACTTAGGATTCCCCTAACCAAGGGTGTGCAGAACCCAGACTAGAGACTTGCTGGGGAAAACACCTAACTCTAATACTGTAATTCTAAATGATAATCATACACATGGAAGAAAAAGATGAGTTCTAGTTGCAGAATGGAAATTGGTAGCAAGTTTAAGCCTATCCTTAACTCCATACCTAACCAAAGCTAGCAAGAATATATATATAAAAAAAGTAAAGGCGTACCTGAGAAAAGGGCTGAAACAGAGAGAATCTCGTTTGAGCATCTTCGCCATATGTGGTGGATCCAAGGGGAACTGATCACTCATTATCTCACTTGTCGTTGTCAAGTTACCTTCATCATGCAGATGCAGTACTCTCCCAAGTATTTCATGATAGTTCTGGGGCTGCAAGTCATCACTGCTCTGTATAAAGCCTGTAAAAACACTTCTCTGCCTTTGAAATCGGGGACACCAACAATTACTCAACACGAATTATTTGTGGTTCAATGACGTATGTTGACACAACCCCATCTATAGTTAGGGAAGTCTCAGCAATGTTAGCCGAGAAGACCAAAGAGCACATCATCGAGAATAATCAGTTTGAGGAGCATAACATCAGTCAACAAGTACATAGTCATATTAAGTAACACATGATTAGACCAAAAGTACATAATAAGATTATAAAGAAGAGAGACAATGCTTACTTAAGCACGGTTCTGGGAACGTCGTAACCAACTTCTTTTAGTTGTTTAGCAATAAGACGAGACACTACACACACATAGCTGCAACTTCTCTACGAGGCTATCTGTGTGCATCCAACCAAACAACTTCCTAATCTTATCCACAACAAAGTATGGGGTTTGATTTGTACAAATAAACCTAATTCATCATTCTCAGACACTAAACATCATCATCTCTAATTAAACCATTCATAAACATCATCACTATCCAAAACGAGTTTATAACAAAGTCTAGATATCATATTTAAATCAAGAAGATTATTACGAAATACCTCGCTCGATTCCTCTCTTTCACTTTTGAGTTTTGAATTTCGCCCTTAGTCTATGGTGAAACCGTCTCTATGAATCGATATTGATTTAGACTGTAGAAGAAGAAGAAGATGAATACAGAGGAGGAGATCGATCTGATTTCTGATCGATCATTCAATTAATGAAACGAAACGAAACGATGAGATATAAATACTTACCCTTACGGATCGGTTTGCTTTGATTTCAGTATGTCTCTCTCTCTCTACATGGATGGATCATCATCATCATCGGAATTCACAGTGAACTCTGTATGTACGTAGAAGAAGAAGAAGAAAAAGAGAGTTTTGATTTCTCTCTCAAGGAAGAATGAAGAAGAAGAAGAAGGAGCGTTAAGTAGAGAGACCAAATAAATTAAGAAGTTCAAAAGAAAAAAGGAAACTTTATATTAATCTCACAACGGTCATATTAATCTCACAACGGTCTGATTAATCTCACAACGTGTTTGGAAGTAACGGCAAGTGTCGTTATCGGGTTAAAGGCGAATGTAGCTAACCGGAGTTCGTTTGCTAGACCGGTACGTATGGAGCGTATGATAGCATGGTCGGTGAAGATCAACACAGATGGGGCATCTCGTGGGAATCCAAGATTGGCGACCGCAGGAGGAGCTTATTGTAATTACAAGTATTTTAAAGGGTAAAATGTAAATTTTGTTAATTCTCAGTTATAATTCTTTATTTTCCTTTTCTAATTTTGTATGCTTGGTCTTCTTTGGAGATCTGTATTAATGGAGCGACGATCGCAATTTCAAAATTATGGTGTAGGTGTTGTCGCTAATTAATCTGGCGACTCCGAAATATTGAGATTTAAGTTGTAGAGAATGAAATTAGAAAAAAGAAAGAGGAAGAACTGAAAGAAAAGAATGAGTGTTTTTCTGGTTGCGAAGCATCGTCGCGGCGACTAGTTCCCGAACACGCCCAATAACTCCTGCTTTCTAAAGTTTTGTTTGAGTTTATACGTTTTAACTAAAAAAAATAAAAAAATATGACACGTACACATTTAATTGAATTGTAATTAGTAATTATGTACACGTTCAATGTTTTTAAACCCGACCCGGATGGTGAATCGGACTAGTTTCCGGGTTACCGGGTCTTAGGGTTGACCGGGTTTGACCATGGGTTAATTAATTAAAATTTATTTGTATATTATATATTTTTATGAATTAACAAAATATAAATCCTAATAACAATAATAATAAATTGACTAAAAATTTCAAATCTAGAAAAAATATAAAAAAACAAAACACACTAATAAAACATCACAAATCAAAACATGAACAATTAGCAATATATATTTAACATCAGATAACCATGAATTTTCAAAATAAAAGAGAAAAATTAAAAATAGAAAAATTATGATCAACTACGAAAAATGATGTGTTGTGTGTTGATTGAGAAGGTTAAAAAGAGTTTTAAAATAATTATAATCTTAGATTTTACTTATAATTATTTTCAAAATTATAATTTAATTTTTTGATCCAAAACTCGGTGAACTAGTTGAACCAACCGGATCACGAATTAATAGCGGGTTTTTTTGGGTTTTTGCGGTTTTGAGATTGCTGGATTTTAGCACTAAACCCAAACCGGAGAAATGCCCGAGTCGCGGGTTAACCGGTCGGACCGGCAGGTCCGGTCCGGGCGTGAAAACACTCAAATCAGCAAAATTTATTTAATTTTTTCAAAAAAATAAAATAAATTATAATGCTCTATTAAATTGTTAAATAAGTGGACTGTGTTTTTCAAAAAATGGCTTGCCCTTGCCACGTATAATTAGAAAATAATTACTCAAATGGGAACAAAAGAGATTATTCAACTTTCTTAATCCGTCGTAAAGCCTAATTAATTTTCTCGTTCTCTTTTTACCGGTCATCGTCACCACCCTCCTTGCTGGATCCGCAGAGCGAGAGAGAAGCGCAACAACAACAATGGCGAAATCAAGCGCCGACGATGAAGAGCTACGGCGAGCTTGCGAGGCTGGGATCGAAGGGACTAAGCAATCGATCGTTATGTCGATACGAGTCGCCAAGAGTCGCGGTGTTTGGGGCAAGTCTGGGAAATTGGGTCGACAAATGGCTAAACCCAGGGTTCTCGCTCTTTCCGGTGATTCCTTCTTCTTCTCAATTTTTCAGATTTGATTTCATTTTCTGGATTCATTTCACTTTCAATCACTCGATCGTGGTTTTTTTTTCTTCCCTAAATTAAGCTTTAAGTTTGGAATTCTAGTGCATTAGATCGGAGTTTTGTTTCCTGTACAGTCGCAAAGTTGATTTCCACTGGTATTAAGATAAGCATAGGAACGAATGATTTGGGGATGGAGCTATGGAAATGAATCTGTGGAATTCAAAATCCTTTAATTTCACTGTTCTTGGCAATATCGAGACTCTTTGGAGCTGAAAAAGGCTTTCCTGTTAGCTAAAAAAATTTCCGTAGTGTTTACTCTATTAGGTGAAACAATGCAGTGTGCTTGGGGAGAACTTGTGTTGTGTTCTGTATCAAGTGGATAATATGATGCCGTGGATCCATGTTTCAAGCATTCTTGTTAGATATTATCAGGTTCGTAAGAGCTGTATTCAACTGAGTATGCGTTTTTATTTTGCTTTCTACAGTAAAATCGAAGGGTCAACGGAAGAAAGCATTTCTTCGAGTCATGAAGTATTCAAGTGGAGGAGTCCTTGAGGTATTCTTCATCTATTTTTCTAAATGAGGCACACTTTCACAAGAAATTCACAGGGTTTAACATTTTGAAGAGAAATAAATGGATTGATATTCTCGAAGTTTAGATTGAACATGATGTTTTATAATTCTTTTGTTGTTCCAGCCTGCTAAAATGTATAAACTCAAGCATCTGTCAAAGGTGGAAGTCATAACTAATGACCCAAGTGGATGCACTTTTACCCTGGTAAGATTACTCAATGATTTTATTGAAGTGGTCTATGTAAGATTTCAAGAAGAGATATTTGTAGTATATAGTATAAAAAAGAATGCATAACCGTAAAATACTGTTTAATATTTTCCATTTCTCCCCTGCTTTTGCTGATGCTTAGTCTTTTAGGGGTTCGATAATCTCAGGAGTCAAAGTGTTGCTCCTCCTCAGTGGACCATGCGCAATACTGATGACAGGTACTGCAGTTAGGAATATCCATTAACTCTTACAATATGTGAAGTATTGATAATAAGCAATGATATATTTGTTATTATAGTTTTGATCATCAAAATACATACCCTTGTTTATCATGATTGTAGGAACCGACTTTTAGTTTGCATATTGAACATATGCAAAGACGTATTAGGCCGCCTTCCGAAAGTTGTTGGTATAGATATTGTCGAGATGGCCCTTTGGGCAAAGGTGCAGATTACAACTTTTTCTGTCTTCTGTTTTTGGTCTAAGTCTCTTAATTTCAAAACAAGCGTTTGTATGTACTTGTTATTCTCATTTCCCTTTCAGATACGTGAGTGCTTTTCATATAATAATTTTATCTGCTTTTTCTTTATGTTTCATATTATTGGTCTAGGATAACACTCCAGCAGTCACTACTCAAAGAAGTACAGAAGATGGTGAGCCTGTTCCTGAAACTGTAACAGAAAGCGACTTAAAAGTTACTGTTGAGAAAGAACTAGTCTCGCAGGCCGAGGAAGAGGATATGGAGGCTCTTTTGGGAACGTATGTCGTTTTCTATTCCTGTCATCATTTGGTTAAATCCTTTCTGTTCACGCATTTCCTCCTGTTTTCTTACGTAAACAATAGTATATGTTTTACAAAGGAGGACTTTTTATTATCTACTTTGTCTTGAAGACATAAGAGTAAATAACCCAGGACTCCTTCCCATTAAGTTAAAGCTTATGGCACTAGGTTTCTGACTAAGCAGAATTGTTTGTATGTCCAGCATTCATAGTTATTGTTGAACCACTTCCTTATTTTTCCTCTTGATTGTATTAAACATATACTATTGGCGTTGTCTCTCTGAAGACTAGGTTGCCGGGGATAAGTAAATAGTGGAAGCAGTTATCTGTTCCACTTGTTTTTTCAGTTTGTTCACTCAACTGATATATTTGACTTATACAGTTATGTAATGGGCATTGGTGAAGCTGAGGCATTTTCTGAAAGGCTGAAGCGAGAGCTCCAAGCTCTTGAAGCAGCAAATGTACATGCAATTCTGGAAAGCGAACCGTTAGTAGATGAGGTAATTATATTTTGCTAATTATTTTTCTTAAGGCTATCTTGGTATTTGAACAGTTGATGGGATGATCACTGTTTAATTTTTTTTTGTTTATATGCTCATCTTCATGTTTTTCAGGTTTTGAATGGACTAGAGGCAGCTACAAATATTGTTGATGACATGGATGAATGGTTAGGAATATTCAACGTTAAACTTAGACACATGAGGGAAGACATTGAATCGGTAGGACTCACTTCCTATAAATGATAATTCTTGGTGATTTGTTTTATTTTTTGTGGCTGGTTATGGCTTTCATATTACTTCTGGAATCTGCGAGAGAAAGAGAGAATTGATTTCAAGTATTTGTGTTGCTGGACTGATCATTAGCTTTATATGTCAACACATATTCTCACTTTCTTGTTGGTATCCAGATAGAAACTCGAAACAACAAGCTAGAGATGCAGTCTGTAAACAATAAAGCTCTCATTGAGGAACTTGATAAAGTTATTGAGAGACTGCGTGTGCCTTCTGAGGTTTGTTTCACATTATCTTAAACATGTGAGTTTTTTTGTGCTTGCTTCTCATCTCTTGGTTCGCGTATAAAAATGTTGTGTGATTACAGTATGCAGCTTCTTTAACAGGAGGCTCATTTGATGAAGCAGACATGCTCCAAAATATCGAGGCTTGCGAGTGGTTAGCCAAAGCTTTAAGTGGTCTTGAAGTGCCCAACTTAGATCCTATCTATGCTAATATGCGAGCTGTATGACTATGCACTTAGATCTTTCTTATTCGCTCATCATTATTTATATATGTTTTTCAGTTAAAAGAGCTTGGTTTATTACATTACATGTAGTGGTTTAATAAGAATATTAATTGTCTGAATCATTCATAGAAATATCTAGGTTTTGTACAGTTACCTGAATTTGGGACACCCATGCTTTATTTTCTTCAGGTAAGAGAGAAAAGAGCAGAACTAGAAAAATTAAAAGCTACTTTTGTAAGGAGAGCTTCTGAGTTCTTGAGAAACTACTTTGCCAGTTTGGTAGATTTCATGATCAGCGACAAAAGCTACTTTTCCCAGGTACTCCTTTTGTAAAATTTTCATCTTCCCAGTATGAATTGTAAAGATTAATTCTGAATATCAATTGCTGCATCTTGTAAACAGAGAGGGCAGCTGAAGAGGCCTGACCATGCAGATTTACGGTATAAATGCAGAACATATGCTCGTCTATTGCAACATTTAAAGGTACAACCGAGAAATGACTAGGTGACATTCTAAATGCCCTATGCAGTACGTTGAAAACTTGTCTCCTCTCTCTTTTCAGGGTCTTGATAAGAATTGTTTGGGGCCATTGAGAAAAGCATACTGCAGCTCCCTAAACTTGCTCCTTCGTCGAGAGGTGAGGAGCAAATATTCGTTTTTTTTCCCTCTTGACCACTGATTTACTGGAATTCTTAATTGACTAAAGCTGCTAAAAACGAACTGAATGTTAAAATGCGTGGATATTCAGCAATCATTTTTTTCTTCAAAATATTTAGTTGCCAAAGATTTGTTTCTTCAACATATACAGGCTCGTGAATTCGCGAATGAGCTTCGTGCAAGCACAAAAGTATCACGAAATCCTACTGTCTGGCTAGAAGGATCTACGGGTTCTAGTCAGAATGCAAACACTGACACCTCTGCAGTGTCAGATGCTTATGCCAAAATGCTAACAATATTCATCCCGCTTCTTGTAGATGAGGTAATTGTTAACCCAATGATTTTCTGTTTGGCCTTTAGATGTAACTGATGTATGTACTAAATCCTCATGTTTCTTTTTTGCTTCATACTACAGAGTTCCTTTTTCGCGCACTTTATGTGCTTTGAGGTACCAGCTCTTGCTCCACCTGGAGGTGCTGGCACTGATAATAAAAACCGGTCCAACAATGACGATGGTAATGATGATGATGATTTGGGGATCATGGACATTGATGAGACTGACAAGAAGACTGGTAATCCCAAACTGCAACCATCAGTAAAGCTTTCACTTCATCCTCATATTATGAGGTCTAATGGTTCTGAATGCATACAAATTTTCCAATTTTGCAGTTAAAACTTCCCCAGACCTGACGGCATTGAATGAATCTCTTCAAGATTTACTTGATGGTATTCAGGTAAGATGTCCCTCAAAATAAGGTTTCTATGTTGAAATCTGGACTCATCTTTCATTTATCTTACTAAAGAGACTTGATTATTTTCCCTGCAGGAGGATTTCTATGCTGTTGTTGACTGGGCATATAAAATAGATCCCCTACGGTGTATATCAATGCATGGTATAACGGAACGTTATCTATCTGGTCAGAAAGCTGATGCTGCAGGATTTGTTCGCCTTTTGCTGGGAGATCTGGAGTCGAGGGTTTCTATGCAATTCAGCCGTGTAGTCTGTCTACTCAGAGACTCTTTAATTTTTTATTCCTGACATACCATTCCTACTCATCGATTCAATTTTTTTTTAACTGCAGTTTGTTGATGAGGCTTGTCACCAAATTGAAAGAAATGAACGTAATGTACGACAGATGGGTGTCTTGCCATATATTCCAAGGTAATCAGGAGGTCCATATTGTTAAAAACAGTAAAGTGCTATGTGGAAACTTATTTCTTTCCCCACCAGATAGTATTTCCGTCCACCTTGTAAACAATTTCATTCAATTTTTGGCCTCTGAGCTATTTCTCCCTATTAGATTGTTGTCAGATGGACTAAGTGATCAAAGATATCGTTCTAATATTACTTGTGGCTATCCTAACATTATTATCTTATTTTCATAGATTTGCAGCACTTGCGACTCGTATGGAACAGTACATACAAGGGCAATCTAGAGATTTGGTTGATCAGGCATACACAAAATTTGTGAGTACTGCTATGTCTATGAGTTTATAGCTACTGACCAGTAAAATTACACAAATCATGGAAGCAAAGAAATTGTTTGTCAGTCAAGCAGTAACAGAAAACCAACCTCTGCATCTGATATTAGTTCACATGTGGAAACCCACAATTGATTCATTCTCGACTTGAATAACAACAACATATTAATAAAACATATGTCATATTGTCTATACATTTACAATTATCAAAATCTTTTCTTTCTTTCCCACTTCAGCTGACAGAGTCAGACTCATAATGTTTTATAGGTAAGCATAATGTTTGTGACCCTCGAGAAAATTGCCCAGCAAGATCCTAAATATGCAGATATTCTCCTTTTAGAAAATTATGCTGCTTTTCAAAATAGGTAGGTCTTTTTCTAACCCTCTGTCTCTCTTGGTTTGTCTTCTTTTTCCTGACTACCAATATTCCCTAACCTTGTAATTTTTGTGTGTGCAGCCTGTATGACCTGGCTAATGTTGTACCCACATTAGCCAAGTTCTATCACCAGGCAAGTGAAGCATATGAACAAGCTTGTACACGCCACATTAGCATGATAATTTACTACGTAAGTGGTGCTTCCTATTTGCAGTGAATAGTATAACCCTCTCCTTTTTTTCTATTCTTGTGGAGTTAATCATGTGTTCTTTCATCCCTGCAGCAATTTGAAAGACTTTTCCAGTTTGCTAAAAAGATTGAGGATTTCATGTATACTATCACCCCTGAAGAGGTAAGTAGTTTCATTTTCTCATTGTGTAAACTATGTGTTAGCATTTTATTTTAGGGTTCTAGGGTTAAGAAAAACCTAATACATTTTCTCTGTATTTCAGATACCATTCCAGCTTGGGTTGTCGAAAATGGAACTCCGAAAGATGTTAAAATCAAGCTTGTCCGGGGTAAACAGATGTTCCTTGGAGTGTATTCAATTGAATCACAGACCTTTTAACATATAGCGTTTCACATCTTTTTTTTTTTTGTTTAGGTGGACAAATCGATTGCAGCAATGTATAAGAAGTTGCAGAAGAATTTAGCATCCGAGGAGTTGCTACCATCGCTGTGGGATAAATGCAAGGTACCAATTTTAAACTGAAAGTTGAAGAGAGTAATAAATAACAGTGTCAGTGTTTGAATCAATGTGTTGTTGTGTCAACTTAAACAGAAGGAGTTTCTGGACAAGTATGAGAGCTTCGTGCAGCTCGTAGCCAAAGTTTACCCGAGTGAAAACGTTCCTGGAGTAACTGAAATGAGAGGGCTTCTGGCTTCCATGTAAAAAACATAACAAGTGATATAGAACCCCATAACTGAAGGCAGTTGTTATATATATATCGCCGCCCCTTTGTTATGATGTTTTTGGTCATTTCACGGATTCGAGTCATGTTACAACTACTGTATGAGCACACAATTAACTTTTTCTTTCTTTCCATTTTTCCAGTTTTATATATTGGACTAGGCCTGGACATTCGGGTACTCGGGTTAGATTCGGGTAGGAACCGCTCGGGTTTGGGTTTTTGGGGTAGAAAAGTTTAGAATCCTATAGGATAAATCTAAAAATTCAGTTTGGGTTATGTTCGAGTCCTTTCGGGTTCAGGTTGGGTTAGGTAGTAGACTTTCATAACCGCTAAAAGTCCGATATTTTTTTTGGATACACAAATATCTTTTTAGTTGAATATCTGGAAATTTTTGGGTTAATATCCTGCGCCAAAAATATTATGTACATATCTAGTGGATTATAAGGAGTTGTTTATTTTCTTACCGGAGTATGAATCATGTTTTTTTTTTTTGCTGAGAATGAGAATGTAAATATTTTATCAAAAATGAAAATGAGTTAGGCTTACAATCGATTATTGTAACTTATAAACATAGTCCAATAGCAAAAAACATAAAAACATGGAAGCATAATTTTAAATTTGAAATTCGGTCCATCCACCCTACCAAAGCATTAAAGAAGTGAAAGACGATTTTGATTGTTTTTCATGAATTTGCTGCGGGAAGTGAAAAACGAATGCAAGTAGAAGAAACCCGAATGCAAAGTATGAATCATGTTCTATAACAACTAATTCTCAATAGCAATATCAAAATACTTGCACTGCCCGTATGCTAGTATCACGTTAATAATAACATGTTAACATGTTACACCTATAGCATTTTTTAAGAAAAAATATTGATAAAGCTCTCTAATTTATTTATTTATTTTTTGTAAATAAGATTTTTCTTTAATTAATTTAATCGCAATTCGCCGGTTTGACAAATCGGTAACGTACTTTTCTCCGGTGTGTGCACATTTGATTTAACCAAAAAAACCAATTAAAACCCTTTTTTAAAGATTCTTCTTCAGCAATCTTCTTCACAGAAGAAAGACAGTGAGAAGAAACCTTTAGACCATAGAGGAATCATCGTGCCTACCACACTCACTCTTCTTCGAAATCATCTTCTTCCTCCCGAACGCGGCGGGCAATCTCAGTTTCTGTTCCTACAAACGAGGTAATTTCATTTCACCACAACTTCACATTGTTTGTATCAACTTTTTCTTCTCTTTGTTTCGATCAGTGTTTTGAATTGTATTCGAAAGTATTCGTGTTTGCGGCGATGAAATAAACCTTTTGTAAACACTGTTGTTAGATTTCGCAATTGAACCTCCGATGACGACGACAACGGAAACTGGACAATCCTCTGGTTCGAAATCTTCTGATGATGATGCATGGGCTAAACTGGGTCAGTCTTGGTGACTTCTCTATTTCATTCTATTCAAAGCAAAATTTTCGATTTCTTGTGGTGTAATTTCTCTAGTTGATGATTATGTATCACAATCACATTCCATTTGACAAATTCACTTTCTTTTTAGACTAATGCAATTTCATGTTTGGGTGACTTTTTTTTGGTTCAAATTTGCAGTTCCTCTCGACACTAGATTCGCAGACATTGAGATTAGGTGCAATGATATGGTAATATGCTCTGAGATTAAACCGTCTTCTTTCGAAAGACATGAATGGTGCAGAATAACAAAGAATTTGTGTCAAGGTTCTGCCACTATACATAATCAGAGGTTTGCAAAATAACTATTTATTGAAGTGTCCTTCACTTGCAATGTCTTGTTGTATGTACTAGGTACTAGGACTATCAGAAAGTTGATCTTTTTAAAATCGGAATAGGAACGTTTCTTTCACATTTTTTTTTGTCTGGAAGACTGGGAAACCAAATTCTTTTTTATCGAACCATCATAGGATTGCCATTTCAGTAGCTTTGAGTAATGTTTGCTTCCTTATTTTTAATTGAATGAACGCTTGATTTCTTGCTAGACAATTCGGTTTTGGATTTTCTTAAATGTTTTGCGTTTTGATGTTTTGTTTTCTTAGTTTACCATCACATCTTTCTTTCTTTTGATTTGTTGCGCTTTCTGATGCTTGCTTAGTGATGATGCTATACTTGTTGATGAGGCTGTCATCCCGAAAGATGGTGCTGTCGATATCAGGTGTGGATCTGAAATTGTTCCTGGCCCTGGAGAACAAGGTTAGACCTGCTTACATTTTGATCTCTCTCAGTGATGAGTTTATTTCTTAAAGCCTATTTGTTATCATCTAGAAAATGGTATAGGTAATTAGTCATGGACAATGAATTTACTGTGCTTATAAAATAATAATATGTGGTGCATTCTTGTTTCTTTGTATCTTTGTTGGAAGAAAGTAATTGGTATAACATCATCTGTACATGTTTGTCATTCAAGTAGTTCTGAGCCTCTCATAAGGAAGCTGAAGTTCCAGACTTTATTTGTCTGGATTTCTTTGTTTCTGAAGTTATGTTTAAGAAATTAAACTTCTATATTTTAAATTTGATTTTGTTCAATTTGTTAGGTTACTTGCAGTACAGATTTACAGTAATGCCTGCTCCAGAATCCAGAACCCAGCTATTAAAGGTGCTTTATGATATTCACTCATAGTCCATAGTCCTACATTTTGAAAATTAATGTTGAAGCTCTTATTTCTCTCTTCAAAATTCCTTTTCCAGATTTCCATAGATCCTGAACATGCAAAATGCAGTATCTGCTTAAACATATGGCATGATGTTGTCACAGCTGCACCTTGCCTTCATAATTTCTGGTCTGCAATTTGTTGATGTTTTTTTTTCTCATTCATGATGGCATAATTCACTCTATTGATAGTTAATGGTTGATGTGTTCTGCCTTCAGTAATGGCTGTTTTTCAGAATGGATGCGGAGATCAAAGGCAAAGCATCAACATGTGTTATGTCCACAATGCAGAACAACAGTACAATATGTGGGGAAAAATCATTTTCTCAAAAACATACAAGAGGTAGAATTAATTGTTCACTGCAAGCATTTTCTTCATTTACACTTTACATATAAATGTTCTTTCCATTGGCAATTATTCCTGTGCTTCATCTACGCTTGAGCTTTTTATGACTATTTCAGACCCTCTTATGTTAGGATATATTAAATGCGGATGCTGCACTGAGGCGGCCAGCTGAAGATATTGCAGTATTGGACTCATCTGCATCGATACAATCAAATCTTGTAAGTATTTTCTGCAATATCTTCTATTACTATTTTTGAAGTATGTAAAGCCTTTGAAACCAAGGTGATTCTGTCTGCTGCACATTGACTTTTTGGTGCAAGTCACCAATGAATCATTAACATTTCTTATACATGCCGTGGTCTAATGTACCTGTGATTCTTTCTTAAACACTACAATTGACATAAATTTTAGATAATTGGGAGCAAGAGAAAACGTCGTTCGAATATGCCCTCACCCCCAGTTGAAGAAAGAGATAGCTTGCGTTTGCAATGCCCACAATGTGGTAATATTAATTTATCTGGAGATTTGCTTCTTATATTCTCACAATATATTCATATTCATCATTCATTAGACTGCTTATTAACATTGGTTCCTTGGGGGGAGGAGGTGAATTAGAATATTTACTAGTTAGTAAGTTGTAACTAGTAATTGATTATAAGTTTTCTAGAAGATTATATGTAGTGGACTTGACGGTGGATATTTGTGATATATCATCCCTCATAAGCTAGATTTCCTTTAATGTTGCTAAACTTCTTTGTTAGTCTTTGCAACAACAATCCTTTTATTGTAAATCTTTTAATGTATTGAACTTTCGAATTACCTGTACCATAAGGACCTGAAATGTGGTACAAATTTTGTTGATGGCAAAGAAATTTTGAGACTAGAACTTGAAACCCATTTCTCAGTTCTCTCTTTTTGCCATTCTCCTAATTCACCGAGGGTAAATTGATTCAAAAGAAACCAGCAAATAAATAGAGTCCAGTCCTAGTAAAGAATAATTGTACTTGAGAAAAGGGAAATCTTAAATAGAAGAGGACTAGAAGTACAAACGAAAAATGCTGTCTTTTATCTCAGCATTACTGTCTTCTGGAAGTTGATCTATTTTTTTATGTCATTGGTTCTGTTGTCAGTTGCTAATATTGGTGGTTATCGGTGTGAAAACCATGGTGCACATCTGCAATGCCACCTGTGTCAAGGAATGATGCCCTTCAGAGCCAATCTCCAAGTGCCATTACACTGTAAGTGACAAATACATGCTTCTTTATTTGCTTTGTTCACCGTTTAAAGAGTCTAGCATCTAGCTCACAAGACTGGTTGCGATTTTTATTCCCCCTCTTGATATTGGAAGTTTATTTTTGTTGTTGCTTTCATTTGCTCTGTTAGGAAATTAGTATGGTGTGAACTGATGATGTATGTCCTGTTGGTAACCATGCTTTATACTGATATATTGTATATGTTGTCTGATAAACTGGGTTAAAAAAACACTGGGGTGCTGGTAGAAACAGAGTAGAATTTTTTTTCTGTTTTAAGAGCTGGATATTGCAAGGTTGGATTGATAGTAACTATACTAATATTAACCTGTTCAGAGGAAAGGAATCTCTGACAATATATACGCACTTAACGCTGGTTTATTGCAGGCAAGGGATGCGATAGGCCGTTTTGTGGTGCTTACTGGAGTTCCGAAAATGTTACACAAGGTGTATCTAATCCAGTCTGCAGTGGCGAAACTTTCAGACCTGTAGGTTGAGCTAGGATTGTCCAATGTTTACCCATGTTAGTTATGTTGATACTACTGTATGTTGTCTAAGATTAAAGTGATTTAGTTAAGACTAATATCCTCAAGCTTTTACGTGATCTTACCTTTTCTTTTGTATCTATGAGGTATTGCAATGAAAATTTTCACTGTGTTTAGGAATATTGCAATGATAGCTTCGTTATTTTCGTGAGTTTTCGTGATTTACCTACTGGTTTCCCTTCTGCTCCAGTCGCTTGCATGATAATATGTTCATAGTATATTGAAAAATGTGTTCCTCTCTTTTCTTCTTATTTTGTACGAATATTTGCAGATCTCGGAACGCACGGTCACAAGGATTCCATTCATAACCCATGAAATGAATCGCCATGAACAAGATGTAAGGAGTTAATTTCTCTTAGCAAACTACTGATTTGTCTTACATGTTTGGTGACATTCTCTGTGGATTTTGTAGATAACCCAAAGATGCATCGTCCAGATGGGAAAAACTGTGCCGGATGTTGTAGCAGAGTGGTTAACGCGCTTCAGCAATAGAGAAATCGGTAATCTTTCTCAACATTAAGAAACGTTAGACATTTAAAACAACTGAACTTGAGTCAACTCCACAAGCAAATAGGTCTTATCATTCTTGATTTCCTCATGTCTTATATATTTGAGTTGTTAACGATGTCTTTTTATTCAGACCGCTCGAGAATGCCTCTCAATCACGCTGAAATGATAACTGCATCAACACATGTTTGCAAGTAAGTTACTGTGGTAGGGTGGATACTCTTCTGATTTAAGGTTTTTTCGATTGTGATGTGTGTGTTATCTTATACGTGCAGTGATTGTTATGATAAGCTGGTGGGATTCCTCTTATACTGGTTCCGGATAACACTACCGAGAAATCATTTGCCCGAGGACATAGCAGCTAGGGAAGATTGTTGGTATGGATACGCATGTAGGACACAACACCACAACGAAGATCATGCTCGTAAACGTAACCATGTTTGTCGTCCTACCAGAGGGAACCATCACTTTTAGTTTCATCTTTCATCTTTCTGTCAACAACTTTTTGGTTATATTTGGGGATTAGTTACACTAAAATCTATTGACTTATGTGAACTTAAAAACAACTGATGTATTCTTATCAAAACATGTTACCAAGAAACAATGTAACCTGAATTGATAGGTTCATAAACAATGCTTAAACACAATTTGAAATGCTAAAACCTAATTATCTAACATCAATTATTTTACCAGAAGAACAATGCTAAAACACAATTAGAGATGCTAAAACCTAATTTGTTGTCTTGACCATTTATTTTACTCGTCCGAGGTCTAAATCATCTTGGAACCTAAAATTGTCTTGATTCTTTATTTTGTAATATTGTTTATAACGAAGCACACATCGTCTTCTTCCTCATCACGGCGAGGCGACATCTAAAACCCTAATTTGCGCCGCCACTAGCAAAAACAATCGATTTATTGATTAAAACCAAAAATTATAACAAATTTTAATCTGGATTGAAATTACGAAACACAGAAAAAGATTTAACAAAATGAGTTATGAATTGAAAAAACATGGCTCAGAAGTGCTTGAAAGGTAATCACGAGATTAATAATCTCACTCATGAGATAAAAGGTCATTTTTTCTTCATCACCGCCACTGTTTTTTTTTTCTATTGTATCAGAGAATCATCAATACAAATTGAAATCACTGGAAAAAAAATCACAAACAAAAAAATTTGTAAGCTTATAAAAATCGAATTTTTCATTACAAAACATAATTTTCACGAAACGAAACTTAAAAGACTTTTGTGTTTCTGAATACGATTCTCAGCGATGCAGTTTCTTTGTATATATAGTAAACCCAGAAATTAGGGCAAAACCTCATTCGAAAAGACCAAAGTAACCCTAAAAATGTTCTAATTTCCCGAAACTACCTTCATCGTGTCATTGGTGTCTCCGCCATTACCTATCTCCAAGAAAACATTGAATCTTCTCCTTCTTCGAAATTTCTAAGTAAAGTTTAATACTTTTATCTCAAAAGTCATGATTTTTTCCGTTGCAACAAGCTCTGTTTTGTACCCAAAGCTCCATCATCACCATCTTAGTGACTTCAACAGAAACAGAGTATCAACATCTGTCAAGATGATAAACTCGGAGAATCACAAAAACCCAAGAAAGTAAAGTTCTTCTTTTCAATCTTTGTGTCTGAGCAATTATTTATCGAACAGGTTCCGTGCATTTTGCTATCAATGCATATAACATACTCTGTTTTTGGCAGGTGCGAGTGTTTTGATCTCTATGATCAATTGGTTCCATACAAGAAAGCTTGGTCATGGCAAAAAAGCATTATGAATGAGAAAAAAGCTCTGATTGATAGAAACCAAGAGTGCCCAGATACAGTGATTTTATTACAACATCCTCCTGTTTACACAATGGGAACAGGAAGTTCAGAGGATTATCTCAATTTTGACGTAAAGGATGCTCCTTTCGATGTCTATCGAACTGAACGTGGTGGTGAAGTCACTTACCATGGACCTGGTCAGGTAAAACACATCCAATCTCCTTTGAAATCTTACAAATTCATCACTTTTGTCTGTTGCTTATAGTTGTTAGTGTTAATGTGATTGTCTGGTAATGTAGCTAGTTATGTATCCTATAATCAATCTCCGGAATCACAAGATGGATCTTCATTGGTACCTTAGGAAGCTTGAGGAAGTAGTCATTCGTGTTCTTTCTTCGGCTTTCTCTATCAAAGCTTCTCGTCTTGACGGTTTAACTGGAGTTTGGGTTGGTATGTCTCTGAATTGCCCACTCTTTGTTTTACTTCTTGCTGTGATTTGATCTAATACATATATATGTGTTCTTGTTTGATCCGTTTCGATATAGGCAACCAAAAAGTGGCGGCGATAGGTATCCGTGTGTCGAAATGGATGACATATCATGGTCTAGCTCTTAATGTCACAACAGATTTAACACCCTTTAATTCTATAGTTCCATGTGGGATAAGAAACCGCGGTGTTGGAAGCGTAAAGGGTTTGATTAAGGATGGAGAACACGTAAATCGGGACATGTGTTATACTAAGCTCGACGATTTGCAGTTGTTAGATATAGCTCATGAGTCGTTACTAAAGGAATTCTCTGAAGTTTTCCAGCTTCAAATTGAAAAGCAAACAGTATTCAAACTGGAAAGCTAAAGGATTTGTGTCAATGGTACAACAAAATCCTTGCATTCTTAATCATGTTTTCCAAATTAGCGTATGTGATTCTTGAATCTTGATCAAAAGGTTTTAATCTTGATTTAATATCTAGTGGCTTAGCTAACAAGTGGTTTACATGGTTAATATGCAGGAAATTTTGTGGACCAGTGATAAGTGGTAAACAGAGGTTTTTATTGGCTGCTTGTGAAGTTGTCTGTTTCTTGTAGAGATTGGTCTCTCTCCACACAGTATATTCCCCTCCAAAGAAAGCTTATCTGCTTCTGGGATTGACCACAAAGGGATGGCACTGGAAGCTGCTTTCTCCATGAGTTTTTGCTCTTTCCCTGTCCCTAAAGCAATCCCCTTTGAGAGAGAAACTTCATCTTTTCAACGAATCACCTCAAGAGCAAAGGGAATTGCTGGTGAGGGTCAAGTTCAAAGCTTTTTCGAACCTGAGAAAAGGATAAGATCTGATGGAGTTGAGACCCAAGTTAAGGAAACTGCTCATAAAGGTTTTGATAAACTGCCTCAAAGAAATTTAGATACTTGGAATGCAGGCAGGGTAACAGCAAGAGGACATTCCCGCCCTGTGGAAGACGGGAACAAGATCAATCCAGTACATAAAGATGCTACTTTACGGCATATCGCACCTTCTCGTCATTCAACAAAGGTTAGAGGAGATAAGCCAGAGATTTCAGGTGAGAAGAAAGCTATTGCAGATAGAAGCAAGGCCTACATAAAGCTGAAATCTTTAGGGAAAGAAGCGAGAGATGCAGGCTATGTACCAGAGACGAAGTATGTTCTTCATGATATAGACGAAGAAGCTAAAGAGAAAGCATTGATGCATCACAGTGAACGGTTAGCTATTGCTTTCGGGCTTATAAACACGCCTCCAGGGACTACGATAAGAGTGATGAAGAATCTGAGGATATGCGGAGATTGCCATAACTTCATAAAGATATTATCAAGTATTGAAGATAGAGAGATCATTGTAAGAGATAACAAAAGGTTTCATCATTTTAGAGATGGTAGCTGCTCTTGTGGAGATTATTGGTAGAATTTTGTATAAAAAGATTGCAAATTTCAACCAAATTCATTACACGAATTTTATATAGTTCAGACAAAATATTGAAAACTAAATGAAATATTTAAACACTGTTACTTAATCACATCAAATACATAGCATCACAATATACATATCATCATCAATCACACTCTCTCTCTGTTTCACTTTGGTTTGCTAATTCTGTTTTCTTAGTAGCCTTGTACAAGGAGTATATATAAGATGCAAACCCAAAGATCCCAGCTAACAAAGCACCTCCCTTAAACCAGTCAACATCATCATCCATAAACGAAAACGCCAACACAACGAATATGTTCGCTAAAGGCGAGGCAGAGAAGATTACGACATTAGAGAAGAGAGAAGAAGCTAAACACACAAGTCCCACAAGCCCTAAAGACATTACTTGCCACGCAAGTGATAAGCCGATAAGGCTCAAAACGTAAAGCGGTTTCCCATTTTTAAACGTCTCGAAATCTTCCTTGATATCTTTGAATTCGCCACTTATGAATAACCCAACCAAACATATCAACGTTGCAATCATAGAAGCGTTGGTTTGCATCAGCATCACCGCGGAAACTCTACTGTTTGTGTTAGGTATGACCTTTTGGAACCCTAATTGCATTATACAAAGAGATAAAGAGAAAGCAACCGTGCCAAATAAGGCACACCAAGCACCTTCACTCATTCTTGAACCTTCACCTTCGCAAGGATAATAAGCATCATCAGAAGATGTAATTCCCGTGGCAAACCCACAAAGAACAATAGATAATATGATCCAAAGGTTGAATTTATGTTTGTTGATGATAGCTGTAAATATAGAAGTGAAGATCAATTGTGTTGTAAAGATCCAAAAGAAGAACACACAATGAGTTCTCCCAATTGCATAGAGTTGGCTATAAGCAGCAAAGAGGACACCAAGAGAGATGTAAAGAAGAAAGAGTTTGCCAAAAGATGAATAAGAAGAAGAAGAAGAAGAAGATTGAATTTCTTCTCTATGAGTAGAGAACAAAGAACGCCATAAGAGAAGAAGCAAAGCTGTAAATGGAAACGCAGCGTTTTGGACAAAAGACTGAAGCCATGTGCCTTTAAACTGTTTAGGGTCATCACAAACATCTCTCCCTGTTTGGATGAAGTAGAAGTTTAGAAGAAGTGTTGATAAAACACGTCCTGCTACGACCAAACCGGAACAGACAAAGATACAAATCCACCATGTTCGTGTCTTGAGAAGTTGTGACCTATCAAGAATTGCTCTTGGTTGATTCTCAACTCCTATATTAGCTTCTTCTTCTTCTTGAAATTGAAACCAACAAAAAACACAGACATGTACTTTATATTAAGAATACAACTTGTATAAATCAAAACTTGTAATATGAATATACACATACCTTGTGTTACACGGTCAGGAGATTCAGTGTGTAAACCCATGAAGTTTCTTGTGAAGAATTGTCCCTAGAGAGAAATATCTTAGAAGAAATTTTCACTACTCTTAATGGATTTGGTTTTATACAAAGATATAGTCAGCAATGGAGATTGAAACTACAAAAAAGAATGTAACCATGACGTTGCATCACATATATATGTTAATTAATATGTATTATATGATAAGTACGTATCATTGATCATACAGTCAAATAAGCAAAGATTAAAAGATAGATAATCAAACATGACAGCCAATACCCAACTGGTTTAGAATTTCAACGCGGTGCAAATTGATTTATTATATGTCGTTCAAATGATATCTTCATCGTAATGCTTCAAACGAAATCAAAAACAAAACGAGGATAATGAAATTATTAATAAACTAATTCTCAAATTGTGGAGCTTTTCCCCCTTTATTAAGTCATTGCTAATGGAAATTTGACTATACATAAGTTTCCATGACCAGGTTGTTTTGTCTGATTATGTATTCAGTATATATTTTATTAATTAACTTCTAATGATTATGTTCTAGTACAAATGAATAATAATAATAAGGAATTATATATATTTCTGACTAATCATATGTTTCTAGTACATATGATTAATCATACTTTAGTTGTTAGGCTTTGGCTTGCTATTTCATTTTTCTTGGTAGCCTTATTATACAAGGAATATAAGTAAGATGCAAAACTAAGAATCAGAGCTAACGTAACATAGCTCCTTCCTTAAAGAACTTAAACGTCTTCATCTATAAACCGAAACACGATCGACCATAATTAAGGAGAATGTTAAGCTCACAACATTAGAGAAAAGAGAAGAAGCCAAACACACAAGCCCCACAATCCATATTCCCTAAAGACATTACTTGCTACACAAGTTATAATCCAATTAGACTCAAAACAATAGAGTGGTTTCACCTTCTTAAACGTCTCGAAATCTTCCTTCATATCTTTATATTCACCACTTACGAATAATCTAATTAAGCATTTCATCAAGGAGAAAGACTTCATCAAGTGTCCATATGAACACGCCCCTTATATCAAAATTCAGAATGGGGATATATTGATAATTGCATGCTTATATGTTGATGATTTGATATTCATGGGTAACAACCCAAACATGTTCGAAGAAGTCAAGAAAGAGATGACAAGGGAGTTAAAAGATGACGGATATTGGATTGATGTTTTCTTTTCTTTTTTAATAACTAAGAGGTTATGTACCGAAGTCCATAAATCTCCTCAGATCCGAAACCAGAGCATGTTATATGATCTCGTCTTAAGCGTTACTCGAACCGGTGACCTCTAGACTTTTGCCAAAAATCTTTATCAATTGAGCTATTAGCACTTGGTTGGATTGATGTCTTACTAATCATTGAACATAAGACATATGTTACTTTCTTTATAATCTTTTCCGATTTGGTAAAAATAGTACATATCTATACCAGCATAATGGCCAACGTTCCCATCCTACCCTGATATCCCAGCTATCCCGATCTTTTCTCTCTTTATTTCGTCAGGTATCTGAATCATACGATTCCTCGGATGTAGCTTTTCACATTGGACCAAAATAAGGCCCGGAAACCCCGCTAGCTTTGTTGATAGAAAGTTAGCTTCCCGTGCTTGACTAGTAGGGCTAATGAACGACCCTTAACTATGGAATGTTACGCCTTTCCTCGGTTACTCACAACGTAATCAACTCCATTGGTTATTTTCCCCGGGGGAACACCTATGTGGTGAATAAGGAGGCCATCTTTTACCTTTACTTTGAATCATAGCGCATACATTAGCATTAAGTTCCGTGTTTTACCGTATTTTATATTGTCTTCTATGTAAACAATGTTTTACCTGTTTAGTTAACCAAGCCTTTATTATCATCATATAAATTATTGCAAAAAAAAAACAAAAACAAAGATTAACAAGTACAACAAATATGAGAATCCAGCACAGAGATCACGCGGGATCAAACCAAAGCACATCACAATGAAACAAATTATTACAACAATAACATAAGAGATACATCAAATACATGAAGTTATTAATTCAAGAATTAATCGATACAGTTGAGTTAACCTCGACTGGCAATGAAGTTTCGTTAAACTCGAATTGCAATCGAGTTTGGTTACCCTCGAATGTCAATGTCAAATTTGCGAGAAGGCCGCGTGAGGCAAAGCAAGGATTGATCATAATAGAAGAAGAAAGAGTCACTAATAAAGCGATGAGAAAGAGCAGCTTGTATGATGCCATTTTTGGTATTTTGATGAATATATGTATTGCTATGTGTATGGATGAAAAATTCGACTAGGTGCTATTGAGTTTATATAGCAGTGGCAAGATTCTATATGATTACACTACAAAAGAATAAGGTTTTGTTATATATTTCATAGGTTTGTAGTGCGTTTATTATATGCAATCCCCTATGTATTAAAAGAGAATTATTGGTGATTTTGTGTCAAGTTCATAATAATTTTCATTTTTTTCTTTTTAATATAATTATGGGCGGTTCTCAAAATATCATTAAATTGAAAATTTTGTCACAAACAAATACTACAAAAAAAGATATTATAAAACTAAACTTAAACATTCAAAACTAAATCATAAACCTAAACAAAATCAAAAAATTTTACATTAGAAATCATTTTCAGGGTATTTGAGGGTATTTCTCTTTTTTTTTGTGGTTTCTTTGGAACATAAAAATTTTTATTTTGTTGTGATATGTTTGGAAAAAAAAATATTTGATAATATTTTTGGATTAAGAAAATATAATAATTTGGTGATGTTTTAGGGTATTTCTATTAGTTACATATATTATCGATTTTTATGATTAAGAATGATATACAACTACGAGCTTTTATGAACAAGTTCGCAGACAAATTGATTGATTATAACATTGTTTGAAAACTGAATATTTTTGTTAAAAATTTAATAACTATGCATTCATATATACCAAATACTACACCAAAGTATATTCGAATAATAACTTTTATAAAGATAAATTTGAAACTCAAATTTTGTCGAAGCTAAAATACTTTCTATCGACTCAAAGAAAACGCATTGACCCATAAATACAGGTTATTTTTGAGTTACAGATCATTATTTTTTTCTTTTTAAAATCTAATAACATATCATTTTTAAATCACAAAACTTTCAATTATTAAATTGATCACGCTGAAAACGATTATAATTATAATAAAAGTTAGTTAGATGCATAATTCATCTTATTACAAAATATGATGATCAATCAATAGATTATTTGTAGTACATGCATGCCATTACCGATTGACAAGTATATGCAACATACACACTCGATCATCATTGTATTAATTATAACATTTTCAAGTGTAATCTTTTCACAATATAAAAGAAAAAGATGGATCTATTTTATTTTTATTAATTGTACGAGACGTTTTAAACTATATCACTTTGTGTTATTATTGTTTTGCCAACATATATATATTGCACCATAACATGATTACATGTTATAAAAATTTTAACGATATGGTTGGAGCTTACTTCGAAAATAAAACAAATTTTTACAACAAGAACATAAGAGATACATCAAATACATGAACTGATTATTCATTCATTCAAGGACTCGATCTAGTTGTAGAAGGTGGTGGTGAGAGGAACGGAGTGGTAGCTAGGAAGATAATGGACTCTTGTTACATATCAATGCGACGTTGGCTATAGAAAGTAAGTACGTTATGTGAATTATTTTGGCGATGGTGGTACGTTGAAACCCAAATGGGAATTGTTGGAGACGAGCAAGGCTTGATCATAACAGAAGAAGAAAGAGTGATCAACAAAACGATGAGAAAGAGATTGTATGAAGCCATTTTGGGTGTTTTTGATGAGAAAGAAGAGCTTTGTAAATTGTATGGATGATGAGAAATTCAAGTAGATGATAATTTTTTCTTTTTTTGAAATAATGTTAAATTATATTTAGAAAAAATCGTTTTTACAAGTGCAACGTTTGTCTGAAATCTAAAACTGGAAAATAGAAAAGAGATTAGATATTAAGTTGTAGCTTGAAACCAAAATTGAAGCCTGTTGTCATAGCGCCGGTCTCCAATGAGACGTATAGTCGAAAATCTGTTTCTAATTTGCCTATCGATCCAATCTATGAGTTGGGAAGACGAGTTCGGCTTCTCTCCATGTCTCCTTCCATTTTTTACCTTCCAAACCATATACAGTAAAACCTCTATAAATTAATACTCTATAAATTAATAAACACTATAAATTAATAAATTTTGTTGGTCCCAAGTCGGGCCAGTGTAAAAATTAACCAAATTCGATAAGATAATAAGATAATAAGTTTTTTTGAAATCCCTATGTAAATATGGTCCCAGTAATATCATAAATTAATAATCACTATATATACATATATATATATATATGATATAAGTAGTTATGTTGAAATATGCTTTTAGTTTTTTCTAAAAATAAATTTCTCCTATACCTCATCTCTATATTATGTTTTTTTAACTATAATCTTATAATATATTTCATAACATCATAAAATAACCAAATTTTTTTAAATGTTTTCTATTTATAAATATGCATTGTATTCATTTTTTGTTTGTTTTATAGGATGACAATTGAAGTATTAATCATAAATTTGAATTTATGTATGTACTTTGTATAGAAGTGAATTTATTTATAATATTTTTGATTCATTGTTATTTTTAATATAAATATAGAATTCAATTCTAAACTATAAAATTTATATAATCTAAAAGACTAATTTTATTTTATAAAATTGTCCTAATTCATCATTTCAAAAACCTTTAAGAGTTAAAATACCACTATAAATTAATAATTATTAATTTACACTATAAAATAATAATTATTAATTTATAGATAAATTAATATCACTATAAATTAATAAAATTATGTGGTCCCAACATTATTAATTTATAGAGGTTTTACTGTAGATGTTTGAAACACATATCTAGCAGTTTTAATATATAATAATTGTGTAAAAGAGGGGAAATACGAAAATAACAAAATAGGGAAATGCAAAAATATATCTAAGAAAGGGCATTAGTAACAATTTCTTTGTTTTGTTTCTCAAAAATACTAAAATATAAAACTATAAATCTTCAAAATTAAATCCTAGACTCTGAAAAAATAAACTCTTAACCCTATAAAGTAAACTCTTTAATCAAATCAATAATTTTTACATTATAGACCCTTACAAATCAATTTTAGAGTTTTTTTTTCTTTCGAATATAAAATTGAATTTGTATTATGTAGTGATATTTTTGGGAAAAAAAAAACTATATTGATGATATTCTTGGAACAAGAAAATAATTTGGTGATATTTTTAATTTTTTGTATTTATTAATTCTACTATTTTTATGGGCAAAAATTTTTATTACATATATTACCTATTTTGTTAAGAATAATACACAACTGCGTGTTTTTATGAACAAGTTCACAAATAATTAATTGTAACATACTGTAGTTTGAAAATTTAAATATCCTTTTAATTTGATAAATATACATTTATATACGTCAACTACAAAAAATCGTTTTTTATAATTTTTATAAAGATAAATTTGAAACTAAAATTGTGTCAAAGCTAAAATACTTTCTCTAGTTTTTAAATTAATAACAGATCAGTTATAGAGATATAGATCTAATCACAAAACTGTCAATCATTAAATTGATCACGCTGAAAATGCATATAATTATAATAGATGTATAATTTATCTTGTTACAAATTATGATCAATCATAATTCAACTATTTGTAACACATGCCATTACCGATTGACAAGTATATGCAACATACATACACACTCGATCATCATTATAATAGTTTGGGTTTACGTTTTCATGTTTCTTTACACTTTGGAGGTTACATACATTGTTTCCAATTAGACGTACCATTAGGTATAAAACAGTCGGGTAGGTTCGTTTCTCAGCAAGTTAAAATTCTAATAAAATTTCCAATGAAAATAAAAGTTAGATCCTTAACTTTAATTTACTCCAATTTTATTTCTGCTCATTGATTAAAATCAACTAGATTTAGACCCGCACATACGTGCGGGGATATATTTGTGAATATAATTATTTGATATAATCTTTATAACTCATATTTATAACGATTTGGTTTCATCAAATTTCGGAATATTTGTAATAATAATGGTTTCATCATAATATTTGGATTGATACGAAGACAGATCCAGATATTAAACTAATGTAATCAATTATATTTTTAGCAAGCTATTAAACTATGAAATCGGATAAATGTCAAAAATATCAAACTTGCCAAACCGAATTACCTAAATTGTCAAGGTGGACGTATTTGATGTTTTTACCAGTAAAAAGTCTACCCCGTGAAAGCCACATGAGCAACGTTTACATTCGTCCCGTTTGAATTTGCAAAAATTCGTAGGTAGCATACATTTTGCTAAATTTTCTAATTTAGACATAATACTCATATCTTACGTTTGGATATTCTCAAACTCTCTTAAACTTTAAAATTATCATCTAAAGTAGATATTTACCCGTTCAAAAGTTAGCGCATATTCAAATGAAGTTCTGAGATTCGAATATAGATAAAAAACTATATAGATTGTTATACAAAATTTATCTCTCATACATCTTATTAGGAATAGTTTGGAAATATTTTTTCGTTCTCATTTCATATTCACTGTTTCCCGTTCAGATATTGGCAAGGTAATGTTCGTAATGTTTCACACTCTTACGTACCTGCAGAGTTATATTTTTAGATATAATTATTTGATATATACATTATCTATATTAACATTTTAAAGCAGTTTTTGTAATAAATCCTAAATTTTCAAACTATTTACAAAAAATGCCACTGCATTTAATACAGTATCTTTAAAAATAAATGGAAAATAATAAAAATGGAAATACATCAATATTTAGAAGATTTAAAATTATAGTTCCCCTATCATATTTTTTGATTTGATTTTTTAATTTTTTTGAATCATCATATAACACATAAAATTAATAAAATCTAATTTTGTTGTTCTACATATTTTGTGATTCGAATTTTTAAAAACGGATATATATCACTCAATTAATATAAAAAGTATGTGTTCAACATCTCAAATCCGCTAAAATATTAGAGAATGATTCAAAATCATATTATACATATGATCATAATGGATTTAAATCTGAGTGAGCAGAAAGTTTCACTTAATAAGCATCCAAACTTTAAAATTTGTATATCAATTCATTCGATTTTAGGTGAATTGGGTAATGTTTAAAATATGTTTCCTTTGAAAATATAATATGTTTAAAATATGTTTCCTTTGATTGATTTCACTTAATAAGCATCCAAACTATAAAATATGTTTACAAATACACAATTTCTAATTTAATAGGCCTCATTTTATGGTAAAAGATTTATTATGATTTCCATGAATCTGAGTTAGTTATTAGTTTTGATTTTTTTATATATATATTCTAAAGCATATTTATTTCAATTGAAAATATATTTTGCTGTCTTCAAGATATTTGAAAATTTTAATATATAATTTAATAATGCTTAAACTTAAAAAATTTTAATTGAGTTTAAATATTTCTAATATTTTCAACTTTACATGTAGTTTAAATATTTATAATATTTTAAAACCTTTTAAAGGAATAAATATTAATAATACCTAAACTTCTATAGAATTTAGATATCTATAGTATTATAATCTTTCCTTGGACCTAATTTATTTTAAACGTTTATTCATCTAATTTAATCTGTTTACATATACACAATTTAAAATACTATACATACCAGTTTATTTTAAAAGTTTCGAAATTTTTTAAATTAAAATGTTTTTAATTGTATTAGTTTAAATTAGGTAAAATAAACGTTTAAAGTATTATATAATCTTAATTTTTTTTGAATTTAATAAGCCACATTTTATGGTAACAAATTTATTATGATTTCCATGAATATTGGTTAGTTATTAGTTTGATTTTTTTATTTATTTTAAAGCATATTTTTTCATTTGAAAATATGTCATTAATTTTGTTTGGCTATAGGTTTAGGATTACATTTTATTTTATTTTTTCTATTTAATCTGTTTGAATACACCTTTAAAAAATGCTCCCCTTTTAATAGTATAGATTTTGATGGCGGTTTAAACCAAGGGACACATGTAAAAATAATACATTTTATAACATTAATATGAAGAGGTGAATTTTTAGTAATTAAGGTCAATTACAATGTACCCATTTTTTCTCAACGTAATAATAAAAATGCCAATACTTCTTATTTTTTATTTTTTATAAAAGTTTCCATGAAACTCTTCAACTTCTAAACAAAAAAAAAACACTAAATTATTTCCATTTTGTGAAGGATATTCGAAACTTTTTAACTTCTAAACAAAATTTCACTCTGATATTGTTATGTCAAAGATCAAATAGAGATCTACGTCAAACATTTGTTTAGATGTCATAACTCTAAAATTCGTCCTCTTCAATATTTGTGTTCAAAAGCTTTTTAACCTTTGCAAAAGAGAACAGAATAAAAACAACAAGTTATGGTTCTAAAAAGGAGAACAATGTCAACGGAATACATAACACATTATTGGTCGAACAATGAAACACATGGTAATTAAGAAAAGGAATATATTTTATAAATGAAACAAGCAGGAACCAGACACAACTTAACAAGTACAATCACAAATATAAAATACAACACATAAATCACGAGGGACCAAACCAAAACACATCAAATTATTACAACAATAACATAAGAGATACATAAAATACATGAAGTGATTATTCAAGGACTCCAACTAGTTGTAAAAGGTGAATGAGAGATTGGTAGGCACTAGGCATATAAGGTATTGTTGTTAAAAACCAAGGCGTAGTTTGCTTTAGAAAGTGAGTGAGAATTGTAAAGAGTTGGCTATGGGAATTATTTTGGCGATGGTGGTACATTAAACCCGAATGGGAATGGTGGTACATTGAACCCACGGAATGGTAATGGAGGAACATTGAACCCGGTTGGCAAAGGTGGTACGTTGAAACCGGTAGGCAATGGTGGTACATTGAAACCGGTAGGCAATGGTGGTACATTAAACCCGGTTGGCAATGGTGGTACATTAAACCCGGTTGGCAATGGTGGTACGTTAAACCCGGTTGGCAATGGAGGTACGTTGAAACCGAATGGGAATTGTTGGAGACGGCGTGAAGCGGAGGAAGGTTTGATCATAACAGAAGAAGAAAGAGTAATTAACAAAACGATGAGAAAGAGATTGTATGAAGCCATTTTGGGTGTTTTTGATGAGAAAGAAGAGCTTTGTATGGGATGAGAAATTCAAGTAGATGCTATTGAGTTTATATAGTAGTGGAAAGAGTCTATATGGATATACACTACAAAAGACTTAACGTGAAGTGCAGAGTTATATTCACATGCAAGTATAAAAAAGAAATAAGGTTTTGTAATATATTCTATAGTTTGTAGTGCGTTTAACATATGCAATCCTATAAAAATGAATTATTGGTGCTTATGTGTAAGTATATAATTATTCTCAATTTTTTTATAAGGGTAAGTCTCTAAAATATCATTAAAATAAAAAACAATTCCGAGAATATCATCACTTGCTTTGTGTCCCAAAATTATTACTAAAACATCCTTTTCCAAAACAAAATACCATAAGTAAGAATTAATAATAATTTTTTGATATTTTTGGATATTTTTATTTATTTATTCTACTACATTTATTGGCATACCCTTTTAATCACATATATGACCTATTTTTTAATTAAGAATTATAGACAACTCCGAGCTTTTCTGAACAAGTTCTTAGAGAATTGATTATAACATTGTTTGAAAGTTGCAACTAATTCCGTTGATGCTATTCTATTGGCTGAATTAAAATTCATTGACCTGTCAATACAAATCATTTTTGAGTTATTGATAATTCTTATTATTTTCATTAGTTTAAATTAATAACAGATCATTTTTGGAGATATAGATCTAATCACAATTAAACTGTCAATCATTAAACTGATCACGCTGAAAACGCTTATAATTATAAGATTTTTTTTAATTATTATAATAATAGTTGGTTAGATGTATATATAATTCATCTATTATAAAATCTGATCAATCAATAGAATGATTAGAATCCAACTATTTGTAAGTATTTGTAACACACTCGAGATCATGATATTATAATATTTTGAAGTGTAATCTTATCAAAATATAATAGTTTGGGTTTACGTACCAGCTCAAAAATCGAAAAAATAAATCTCATATTTACGTTTTCATGTTTCTTTACATTTTCGATGTTCCTTTAACAAGTCAAATTTTTCTTTATAATTGTACTAAACGTTTTAAACTATGTGTTATTAAAAAATTGTATTGCCAGCATAGTTATATTGTACCATAATATGATTACATGTTCCAGAATCGTTGACGATATGGTTAGAGCTTTACTTATATTCAAATGTAAAAGATTTGAAGATACGGTTGGCACATGTTATCACGTTATGCATGCTTAGACTTCAAAGCATGATTTATTTTATGATTAAGGATGGCAACAAAACTTTTTGTTTGTTACCAAATAGTCAACGAAGAATAAAATCATTTTACTTAATTTTAATTTTTAGGGGCATTTGCAAAATTGTGGTTTTTGTTGTTTCTGTTTTCGAAAATACCTCATTCAACTTTCCATTCATAATGTTAAAAATATTTTGGTTAATCTTGAGACAATTTTATTCCTAAATTTTCCCATCATATCTAAATTTCATCGTTGGAGAGTTGATCCAAGTATTATAAAATTTTATACGGTTTTACACACACATAGAAGGTATTTAAAAGTTTTATAAAGTGATTTGGGTAGATTTCATATTTTACTGGCAATTTTGAAAAGTTTTGAGAGAATACATTTTTAAAAATAAATATAAGAAAGGGTTGTTATTAATGTTTTATTTGAACATCAAATCTTTTATTTAAATAATACAAAACATGTCGATTTTTCCTTTACCATGTTATTTTTCTATATTATGGAATACATTGTTTTGTAGTATTTAAGTTACTTATTTATTTTTTAATTACTGTTATATCAAAAAAAATATCATCTCTTGTTGTAGCAAGGATTTACCGAGTAATATATTATATATACAAAGAAATGGTAAAGGCTTTACCAAAAAAGAAAAAATGAAAACTGTAAAAAAAAAAAAGAACTAATCGAAGGTTCCACACAAAGGATGTTGCATAGTACAATTTGACCATTTATCAAAATGACCTTTTATAATAGGGTAAGTGGGTAACAATGGTTATTAATTGACCATAAACCAAAATGCATAAAAACACTCATGGCTCATGTAGAGGCCTTACCTCACACTCATCTCCCTGCCAAACTGATCACAATCATATCATTATCAAGAACTAACTCATGGAAACCTAACTTTAACACAATTTGAAAAAAAAAAAAAAAAAGTAATACAAAGATTAATTAATTACTTCAAGCAATTCCACAGTTGTAAGCATTGCAAAGCTGTAGCAAAGCTTCTTGATTAGCTTGTTCCACATTCTCGCCAATGATCTGCCCATATCTACCAGGAGAAGCAGAAGAAAGCTTAAACAAAGAAGCTAACAAGAACTCCTTTGGATCTTTAGTCTCTTTGAGAGGATCCTCTTCTTTTCTCCCAGCATTGTAAAGATTCACAAACACAGCTTTGTATCCAACATTCTCAAAGACCTCATCAGTCATTTCAGGTTCATCGACGACTACTCTTTCTTCCTCAAGCCGTGAAACAAGTGTGATGATACTATCCAACATCTTTCCCCATAGCTTACTAGCTAATGGATCCATAAGAGCTGGAGACTCACATATAAGTCTAGTTGCAGCAACCGCGGTTAACTTAACCTCGATAGTTCCCGTGATCAGTTTCACATTAGGAATCCAGATTTGCTCCAAGACAGCAATAAAAACATTCTCCCTAGCAGTGTTCATAGAGTTCAATAGCAAACCTGGTCCATGCTTTACCAAGAACAGTGACATGAATATCACAAGCGATTTCTGAAACTTGACTGTATACTTGCGTTCAAGGCGTCGGAATAAAACATCCCATATAGTCTTCATGTGAGGTTCAATCACACTGTAGCCGATATTTTCAACTACTGTGTTAAGAACATAAAAGCCTTGCTCATCTGTACTAGGAGATGAAACAAGATTCTTGAATATATCCAGCACTTGACTCATCCAGACCTCATGAGATACTCTCTTCAAGAAAGCTTTAAGTAAAGGCACAAGAGCTGGTACGTTTCCCTTTCTCTCCCATGATTTAGGCTCAAGAAGCACCGAGAAGATCCGCATGTACTTCTCTGAGAACTGTGGTGATCTACTTAACTCAACAAGCTGAGTAAGTAACTGAAACACATAAGGCAAGAACTCTGATACATCATTGTCCAAAATCATTTGTAGGCTAGGGAGAAGAGCCCTTTCAAATTCAGGTACAAGAGAAACATTGCGTTCACATCCCCGTCGAACAAGTACAGCCACAGACTCAAAGAGATAATGGTTAAAAACAGGATTTTTAGGATTCTTGCAAACCTCACTGAGAATAGATTTCAAGCTCCCGATGCAGTCACTAGCAACTTCAAGACTAATATCCGCAACACCAAGAACCCGCATTATACACTTCATTAGATATTGATTCTCCTCAGAGTCTTGAAACTTGAGTGCTTCAAATAGGTTCGTCATCAACTGTGTCAAGAAAGGACTTATATCACCAGCACCATACCTAACTACTCCGCCTTCTTCCTTCACTAGCAAGAAATTCTCTATGCATATAGCAGCATACGAGTGGACAACGTTAGACTCTGCTGTAAGGAACCGAACCAACTCGGGGAAGAACTTATTAATACCATCGACCTTTGGTATATGACTACGAAACATTGTTAAGAACTTCAAGGACCCTGCCTTAAGCATAGGAAAACTGTTGACATCGCGACTTTGCAACTCCGGGGATATAATGTGTTCAAAGAAAAGTTGAACATTAATGAGATCTGTAGACATAGACGCACCACCACATGTCTTCTTAGTAGCTAGAGAGACGACCAAGAAAATTGCACAATCCTTATCTTTCCATCGTAAAACCGGATTTGTCGAAAATGAACCCAAAAGACTCTGTATTTCCATAGTAACTACTTGTGTCACTTGGCTTTTGTAGTTTACAGCAAGTTCTTTGAGTAAATCACAAGCTATTCTCCTTCTAGTGTCTACATCACTTCCTTCCATGTCTCTACGGATAAACTCGATATAGTTTATATCGAAAAGTTCTTCATCTTCATCCCTCAAATACACATTAGGAATCACAATATTGTGAGAAATCTCCTTGATTAAATTGTCGCCAGCAAAAAAAGTATGGTGAACACTTTTGCTCATGATGGTCAAAAACTTGATTGCTTTAGTAGCTAGTTTATCTCTTCTAAGAGACTTTGACACATCTCGTAGTAATTTCCAGATGGCTGATGCAAAACCATCCCTAAAGTCACCAAACTCTTCTTCATATTTGTCCGTAAAAAGATTAATAATCTCGCAAACCGCAGCGCGAAGATCATCAACTAGTCTTAATCCATCTTCCGTGCTTTCTAAGGCAGAGTAACTTGAGGATAAATACTTTAGAAACTTCTTCATCCACACGCTTATATCTTTCTCAAAAACCTCAGGCAAGTCCTGAAAGCTTAACGAGAAAAAGATTCTGCAACAGAGCTTTTGAGACTCAAACAGAGGCTTTAGGTTCATCTCAGCTGATCCCTCAGCATCAATCAACTCAGCTGTTGTAAGGAACAAAACTTGCAAAGGAGAAGCAAATTCTGTAACACAATCCTCCAATTCAAGAAACAGATCATTGGTTAGATAATGATACCTAAACTTCTTGAAAATCGAATTAGCGATACCAAGAATACCATTGATAGACACATAATCCTTAACACTAGCAGCTTTTCCAAGGCTGACGACAAGTTCAGGAAGCAAAGAAGGCCAAGATTCCGGAAAATCTTGCTTACCGATGATTATTAAGGCTTCACTCAACTGGTTATGGATACAAGGAGATGAACAAGAGAGCATAAGCGAAACAATAAGTGTCTTGATTTGCTCCTTCTCTGAATCTTTCATTGGTGAGATCATACAAGAATCACTAGGAGGGAGCCATCGTGAACGGAGATGGTTCTTGAAGTTTACAGAAGCTACGTGACGGATTTGTTCATTAACTGATGGATCAGCTACTATTCTGAGAACGGCTAAGCCGTAGTTAGGTTGATTGGCTCCGTCTGATAACAATTTCTCAGCGGCTTGACGAGACTCTTGGTCAAAAGAGAGCGTGTTGAAAAAACACTGCGCAAGACGCTGGAGAGTTTCTTGATTCCACTCCATCTATCTCCAACACAAACAGAGATTTAGGGTTGATGCAGTAAAATCGAATAATAGAACAAGAGAGAGAGAGGTGAGAACGAGTAGCTAGGGTTTTGACTTGGAAAAGAAGGAATCGGTAATGATTTTATTGGAAGCTATGACTATTATGATGAACCAGTTGGGTTATTATACTAAAAAAATTACGCTGTAAAACTTATAGTTTTCCATATCATGATGTTCAAAAAAAAGAAAATTTCCATATACAGTATATGATATATATATTTATAATATAACATTAAAAAAATTTCCTTTATTTTTTGGGTGTGATAAAAAATTTCCTTTATTTAATAATGCGATTGTGTTATAATTTTTTTTTTATTAGGCCATTAGTACAAGAAGTCCACCCTAGACTACTGTATTCAGAAAAAAAGGCCTAATGAGGGAAACTTATCATGAAGAGCAAATTAAATCCAATATATTTAAAAATTTCAGAATGGTGATTCACTAATCATTTTACCAATAAATTCCCAAATGTAAACAATTTTTTTACTAATCAAATAATTTAATATTATACTATTAAACAATGAAATATTCTTATCATTTCTTTGGTTTCATGTTAAATTTTTATCGTCATCATAAATTTAGATGTTCTTGTAAATTCGTTAGGATATTTAATCGAAAATAAAATTGAATATAGTAGAAGAATACCAACAGATATAAACTCTGGTTACAAATATGGATCCCTTCATTTACAGATATAAAATTGAAAGCCAATATTTTACACTTGTGACTTATGTACATAAATTTTACAATTATTTGTGATCGCATATATCTATAGATCACATCTGGTTAGTTACTTACAACTTACAAACAAACGTCATGGCACTGTAGAAGCATCATCGGGATCTTGATCAGCTTTACAATCGTGTTTTTTGCTTGCAAATGGGAAACCAAACAATAGTTGAAACACCGATCTGACTTTGTTCGCACGTCGTCGTTGGCGTATGCGCCGTAGAATCACTTCCCTGTCTAGTGTTTGCGTCGTATGAATACGTTTGATGCGTATATGAGTGGACACAAACTCTGATGTTTCACTACTGTCTTCAAGAATCTTGATCTTGTTCTTGGATTTGTCGTTGGCTTTGGCTAGTGAAGAAGCCATATATGGTCTTACGTGGGAAAGTATTCGTCGGTGCAGTGTAGTGTAGTGGTGATCGGATCCATATGTTTTGAGTTTTATTTATACATAGTAAAGTGTTATTGAATCTTTCGATATATAGCAAATCAAAGGACTCAACATGATAATGGGCTTGTTAAAAGCTAGGCTATAATTGTTTAATTTTTATGGAATCAATGAGTATTATTTCTATTTTAATATAATTGTTTGTTTGACAATTTAAGTGAATTATTAAAAAGCTGTATATTTAAGTATGACCCTACGTAAGCAAAATAAGTTATGAGATTTTATTCTATTTTATTATATTATTTTTTACTATAAAAAAATGTGTCTTTGGAATTAGAATATATTCTTAATGTTATCCAAAACGAATTATTTTGTGAAACTGAACAAAACAATCAATATTGGACTTGACATAAAGCTACGTAATAGTATAGATAGACAAGACATAAAGCGAAGCTTAAAAAATATAGAATGACATATCTTCAAAACATGTTTCTAATAAGATACTTAATTTCTTTTATTATCCAAGATAATTTGAGAAGAAACAAATTTATACTTACTTCTTATTTATATAATGAGGTTGTACTAAAAAAAAAAAACACGAAAAAAAATTGAAAATAAGAAAAAGAAACTCGCCAAAACGTTAGTGCACATAGAATCTTAACTTAAAGGTATAGCCAACTTTGTAAAAGTAGACTTTAAAATGAGAGAGCATCGAAGCTCCATCTAACAAGTAGTGTTTTCATATAAATTTGTAATTACGTATCAAAACGAAGATTTATTGTTATGTTCTTTCTAACTTTGAAATTAGTATATTTAGAGGATAAATAAACAAAAACATACTATTGGATTATTATTTTTAATAAAGATAATACAATTACAAAATCTGCTTGCCGTCTTGTTTATTTTCCGAAGCTAGGCATACCAACATTTCATGTTACCATTGTTTTTCAGAATTTATTATTTTCTGATTATTTACATATGAACAATAGACATAAAATGTCCTATGCGAAGACCAATCACGCTCAAAATTTTCGTCCAAAGACAAAAAAAAAATTAAGCCAATTTATGGTTAAGGGTATTGAAGTTTGCTTTAGAAACAAATTCGTTGGTTTGTAAACATAAAGAACAGTTGAAAGATTTATTTTAAAACAGAGAAATGAGTATAGAAAATGAGCATGTGTGCACGGTCCAAATGCTTCTGTAGATGTCCATATTTGGGTAGAAAACATAGTGGTTGGGCCAATAACAGTTTGGGTTCCTCCACATTGACGGGTCACCGGTTTTTTCACCCCCATATATATTACATTCTCAGCATTACACCCTGTACTTTTGAGCTCTTAATAAACCAACACAAACAAATTATTTCTACGTATAACTACCTAAACTCATTTTTTAAGCAATTTACTACACCTCCAATTAAACCAGATAATCACGATTATAAAACCGATTAGACCAATAAAATTGCGTTTTACTCGATTGCGATTAGGATAAACCGATTACTAATCACTACCCGATATTAGACGACGTCTTCATGCTAAAACAAAAAAGAGGTTGTGGATTATGGTTCTTTTCTCTGGTTCTTCAATCTAAATTTGTAATATTGGGGATTTAGAGAGGTTGTTCAGAGTGAAAGAGAACATGCTTGTGGAAGAGTCATGAGTAGAGAATTCACTAACTACTAACCCCGAGAATGACAAGCTCATCGTTTTTAGACCATTTGATCTTCGAAGCAGAGGAAGGTACCAATGTAGTTGTCGTCGTCTTTAGCTTCTTTCTTTTCTTGTGCATCGCCTCGACGTCATCATCACGTTTCCTTGTGAGGGAGTCATCTGAGTTGGAGTCTCTGTTCATGTGATGCAAATAAATACAATTGGTGTAACGGTGTAATGATTGCAGCGTCTTGTTATTTTCTTGTTGGTCTATTCGTGTCTTGTTGTTTTCTTGGTGGTGCCTTCATGTCTTGTGTGTGTAGTGGTGTAGTGGTTATAGCGTTTTTTTAACGTTCTCTTGTTTAAGAGTTACAATTATCTAAATGTTTGTGTCTTAGTGGTGTACGCTTGTTTAAGACATGTTCTAATTGAAAATGAGCTCAAATAGATGAGAATTATAAATTCAAAAATACAGAGCATCACGTTTTACAAAAGCTAAAATGAGACGTAGCAAACAAAACCAAGCTTCAAATATTCACGTTTTTATAAAAACCAAAACCAAAAGAAGTCTGAACTTAATGGACCAACACAACTATTATTCCTATTGACTGCTTTTTTGTGTGAGTGTGAGGGTGTCTTGGGGCTGGGATGTTTCTGTATTTTTCTCCGGTCCCTGCATAGTAGATCCACTAGCCTAAAACATAGAGAAAAAATATGATCACATAATCAAGAAAATTAACCAAAAGTGTATACCAAAATTTCCAAAAATTACCTCATCTTTACTCTTTTTACTCTTCTTACTCTTTTTCTCCTTAGGGAATTTCTTACACCTTGCAGCATTGTGTCCAGCTTCGCCACGCGATTTACAATGCATTGTCCTTCCTTTCCTCGATAGTTTGAGTATCTCTGGTTCTTTACCTTTTTTTCCCTTCTTCTTCTTTGGGGACTCGAGCTTACCCTTGATCCGTTTAAAATTCTTCTTTGATCCTTTCTTTCTACCAGGTAGGTTTGGTTAAATCTATAGTGAAGAAGGTTCTACCAATAGCCAACTTATCATTTGTTCCTAGCCTAATTTTCCTATCTCTAGTAATTACTGGATCCTCCTCGTCATCCAAACTATCTGGAATGGTATTATGCTGAATCTGAAACTCATCTAACCAATCTGTAACAGCTTCCTCTACCTCGTAGTCAAACCTCTCCATGATGTCTTCTTCTGTTTCATCTTTTGATCTTTTGCTATTTTTCTTTCTTTGCCCTACCTCCTTGTCCTCACAATTCCTTTCAACATCATCGTTGTTCTCATAATTCCTTTCACCATCTCCAGCAACAACAACCTCTCGCTCGTCTCCTCCATTCTCTTTGGCAGGAGATGTATTGTGACCAAGTTACGCAGGATTTCCAATGAAGAACACGTACCTTGTTTTACCATTAGCTGACTTAGATTGCTTCCTGTAGTCCTGTGTAACCTCCTCTTTTGGTTCCTAGTTTCTTCAATCCTATTGAGTTTCTCCCTGACAGTTTGAAATTTGAACCGGGTGGTTCATTGATGACAATGCAAAATACTCAGTCGTCAGATGAAACTCGAGTAATAAAGACAAGCTCTTATAGGGATGCTCCATCTCTCGTCTCTTTGTGGGGAGAAATGGTCCATAGTTGTTCAAAGCCAATTTTGTTACTTGGGAGGTGCTCTTTTTGGGAGTAGACCTCTTCCCTCCTGATTTCTAACTCATCCATTGTCATTGAGGCTTTCGAACTTGGGAGCATACTGGAAGATTATTTTCTGGAGAAAGCGGATTCATCCAACTCTCTGTATGCGAATGTGGCGTTACTGATGAGATGAGCTTTGATCCCGTAAAACATCCGTGAACTTCTCCTCACAGACTTGCGCATCCATAGGTTCACAGTCTTCAACCTCTTCATAAGTCATGAAAAGTCACATGAGATGGTCACCACGCCACAACCCAAAGCTAGAGCATTACTTAATGACCAAGTGTCTTGATTTAGAACCTTCGATTTGACGCATTGTTTTCAAAAGTCACAAACTCAAATCTTAACAATCTAAAGAAAACAAGTCTCTCCTGTACCAATTCCAATCCTCCTATTTGTTGTCTGCGGTATCCACCTAGGCTCCTATAAGTGTGACATGAGCTCATCCTTCTCCATTACTTTGTTTAAAGCTTACTTGTGATTTGTGAATGACTCCCAAGTCACACCAACTAAAGTAAAATTTAAATGCCTTTTTTATCTTTTTTTTCTTTCTTTCCGACGTATTTGTTTTTTCTCTTTTGTAGTAATCCAATACAATAGAGAACCGTGTCAAGTATCCTCCTAATCAATACTGGCGGCTCCACGTAAGACAACACAGAGAGAAGAGAAAAAGACAAAATTAAGAATTTAGGAGAGAGAGAGAGAGAGAGAGAAAAAAAAAAAAAAGGAATCTGAGGCGATTGGGTAAGCGATGCACATCGTCTTCTCTGTCGATGATTTGACCGAATCCTTCTGGCCTGTTCCCGCTCCGGCGCCGTCACCGGGATCGACTCCGGTTCCGGCACCGCCGCAGAACATGACGGACGGGATGACTCGAAGTCAATCGGAGTGGGCGTTCCACAGGCTTCTCAATGAGTTGTCCGGTTCCGATTCGAGCGCTACGACCAACACAATCGAGAGATCACCTCCACCGGTTCAGTCTCTTCCGAGAGTGGAAGAAACCGTTGAAGAAACCGAAGATGTTGTCGAGATTCAGAAGCCGCAGCAGAGTCATCATCGCCTTCCACAAGCATGTTCTCTTTCACTCTGAACAACCTCTCTAAATCCCCAATATTACAAATTTAGATTGAAGAACCAGAGAAAAGAACCCTAATCCACAACCTCTTTTTTGTTTTAGCATGAAGAAGTCGTATAATATTGGTTAGTGATTAGTAATCGGTTTACCCTAATCGCAATCGAGTAAAACGCAATTTTATTGGTCTAATCGGTTTTATGATCGTGATTTTCTGGTTTAATTAGAGGTGTAGTAAATTGCTTAAAAATGAGTTTAAGTAGTTATACGTAAAAATAATTTGTTTGTGTTGGTTTATTAAGAGCTCAAAAGTACAGGGTGTAATGCTGAGAATGTAATATATATGGAGGTGAAAAAACCGGTGACCCCCACATTGACACATGATTCCAATGCATAGTGTTTTTTTTTTTTACCTAGGATCCATGAATGGTGGTAACACTCGAAACGTGTAAAGTTGATGAAACATGGACTAGTATATATAAATGTATGGAATTAATACATGGTTCATATAAGGTGAATGATAAGATTTTAATAGACATGACTCAAAGAACCAGTGTATAGATTATTAAATTGAGTAATTTATAGAGGTATGGCATAACTACATGACTTAATCAAGGTAGAGTCATATATCTTGACATATCATTTCAAGATGGCCGGAAACTTTTTGTATGAACTTTATGTTTTAAATGAGCATTCAAAACAATTAAAAATAAATTTAACAAAGATGATAGGAGAATCATAATTTTAAATCTAGACAAAATCTTCTAAATATCTATATTACTAATTGTGGAACATTAGATGAATTTTTTAATTTTTTGAACTAATTTCAAGTTTTTTAATCTTGGTTAAGTGGATAGTAAAGAGAATTAATTGTTAAGTTGTTTGGATATGTATATAAGCAATGACATAGATGGTAGTTATTTTGAAAATAAAGATTATTTCAAATCTGTAATTTTAAAATACTAGTATATATAGATGACTACTAAAACATGTTGGCTTAAAGATTTTGCTGAGAAAAACTCTTCAAAACATGTCATATTTGCAGACTATACTTCCTCAGCCTTTCTCAGTCCCGCTCTCATTTCGTACACTCTTCTTTCGTACACTCTTCTCTCAGGAGTATCTACTAACTTTTTCAGCTACTTCATCATGATATTTTGATTATTAGTATGTATTTTGATTTTTTTTTTAAATATCGTCTTAGACCGAACTTGTCAATATGTCTACAAATTATTATATATCAATGAAATGTTTGATATTTATAGAAAATATTTTAGCCCTTTCGGAGAGATTTTTAAATAAATCTATAGATAATTATATATAAATAAGATGCTTGATCTTTATAGAAAATATTTGGGCCATTTTTAAGTGATTTTTAAATGAATCTATAAATTATTATATATGAGTGAAATGTTTGATAGATATTTATCGCATTTAAAAAAAAAATAGATTGCTTGTAAAATCACAAAGCCAAAACTAATCGACATGTGTCCATGCAGAATTGGGGTAAACCATGTGGATGGATGTAAGAACACAACTTTCATATAATAAATTCGTATTTTGCACATGCATTTCTCTTTTAATCTACACATGTTTTGTATGATTTATCTTACTCATTTATAAATTACTATCGATCGTTTCAATGAGAAATTTTAGTAAAGTATGTAAATCTGAGTCCTAAGGTGAATTATGACTGAATGTTTCTAATTTATATCATATTAACATAACTAATAATTTGCAAATCCGATATTCACATCCTAAATTGTACATCGTTGATTATGTAAACAAACAAAAAAATCTGTCTAAAAGATCCCTATTCGATTCACATGAGATGTATTTAAGCACACACTATCCCAAAGAAGAGGATGCCTTACTATGTGCGATAACCCCCTACCCTTATCATGCCCATCCTCAAATAGCACTTCTAGCTTAACAAAATTGTTTATTTTTTACTTAATCAACCAATGATAACTTCTCAACAATTTTAAGTGTTACAAAAAGTGAAAATTTCTGAAGACAAAGTCGTATCATATATTATACGTGCCATCTTATTATTAGCGGTCCCTCCACTCACTTTAAAATTATGTCGAACAAAATATAAAACAATGTTATCATATATTTCAAATACACTCATCATTCATTCCCTATATAGCTATATTTAGCTACAAGGACAACATTCACAGGGTTCACTTATGAAGATTATTTTAGTAATGAGAAAAGTCGAAAAAAACAAAACGAAATTACAACTTTAAACGTGTCATACTCTCGTTGCTTAGCTACCTTCTTTATAATGCAAACTACTCTCAAACTCTTTACACTATCTCTGGATTGTTTTAGCTTTCTCTAAAACTTCTAAAGAAACGAACCAAACGATCTTGATCTTTACGACCAAAATGCCACGATCTGACCTAACCCGTGGATACTCCGATGGAGACAGTCTTGTCGGAGAGATTGTAAGAGAAGAAGGACACATTTACTCGTTAGCTGCCACTAATGATCTTTTGTACACAGGTTCGGACAATAATCACATTAGGGTTTGGAAAAACCTAAACGAGTTTAGTGGGTTTAAATCGAACAGTGGTTTGGTTAAAGCTATAGTGATTAGCCGAGAGGAGAAAGTGTTCACGGGTCATCAAGATGGTAAGATCCGGGTTTGGAAAACCTCGTCCAAGAACCCGAGAGTGTACACACGCGCCGGGAGCTTACCGGCTTTGAAAGACGTTTTGAAGAGTTCAGTGAAGCCTAGCAACTACGTGGAAGTAAGACGACGTCGTACGACGTTATGGATTAAGCATTCCGATGCCGTTTCGTGTTTAAGCTTAGTGGAAGATCAAGGGCTGTTGTACTCAGCTTCATGGGATCGGACGGTCAAGGTTTGGCGTATACATGACTTGAAATGCATCGAGTCCATCAAAGCTCATGACGACGCGGTCAACACCGTCACAGCCGCGGAGAGCCTTGTGTTCACCGGCTCGGCAGATGGTACGGTGAAGGTATGGAAACGTGAGATCAGAGGGAAGCGTACGGCTCACTCTCTGGTCCAGACTTTGCTAAAGCAAGAATCAGCGGTCACGGCTTTGGTCGTAAGCCACGTGGCGGTTTATAGTGGTTCAAGCGACGGAGCTGTGAACTTCTGGGAGATGGGAGAGAAGAGAATCTTGAAACATTGTGGTGTTTTCAAGAAACATAGACTCGCTGTTCTCTGCCTCGCCGCGGCCGGGAAATTATTGTTTAGTGGTGCGGCGGATAAGAAGATATGCGTGTGGAGAAGGGACGGGAAGGTGCACACGTGTGTCTCAGTGTTAACCGGTCATACCGGACCGGTTAAGTGTTTAGCGGTGGTGGAACCAACCGGAGGTGAAGAAGAAGAAGAAGACGGAGGAGGAGATGGGAGGTTGGTTGTGTATAGTGGGAGTCTTGACAAATCGGTCAAAGTTTGGAGGGTGCCACGTGAATAAATGTGGGATTTTATTCGGTTTTGTAAGAGATTTGGTATTGTGTTTGTAGGTAAATAAGAACAAAAACCCAAGTCAAATGATGAATTATGAGGTTCGTAGAGTAGTATAGGATTCATATGATATTGTATTGTATTATTAGTAATATTTAATATCTCTATGCTACATATATAATTGAGCTAGGGTTATCGTTTGAATATCAATATTTAAAAGAAAAAATATTGCTACGCACTAATTAGAAGTTTTATAGTTATATATTAACCTCAAAAATGTAAAATGAATGCATAATTAATCACTAAAAGAAAATAAGGTTATAACTCAAAGATTTATCGACAAAATTGTTTCGTTGATAAATTATCTATAAACTTTTATCGATGCTTTAGAATCGATGGATTTAAAACTAACGGTTATAATATATCTGTTAGTCAAAGCTGTTTTTGGCGGATTATAAACGAAATTACCTGTCAATTTTGAGCTGTTTTTCTTGTAGTGAACTAATCCTACTGAACTTATCGATCAATTTGTTTTAACATCAAATCTACTGAAGAGTTACAATAAAAGAAACGTACGTTATAGAATTTATAGAAACTGGTACTCTTCAAGAACTAGTTAGCTACCAATAATTACGTGCACGTATAACAAGTATGAACCATAACTCTCATAAGCTTGGTCAGATGAATACAAAACTTTAATATCAATACGCCAAAATGTTCACTATACGTATAATTATCATAGAGATTTCGAAAAAGCGACAAATATGTCACTTTACTTTTTATTGTTTTTAAGGTACAAAAACTGACGAGAGATTCGGAAAAAAATCGACGTATCAATATTACAGTTACATGAAAGTGATTGGTGGTGGTTAACATCGCATTGTGGCCGTCCAATTTTTTTTTTTTTTGTATATATATATATTGTTTCGGTATTGGTACGTTTTCTTGGAAATGTTACTTTTGCTTTATAGTGATTCCTTTGTGCAAACATGGAAACAAAGGTACGATCTACAAAGAGCTATAAATATGTCTATGTTTTAGGTCTATAAATGTGTAGGATCCCACATGAACTTGTTTGTGTTGTGTTGTGTTCTTTCTTCTCAACGAGACAACGACCACTTCTTATTTAGTCACCTGAGACTGTACTTTTTTAGTCGTAGCTTCATTATTGAACCGGGCCATTGGATTAGGTGGTGGTGGAGTGATGGTTTGGTTAAAGAATCAGGACTGGATCAACTTAAGTTGGTGACGAGAGTTGATTTGATATCGTCCATTGTGATAGAATTTGTTTATGTTATTGAGTGTTCTTTATGTGTATGTGTGTAAGTTTGGCTCATCTCCTATGGTTACTGTTGGTTAAATAAGTTTCAGAAAAATAGTTTAAGTAGCATATGCCAAAGCACACATAAAAGTCTTAGTCCCCTATAACAAAAATTATAGTCAATGATGTGGTCGTTTAATAATAATAAAAAAAAGTATAAATGATATGTGAATTATGTTCAATAGTTATCAATTTATTTCTTACACAACTTTAGTTTGCTACTTTTGTGATACATCAAGAATTTTTCCGGACCAGCAACTAGAGCATTTGACTCCAAGCTAGCTGGAACATTTCTTAGTCATTGTGACTTTAAGCCCATACTTCATGTGAAGAATGAGACCAGCTTTTGGCTCAATCTTTTGTCCACCAACGACCTTAATCTCATAGTTTTGTAATATCTCGACGATCACTGTCTTCATCAAATTCATAGCTAAATTCTTACCTAGACATGTTCTTGGGCCGGCATTAAAAGACAAGAACTTGTAAGAAGGCTCATGTCTCAACCCTCCTGTCTCTGTAATCCATCTCTCTGGCTTGAACTCCATTGCGTCTTCTCCCCATACTGTTTTCATTCTCCCCATCGCGTAGATAAAGATCATGATATTGATACTTGGTTTGACTTTGTGTCCACTTGGAAGCACATCTTCTTTGATTGGAGACTTGCGTTCGAATGGAATTGGTGGGTAGAGCCTTAATGATTCACTCAACGCGCAGTGTAAGTACACCAACTTGTTCAAGTACGATAACATGTCTTGGTCAGTACTTCCGGTTCTTGGTAGATTTGTGTTGATTTCTTCAAGAATCTTGTTTAACACGTTAGGGTTTTCAGATAAATTCCAGAAGAACCAAGTGAGTGCAGAGGCCGTGGAGTCTCTCCCAGCTGCCATGAAACCTACTGTGAAGTCTCTGAGGAACTTATCATCACCAGGGTTCAAAAGCTCGTACTTGGTTGCGTCAAGCATTATGTGAGAGGTCAAAAGATCTTCACTTTCTCCATTGGTATTGTGAGTAGTCCCTTGTGTTCTTAGCTCTTCTCTCTTGGCTGCTATAAATTTTGCACAAACACGATCAAGAGTGGCATGAGCTTCCAACAACTTCTTCTCTGTTCCGATTCCTATCCATTTTTGTAGCTTCCAAACGAACCTTGGTGTAATATGCCTATGCACAATCGCATCTCCCACATCATCAAGAGCTTTGGCAAACTCAACCTCTGGCATTTCAATGGAAAGACTTCTAGGATCAGACCCGGTTACAAAGATAAAGGTTATATCGAACATGAATCTCTGGAACACATCTTGCAAGTCCACAACAATCTCTTCATCTGCAAAGTGATTGAGAAGAGGTACAAGCCCGTCCTTAAGTTTACTTCTCGTGGTACTTACTGAGAAGTTTTGGTACTTTTGATGACTGAATATATTCTGAGATGAGTTCCTCCAATTCCTCCATAGCTCCGAGTCCGAGTTAATGATCCCATCTCCATAAGCTTCAAATATTTCGTGAAATATAGGACCTTTGATGTAGTTTGAGAAGTTTGAGCTCATTATATGATGAACATTAGCTGGATCAACCGTCGCTAATGCATCCATTCCAACGAACCATGGGCCCTTGAATTGAAATGTCAAGTTGGAATTCTCGAGAACCTCCACGCTGCAGTCATAGACGCGGTGGAGCCTCAAGAGAATACCAGGAAGCATACCAAGAACCGGCCAGTTCCAAGGGTAGCTTCCAAGGGTTTTCTTGATGAGTAAGTAACTGAAAGGTTTCTTGACGAGGAAGTGATAGAAGACGAGAAAGCAAATTAAAGCTATGAATGCTTCACATAACCCTATTGACGCCATTAGAGAGAGGATAGAGTTTTCGTACAAAGATGGAACTCGAATTTATACACACACGACACTCGCAGTACATCGCCAACCAGACGAATTAAAAAAGTCTATTGTTGCGTTACATTTGAATTCCGAGAGAGACATCTTTGGATTCACACTAAAGATTTGTTCGTTTTGTATTATACTAACCAGACGAATCTTATAACATTTAAGGTTACCTTCTGCTATAAACAAGGAGCACATGATTCTTCTCATTTATGGTAACCCAAGCGCAGGGTAACTTACTCTATACTTTATGCCACAATAATTTCAAGATAAGCATCTCTGACTCTTAATAGTTGTGATTCTACTAAGCAAATAATACTTGCCCAAATCAATAATTTATGAGAAGCTGTTTAATGTTCTTCTACAAATAAAGGTCAAAGTTTCATGGAACTGAGTCCTGCAAAAAAGAAAAAATAAAGAACAAGGCAAAGTATGTTCGCAAGAGTTTCCCGTTAACAAAATGCTCTGCCTAAGAGCAGTTGAAGTGTGTCTGGTCTTGCTGGGAAGTGGAATCACAAAGACGGTCTTTGACAGAGGCTAAAGAGTTGACAACTGATGAATGCCATTACCAAAGAAGTCACAAGCTCAAACCCAACAATTTTCGGGAAATGCCATCCCATGACTCTCTTTAGATAGCTTGTGATCGAGGGCATTGTTGCGATGATCACTGCACATGTGTATATGATGGGGATCAGACTCTTCGGCTTGTTCTTGCGTAGCCACATCAACGAACCTAGCGCAGCTAAAGATATGGTGAACACCTGAATTTGACACAAACGTTTGATGGAAGTAAGAAACAGTTACAGATGGATCTTTCTAGAAGTAGAAGATTGGTTTATTACCAGATTTGCATTGGCTTCAAGCCCTTGCAGGACATAATCCCAAGTGAACTCCAGTCCCCGAGCACCGACCCAAAGAGGTGCCAACCTGTGCAAAACAGAATCCGCAAATGCCCATCCTGAACCAAAAGAAAGCATCTTTTAGATAAAAGCTTATAAATATTCCGTAATGCAAAGTATCATTACGGGAAGTCTACAACATGTTGAAACCTGAAAGGTCCAATCAAAATTAGTCATGATGATCATTGATAAATATTCTGTGATGCACACACTCATGGAGGGAAGTCTAGAAATGATTGAAAGGTTGATGGAATTTTGACAAGAAAATTTATCTTCCAGTAGTCATGAAAAAATAGTTTCTTTGCTATACACCAGTTAAAAACAAATCCACCATCAAATCATCGATTTGTTTCCAAAGCTAACAATATTTTCTAGCAGCAGAGATCCACTTACCTAGACCAACAGCCTGAAACTTATGGTTTTGGGAGATGTTCCTGTGTGTCAACTGGGCCAGAGCATAATATAGACCAGCAACATCAATGAAGCCAATCATTGCTTTCAATGCTTCCTGATACAAGAGAGAGTGAACCCTTACTTAGTCATCTACATTGTAACATAACAAAACAAGCTAAGCGGTAACAGTAAAAGCTAATATCTTATAAAAATTCAACAACGTGCATCTATATAATAGAGCAAACACATTATAAACTTCAGAAAAAGAAGAAATGCAACAAATGACCAAGAAAAGATAAGTCTGGTTATCATTTTACTTGAGATTAGCAGTAAAGATGACAACTTCACTATCTTTCCAAAAGAGAAATAAAGAAAAGACTCATCAAAAGAAGTGTGAGTGCTACAGTGATCTTAGCTTAGCTACAAGTAAAAATACCTGGTATGGGTCAAACACTTCAGTCTCAGATACTTGGAGAAAAGTTGCCAAACAAACAAGCTGCCATGAAAACACCCAATGAGCATAGAATTAACTATTAAGGTATAAGCTTAGCTAAACACTGTTACAGGACTAACCTTAACCAAAGCAGTAGCAAGGTAAACAACACCAGCCTTCACAGAGGTTCGAAGTGTGTCATATTCAGATCTGCATCCGATCAAAAACTATAATTCAAGTTCCGTGAAGAAACCATAGCAAAACACAAAGTCAATTTGGGAATTCTCAGTTCCGCTACTAAGCCTTAAGATTCAGATCATGAAGTTTAAAAGTAAGCGATTAAGTATACGCGCAAGAAGATCTAGATACAATTCGTAGATTAGGTATGACTAAACTAAGAGATACTACAATTTGAAATCACAGATCGAGAAAAAGAGGATTTGTTTCATACAAAGGAGTGGCGGAGTAGTAGACGGCGTGAGGACCGAATGTGAGAATCGCACAGTTGAAGAAGTGAAATAGCGTCATCGTCTCTCTCTGTGACACCCAAATCGGAAGCTACAAAAGTCCGGCGACGCAAAGACGACGACGACGACGACGTGAAGCTGTGAAATTGAAGAAGAAGAAGAGGTTTGGGTAGCTGACTGAAATCTGAAAATCTGGTGGAATCAACAAAAGTCTTAATGGGTTCTGAATTGGGCCTTTCTATTGGGCCGTTTAATTTATAATCATAGATATATAATAAAAAGTTATTATGTATATGATGATGAATTTTTGTTTTGGTGAAAATTATATGATGATGTTTATAATTTGATAAATTCATATTTGATTTCTTTGGGGGTTAAATTATGTGAATTTATTTTCCTGAAATTATAAGTTCATATGAATGTTTATGCATGTTCTAATATTTGTTGTGTATTTCTCTATTTAAAATTTTTTTTCCTCAATTAGAGTCGCAAGGAGTTTGCTGATATAAATATAGTTTGAGACTAAAATTTCTTTCTTAAATCAAATTTCTTCTTATTTCATGGTACTATTCACTGTTATTATCTTGTAAACGCCTAAACCCGTTTTAAATCAAATTTATAAATAGAATATACTCAAAAAACAAATTAAATTATTAATTTGTGGTATCATTTGATCTTGAGCTCTTGTTTAAATATATGACATTAGTTTTCGTTTTCTGTGGTTTTATATTTCCACGGTTTTAAGTAGTTTCCTTTTAATTTAGCATCTCATTTCTAACTTTTGAGTTTTAATATCTTTTTTTCGATCTTTAATCTCCGAAGATATTTAGTGTTTCCGCCGGTTACGTAATTTTTGTGATATTTTATTTTTTTACAATATTAAATTAAAAAATGATAAAAACAAATTCTATATTCCACTACCAACAATTTTGCAATACTATCAAAATATTATCAATACTATCAAAATATTATAAAGATACTATCAATACTATCAAAATATCAACTAAAAAAATTGAAAATTAGAAGAAGAAAATAAAAAATCCGAAGTATGAAAACAACAACTGAAACAAAACGTTAAAAAAGCCTCTCTCTAGTCTCTCTATATAAAAACCACAACACCACTCTCACAACATCTCCTTCTCTTTCGCTATCTCTCTTCCTTTGTCTCCATCATAACTTCTCTGTCGTTTTCTCAACTTAAAATGCCGTCTGAACCAAACCAGACCCGATCCAACAGAGTTCTAGCCTCAACGGCGGCTTACCCACCGCCAAATCTGACCGAGCCACTCCCTTGTCCACGCTGCAACTCAACCACCACCAAGTTCTGTTACTACAACAACTACAACCTCGCTCAGCCTCGTTACTTCTGCAAATCTTGTCGCCGTTACTGGACTCAAGGTGGTACACTCCGTGACGTCCCCGTCGGCGGTGGAACTCGCCGTAGCTCCTCGAAACGTCACCGTTCTTTCTCCTCAACTGCAACTTCCTCTTCTTCCTCATCTTCCGTCATCACCACAACGACACAAGAGCCAGCCACGACTGAAGCGACTCAGACTAAAGGTGGTAGTAATGTAAATGTAAGCTTTGCGTCTCTGTTGGGTTTAGGAAGTGGAAGCGGTGGGTTAGACTACGAGTTCGGGTACGGGTATGGGTACGGGCTTGAAGAGATGAGTATTGACTACCTTGGACTTTCATCTTCCACCGGAGGAGGAGGAGAGATTCCGATGGTGAACGGTGGAGGTGACACGTGGCAGTTAGGGGAAGTTGAAGGTGGTAAGAGTGGAGGAGACAGTATGATATGGCCTGGTCTTGAGATCTCAATGCAAAGCAACGATGTTAAGTGAAAACGAAACCGTTGTTGTCTTGTCTTCTTCTTTGTTTGTTTCTGTTTTGGAAGTTTCTGTTTGTTTTTTTTTTCTTTGGTTCCTAGAAAGAAGAGCAAAGAACCCAAATTGAAAACTAAAAATGTTTTTACTTTTTCTTCTTTTAGTTTCTTGAGGTCCAACAATGGTGGTGGTATTGTAAAAATCCTCTGTTTTCTCTGACGAACGGTTTTTAAAAGTTTTAATCTTTTCTTATGGGTTTTTGGTATAGTCAAAATAGTGGAAAGATCAAGATGAATGGAGCATAAAAGTCCAAAAAGGAAAAAAAGTACAGAAGAGTACTGTTGCAGAAGTGAGTAAGAGATACTCTGTTGATTTTTTTTCATCTTTTGAAATGAGGTGAAACTGCGTTGAACTTAGTTTTGTTTTTATTAGATGTTATCAATAACAAACATTGTTCATTTGCAGTGTTAAAGATTTGGTATATCAAATCATGTGAGTCTAGGTTTTTGTTAGAGCATAGGAGACAATTCTTGAGAATCCTAGAATTAAACTTAGAAAAATATTGATACATGAGAAGTTTGATGAGCCAACTTATTAAGTGTACCTATTAGTCTTTATTATCAAACTTTTGTAACTTAAGTGAACACTTATAGCTAATCTATATTGTCATTTTCACGTAGTCTCTTGTTGTGGTCAAAGCCAAAAACAAACTGTGCTGATCAATAAAATGGTAAGAACATTATTATGACGCAAAGGACAGAGAAAATGATGTTTAAGTTTCGTTACCAACTAATTAAACTTTAGCCAACATAAACCAATCAACGTTGTTCAGTCAAAGCGTGATCAGCTCCATTTGATTGTATATCAAATTCTATAGTAGTAATCTTGTTCTCAGCCAATTTTTAATCTTGTTACTTTTTAGATTTGGAATAGATGGTTGCGGACGAAAGGGGTTAAACTGTTAGCGGATTAGACCACTTTTATTTTTTGGACGAAAAACAGTTTGTCGCGGATCAATTTTTTTGGGACTTTAGGTTAAATTTTAGATTTTACTTAAATCATTTACAAAACGAACTTGAACTAAGGGTCTTATAAATCTCAACCTTTAGAAGGTCCTATGAAGGGCCACTAGTTCCAAAACCACTTGGTTACTTCTTAATTTGCTATTCTTCTTGCATCAAAATCAACCGATTCCATGTGTTGGGCAAATGAAGCTACTTGCTATTCTTAGCTTGGTTCAGAATTTAATCAATTAACTTAACTCTAATACAGGTTTCTGGACTTGTCTAATCAGGTGTCACATTGTTCAACATCAAAGATTTGAACGTCAAAATATTGTTAGCAAAAATCTTCAAAGGTGGTTCAAGAGGGTTTTGATTGTTTGTTGATATTTACAAAATCGTTTTGTTCCAAATGTTCAATCATCGCGAAATAATACATTCGTATCCTTAACAACAATAATACTATAGAAAACAATGTTACTCAATGTTTTTAGTATACCTATAGGAATTTGCGTACTCGGTAATTTTTTTTCCACTTATATAGATTTGTGTGTATGTTTTATAATGGATAAAATTTTAAATTATCTAAATTATTTCGGTTATAATTAATAGAAATCTAACAAATTATTTTGGTTATAACAAACCGCACCACACTAATTTACATTTTAGTTATCTATAACAAAATCTCAAAAATTAACGACTTGAATATCCAAAATAACCAAAATAAATAGACTCGAATAACGGAAATCCCAAGCCTTATACCTAATATTTATTCACAAATAAAACAATCTCATTCGTCTCAATGATTTTAACTAACTAGCATGCATCTTTAAAATCTATTCATATCTTCATTGATCTTTATCCCTCTCATCATTACTTTTTTTTTTGCTTTCCTCTCGTTTTCATTCCACTTACTTCTTACTCCTATAAACGTCCATAATAGAAACTTAATCATCTTTTTGTATAATTCGAAAACATATTAGTATTAAGGTGGCATGCCATCATAAGATCATTACAAAAATGTAAAAGTGTTAACACATGGAAGTGGGTGTCATTGACCTTCAATTGCCAAATTAAAATTAGAGTCATCATGAGATTTTGAATCATTTGCTAGAAAACAAGAAGAATGTTTAGTTTAGATCCAAAGGTTGTCTTTGGTCTATACAAATGTATAAATGACCAACCACCCAACATTTGTTTATCAATTTCCATAATTACACAACTATGATGCCGTTTCCCAATTTGTGGCTTCTCACATCATTGTCTCTTAGCATGTGTGTTTGTGACTTCTATAGACTTATCCCTACATCTATTATTATTATGCTCCTCTGATTTTTTTTTTTGTTTTTCCAAACTAAAAGCAAAATATAATTTAATGATAAGCTTTGATATTATTCTAAATATATAAATATTTTATATCAATTATAATTTTTTTAACAAGGTTTTATAGTTTAACTTGGCTATCGAGAGCTTTTTTCAGCAAAGTTTTTCCAAAAATTTTAATTTTCTCAAGCCTTCTTATTTTTGTTGTCCCTAAAAGTAATACACATGTGAAATTTTTAGAGCTCCTAATTTTGTGAATTAAAGAAAAGCACTTCAATTATCAAAAAATCGAAAAATAAAATAATGACACTTCAATTACATGTTTAAAATTTTTAAAATAGTTTTTAAATTTAGATTTTATTTATCTCAACTCAATCCATGAACCCTATCATTCTTGATATAATTCAAAAATCCAAATTCTTTATATCGGAAAAAGCTTACTGAATATAATACACATTATATTGTTCCAACTTGAAAAAAAAAAACACAAAAAGAAAGGCACTCTTAAACAAAGTTACAAAACATAGACAATACAAAATCTCTTAAAACTTCAAACTTACCAAGCCAAACAAAACCACATATGTATATAGTATTACTACTTAGTTAGGTGGCTTGAAGAACTTGAGCTTAAGTCCATTTGTAACCATACTCCAAATCCCACCTATAGAGAAAGCCAAGCTGAATGCAACTCCCAACCAACCCAATCCCCAGTGGAAATACCAATTGAAACTGTATTTAGCCGGTTTCTTAATCAATACCCACATGAAGCAAGGATAAGCAAATGTGACCGGGAGCGTGAGTCCACCGAGCAAACCCGCGAGACTAGACAAGAAAGGGAGAGCAACACCGATGAAAAACGAGACAAAGCCGAAAAAGACTCGGAAACCTGATCTAACCCATATTGAACAAGGTTTGTTGGTTCGGCTAGTGTAACCAGCCTCAAAACTGTCAAAGGCAGGCATGGAGTATATCTGAAAGCTGCTTAGACAGCTGAAGACTACTAGGAGAAATGCCGTCGCTAATAAGCCTCTCGGAATGTCGTGAATGTGGAATGCATATAAAGCAGCAAGCATACCTCCTGAAGGCATCTGTAAGACCAAGAAAAATTTACATTACACCATAAGTTATTTGATAGACACATTTTGATACATTTTGACACATTTTGATACATTTTGACACATTTTGATACATTTTGATACATTTTGCTTAAAAATCTGAGGTTAAACTGTAACCAAATTATTCAGTTTCTATATTTCACAAACCAAAACTGAACCAAACACCATATTAGAGATCCTTAATTGACTAGACATAATAAACGAAGGATATATAGTAAGTAGAACTTACAAGGTTCCCATAAGCCCAAAAGCCTCCAATAGAGATTGGAAAGATACATAAAGCGATGAAGAAGTAAGAAATTTTGGCTCCTCTCCACATTGGTACATGAGCTGGATGCTTAAACGTTGATGGCATTGTCGACTACAAAGTTTTCAAGACTCAAAGAATGAATCACAAGTCCAATATGTGCATTAGCTATAAACAGAAACATATTGCATTATTACCTGAATTTCAAGAACCAAGTTGTGACCTCTAAAGGCAAAAGCTATAATGCCAAGAGCATTCAAAACCGCAAAGAGCGAACCAGAAGTCGAAGGCATCGAAAGAGGCTCATATGAAATAGTAGCTGGTCTTGTTTGGCTCACAGAGAGAACCCAAACCATTGTGGAATAAGTTATTGCAGTCACTGCTCCTATCAAGGAGAGTCCCGCGATCGAATTGAGATTAGGAAGCTGAGACAGAACGATGCATAGAGACGTAAACACCAAATACCATTCAACTGTTGTTAAAGGATTCGAGGTGCATAATGGACCGCAAACTATTTGGAAGAAGAGTTTCATTGTCTCTCCACCGATCAGAATCAGCGCTGTCGCGGTTCCAGCTGATAAGTAAACCGTAGGAAACAATGCAAGCCAAACTCCCAACCTTTCACCTGTTCCAAAATCAAGAAAGTCAAGATTTAGTAATAGAAGAACACAATCATTTTAAGTTCCTTCTTATACATTATAGAACGTCTTAAATGTAAAAACTCAATTTATCTTCTTACCAAATGCAGCTTGTGCAAGCTCGACATATCGATTGTAGCGTTTCCCGGGGACAGCTTCGTGTAACTGGACTAGAATCCACAGTGTGTATAGTTGCCAACAATATGCTATTGTCAAAGATAGTATTCCCCAACTCCTGTTACAACAATAATCATAATCATATGCATCATCTTTAATAACAATCTTAACTACTTGATTTATCACTAAGCTAAGTACTCAACCTTAAAGCTATAGCAAGTTATATATATACATGCTTCAAATGTTTAAACTTGTAACAGTAAAACATAAATATTAATCATTTTTGTACCTACTTATACTAGAAAATAAATAAGGAGAATAAAAGTATATAATAAATGTAAAATTTGCCGGAAACTAACAAGAAACAAAATCAATGATAAAGAAGGTCTCTGTCTAATCCAAATTAAAGCAAAAAAGTATGTCTGTGAGTAGCCACATGTGTAATGATGGAAGCATGACAAATGAAAAATATCTACTGCAAAAATATTGAAATGTTTCTAAAGCTTTAAAAAGTAAAAATTAGTCAATATCTTATTATTATTTCCGACAAGAAAAAGAAAAAAAAAACATTTTGATTTTTGTCCAAACAAAAACATGTAGTAAAAGTGAACCCTGAAACTGGATCTGAACACCACAGAGACTTTGAACCAACCCTCGCCGTTCACTAGAAAAAAAAAAGACTGAACACAAACTTCAAGAAAAACAAGAATCAAAGAAAACGCAAAACGCACCAGCCAAGAAACGCAAACGCGACGGGAAGAACAAGGGCTTGGAAACCAACACCAGCGTTCAGATTATGAAACGCAGCGTAATGAGCGTTTCCATTACGAGACTCAGTGATTGGGAGCCAAGCGTCTTGTGGGTTAAGCTTAGTGAGGTGACCAACGTCTTCAAGATAGCCTTTCATGTTGACAAGAACTCGTTTCATTGGTGTACCAATCGGGCTCAAGAACCTTGGGGATATGAACGAGGTCGGTGTCCATGTCGCCGACGATGGTTTGGTGGCCGGACGAGGTGATCTTTGGCCGGAAGGTGTAAGGATCTCCGGTGTTGAAACTCGTGGTGTGGCTGGTATTGATATTAGCTCTGTCTCGGGTCTTTCGTCCATTGGGAGCAGGTGAAGAGAGTACTATCAAGAAAATGATGCTTTGGTTTGGTTTCTTTTATTTTATTTTCTCACTATCACTACTCTCCCTATTTAGAGGGGATTTTTATGTTTCTAAGGACAACTTTATTGGTATTGAAACAAAGTTTTTATTTAAATACAAAAAAAAAAGTTACAAATTCACTAATAAAGTTACACTATTTTGATAATGTAAGTTGATATTTTAAGACAAGATGATTTATAATATGCCAACACAAACACATTTGTTTTTGATAAATAATATTAGGACAAAAATAGCCTTTCACTTGAATACAAAAGTTTTGAGAATAAGTTTGACCAATAAGTACATGATGGTGGGGGTCAAATTTTGAACATTATGATGACCAATTTGTTTTTTTTTTCTTACTGTAAAAAATCTTCAAATTAGCTGAAGTAGTTCATTTTAGCCGAGTGGAAATCATATATTCTCTCCGTTTCAATTTAAGTAACGTTTTAGTCATTTTTTAAAAGATTAATAATTTTTTATTAAAAATTAATAATGTATTTTCGTTTTTATAACTAAATAATTAATATATTATTTTTTAAACCGTTATAATAAAAATTTAAATGAGTTTTAAATTTAATATAATTTGTAATAGTATTAAAGTGTAATTGAGTACCATTTTTAAGTTGTGTACTTCCATTTTATTAATAAGGAGATTTTTTTTTATCATTAACTAGTTGAAGCAAGATCGTTTTGAGTTCTTCTGAACAATTTTTTTTTTATATATGTTTTCTAAATAAATCCATATAGAGTTTGTATTGTTAGTATATCAAATTGGTTGACTAAGCAGTTTATATATAACTTGCGAAATTTTCTAGTGCAAATTTACATTGACTTCACTTTGTAAGTATAATAATAATTCAACATGTTGTAACCCCCAAAAGCTTCCTATAATTTTAAATTACTATAATTTTATCTAGTCAAAGATAGTCATTAATTACTTGTATTCTATTCTTACTGTTTCATTAATCATTATCTAAAATGCATCAACATTAATCTCGAATTTTCACCAACTATGATTTCATTTAGTTTATCTCATTAAGTTCCACATATGATTGATTCGCAAAAAAACTATCAAAAAAAATATTTAAATCTGATGACGAACTTGTAATAATCAGTGTATTAAAATAAAATCCACATAAAAGTTTTATGGATTTGTCTACTTGACAAGTTAGTCTTTTTAATAAATTATACTAAATTACGAAATCACCGAACTCAAATAAAGATAGATAGTTGATGTAGAATACCTTTATTTATTAGACAAAAAATTCATCGCAAAAAGGATTTTGATTTGTAATGTTTATATTATAAAATTTGAAATATAATAGTTCTCCCGCAAAAAACCGTTAATTTTTATTTTTAGTTTACGCGGGAATTTTAAAACAAAATCAATAAAATAAAACAAAACAACAACAACACAAGACAAATGGTTATTATCATGACCACAAACTATAGAAAATGGATTCATGGCTAATCTACAATTTGATTTTGCATACAAGATCACACCTAGCTACATATTCTTGAGTTCTCAAATTCTTTCAATATAACTTAGAGGTCTTCAATTTATACACCCAGATCTATTACACAACAACACCAACGAAAAATAGTTCTATGCTTAGAGATCATTCGTATTTCAAAGAATAAAAAGATCAACGTATATCCTTTAGTTTTCTTTTGGTTAATTGAAATAAATCTCTTATTATTAAGACGAAATGATAACATATTACATGAGAACACAAAGTTCAGATGAATAGAAAAGAAGAAAGCAACAACAACATCAGAACACAAAAGAGAAGATTTGATATGGAACACAACACAACACTTCACTTGTACGTCCTCACTTCTCAATGTCCATCCCACATATCCCTCCAACGTGTTGACAACACAACTGTTCTTACAGCTTCCTCTACGGGAAGCCTTCTTAAGATACGGAACAAAAGATCGTTTGGGAGCTCGCTGATTCGATCTTGATCATCATTATTGACTATATCAAAGAGAGCGTTTTGGTTTTGTGCAACATCTTGGTTTTGTGCAACGTTTTGGTTTTGTGCATCGTTCTCCATGGATTGATAACGAAAGGAGAGATATTTTGATTGGTGAAGAAGAGATAACTTTTATTTTATTTTACTTGAAAGATAATTATTCAGATGTAAGAAAATGAGAGGTGATTAACATGTATATATACTAGATATGTAGTTAATTACGAGGAGATAAGTAAAGACTAAATAGAGAAAATAAAAAAAATTTGGGGTTGTTTTTATAATTAAAATCCTAACCAAGTTAAAAAAAAAGATTATTTCATTGAAAATTTTGACTTTTTTTTGTGTCTGTTACATCCGGAAAATGGAAAAAAATACAGTACATAAAAGTTTTTCCCTTTTTTGAAAAATGAATTAATGATATTTTGTCTAATATGTAAATTTGTTTCCCTGAATAAGAAAAGGAAAAAAGAAAAAATACAAAACTAAAATTAGTTTTCAAAATATAAAATTAATATTGCAAATAATTTCTTTAGATGCACAAGAAATACAGTGGGGTGGATATTTCGGTTTAAGTTTGGGTTCCATCGGGTTCAATTTGGTTCGGTTAATTCATAACCAAACTTAACCGAAAACTTTACTAGTGAAATCCTAAAATATGTTTGGTTCTAGTCTAGTAATATGTAAATCTGTGTAACCAAACACTAGTGAAAAAACCATATATATTGATCAATCATTTATACATTCCATAAGAAATAAACACAATAGTGTTATGGTTGGTTTTTTCAAGTGATATTTGCAAATAACTTAGCTTAATCAGTCCAACAAAATTATAATGTGAATATTACATATGAATTTTTATAATAGATACTACATATTATAAAAGTTTTATAATATTTGTTATATTTAATCAAATATTAAATTTAAATGGTTAAGAGTAAATTTGGTATAGAGCGCACTTACCATGTGATACTTTGCCACATCATCATCACTAAAAAAAAACCGATATCGGAAAACATCAATGGGCTTAATCGTCATTTCTCTAAAAAGTGCCGCGACGAGACAGTCGTTGACGACGGTGACGGCGGCGTAAACCTTATCGGAAGAATGAAGATACTCCGTTCTCCTTTCTCCGTCATACTCTCTCTCTTCATCCAAGCTCTTACTCTAGCCGTTGCTCTCGATCCTTCACAGCCTGACGAATCCAACATCACAGCAATACCTATTCTACAGGTAAATGATAATTCAAATCAATCTTCGTCTCCGGTGTTTGATCTTCTGATCAATTGGTTTTGCTACTTAGGATGTGTTGAAAGAGATATCGATGAAGCAGAAGTGGAATCTGGAGGAAGTTAGATTTAAGAAATTGGAAGTTAAGAAGCTTCGTATTGGTGTTGGTCGGAGATTTGAGATCCGGATCCGATTAGGGAAGACCCGATTCGTTTTCGTCTTTCCCGATGAAGTAACTGATTGGAGCAGAAGCGGCGAGGTTGAGTTGCATGAGGTAGTTCGGGAAGTTAATTCAACTAAGGTTCTTGATCCGATTGTATTAAAAGGTCCATTTGAGCTACGAGTCGACGGTGATAGCCGCTTCTCGCTTGCGTTGCCGGTAAATGTTCTTCTTCCGTCTCTTCATATGAGTATCTCTTTCTGCTATGATTTGATGGTACTGGTCTATTCAGTGTTAGGACTATTGGAGGAATTAGAATCTTAGTGAATTTTTGGAGTTTCTTCGATTCGTAGTCTTGAGTAGATGACTAAGATGGATGTTCTTATGAGAGTATGAAGCATTCTTATTGTTCCATTGGATTTTGCATCAGAATTTGGTTATTGTGTTTCTCCTTCAAGTTCAAAAGAAGGAATTGGTATTTATGTGTTTAAACCTAGAACCTAAATATTGAGTAGTTGTCAAGCAAAATGTTATCGACTGTTTGAGCATGGGAGCTCCTAAAAACCTCTGCTTTGTTCTTAAGTCTACTAGTTTCTTTCCTTAGTTTGAAGCAAATTGTGGCAGTAGCTTATAAAAAGATTTGCTATAAATGATGTTGAAGATATATTAATTACTCGGACTATCTGAGGAATTAAACACATAGGTCTTGTTAAGTGAATTTCTGGTGTTTTTCCTTCTTGGTCTCGAGCAGATGCATGTTCCTGTTCCATTTAACTCTGTTATTGTGCTTCCCCTTTTAAGTGCAAGAAGTAGACAAAGCTTAGAATAACGTTGTAAGGAAAGACTTGGTTTTGTGTGTTTACCCCTAAAACCTAGACAGTGTCACTATAAACCTCTGCTTTGATCTTAAATCTGCAAGTTCCTTTCCATGTCTTAAGATTTTTCCTTTTTTGTTGTGTGGAAGTAGCTTGTTTTCACTGATGATTTTGAGCTTATGATTTGTTTTCAGATGAACATTTCACATAGCGGTTTAAAACGGGTTCTTGTCAGCGAGGGCATCTCAGTAGAAATAAGGGGAGCTCAAGCAGTCTCTCTTTTCCACTCATCCCATCGAAGATACGCTGCTACTGTCTATCCTGTAAATATTAAAGAACGAAGTTGTTTACGGTTGTTTCGGAGTTCTGTGTGTGCACCATTGCCTCCCATACAAATCATAGGATCAGCTTCATTGGTTGCATTTAGGACTCGAAATGCAGATTCGCAAATCAAGACTTCTTACTTATCCGATGAGGCAATCCATTTACACGCAGAAAAATGTTATTATAAAGCTCACACATACAGGCAGCATGGTTTCCCAACTGATCTTCTTGGCTTGAAGATTAACAAGTTGGAAAAAGTTCTGAGCTCTTTAGGGAATGGAACCCGACAAACAGTAACCTCTGTGACAGCGAAACTAAAGCCGTCAGGCATGGTACGGTTCCAGTTAGAGATCGAGAGAAGTATTGGGAGGAACGAGAGCGTAACAAGTAAAAAAGTAGAGTGGAGAACAAAACCGAAGATAGAACGGGTTTGGTTCGAAGTAACGGCGAAAGTCGAAAGGGACAAGTTAAAAGCAGTAGGGATGAGAAAAGTAGTGCCTTTCATAGAAGTGGATACAGAAGCATGGAGCAGTATGATGTCGAACATGTCATTCACTAAGTTTCCATCATTACTTGTTCCTCAAGAAGCTTTAACACTCGATGTTAAATGGTAGGCTCAACACTTTTGTAAGTAACTTTGTCAAAAGCCCTTTTGTTTTTACTTATTTCTCTCTTTATTTATACGTTTGATAATCTTGCAGAAAGCAGAAACTCAAACCACAATGTAATGATGAATTGTATTTACTCGCACTTGTATGTATGTATATTACTTCTAGAGTTCTGGTTCTATAAAAAGGAGTATTTATCAAGAAAATTTGTGAAAGGAGTTGTTAGGCATCATTGCATGAACCAGTTTTGGACTTTCAGCATTGTGATAGTTTTAACTTTGAGCATGTTAATCATATATTATATCAAATGCTAAAAAGACATAGCACTTTCAGAAAAAAATCTTATATTATAGTTCATATCAAGTATATAAAAATGACGATCCACAGATTATTTTTTAGTTTGGTCTTTATTTAGTTTTTGTTATCACAAGACCTTAGAATTAAAATTTATAAAAGTATTGTTTGGTCGAACAAGTTTTTTAATCCTAGATTGCTTGCAGCGAGAGGTAAACACAACAAGTCATTGATAAGCAAAGCACAGATTCATACTTTTTATTTCATATGAGTTCAAGTTCATCGTAGTCTTCTTACACATCATTTGGAAAAACATTTTGTCAACTGTTTCTTTTTACATTAGCCGATGTTTCACCTTCTTCGCTCAGCGCTTCGACGTATACAGTGAGTGTATTCTCTTCCATTCTCTTTCACACATACTATATGGGTCATGTACTCATGTGACCATGGACGTGTTCGTTTGGTCACCGCAGGCGGCTGCGGCAGACGCAACGCTTTCGATCGTTGCATCAAATCGAAGTTCAAAATTATTAACCGCAGGACGTTGCGTTCGCTGCTGCGGCAACTTACGGCGACCAAACGAACAACAAGACCTGCGCAGCCGCAGGTAAGACCAAACGAACAGCCTCCATATCGTTTGATCAGTTTTAAAATCGCAAAATTTTTGTTCGTTTAGCATCGCGTTGCTATTTTTTTTTGCGATAAAAAAGTTCAGTAGGAGTTGCAGACTTGCAGTAATCGTAACAAAACTTTTCAAATTTTGGTTTTCATTTTATGAAGAATATTCCAAAATAATATTTAGTAAACAAAAAACAATACAATATAGTAACTTGAAAAAGCTGAAATTAGCTGATTTTGTAATCTGAACTTAATATCAATGAAATTAGCTGAACAAAAAACACACTAATTTATAAACAATCGTAAAACATCTGATTAACACCATTTAAAACACACTAATTTTATTAATCTATCCTATCATAAATAATTCTCTCAATTTTCGAGCAAAATTTTATTTAATATAAATTTATAAAAAATATATTGTAAAAAATTATCATATAACCACCACTAAACTATCGTTAATTACCAGCTATTAGAGTAGACTAAACAAAACCCACAGTTTTATATCATTGCTCTAATCTATTTCATACCATTGACCGACATATAATATCGTGTCAAGAAAATAAAAAAAATATTGACCGACATGTCATTTCTATACTCTTTTATTTAAATATTTATAAATACCAAAATGTTATTTTTCTTTCTAAAATAAATATCTCAACCGTCTCCTATTCCTATACCCAGCAAACTCTTCGACCAGTCATCACCATCTCCGGCGAAAATGGACGTGCGCGAATCAATCTCGATGCAAAACCAAGTCTCAATGACCTTCGCAAAACAAGTAATCACCACCGTCTCTAAAAACTCCAACGTCATCTTCTCTCCTGCTTCAATCAACGTCGTACTCAGTATAATCGCCGCTGGATCCACCGGCGCTACCAAAGATCAGATCCTCTCGTTTCTAAAATTCTCTTCCGTTGATCAGCTTAATTCGTTTTCTTCCGATATCGTCTCTGCTGTTCTCGCTGACGGTAGTGGTGATGGTGGTCCTAAGCTCTCGGTTGCTAATGGCGCTTGGATCGATAAGTCTCTATCGTTTAAGCCATCTTTTAAGAAGCTTCTGGAGGATTCTTACAGAGCTGCTTCGAATCAAGCTGATTTTCAATCGAAGGTGAGTTTCTCCAATTTGATTTCGAATCAAACTTCGTTCTGGTTCTGTGATTTAGGGTTTTAAAGTATTGTGAGGCTTAGTTCATCGGATACATATGAACTTGTTCTGAAGTTTAGTAGACATAATCATTGGTCAAAACATGGATTGGTTGTATCTGAATTACTCTTGAGGATACATATGAGCATTGCTTTGTTATGCATCGTTGGTTTATGTGAAATTTGGTGGCTTAAAATTTGATTCTTCAACATTTTGCTCTCCAATTCGATTTCTTGATTGGAGTTTGATTGCTATATTCTGTATCTTTTCATTGTTTCTTATGCATTTTGGTTTGTGTGAATTTGAGTTGGTTGTGATTTGATTTACTGATGAGGGTTTATCTTGACGGCTACTCTGTTCTGTTTCTGTTTGTAGGGTTTAAGACATCGAGACTTATAGTTTTTTTCATAATTAGGAACTTTGTGTGGACTGTATTAGACAAAACTAAAGGCCAAAATGTGGATTTGTTGTTTTTTGAATTTCAGTGAGGATCTGTATATATGATCAGTTGATACTTATGCATCTTTGGTTTGTGTAAAAATTGAGGTGTCTTGTGATTTTATTTATTGATATGGTTTATGTTGGTGATTTGTTTCTTAGGTTTTATTGTGAGGATCTGTATTTGATCACTGATTCTTATGCATCTTTGTTTGTGTGGAATTTTAGTGGTTCGTGGTTTGATGTAGTGATAGGGTTTATGTTGATGATTTTGTTTTGAAGTCTTGTGATTGAATTTTACTGATTGATAATGTTTGTGTGTTGATGATTTTTGTTATGAAGGCTGTGGAAGTGATTGCTGAGGTGAATTCATGGGCTGAAAAGGAGACAAATGGTCTCATCACTGAGGTTCTTCCAGAAGGATCAGCTGATAGTATGACCAAATTGATCTTTGCAAATGCATTGTACTTCAAGGGAACATGGAACGAGAAATTCGAGGAGTCGTTAACGAAAGAAGGCGACTTTCACCTGCTTGATGGTAATAAAGTGACTGTACCGTTCATGACCAGCAAGAAGAAACAATATGTAAGTGCTTACGATGGGTTCAAAGTATTGGGACTTCCTTACTTACAAGGCCAAGATAAACGACAATTCTCCATGTACTTTTATCTTCCCGATGCAAACAACGGATTGTCTGATCTACTGGACAAAATAGTTTCTACTCCTGGGTTCTTAGACAGCCACATTCCACGTAGACAAGTGAAAGTCCGCGAATTCAAGATTCCAAAGTTTAAATTCTCTTTCGGGTTCGACGCTTCAGATGTTTTGAAAGGATTGGGACTGACTTCGCCATTCAGTGGTGAAGACGGTTTAACTGAGATGGTTGAATCTCCAGAAATGGGGAAGAATCTATCCGTATCGAACATTTTCCATAAAGCGTGTATCGAAGTGAACGAAGAAGGAACAGAAGCTGCAGCCGCATCAGCTGGAGTTATAAAACTAAGAGGTTTGCTTATGGAGGAAGATGAGATAGATTTTGTGGCGGATCATCCGTTTCTGTTGGTGGTCACAGAGAACATAACAGGAGTGGTTCTGTTCATCGGCCAAGTCGTTGATCCGTTGCATTGAAAACTAATTTGGACCTTACTAGTTTTACTTATAGAGTAATCAATAAATGAGCTGAGTGTCGTTACGAGTGGTGTGACTCATCTTTGTGCTACATCTTTTGATGTGTGTAATAATAATATCTTTTTTTTTTTTTACAGCTGCACCACTGAACTGGATTAATAATTGCAGGCATCAAGGTTTCGAATATCAATTATTAATATAATGATCAATATGATAATTCATCTAATACTTCATAAAACTTTATTCATCACATATGATACATTAAAACTGATATGTTATATCATACATAAACATTGATCATCACAGGCTTGCTTTTTCTTCATAAAATATTACAAATTATTTATGATATTATTAGATACACAAACTTCGTCGAACAGAACAACAATGCGTTAACGAGCTCTAATGGTTCGTTTCTTGCTTCGGCTAAAAACCTTCATGAACCATTCTTGCTTGTACGAAACCACTATGTGTCCCATCACTAATCCAAATACAACTCCAGGTGCAAAGCCTAAACTTGCTGCCATCCAACTAAATGATTCTTCTTCTTCTTCTTCTTTTGTCTCCACCAGTTCGGAGTGTGGTGGTGTTGGCGCTTTGATATCTCCACAAACATCCTTAAGGGAAGGACCATTAAGCCCCGGGTTTCCTTCATAGGAAGAGCATTTTTGTCGCTGAAACTGTGTGCCTTGTGGTATGGAACCTACAAGCTGGTTATGTGAAACGTTTATCCATGCGAGAGAAGAGAGGGTCCCAAGCTCAGGAGGAATCTCACCAGAAATCTTGTTTTGGGATAGGTCTAGTGACTCGAGACTCGTAAGGTTTGCCAAAGTAGATGGGATGTGACCCATGAAACCATTGCTTGACATGTTGAGAATACGAAGCTCCTTAAGCAGACCAATCGAATCAGGAATTGGTCCTTTTAATTGATTTCCTGAAAAATCAATGGCTGTGTAGGTTGTAAGGATACGCTCCATCTCCATTGACACTCCTTTACTCATCAAGACAAGTGAATAGTAGTAGATTCCTAGAGAAGGACTCGTAATGTAAGTTTCTGCAGAGAATTCAAGTGGAAGGGAAACATGTCGTTGATTGTGTTGCTTCCCACGTTTAAAACTTCCAAAGCAGAGCAACCAACAAGAGAAGCTGGTATTTTTCCCTCTAATCGGTTGTGACTGACGTCAAGCGACGTTAAGCTCTTGGCGTTCTGAAATATTTCAGGAAGAATTCCGCTGAGTCTGTTGTTACGGAGATTTAGATCTGTAAGAGAATTCATCACCAGGGTCTCTAAACACCAGGGAATTGAACCATGGAGGTTGTTGTTTGATAGATCTAGGACCTCTAGAGAGTTTACTCCACATATTGATTGAGGGATCTCTCCAGTGAAGTTATTCTTAGAACCCGAAAAATATTGGAGATGCTTGGAGGATGGGATGAAGAGTGGTCCTTGGAAAGCATTTGAGCTTAGATCAACAAAATTGATTTGACTCTCCGGAGAAACTTTTAAGGATCCATTGAAACCGCTGAGAGAGTTGTTAGAGAGAAGCACATGCTCCAATTTTGGCAGTCTCCACAACCAGTCTGGTACTTGACCTTTGATTTTGTTGTTGTTTAAAAGAACTGTCATCAGCTGAAAAAGACTCTAATTTGGAGAATTGGCTAATGATTGGTGGAAGAGAACCTGTGAACTGATTTGAAGAGAGCCAGAGAAAACGTAGTTGGGTAAAATTGAGTATTGAAGCTGGCAAGTTTCCACTGAGCTCGTTAGCCGAAACATCAAAATGGGTCAATTGTTTTAGATTGCTAATTGAAGATGGGATTTCACCAACAAGATTATGATTCCAACCAAGATTAAGGATAGAGAGATGAGAAAGGTTCCCAAGTGAAAATGGAATCTTCCCTGTGAAATGAGAAAAGGAAAGAGTCAAAGAAATCAAATGTTTGAGGTTGATAATGGAATCAGGTAAAGGACCTGAAAAGGTTGTGTAGTCAATGGTTAGCTCTAGCAAGGAGTTATTTTCACGAAAAACAGGAAGATTGCCTCTCAGACTTGGATTGTAACTTAATGTAATGGACTGCAGGCTTGGTATCAGAAGAACACTACTTGGAAATTCTCCAAAGAGGCTGCAGTTGCTAAGATATAGTGACCTTAGAGATTGCATGTTTGAAAACTCATGGGGGATTTCTGAAGAAATGTTTACATTGCTCATATACAGTTCTCTAAGATTCCTCAAATTTTGAGCAAGTAGATGAAGAAAGGATTTATCAATGGATAAAGAAGAAGAATCAGAAAAAGAAGAAAGAGAGAGAGAGACCAACTTGGTTAGCTGAAGAAGATTGATTGGAATTTGGCCTGAAGAAACAGAGAGGTCAAGTTTTTCTAGCTCTGTGAGTTTATCAAACTCAGCTGGGAATGGCGAATTGGTGAAATTGTTGCCATCAAGGTTTAGATCACGGAGATGACGCAGTCTAAAAAGACTACTGTTGGAGTTAAGCTGGAGGTTAATGTCACTTAGGTCAAGTATTTCTAGCCTCATGAGTTTATCAAACTCAGCTGGGATTGACGAACCGTTGAAATTGTTGCCAGCAAGGTTCAAATCACGGAGATGAAGCAGTTTAAACAGACTACTGTTGGATTCGAGCTTGCCGTAGAGGTAGTTGAAACTAAGGTCTAGTCCGATGACTTTGCCCGACTTAGCAGCACACGTGATACCACCCCAAGAACAACAATCACTTTTATTCACCCATGATTCTGTCTTTATATCTGAATCTACAACCCAATCAGATTTTTGGGTCGAAAACTCAGTCTTGAACTCTAGAAGAGCATCCCTTTGGTCGGAATGACACAAGTGTTGTGTAGAAGAAACAAACGTGTTTAGGAAACTTGAAACGAGAAAAAGGAAACAGATGAAACGAAGAATGAAACTCATTTTCTGATTAGATGAGAAAGCTTTCATATTTGTGAATAAAGAAAAGTAATATGAAGTGGTGATGGCATATTAGTGTTGCGAGTCATTACATATATATAAAAAACAAACACATGAACGTCCATTGACTTGATGATTTGAAGTCTTTTTTATGAAAAATCTTCCCTACTAAAAATCTTGTATATGAGTCCTTCCAAATCCAATAGACTTGACTTGAAAGAGCATATAAACTCAGTTCTTGGCCCTAAAAAATTATGTTGTAAGAAATTAGAAACGAAGATCAAAAAATCATTCTCAATGAGCAAAGTAAAATTGGAGTTTAGTGAGGACAAGTAGATAAATCAAAGTGCCGTGTAGCTTAAGCCAATTCTTCAACTTTAGATGGGACTCCTTATGGCATTTTTTCTATGAAATGCTTTCATAGTTGTCCTCTATCCAATTCCAAACCTGAAACATACGTCAATATTAACTTTTCAAAATTTGCATTGCCTTGATTTCTTTACATGAGCCAAAACTAATTAATATTACTTTCAATATTATTTGATAAATAAAGACAAAGAACAAAACTCGTAGACTTGGCTATTGTATGAAAAGCTTTGTTCTCAAAACAATGCCCATTGGCTAATATCACCAAACCCATACGTTACGTTTATCTCTCACTGCCTCTTCTTCCCTCAGATTTCGGTTGAATCATGTAGTTTCTTACATGTTTCTGATGGCAGTTTCTATTAAAATTGACAATCTATTTTTTTATATATACAAAATCTACTCCTTTTGTATAATGTTGAATAGTCCTGTGCGTTCGGTTCCGGGTATTTCAGGTAGTGGAGTTTGGAATCCATTCGATTATTTTAAAATTTTGGTTTAAATTTAGTTTGGTTTCGGTTATTTTCGGTTCTGTTCCGGGTACCCGAAATAGTTACTATTATTTTAAAATGATTAAATTTTAACAAAATTTGATTAAATTTAAAATAATGTCTTCTTTTTTTTAACCTCAAATAATATGTCTTAAACTATAAATGTTTTGGTTTTTTAAAATATTTGACATTTATGGATTTATAATTGAAATTTTGGTTATTACATTGGTTTTGGTTTGGTTTAGTTCCTTATTTTTTGGTTCGGTTTCGGTTCCTTTGGTTCGGTTATTTTACCCTAACTAAGTATTGTCTAAATCATGTGCTTAGAAATTGATGCTTCGTTTCTGTTCAATCATGTGTAACCTGAAAATGTCAAACAGATTAATTTCAAAGCTTCGTTATAAACAGATGTGTTCAGGTTACTGTGTCGATTACATTTGACATCCAAGGGCCACTAAGTATAATTATATATCTTATATTAGGGTACAAGCTGAATGACTGACATGAGAATGTTGCATCTTTTATTTTAAACAATAGAGAGAAACCCAAAAAATTACAAAAAAACAAAAACTCTATTAGGATTCGGGCTCAAAAGGCGTAATAAAACGTAACATGAAAATTTTGTATTATTCAACCTTTTCCCCATAAATTGGAATTTGAGGTTTCAAATAACTTTGTTCTCAGCTGCTGAAGTTGCTCCATAAATCTGTTAGGCTCACCTCTGCATCTGACTCGAACCAGTAATCTGCTTTTAACTGGCAATAAAAGAACAAAAAACTCAACTAAACCGCAACATACATATATGAGACTGATCATCTTGAAACCAATATCAGTGGATCTTACGAATACTTACATCAGTATCTGAAGTTACTATTTTCAATGAAGGAGTGTCCACTCTAGATGGAGCTTTTTGATCAGACTCATGACCCAATTTGTCACTTGTTTCACCACTGTCTCCTTTGTATTTGCTGCAACCAATGTTTGTTATTAACACTGACTGACAAATATATAGATAAGACAAAACAGAGAGTGGGTAATGTGTAGGCTAAGTACCTTAAAAGATAGACATCAATTGGTCCCATTCTACTCCTAATCACCATCCGGTATTGTCGTTGCGGAAAATGCATCTATCATGAACGAAAACAGATGCTTCATTTTGTGGACACATTATATTAAAACTGTACACTATATGTAAGTATGGAAAACGCTCACCTCATCAGGATCTGGAACTTCGATGTAACTAGCTGTAGGAGCTTTTATTGCTAGTAATGTCTGGTTCTGTATCAAGGACTAATGGTTTAGTATATTAAATAACTGAGGAAAACATAAGATGATTTTCAAGAACTAGTTGGGGAGGACCTGAAACCGTGGGAGACTCGTTATATCCTCCTCCGTCATAAACATGTACCTGTTTATTTTTGTCATCGGTCTTAGCAAAGTTCGCGTGTAGATACAAAAAGATGAGAATCAAATTAATGGACAGAAACCTTCTACAATATTCATCTTCCTCCAAGGATCTCAAAGCTTCTTGTCTTTCCCTGGAGATATATAACCATGTGAGAAAAGAACAATTAATTCTGCAAATCAGATATAAGAACATAAGCAACCAACCTTATAAGATCATCCAACCTGCTTTCCTCAAATCGCATACTTTCTACCTCTGACTGAAAATACATAAATATGCTACTGGTTATTCCATAGGGGGTTTGAAAATAAGTGCGTGAATAACTATATTGTCAGATTGCCAAAATGTCGAATACACAAGAACATCTTATATCCCCAACATATGCATTTATAAAAAAGTATGTGATCAGTTATTTGGACTGAAAAAAATGAAATCGTGACTTCTTTCTTGAATATGTGATCATTTATTCTAATGCAGTAAGTTCTACAACAAATTAATATGTGGTGCCCTTGTCTATGAACCTTAAGCCTGTTAATTTGATCTCCCAGGTCCTTCTGTCCAAGATTGTCAGCACCCCTGCATCAATGTGCCAAACCAAAGGTCAGAAGAACATAAGTTAAATACGCTGCATTTTATCTAAGTAAGAAAGGATTGTGTAATTACTTCCAGTGGATATGGTTCTTTGTAGTTTTCTCTATCAATCCAATTCCTTCAAGGACATTTGTAATATCATATATCCTTCTTTTTTGTACCTGTTAAGAGGAACCGTAGGCACATAAGAGGAGATTCTAACAAACTGAGAGATACCTAATGAGTTTAGCTAGCCTAGCAGCAAAGAGTTGTAAATCAATATATCAAACACTTTAAGGCAATGGTTATACAGGTGAGCCTTTAGTCCACATATAAGCACATTCTTAATTAGATGTTCTGCAATATCTTTTTAGCTCATAATAAAGATACATTTTGCATACCTCCAAAACATCTGCACAATAGTTAAGGTCAAGTGTTCCATCCTCAGCTTCCTGAATCAACTTGACGAATTTCTTTGTCAACAACCCTACACGAAAGAGACAACGATACAATTAGTGCTGTTATCTCCATACCAACATGAAAAGTAAACAGAACTAGATGTAATTGCGCTTTGCTCTAATTACCTAGAGAACTGTCGTAACGGCAGTTATTACTAGCTACAATTAGACCACCATTTTGTGCATCTGCATACAAAAAAAAAATCACCACAATGCTAAATACAACAGATTGTAACATCAACAAACAAATCACATTCTGAGATTCAACTGAAGAAATTTGATCAGAAAGCAAATACCGCCGTTGGCCATTCGTTTCCCGGCCTTGGACTGTTTAGTACCCTTTGACTTGTTGTATACACGTTTAACAACGTCTTGAGGAGACTCTTGTTTCACTATTACTTTAGCTATATCAATGCTTTCTCCAGACATGTTCGCCATGGATCCAAGCTGAATTCGATGATTCTTTATACTCTTCTGCTGCAAAAAAAAAAGATCAACTCAATAACATAGCTAACAATCACCAAAAACACAAATCTAAATTCACAATTAAATAAGTTCCCCCAAGTTTGTAGAATTCTAAATTTGAGATTAGAGATCCATTGCTACAGTGAAGCGAATTGAAAGCTAGAGATCCAATTTTGGATTAAGTTTCCTTAATGAACAAAACTTCATTCAATTTTTTTTCGCGAAATTTGGGATCAAGGAAAAAAATTAAAACCTAGCTCTCACAAAAATCAAGTTCGGAATCAAAAATCGAAGAAAGAATCTACGAAAAGTATGAACTCACAACTTTATGAGTGATATGAGAGTAAGAATCGTCCCAGTGAGAAGGAATTAGCGGAGACTGTTGAGTATTCGGAAGCGATTCAGAGACTAAGAAAGGCCGATTCGTTGAAGAAGGATTGAGAGAAGAGTAACGAGGATCAGAGGAAGAGATAGATTGAAGTAATTCGAAGCGAAAAGGAGATCGGTGGTGGTGAAGGTAAGAGAGAGTCGGATCTTCACCAGAGTTTGATGTCGCGGCCATGTAACGGCGGTGTATCACCGGTGTTTGTAAGATTCTGGGGATTCGAGAGTTTTGAAGCGATTTTGTGGAGAGTTTTGAGAATCGTGATTTAGGTTTTTGTTGAGGGGGAGATGGGTGAAGGAAGAAGAAGAGGGATGATGGAGAAAAAGATGGAGAGAGAAGAGAGGAAACAGCGGGAAGAAGAGGAAGGGTAAATGTGTCTTTTTGTTGTATTAAAAAGATTAATATAAAAGAGAAAAAACAAAATTGGATTATGTGAAAAAGAGCGGTGGGCGAGAGAAGTTGGAGAGAGTTTCGAATTTTGCCTTAGCCCCGCCTAACTTCTTCCTCTTTATTATTTTTGACTTTTTAATCATTGTTTGGGCTTGGTATTGGGCTTTTACTGGGCTTTAACTGGGCTTAGATCTGTGTTGATTACAGGCCCTTGAATGTAGCTACGTGGAATGTAGGGCCTGTAACTACGTGGAATGTAGAACAATGTGCTGAATACTCTAGGAGTCAGGGTTTACTGTCTTGCTTTGTCTTTTGTTTTTTTATAAGAATGTAAATACCATTATAAAATGAAAAGTTTAGGTTATTGCATGATGCATAAGTTAAATACATTGTCTCATGCCAAAAAAGAAAAGGTAAAAAACATAAAAGCATAAACCGTTCGAACTTTATTGTGTCCATTAAAACCTTAAGCGATTAAGTTTTAGGTGTAGAGATAATCTTGTCCTAGTAATTAAAGGTTTTAAAATTTATTTTCCAAAAAAATGGAAAGAAATATACAGTTAACTAAATATAAGAGTGGAAATGGGTCCAAAGTAGACTAATATGTGTTTCTTAAGAGTTAAACTTTGTTGTCTTTGTCTTTAGTTTAAGGGTTCTTCCTCTTTCTGATTTAAGTTTTCAGTTTTCTAGTACTTCTTTTTGTATGTTTCTGGGAATTTTTGTATCATTCACCGGTTTTGTTCCCCTTATTTGGGCTTTAAATTTCGAGGATATCTTTGTTTTCTCACCTTGTATTCCTCTTTGTTTTATCAATTGACAAAAAGGTCCAAATTATCAAAATACACATTAAAAAACAAGATTTGTATAACAAATAATCTATAAAAAAAATTATAGGGTCTGGAGGACATGTTTTGCTTCTCCGATGGCCCGTGGGCCAAAGACACCCACCTTGGAGGTATGGGATGGATCATTCACGACCCCCACTCCTCTTTCAGGCTCCAAGGAGGCTCTTCAAGACCTTGTGTGTCCTCGGCCCTGGTGGCGGAGTCACTCGCTTTGAAGGCTGGAATTCTTGCAGCTCAAAGCTCGGGCATCGTCAGACTGGCTTGTTTTTCGGATTGTCTAGAACTTATTCTTCTTCTTAATTCCGGAGGCCATGTCAATGAACTGGAGGGTATTGTCACTGACATCCACCTTGCCAGCTTATCTTTTTCGTCAATTTCGTTTCATCATGTCTCTAGGACCATGAATTCGCAGGCTGATGCGTTAGCTAAATCTGCTCTATCTTGTTGTATTCCCTCTTCAGGGTGATCTCTGAGTTTCTGCTCTTTAATATAATAGTTGGTTTTCAAAAAAAAAAAAAATTATACGGTCCAAATTATCTTTTTTGCCCAAAGCCCATAATTTTCTTGAGCCAGCAGAGAGCAACACATGCACTTAGCAGCAAGCAATCCTCTCTCCCTCTACCAAGTTCCCCCTCAAGTCAGTAGTGCAGAGCCTCGCAAGTCGCAACGATCACATCCTCTAAAAGCCTTACTAACACCTCCAATCACAAGAGTGAATCACATTACATTGTCATTTCCAAAAAGACCGGACTCCAGAACATGGATGGTATAATTCTATCTCTACCGTATTTTTTTGTTTCTATTTTAAACAATTGAAGAGAGAGATTTAGCATAGTTAGTTTAGTGATATATCAGGTTAAATACTGATCTCTCTAGCTAGGTTAGAGTTATTTATTCTCTTATAAAGAAGTATAACCACACTGGTTGCTTTGACGAAAATATCACAACAAAACGTGTGGTGTCTAGTTACCCAATTCATTGTATTTACAAAATTGTATCATTTAAATTGCTCCGCCAAGTATCCATTGTGATAATCTAAACCATTACAACAAAACTGTCAGTTCCATATAGCAGATGAAATTTGAAATGCATTCATTAACTATAATTTTGATTAGGAGAAGAATAATCACCAAAGTAAAATTTCTAAGAATTTTCTTCAATAAATCAAAGTTACGAGGTTTGCTAGTGCTACCATGTAATTGATTAAGGTGGATGAAATCAACTTCCCTAAGTTAGATCTGAAACCTTACTGTAAATAGCATACAAATGAAACAATATAAAACATTCACATTTTCAGTTTCGTCCAAATTGCATGTGACAACTTTTTGAAAGAAAAATAAATTATTTTTAATTTTCATAAACACAACGTCCTTCTAAGACATTATCCATATTTTTAATTTAACAGAACCATATAAGTGTGACACTGGATCAGAAAAAGAAAAAGAAAATCATAATTTTTAATATAAGTGTGACAGAACAAAAGAAAAAGATTATCCATATACAAGTGAGAGTTTGTCTGGATTTCTTTTTTGTTGTCCTAAATTTGTAAGTGCAGTAACGCGAAATTTCATGTCTTGTCTGGTCTCTTTATTTAAAAAAAACTATACTATGATATATCATATAGACATCAAAATCTTGTTATATTCTTTTCAACTTAAATCGACACCTATAATAAAATGGAGCATCTTCATTAAATTAACCTCTCTGCAAGATCTTCACTTAGATTAGAAAAGTCATATTATTACTTTTAACTTAGATTACAATATGACAAACCAAAAGTAATCACAATTGATTCTCACGTTAAAGTCAAAACAACATTAATTTCAACTTTAGTTATCATTAATAAACTTTGGTAATTGTTTGTTTATTTGGATCGTTGATTTATAATGAGTCTTGACTCATTATAACCACAATGGAAACTTTTATGTATATGGTAATTGTTACCATACTTTTATTATAGTCGTTGTTAATTACATGAAATTTCGTACGTACGTATATGCATTTTTTTTTCTTCGGCTGCGTGGAACGAAGTGGACACATGTGTAAATGCATGTACATTAGTGGCCGGCATGTGTGCGTATTTTGTTGTACAATATATTACAAAACTAAATCATAATTACATAAGTATGAAAACATATATATACGTGAAAATAAAAAAGGATCTATGGGAAAAGAGTAGATGACAAATCGAATAAAGGTGAGACATGTGAGAGAAGAGGCCATGTTTTGCGGCAATATCACGAGGGCCACTAGTAGCTTTTTGTGTATATATGTATGTGTTTCGATCTCTTCTTGGCTTCTCCTACTTGAACTTTAGCTTCCTATCGCACCTTCTTCTCCGACTATCTTATAAGTCTTATAAGTACTACTTTTTTCTCTTTACTACCAAAGACTTTTCAGCATTTCACATTATGCATTTTTATGTTTCATTGTCATTAAATTGGACCATGAAATTTAGTAGTTAATAGATTTCATAATTTTTAACACTATTTCGAGTTTAATCTAATGAACTAAGACTATGTATATTAGTAATCACTTGATTTTAATGTCGATAAATATATTGGGTCTGATTGGTAACATACGCAAAACTATACAGAAAAAACTTTAAGCTGGAACAGTAAGTGAAATAGTGCACAACTATAAGAAAGAGCTATACATAAAAGTTGTATTAAAAAAAAAACTGAAAATAAAAATTTTAAGCAAAGATTTTGATAACATTTTTGTGATTGATAAATTTTAAATTTGTATATTTGTAAAGCTTTGTACCATTTCGTAAAATTGTTACCAATCAAAGTCATTAACCAGTTACTTTTCATGTCCTATTCCCATCTTGAATATATTGATCAGTTATATTATACACATATATTGGTACCAAATAGTGTAAGTAATTGGGTCTTATTAGATAGCAAATGAGCATGCAAGATTTGTAGATAGTGAGATATACTGAAATATAGTGAAACCGAATCATTTTATTTCTAAATTATATATTTGTATCATTTCAATTATATGCGAGGAGTGAGACCTATGTACAATATATAGCAGTTCAGTCATATACAATACATGTTCTTCACATATGTTAATATACTCTTGTCTTTTCTTTTTCTTTTTGCTTAAAAAAGATAGCTGGTAAAGTAAGTTTATCTTTTTGATTTTAATAAAAAGTAACTTTTAGATTCGTTCGTAAATGATGAATATATAGTCTCATAAGATAAGGCTGTGATGAAAATGCTGACTTGCATGGCTTTGCAATAAACTAAAGTACTGTTCCGTCTATGTTCCGACTTTGGTCTCTTTGGCTTCATGTCTTTTTACCTTTGTTAAACTTGATTTTAGCATAACTGTATATATATGGATAAGGATAACATACAAAAATTTCTTACTTAATGTTGTTTTGTTAAATTTTTTATTTTAAACATATATACAAGTACAATTATATTTAATATTCATATATATAGTATATGTAAAAAAAAATTAACATAGCTCTTACAAAAACAGATTTTATATGTTAATTGAAATTCTAAGTAATCTTCAATATATCTTTTGATACTCGAGCAAGTATTGTAAAGTTCTGAAATTCATATGGGTTGATATATCCCAATATATTTCTTCTACAAATTCTCTTAAGAAAAATATGACAACTTTAGTCATTTACAAAAAGAATATTATCAAATTGGTAGTAGCTCTTTCTATGCCTCCTGACAAACATAATAGGTTCGTGGTCCGGAAAGCTAAGTGCATTAGTGCAACATGATAGTTTTCAAACGTTCCAAAGCGATGTGTAGAAGACATTTACTATATAATTAGTGTTAGGGAACCAATTATATTTCAAGTACCTGTCAATCGCATGACACGTGAATTTTGGACCGCATTAAGATCTTTTAAGGAGTGTCACCTCCCCCAGTGGTCTTTTTTCTAAAAAAACATCAAATTCTCTATTCCTAAATCTAAGTTTTTGGTATTAATTAGTGGAACTTAAACTTATGTCTATGGTAATTAGATTAGTTTAAAGTTTTGTAACCGTATATATATACTATCTTTGCATTAGTCCTAGAAACATGGAGAAACAAGAAGACAAACAGAACGGTGGCCAACTCCACTACATAGCCTAATGCATACAATTTTAAAATAATAACGAATCATGTATATGTTTGTAGTTGATATCATCACCTACTCCAATTATTATATCAACTTTGTTATCTTATGACGAGTGTGTATATTGCCATTATACATAACACACCAAAATCTAAATCTGGATCTGTGTCAACGTTTTGTATGGTTGGATTCCATGTAGAAACTATGAAAAATATCATTGTGCTTCTTAATATTTAATAAAGTGGGTGTATTGATATATAACTCTATACACATATGTATGGATTAGTTTGTTTTGATCCCACTCGGTCACTTAAGTCTTCTCGGATCCCATTCCCACCAAAAACATAAACAAAACAACAAAGATTCTAATCTCTCTCTTTCTCTTTATCCCTCTCTTCTTGTATGTATTGTATATTCTCTATATATTGAAGAGAGTGTAATCTAGTTTTCATTTTTATTTTCACTTTCTCTTTTGCATCATGGCTCCTCTCCCTTTCATACCAGAAACAACACACAAGCAAAGGCGTTTGTCTTCAGAACAAAAGAAGAAGAACACAAAGAAGAAAACGTCTCAACCGCTGCCTCAGACGCAAACGCAAAAGCTAAAGCAGAAGACGGTACCATCAACAACATCATCATCATCGTCTTCGTCGTCGTCATGGAGCCAGATAAAGAACCTTTTGAGTTGCAAACAAGTCGAAGGGCCACGAGTGCATGAACCATCAAAGATTGCTTCATCATCTTGTGGCTCCTCTCTTTGTAAGTCTAGTGATGTTATTTACGGTAATGCTCGAGTGATCCACCGTTCAGACCATTCCCCCGAGAGTAGTAATCTAGGCCAAGATGCCCGGTTACTGACTCGAAAACCCGTGAACCGCGAATCGTCTTCCTCGGTTAGATCCAACGGTTGTGGAGCTTACTCGTCGTATTCAACTTCCAAAGCTATGCACTTCAGAAAACTCTCTGGTTGCTATGAGTGTCACATGATTGTTGATCCAAGCAGGTTCATAACTTTTAATTCTTACTATTTATATTATTTCTGAATAATTTAGTATGTAATTAGTTTATAAAGATTTGTTTATACAATTAGGTATCCAATAGCACCAAGAGTATGTGCATGTCCACAGTGTGGGGAGGTCTTCCCTAAGCTTGAATCATTGGAGCTTCATCAAGCAGTTCGTCACGCTGGTATTCATCAATCATCCCATGCCTTTGATATGAAACAATTTGTTTTTTTTTTTTTTATGATATAAGAATTCATAAAAATATGAGGGCATTATAGATCAGACTTATAAAGTTATTTTAGTTTATAAAGCAGATACATATATAAAGTTCAATTTAACTCAAATCTGTTTTTGGTTTAATAAAATCTTTTATCAAACATCAAAATTTATTTTTTTATTTCCTCTTTTAGATTATTCTTTTTAATTAACTTTCGAAAATATTAAAATATTTGTAATGGTCTGTCTTTTATTAAATTATTATTTCCTTTTCTCGTAATTGGGGCCATAAATCTGGCATGTCCTGTCGTTGTTTTTGGATGTGTGTTCGTGTTTTTTCACGTCGTTGTTTTTTCGATATGTTATACATATGTATATTATAGATACATGGTGCTAAGATTAAGAATATTTGATGTCATAATCACATATTTAGTGACAAATCAACAACATTTTTACATTATATATTATAATCGTTAACTTACCATATTAACGTTCTATTTTATTTTATTCTTGTGTGATGTCTGTGAAAAAAACAAAACTAAATATAATTGAAAGTTGAGGTACTTAAAACTCGTTATTCTTTCTAACCTCAGTTTGAAACTTTAAGGTAGATACATATAGATAAATCTTGGATTCCTTCTACTTGTGGTATATATTTTAAGGATATTCATCTCTCTACATCGACAAATAAAAAACATATGTGAAGATGTTTTTTGTAATGTAGTTAATTTTGATAACAGTGTCGGAGTTGGGGCCAGAGGATTCAGGGAGAAACATAGTGGACATCATCTTCAAATCTAGCTGGTTACGTAAAGACAGTCCCATCTACAAAATCGAACGGATATTAAAAGTCCACAACACTCAACGCACGATCCAACGGTTTGAAGATTGTCGCGACGTAGTCAAGTCCCATGCACACGCCTCCACTAGAAAAGAACCACGTTCCGCAGCCGACGGCAACGAGCTTCTCCGGTTCCACTGCACCACAGTTTCTTGCTCCCTCGGCTCCCGTGGCTCGACCTCTCTTTGCTCAGCTGTCCCTGGCTGCCGAGTTTGCACCATTATCCGCCACGGGTTCCATGCAAAAACGGTGCGTTTAGGTAACGGGGAAGGCAAAGAAGAGATCAAAGGCGTAAGGACCACTGCGAGTAGTGGAAGAGCACATGACGTTTTGAGGTGCTTTGACCAGCGAAGGGCCATGCTTGTTTGTCGCGTGATTGCGGGAAGAGTGAGACGAGTGCAGAGTGACGTGTCGCCGGAAGATGAAAGTGGTTCTGGCTCGTATGATTCGGTCGCGGGGCCGGCTGGGGTCTATGCAAGTCTCGACGACTTGGTTGTGTATAATCCCAAGGCCATACTTCCTTGTTTTGTAGTTATCTACAAAGTCTCCGAGCCTTAAAAAAGTATTTGCACTTTACATGATTTGGATTTGTAAGTTTTTTAGTGGAATGTTTGTAGTAGTGGATTGTATTATTTAGTTAGGGGGAAAGTGTTAGCATATTTGTTGTGTAGAGGTGTGTGACATAGTAAAGAGTGAAAGACTAATATCTTCTTTTTTTTTGGTTTTCATTCGCTTGTATTATTTCTTCACAATATGACATTTTTCATTCGACTTGCTTTTTTGTTTTTTTCTCTTTAATATCATGCTTTATTGATTAAACACATATGCTTCACATTTTTCATTCGACTGGCTTTAATCCTTTTTTAAGCATATTTTTAAAACAACGTTGCACTTGTTGTAAAAACACTAATTTTTCTTTTTAAATATAATAAAAAATAATGGTTTTTTGTTTTTCGAAACCGTCTCAGCTCAATCCGAGACATAAGTAATCATAGTTATGATGATGGTCTCCGCCTTTGGTTCTCCACCCGTTAAAATTCACATATAGCTTTTTAAATTCTGTTTTATTTTCTAAATACTTTCTAATTTTTCAAACAACTGAAGCATTCTTTGTACACATGGTTTTTGATTGAATAAAATTTTACATTCAATTAAAAAAAAAAATGGCTTTATGTTTGCCAATGTAATTGCTAAGAAACCTCTAATGGTATAACTTTAAACTCGAACTTCAAATCAACATGATACATGAATAACTTTTGATTATCTTTATCGATTCGCTTTAAAATTTTGTATTGGAGCATATATTCTCAGTATGAAGATTATTGCGTTGTGTGTGTTATTGTGTTAGATTCCAAACTTGATCCCTTACTTATTAGAGTGATGCACACGAGAGTTCTTGATAATCTACCTCACAGCACGGTATAAAGCAACATAAGTTAAGATTCATGCATTTTCAAGTGATGCATCTCCGATAATATATATCTTAGGGATATCTTATGCAAGCATTTTCAGATAAATTGTTAGTTTTTTATAACATTATTCTATTTGAGGATTTTTCAATGAAATTAGAGATGATAATCTCAACTTCTTTTTTTTTTCTAAGAATCTCTCCCTAGTTTCTTTTTTATTTTCTCTTAGTAGAAAACCATTTAAAAACCGTCAATTAATGTGGATATTTTTAGAAATCATATTACTCAAAATTTTACGAAAGCTTGTTCATCCTCACTTCCTTTTTTTCAATTCTTTTTTATATTTTTTTTTGGAGAAAAAGCCAAAAATATGTCTTTTAATTTTTATTTAAACTCTTTTTTATCGAACAAAAAATATTTCATTTATATATATATTTGGTTTAAAAATACATAAAAAATTATACATAATAATACAAACATGTTAGCGTAATTTGGTGATATCAAGTGGGTTTTAATTTCTCTTAGATCATGGATTCGAATAATACAAATTGTATTTTTTTTGCTCGAACCCGTGACCTATGAGTAATTAGAACTCATTAGATACCACTAGACTTTTTTTTTGTCGACTTAGATACCACTAGACTATGCCAATTTAGTTACATTACTAAATGTGTAAATTTTATATAACTATTAAATATGTTGAAGTAAAATTTAACATGTTTACTTTCTATATAACGATTGGTAACAACAGTTAAGTCGCATGTGTAAATCCGTTACCAATTTAAAAATTAAAATTTATTTACACCAAATATATATAAATAAAATTAATATTTTTCGTTAAATAAAAGACAAGATACTAAACACTCAAATAAAAATTAAACAGAATATTTTTCAAAATTTTCTCCTATTTTACTAGGACATAATTTTCTTTTCTTTAGCATGTAATCTTGAAAATTTTCAAGTCTACTAATTTACGGTATTTTCTAATAGACGAAAACATTATTCAAAGTTGTGGCTATGATGATACCAATCTCCTTTTTGAATATAAAATTAAGTTTCAGTTAACTATTAGATTATGGACCAAAACGATGTGCGGCGATCAGAGCATATCTAGAATCTAGTATTGCTCTTATTAAAGTGAAAAAAAAAAATAAAAATAATACTAAAACAAAGAAAGTTGACGTAACAGAAAATTAGAAAATTGCTCGGACAAAAAAAAAGACTTCTTCTCTTAAAACCCAACAGTAGTGAAAGAATCAAATTAAAGTAGCCAAGTAGCAGAGCAACTAGTTTATAAAAAAAACTTAGTTCTGAGAGAGAGAGAGAGAGAGGAGACAAAGTTGACTTTGGGATCTTCGTGCTTACAAAACAGAACCAAACTTAGACAATGTCACTCATGTTCGCTTCCCCTGTCGTCACACCAACCGTCGGATCTTTCAACTTCTCATCACGCCGCCGCTCCAACTACATCGTGATGTCCGCCGTCCGATCTAACTCGACTTCACTATGTCCTGTACTGACAAAGTTTCAGAAAGACTGTGCCACTCCTACACCTTACTTACGTGAAGTAGCCAACGCCATTGCCAATGACATGCGAGCTGGTCTAGCTGTTGATGGAGGTGGAGATCTTGAGATGATCTTGACCTATGTTGATGCTTTGCCTTCTGGGTATATTCTTTTACTTTCTTTTATTTAATAACATTATGTTTAGTGAATAGTGATGATAAAGATGATTAAAGTTTCAGCTAGCAAGAAAAAAAAAGTGTTGAGTCTTAAGATTTTGATTACATTTTGATGGATATAGGAATGAGGAAGGGTTGTTCTATGCATTGGATTTAGGAGGTACGAATTTTCGGGTGCGTAGTGTGCAATTAGGAGGAAGAGAAGAGCGTGTTGTAGCTACCGAGTCTGAACAAATATCTATTCCTCATAAGCTTATGGTTGGTACAAGTGAGGTAATGTGTAGTATGATGCAATATCTTTTATACATTGGTGAGTGTTAATTGTAATGGCTAGATGGGTTTGAATGTTTTAGGAGCTTTTTGGGTTCATTGCTACTAAGTTGGCAAGCTTTGTTGCAAAGGAGAAGCCGGGGCGGTTTCGGTTAGAACAAGGGAAGAAAAGGGAGATAGGATTTACCTTTTCATTCCCTGTGAAGCAAACTTCTATTGATTCAGGCACATTGATCAAGTGGACTAAAGGGTTTAATGTGTCTGGAATGGTGGGTTTATGTGTTATCATTAATTTGGTCACAAGTTCTTATGTGATTCTAAATTCTAATAACATTTAAATTGTTGGTTTTGTAGGAAGGAAAAAACGTGGTTGCTTGTTTAAATGAAGCTATGGAAGCAAGTGGACTCGATATGCGAGTTTCTGCTCTCGTATGTCTTCTTTATCTTGAAAAAAGTAGATGGAAACTCTTGTCTTGTGCATATTGTATAAGTTTGTTGTTGTTTGTGTGTTTAAGGTAAATGATGGAGTGGGAACATTAGCTGGAGCAAGGTATTGGGATGAGGATGTGATGGTTGGTGTGATTCTAGGCACTGGGACCAATGCTTGTTATGTAGAGCAGAAGCATGCTATTCCTAAACTCCAAAGCAAATCATCTTCTGGCACAACGGTATTCTTGTTTTTATTTATTTATAAATGTACTTTAGTTTTTGATGTTCTCAATGCTTAAAATGTTTTGATTTGGAATTAGATCATTAATACGGAGTGGGGAGGGTTCTCTAAGATTCTTCCCTGGACTATTTTTGATCGAGAGATGGATGAGAAAAGCCTGAATCCTGGTGAACATGTAGTAGAATCTTATCCTTTCTCTCTAACAACATTGTACTTTTGTTGTTTTGTTAATGTATGGTGTCATAAGTTAACAATTGTTTACTATTTGTGTGTGGTTGAAGTTATATGAGAAGATGATCTCAGGGATGTACCTTGGTGAAATTGTAAGGAGGGTTTTGCTCCAAATGTGTGAAACTACTGACTTGTTCGGACAATTCGTTCCTGTCAAACTCTCCACTCCCTTTGCTCTCAGGTACTTTTCTCTCACTATCTTTCTCCAACTCTATATTTGGTTGTGCTGTCAAGAGTAGTAGTTAATTAAGGATGTGCAATTCGGTTTAAAGTTTGGTGTTTTGGTTATATCGATTTTGTAGAAAGTGAAACCAAATGAAAACCACTAGTAATACGGTTTTAATCGGTTTGATGCAATTTTGGTTTCAAATTCTCTTGGTTTATTCATTTCAAGTTTGAATAAATTATACAAGAATCGGCTTTTGGTTAAGTTTCGATTTTGGTTCAGTTGCTATTTCAGTTTGTTCGATTTTAAACCATAAAAACCAACATGGTCATAAAACACATTTTGATACAAACAACTAAACAAGTCAGTTCAGCTTTGGTTTATAGCTTATCTCTAGATTCAGTATCCTAAAATCACATTATCTCGTAGTTTCCGTGGGTTTAGCCCCTTATGTAAGGCTTTTGAAACTTGATTAACTGATAAAATGTTGAAACTTCCTAAATGAGTTTTATTAATCAGTGTGTTAATTTTGTATAGGACCGAGCATCTATGCAAAATTCAAGAAGACAATACTGATGATCTTCAAATTGTTGGATCAGTCCTATATGACAATTTAGAGGTAGGTTGTTAATCTAAAAAGAAAACAATCACATCCATGAATTGAATAACCTTACCAACCTGATCGAGCTTTTTGGAAATAGTTGGAGGCAACGAATCTGGAGGCGAGGAGGAGAGTGGTCGAACTGTGTGACACAGTAGTGAAACGCGGAGGGCGTCTAGCTGGAGCTGGTGTAGTAGCACTTCTAGAGAAGATTGAAGAAGATACTAAAAGGATGAGTTCAGGTAAAAGAACCGTTGTGGCTATGGACGGTGCACTCTACGAGAAATACCCGCAGTATCGAGGGTATATGCAAGATGTACTAGTCGAGCTTCTTGGCCATAAGCTAGCAAGTTACGTTGCGATCAAACATACCAAAGACGTTTCTGGTCTCGGTGCTGCTCTTTTGGCTGCTACTAACTCCATTTACTAAGTACTTCATGATTATAGAGACTTGGTCCATTTGTTTTGTGTACATTATATCATAATATCAATAAGAGTGTTAAGAGGAGTAACGAACTATCAGAAAATCATTCTGTTTCTTTCTAAATGAAACTTTTCGCACGAATGAAATTTTTATATTCTTATTGCTAAATGAAATACTCTAGATGAGGTAGAAGTCTAAAGTATGACTTACCAATGTTAAGTATATGATGTTCTATTTCCCTTAAAACTATCGCATCGTATCAGAACTACTCAGAAACTTTGATCTCGTTTTGCAGCTTCTCGAATCGTAAGTTCTGGTTGAATTGAAAGTTTTATTACAAATACACAAAACATGATAACAAGATTGAAAACACTAATTCATCCAACTAGTTTAGAAGTTACGATTTAACAAGATTGATAATACTAACCGAAATGTAAATTTTGAAATAAAATGACAATTTATTCTTAACTGAATTTATAAATCATTTCTTCAACTTTTATTATAAATTTACAGAAAATATAAATATGCGGTTCAATATCTAAATTCAACGGATTTTGCGATTAACTTCCATAATATATATGGATTAAAAAAAAAGTTATGATATTCGCTCCGCATCTCTAACGGATAATAATATAAGATTTTAATTAATTTTTTTTACTATAATATAATGAAATTTGTAACACAAAAGAAAAGGAATTTTAATATCACAAATATTTTCTAGCTCTCTAATTCTGATTTTTCATTTTTCTACAGAAATCAATAATTTTCAACAAAAACTCCATTTTCCGGATGACAAAAAACAAAAAAACTCCATTTTCCTTTTGACTGGAGAGAGTGGGTTTTAATTTAAGAACTTGTTTTAGAATCAAAAGGTCGTGAAAATTCAAAGTGAGATCTGAAAGAAGAAAAAAAAATCCAACAAATCTTCTCCTCTGATCGCTCACGATTCCTCCAGAGGAAATGGTACTGCTTCCTTCTGTCTCTTCTCCACTTTGTTTCATCTCTAACGCATCAATTTTGATCCATCTCTTTCTCTTTCTCTCTCAATTTGTACAGATCCGATTCATACTATTGCAGAACAGACAAGGTAAGACTCGTCTTGCCAAATACTATGTTCCTCTCGAAGAATCAGAGAAACACAAGGTCGAATACGAGGTAACTCTTTTCAAATTTTCTATCTTTTAATCTTCCTCTTATGGTCTCTTATGGTTCCCATTAACTCCAAAAGCTCGTTTTTTGATTCTTGATTTTGTTTTCCTCATCAGGTTCATAGGTTAGTGGTGAATCGCGATGCAAAATTCACCAACTTCGTTGAGGTTTGTGTTCTGTATAACGAGAATAGGGCTTTCCAGAGACTATTTTTGGTAGAATTGATTGAAAAGGCATTGCTTTTGTAGATATTGTGAAATTTTCTTCAATTGAGACATTTGAAGCTGAGTTTTATAATTATGTGTCGTGTTTAGTATCAAGATCTTTATAGAGAACTCGAAAAAACCTTAATGAGACATGAAAATTATGTGAGTAAGAACCAAGATTGTAGGAATGCATATGATTCTTTATTCAGGTTTTGTATAATAAGATTTAGGGCTGTTGATACTAGCACAGTATAGGAGCATTGCTCTGTCGAACCTGCAAATTTTCTTCAGTTGAGGTATTAGTTGTTTGTTTGAGATGTTGATAGAAGCTGAGGTAGAAGTTCCCAACTCATCCAATATCTGTATAGAGAAGTAGATATGTGTCTTGTGAGAATGTGATTAAGAAAGCAATATTTTGGAATGCATTTTGTTTTTGTCACTGGTTATTATTGCGAATCTGTTATGTGGAAAATGATACATCTGTTCTGCAACTATTTTCAGTTTAGAACACACAAGGTAATTTACAGGCGTTATGCTGGATTGTTTTTCTCTGTGTGCGTGGATATAACCGACAATGAGTTGGCTTACCTGGAGAGTATCCATTTGTTTGTGGAGATTTTGGACCATTTCTTCAGCAATGTCTGTGAGCTAGATTTGGTGTTTAATTTCCACAAGGTACTCAACCTCCTTTGTTGCTCTTACTCTTTTTATATTTAGTTTCTCAGACTGCTTCTTTGGATCCTTTAACCCTTAAAGTTTAGCTTATGATGTTGTATAACCACTGATTTCAAATAGACCTGGGATTTTTGCTTTGTATTTTCTCTGCTTAGAAGCTTTGAACTAGTTTGGTGTAAATGTTTATAAGGGAAAACTGAAGATTTTCATCCATGAAGCTTCTAAGGGTCTATTAAATGAAAGCTTGTGTTTGCTAAAATCAAAAGCTAGCTTCGTTCTCGTCTCATTGTATTCATCCCAATTCTAAGCTGACCATCATGACCCGTTAGATAAATCTATATCTGCAGCATTCTCAAAAGCATTCCCCATTTGTGTTTAACTATGTGGATGCTTCTGTGTGTTTAGATATGATCTGTGTTTGTACTCTAATATTTGCTACTAATTCTCTGTGATTTCAATTAAAAGGTGTATCTGATACTCGATGAATTCATTCTTGCTGGGGAGCTCCAAGAAACAAGCAAAAGGGTATAAATTTTGGTTTCAAGCTTTCCTCTTTCACTAACACATTCCTTTGCTCAACCACTAAACTTTTAAATGCTGGGAACAATTTTTTACTTGCAGGCGATCATCGAAAGGATGTCAGAACTCGAGAAGTTGGAGTAATGAATGCGCGCTAGTCCCATCTGTTTTTCTCTTTTTCTTTCTTGGCCTGTCTGGAGCTTAGCGATGCTTTGATGAGTCGAAGACAATGTTGGTGTTAAGATTGTGAATGATATAGGAATGATTCTGCTGTTATCATTCATCCAAAATTTGTTTATCCGCGATTTTCTTTTGAACTAGTGAGGTTACTATTTATCGCAGACACTGAATTCTGTATAAAAATCTTTGTTTCGCATAACTTTGGTATCATATCACACATATACTATCTGAGAGAATACTAAACTAAGTCGATAGTAACTATCAAATTATCAACAAAATAGAAAGACTAATAGTGAGGAATGCGAGCAAGCTCCAACTTTCTTTGATAAAATGATTCTCAAAACAGCTTTAAGGATCCTCTTGGCGATCTTTTCAATTGCCTATATCGGGTGCTGGGTGCAGACAATGCACAACGTTCTTGGCTCTGATACCACTTGTGGCCTTTGCTGTTATCCACCATATGTGTCTTCCATTGGTAGGATTCATCAGGTCATAGAAACTCTAATATTTCAGTGACAAAACACAGGAACACAGGAACACGAGAACTTCTTTTACCAACCCAAGTCTTCAACTCTAACAAGTTAGACTTACTTAGCTGGCAAACACACATGAACACAGACACTAACCAATATAAATAAACCAGGGGTTCTCCGTCATGTATCTCTTTTCTCACCACCCAACTCTTCAACTCTGGTAAGTTCTTGAATCAATCAAGCACATAAACACAAACACTAACCAATATAGCTAAACCAGTGATTACCAATCATTTATCTAATGTCCATGCCCCATGGTTCTGTTAAGTCTATCAACTCGAGCATTTTCCTCTGGTTCTCTTAAACTCTTCCAATGAACTCTCAGTGCTTTGCACTTTGCATCACAGTCACCAACCTCCAAGTAAGAATTCAATAACCCCATTTCCATATTTCTACCTAAGTCCTCATATTCTTCTTAGATAAAAAAAACTGTTGCACAACCAGCAAACTTCACAAAGGTTCAATGTCTACCACTTAACTGTAACAACACTAACCAATATCTATCTATACACAAAGCTCACAGGACATAAGTGTCATCTATGTTTCTTGTCTAGTACCCCTAACACCATAATGCGAGTCAAGCATTTCCCTTTAGTATTCTCAGAGTCTCATTACGTTCTGATAGCTATTGAACAACTCAATTATGTCCTGAAGATACGAACTACATCATTCAATGATTCAATGTATTTGCTCATCTCAAGCAATGCCATCACCAATCTCAAGTAAAAACTCAGTAACACAAAATCTGAATTCCAACTAGCAAGATCCAAAACCTCATAATTCTCCTTAGAAAACCCAAAAGTGTTACACAAAGGTTCAAGATTTACCACTTAATTGTAATATCACATCACCAGCTAACAAGATAAGTAGTGATGAAAAAAAGAGAAGTCAAATCTTTGTCTTCTTAGGTTTCACAGGACATATTACAGGAGAAGCAACATCATCACCTTCTTCATCAGACAAGATTTGGTCGGGCACATCATCATCATCTGGAACATTATGCTTTGTGATAAAATCTTTAAGTATCTTCATACTTTCGACTTTCATAGAAACCAATTGGTCCAATACAGTATCACCTTCATTTGATGAATCAATGGTGTAGCTCTCTGTCCCAAGCTTGAACTCGACTTTCACTAGATTCTTCTTACCAGGGACTGAAACGTTACTCTCAATCTCCATATCGAACCTGAAATCAAAAAACTAAAGGAATCAAAATTACGGCGTTGTAGGAGCAGAACCCTAATAATGAATTTTAATTTAGCTTCGTTACCGGAAAGTTTAATTTTGCTGGAAGAAGAAGCAAAATGACGATGAAGCCGACAATTAATTATGAGCGTTTTACCGAAAAATAATAATAATTATGAGCGATTACGAGTTTTGCTTTACCAAATAAATTACCCTAAGAACCTGTTTTTCTATTTTTATTTTATTTTGGTATGAAAACCCTGTTTTTTCTTGTCCATCAATTCTCCATGATTTTGGTAAAATAAATTTTATAATAATTAAAATTTTATCATACTTTACAAAAACTTGAATATTTATATAAATTAAAAATTACGAATATCAAATAATAAATCGAATTAAATAATTAGATTAAATAAAAACTTACAAATATCAGTAAATCCGGTATGCTAATAACTCTGTGCCATTCGCCACTCTTTGTACAACTTCTCTGTCGGTCTTGATACTTTTATTCGATATAAAATATGCAAAATAAGTCTACAAAACCACAATATTTTCGTTCTATTATTTTAAGTGTAATGTAGGCATGACCAAAACCTAATCTTAACCGTATTTTACGTGTAACTGAACTATTTTTCAACCGTAACCGTCTAAAACGGTTAAAAATTGTAACCGTTAACCGTAAAAATAAATTAGTCACGGTTATAAAAAAAATATTAACCGTAATCGTTATCAACCGTAACCGTGTAAAATCATTGGTTAACCGTAACTGTATAAAACCATTGGTTAAAAATTATTTCATTAAAATAATGTTTTAAATAGTTTAATCTGTCAACTAGTAATTCTAATCCACTCCACTACTCATTTTAATTATTCAAATCAAAAATAATTTATTTGAAATATTTTTAGGTTCATAACCTTAGTAAAATAATTTAGTGTAATGGAGAAACTTATTATATAATTAATGTAATGGAGAAACTTATTATATAAAACTTGGGTTTGAAAATTGATAATTTACATTTTTTTTCATAAAACAAGTAGTAAAATAACTCCTCAAGAATAGGTCAATAAAATAGTGCTAGGATTTTTCAATGAATTAATAGTATAAAATTAACAAGGTTCAAAATTAGGAAAAGGTGACCGTTGTATAATAAATGTAATAATACCGTTGTGATGAAGAAAATTTAACAGAAACAAAATCTCCTACAGATTTCCTTAAACTCATATTAATAGAACCGTTGTGATTGTGATATCATCAATTTCCTTTTCATTTAATTAATAGAATTTTCAATTTCTCTCAACTCAAACGCTTCTTCTTTACCGTTGTGATGAAGAAACTTAACAGAAACAAAATCTCATATTGATTTGCTTAAACTCATATTAATATAACCGTTGTGATTGTGATTTTATCAATTTCCTTTTCTCTTAATTAAACAACTCTTTCTCTCAACTCAGTGCTTCTTCTTTTTTGTTAAACAACTCAAAGCTTCTCAAAGCTTCTTCTTCTCCGCTCTTCCTTTTGATGGAGAAATCAAAATTCTCTGTTTCTCTCACTTCTTCTTCTCCGTTCTTTCTTCTTCTTCTTTCTAAACCCTACAAATCAATCTCTTTAGTTCGTTCCCTCTTCGCCTTCGATTCTCTGATTCATCGTCGGTGAAAAAGCTTCTACCTTTATAGCTTTCCTCTCGTTGATGATCGATATATGCAACACGGCGATCATAGGGTGCTGAGGCTTGAGACGTGGTGGCGATCTAACCTCTGCTTTTTGTTCCTCTTCTTCTGGTTCGTGTTGGGATCTAACTCAATGCTTCTTCTTCTCCGTTCTTCCGTATTAAACGATCGAGAAATCAAAATTCTCTGTTTCTCTCAACTCAACGCTTCTTCTCCGTTCTTTCTTCTTCTTCTTCTTCTAAACCCTACAAATCAATGTCCTTAGTTCGTTCTCTGGTCGAACCACAAAGCATAACCCTCATCGCCTTCGATTCTCTGATTCATCGTCGGTGTAAAGCTTCTACCTTTATAGATTTCCTCTGGTTGATTTGTTGTTGTGAGATTCGGTTTGATGATCGAGATATGCAAACAGGGCGATCATAGAATGCTGAGGCTTGAGACCTGGTGGCTATCGAGGCTTTTGGTTCTTCTTCTTCTAGTTCGTCTTGGTGGTGCTCTTGCTTCCTCATTTCCCTTCAAGGTAACGCTCTATCTCTTCTTGTTCCTATGTGCTGGATATGGTCTTGTTGTTGATGTCTTGTGTCTTAGAAGTTGAGAACTTTTATCCAATTTTTAGGAGTTAGATGTCTTGTGTCTTAGATGTCTTGTGTCTTAGAAGTTGAGAACTATCATAGAATGCTGAGGCTTGAGACGTGGTGGCGATCATAGAATGCTGAGGCTTGAGACATGGTGGTGATGATGAGGCTTTTGATCTCTCTTCTTCTGGTTCGTGTTGGGATCTATCTAACCTCTGCTTCGTCCTCATGGTGGTGGTACCGCTCTATCTCTTCTTGTTCCTCTGTCTGCATATGGTCTTGTTGTTGATGTCTTGTGTCTTACAAGTTGAGAACTTTAATCCTTTTGCCTTTTGGAATTACAATTGTTTTGATTCGATTTGTGTCTTCATTGAATCTCGTAAGCGTATTCCCGACCACATAGAATAACATGTCTGCTATACATACAGAACTGAATCTCATAAGAGTATACGATTGATGGAAGCCAATTTGTGATGCTATTTAGTTCATCAATCATGTTGGTCTTAAGATTCACGTATTTGGTTAGTCTCTTTGGTTTTGTAATGAGTATTCGTAGTTCTCTCTGTCTCCTTTATATATCCCATTCTTATATGATTTTTCAGACCTTTTGATAGGAGGAGGTTATGCTTGTTCTTGGTGAGCTATTAGTTTCAACTTCTCTGTTGTTGTTGTTCTCTTGTTTTTGATTTTGGTTATTAGTATATATACATTGTCTTTGCAGGTCTTTGATGTTGTTCTCTATTATCATGAAGATTTGATGATCATGTAGCATCAGCATTATTCCATTGGCATTGTTTTATTTTATAACTACTGAGCTCATGTTGCTTCTCGACCACATGTAGACTTATTATTACCAGTCTGCAACATACAGAACTGAATCTCATAGGTGTGTGTATATGCATATACGATTTTGGATTGATGCAAATGCAAGCCATTTTGTGTACTTTTTACTTCATCATCATACATGTTATAGCCTTGTGATTCACGTATCATATTTATCATTCATCTCTTTGTTTTGAACTGAGTGTTATGCTTTTGTTTCAGGGTGGAGAGTCAAGGTTCGATGGTGACTCAAGGCTCAATGAATGTCTTTATGATCCTCGGTTTTCTTCGGTCATTAAAAGAAAATTTATAAGAGGATTTATATATATTGAAGAGAGGAACAGAGAGGTATCAAAGTTGCCTTTAGCAGGTTCGTAAAATCGTAATAGTTGTCTTTAGTTTTATCAAAGTAATTCAATTTTTTGACGATTGTGTAGCAAACTTCAGAAACGACGACCACGGACTGAGTCGCCTCAACCCTCAGGATACTTAAATATTACAGGTATATCTCAACTTTTCTAACTTTCAAAAAAATAAATAAATTAAGAAAAATGATTTCGATATAAAAAGATACGTAAAGAGAAAAATATTTTATGTATTCATTTCTATTTTTCTGATTTACAACTAAATATCAAGGTTCTTTAAATCAAATTTCAAGTAAAAATAATTTTAATTTTTAATAACTAAATATGATCTTATTTGGGTTGAATCTAAGTGTTAAATTTTAATACGTTGAAAACAAACTGGGCCGAGCATCCTGTCCCTTTGTGGTCCGTCAGTGGTGTGTAAGTTCAACATGCTATCACGTATTGTAATAAATTTAACGCTTAGGTTTTAAAGGTTTTTTATAATTTAAGTAAAGTTATCATTTTTAAGTAAAATTTTGGTTTTTAACAATAACATACAAAATGTTTTTATTTTTAAAAAATCTAAGTGTTAAGTTTAAATATGTTGAAAACAAACCGGACCTAGCATCGAACTCTTTCATACTGATTTGTGTTATTCAATGGGAGTTGTTGATGTTTTCCAAGCAACATCCTTATATAATTATTTATTGGCGCCGCATGATATTTTAAGTTTACATAATATTTCCATTATTTTCATATTTTAAGTCCAACTTAATGTCTTTTATAAAAACATCTTCAATAATTAGCAAAGATAATAATTGGAAGAAAAAAGTTATTCCAAACTTACCAAAATCGAAAATAAAACAAATAAACTTAAAAAATATAACTGATTTAAAAGGTGAAGTAAGGTTAAACAAAGCTGCAGGAATTTTTTATCTTGCTTTCTAAATAAGCACTACACAAAGAGGAAAGAAAAAAATTATATGATGATGATTGATGAATAACATGAAGCACAAAGATTAGTATTCAAATATAATTTTGTAAACATGTTAGAAGCTATAAGCTAATCGTTTTTCTCTCTATGGAGCTACGGAGGCTGAACAAAAATTGTAGTATGTATTGTAGTAAACGACATATTTTTTAGGGTTTCAAGTAAGGAGGTATATTTTTGACGGGATTTTTTACGTTAGCGCTTGAAAACCTAAATTTAAAAATTCTAGAATGATCGGTTGTAAGAAGATCGGTTTTGGTTTAAGGGTAAAAAGGTAATCCGTTTCTAAGAACGAAAGTGAGCCTCCAAACTACTCTTTTAATATATTAGATAGTAAGTGCTACACGAAACAATTAGCAGAATATATAGTGACTTTGAATGGTACAGAGCCCAACAAATTTAGGGTGTTGACAAAAAAAAAAGAAAAAAATAAGGAGAAACCAAAAGAGAAGAAGAGAAAAAGACAATCGAAAAAGAAGAAAGCAATTGAAACCAACGCCGTCCTTTCCTAAAGATCTAACCACAAAGATACTCTTAAGGGTGCCTTCGAGATCTGTTTTGAGATTCCGTTGCGGATCGAAGATATGGTCATCAATCACCTGATGGTGTATAACACTCGTGACAGGCAACTACATTTTATTTTCCATTCACAAGCTATAGCCCTTGTGTTTGTGATACACATGCACCAATGGAAGAAATTTTTTTTCATTATATCCATTTTTTCAAACCATGTCAACAGTAAAGGGAATAGGATGTGCGAGACCGAGAAATGAAGATGGGTTATACTGTTTTGCTGACAGTGAGATATGTCCCCAGGGTGAGAGCATTACTAATCGGGTTGAACTAGCTGGAGAGTCAGGATCTCTTCTCGAAAGCTATTTATCAACGTTCAGCGATTGAGTTACCTTCAGATTATCATTTACTAGAAGTAGACCCGCGCGATGCACGAGATAGATTTGATATTATATTTATAATAATATTAATATATTTTTTGGAAATTAATTTGATTGAAGCAATTAAGTAATTCTCTTCATTTCTATGCACAGTCTCATAAAATATTTATATGATGTTTCCAAATTTTAATAGAAAACTAAGTGTATATGTTTTATGATTATTTTGTATTATGCAGATTGTTATCTACTGTATAAATTATTTAAAAATACATTATAAATAATAATTTTTTTACAAAAAAAGAACAAAAAGTTAAATTTTTCAATTTGTATTCAACAAATTCCATCATAAATTAAAATAAGCATTAGAATATTTTTTTATTCCACTACATTAGGATACTAAGAGTAAGATTTATAGTCTTAGATCACACTACAAACAACTCTTTGAACTTGTAATCTATACAGATCTACTTTATGTTTGTCCCTATGTCATATTCTTTGTTTTCAAAAAAATTATTGCTTATGAAATGTTGATTACTTTTTTCTTCGGTCTCTCAGAAAATCATATCTTCTAATATTTCATATAGGATAATATTATATAATGACACATTAATATTTCAATTTTTTTTTGTCAACAACCTTATATTAACCGAGAGCATCAAAATAGCCTAAAATCTTTTGTAAATATATGGTCCCAATAATATTATAAATTAATAATTACCTAAAACTTTTGGTGAAATAAGACTATTATGTTGTTATTTATTCTCAAATTTATATTAATTTTTCTTAGAATCCAATTCTAATAGATTTCATGTATCAAAAAATCATAGTGTTTTATTCATTCATGATGATTTATTGTTTTTGTTGTATTTGGTTCTAAAAAATTATTGATTATATTTACTAAATCTTATTTTTGATGTATCTATTTTAAAAAACTTACCAAATTAGGAAAATATTTTTATTAATACCTCTATAAATTAATAGAATTTCTTGATCCCAATATTATTAATTTATAGAGGTTTTGAAAGTTGATAATTTTTATTTTTTTTCATAAAACAGTTATAAAATAACTCCTCAAGAATAGGTCAATAAAATAGTTATAGTATTTTTCAGTGAATTAATAGTATAAATGACGGTTTAAAGTTTAAACATATATCTTTTTCGCTAAATTTTCTTTTAAAATTAACAAGGTTCAAAATGTTTTACATTTTGAAATTAAGTTGTTACCGTTGTGATGAAAAAATTTAACAGAAACAAAATCTTGGTATTGATTCTTAAACTCATATTAATATAACCGTTGTGATTGTGATATTATCAATTTCCTTTTCTTTTAATTAATTTTGCTTATAAATATTAAAAATTTAACTTTATTTCTCTCAAATCAAAATTCTCTGTTTCTTCTTCTTCTTCTTCTACGAAACCCTACAAATCAATCTCCTTAGTTCGTTCTCTCTTGTCGAACAACAAAGCATAACCCTCATTCCCTTCGATTCTCTGATTCAACGTTGGTGTAAAGCTTCTACCTTTATAGCTTTTCTCTGGTTGATTTGTTGTTGTGAGATTCGGTTTGATGATCGAGATATGCAAACAGGCCGATCATAGAATGCTGAGTCTTGAGACATGGTGGTGATGCTTTTGGTTCTTCTTCATCTGCTTCGTCCTCATGGTGGTGCTCTTGCTTCCTCTTTTCCCTTCACGGTATCGCTCTATCTCTTCTTGTTCCTCTCTGTGCTGGATATGGTCTTGTTGTTGATGTCTTGTCTCTTACAAGTTGAGAACTTTTATCCAATTTTTAGGAGTTTATTTTGTAGCAATTGATTTGATTCGATTTGTGTCTTCATTGAATCTCATAAGTGTATATGAATATACGATTGATGGAAGCCAATGTCTGCCTTATGATTCACGTATTTGGTTAGTATTCCTCTCTTTGGTTTTGTAATGAGTATTCGTGGTTCTCTCTGTCTCCTTCTTATATGATTTTTTGTGTATTTCAGTGTTAGAATTCCTCTTTTGCTTAACTATTACAAATCCATTAATGTGCAGACCTTTGATATGAGGAGGTATGTTTGTTCTTGGTGAGCTATTAGTTTCTACTTCTCTGTTGTTGTTGTTCTCTTCTTTGCAGGTCATTGATTTTAGTTATATTAGTGTATATATATTGTCTTTGCAGGTCTTTGATGTTGTTCTCTTCTTTGCAGGTCATTGATGTTCTATATAGTTCATGAAGATTTGATCAAGAGGACTTCCTCACAATTATCCAAAAAAGAAGAAGGATCACATATAGACTTACTACATTACTACATTACTACATTTATAACTGAGGTATACTGATTTGATTTTTGAGTTTCCATTGGCATTGTTTTATTTTATAACTACTGAGCTCATGTTGCTTCTCGACCACATATAGAATTATTATTACCTGTCTGCAACATAAAGAACTGAATCTCATAGGTGTGTGTATATGCATATACAATTTTTGATTGATGCAAATGCAAAAAGCCATTTTGTCTACTTTATAAGTTCATCATCAAACATGTTACAGCCTTGTGATTCACGTATTACATATATCATTCATCTCTTTGTTTTGAACTGAGTCTTATGCTTTTGTTTCAGGGTGGAGAAGGTTCGATGGTGACTCAAGGCTCGATGAATGTCTTTATGATGATCTCCATCGATCCTCTGTTTTCTTCAGTCATTAGAGAGTAGGAGAATATTTATAAGAGGAGTTTATATATATTGAAGAGAGGAACAGAGGTATTATATTAGCAGGTTCGTGTGATAGTTGTCTTTAGTTTTATCAAAATAATTGAATTTTTGACGATTATGAAATGCGCTGATGGGTTTGTTTTTGTATTATGTGTAGCAAAATTCAGAAACGACCACCGTCTGAGTCGCTGTAGCCTTCAGGATTCTTAAATATCACAGGTAATATCTCAACTTTTCTAATTTTTAAAAAATTAAATAAATTAAGAAAAATTGATTTCGATATAAAAATATATATAAAGAAAAAAATATTTTATGTATTACATTTCTATTTTCCTGTTTTACAACTAAATATCAAGGTTTTTTAATTCAAATTTCAAGTAAAAATAGTTTTCATTTTTAATAAGTAAATATGATCTTTTTTTGGTTGAATCTAAGTTTTAAATTTTAATACGTTGAAAACAAATCGGACCGAGCATCCAGTCCCTTTGTGGTCCGTCAGTGGTGTGTAAGTTCAACATGCTATTTCGTATTGTAAAAAATTTAACGCTTAGGCTTTAAGGTTTTTAATAATTCAAATAAAGTTATAATTTTTAAGTAAAGTTTTGATTTTTAACAACAACATAACCTTTATAAGTGTTAAATTTAAAAATGTTGAAAACAAACTGGACATATAACTTATATTTTTGATGTTGATGTTTTCCAAGCAACATCCTTATATAATTATTATCTTTGCTAATTATTGAAGATGTTTTTATAAAAGACATTAATTGGACTTAAAATATGGAAATAATGAAAATATCCTGTAAACAAACTGGACAAAAAAGTTTTGATGTTGATGTTTTCCAAGCAACATCCTTATATAATTATTTATTGGCGCCCCATGATATTTTAAGTTTACAGGATATTTCCATTATTTCCATATTTTAAGTCCAACTTAACGTCTTTTATAAGATCATCTTCAATAATTAGCAAAGGTAATAATTAGAAGAAAAAAAAAATTCCAAATTTATCAAAATTGAAAATAAAACAAATAAACTTAAAAAATATAACTGATTTAAAAGGTGAAGTAAGGTTAGACAAAGCTGTAGGAATGTTTTTATCTTGCTTTTTAAATAAGCACTACAAAAAGAGGAAAGAAAAATTATATGATGTATTCAAATATAATTTTGTAAACATGTTAGAAGCTATAAGCTAATCGTTTTTCTCTCTATGGAGTTATGGAGGCTGAACAAAAATTGTAGTATTTACTGAAGTAAATGACATATTTTTTAGGGTTTCAAGTAAGGAGGTGTATTTTCGATGGAATGTTTTTACCTTAGCTCATTCGCTTGAAAACTAAACTTAAGAATTCAAAAAAGATCGGTTGTAAAAAGATCGGTTTTGGTTTACAAGCCAGTTTTTGGAAGCCATGGATATTTTTCATTAAGGGTAAAAAGGTAATCCGTTTCTAATAACGAACGTGAGCCTCCCGAATAATCTTTTGATATATTAGATAGTAAGTGCTACACGAAACAATTAGCAGAATATATTGACTTTGAATGGTACACAACCTAACAAATATCAGTTACATGATTACATGATCATGATCATGAAGATTCGTTAGTTGCTACATCACATGAATGTCTTGACTCTATCATCACATGGATGTAGATATCTTTGGCCAAGACTGAAATGGCCATCGGAAGATTTTTTAAGTCTTATGCGTTAGTTGTTGGCAGGCGAGGGAAAAAGAAAACTCAAGGAACCAATTGGAGCAAGATGGGTTCAACTTCAATTCATGGGTGCAGAATGATGATGGCTAATTCATGGGTTTTCCACCTTTGAGGACAAGGTGGTATTTCATGGCTGAAGTATTGCTTGTTTCGATTTTGAAGAACAGATTTGAGTTTTATTATCAAAATGAAAAAGACAACAGCCTCAATGTGGTCTAACAAACCAAATCAATGTCGCTTACGACGACGTTCTTGCATATACGTTTTCATTGTTTCTAATAATTCTTTCCTTGACAAGGTAGACCACAGACGGTAACGCTCCTCGGGTGACGGGAGTATGTCTCCGTAGATATCACCAGTGTACTGCCAAATGCAAACATATGAAATTAAAAAGAAAAAAAAAGAAGACAGAGAGAGAGGGGGATTGATTTGCTCACACAGGATCCTGGAGGATGATCGCGACGCTTACGGGCAAGAAACCTATTGGCATCATCTTTTTCTTTTCCCTTGTCCTGCAAGTAACCAGTCAGATGGATTCCTCTATCACCAATAATCGAGAATTCAATGGAGTCATCATCACCACGGTCAAACACAAGACTCAGAGGGCATGATTCTTTTTCATTTGGGAACAACGAACACATATTGACGACTGAGGCTAGTGTTGCCTGGATCATGTTGTTGGTAATACAAAAACAACTAGGCAATATATCAAATTTTCTTAAGCAAAACTATTATATATATATATATATATCCCTATCGGTACTATAAACATACCCTGGTCACGACGACCTTCCTATGATCATCTTTATGAAGACGAAAACGGACAGGTTTCCCAGGTTTCAATTCAATTTCTGCAATCATACAAAGAAGATCAAAGATATGGAGGCAAGGATTCAACAGACTCATCAGGATAAACAAAGAAGATAGCTAACCCCAAGATGCCATTCTTTCTGATCTCGGATGAGAGAGAGCGAGTCGTCTCGTATACCAAAACATAATGCGTAGCCCTAATTCGATTGAGTTGGCCTTAAAACCTATCGAGACAATAAACAAAAATAAAGAGACGCTCGGCCCAATAACATTCACCGCTTCAACTATGTGCATGTTCGTTTGGTAAACTGGATGAGTTATCAAGATATCATAACTGAACGCGGTATCCGAACGCAATATCTAAATGATGTTCGTTTCAGTTTTTGAATCATGTGTCCAGAAATTGTATTTAGATGCAGTTATGTTTGTTTTGTATTTTGATATTTGTATCTAGATACAATACATACGAAATGACCAAAATGTCCTTTGTTTTGTGTTACACATATTTTCATAATTTTAATTATGATTATAACTATATAATTATCATATTATTTTTTTTTTAAATTTAAAAATTAAAATGCACAATAAAAAATATTTTTGAACTTTCAAATGTTTTTTTTTGGTTTGGCGAGAAAATAAAAGTTTGCGGTTTTGGCGGGAAAACGAGATTTTGCGGGTTTGGTGGGAAAACGAGATTTTGCGGGTTTTGGCGGGAAATCGAGATTTTACGATTTTGGGGGGGGATCGAGATTTTACGGTTTTGGCGGGAAATCGAGATTTTACTGTTTTGGCGGGAAAACGAGATTTTGCCGGTTTGGCGGGAAATCAAGATTTTGCGATTTTGCGGTTTTTGTAAAAAAAAAATTTTATTTTTTATTCTTATTAAAAAAATTATTTTAAGAATTTTACAAAAAAAAAATAGTAGATAAAAGGTAATTAGAGTTATAGTTGATGAGGGTATTTTAGACTTTTGTAATTTGAGACGCACTTTGGTGCGTCCAAACTCATCTTTTAAACTCATCCAAAATATCCAGTTTTTTTGGATGAGTTTTATTTTGCATCCAGATATTGCATCTAGACGCGTTTTTTAATTTGAACGAAACGAACAAAAACTGATAACTGCGTCTGGCAACTGCGTCTAGATGACCAAACGAACAGGGCCTATATTATTTAGTTTTTTCGTTACCATATGAAATTCCCACAAGGACAATATTACTTGCGCCCTACGCAATTTGTACATGGCTTGATCTGTTTTCAAGTATCAGGAGCCCCTGTAGTTTGGAACCCTAGCAAGAAAGAGTTATTAACCTTTGCCCAAACCGGAAAAGAGCTGGTGTTATGTAAGAGTGTTTTTAAGATATGATCCGGTCGAAGGTAAACACAAAGTAATGTGCATACCTTATTTAAGCAGTTCTAGAGTGTGTCGTGTGTTAACATTGGGATCAGGTCAAGAATCATGGAGAACGGTCAAAACCAACCATAACCATTATTTGGACTACAATACTTTTGGTCGATGCATCAAGGGAGTTATATATTATGTTGTGAATATCTATCAAAAGGATGTTTGGGTTATAATAATCTTTGATGTTAGATTAGAAATATTTGGTATGATAGATTTGCCATCGGGTATTTATAGGGACATGTTGATAAGCTATGAGGGGAGGTTAGCTTTTGTTGATAACGACGAAACCGGACGGAAGAGCAAATTGTGGATTTTGGAGGATGCAGAGAAACAGAAATGGTCAAGTAAAGAGTTTCTTGAACCTTTAGTTTACCATTATTATGGTTTGGACCTAAAACTAAAAGGTGTCACTCATGCTGGTGAGCTTATTCATGTTCCAACCAGGTTTCACAAATCAGATTATGTTTTGTTTTGTGATCCTGTGAGACAAAGCTTTAGAAGATTCCAATTCAAAGGACTCGCAGATGAAGGACTTGGATTTTCACTTTGTAATAGTTTGCTGTTTTTGTTTTGTTTTTCCTTTGAACAATGACATTTTAATTTATTCAACTTTATGATTTTTATTTTGTTTTGTTTTGTTTTTGTCTTCTCAAACGTGGCCTCAGCCTTATCATGTGATTTCACAGTTTAGTGTAGGATTTCAAGAGACTGTTGTAGACAGAGTAATCCTCATGTTTTCAGGGATGGTTTTGAAGAACTTCTCCGCTTCTTCCAAACCAAGCATAGTATCAACCAGTTGAAGCCGAGCTGCATAGTCTTTCGAAAAAATATTAAAGACCTTTCTTCACACATCCACTCCGATGCTTGACATATTACAAAAGTTCATATCAAATTCTATATAGATAGAACTTGCAAAAGAAAGATAATGTACGTATGTGAGTTCAAAGATAACCGACCCGAGAATCCGAATTGGCAGACCTTGTTCACTTGAAGATTAAAAAACAGAAATTTGTTGGAATGAATACTCTTAGCCAAAAGCTGCAAGATAGGGAATAAATATTGTTCAAAATACAAGCCAAATACACAAAAAACCATGAAGGGTGCTTACCATTTCAGGTGGTCTAATACTTTCAATCCTAATGATGTTTTTGGGAGGATCGAAAGTCGGCATAATATATTGGAGTTCATCGGGATAATAGTCCAAGTATACTTGAACCTCAAATCTTTTTGCCCTCGCTTGAGATTAGTTAACTTGTAAACAAATATTTACTTGCATCAAAACCCGGCAACGCGTTATTGAACTGCTTAAATGAAGCATACCAAAGCCATAAAGGATAGTGCTGTCAAAATGGGCGGGCTGTCCATGGTCTGTCCATGTCCAATTGATTATGGACTGGTCATGTTCAAGTCCATATTTGAAATGGGCTTAAATGGTTTTGGTCATTTTTGTCTGTGGACAAAACGGGCTGGACAAATATGGACATGGGAGTCCATAATACGTGAAAAGTTAGGTTAAAATCGATTTGGGGGAAAAATTAAAAAACTCAGACTCATCGTCTTCTTCTTCTCTTTGAAACTTTAGCTCTCTCTTCAATGTTGAAACTGAAATTATCCAGTCTCATTAACCAGTCTCACCTCTGAATCACTGGCCCTCATCCTCTTCTTCTTTTCTTAATGGATTCACCGAATCAGTCTCTGTCTCTCGAACACTATGAAGTTCATAATCAGGTAAGAAACTAAAAGCTTTTCACGAGTCTGGTGGGTGTATCTGGGTAATGGGTATCTGGGTTCACTTCTCATGAGTCGATTTGGTTGATGGTGATTGAAATGGTCTCGATTTAGCTCTCTGCTTTCGTTGCTGCTTCTTAGTTTCTTAGCTATCTTTAAATTTGTTTTGTTAGATAATGAGCCAAGTATTGTCTCTGTTGTGTGAAGGTTTCCACAAACGTTGGAATTGCTTGTGTTTGATATGAAATGGCAATGTCAATGCTTGATATTAAATGTGTTTGAAAGAGACAATTACTAGTATATACGTAGACGTGTAGTATTATTTATCAATTGTTGTATTTGTACGTAGACGTGTAGTATTATTTATCAAATGCTCCAAAACTAGAAACACTCCATCATGTGGCAACAGAAAGTTAGATATGATGGTGTTTCGAGAAATGATAGGATTAGCGATAATTGAGCATGATTTACCTTTCTCTTTTGTTGAGTATAGAAGAGTACGAGAGGCTTTCCTGTATGCAAATTCTAATATAGAATTTTGGAGTAGAAACACAGCAGCATCAGATTGTCTCAAAATATATGAGAAAGAGAAACTGAAACTCAAGAAGAGCTTAGATGAGATTCCAGGGAGATTTTGTTTCACTACAGATCTTTGGAGATCTTTGACCATAGAGGGGTATATGTGCTTGACAGCACATTATATTGACAGTGAATGGAAGCTGAAGACGAAGATTCTCTCTTTTTGTGCGTTTCCTCCACCACATACTAGTGCAGGGATAGCCACAAAGGTCTTAGCATTGATAAAAGAGTGGGGATTAGAAAAAAGAGTCTTCACAATCACAGTGGATAACGCCTCATCTAATGACAATATGCAAGGGATTTTGAGGAAACAACTCAGAAAAAGTTTGGTGTGCAACGGAGAGTTCTTTCACATTCGATGTGTTGCCCATATCCTAAACTTAATTGTGCAAAAAGGCTTAGAAGTGATTGATGCTGCTTTGGAGAAAATCAGAGATAGTGTTAAGTTTGTGAAGGTGAGTGAGAGTAGGGAACAATCCTTCCAAACATGTGTGGAGACTGTGGGAATTGAATCAAAGGCTGGACTGATTTTAGATGTACCAACTAGGTGGAATTCCACTCATCTTATGCTTGAGAGGGCCATTATGTATAAGGAAGCATTCCGTCATCTTGCAGAGGTTGATACTAGCTATAAATTTCTTCCATCTGATGTAGAGTGGAGTAGAGCTGAGATGATCTTTGAGCTCTTGACACCATTTGCAGTGATGAAGAATTTGATCTCGGGTTCATCATATCCAACTGCGAATCTATATTTTAATCAAGTATGGCAGATTGAAATGTGGTTAAGAAATCATCAAGACTCTGATGATGTTATTTATATGATGGTAAAAGGTATGCAAGAGAAATTTGACAAGTACTGGCATGAGTATAATGATATACTTGCTGTAGCTGCGGTCTTTGATCCTAGGATGAAGTTTACTTTTCTGCGGTATTGCTTCAATTCCCTAGATGCAACAACTAGTGAATCAAAGATAGATCATGTGCATAAGAAGTTGAAGAAACTTTTTGATGTGTATAAGAAGAATACAAAGAAACCAGTTGCTGGAACTTCAAAAGCAAAAAGGTGGAGCAAGACATTCTTCCAGGATTTGCGCAAGAAACTGGCTTAGAGGATTTGAAGAGATTATTCCATTTGAGTTCATGGAAGAAGACAATGAAGAAGATGGAGTTTGAAAGACAAAGAACAAGAGTTTCAAATTGTGTCATTTCATTTGAACTTTGAAGTTTAATTTCTAAACATTTGCGTCATTGTGTTTTGTGTTAAACTTTTGTGTTAAATTGGTCTTTGGATATTCATGTTAGACATTTGTTTTTGAATTTTTATGTTTAGACATTTTAGTTTGTAGTTTTTCTTCCTTTTAAAAAATAGGTACTATTATGTTTAATGGACACCATAGACAGTCCATAAAAGTATGGTCGTTTATGGTCATGGCCGTTAATGGACATGGACAAATATTGTCCATAATCAAAATGGACACTATTGAACGGGTCAAAATGGACATGGACGCCCAAATTGACAGCTCTAATAAAGGAAGAGTCAAAGCTGTTCGACTAAGATTCAGTTTGGAGCAAAAGAAGAAGACCAACCAAATCTTCCTGAAAAATTTGGAAGATTTTCGAGGACATGAGCACTTATTAAATAGAGAAAAACTTCACTTGTCAGGTTCAGCAAGATAGTGAAAATACGATTTTTTACCGCAAAAAAGATATGTAAACATGAGTTCATAGCTTATAATTTTGACAAATCATCAACTCTTTTTGAAACTTATCCATTTGTGATGTCCAATCTATTTAAAACGGCCGGTCTATTAAACCATTAGAATGTAACATCCATTATAATTATTTATTTTTATTTTAAAGAGAGTTCTACGAACTTATACAAGTTTTTGGTCTCTGCGGTTATTTGGATAACATTTACATCCTTCGATTCTTTGCTAACAAATGGCGACCACAATTGCAAGCACGACAATAGTCATCCCCAATAACATCAAACATATTTCTAATGTCTTTAAAATGCATATCAATTCTCTTCGTTCTTATCGAATCAACCATTTCCCCAACCTTGGATTCATTCCCTTCCGCACGAAACCGAGAAATCAGGGCACGCTCATTTATATCAACCTTCGGCCCTGTCCGTGCCATTCACCACTGTTTAAATACATTCTCTGCCGGTCTCGATACTTCTTTTTGGTATAAATTATGCAAAATAAGTCTACAAAGCGACAATATTTTTGTTCCGTTATTTTAAGCGTAATGGAGAAACTTATTATATAATAATTAGTTTCGAAAATTGATAATTTACATTTTTTTTTCAGAAAAAAATTAGTAAAATAACTTCTCAAGAATAGGTCAATAAAATAGTTCTAGGATTTTTTAATGAATTAATAGTATAACTGACGGTTTACAAATTACAGTATATCTTTTTTTAGCTAAATTCTCTTTTAAAATTAACAAGGTTAAAAAATGTAGAAATTAGGACAGATGACCGTTGTATAATAAATGTAATAATACCGAAACAAAAACAAAATCTCGGATTTGTTTCCTTAAACCTCAAATTAATATAACCGTTGTGATTGTGATATTATCAATTTCCTTTTTCTTTTAATTAACCTCTTAATTAATTTTGCTTATAAATATTAAAATTTACTCTTTCTCTCAACTCAACGCTTCTTCTCCGCTCTTCCTTTTGATCGAGAAATCAAAATTCTCTGTTTCTCACTTCTTCTTCTTAAACCCTAGAAATCAATTTCCTTAGTTCTTTCTCTTGTCGACCCACAAAGCATAACCCTCTTCGCCTTCGATTCTCTGATTCATCGTTGGTGTAAAGCTTATACCTTTATAGCTTTTCTCTGGTTGATTTGTTGTTGTGAGATTCGGTTTGATGATCGAGATATGCAAACAGGGCGATCATAAAATGCTGAGGCTTGAGACGTGGTGGCGATCTAACCTCTGCTTTTGGTTCGTCTTCTTCTGGTTCGTCTTTGGGATCTAACCTCTGCTTTTGGTTCCTCTTCTTCTGGTTCGTGTTGGGATCTATGTACCTCTACTTCGTCCTCATGGTGGTGCTCTTGCTTCCTCTTTTCCCTTCACGGTACAGCTCTATCTCTTCTTGTTGTTGATGTCTTGTGTCTTACAAGTTGAGTTTATTGTGTTTTGATTCGATTTGTGTCTTCACTGAATCTCATAAGCGTCTATGTATATACGATTGATGGAAGCCAATGTCTGCCTTATGATTAACGTATTTGGTTAGTATTCTTCTCTTTGGTTTTGTAATGAGTATTCGTGCTTCTCTCTGTCTCCTTCTTATATGTTTTTTTGTGTATTCCAGTGTTAGAATTCCTCTTTTGCTTAACTGTTAGAGTTATATGTATGTGAGCGTTACAGTGTTAGCTATGGTTTTCTGACAAATCCATTGATCTGTAGACAAGGAAGTTTCAGACCTTTTGATAGGAGGAGGTTTGTTTGTTCTTGGTGAGCTATTAGTTTCTACTTCTCTGTTGTTGTTAATCTCTTGTTTTTGATTTTGGTTACTCTGTCTTTGCTGGTCTTTGATGTTGTTCTCTATTATCATGAAGATTTTTGATGATCATGTAGCATCAGCATTACTACATTCATAACCTGTCAGATTTGCGAGTTTCCATTAGCATTGTTTTATTTTAATTACTACTGAGCTCATGTTGCTTCTCGACCACATATAGAATTATTATTACCTGTCTGCAACATACACAACTGAATCTCATAGGTGTGTAAATGCAAGCCATTTTGTGTACTTTTTACTTCATCATCATACATGTTATAGCCTTGTGATTAACGTATTATATATATTATGGTGACTCAAGGTTCAGGGTGGAGACTCAAGGTTCGATGGTGACTCAAGGTTCGACCACGGATGGAGTCGCCTCGCCTCAGCCCTCAGGATACTTAAATATCACAGGTATATTTCAACTTTTCTAACTTAAAAAAAAAAATTAAAAAAAATTAAGAACAATTGAGTTTGATATAAAACTATACATAAAGAAAAAAAGATTTTATGTTTTTCATTTCTATTTTCCTGATTTACAACTAAATATCAAGGTTTTTAAAATCAAATTTCAAGCAAAAATAGTTTTAATGTTTAATGATTTTTTTGGGGTAAATTTAAGCGTTAAATTTTAATACGTTGAAAACAAACTGGGCCGAGCATCCAGTCCTTTTGTGGTCCGTCAGTGGTGTATAAGTTCAACATGCTATCACGTATTGTAAAAAATTTAATGCTTCGGTTTTAAGGTTTTTTATAATTTAAGTAAAGATATAATTTTTAAGTAAAGTTTTGATTTTGAACAACAACATACAAATTTTTTTTATTTTTTTTGAAATATAAGTGTTAAATTTAAATATGTTGAAAACAAACCGGACATAGCATCCAACTCTCTTTGTGATCCATACTGATTTGTATTATTCAATGGGAGTTGTTGATGTTTTCCAAGCTACATACTTATATAATTATTTATTGGCGCTGCATGATATTTTAAGTTTACAGGATATTTCCATGTTTTCCAAGCCCAACGTAACGTCTTTTATAAGATCATGTTCAATAATTAGCAAACGTAATAATTAGAAAGTTATTCCCATGAAAATAAAACAAATAAACTTAGAGAACATAACTGATTCAAAAGGTGAAGTAAGTTTAGACAAAGCTGTAGGAATTGTTTATCTTGCTTTCTAAATAAGCACTACACGAACATGAAAGAAAAATTATATGATGATGGATAACATGAAACACAAATATTAGTATTAAAATATAAATTTTTAATCATGATAGAAGCTAAGCTAATCGTTTTTCTCCTATGAAATTATGGAGGCTGAATACAAACGGTAGGGTTTGAAGTGAGGAGTTGTATTTTCGACGGACTTTTTAACGTTTGGTTTAAAATCGAAAACTTAAAAATTCTAAAAAGATCGGTTTAAACCAACAAAGCCGGCTTAAAAAATTTTCGATCTTAAAAGTTTTCGATCTTAAACATAAAAGTCGGCTTTTTGGAGACGAAATATATTTTTCATTAAGGGTAAAAAGGTAATCCGTTTTTGAGAGCGAACGTGAGGCTGCTGCATTTTCATTAAGGGTTAGATAAGTGTTACCACAAACAATTAGCAGAATATATAGTGACTTTGAATGGTCTGCGCTACACAGCCTGACAAATTTAAGGTTTTGAAAAAAAACAAAAAAAGATGGAGAAACCAAAAGAGAAGAAGAGAAAAGGCAACCGAAAAAGAAGAAAGCAATTGAAACTTACGTCGTCCTTTCCTAACGATCCAACCTCAGAAATACTCTTAAGGCTGCCTTCAAGATCTGTTTTGAGATTCCGTTGCGTATCGAAGCTATGGTCATCAATCACCACCGACTCATATTTCATCGGCTCTTTCGAGACTCGGTTCTTCTCAACACTGCGGCGGAGTCTTCTCGTATGCTATATCGCAGACGGCAAGCTCTTCGTTTCCTCAATATCTCAAGATAATCAGAACTCTTCTTACTCTTGTTCTTAGCCTATTTATCGTTACCATATGAAATTCCCACAAGGACGTTGTTACTTGCCCCCTACGGAATCTGTACATGGCTTGATCTGTTTTCAAGTATCAGGAGCCCCTGTAGTTTGGAACCCTAGCAAGAAAGAGTTATTAACCTTGCCCAAACCCGAAAAGAGTCGGTGTTATGTAAGAGTGTTTTTAAGATATGATCCGGTCGAAGGTAAACACAAAGTAATGTGCATACCTTATTTAAGCAGTTCTAGAGTGTGTCGTGTGTTAACATTGGGATCAGGTCAAGAATCATGGAGAACGGTCAAAACCAACCATAACCATTATTTGGACTACAATACTTTTGGTCGATGCATCAAGGGAGTTATATATTATGTTGTGAATATCTATCAAAAGGATGTTTGGGTTATAATAATCTTTGATGTTAGATTAGAAATATTTGGTATGATAGATTTGCCATCGGGTATTTATAGGGACATGTTGATAAGCTATGAGGGGAGGTTAGCTTTTGTTGATAACGACGAAACCGGACGGAAGAGCAAATTGTGGATTTTGGAGGATGCAGAGAAACAGAAATGGTCAAGTAAAGAGTTTCTTGAACCTTTAGTTTACCATTATTATGGTTTGGACCTAAAACTAAAAGGTGTCACTCATGCTGGTGAGCTTATTCATGTTCCAACCAGGTTTCACAAATCAGATTATGTTTTGTTTTGTGATCCTGTGAGACAAAGCTTTAGAAGATTCGAATTCAAAGGACTCGCAGATGAAGGACTTGGAAATTCACATGTGCTCCATTCTTTCCCGAATCACCTTTGAGAGTCTCATCTCTTTGTAACAGTTTGCTGTTTTTGTTTTGTTTTTTCCTTTGAACAATGACATTTTAATTTATTCAACTTTATGATTTTTATTTTGTTTTGTTTTGTTTTTGTCTTCTCAAACGTGGCCTCAGCCTTATCATTTGATTTCACAGATTTAGTGTAAGATTTCAAGGGAGTGTTGTAGACAGAGTAATCCCTCATGTTTTCGAGGATGGTTTTGAAGAACTTCTCCGCTTCTTCCAAACCAAGGATAGTATCAACCAGTTGAAGCCGAGCTGCATAGTCTTTCGAAAAAATATTAAAGACCTTTTGTTCACACATCCACTCCAATGCCTGACATATTACAAAAGTTCATATCAAATTCTGTATAGATAGACTTGCAAAAGAAAGATAATGTACGCATGCGAGTTCAAAGATAACCGACCCGAGAATCCGAACTGGCAGACTTAGTTCACTTGAAGATTAAAAAACATAAATTTGTTGGAATGAATACTCTTTAGCCAAAAGCTCCAAGATAGGGAATAAATATTATTCAAAATACAAGCCAAATACACAAAAAGACCATGAAGGGTGCTTACCGTTTCAGGTGGTCTAATCCTTTCAATCCTAATGATGTTTTTCGGAGGATCGAAAAAGTCGGCATAATATATTGGAACTCATCGGGATAATAGTTAGTACCTTGAATCTTTTTGCCCTCGCTTGAGATTAGTTAAACTTGTAAACAAATAGTTACTTACAACAAAACCCGAGCCAGAGCCATAAATGAAGCAGATCAGAGCCATAAAGGAAGAGTCAAAACTGTTCGACTAAGACTTAGTTTGGAGCAAAGGAAGAAGACCAACAAAATCTTCCTGAAAAATTTGGATGATTTTCGAGGACATGAGCACTTATTACATAGAGAAAACATTGTCACTTGTCAGGTTCAGCAAGATAGTGAAAATACTATTTTTTACCGCAAAAAGATATGTAAACATGAGCTCATAGCTTAAAATTCTGACAAATCATCAGCTCTTTTTGAAACTTATATTAGTCTTTATTAATTACAAGATCCATTTGTGATGTCTTATCTTTTTATAACGTCCGGTCTCTTAAACCATTAGAATGTAATCATCCATTATAATTATTTATTTTTATTTTAAAGAGAGTTCAACGTACTGATACAAGTTTTGGGTAACAATGGCGACCACAATTGCAAGCACGACAATAGTAATCCCCAATAACATCAAACATATTTCTAACGTCTCTAGAATGCATATCAATTCTCTTCGTTCTTATCGAATCAACCATTTCCTTAACCCTGGATTCATTCCCTTCCGCACGGAATCGAGAAATCAGCAAACCCGGCACGCTCATTTATATCAACCTTCGGCCCTGTCCGTGCCATTCGCCACTGTTTGTATACATTCTCTGCCGGTCTTGATACGTCTATTTGGTATAAAATATGCAAAATAAGTCGAAAAAGCGACAATATTTTTGTTCATTATTTTAAGCGTAATGAAGAAATTTATTATATAAAACTTGGTTTTGAAAATTGATAATTTACATTTTTTCATAAAACAATTAGTAAAATAACTCCTCTAGGTCAATAAAATAGTTGTAGGATTTTTCAATGAATTAATAGTATAACTGACGGTTTACAAATTATATCTTTTTAGCTAAATTCTCTTTTAAAATTAACAAGGTTCAAAAATGTTGAAATTAGGAAAGATGACCGTTGTATAATAAATGTAAAATAATACCGAAACAAAAACAAAATCTCATATTGATTTCCTTAAACTCATATTAATATAACCGTTATGATTGAGATAATTATTAATTTCCTTTTCTTTTGATTAACCTCTTAATTAATTTTGCTTTATAAATATTAATATATACTTCTCTCTCTCAACTCAATGCTTTTTCTTCTACGTTCTTCCGTATTAAACGATCGAGAAATCAAAATTCTCTGTTTCTCTCAACTCAACGCTTCTTCTCCGTTCTTTCTTCTTCTTCTTCTTCTTCTTCGAAACCCTACAAATCAATGTCCTTAGTTCGTTCTCTGGTCGAACCACAAAGCATAACCCTCATCGCCTTCGATTCTCTGATTCAACGTCGGTGTAAAGCTTCTACCTTTATAGCTTTTCTCTGGTTGATTTGTTGTTGTGAGATTCGTTTTAATGAATGATGAGGCTTGAGACATCGGCTTTTGGTTCCTCTTCTTCTGGTTCGTCTTTGGGATCTAACCTCTGCTTTTGGTTCCTCTTCTTCTGGTTCGTCTTTGGGATCTATCTAACCTCTGCTTCGTCCTCATGGTGGTGCTCTTGCTTCCTCTTTTCCCTTCAAGGTACCGCTCTATCTCTTCTTGTTCCTCTGTCTGCATATGGTCTTGTTGTTGATGTCTTGTCTCTTACAAGTTGAGAACTTTTATCCAATTTTAGGAGTATTTGTGGTTTATGATTTACGTATTTGGTTAGTATTCCTCTCTTTGGTTTTGTAATGAGTATTCGTGCTTCTCTCTGTCTCCTTCTTATATGATTTTTTGTGTATTCCTGTGTTATAATTCCTCTTTTGCTTAACTGTCAGTGTTAGCTATGGTTTTCTGACATTAACTATTACAAATCCATTGATTTGTAGACAAGGAAGTTTCAGACCTTTTGATAGGAGGAGGTTTGTTTGTTCTTGGTGAGCTATTAGTTTCTACTTCTCTGTTGTTGTTAATCTCTTGTTTTTGATTTTGGTTACTCTGTCTTTGATGTTGTTCTCTATTATCATGAAGATTTGGTGATCATGTAGCATCAGCATTACTACGTTTATAACCGAGGTATACTGATCTGATTTGCGAGTTTCCATTGGCATTGTTTTATTTTATTACTACTGAGCTCATGTTGTTTCTCGACCACACATAGAATTATTATTACCTGTCTGCAACTTACAAGAACTGAATCTCATAGGTGTGTATACGATGTTGGATCGATGAAAATGCAAGCCATTTTGTGTACTTTTTAGTTCATCAAACATGTGTTAGTCTTTGTGATTCACGTATTATATATATTATTCATCTCTTTGTTTTGAACTGAGTGTATGATTTTGTGTATTCAGTAGTCTTTGATAATGAAGATTTGTACTTGATTATGTTTTAGTTTCAGGGTGGAGAGTCAAGGTTCTATGGTGATCTCCATCGATCCTCTGTTTTCTTCAGTCATTAGAGACTAGGAGAATATTTCTAAGAGGATTTATATATATATTGAAGGAGGAACAGAGGTATTATATTAGCAGGTTCGTGTGATAGTTGTCTTTAGTTTTATCAAATTAATTTGAATTTTTGACGATTATGAAATGCGCTGATGGGTTTGTTTTCTATTACGTTTAGCAAACTTCAGAAACCTCCACGGACTGAGTCACCTCATCCCTCAGGATACTTAAATATCACAGGTATATCTCAACTTTTCTAACTTAAAAAAAAAAATCAATTAAGAGCAACTGATTTTGATTTAAAAATATACATAAAGAAGAAAAGATTTTATGTTATTTCATTTCTATTTTCCTGATTTACAACTAAATATCAAGGTTTTTTAATCAAATTTCAAGCAAAAATAGTTTTACTTTTTTTTGTGTGGTTAAATCTAAGTGTTAAATTTTAATACGTTGAAAACAAACTGGGCCGAGCATCCAGTCCCTTTGTGGTCCGTCAGTGGTGTATAAGTTCAACATGCTATCACGTATTGTAAAAAAATTTAACTCTTAGGTTTAAGGTTTCTTTTATAATTTAAGTAAAGTTATAATTTTTAAGTAAAGTTTTGCTTTTTAACAACAACATACAAAATGTTTTTATTTTTAAAGAATTTAAGTGTTAAATGTAAATACGTTGAAAACAAACCGGATCCAGCATCAAACTCTCTTTATGGTCCATACTGATTTATGTTATACAACTATCTTTGTTGATGTTTTCCAAGTTATATACTTATATAATTATTTATTGGCGTCAAGTCCAACTTAACGTCTTTTATAAGATCATCTTCAATAATTAGCAAATGTAATAATTAGAAGAAAAAAAGTTAATCCAAATTTACCAAAATTGAAAAAAAAAATTAAAGAATATAATTGATTTAAAAGGTGAAGTAAGGTTAGACAAAGCTGTAGGAATTTTTTACCTTGCTTTCTAAATAAGCACTACACGAAGAGGAAAGAAAAATTATATGATGATGACTAACATGAAGCACAAAGATTAGTATTCAAATATAATTTTGTAAACATGATAGGCTATAATAAGCTAATCGTTTTTCTCTCTATGGAGTTATGGAGGCTGAACAAAATTGTAGTATTTATTGAATTAAATGACATATTTTTAGGGTTTCAAGTAAGGAGGTGTATTTTCGATGGATTTTTTACGTTAGCTTACTCTTAGAAAGGTACTGAATCTTTAAGAAAAGTACCTGAATCTCCTTTGTTGCTCTTACTCTTTTTATATTTAGTTTCTCAAACTGCTTCTTTTGGATCCTTTAACCCTTAAAGTTTAGCTTATGATGCTGTATAACCACTGATTTCGAATAAACCTGGGATTTTGCTTTGGCGTTTCTCTGCTTAGAAGCTTTGAACAAGTAGTGTAAATGTTTTTAAGGGTAAACAGCTTCTAACAATCTATCAAATGAAAGCTTGTGTTTGCTAAAATTAAAAGCTAGTTTCGTTCTCTTCTCATTGTATTTCTCCCAATTCTAATCTGATCATCATGACGTGTTAGATAAATATATTTGCAGCATTCTCAAAAGCATTCCCCATTTGTGTCTAACTATGTGGATGCTTTTGTGTGTCTAGATTTGATCTGTGTTTGTACTCTAATACCCTGTGATTTCAATTAAAAGGTGTATCTGATACTCGATGAATTCATTCTTGCTGGGGAGTTCCAAGAAACAAGCAAAAGGGTATGGATTTTTGTTTTAAGCTTTCCTCTTTCACTCAAACATTCCTTTGCTCAACCGCTAAACTTTTATATGCTGGCAACAAATTTATACGTGCAGGCGATCATCGAAAGGATGTCAGAACTCGAGAAGTTGGAGTAATGATGGTTAATGCGCGCTAGTCCATCTGTTTTTCTCTTTTTCTTTCTTGGCCTGTCTGGAGCTAAGCGATGCTTTGATGAGTTGAAGACAATGTTGGTGTTAAGATTGTGAATGATATAGGGATGATTCTGCTGTTTTCATTCATCCAAAATTTGTTTATCTTTGATTTTCGTTTCAACTAGTGAGGTTACTATTTATCGTATTATTTCATTAAAATAATGTTTTAAATGGTTTAATGTGTCAACTAGTAACTCTAATCCACTCTACTACTCATTTTCATTATTCAAATCAAAAATAATTTATTTTCAATATTTTTAGGTTCATAACCATTAATTTATTTAATTGTAATTGTGTTTGATTAAACAAAAATCATTTTTAACTAATTTACTATAAATATTTGAAGAGAATTTTTGAGAAATACCCTTTTTGGTGTATCCCTTTTTAAAAATACCCCTTTTTCAATCAATTTTCAAAAATACCCCTTTTCAAATATGAAAAATTATAAACTTTTATATGGTTGATAAGGTACATCAAGATCATCATTAATATTGGGAGACTAAATCCAAATATTTAGAAGATTTTAAAAGGTTCTAAACGGCATTTATATGGTTTTTATAAGGTTTTTAAAAGGTTTACAAAGTTTTTCTAAGCTTTTTATATGATTTTCAAAAGGTATTTATACGGTACTTATGAAATATATATATAAATTTACACACATATGAAGATCATTTGTGTCTATAAATATAAGTTTACACATATTTTTTTGATAAATTTCAAAATTTATAGTGACTTTTTGATAAAATTAGAAAGAGGGGTATTTTTTAAAAGTGGTATTGGAATCAGGATATTTTTGAAATTCCCCCTTATTTGAATCATATAAATACTTTTATTTCATATTTTAAATAAACATTATTTGATATGGTAAGAAAATATAAAATTTCGTTTATAATATTATCTATATCATAATCATCAAATAATTGCAACCGTATTTAACCGTAATTGTATATAACCGTAACCGTTTTAACCTTATATATAAAGGTTAAGATTATGGTTTAAAAAAATTTATAACCGTAATCGATGGTTAATAAATCGTAACCGTGATAATCGTAACCGTGGTCATGCCTAGTGTAATGGAGAAATTTATTATATAAAACTAGGTCTGATAATTTACATTTTTTTTTCATAAAAACTATTAGTAAAATAACTCCTCAAGAATAGGTGAATAAAATAGTTCTAGGATTTTTCAATCTATTAATAGTATATAAGTAACGGTTTAAACATATATCTTTAATTTTCGCTAAATTCTCTTTTAAAATTAACAAGATTCAAAAATGTTTTTACACATTGAAATTAAGTTGTTACCGTTGTGAGGAAGAAAATTAACAAAAACAAAATCTCGATATTGATTTCCTTAAACTCAAATTAATATAACCGTTATGATTGAGATATTATCAATTTCCTTTTCTTTTTAAACCTCTTAATGAATTTTGCTTAAAATATTAATATATACTCTCTCTCTCAACTCAACGCTTCTTCTTCTTCTTCGTTCTTCCGTTTTGGTCGAGAAATCAAAAGTCTTGTCAAACAACAAAGTATATCCCTCTTCGCCTTCGATTCTCTGATTCATCGTTGGCGTAAAGCTTATACCTTTTTGGTTCCTCTTCTTCTGGTTCGTCTTTGGCATCTAACCTCGGCTTTTGGTTCCTCTTCTTCTGGTTCGTCTTTGGGATCTAACCTCTGTTTTTAAATCAGATTTTAAGCAAAAATAGTTTTAATTTTTAATATTTTTTTTGGTTAAATCTAAGTGTTAAATTTGAATACGTTGAAAACAAACTGGGTCGAGCATCCAGTCCTTTTGTGGTCCGTTAGTGGTGTATAAGTTCAACATGTTATCACGTATGGTAAAAGATTTAACGCTTAGGTTTTAAGGTTTTTTATAATTTAAGTAAAGTTATAATTTTGAAGTAAAGTTTTGATTTTGAACAACAACATACAAAATGTTTTTATTTTTTTTGAAATATAAATGTTAAATTTAAATATGTTGAAAACAAACTGGACCACTCTCTTTGTGGTCCACACTAATTTGTGTTATTTCAATGGTATTTGTTGATGTTTTCCAAACTACATACTTATATAATTATTTATTGGCCCCGCATGATATTTTAAGTTTACATGTTATTTCCATATTTTCCAAGTCCAACTTAACGTCTTTTATAATATCATCTTCAATACTTAGCAAACGTAATGATTAGAAAGTTATCCCAATGAAAATAAAACAAATAAACTTAGAGAATATAACTGATTCAAAAGGTGAAGTAAGGTTAGACAAAGATGTAGGAATTGTTTATATTGCTTTCTAAATAAGCACTACACGAACATTGAAGAAAAATTATATGATGATGAATAACATGAAACACAAAGATTAGTATTAAAATATAAAATTTTAATTATGATAGAAGCTAAGCTAATCGTTTTTCTCTCTATTGAATTATGGAGGCTGAATACAAACGGTAGGGTTTGAAGTAAGGAGTTGTATTTTCGACGGAATTTTTTATGTTTGGTTTAAAATCGAAAACTTAAAAATTCTAAAAAATTGGTTTAAACCAACAAAGCCGTCTTAAAAAGTTTTCGATCTTAAAAGTTTTCGATCTTAAACATAAAAGTCGGCTTTTTGGAGAAGAAAAATATTTTTCATTAAGGGTAAAAAGGTAATCCGTTTTTGAGAGCGAACGTGAGCCTGCTGACTACTGTTTTAATATATTAGATAAGTGTTACCACAAACTATTAGCAGAATACAGTAAAGCCTCTATAAATTAATACTCTATAAATTAATAAACACTATAAATTAATAAATTTTGCTGGTCCCAAGTCGGGGCATTGTAAAAATTACCTAAATTCGATAAGATAATAAAATAATAATTTTTTTGACATCCCTATGTAAAATATAGTCCCAATAATATCATAAATTAATAATCAATATATATATATATATAAGTAGATATGTTAAAATATGCTTTTACCTTTTTTTTTTAAATGAATTTTTCTCCTAGACCTCATCTCTATAAATAATACTTATGTTACATTTTTAAATTATAATTTTAGAATATACTCCATAACCTCACAAAATAACGAAACTTTTTTTATGTTTTCTATTTATAGAAACGCATCATATTCATTTTTTTGTTTTGTTTTATAGGACGTTAAAAGATAACAATTGAGGTTTTAATCATATATTTGATTTTTTTGTATTTAACTGTATATAAATATATATTTTTTAAATTTATTGTTAAATTATTTTTCTAAATATAGAACTGAATTCTAAACTACAAAGATTCATAAAATTTTAAAACGAATCTTATTTTTTAAAATTGTCCCAACTCATATTTTCAAAAAACTTTACGAGTTAATAATTATTAATTTATAGTGTAAATTAATAATTACTAATTTATAGATAAATTAATATCACTATAAATTAATAAAATCTTGTGGTCCCGACATTATAAATTTATAGAGGTTTTACTGTATATAGTGACTTTGAATGGTCTGCGCTAGGAAAATGGGTTTTTTCATACCTCGACTATTTAGGTATGTTAATTTCATACAGTTGACTTGTCGTTGTGCTATATCATACCTGAGCTTATTGTAAATTTGAATTTAGTACCTGCAGATTTCATTTCGTGCCGAATAATACAAAAACGTGTTAAATGTGTAACACTGTTAACTGGATTCCACTTCAGATGACACGTCATCAATCGAACACGTCATCAATCGATTGATGACGTGGTAAAACGACGTCGTTTTGGTAGCTTAGATAGTAATGAAAAATATTCACGATAGCAAGGCTCGAACCTTTGACTAACCACTTCTATACTAACTACATAACCACTAGGCCATTAACACTTAATTGGTATGAATGAACAACACATTAATATGTAGTGTTTCGTATGTCTTATTCAATAATAGATAAACCAAATTTGGGAAAAATGTCATAAAAATCCTGAACTTTCAAATTTGGGACGATTTAATCCCGAACTTTAAAGAAGTTATTTTAATCACAAAGTTTTGTTGACTTTTCCGTAAAATAGCTAAGTTTTGTTGACTTAGCCGATTTAAACACGACGTTTAGTTTCTCTTAAAATTGCAAAGACATGGTTAACTATCCGTGAGTTGCTTCCGTTTTAAACCACAAAACGACGTTGTTTAACAAACTGAAGAAACTAAATCTCAAAATCGATTCATAATTCACAAATCTAACTCCCTAACCCTAAAAAAATCCACAAATTCTCTTTACTTTTTGTTGAATTGTTGCCATAGCGAGGATCCATAGAGGAAGAAAACGACTTCCAACGTCGTTTTGTCGTCTAAGAAACATGGTCATCTAGGCTAAACAGAAGCAGCCTAATTTGATTTGGTCGTCATTTACCCAAATCAATTGTCTAAACATATTTTATTAAATCACAAGCCTAATTTAATTTAATTTCTTCCATCAGTCTTTCACAACCTAAAATTTTCCGCCAAAAACGTGATTCCATATTTTCCCGCCAAAAAACGTGGTTCCATATTTTCCAAAAAAAAACGTGATTCCATATTATCTCGCCAAAAAACGTGATTCTAATATACAACACATAGAGATTTAAAGAGAAGATGAAGAGAAACAGCTGAGTGATTGAATAGTGTGAACTCATTTATTTCTCCGCATCTTCATTTTTAGAAGTTCACACTATTAAGATTTATTTCCTTCTTCTGTAAATAGATGACATCTATGTATTATACAAAGACCACCCCTCGGTGAGTTAACTGACGGGTTGGGTGTTTTAAAAAGAAAATAATAATAATAAATTAAGATTTTAGACACTATCATTTTTTATAGTGTCATTCCTATATACACTAAGAGTAAGTTGGTTTAGTTATGAATATATATATATATATATATGTATAAATTTTAGATTTAGTTATCTATTTGGTTCGCGTAACAATTTTCAAGAATTTGGTATTATTTGCTCTAAACTTAGTTAAAAAAAAATTCTTAATTTTTTTTGACATGTGTCATGTCATCTAAGTCAACATAATTTGTACATATTCTGACTAAGCAAACATTGTACATATGTCATCTGACTCGTCATAGTTGATCATTATCAATTTGGTTAATGTAATGTCGATTTCGTCATAAATTTGATAGCTCATGTAGTTTATTTGAAAAATATTTAGTTTGGGTTGAAATTGGCACGCATTAAAGTTGAGGTATAAAACGACACTTTTGAAATTCTACAAATTGAAATCTGCTCTTTACACATTGCTTACATCATTACATATGTACTCATACTGTTGGGAGTGAATTTACAACTACTAATTATATGATACCGTTGATTTGTACTGATTACTAAAGAAAGAGTTTTATCCGCTTTTAAAATTACTTTCTCGCTACTTCCTTATCTTTTTCTTACCACCATCTTCAATAATAATACAACTATATTTAGGTTTAACTGTATTCTAAAACACAAAACAGTACAAAGCCCATTACACATAAGTGAGCTTAATTAATTACATGGTGCAATGGTCTTAATTAAGAAGCTTACGTTTCAGTCTGACTTTAGCACATTCAACTTTCACGATATATCACTGTTTAAGACCATCATCGTAGGATATATGGGTAAAGGCATTTTTAACGAGAAAAATATCATTTAATTCACGAACTTTCGAATTTAAACTATTTAAATCACGAATTTTCTATATGGTCATTCAAAACATGAACTTTTCGTTGACTTAATTTTTAAAACATTATTTTTTGTTGACTAAACTAAAATAAACATCATATCCTCAAATTCTTTTTAAATATTTCATTTATATCAATACAATTTTACGTTTCAAATAGTGGTCAGAAACACACCAAATAATAAGAAAAAGGAGACACATTTAGTTTTTGTTCAAAATTCCTTTAAACTGAATTTTATACGTTAAGTTGAGATTGGTTATCGTAGTTTAATTGATAGTGCTTCAATTTCGTGGACAACCTCTTGTGGACTCCTTGTCCTCTTGTCAGTTCAAAGAGTTTCTATTCTAATATCTTTAAGTTGTTTAATATTTTTGTTGTTGTTTTGAATCAAATATAAAGTAATGAAGGTAATGAATTTGAAATATGCCATAGAAAATACCCTTGATTAAAAAATCGTTAGGAGCTATTCTTGTATTTTCAAAATACTCATCAACTTAAAACCAAATGTAATAGTAGTAAGCAACATTATGAATACAATTTGTTTTCTCTATTCGAGTTTATGATTCTCTATTAATAAAATATAATAAAAAGTATACAATAGTTCTATAACATGAGTTAGATAGGAAAATATAATATTTTTCTCAGATTTTATTTAGAACTTTTTTTTTTTTGAAGATTTTTTTTTTATAACTCATAAGTGATCCCAAAGGCTTTCTAGGCCCAAAGACTAATCTTCTGGGGCCGGAGGAAACCATGTTAAATCTCGAACCTCCGTGGCCAATGCTACTCGAACCCAGGTGATACGTCGTGGAAAAGAATGTTTGATACGTCGTGGCTTGTACGCGCATGTTTGAGCGCGTGAGTTTTCATTTAAAGACTAAATTTTGTACATATAGAATGTAATTTCGAGATTCCACCAAAAAAAGGATGTAATCTATATATACAAAATATTTTTATTTATTTCTAAAATATTAAGATAAGTCTTAGAGAAAATTTGAATTAAATTTTCTAAATATTTAATTGAAAAAAAAAAATGTATATCAAAGATAAGAGTGAACTTAACCTATACTTGACCCAATCCATCTATAAATATGGAGTAGAGTAGTGGACAAGAAGAGCAACACAACACCACCAAAAACATCTCTCTAAATTTAAGAAATGGCTCCTCGTCAGAAGAGAGAGATCAAATTCATCGAGAACGAAAGATCAAGGCTATCTACTTTTCGTAGACGTCAATGTAGCATTTTCAAGAAGGCTGATGAACTCTCAAAGATACCTGATGTTGAAGTTTGCGTTCTCCTCGTCTCACCCACTAATATACCGCATACGTTCGGTAAACCAAGCCTCATCAAAAATGTTGAACGTAATCTCATGAAAGAATTGGAACAACTCGAAATGCATGAGGAGGTATGTGTAACCCATTAGTTATCATATATATGTTATTATTATTATTTCTTATGTTTATAATTATTTTGTAAATTTTAGTTGTTGAGGAAGAGGAACCAAGAAGAACTTGAGAAGTCCAAGATGATGGAGAAAGTAGAATTGGAGGACTTGGTTGCTTTCAAGGAGAAACTGGAGGCCCTTCAAGCAGATCGAAAGAGGAGACATGAAGAGATGAAGGCTTCGGCTTCTCTCTTGATGCTCTCAGAGGAGACAACGAATAAGAAGATGAAGATTGAGGCAGATCCAAGGGAAAAATATGAACTTCGGCCTAGAATTCCTCGGAACTATGTCGAATAGACAAACATTTCGGAACTATGTTTTTAATTTCAAGAAGTTTATGGAACAATTTTGGTTGTTGTAATTGAAGGACGTTGTGTGTTCTTCATCTCTTTTGTCTTTTTTACAAGGATTTTCATAAGTCCCTTTTCAATAATGATACAAGTTTTTTTTAATAATAATTTACAATATATGTCGTTATATATTGTTAGGAAATTTTGGCATAAATTGTCCCATGAGTTTACAGATGATAAATACAAGAAAAATTTGCACACAAACACCGTATGTGTCTTTCATATAACCATATGACATCGTTTTTGTCCGGAGCACCGTTTTTGCTTGTGATTTAACAATTATACCCTTCTAACTAATACTATTTTGTCAACTGAACTCTCGTTAGTTTTGTGTTTTCCTTTTAATAAATTTACTATATATATTTTTTTTTACCATCGTCCGAACTCAATTATAACAAGATTTTATCTCCTCAATTACCAAAAGCCCTACCTCCTCCATATTCACTCTCTCTCCGCCCCTCTTTCTAAACGGCGGACTTATAGTTGGAACTTCCCAAATCCTCCTCTCTGTAAACACACCATCGCTAGATTTTTCTAGCCCTCCTTCTATTCGAGTTGGAAATTCAACCTCTTTATTCGTTCTCCCTACATTTCGCGTTATACCCAACCCCAGCCGCCGTGTACTATGCAACAGTCGGGACAACGATGAAAGGTACCCACTGTATAACTAGTTTTTTCAAAACCTCGATCTGTTCCCCCTCGGCTTCCAACGCACTTCGGGTTACAGATAATGCAGATGAACCCACCCCAGATGAACACCTTTCTTCTCCAAAAAAGTCGTCGGAATTGTCAATCCAACCATGTGTTGAAGTGTTGTTTTGTGGACAAGCCTTAGCAAACGTAGCTTTTGTGGTCATATAATCGTGGACTTCAGTTTTGTGGATTGCACTTCTTGGATAAAACGAGTTTTACAGATCAAATGTCATATTTTGGTTGATTTTGAAATTTGTCTTGGATGGTTTATAGTTAGAAATGCATGTGCAGTGTCATAGTAGTGGGAATGTGTTTCTCTGCCCACGTTTCATGTTCTTGGGAGTTTGTTACGTTTTGTGTATTTTTAACCAACTAGTCTATTGTAGAATTGATATGAAAGAAATATTGTCTTAAAAGTTGAAAACTGAATATTAGTTTTCTAGTTTATTTGAAAAATGTTTTCATACCATGTAAAATGTGTTAGAGTTGAATAAAGAAGATTATGTATGGTCAAAGTGTTATGAATAAAGATGGTAAGTAGCATCCGCATGTTAATTTGTGAATGTGGTATGTGGTGTTTACGTGGATGTTGTATTTATGGATGGCTATGTGATCCTTTGAATGTCAAAAATTAAAACAAGAAATCAGCTGAACCACTTGAGGTTAGTTGCTCAGTTAAAAGGAGCCGTGGACAATTCAAAGACAAGCTTGGTTTTGGTTCAGGTTGCTCAGCTCTTCTTCTGCCTATAGTGCCTAGAACAGTCCCAATGTATAATTCAGCTTTTCATAATCAGAAACTCTATGAATGAATAGAATCGCCTACTATGTAATGTAAATTGGTTCATTACCAGTTTGGTAAAAAAAAACATGAATTGCTCCAAGATTCGCATATACCTTATTTTGAAGTTAAAGTGAGCAGTACGACACAAAAGCCATCTAAATTTTAGATGCAACACCCAAACCCTATGATCACTTCGCCACAAATTTGAACCTACATGAAACGACTTGATCATTAATTAGTTACATGTTATTTTTGTGTTAATTTTACACATGTTCTGCATTTGTATCTCATTTTATAGAATGCGTTTAGATACAATGTTGTGTTACTCAATATTGTATAATACAAAAACAGGAATCTCTTAACAAACTGGATGATGCATATGATCCAAAAAGAAGCTTTTAGAGGACATGAGCATTGATAAAATAGCAAATAGTAAAAGCGGCCAGTACAATATTTTCAATGGAAATATAATGTATAAGAAAAAGCCGATAAAGAGTAAAAAAAACATGTTCAATTTGAACAGTTCCCCGCGAAATCTCGAGAGCTCATAACCTACTAAATGTAATGAATCTCCATAAAAATGTAATGAGAAAATAAGTGTAACAGCCGTGGGGATTTTATCTAGTGACTACATAATAGCAAAGCGAACCAAACATAATGGGGTGCTTTAGAACGAGATACAAACAAAATGGCACACATATAATAGGATGCTCTCTAAGGAGCCACACATTGCAACCAACAATGTAACCCACAATTACAAGAAGGCCGCCACTAAACACCAAAACAGTCGACCATAATTTTAGCGTCAATAAATGCATCCCAATTATCTTTCTTATTGTCGAATCAGCCAATTCCACAACCTTGGATCTATTCCCTTCCGCACTAAACCGAGAAATCAGCAAATTCGGTATTCTAATATCTAGCTCAGTTCCTACCGGTTTCCACTCTTCAAATAACTTCTCTGCTCCTTGTAAATCGTTAATCTCCAACAAATAGCTTATCCTACTTAGACATTCATCATCCATCATCTTTCCTCTCTTCTTAATATGATTCAATACAGAGTACATACCTCCTTTATAACTCCTGCATAAACTCAAAACACCTGTATTATTGTCCATATTCACATTGTTCTCCATCGCTTCACGTTCAAGCTTCTTGACCATATGTTTTTTATTGACCCGACCGTAGAGACTAATCATCGATTTGAACGGGGAAGGTTTCAAGAGGAAACCAAGATCTCTCATCTTCTCAAATGTGGCCTCAGCTTTATCTAGTGTTTTCGGAGATTTAGCATAACATGTCAAGAGACTGTCATAGACAGAGTAATCCCTCATGTTTTCGGGTATGGTTTTGAAAAACTTCTCCGTTTCTTCTAAACCATGCACCATATCAACCAGTTGAAGCCGATCTGCATAGTCTTTCGAAAAAATATTAAAGACCTTTTCTTCACACATCCACTCCGATGCCTGACATATTACAAAAGTTCATATCAAATTCTGTATAGATAGAAACTTGCAAAAGAAAGATAACGTACGTACGTATGCGAGTTCAAAGTTTGAAATAATTAAGTAATTACCTCAAGTGCATAACGAAACTGACCAAAATCATGAAAATCCTTTATGACACCTCTGACGTAAGACGGCATCACTTGATCCCCTTGGTCCCGACGCCATCTTTCTAGATGCGCCTTCATAGCCGATACGGTTTGGTAGGTGCGACGAGTACTCAAACAGTTTTTGATACCATAATTAGCGAGAATACGCCTAGACTGTTGTTGAAGGATCCTCGCTCTTATCATCTCTAGAGATATGGTGAAGACTTACTAGGGTTTACGTAATTTTGTTCTGAGGGGTTAAACTGAATATTTAAACGATGCAAGTATAGATTTTGCTTGTAGAACAGGTAACAAACAAAACCGACTGTGTTTTTTATATGGGCTTTGGTCCGAATCTTTTTAAGATAGCCTTTCTCTTTTGTTGGCAAACTGACTCATAGTTTCATACAAGTATATAATGTAACATAAATTATTATTTATACAATTTATATAGTCAAAAATTATTGTATTACTAGAAGTTGTACATGGCCATGATGAGATTAGGCCAGTCTCTTCTCATTGATCTTATACGGAATGATTCAGAGCCTTAAATTACAAACATAGACATTAAAACAGGTGATAGAAAAAATGTAGCATGGTTAAACTAGATCTTTTATTTGAAAACAAACAAATATAATCAGTTTGGATCTCTCTCTCTCTCTCACTAAATTAACATAACACTCTCTATGTAATGCAAGAAAGTAAATACTTTATAAAAACCACAAAACTTATGCTTGGTGTTTCCTTCGAGCTTAGCACTTCTAACCTTTCTGCTTTTGAGATCCAAGAAGTAAATTACAACAAAATCTTCAAACTTATTGGGTGCAAAGATAATCTCTCCCATATCAGAAGTTCCCAAGATTTCTAAACGTTCATAGAATTTACAAGTAACACCAGTATCAATAGATATGTGTTGTTCTTTTGACCATAGTTGTTTCTTGGCGTCCTCTAAAACCCACAAATTGAAATCGTGATAATTAGGGAATAATCTAGAGACAACAGCTACTTTTCCATGGTAGTTTCATTAAACGATTTAAGGCCCTCCGGTCTCCGGATATACAGACACAATTTCCAAACTTTCAAACATCAAATCAAATCTCACCAAGAGTGTCTCATCCACGGTCCCATTACTAGTGGAAGCACTGTAATATAAAACACCGTCTATGCACACATAGATGGTTCCAGGATAGTGAGGAGTGCTGCATTGGATCATTCTCCATGAACAATTCTGAGTTCCCAATGTGAGAACCTTATGTCCACAAAACGGTATAGCAATGGTCAAACACAACACTTTATGTTGTGCATGGATTGGTTCATAACCTAGAAAGCTTTTAATGATAGTTTCACTTGATTCCACAACGGGTAAGGTTATAGACTTACCTATGCTTGGATTACATATGACTTGTTCTTGCCCATATAAAAAGCTAATCAACCCATGGACGTAGGTAGGATTTTGGTATCGCATTTGCTTCAAGTGACATACCATACTTGATACAAAATTATATGCTTTTAGGTTTAGGTTCCTCGTTTACAACTTCAATAATGTTTTGAACCAGTGAGTTTTGCTCATACAGTGGAGTTGTTTTGGAGAAAAAGTACCAATGTTCTTGATAACCCTTTACTTGGTCTTTGAAAGCCAATAGGAGGCTAGGCTGCTTATTCTGTATGGGTGAATGAAACGAGAAGGCTCTGATAAAATCTTGACTGCGGATGATTTTGGTCCATAACTTCGATACGCAAACGAACCTGGTTAAGGATTTTGCGGGCAACTTTATGAAGATCTCGATCAACAAGTCAACTGGAATTGAATCCATAGGTTGCTGATTTTTCAACTCTGCTTTGTCTTCTCAAGACCTAATAATATATTTCCCTTGAACTTTAAGATATAAGAAAAAAAAATTATTTATAAAAGAAATGTTTCACTTTCACCCTCTTGGCATTTGTCATCTTTTTATTTATTAAAAACTGTATTTTAGTTACATAATTAATTAAAAGGCCAAAGAAATCACACCACTATCAAATTAAAATTTTCAATATTTATATAATTAAATGAAAAAATTAATCATTCCTGATTTCACTACACCCTTGAAAATCAGTTATTGTATATTTAGGTTTTTTTTTGGGAAAACAAAACTTTTGCGGTAATTTTGAAAAAATAAATTAATGTAATGTTATTTTTGGTGAAAAACTTAGTAGGTATTCGGAGGAATTTCTCTAAACTAAATAATTAAAACAAAAATATATCATAATAAATAAATTATTGATCACTATTAATCAATTTATATTTTAGATAAATTTCTTTAATTTTGCAAACCCTCTTCGAGAAGACTTCAAAATCAAATGCCTAGATCTTTATTATTGTTGAGGAGTAGTTTTTAATCATGGAAATATATTAGGGTTTTTACTTTTTAGGAGTCAAAGAAGAGAAACGACTTCACATAGCATTATTTACATATCCCTTAAAAAATGTGAAAATTATCTATTTTTTTATATACAAATTTTAAATCAATAAATATCAATTTTTTTTTATAAAAGGTCAAAAGCAACACAACATTAACAAATTAGGGTTTTGGACTACTAAAGATGGAGCAACATAATCGATCAGAATCCGAGTCTGATATTAGCGTCCAAGTTACTCCCACTTCTGCATTTGACTTTGCTCGAGGGTATGTTTTTGTTCGTCCCCTCTCCCTTTGTTGTTTCTCTATTGTGTGAATCATTGTGGCGACTTATGATGTATTGATCTGAAGGGTGAATTATATATAGATTGATCGTTTATAATGAGCATTGGAGATGATATAACTTTGGGGAATTTAAGAAAATTATTATCAATTATGTTATAGGTCACTAACGATACTAAGCTCAGTCTTATGATTGTTTTGTTGTTAAAGATACAAAAGAGGGATTGTTCCTACGAAAAAATCAACCAAAGTTGGATGGACTTCTGAAGATCTAACATTAGAGATACTCTTAAGGCTGCCTGAGAATTCTGTTGCGAGGTTTCGTTGTGTGTCGAAGCTTTGGTTATCAATCACCAAAGATCCATATTTCATCAAGTTGTTCGAAACCCCACAGCCGAGTCTTTTGGTTTGCTTTTTTGAACAAGAAAAGTTGTATGTTTCCTCGATTCCGCAACATCGGCATTCACTTCAGACTCCCAAAAGGTCTTACTCTTGTTCTCAGCCTATTTATCGTTATCATATGAAATATCCAACCCCAGCAGGACATAGTAACTTCCCCTCTACGGAATCTGTCCATGGCTTGATCTGCTTTAATGTATCAGCAACGCCAATAGTTTGGAACCCTAGCACGAGACAGATATTAACATTAACCAAACCGAGATTGAGCTGGAACGAGTTAACAATCTTTTTAGGATATGATCCGGTTGAAGGTAAACACAAAGTAATGTGCATGCCTCGAAAAAGAAGTTCTGATGTGTGTCGGGTTTTAACATTGGGATCAGCTCAAGAATCATGGAGAACCGTAAAAACTTACCATACTCATCGTTCTAATTATCATACTTCTGGTCGATGCATCAAGGGGGTTGTATATTATATAGCCTATGTTTATCATACGCATGTTTGGGTTATAATGAGCTTTGATGTTAGATCTGAAAAATTCGATATGTTGCACGTACCATCAGAGAATATTAGTAAGGATGTGTTCATGACTTATGAGGGTAAGTTAGCTTGTGTTGAAAGTTGTGTCACGTTAGATGGTAGACTCATCCAGAATTGGAAGCATGGTAATAGATTGTACATTTTGGAGGACGCAAAGAAACACAAGTGGTTTAGGAAAGATGTTCTTGCACCTGTTGGTGGTTGCTTTGATGATAGATTGAGAAACTATTTCCAACTAAAGGGTTACACTCATGATGGTGGGTTTGTTTACGTGTCATCCACGTTTCATGAGATGGATTATATTTTGTTTTGTGATCCAATTTAAAACAGCTTTAGAAGATTCGAACTTCAAGGAATCGCTGATGGAGTTTCAAACAGACGTATTTATGCTCTCCATGCTTTCCCGGATCACGTTGATAGTCAAATAACTTTATATTAGTAATTTAGTTTAATTTCTTGGTTTCTTTACCCCTTAATAAGAATGATCATTTAAACAATCTCTATATATATTGTAATCTTTGATTCTATTCTATCCCGTTTCATCTTCATCCCTTGCCACTTCCCTACTGCATTTTATAAATTCAACATCATCAACCGTTCAATACTGATGTATTTTTATTACTTTTTTTGGGACCTAGAAGTGAATTGCACCAAGATTACGCATATATACCTCGTTTCGAAGTTTAAGAGATCAACACGACATAAAAGCAGAGCTGACCATGAGGCCAAGCAAGCCAAGCTTTGGAGGAAACATAAAAAAAAAAAAAGAAAATTAACATATTTAATGATGTAAAAGAGGATAAAAATAAAAATGACAAAATGGTATATTTGCAAAAAGATATCTCAGAAAGGGAATTAAATTAGTCAAAATTTCTCTCTCTTTTTTTATTTTTTTTTGTGTCAACAGCTTTTATTAATAGACTCAATTGAGCCAAGAGTTGGGAACATTGTTTACATAGAGTCAAAATTTCTCATTATTAATTGGTAAGTTGCCTCTTTTTTTTTGAGTTCTTTGAATTAAAATGAAGAACTCTTATACATTTTTTGTTTTATATTTATTTTATAGTTTTTTACAATATCTTTTATCTATGAATTTTTTTTGTTTTTTTTTTTGTTTTTGTGAATCGTTATTTTATGCATAAAAATTTGCAAATTTCCAATTTTCCAAAAACATTACATATACTGGTAAAAATATGAAATTGATCTTCTTTTTTTTTAAAGAAAACCTAGAGTATTTGATGTATATAGGGATGTTAAAACGGGCTTAAATTTACAGGGCTAGCCCGGCTCGTTTTAATATTTTCGGGTTAAAGCCCTGTTTTAAAAAAAAAAAATATTTCGAGTTTAAAACGAGCCGATACAATATTAACGGGCTTAAAACGAGTTGGCCCAAAATATTTTTATTAGCTTAAAATTTTAAAAACGTCATCGTTTAGATAGGTTTTCCAAACTGAGAATCTCAGTTCTCTTCTTCTCAATCGACGAAGGCTGCTTCATCTCACAAAATTTTTGAGCTTCATCTCAATCGCCAAGGCTAAAGCTTCATCTCCCAGGTATAAATCTCATCTAAGATAATTGGGTTTTTGAAAATTTCTCTTTTGAGCTGTCTCCATGAATCTGATTTCCTTAAAAATCCCATCTTTTGAGCAGGAGAAAGAGAGAGAGAAGCAGCTTCGTTAAAGGTCAGTCTTCGTACTCGTGATTGTTTTTGGTATTAGTATTGATCGTGTATGTTTGCTTTTGGTACTCGTGATCGTGATTGTTTTGGTACTGTTCTTGCAAATAATTTACTTTGTACTGTTCATGTATATATAAAAGGTCAAAGGCAACACAGCCTCGATAAGTTAGGGTTTTGGATCGGACGACTAAAAATGAAGAAGCCACACAAAGAAAAGAACAAGAAAAGTCTCCAACAGAATGATTTGAATAATCGTTCAGAAACCGAGACTGATACCAGCGCCCAAGTTTCTCCTACTTCTGCAATTAACTTTGCTCGAGGGTATGTTTTTGTTGGTCCTCTCTCTCTCCCTGCTGTTTCTGAATTATGAAAATCATATTACGTTACTAACTATACTAAGCTCGATTTTATGATTGTGTTGTTGTTAAAGATACAAAAGAGGGATTGGTCCTAGGAAAAGAGCAACAAAAGTTGGATGGGGTACTTCTGAAGATCTAATCTCAGAGATACTCTCAAGGCTGCCTGAGAAATCTGTTGCGAGGTTTCGTTGTGTGTCGAAGCTTTGGTTATCAATCACCAAAGATCCATATTTCATCAAGTTGTTCGAAACTCGCTCCCCACAGCCAAGTCTTTTGGTTTGCTTCTTTGAAAACAGAAAGTTGTTTGTTGCCTCGATTCCACAACTTCGTCTTTTGATTGGTAAGTTGCCTTTTTTTTCTTTTTGTTTGACTTCTTTGAGTTAAAATGAAGAACTCTTATACATTTTTTTTGTTTTATTTTTATTTTATAGTTTTTACTATATCTTTTATCTATGACATTTTGATGTTTTTTCTTTTCTTTTTTGCTAATAGTTATTTTATAAATATTGCAAATTTCCAAATTTCCAAAAAAATTACATAGTATTATTTACGCTTCCCGTAAAATTGTGAAAATTATCTTCTTTTTTTAAAAACCAAAACCTAGAGTACTGGGGATATATATATATATATATATATATTAAGAAAAGGTCAAAAGCAACACAGCCTCGACAAATTAGGGTTTTGGATCGGACGACTAAAGATGAAGCCACACAAGAAAAAGAACAAGAAAAGTCTCCAACAGAAAGATTTGAATAATCGTTTAGAACCCGAAACTGATATCAGCACCCAAGTTACTCCTACTTCTGCAGTTAACTTTGCTCGAGGGTAAATCATTTTATAATTGCGTTCATGAGTTATGATACATATATGTGATTAGTCATTTGGTCGTTTATGAATTATGACCATTGGAGATGATCTAACTTTGTATATGTAATACGTTACTAACTATACTAAGCTTGATCTTATGATTGTTTTGTCTTTAAAGATACAAAAGAGCAAAAAAAGTTGGATGGACTTCTGAAGATCTAATCTCAGAGATACTCTTAAGGCTGCCTGAGAAATCTGTTGCGAGGTTTCGTTGTGTGTCAAAGCTTTGGTTATCAATCACCAAAGATCCATATTTCATCAAGCTGTTCGAAACTCGGTCCCCACAGCAAAGTCTTTTGGTTTGCTTCGTCGAAAATGAAAAGTTGTTTGTTGCCTCGATTCCACAACTTCGTCTGAATTCCGAAAGGTCTTACTCTTGTTATCAGTCTATTTATGGGTATCATATGGAATTCCCTAAAGGATATGTTAACTTCTCTACGGAATCTGTCCAGGGCTTGATCTGCTTACAAGAATCAGGAACGCCTATACTTTGGAACCCTAGTACAAGACAGCTATTAACTTTACCCAAACCAAAGTTTAGCTGGAATGACGTGAAATTTTTTTTAGGTTACGATCCGGATCAAGGTAAACACAAAGTAATGTGCATACCTCTTTGTAGAGTTTCTAATAAATGTCGGGTGCTAACTTTGGGATCAGCTCAAGAATCATGGAGAAGTAGAACAATAAAAACTCGCTATAAGCATCGTTCAAAAAGTCAGTCTTCTGGTCAATGCATCAAGGGGGTTGTATATTATAAAGCCCAAGTTAATGATACGCGTGTTTGGGTTGTAATGAGCTTTGATGTCAAATCTGAAAAATTCGATATGATACAATTGCCATCGGATACTAATCATGATAAAAGTGTTCTCATAACTTATGAAGGGAAGTTAGCTTGTGCTCGAATAAATATCATGAAGGGTGGTAGAGTTAGTGGGAAGAGTTGTACCACATTTTTCATTTTGGAGGATGCAAAGAAACACAAGTGGTCGCGTAAAGATGTTTTACCTGTTCATTTTGGAGTACCTGCTGGTTTGACAACTTTTTTAAGCTTTGAAGGTTGCACTAATGCTGGTGAGTTTATTTACGAAGTATCCGGGTTTGAAATGGTGAGTTATATTTTATTATATGATCCGGTGAAACGAAGCTGTAGACGATTCGAACTTAAAGGAATCACAGAGGACACATCGATGTATGTGCTCCATGCTTTCCCGAATCACGTTGAGAATCAAATGTCTTTGTAACAATCTCTTGTTTTTTTTCTTCTTCCTTGGATGATTATTTTGTGCAAGTTTATTCATATACTTTGATTTCCCGTTTCATTACCAATTCTTTTTCATTTAAAAGTAACTTTTTCAGGCAAACGATTAAACATTCATACTCTTAGGCGATACCCAACTACACCATCATGCGAACAGAAATAACATAAATCTGTTAACCCATTATTAAGTACTTTAATTTATATTCTTTAGTTAGCAAACCAAATACTGTCAAGAAAAAAAACCAAGTAAAATTCTTTACTATAGAAACAAACGTACCTCACAGCTCTTCAAGCCCCCTAGAATCAATCAATCAAGTTTCTAACACTTACGTTATGGTATGACAACTTGCTTTAGTAAAGTCAAGATAGAGGCAAACTTAAAAAATGAAATAAAGGATAAAAACATCGTCATGTCACATGCTTCAGAATATTATTCTTTTCGTTTCAGTCAGTTGAAGTTTAGTGGAATTAATTAAGCCTAACATTGACACTTACAAGTTACAACACTCTGGTTCATGGGTATTTCTACCCTTGAGCATGAATAATGGTGGTCTCTTAACCTAAGATTTTGTTAAGAAAAACTTTTAAATAAGAGTCATTTCTTAACAAAATCTTAGGTTAAAAGCCTACCATTGTATATAGAGCCATGGAGAGATGGGTTTGGTTCTTTACTCTGTTTTCTAGAACATTTTTTTTGGTTGTAGCCATGGAGAGATGGGTTTGGTTCTTGACTCTGTTTTTTTAGAACATTTTTTTTGGGTTGTAGTATCAAATTTTGCTTTGATTACATTGATGAGACAAATTTTGTAATTACAACACGTTAACTCATGTATGTTTGTGAAGAAGAATATAAGTGAATAAGAAAATAAAAGTGAATTACGTTTTAGATTTTAGATATCATAAAATCAATACTAAAATGAAAATATATATATACAGACTAGGTCAAAAGCAACGCAGCCATAACAAATTAGGGTTTTGACTACTAAAGATGGAGAAACAAAAAGAGAAGAAAATAAAAGTCTCCAAATTAACTTCGTCTTTTCCTATAGATCTAACCTCAGAGATACTCATAAGGCTGCCTGAATAATCTATTGCGAGGCTTCGTTGGGTGTCGATGGTTTGGTTATCAATCACCACCGATCCATATTTCATCAAGCTGTTCGAAAAAAGGCACTCACGGTCGTGTCTTTTGGTTTGCTACATTGAACAAGACAAGTTGTTCGTTTCCTCGGTTCCGCAACATTATCACTCACTTAGGAAATCTACAAGGTTTTATTACTCTCGTCCTAAGCATGTTAATCTTTATCATTTCAAATCCCCATTAATCTGTCGCTTACCCTATCCGGAATATTTTCACCCAACGGAATCTGTCCAAGGCTTGTTCTGCTTTCAAGAATCAGCAACACCGATAGTTTGTAACCCTAGCACGAGAGAGATCTTAGCTTTACCCAAACCTAGAATGAGCTGGGAGAATCTAACCCTTTATTTAGGATACGATCCCGTTGAAGGTAAACACAAAGTAACGTTAGGATCTGGTCAAGAATCATGGAGAACAGTCAAAACTAAACTTACACATTGTTCTGACGGGTATAGTACTTGTGGGAGATGTATCAAGGGGGTTATATATTATCTAGCCTATGTTTACCATACCAGTGTTTGGGTTATAATGAGCTTTGATGTCAGGTCTGAAACATTTGGTATGATTCATTTACCATCAGATGTTCTTAAGAATCCTCTCTTTGCTATTAAAATATGCTCCTCCATGCTTTCCCAAATCACGTTGAGAGTCAAATCTCTTTGTAACATTTTTCTCGAGTTTTTTTTTTTTTTTTTTTTTCCTTAAGGATTTATGAAACTTATTTTATGATTTATATTCTCATGATTTCTCATTCCTTACTTTAATTATATCCCATTTCATTTTATTTTTTTGAAAATAATGTTAAATTATATTCAAGAGAAAAAGGGTTTCGTTTTTACAACAAGTGCAACGAATATCGAAAATGAAGCTGAAATTTTCTGAGAAAACAGAGGAATAGTAGAGAAAGGAGATAAGAGATTAGATAAGAGAGTAGAGAGAGGGATTAGGAACTGTCAATCTTCATGGAGGCTGTCTTGTAAGTAGCCAAGTTTGAAAACCGGCCAAAATCTGTGATCCGCCGAATAACGGTGCATTGGTTTCGTACTTGTTGATCTATTTGTTTTGTCAGTTGTTCTGTCGTGGTGGTGGGATAATTTTGTTTATGTTCTCATCATACACGAACGTATATGGGAGATGATGTTAGTAATGCTTATGGTGCTAATTTGTTTTGTGTTGCTATTTCTCATACACTGCACATTTTAGAAAGTTTTTGTAAATTATTACTTTTTGTACTTCTAAATTAAAACTAGAGTTCTAAGAATTCAAACTTAAAAGTTCCAAATTCAAATATAGATCTCTATAGAATATATATGATTGCATATAATAAAAGTCCAAGCTGTAACTATATAATAGTCATCTCAAGATAAATAATGCAGTGGATGCAAGAGGATCGGGGAACCCGTAGCTATTATATGAACAAGACTATAAAATCTCAAATGATGTCAAATGCAAGGTCAAGCAGAAATTTGAATGTGCTAAGTCGTATGTGTAATAGGCTCTGTAATGTTTTGTGTTTTAATATACAGTTTAACCTAAATCTAGTTGTATTATTATTGAAGATGCATGATGCTAAGAAAAAGATAAAGGAAGTAGCGAGAAAGTAATTTCAAAAGCGGATAAAAGTCTTTCTTCGTAATCAGTACAAATCAACAGTATCATATAATTAAATTAGTTGTTGCAAATTCACTCCCAACAGTATGAGTACATATGTAATGATGTAATCAATGTGTAAAGAGCCGAATTCAACCTATACAATTTCAAAAATGTCGTTTTTATACCTCAACTTTAGTGCGTACCAATTTCAACCCAAACTAGATATTTTTCAAATAAACTACATGAGCTATCAAATTTATATGTTGAAAGCAACATTGACCAGATTGATATTGGCCAACTATGATGCGTCAAATACTATGTGTACAATTTTTGCTGAGTCAGATCCCACATGTACAAATTATATCGAATAGATGACACATGTTAAAACAAAAATTTCTTGAAAACGCCTTAAAACTATGTTTAAATCAAATAATACCAGATTCTTGAGAATTGTTACCCGAACCAAACCAATAATTAAATCGAATTTTAATATATATTTTTGTTTCGTAACTAACCCAACTTACCCTTTGAAATTGTACATATTGAATTTGGACCTTTACCAGGCAATCAATAACCTCATGTACTACTTCAAATTGAACCCAAACTAAACTGTAATATAGTGGAGATAATTAACTTTGATATTTTTTTTTTAATAATCAAAGAGGTTTTGGGCCGAAACTCATACACCCCCTCAAATCCGAGACCAAAGCATGTTATATGGTCACGTCCCAAGCGCTACTCGAACCGGCGACCTCTAAGCTTTTGCTAGAGATCTATACCAATTGAGCTATTAGCACTTGATCATTAACTTTGATTTTATCCTTATCAATTACTTTGATTTTATTCTTATCAATTATATAAGCTAAAATATACACACACACACAAAAGAAGGGAATAAATCTTAATAGTGTGACCTTCTTAAAATGAAGGTGCGGAGAAACAAATGAGTTCACACTATTCAATCACCCAGCTGTTTTTCTGCATCTTCTCTTTCAATCTCTATTAGTTGTATATTATTCACTTTTATTAAAACTGATATGACATTGTAATCATATGTAAACTCATGGGACACTTTATGCCAAATTATATAATCACATGTATTGTAAATTATTATAAAAAACTTGTATTATTATTGAAAAAGGGACTTATGAAAAATCCTTGTAAAAAGATAAAAAGATGAAGGACACACACACATCCTTCAATTACAACCACCAAAATTATTCCATAAACTTCTTGAAATTAAAAACATAGTTCCGAAATGTTTGTCTATTCGACATAGTTCCGAGGATCATTTGTTTCCCTTGGTTCTGCCACTATGTTCTTCTTATTCTTTTGTTTTCCTCTGAGAGCATCAAGAGAGAAGCCGAAGCCTTCCTCTCTTCAACCCTGCATATTCTGTCGTTGCTCTTCTTGTTACTACTCTACTCCATATTTATAGATAGATTGGGTCAACAAGGTTAAATTCACTCTGACATTTCTATCTATGATATACATTTTTCATTAAAATATTTGACTTTACCTTTAAAAAATATTTATCTTATAAGTGATACCAAAAATAGTGTTTTATTATAATTTTATTTCTATTATATTTCATTCAACATAAATTATTTTAGATAACTATTAGTTTATGAGTAAATATATGACACAAAAATTATATCAAAATAATTTTTTTTTGGAAAACTTATCTTGAAAATACATAATATTTTGGAAAAAAATAAAATATTATTTATATCAAGATTTCATTCTATATACACAAAATTTAATCTTTAAATAAAAACCTACACGCGCAAACACGCGTGCGTGCAAGCCACGACTTATCAAAACTTCTTTTTAAAATAAATGACAATTGAAAAATTGATGAAAATACTTTATAAGTTTCTTCTAAATCAAAAAGTATTATTTTACTTTTTTCAAATGAAATCTTCAAAAGATTTATTTCTACAGAAAGTCTGAGAAAAATATTATTTTGACTGACAAAGAGGACAAGGAGTCCGCACGAGGTTGTCCACGAAATTGAAGCACTATCAATTAAACTACGATAACCAATCTCAACTTAACGTATAAAATTCAGTTTGAAGGAATTTTGAACAAAAACTAAATGTGTCTCCTTTTTCTTATTATTTGGTGTGTTTCTAACCACTATTTGAAACGTAAAATTGTATTGATATAAATGAAATATTTAAAAAGAATTTGAAGATATGATGTTTATTTTGGCTTAGTCAATGAAAAGATAATGTTTTCAATTTAAGTCAACGAAAATTTCATGTTTTGAATCACCACATAGAAATTCATGATTTAAATAGTTTAAATTTGAAACTTCGTGAATTAAATAATATTTTTTATTTAAAAATGCCTTTACCCATATATCCTACGGTGCAAGTGCAATGTGGGTGTTATCAAAATCTTTTAATCTCAACTTTCAGAAAAATAATTTAACTATCTTAATAGTTTTCAAATCAAATTTCAATTTTATCATTTAATAAACAAAATGTGTATCGATTTGTGTTACCTAAACAAAATTTATTTATTTAACATTTGAATGATTATTTAGTATTTATATCTAGTAGTTCTTTATGTTTTTATTATTATTAATCATGTTTAAAATTTTAATAATTTTTCTTAAATATATTCTACTAAAAAAATTAGATAATTTTTGAGAAATACCCCTTTTGGTGTACCCCTTTTTAAAAATACCCCCTTTATCTATCCATTTTCAAAAATACCCCCTTTTAAATATAAAAAATTATAAAGTTTTATATAGTTTATAAGGTACTTCTATATAATAACTACTACTGGGAGATTCGATACAAATATTTTAAAATGTTTTAAATCGTTTTTATAAGTTTTATAAGGTTTTTAAAAGGTTTTTAAAAGGGTTTATATGGTTTTTATAAGGTTTTTATAATTTATTTTTACGCTATTTATGAAAGGTATATGAAGTTTTATACACATATAAAGGTAATTGTGTATATATTTATAAGCTTACACACATATTTGGATAAATGTCAACATTTTTAGTGGGTTTTTTGATAAAGTTTGAAAATGGGGTATTTTTAAAAAGAGGTATATGAAAAGGGGTATTTTTGAAATTCTCCCAAAAAATTATTATTTATCAATAATTATTCAGTAATAAGGCTTTTTATTAGTTATCAATCATATTCATTTTTCAATACATTTTATCATAATAATATAGATTTTGGTATATTTATATATTTGTCTAACTATATTTATACCTATTTTGTAATTTTTTATTTAATCGCTATTGCTTCCGCTGGTTAACCAATCATAAAACTCCCGTAAACGTATCTATTTTTAAACGTTCAATCAGTTATTCAAAACGTATAATAACGCTTGAAACCGTAACTGTGTACTTCCGTAAACTCCCATAACCGCAGCTACAACTGCTGTGTTTAAACCACTCCGGCCCTTAATGATTAAAGGTGTGCATCATAGATAATTTAGATATGGGTTGACCACAATCATTTAAACCGGACAAATCGGTGCGGGCACGCAAACCAATTAATCAAACTTTTGATTTTTGGTTATCTTTCTTCTTCTTCTTCTTCCTTCCTTGAGGAACAATAATATCTCCAATGGCTGCAAAAGCAAAACCCAAAGACAGAGATTTCCTAAACCATCTCGAAACATACTTATCCAAACGAGATGGCGTAGACAAACTCTTAAAGATCTCTCGTTACGCTACCAAAATCATCCTCGCATCATCTCTAATCCCAGAAACCAAATCCATAGTTCCCCGTCTCAAAACCTTCGAATCAAGCGTCGGAGTTAGCCGCAAAGCCTTCCGTCTCGGTAAATTCGTGCAAGACATCAACGCACTAAGATCTTCGCGGTGGGAATCGAATCAGGAACTCGTATTGATTCTGATCGCGTACGGAGGTGAAGGATTGTACTATTTCGTCGAACAGTTCATATGGTTGACGAAATCGGGATTGATCGATGCGAAATACTCGAAATTGCTTCAGAAGATTAGTGCTTGGGCTGAATTGGTTGGGTATGTTGGTAGTGTTTCGATGAAGGTTAGGGATTTGAGGAGATTGAGAGATGAAGAGACTTGTGTTGCTTCGACGATTAAGATGTCGGTTTCGAGAGGGATGGCTTGTGATGGTGAAGATGAGAAGATGAAGATGATTAAGGAGAAGAAGACATTGAAGGTTTTATCTATATTGCAAGATCTTGCTGATGGTTTGATGACAATTTCGGATATTGGTGATGGTAAGGGAGTGTTATCTGCTCCTAGTGTGGTTTCTTCAGCAGGTTTGTTTTCTGCTATTGTTAGTACTCATAAGAATTGGGTTTCTTGTTGATGTTGTTGATGATGATGATGATGATGATGATGATGTTGATCGTTGGTTTATCGATTGATTTATAGTAATGGTTATCGAATAAAGGTTTCGTTTTTTGATTCAGTCTTGTTCGTGATTTCAATAGAAATGGGGATTGAACTAAGATAAGCTAATTTAGATATATAAACAGAGTTGAGAGGCAAATACATGATTTTAAAAGATTCAAATTTGGAAGCAATACAAGCAGAGAGTAGAGGAAGAAGAAGAATGGCTTTTAAAAGCCTGTTAAAAATAAAATGAGAGATGGAAGAGACTGATGATGGTTCGGGAACTCTGTTTTCGAACTCCCTTACAAAGATAAACCGTGGAGCGTGTTGCTAAGGTAACGAATGAGAAACCGTTGGATTTTTCTACCTTTCTTTCAAGGAACTGCTGTTAGATTTTGAGCGTTTGAGTTGCCATGGAGGTAAGCAGCCTCTAAGAGGTGATTGTAGGAACAATGAGGATGTTGAAAGCTGTTTTTGTCTCATGGAGATGGAGGATAAACAGCTGAATGAGCTTCTAAGACTTCGCTTTTCGTTTTCCTCTTCTGGGATTTGCCCGTCTGGATCATGGCAAACCGCTGTTATCTTGAGGGACTCGGGAAGTATGCAGCTGCATACAGAACCTGCAGATAAAAAACAAATTTGCCTTCAGAATAAATCTAACAGAGTTCTTTAACAATTTCCAAAATGCAGTAGACCTTGTCATTACCTATTTGAGCAAGCCGATTCACCCATTTTGGGATCTTTTTGCCGGTAAGATTGTAACAAACGTCCTGGCAAAAATGGTTGCAGTTCTTAGCTATCAAGTGATACATATTCCCATAGTAACTGCAAGCCATGTCCTCCATAAACTCTCTCACTTGAGCTGGGTTTAAATTTGTGGTTCCAATGAATATTGACTTCTTGAATTTGAAGCCCGGGCATTGCCTAGGTTCAACCTCAAAAACACCACTGGTTGGATAATCATGGGCACCAAAAGCATACTCTACTCCATGAACTGTGCACAAAACCAAATGGTCAGAGTTAGCCAGCAGTAACTATAAGTACACCACAGATGCAAATCTTCCGAATACTTATAGACCATAACAACAAGAAAACACAAGCCCCAAAAGCTTACCTTCTACACCAGAGTGAAATATACCAAGACCTGCCCAATAGATATATCCGTTAATAGGAGTCAAGTCATACACATTGAGATAGACTGGTGCACGGCCTGGACCATGGTTGTTTGACTTCAATTTCGAAAAGAAGCAAAACCGTGCAACTGATTTGCTTTTCAGATGAAGAGGTCCAAGAGACTTCCATCGTTTCTTTGACACAAATTTCATCTTTTCCCCAACCTCTGAACGAAAATCTAGCAGCGACTCTGACCAACCTACAAATTCATAAATTCTTGTTCAAATATTGGACTCGCAATGAAGATTCGAGTCATAACAAAGATATAAAACACATTTTGATCTCTGATGTTCACATTAACCACACAATGTCAAATCAAAGTCTGACCTTTCTTCTGCGTAGGCTCTTCCTCTCCCTTCAACATTTGGATGCCTCAGCAGAGGTTATGAAAGATTGTGAAAGGTGCCACAAGCAAAGACCTCTGTGCCACATTATGTTTTCATAGAACTTAAGAGACCGAAATGAAAACTTTTCCTATTTAATTTTATCTTATGCTGGTTGGCTGAAACACAACAACAGCTCATATAAAAGTCAGCACCAATCTCTCTTGGCCGGCTTCAATCAGTTATACACAACAAAAGCATAAATATAATAAAGCATGCATCTTAAAATAAACAAGATTGGTCTCATTTTTTCCATCTTAATATAATAAAGGCCAAGTCATCTCAAAAATCAGTTTTGTGATCCTAGCCAAATCCACTAAAGTTACTACCTCAATTATACAACGATCAAAAGAAGATGAAAAAAGTGTATGAGCAGGTTTAAGTGTTATAATATGAAGTCATGTTCCAAAAGAGTTGCTACCATGTCAGATGCAATCATGAAGACAATAAGATGTAGTTGAGTTTTGTGTAATAATAAATTAATGAGAAGTAGACAGAAGAAGATGATACAGATAGATTAAGTAAGAGCTTAGGAGACAAGTCAAAGGCTTAACAACTCATTACAACTAACCAAAAAAAACAAAAGAAGAAGCTAATGATTCCAATTAAGATGAACAGTTGAAAACATCATTGAATTGAATCATGGTTAAGCTGATGTAAAGAGACCAAAGATCAAATTAAAATCTAATTCCTCAAAATAGTAAATCTTGAAAAATGTAACTTGAAACAGTGAAACATTACTGAAAGTGGAAGAATTGAGAACTTTTATTGCAAATCTAGTGTGACCCATTTAGCACTGTCAATTTAGAAACACATTAAAAGATATCACTAGAGAGGAGACTACAAAATCCCTAAGAGTTAGGAGGACAATAGATATGGTTCTGTTTCTAGGGTTTTATGTTCCAGATCTGCTCAAAATAGATTAAGGAAAGTAATAAAGACTAAGAAATAAACAAACCCTTATGCTCAAAGATCTCAATTTCACCGACAATTCAGACAAAGAGAAACCACCAAGAAAAAAAACCCTAAATTTGAGAAATTCAGAGCCTATGAATCGAGCAATGTAGTCGTGAAATAGCAAGTTCAGTTTTTTTTTTAAAAAAAATTCAGAATTAACACAGAGAAGAGTTTTGTGGGAATGTGACTTACGAAATTGGGAGATAGATTCAGCCATTACGCGTTAGCATTAACTGAGAACCACCTGAGACTGCATTTTTTTCTATCTTTGTTTTGTAATAAGTTGAAAAATCATAAGAAGAAGATGAGAGAGTGTGAGAGAGAAAGGGGAAAGAAAAAAAAACGAATTTGTTTGGTTCTTTCTCTTTCTCTCTCTCTCTCCCGTTGTGTCTTTGTCTCTTTCTTTTTTCTTTTTTTTTGGTTGGATGTTTTTTGTTTTTTTTGTTTGTATTTTATCCTCTTTTTACTGGTAAGTGGTAACAGTACCACAAAAACGCTTTGTTGGAGATTAAAACTTAAAATTGCGTTTCACGACGAACGCTTTAAATCGTTATGTGTATTTTTTTTATGTCAACTCTAATTTAGGAATGACTAATGAGGTTATTATATTCATTCGGGTTTGGTCGGTTATTTCTGGTTTTAGATATTTTCAATACAATGAATGTGTATTTTGAATTTTTGGTTTAGTACGTATTTTTTGGGTCCTGGTTGGTTCGAATAGTTGATTGAAAAATCGATATATAGCTAGTTTTTACTAAATTCAGTTTCTAACTAATTCGAATAATAACTAATAATTTATATTGGTAAAAGAAATAAATAAATTTATCGTTCTGAAAAACTCCAAAAAAACATAATCATGGAAGTAAGGAATATTTCAATTAGTTAAGACAAAGCAGCTATAGAAACCTTCGCAACGTGATTCAAAGAATCCATTAAATGTGGATGTTTTGATCCAACAAGAACATCTATTGAGTGATTATTCGTGTTGATCAGATCCGTTGATTATGTGAGAAGGTTTGCAATGATGTTTGATGAATGTAGTAAACTTGAAGAATCCGAAAGAAGTTGAGATGTTTCAAGAAAATATTGGATGCATGGTTTAGTAAAATGGGAGAACTTAAGATCTCTTCTTTTTTTTTTTCGTTTCACCCTACCATGTAAACAAAATTTCCTAAAACATTACAACGTCTTTCGGATTCTTCAAGGCTACATCCATTGATAATAATCATTTTAGTCGAGAGAGGCTTTCAATTGGAGTTGGAAAAAATCACAATAGTTATCCTAACTCTTATAAGAAACCATCAAAATCTTATCAATAACTTGAGTCAAAGTTATTAAATGTTTTTGACTGAAGAAGTTTGACTTCCAAATGGTGATTCTTATGGCAAGAAAATTATGTAATCTTTGAGATATATATTGTGAAATAATTATTTTGACTAGATAAAAAGATTTGTAACGTTTTTGGAGATACATTGTGAAATTCTAAATATATTTAACTAGATAACATCACATAAGTTTGACTATGAGAGAGAATTCTATAAATAGATAATTACGAAAGATAATAGGAAATTGATCGCAAAAGTCAAAAAATCTTTGACTAGGTAATGCGACATAAGTTTGACTATCTAATATAATCTTATGGTAAGACGATTTGTGTAACCTTTTGAGAAATTCACGGTAAAGTTTAAAATATCTTTGAATATATAAAATAAAATAAATTTGAATATCAAATATAAGTTTATGATAAATAATTTCGTGTAATGTTTCGAGAGATTCACTATTAAATTAGTGAAATTTGACTATAGAAATATCCCATTACTTTGACATTCAAATAGATTCTTATGGTAAGACTATTATTTGTGAGATTCCATAGTCTTCTAATCAAAATCACATGGAATGGTCGATCGACATTACTAGGTTTTCGTTTTCCTCTTTTTTTTTGACATTTTACTATGGTTTCTAGATACTGTAAAAAGTATGCATATTAACAGATCAAATTCTAATGGGCTAAAATCATAATGGGCCTAAAATCAAATATTACAATCAAAACCCAATAACCAGAAACCAGAGACCTCCTCTGTCTCCGAAAGATCAAAATCAACAAGAGAGAAACAAAAAAAAAATGCCCGCCAAGTTAAACCCTAGATTCGCATCTCGAGTAGATGAACACGTTCTTCAAACTCGGAAGCTTGATCCAACGCACTGCTTCTCAAATCTCTTCTCCTTTCCCCAAATTTCGTTTCTTCTCCGATGGAGAAAGTGCGGTTTATCACCACGCGCGTTTGTTCAAGAAGCCATTATCGATTAAGCTCAAGCTCAATCATTCCAACTCCGTTAGCCTTATTGGTTTCGTTGATCGACCCATACGAGTCATCGACACTGGACCTGATAGGTTCGGTGTTTACACTATGCTTAGATTGAAACACCCGATCTATCCGAACCAGAGCTTTAGGTCAGGTTTGTTCGATTTGCGTTTTGGTGGTTTTGATTATGTAATTCAAGTTTGTTCATGGTGTGTTGCTTAATCTACGATTAGGGTTTCTAGAGTTTGGAATTAGTATCTGATTCTTTAGATTAGTTAGCCTTAAAGATGTTTGATTATGATCTATGCATGATCTTGTATTGTTCCTAAGCCTTGTGATTGTTGAAGTCTTAGATTATGTAATCTAAGTTTGTTCATAGTATGTTGCTTAATCTACAATTAGGGTTTCTAGAGTTTGGGATTAGAATCTGATTCTATGGATTAGTTAGCCTTATTGATGTTTAATTATGATCTATGCATAATCCTGTATTGTTCCTAAGCATTGTGATTGTTAAAGTCTTAGATACATTTGAAGATTGATGAGTGTTTTATTCTTGATTGCAATAAACAATTAATGTAGTTCAAACACTGAATGATTCTCACATTCGTTATGGCCATTTCGTGGTTTCCTTTGGAATTTAGTCTTTGTTAATGTGATGATATAATTCAATCAATGACAGAATATATCTTAGTATGTGGGATGCGATGGCACGGATGTGTATTGCGCATCTGAAGCCAAATGATCACATACTTGTGTCAGGCCGTCTTGTTTCTTACAGCAAGAGCTCCAACAATGAATCTTGCGGCTTAGATATTGGTTACCAGGTACTTTTTTCTTCTTGACCGTAAATATTATGTCAATCCCTACTACTTCCATCAGCTTCTCCTGATGGCTTGTGTATACTACTTGTGTAGTCAAGATCCCTTTACATATATGTTTGTTTCTGTGAATAATTGCAGGTTAATGTGACAGAGGTGAATTATGCCGCTGTTCCACCAAGTCATGTCTTAGATTCGCAGATATCCGAAAAACCAATTGCAGCAGCAGGTTATCATCTCTGCTATTCATCAACCCCTCTATTGGTATTGTATATGAACCCACATTGAAACATGTTTTATATCTTCTGGTTTCGGGTACTCTGGTTTATAAAAAGTTTTATTAATTAGTTTTGAGTGTTACATACATTTTGTGAGAAAAGATGATAAATTTCCCGCTGACATGAACTTGTGTGTTTTTTATGTTTCCTTAGAAGATGGTATAGATGAATCAAAGAATGATGAGATAATATACTTGTGGCAAGTCTTCTTTGCGAATCCATACGAGTGGTGGGACAACAGGAGAAATAAGAAGTACCCAAGGCAACCTGACTTTAAGCATAAAGATACAGGTGAAGCTCTCTGGCTTAGCTCAGATTTACCGGATTGGGTTACTAGACGACTTGAATTGTTAGACCAGAGAAAGCGTCGCTACGATGAGGAAAAAAAACGTCGTGGCAGTCTTTCGGAGTGGCTTTAGGATTAGGACGAGATGTTTTTGGGGTATTTACAAGTATGTTGCATCCTGAGAAGTGAGAACAAACATCTTAAAAACCCTTTATATAGGAATATGTTTTGGTTTTGTGAACATTATACTCAGAATCCTTACAGAGAGTCACATGCATGTCTCAGTTTGTGAATGTTACATTGATTGCAAACCCTGTAAGATAAATTTAAAAATGATGTTATATGGTTCAAACGGATATATAATTTTGATGGAGCTTCAGTAACAGCAGCTATTCGTCCGGTTCAGTGGTTGCTTCACTAGTTGCCCACCACGGTTCGAATAGATTGCATGTGTGTGTGTATATATATGTGAATGTGAGACTAATGGAGGTATTCTAAAATACCTTTTTTATATTTTAGAAAATAAACTTCATTCCGTATCCAATTATTTTTTAGTTTGGTTTGAATTTTTTGGGTTTTTCATTTTATAGATTCAAGAAAATTAGTTTCACTTGGGGAAAAAGTATATTTTGTTTTGGATTTTTACAAAAATATATAATTTTTTTTTTGATATGTAGATTTTTAACATGAACTAGATTTTCAGCCGCGGGATAAACATTTTCTTTTTAATTCATGTTTTTGAAAAATTATAGATTTTGTTAGAGTTAATTTATTTAATAATTATTAAAATTGCATAATGTCAATCTTTACTAAATCAGTTTAAAATTATAAGTATTTTATATCGGTGCAGTTAAAAAAAATAATAAAATGACCCGTATTGAACTGTGAGACTAAACTTTTCCGTCTTACAATCCGTCCCATCATATAATCTGTTGGAAGCATATTACAACTTTTCTCTTCTTATACCCGTCATGTCATATAATCACCAAAAAAATAAGAAATAGGGAAAGTTTGAGATATAGTACGTTTTGAAAACATAATTTTGATTTATGTTACATAATTTTGATTTTTTAATACTAGTTCGTTAATGAATTTTTTTTTTTTTATCTTACGTAAATTTGATTAAATTTGATTCGTGGTTGGATAATTCGAAAAAACAAAAAAAAAAAACATATTCCAATCGAATGATTTTACAGTTTTGTTAAGTTTGGGAATTTTGTATGCAATCGTAGAAATGAGTCAAATGGCTTCTTTAATTTCTTTAAAGCAACGTCTAATGACGTTTTACAGCCACAAAAAAAAAAACATTTACTCAGAAGACATGTTCTTTGTGTTTTTGGTGTTCCCTTAGAAGATGGTATAGAAGAAACCAAAAATGGTTGTGAAAAGTCTCTTTTGCGAATCCATACGAGTGGTGGATAACAGGATAAGTAAGAAGAACCCCAAGCAACCTGACTTTAATCACAAAGATACATGTGAAGCTCTCTGGCATGACTTTGATTTATCAGATTGGATTACTAGACGACTTGACTTGTTAGACAAGAGAAAATGAAGCTGAGACTATTATTAGCCTAAGGTCTATAGTCATCGGTTTGTAAATCTGAATTGTTTTTAATTTTAAATGAAATTTTACATTCTTAGCAAAATAAAATAAAAATAGTGAAACTAAAACAAGGAAAAATAAACACTCTATGGCTGTTTTCCGATTGGATGAGGAAAAGATGTTATTGGGATGTTACAAGTGTATTGCATCACTCTATGTTACATGATCCTGATTCCTGAGTTTCAGACATAACCAAAACTTATAATCAATCTTTGGTTCAATATAAAGATTTCAAATTCGATTAATCGTACGTTTCATATATGTTGTACGCTTAGAATTGAAGTACTAAAATGTGTAAGAAATAGTTTGTGTAATTTTCTCAAGAATATTTGTGTGTATGATGATCAGAAGTAAATAAAATTTGGTTATTTTTGGAACATTCGTTGACAGATCAAACGTAACGTATGAGTTTTGTGATATTAGGAGAACAAAAGCATCAACGAGAGTTTATGGTATTCGTTGATAATACATAAAAGTATAAACGTACAGTTTTGTTCTCAAAACTCTTCAACTTGGCCAAGCTCATATAAAGATTCTAATGTTCAAACTTTTGAAAGTTAATATTAACGTATGTTTTAGGTTGGAATTCGACAGATGATGACTTAATTAAAAAACATTTTATAGGGAAAAACCACAGGTGAGTCCCATCTTAAGTTGAAGGACAAGCTTAAGCTACACGGCACTTTGATTTTCCAACTTCTTGCCCTCACTAAACTCCAAGTTTGCTCATTGAGAATGATTTTATGATCTTCGTTTTCAATTTCTTACAACATGATTTTTTAGGGCCAAGAACGAGTCTATTGGATTTGGAAAGATTCACAATATTCTTTGTGGGGAAGAAATTTCATCGAAAAGACTTCAAAATGTTAAGTCAATGGAGCTTCATGTGTTTGATTTTATATATATGTAAGTGACATGTAACACTAATTTACCATCACTACTTCAGATTACTCTTTTATTCACAAATATGAAAGCTTTCTTATCTAATCATAAAATGAGCTTCTTTCTTCGTTCCATCTATTTCCTTTTCCTTGTTTCGAGTTTTCTAAACACGTTTGTTTCTTCTACACAACACTTGTGTCATTCTGACCAAAGGGATGCTCTTCTTGAGTTTAAGACTGAGTTCAAGACTTGGGCCGTTGTTTCAGATGTGTCCTCTTATCCGAAGACAGAAACATGGGTGAACAAAAGTGATTGTTGTTCTTGGGATGGCATCACATGTTCTGCTAAGTCGGGGAAAGTGATTGGACTAGACCTTAGTTACAGCCTCCTCCATGGGCCGCTTAAACCCAATAGTAGTCTTTTTAGACTGCGTCATCTCCGTGATTTGAACCTTGGTGGCAATAATTTCAACGGTTCGTCAATCCCAGCTGAGTTTGATAAACTCATGGGGCTAGAAAGACTTAACCTCTCTGATTCTTCACTTTCAGGCCAAATTCCAATCAATCTTCTTCAGCTAACCAAGTTGGTCTCTCTCTCTCTTTATTCTCCTTCCGATTCTTCTTCTTTATCCATTGATAAATCCTTTCTTCATCTACTTGCTCAAAATTTGAGGAATCTTAGAGAACTGTATATGAGCAATGTAAACATTACTTCAGAAATCCCCCATGAGTTTTCAAACATGCAATCTCTAAGGTCACTAGATCTTAGGAACTGCAGCCTCTTTGGAGAATTTCCAAGTAGTGTTTTTCTCATACCCACCCTACAGTCCATTAGATTAAGCTACAATCCAAATCTGAGAGGCAATCTTCCCCCTTTTCGTGAGAATAATTCTTTGCTAGAGCTGACCATTAAAGGTACATCCTTTTCTGGTACCATACCCGACTCTATTAGCAACCTCAAACATTTGATTTCTTTGACCCTTACCTCTTCCCAGTTCACAGGGAAGATTCCGCTTTCACTTGGGAATCTTTCTCATCTCTCATCTCTCGATCTCTCTTATAATAACTTTGTTGGTGAAATCCCATCTTCAATTGGCAATCTAAAACAATTGACCCATTTTGATGTTTCGTATAACAAGCTCAGTGGAAACTTGCCAGCTTCAATACTCAATTGTACCCAACTACGTTCACTCTGGCTCTCTTCAAATCAGTTCACAGGTTCTCTTCCACCAATCATTAGCCAATTCTCCAAGCTAGAGTCTTTTTCAGCTGATGACAGTTCTTTTAAAGGAGTCCTTCAGTAGGAGGCTACTACTATTCACTTGTCTTGATGAATAAAGGAGTGTCAATGGAGATGGAACGTATCCTTACAACCTACACAGCCATTGATTTTTCAGGAAATAAGCTCGATGGACCAATTCCTGATTCCATTGGTCTGTTGAAGGAACTTCATATTCTCAACATGTCAAGCAATGCTTTCACGTACCACATCCCATCTACTTTGGCAAATTTGACGAATCTCGAGTCACTCGACCTATCCCAAAACAAGATATCTGGTGAGATTCCTCCTGAGCTTGGGACCCTCTCTTCTCTCGCATGGATAAATGTTTCACATAACCAGCTTGTAGGTTCCATACCACAAGGCACACAGTTTCAACGACAAAAATGCTCCTCCTATGAAGGAAACCCGGGGCTTAATGCTCTTTCCCTTAAGGATGTTTGTGGAGATATCAAAGCGCCAACACAATCCAAACTGGTAGAGACAAAAGAAGAAGAAGAAGAAGAATCATTTAGTTGGACGGCAGCAAGTTTAGGCTTTGCACCTGGAGTTGTGTTCGGACTAGCAATGGGATATATAGTGACTTCTTACAAGCATGAGTGGTTCATGATGACTTTTGGCAGAAGGAAGTCACCGAGCACCAGAACTCGTTAAGTCACTTATCGATCATTCTCTCTTCCTTGTCGCATTGTTGTTAAGTTCATAAAATAATTTCTTGTATTTCAAGTTTTGAGCTTGTGCTTTAATCAAATTTTATGTATAATAATAAGTTTTGAACTATCATTACACGAAAGACTCGCAAAACAAAATTTGGTTTGTAGGCTTTTAAATGTTTCCTTGGTTTTAAATTCTTGGTGAATAATATAAAATATTTAATTATATAATTTGATTTCGTTATTTACTACCGTAATCTTGATTTGTTAGGTTTACTGCCGAATGCAATGTTAAATTCTTGATTAATTCAATAACAAAGCACAAATATTAAAATGCACAAGTCGTTTGATAAGCAAGTAAGTAACAAAAAGATACCACACGAAAGTATTCTCCAAGTAAAACAAAAAGATCACATTTCATCATGTACACATACACACAGCTTCTTCCTCATATTATTTTTTAAAGGCTTATTAGTATCCTGGTTTGGAGGAGAAGAACCTGCTGATTCCTCTAGAGGCTTTCTCTGGGGTTGGATTGCTAGATGAACCTGACCTTGACAGCCTTGTACCCACTCGTGATGGCGATGTCATTGTATCGCTAGTCTCTGAGTCAGAAGGGCCGTTTGGTGACTCCATAAATCTAGGGACCTCGTTAACCCAAGGCTCAGTTGAATCTCCTTCATCAACTACGGTGTAGTTCTTGGGGACCGAAGTATCCTCTTCAGAATAGGACTCATTTTGTCTTTGTGGTGACCTCAGTTGTTCAGGTTGTGGCCTAAACGATTTCAGTTGCTTCCCCAACACAAATATGGTTTCTTGACACTCCGCTAACTTCTCTGCTGCTGCCGATAGCTCTCTCTCCTGTATCATATTTCCATGTTAGTTTCTTTTTAGCTTCAGAGTCCTAAGGATTCAGGACCAATGCATGCAGAGTCTATAGATATGTGTAATGCAAGTGTTTGTTTTTGTGTGTGATTAGATATACACATGCACTTGAAACTGATTACATAGAGCATTGAATAAGAATATGCACAATGGGCAATGAACTTCAATTCGATAGCCAAGTCTATAAAGCTGAGATATAGGAGTCTGAGAAGCGTAGCGAAAACATTACCTGTTTGCTCTTTATATCAGCTTCTTCGTCATCCTCAGCAACCAAAGATGTGTTTCTGTTTCTGGAAGAAAGTGAAAATATAGACATGTAAAAATGAGTTAGTAAATCCAGGCTCTTTCTGTCTTCATATTCTGGTAAAGCTTATACTACTCACCTTTGAATATGTTCTTCGAGTTCATGGCACCTGACAATGGCTTCTTGGTGGTTGCGTTTTTCATCCTCAAGCTCGTTCTCCAACTTCCGTATATTTTCCTTAAGCTGATTCACATCGATCTCTAAATCAGCTGCACGTGATTCAAGTGATCTATATGACTCAGTCATACATCTGAGTTGTGTATCTGCCAAGTTGTTTGACCTCTGAGCAGAATCACATTGTGATCTAATGTCAGCTAACAGCTGCTCAGATTCTTGTAACTGAATCTTCAGCCCCTCAATATCAACTGCCATCTTTTCTTTTTCGGATTTCAGCTCTTCTATTTCCTGTAATTTGGAGTCTGATTCATACCTCGAAACTCTGTTTTCATCGCATGGTACCCCTGGCTCATTGTGGACACATCCATTTTGATATATTTCTTGAGATGAATCTTTATCAACAACCTTGCTCTCCGGTAATGCAACCTTGTCTATGCAATCTTGACTCAGCGTTTCAACCTCAGAGGAAGCAAGACCTCTAAAATTTACCTTTAGCTCCATGGCCTCGTTGAAGACATTAGCAAGATTCAGAACAAAATCGTCCAAAATTTTTTCACCGCTTAAAACATGGTTGAACGTGACAGAGAAGCTCTCGATCAGTTCAACAAAATCATTTCCCTCAATGGCTGTGTCCTGACCTGTCTTTACCTCGTTTCTTAGCAACAAAACAAAATCATGAATCCTAGAAACTGCACTTTTCAAATCTTGGTGAATACTCTGCAGCTTTTGTTCAGCCAAATGACAATCTTCAACCAGACTTTGTTCTGGACATAAATCTGACACTTCTTCAGGATGAACCTGCACCTCAGAAGGCTTTTCCTGATCCATACAAGCATTCACATCTTGCAAAATGCATTTTATATCCGCGGCTATCTTTTGGAGGTCAGCATCAGTAGATACAGATTCAATAACCTTTGATATTCTAGATTTAAATTCCATCACTGCCGCTGGACTACCTCTATCAGACTCCTCAGGTTCGGTATGAGCGTCAAGAATCACCAGTTCTGACTTTTGATCACCTGAAAAATCTTTGGAATCCATACTACCATTACTGCTAGAGCGATTTGGCAAACAAGCTAACTTCTCCATTTCAAGAAAATCATCCATAAGCTCTACATGACTATTAATACTTTCACCCCTCTCCAATGCTGCCATCTCCTTCTCCTTCTTGGTTTGATGTGATGGATTTGTTGACAAAGATCCACTGCAGCTACCAGAATCGTCATTCCCATCTTCAGAAACAGAGATTGAGCTTGATGGATTGCTCGTATTCAGATTTAGACACACTTCAAGTGACGACTTCTGAGAATTATTTTGCTGCAGTTGAGCTTCTAAGCTTTGAAGCTTGCTAGTGCTCTGAGCACAAAGATCCCGTGACTCTAACAACTCACTATTCCGCTTTGCTAAGGCTTCTTTCAGCATTTTTGTCTCTTCTTCCATCGCAAGTAAACGTTCTGTTAGAAATTCATTTTCCTTTTGGAATTTCTGTGAACTATCCAGAGAAAATTCAGACCCAGTTGATGAGTATCCCCCCGGCGACTTGCACGGACTGGAGGCCTTGACAGGAGATCTCTTTTGTCGGGCATCGCCACTATCCCTGCCTAAGTTCTCAACCTCAAGCTTCATTTGAGCAAGTGCAGCTGGGCCTGGCAACTTCTTTCTCACAAGACTTCTCAGTCTCTGGCACTCTGCTTCCAACTTAGCTATTTTCTTTACCCCTTCCAAATGTTGCTTGTTGGCAGATTCTGCAGATCTAATACACATATTCTTTTCTTCGTTTCGTATCTCCAGCTCTTTAGAAACTACATGGACTTCGTACTTGAGAGATTTTATCTCTCTTTCACACATCTCTAGATTGCTCTTCAGGGTCTCTATTTCAGCATCAGCTCGTGATTTCTCCTCACTCATTTTTACAAGCATGTTGGACCGCTCCTGTAAAGTTCTCGATAGGGCATCACTATCCGCTGCAGACCTTAGTAGCTCCTGTTCATAGGCACACATCCTCTTTTCAAACTCCATTGTTATTTTCTCAATCTGCTTGGTCTTGCTTAAAGCAACCTCATGCAGTTTCACTTCATGATCTTTCTTCAAGTTCCGTATCTGTCTCATACACTCTTTCAATGCACCATCTAAATGTGCTGCACGGTCTTCAGCTGTAAGTTTCGAGAGAGTAACAGTCTCCAAGGTATTTTTCAACGTCAAAACTTCCGCATCAGCTTTTTCCCAACCTACAACAACAAAAAAGCTATAAAAATTTACTCTACATTACAACATCAACATTCAGTAGTAGTAATAAAACAAAACATAGCACACCTGAGACAGCATCTTCAGCAACCTTGGAGTGCTGCTTCACTAAAGCCTCCTTGGTAGTTATTTCCTCATTAGCAGAAGAAAGTTTTTCATTCAAGTCCTCGATATCCTCGTTCAATCTCTGCACCTGTTCATCATACTCGTGAACCTTCTCATCATACGCATCAATCTGTTCTTCAAAATCCTTAACCTTCTCCTCATAAGTCTCAACTTGTTTCTCATAAGATTTAACTTTAACATCATAAGACTCAATCTGAACATCATATGTCTTTATTTGCTCTTCCAGACCAGTGAAATGTGTATACTGCTCCACAGATATCTGAACATACTTTGGCTTCTTAACTGATTCCTACTTCCACAAAACAAACAAACCCAAAAAAACCATTCAACAAATTGATTACATTTAACACAAAAGCAAATCACAAACAGTAAAAAAACATACCTTTTCAATCTGAGAAAGTGAAGCAGCATCAGCTGATGCAGAGTCAATCACTAAGATTGATTTATCAGAAGACTTCTTCTTCCACGGCCAACTTCGTCGGTCCATCTCACACAAGTCTATAAATTAATTCACATTGTGAGTGTTAACAACATTGCCATATCATAATGAAGCTAACCAGATCCGAGAAAAATCATAATAAATTCAGGATAAATCTCATAATCATTGTAAGGTAAAGACAAAGAAACATGATGAAATTTTTTTTTGCAGAAAGAGGAAAAAAGATAAGGTAATCTGAGAAGCTGCATCGTTCTAAAAAGGAGATTACTAAATTAGGAAAAACAACAAGGTAAAGTGAAGTTGCCGACACACTAAATCGAAGACAAAATAGAAGAAACAAAAAAAAAACTAAATTAAACTCTACAAAAACTTCAAATTAAACGAGTGTTGAAATTAAAGCATCACAAACTCTCAAGAACACAGAGAGAGAGAGACAATGACGGAAACAGAACAAGAGTTTTGGTTTTGATGGTCGGGAAATTAAAAAAACCTTACATCGGAGAAATGTAGCTTCTGCAAACGAAATCTGGAAGCTTTATGAGTTGTTTTTCGTAAGTTTTGGACATGCGATTGTTCGGTAATGGAGATCTGAAATCGACTAAGATTAGGAACAGTTGGGAAGTATTATCGGAACCCTACGGTTAGGTTACGGCGGCGGAAGTGAGGAGGAGAAAATAAAGAAGCAATGAAGTGGTGGTGGTGGTAGTGGTGGCTGAGCTGAGAAAATTAAAAAAAAAATGGTTTTTTTTTTTGTTTTGGGTTTAAAGAGAAGAGACACTCTTCGTTAAATGTGTCAAAATTTTAAAGAACGTTGCAGCATAAAGCTCCAAAAGAAAAGCATCTTCTTCTTCTCTGTTTTTTTATTTATTTTAATGTCAATAAAGTATTTTCTTAATTTTTTTTTAAGAAATAGAGGAGAAAATAAATAAATATTTGGAATAATAAAGAATTGAAATAAATAAATTTGTTTATTAGGTAATAATAACTATGACAATAAAGGGACCATAGGTCTACCTAACACATTCAACTCTAAAGAAGAAAAGAGTCTTTGGCATTTGGTTAACTGACTCACTATTACTAATACCATTTGGCACTTAAGTAATTTGAAATGTGTTGGGATGGTTTTGCTGAATTTTAGCTGAAAAGAAGAAGAAAAGTGACGTAATTGATGAGTTGTTTTTTGTGTGTTTTCCTTATAATTAGGTGACTTTGGAAGTTTGGAAATGTCAAATGTGGTCATTATTTAAAAAAGATTATGGTTAAGTTTTGTTGAGAAATAAAAGATGGAGTTATATATTAATGAAATTAATAGTTTTGTGATATAATTTTTGAGTAAATTTTTTATATTTATAAAATTGTATGTGAGTAATTTAGGTGTTTGTATTATACTTGACGATTATTCGTGTCTATAAAATTAGAAAGTTTGCCAAACATGTAATTGTGTTTAGTAGATATGAATATAGTACAAGAAATGATTGATGTACAACACTAAGTATGTTATGATACATATATTTGAAAGAAAACTAAAAGTTGGGAAATTTTTTCAATATACTAGTATCCTTCTATAATGAGAAGTACACAAATAAAACTAACCTTATAAATTGTAAGAATTTACATTGAAATGTCATTAGGAAAAGTTTTAAGAAAAAACACTAAGGGTAATAAAGATAATAAAAACATGCAAATTAAATATATAAAATCGCAAGATAATCTATAAACTATAAATAAAATTACAAAATAATCAAACAAATATATTATTTGTTTGGATATACAAACACGAATACGAAATACATAAATATTCAATTAAATAATAACAAAATAAATTATTACAAATTTATATCAAATAAAGAGTTGAGCCTACGGTTTACCTTACTAACTTAGTACCTAGTTTGTCAAATGAACTAGAAGAAAAATGGTTCACTTTTAGTAGTCAAACACATTATATCATTGAATATTTTAAAAAAATTACAGTATGCATTTTATTGATCTGAATATGTGAAAACAAGATCAAGACAATGCATTTGCATTACTATACACAAAGCTATAATGTTTCAGTTTTCAGACTAAAGTGTTTAAATCAAACTAAAAGATATAGAAAATTTTGTTAACTTCTTATAGGCTCAACTTAAAAAAAAAAAAATCAACTGAAAAAATAGTGAATTGGTCCACATCATTTATGCATTACTCTATGGGTTCCACATTTCTGTCTGATATAGTAATTTGTAACACGTTTCGTCGAAATAAATCTGAATCCCACAATAGAGCTAGCAATAAATCTAATTTAGGTTAACAATATTGTCTTTAATACCGTATTAAATTTCATAGTTTTATAGCTAACTAATAACTATCTGACAATAAATAAATTGGAACATGTTATATACATATGTCTCGTGCCACTTACAAATTTTAATGTAGAGTTCGTGTGCGCATCAGGGTTTTAAATAAACATGCATTAAAGAATACAAATTAATTAGGATATCTTCAAAGAGGTTAAGATAAATAATGTGATAATGTATTTGTCGGTAGGAGAATAAATTACGGAAGAATCTCTTCTTGCGTGTAGCTATGAAAGGGTTTCGAGGATTTATTTTTGTCATATATTGAGAGTTGTTTAACGTATTGTATTTATATAATAAGTGGAACCTTAAAAAATAAAAAAATAAAAGTAGAAAAAAAATAAAAGAAATAAGTGGAACCTTTAATCTTGTACGTTGTTTTATATAGAGTTGTTTATTAAGTCTAACCTTTCATTTTTTTACATTTTGGCAGATTTAAGTCAATCTTAAAGTCAACCTTTTAATTAAAATACCAAATTATTAAAATTATTTATTCAGAATTTAAAAAAATAAACATTATAGTAAAACATAAAAAATAAGTCATATAGGGTCTTCAACAAAAAACGCAATCGTTTGCAAACATGGTATTTTTTGAGAAAACTAGATAGTCATTTTTACAAGATAATACTAGGCACCCATCAAACCCAAATCAAATATATAATTTCATGCATGGGCCAAAATTACTAGATAAAATGGTTGGAGTGGAGGCCAAAGAGGACATAATCTCATTCAAATGTGTTATAAAATTGGTGCATGCATGGAATTTTTCTTCTCCTTCGGGGTTCGGGTATAAGTAATTAGTCATCGTTGTATTGACTTTGTTAAGGGACAAAGTCTTTTAGTTTCAATTCTCTTAGAATTTTTAAATATTTTGATTTTCAAAAGTAATGTTGTATTAGATCTTTGGTTTTATATATATAATTAGGGATTTAATCAATTGAATAATGTATCAAGGTTTTTATCAACGCTGTTTAGTATCTATTTACATTGTGTTAGAGTTTGTTGAAGCAAAATTTGTTAAGTAAATGTTAATACAACTCGCGAGTCGCGACGAATATATACAAGGATGGCCAAGGATAAATCATTTTGTCGGTAAAATTTGATTAGAACTGGAACATTGACGTTTTAACAATTTATTCGTGATCTTGCTTTATGTTTATGCTCAAAACTGCATCTGAAGTATTTAATATAGAATCTTGGGTATTATTTTTGGCTTGTACCTAAATTGGATACTAAATCGATATATAATCAACTTCAGCCAAACTTGATGATCAAAATCCAACAAAAATATCATGATATAGCTATACCAAAATTTTGATTTATGAAATTTAATATGTGAAATTAGAATAATTCTAAGAAACTCGTAAATAAACATATTTTTATGTTTTCTCTTCATAAGATTATAGTCACATACCAAGCATAAACCATAATTATGATTTTTTTTTTTGTTGTTCTTCTTGTAGGAAACAAAAATTATGATCTTATACTTTTTTCCCCCGTTTGATTTACGAGTTCATACCTCAGATAGCTAATTTTATTTTTTATTTAACTAAAGTCACCAATAAACCATATAATGTATAGAGAAATTTAACATGTGCACTTACATCTTTTTATAACGACAAAATAGGTTCTGCATTTAAAAGGACACTCGAGTGGGCATATCGGGTCTTGTGGATGATTTGGAAACGATTTGTAAGTAGTTTCTTCGTTGATCACATATTAGTTGAACTCTTTCTGCATCAAACTTCGACTTTCTGCCTTACCAATACTCGAAAATGTAATTTCTACAAAATTTAAGTTATAAATCTATCATGTAGTAGATATATATTATCGAATCGCAAAGATTATTACATTTACGCCGATCAGTATAATCAGTAAAATTTCATATCATACAAAAAGAAAAGAATTTTTTTTTTTACCAGAAATAAGACCCAAGAAGATAAATAAAGTGAAGGTCTTCAAAATATTTTTCATAATTATGGGCGGATTTGTTATAAAGAGAGGTCTACAAAAGGAAATCAATTGTTGACATAATGTTTTAGTCTTATATATATATGTTCAAGAAGTAGTACAATTAGGGTAAAATGACTTTATGAACACACATTATATACATGAAAGGTCAACTGATAAAAATAATAAAGTTAAAAAAGAAAATTTAATGGTATTAGATTCATCTTTATGAGATCCAAAGTATTAGGCATAAATCGACACAATAAAAATAAAATGTGTCTTTCATGTGTTGACACATCATCATCTCCGTGTTATAAGAAGGTGACACATTGTTAGAATTACAAACCAATCAGTATTAAAAAAAATTGATAGTACATTAGCTTTGATTGACCATTAGTAAACCAATATATTCAAAATGTAATTTAGTGAATAAAACAGCAAACCCAAAATGCTACTAAGGGCATGACTTGTTGCATTATGTTAGTCTTATATATGTTCTCTAATCTTTTTGAGCACATATCGGTTGTCATTTACAATATTCTCTTATTTTAGCGCATTTTGATGCATATTTGTTCTAAAACTCTTTCATTGATTCCAACAGCTCCAAGACATAGAAAACTATTTTGTTCTTACTTAAAAAACTCAAGACTCGTTATTATTATACTTTCAAAACAAATAAAAATATGAGATATTAAAACAGCAATGATAGAGTTTTAGCATCATTTTTGGTTTGTGCCATAATTGGATACTAAATCAATATCTAATCAGCTAATTCAACCAAACTTGATGATCAAAACCCCGCAGAATTACAATACATTATATTCAATAAATCCCAATGACAAACAAAAAGGTTTGCTTAGAGTACTCCATGTGATCACCCTCACACCCACACGTTTGTAAGGTAGTTTCTAAGGTAGATCAAAGATGGGGTAGCTCATTACAACCTCCCCAAGTCTCACTACCACTAGACTACACCCGTTTGGTTCTTAAGTTGTTTTACTTGACAAACTCACTTAAATCTTAAATGTTCAGTCAAATATGAAAGTATGAAACCAATCTCTAGCAAAACTACACTCGAACTAATTGAGAGCAAGCTCAAGGAGCCTATAACTTTGGATTTTAGGAAGAGACAACAATTTTTGTAGTCAAGATTTCTCAAACTAACAAGGATCCCATTTTGAAGCTTAATTAAACTAACTAGGAGCTAACTAGATATATCTAATACAGTAATACCAACGCAAACTTTTTTTTACCATGAATCATCTCAATAGGAGTCTTGAGTCAAAAAAAGTAACAGTGCCCCGCACTAATGACGTTAGTGACCACGCCACCAGCCGAATCTATGGTGGGATCTTAGAATTTAACAATCATTCAGTTTTGACATAACTTTTGCATCGACTCTTTTTTTTATTTTGGCTTTAGAAAAACAAGCATTCTTATAATTAGACTTGACATAAGAGGTTTCACTAGAGGATTATATTCATAGAGAGCTAAATAACCCTTGATAGTGCCCTAGCTAGTCATCTAACCACGTTAGCGATGGATTTATTTGTGAATTTAGTTTTTGTATACGTATATTCAATCTAAGGAATCATGGAAACCTTATAAGGCCTTCAGCCTTCGATATCGAATGATGCTAGAAAGTGATCAAAGCATGGTTTAGAGACTGATCTTGGATACATTATTAGAGTAAGGAAAAAAAAAAAAAGCAAGCCACTTAATTATCATCATTACGTAGCCTAAACTCTATTTTTGCAGTTTTGGTTTATTTTATGTACCAAAAACATTTTTTTTTCTTCTAAAAGTACCAAATATAACTCTTTTTTAAACAAGCCTTCATAAAGATTTTTAAAGTATTTCCCTAAGATCTTAAAAACTTTATGAAGATATCCTAATAAATATTATTTTGTGAGATTTTTAGAAAAAAAAATAACGTATTAATTAATTTTGTCAAGTTTTTATTTCTTGTAGATTTTATCATCATTTTATTTTTCATTTTTTCTATTGTTAAAAAATCTTTATTTTTTCATATTAACAAATTTGAAATTTCTTTTATGTTTTTTTTTTTTTAAAGTGCAGCACGTTGCATCAAAATTCACAAATAAACAGAATATTGTTGTCTGATCATATGATTATAGACAATTAGACATATACGAAGCATAAACCATAATCATGATTCACGATTTTTGTTTTTAATTCTGTTTTAGGAAACACATTTATGATCTTATACCTTATTCCCGTTTAATACTAGACAAAATAGAAAAAAATTAACATGTGCATTTACATATTTTTATAACTACAAAAAAGATTTTGCAATGAAAAGGACACTCGAGTGGGCATGGCGGGTCTGTTGGTGGCTTTGGAGACGAGTGGAAAATGGATTCTTCTTGGATCACATTTGAGATGAACTCTTTCTGTATTAGACTTCGACTTTCTGCCTTTCCAATACTTGAAAATGAAATTTCTACAATGTTTAATTAAATTATGCCAAGTTAATTATAAATTAATCGTATAGTAGATATTATTTATCGAATTACAAAATTCATTATATGAACGCCAATTAATTAATCATTGAAATCTCATATCATAGAAAAAGATATATATATTTACCAGAGATTAGAGCCAAGAAGAAAAATAAAGTGAAGGTCTTCAAAATATTTTTCATAATTATGAGCTGGTTTGTTAAGAAGAGAGATCCAAAAAAGAATAAAATGTTTAGTTAGTTTACCACATTGTGTTTTAGTCTTATATATGTTGAAAAAGTAGTGTTTTAGGGTAAAATAGTCATTTTTATTAAAAGCTTTTATATTGGAAAATCTTAGTCATGAAAGTTAGATTTTATTAAAAATATATTTATGAAATTATTGATACAACTTAAAACGTAAAATGAAAAATTTGATGGTAAAGAGCCATTGTTATGAGAAATTATCTATTGAGCTTAACATCAAAAGTTGTGAATTGTGATTCTAAATTTATTGAAAAATGTACATCCTTCACAATTATATGTCAACCCCCTCCCCGCTCCTTCCCCACCAAAATAAAAAACCTATTTTTTTAAGGGTGAGGACTCGTTTTTGAATGAAAGAGAACGTGAAAGAGTATGTTGTACTCTGATCTACAACATGCGCCAGGGACTTGAAGGTGGTCTTTCAAATCTTGAAGATATATATGTAGGGGACATCTTCTCTAAAGCTCCCCATTTGTTTCTTTCCAACCATGGAATAAATGATTATCTTTTCTTCATGAGGCCTCCCTCTCAATACAGGAGGCTGTGAGGATGATGAAATTGTGTTCATGACACAATTCTATCTTGATCTCGAAACCCGCTATCCTGAAGCCAACCCTGAGCTTTACCAAAGGAGCAAACTCTATTGGCTCATGTGCTACTAATTTGGTAAATCATATCCGAAATTTCAAAGAGTGGGTCAAGCGAACAGATTTTCCAGATCACCATGAGAAAATATGGTACAAAAACATAATGAACCAATCTAGGTGTGAATAATGTAAAATAAACATAATAAACCAATCTGGCTATGATGAATGATCTGATGAGTTATTTGTTTTACAAAAATATAATTATAGAAAGATGAAAGGTATGTTTACAAAAAAAAAAAAAAAAGATGAAAGGTAAAGTATAATAAAATAATTAATAACAAATTAATATGATACGTTAGATATCAAATCTTCTGTGTTTATTTTGATTGGTCATTCATTTTAAAAAATAAATTATTAATGGATTTCTGTTTTTATAATTTAATTAAATTGAATAAATTTGTATTTCACATTTTTATCTTTAATGATCATTATATTAATATATATACATAGAAGAAGAGAAAATTAAGTATATAACATTAACTTTTGATTAATTAGTTCTCTCTCTTCATCTTTATATAATGTAAACGGTTATTACAGGGCTAATAAAAGAAAGAAAAAGCAACAATATCATTCTGAAGCAAAGAATCACATTTGCCCCCATGACAAGATGTTGTTGATCTGGCAACCATGGCGTAGTTTTGTATCATCCCAAATGAAATTCTAACTATTCATAATGCTGAGATAACAGAGACATGGGAATATTTAGGCCTGTGAATGCCAAAAAAAAGAAGAGAAAACGTGGAGATCAAACAATCAGTGATCTCATGATGAAAGATTTATTTTTTCTTGGAGACTTGAATGTGATAAGCATTGCTTGGAATGTTGATCCAATTAATCAGAGCCGAGCCGCCACAGTAGCTGGAATAATATAAACGGTTGTTATACATATTAATGGGTTTGGCCGCATGCTTGTTGTTGTTGTTTTCTAGAAAAGGGTTTCTTGAGAAAGAAGTTACCGAAGAGTGGAACAGAGAGTAAAGTAGGTAGAGAGAGAAGTAAGATAGATGGTTATACAAAAGCACAGAGAGAAACCTTTATAATTTCTCGACGATGATGGTATTTGGTTTGGTTTGGATGCTTGATGCTTGTTCAGTTGACTCATTCTTAATCATCATACCTTTTTTGGGATGCTTGATAATGCTAGTGAATGTTTTTTCGAATTGTTAGATATAGCGGTGTTCAAAAAAATCTACAAATCCAGATGCATTCTGTTGATTCACTTATTCTAATCAGTTCTTTGGATGACCTATTAGATTCTTTCCATGGAATAGCTTCCTGCCTGCTTTTCTGTGTTCTTTCTAAAAGCATGTTTGACCGAACCTGGCTCTGATACCAAAACTGGCGCAGCGTAACAAGAAATAAACCTTGAGCTCGTTGATTCACAAGGAATACCGATCACAAGGGATGTCTTTAGTTCGTTGATTTTTTGAATACCGAACAAAGACGAAGTTTGAATGTCGTTGATTCTTAAGAATAGCCGATATTCAAGAGAAGAAGCTTAAAGCTCTGTTTGATTCAATAATAATAAGGTATCACCCTTAGAACTACAAGAGAGGGTTTATATAGAAAACCATATAAGAGATAAAACCCTAAGCCAAATAACTAAACGTAAAGCCCAAGAAAATAGTTTAACCGACTAAACAAAAGAAAGCCCAAAAGAAGCAAAACAAAAGAGAAGAGTAGAGATGCGCTGCATCAATATCTCGCTCTTTTGATCTTTGCAGTCCAGTCTCATCATCAACCGGGTTGATTCAACCCCATATCTTATTTAAGAAATACTATCAGCCACGATGAGTTAGCTGAGATTTCATAAAGACAAGGTTTCAATTTTGAATGCCAAATCTTTTATATGACCATTATGAGCCTTCACACCACCGCCTATTTCCTTTTCTCACAAAGCTTCACGATCGGTTGGCTATTCGCCGGTTCTTTGCAAATAGATTAGTCCCATCTAAAGCCTCTTGCTGCAATTTGTTTGACAATACACTAACTTGGTTGTAAGAGTTTGAGGGTTTTGCTGTTTCTATTTACACAAGTCTGTATAACAAAACTTTTCTAAAAAAAACTCCGATTTATGTAGCATCTTGTCTGGTCAAAGGGTTGTTTGAAAAGAGTTTGAAGGTATCTTAAATGTCAGTATCTGTCTTCTTCTTAGCTCATATCCTTTAAGAGACAATCATTAACCTGTTCAATCTTCTACTTGCAGTTGCAGCTGCTTATTAGAAGGTAGTACTACAAGGTTCTTTTATTAGTAGTAATCTCTCCCCAAGTCCTAAGCAAAGAATGTACAAATTACAGCCTGCTTCATAGAAGAATGATGATGAGAAAAATAGTTTTGATTAATTTCTTTGTTAAACCTTAAGCCTAAATGGAAACAAACGATACAGTATTTGAAGTAGGAGTGAGAGCCTCAGCAAATATCTAGAGCTTTTCTTCTTCCTGTGTGATCACACTCCTCTGTTGCCACAAAATATAAAAGTACCATGTAGTAAATAGGCCTACACTTCTAGTGACCAAAATAAATTCTATAATCATATCCACTCTAGAGTTAAGTTACATTCACATTGCCATCTAACTGAGAAAGAAGATAACGAAAGAAAAGATTAGATGAATTGGATATTGCACTTTGATGAAACTCTGGGGAGAGCCAGCAGATTAGCTCGCAAGAACTCATTGTCTTTGTACTTATCCTCGTCAACACTAACTTTTACAGTTTCAAGACATTTCAACTTCCCCAAGAAATGTCTCATCTGTTTCAGCTCTTGAAAAGAACCTTTGTACTCTGAAATCTCTAGCACTTTCACTTGACATGTCCATAAACAACATAACTCCTCCTCCTTCACAATCTTCCTCTTCTTGTTGTTCTTCCTACTATGCTTCTTAGGGATGCAAGCGCATGCATCTCCACATCTGTTTGTTACTCTGTGCACAAGACCCTGAAACCATAAACCAATCTAACATGTATAAATTAACGAACAACGCTAACACGAAAGAAAAAAATCTCAATAAGGAAATTGATATTACCTTGATGAGTAAAGTCTGTAGATTTGGACAACTCTTGATCAAAAGCGGCATTACTTGCCAACCTTTTTCCTTGTTAGTCTCAATAGATAATTTAAGGAGGTTGTTGAAGACCGGCATGGATTTACAGCAAAAATGAAATACCTAATCACAACCAAAAAAAAAACAAATATAAGTGAGAGACCTTGCTGCCTACGAAACAAAACAATTCCACTGAAGTAACAAAAACTGACCTCAAGGGACTCAGGAGACAAGTGAAGGGTCAAAATGTTGCTTATACCCGCAACTAGATTTGTAACATCACCAAATATGGGTTCATGTTCATCAGAGAAGTCATCATCATAATCATCATCATCATCATCATCATCATCATCATCATCATCATCATAAAAATAAGAACTATCATCGTCGTCATGATTGTTAGTTGACTCCCATAACCTTAGACTCAGCCTGGCTTCGACAAGCAAATCAAAATCAACAAACTGATACTGCTTGGAGACATAATTAGAATAGTCAAGGTAGACAAGACGTGAAGCTTTAAAATAAACAGTTCTGTGATACTCCTTAGTATCGGGAAGATTGACTAAAACCACAAGTCGCTTGATGCATGGACTTTCCACGAACACACCGCAACAGGGCAGATACCAATGATCAGCATCACTAATGAATAAATCTTCCAACACAGAGGAGCCATCGAGGAGCCGAAAATAGTTGGGACAATCAAGCCCTAGAACTGATAAAAGAGAAAGTGATTTAAGGGCAGGGAAAAACACACGGTCGACTTCAAGAGAACATTCACCGGATAAGGTGAGCTTAACAAGTGTCTTGCTCGTTAAGAAACTTGTCTTTATATCAACACCAAAATAGCGGTGGGTGGCGTGCAAGTGTAGTTCCAAGAAACCACGTTCCATTGCTGCCAAAAACCAACGTTGGTATGCATCTTTATGCCGAGGTCTAGGTACATGACACAGAGATAGTTTCTTCATGTGAGAATTGCTTAACAGAGCTAGTGTCTTGTCTACGAAATCACAGAAGCGATCTGAACCACTTGTTGCTTCTTCTTCGTTTGGGTAAACAACCATCGACTCATCAAAACAAAGGTTGTCTACAAGACCTATAAGATTCTTCCACCTCTTGGACAGGACCGATGTGGAAGCAGCAGTTTTTGTCGGAAGCAAAGACAGGATTTTGCCAAGTATCTCATCTGGTAAATTGCTGATTGGATCACTAAGAGAACTCATATCCATAGATTAGAGATTTAATTATACCACCTACCTAATACACACACTAAGACATGGATTGAGGGAGAAAGAGGACTCGCGGCTTTTTAGAAAGAAACTCTTTAAAAAAATATTACATTTTTTTTTTTGGCAAATGCTTCTTTTTTGTGCTTTTTAATTTGGGAAAAATGTTATTTAAATCCCGAACTTACAAATTTTGGCCATTTTAATCCTCGATTTCCACGGTGGCCATTAAAATCATATACTTCTCATTGACGTTAATTTTAAATCACTATCTCTTGTTGACTGAGCTAGATTGAGCATTTCGTCAAATCAAATTCTCTAACATAGGAGTTAACAACCGTTTAGGATCGTTAATCGATATCTGTTAAGTCAAAAAATGAGAATCACAAAGATAAGCGACGTCGATTTGGGGATTTAGGCATTTCGTTTAAGGCAGCACGACGTCGCTTGTCCTTGTGATTCTTATTTTTCGACTTAATAGATATCGATTAACGATCATAAACAGTTGTTAACTCATCTGATAGAGGAGTTGATTTGACGACATGTTCAATCTTACTCAGTCAACAGAAGATGGTGATTTAAAAATAACGTAAGCGAAAAGTCTGTGATTTTAATTGCCAACGTGAAAGTCGAAGATTAAAATGGCCAAAATTTGTAAGTTCGTGATTTAAATAACATTTTTCCCTTTTTAATTTACAATTTCGCATGATTTTCCTTTAACACAGTTCAGTTTACAGTACTTTGAACGTTTTGGAAGCCAACTTTTGTGATTGATAGTTTTTTTTTTTCTTTATGTTGGCTAAATTATCAGTTTCCATTATTAAGATTTTATTCGGTGTATGATTATCTCTAACGATTTTAGAGAATTTATTTAATTAAATTTAAAACTAGTTTAAAATAATTTAATAAAATTTTAATTAAGTTTTTAACAAAATATATTAAAATTTACCTTTCAAATTATTGCTAAAAATAATATTGATCGAAATAGTGTTGGTCAGAGTTATTTTTATGAATGTGTACAGGTTCTATTGGTATTGACAATACTGACCGAGAAAGTATTGGTCAACTATGATGAGTTATAAATTGATACACTCTTATGAATTAGCTCTATTTTGTTGCTGTATTGTTTCTGCTTGTAGCGCAGAGTACTCCTAATATGGGTTTATGCAATTCCTCTGTTGGTTCGATGTGATTTTGAATTCCAAGTTCATTATGTGTTCAAAGTTAGACCCTTTACTTTACTTTGAAGGTCTACTGAAGACGGATGCATTGTTCATCAGGAATTCAGAGACCAAGTTAGTATTTCCATATATCCTTTTCATTTATTTAACTTCATTTGCTTCATTGTTAGAGTCTTTATTTGTGGTTTTTAGGTCGAACCTAGATTCGTTGGAAGAATTTTAGATCCTTAGACCATCATTATTGGTGGGATCCTAGAGGCTAAGATCCCCCGGTTTTTGCAAAGGAAAGATCCTATATATAAGATCTTTCTTTTGCAAAAACCGGGGGATCTTAGAGGGATCTTAGCCTCTAAGATCCCACCAATAATGATGCCCTTAGCATAATCTAGCAATCCTAATAGCGTGAATCCTCCTAAAGCAACTAAGTTCGTGGGGGAATAGGCCGTTTTCCCCATTGGTGGTGACTGAAAACTTTGAGGAGATCGAGATCTGTATCCTCCTAAAGGAACTCTTGATTTCCCTCCTGCGACGCTGCCTACAATCATTTCAAAGAGGTCAGCCAGTATCACATTCAGATTTATACACTCTAAAATTTGCTATGTTTTATTTTTTTCTGCTTGTAGCCTTAGAGTACTCCTAATATGGGTTGCATTTCCAAGTTCATTATGTATTCAAAGTTAGAATCTTTACGTTGAAGGTCTCATCGTTTATTTGGTTATGAGGAAGTTTCTCTAATGTTCGTGCGAAGGCATTGTTCATTAGAAAAGCAGGGGGAGGAGATTAGAGGACTTTGTTTAGATGGAGGCATTGTTCATTTTTAGCATCTCTATCCTGAATTCCAAGTTCAAAGTTAGAACCTTAACTTTGCTTTGAAGGTCTCACAGTTATTTCATTATGAGCTCACCCTCCTTTAGCCAGTCTTGTGATTCCCATATTCTTTTTGGTCCAGCAAATTCATTTGTTGTTGGCGATATGAGGACAAGAGGAAGGCGACTGGAGCATTACCATTGGAATAGGTGTGCCTCAAGTAACAGTATGTATCTCTCACACTTGGAAACACTTTCACGGGAAACACACAATTTCACCAAGCTTGTGACTCCATCGACTGAGATCATTGTGGACCATAGGTTGAGTTGTAACTTCATCATCGTTTCCCAATACACTCTCTTACTCATCGATGTGCTGTTCACATTTTCTACCGATCTGTTTGTCTAATGCCATCAGCTGTATTTGTCCCAGTGGCTACATGTATGTAGTATACATTTGTTTTGATGCTCTATGCTTCTTACCATTGTTCTTAATTTTCTACTCCAAAGTGAAAGACATATACCACATATGATCCATCCAGTTCCAAGAGTATCGTAGCTCATGTTCATCTTTTGGTACCACTTAAAGAGTTATCTCCAAGATTCAAGTACTCTGAGAAAATAAAGATTAACCAGTAACTCTTTTGTTTTCACAATCTACTTGAAACTTCAATCGCAAGTAATTGCTTGCCTGGCCTATCACCATCTACCCTGGACGCTCGATCATCATCAGAATAACTCATACCATCATCGTCGAGAAATTACAAAGGTTTCTCTCTATGCTTTTGTATTAACCATCTATCTTACTTCTCTCTCTAGCTACTTTACTCTCTGTTCCAATCTTCGGTAACTTCTTTCTCAAGAAACCCTTTTCTTGAAAACAACAACATGCATGCGGCCAAACCAATTAATATGAAACACCGTTTATATTATATTCCAGCTACTGTGGCGGCTCTGCTACGGCAATGCTTATCACAATATGTATGTTAGTCTTCCACTCTGGAGCCATCCCTCGCTCCAATTGATCCATACAAAGCTTTTCTACTGTCACCACCACTTCGGTCAGCTCATGTACGTACGTACGTCTTCCTTAGTTCCCTCTACTTTAACTTGATTTTTTTATATCTTCTTTGTCTCCGATATGATGTAGCTTGTTGTGTGGTCGATGTTGGTCGCAGTTTCACCAACTGTTGCGTTCAACCACCATCCCCACCCCTAGTTTGTATCTATCATTCTCTCGATCTTTGAGTATATCTGTGCGAGTTGCGCTGCGATGGAACCCTCTTCTCCCATTGAACTATCTGATGCCAAGTTGATAAAGAAAATGTTTAAGTTAAGCTTCCACTTATAAATTCTAGTCGTTCCTTGGAGATTAGGTTAATTCTTCGTTGGGGGATTTAGTTAGTGTATCTTAGGATTAATTTAGTAAGTGGAGAGTTTAAAATATGTATTTTTGTTTTATGTTTTTACGTAGGATTATTGGTAGGTTCTTAAGTTGGGTATCTTAGGAAATAAAAACTGAATTACTTTTTTTTAACAATTTTAATTATTAAAAACATAATAATAATTGCAAAATAAAAATTTGAAAACATATATGAGATACAATTTATTGCATAAATAACATAAAACACAATTAATTTAAACGTGATTTATGGAATATTTTGTCCATATGTGCTCGACCAAATCGTTTTTCAATTGTTCATGCATAACTCAATCACGAATTCGAGTTCTAGTGGCCACCATATCCACGAGATTTGAAGGATATATGTATAATAGGTGAAATCCACTTGTATATTTAATTGTATAATAGAGAAAATCCACTTGTATATAAGCCAAGATACAACTTATAAATCTTATGAGCTAACGTAAAAAGGAAAAATGACAATCACCAAAAATATGAGTACCTAAACCAAATGAAATACTTTATTTAAGTATTGTGAAAATTATTTAAAAATTTAGTGATCATCTTCCGTTTGATTGATATCTATTTTTAGGTATTGTGAAACTTATTGATTTCATTTAAATTTTTACAGAAATGGCTTTGGTCTCTATCATGATAGTCTCAATGGGATATAATACTTTTAATTTAATTTGAGTGGTAAAAAAAAAAGTAGTCTGGGTTCTTTTTCTTAGCCACAAAGGGTTGTATGCAAGAATGATCCTTGAATATATAACCTAATTTCTTAATCATAAATTTTTTTTTAAAAAGATTGTAAGATAATAAAAAATGATCGATGGAGTTTTTGCATGATATGTGAAAAATCTTATTTGTCAAAATGGTTTTTGAATATTTTCTACTTATTTTGTCACTTTAGAGATATTTATCATAAGTTAAACGGTACAATAAAGCTTTTCTCTTTAGGGCTTAAATGATCTAGAACTGATATATGAGTCTGTGACCTAAGTTCTTACATTTCATGATTAGTAGTACAAATGTAATATCCATTGATAGTACATAGTCTGCACATATACCAAATTTTTAAGTTGTAGGTTAGTTTACATATTAGTTTTTGAAAATCCAATACACATTTTTCATGATTATTTGAAATATTGATAAATGTTTGATTGGTACAATATGATAAAAATGTAACTTTAAATCAAAATGAACAATATTTATGAATTTCTTTACATAAAGATGATATGATATCCGTGTGTAAGGCAGTAGAGTGAGTAATCTCAACACTGGTACATGTAACGGCTCCATCTTATAGCCACTCGTTATATGCAGACAAACCTCCATGAAGACTGATAAGAGTCACAAACACGTTTTGTTGAAACTCTTGAACATGCAACTCATATCTTGGAGTACTGCCTTACATGTCTACGACGGCCTAAATGACAGCAAACAACACAAAGATAAGGTGTGTTGCACGGCCCTATTGCTTAAAGCGAATGATATAGTTGTCAGGATTCTAGAATTAGAGAGCCAGAGCGTTTTCACCAAAGTTCCTTGGGAAAACGAGGATATATCCATACAGCTCTTCATCCCCAAGAAAGAAGAAGAGACTTTTTATTTTTCTCCACACCTCCTCGCACTTACACTACTTTATGTTTTTCTCCGCTTTTAATTTTAACAAATCTATACTATGCATTTTTCACATTTTCTCCTTGCATTGTGGGTTGTAGAGAAAACATACATTATAAATAGCTCCGGGTGGGAGTCTCCCAAGCAAGCTGACTTGGTTTAAAGGGTTAAGACCCCATTATCAAGGGTTTCTTAACAAATCTTAACTCTAAGACAATCTCCATCGGTAATACCCGATCCCGATGAAAGATTCTAAATATATATATATATATATATGTTATTTTATTTATGCAATTTCTTTTCTATTTATTTTTATTCACTAAATTATTAAATGTTTGACATTTGTCTATTATTTCTATGAACCCGTTTCTAAAGTTCCTATGTTTAACTACTTATTTTTTCTCTTTTTTTAAAACCTTTCTTAACACCTCCCATTGGAGGTGGTCAAAGATTTGTTAAGAAATGGTTTTTATAAGATTTGTTAAGAGAATTGTGCTCAGGGTAGCAAAGAGTGTGAGAAGGGTACTATCCAGGTATAAAATCAACCGTTAATGGAAAATGACATTTATACATGTGACATGTGTGCCGTTTTTAAAAGTCAAGTGTGTTGTTTTTTAAGGCCAAAACGGCACATAACTCTCTTGAGGAGGTAAAACGACCGTGTTTTATCGGTGCATACTTTTCGTATAAATTTTCCATTTTTCGTTTGATTTTGTGTTATTTATCGATCTCCTTCCGGATCAAATTTGTATCGGCAAGCAAAGCAAGAAGCTTTTCGATCTTACTCGTCTCCTCTGCCGTTAAAGGTTTGTCTTTTTTCTTTCTCTTCCTCAATTACACTCGCCTTCGATTGAAAGGATCCATCTTTGATTCTTTTTTTTTTTTTTTTTTTTTTTTTTTTTTTTCTGGATTAAGGTTCGAAAAACGTTCAATAGGAGGAACTTGTTTTTGTGTAGAGTAGAGATACAATTGTAATTCCATAATTTATACAGCCATGATTACTTCTAGAGACTCTATAAGCGATTTGCCAGATGAGATTCTTGGCAAAATCTTGTCTTTGCTTCCGACAAAAGAGGCTGCTTCCACATCGGTTCTGTCCAAAAGGTGGAGGAACCTTCTGGGTCTTGTAGACAACCTCTGCTTTGATGATTCGATGGTTGTGTATCCCAACGAAGAAGAAGCTTTAAGTGGTTCATATCGCTTTCTCGAGTTCGTAGACAAGGCACTAGCTGTGGCTCTATCAAGCAACTCTCACATCAAAAGGTTCTCTCTTTGTTTTGAAAACAGTCATAGATATGACTTTGATCGTGTGAGCAGTTGTTTCATCCGTTCGATTTTGACTGCAATGGAACTCGATCTATTGGAAATGCACTTGCACGCCGGCCCTTTGTCTACTATTGGGATTGAAACTAAGTTTTTGACGAGTAACACACTTGTTAAGCTCACACTATCTGGGTATTGTTTCCTTGAAGCTGAGGGTGTGTTTTTTCCAGCTCTCAAATCACTTTCTCTCTTATCAGCTTCAGGGATTGATCACCACAACTATACTCAGCTCATCGATGGCTGCCCTGTCTTGGAAGAACTGTTCATATCTGAAGACGCTAATCCTTCTGAAACACCATGTTGTAGTGTGGGTGTGGAAAGTGCATCTATCAAGCGACTTGTAGTTTCTGTTAATCTTCCGGGTTCTCCAAATGATCACAAAGTGAATTATTTCGAAGCACCAAGTCTCGAGTACCTAGACTACTCAAGTTATGTCTTCGACAATTATCAGTTACTTGATATGGGTTCGCTTGTCGAAGTCAGGCTAAGTCTCCGGTTATGGGAGTCAACTACCGATTATGATTACTCCGATGATGATGACTCTGATGATGATTATTATTATGGTGAACCAAAGGAGGTTATATCTGGTGATGTTACAAACCTAGTTGCGGGTATATGCAACATTACGACCCTTTACTTGTCTCCTGGTTCCCTTGAGGTCAGTTCTTCTTCTTCTTCTTTTTCTATTGCTTGTGTTTTGGTTATGTGGTTGGTGATCTTATATAGATTTACAGGCGTTTCATTTCTGCTGTAAGTCCATGCCAATGTTTTACAACCTCGTTTATTTATCTATTGAGAGTAACAAGGAAAAAGGTTGGCAAGTAATGCCGGTTTTGATCAAGAGTTGTCCAATTCTACATACTTTACTCATCAAGGTATGATCAATTCCTTTATTGAGATTCTCTTTTGTGTTGTTTTCTAGCCATTAATCAAGTCAAAACTGGTTTCTTGTTTCAGGGTCTTGTGCACAGAGTAACTAATAGATGCGGAGATGCGTGTGTTTGTGTCCCTGAGAAGCAGAGGAAGAATGAGATAAAGAAGAGGAAGATTGTGAAGGAGGATGAGGAGAACTTATGTTGTTTATGGACATGTCAAGTTCAGGTGTTGGAGATTTTAGAGTACGGTGCATCTTTTCAAGAGCTGAAACAGATGAGACATTTCTTGGGCAAGTTGGAATGTCTTGAAACGGTCAAGGTTGGTATTGATGCGGACAACAACAACAACAACACTGAGTTCTTGCGAGCTAATCTGCTGGCTCTCCCGAGACTTTCATCAAAGTGCAACATCCAATTCATTTGACCTCTCTTTCCTTATCTTTCTCTTTCAATGTTTCTGCTTGTAGCACAAGTAACTCCTAACATAGGTTTTTGCAATTTATCTTATTTCTTGCAATTCTTATTTTGGTTCGATGAAATTTTAAATTCCACTAGTTTGTTCTCAGAGCATGGACCTCAAATTCTTTTATTTTTGTGAAGAGGATATAGCAATCCCATCAAACACGATAAAACATACTTGTATGTATAAACACATATCAAAGCAACATTCTCACAATGGCTCTAGTCACATTAGAGATTTTTTGCATTGATTTGGTTAAACTAGTCAATGGAGACTTCCCTTTAAACCCTTCTTCACAAACAGAAGCTTCGACACCGGCATCAATCACACCATCTTCGCCGAACTTGGGGACTCCTTTAGAGATAGCTTCAATGGCTTCGGGGACATCAGCTTTTATGATCGTTTTGTATCTTCTACTACATTGGTCCAAAGCTCGTTTTAGTTCCGGTCTCTTTTTATATAGACCGTTGATCTCGTTTAAGGTCTTTGTCGCCAGCCCCTACAAAATCATATATTTACAAAATAACCCCATAAGTTTTACGCTGCTACAAATATATATTTATAAAATAACCCCTACAAAACACAAAAGTAAGAAAAATAAGCTAAAAATAACCCCTACAAAACACAAAAGTAAGAAAAATAATCTAAAAAATAACCCCTACAAAACACAAAAGTAAGAAAAATAATCTAAAAAATAACCCCTTACGTTTGTGATTTAACAAAATTAACCAAAACATTCTTATTTATCAAAAACAACCCCTTGTTACATATCTGCAAAACTGTGGTGATTATAATTACTTCTTGGTGGAAAAACGAAGCTAATGAGATGTTTTCTAACACTTATAAATGATCAAATTTTAATCTTATGAAATTAAATAGTACATCTATAATGAATGAAAACATTGCAAATTTACAAAACAACCACGTAAAATTTGTGTTTTATACAGAAATATTTTCTTAAGTTTTGATCTATTCAAATTTGTCCCGAACACAAAAACGTCAAAAGTCTCAACAATTGGGTAGAGTAATGAAAATACTGAAACTAACAAATCTTTTAGTCAAAATCTGACTCTTATAAGAGTCTTGAATACATGAAAGAAACAAGATCAAGAAAAGAAAACTGAACAAAACCTTGATTTTATCGATGAGGATGAGAGCGAGACCAGAGGTGTCGGCAGAGGAGCCACGTGGATCGGAGTTGAGTAGAGAGACACAGAGATTGAAGTCTGGTGTCTCTTTACATGTCTGATCTATCATACTTGCTTCACTCACCAACACCATCATCATCATCACCATCAAGATCACCTTCATGATCATCTTCATCATCTTGGATGATTATCTTGATATGTTAAAAGACAGAGGATTCACTTTGGTTATATAAGTGTGTGTGTGTTTCTGTGTGTATTAATCTGTCTGAGTAGTGCACGTCTCCAATATATATAATTGAATTGATGGTGTGTGTGCCTTTACCAAAATCCCTTAATGATTATCCCAAGATATTTTTAATAAGCTAAAATTTATCATTTCAGATATTTTCACGTATTATATTTAGATTTTAGTATATAGCAAAAGACATTGTCCAATCAAAATTATTTTGGATGTTTCTAGATTTCTTTAGTTTGGGTTGTAAAGTAAAGTTTTTTAGTTTCTATAGCATCCAAGAAACAAAACTAGTAAAAATACATAATGTCGTGACTGGAATATTATGTTACTATATGAGAGATAAATATGTCAAATTAAAAACTATAGAACTTATATATATTATTCAAAAAATATTAAAAATATATTTTATTTTTTGTCTGAAAATTGCTAAAATTATAGAACATATTGGTTCTGTCTCTATTTGAAGTCGAAACGTACGAACAAGAAGAGATAGTAACGTAAAGAAGAAAACAAAAGACATTTTTATTCTTAATTAAAAAATTCATGTAATCGTGCCAAAATAAATTCACAACTTTACAACAAAATATACAAGTCTCAACTATGCTAGTAATGTGACCCCCGATACATAATAATACAAACAAAACTTTTCAATCTCTTCTTGTCACTTACTTCAACACAACCACGAATATTATACGGTCGGAGTGGATAAAACCAAGAGACATATGTAGTTTTGTTATTAATGTTGGGGCCAAAGTAATTAAAGTTGTTTCTATACATGTATGAAAACATCGACAGGTGGATCCAATCGTCGACGTTAACGTGGTACACTTTCATAAAGTAATCAACAAAAGCTTCATCTCTAAACTAATCAATCATAAGGCTAACTTTTGCTTAATTAGCCGTAGTTTTGCCATTATCGTCAAATTGGTAATGGAATGTAACGATTGCGAGTTGATTGAGTTACATAGTGGAAACATTACATCATCTTTTAGAAAATGTAGGATAAAGTTTTAAAGTTGAGTTATCTTCAACATTTTCATTTGACAAAATATGACCATCTTTATAAAGCCATTCTTTTCTTACGATCCATTTATGTAATCCTATCGTCTTCCTTTATTTATCTTTTGTTGCTTTTTTGGGGCCAAACAACGAAAGATAAGTTCAATACGAGGGGTCCTTTTCATATGTTGGTATTACATATTCAATCATTCAATAAAGCAGCAATAAACATATATACTTGTGTAATCGTTTTGAAATCTTATTAGCTTCGAGTCATTTTAATCACGAAATGGTTTTGAATAAATATGATATTGGTTTAGGCATTCTAATTTGGAGTCCAGAATTTTAAGAATACATTACACACTATCCGACAATTAACTTGTAACAAAATCTATTGTCCTTAACTGATCTGTCCAAAATAACATATGTACGTTCGAACTCTCCCACATCCTTCAAAGTTCAAATACATGCATACGTAACTAATAAATCTAAGAAACAATATTACTATATCTCAAGTCTAGGAAAAACAAATAAGACCTCTAATGCAATATGAAAACTTAAGAATTTCAAATACATATATATTCTCATCTCGAATTTACAGAATTGTTTTTGGGAACACTATAAACCGGTAATTACTTGTTTGTGTCAATGTATCTCAATCTCATTCGAACCCATTATACATCTCGATTTTATAAGAAAAAAAATTCTTGATAATACAACAATAATACATCTCATCTCTCCAATGAAGTGAAGTACTAGATGCTTTATTCCAAATGTAATCCTGTTACTATTATATGCTATTGGGCCTGAGTTGGGTCTCATTTAATCTACCAACTTTATAAATAGAATATTCGATTGAGAGAAAATCCATTTTTTAAACAATTAAAAAAAAGAAGAAGCGGATTTAATTATTCGCACAAGCCGCACGTGTGAGTGATCCAAAACATAAATAATATTAAATTATTTATTTTTATTTCAGGTTTGGCCCGCCGCTGTGGTTCTTTGCGGCATCTTTTTTACCCTTACTCATCAAAACCACATTGTTCTCTCATCTAAACCGTACGATCAGAATCCACGTCATCAATCCTCGTGAAATTAACATTCAACGGTTCAGATCTAATCTCAAAGACGGTACTGCTTCAGCTCATGAGTCGAACCTTCTCTAACCCTTCTCTCTCTCTTTCTCTTCCTCTAAAAATTCTCCACGAAAATCGAATTTTTTCTCGGGAAAATCTTGTAAACCTTTAGAGAAACATGACTGGCGTTGGTGATGATAAGGACTTCAATGACAAAGAAGAGCCTGAGATTCAAGTTTTGAGCAGCGACGACGATAGTGATGAAGAACAACAAGTTAAAGCCGGTGGTGAAGATGGCAGCGACGACGAAGAAGAAGATGCGAGTGAAGGAGACGATGATGATGATGATGAGGAAGAAGAAGAAGATGATGAAGATGATGATGTTCAGGTTTTGCAGTCTTTAGGTGGTCCTCCTGTACAATCAGCGGAAGATGAAGATGAGGAAGGTGATGAAGATGGTAACGGAGATGACGATGATGATGATGGTGATGATGATGATGACGACGATGATGATGATGAGGATGAAGATGCTGAAGATGAGGTATAAAGCTCTTAAATTTATCAATACGTTTGTCTCTTACTATGAGATTTGAATTTGTTCAATTTTGATTTAGGGTTTTAATTCTCTGTGATGAATTTTTTAGATCTAGGGTTTTATATGCTTTGAATCCACTGTTCAAGACTGGATCTGTTTATCAGAATCTATGAAACTTTTCTGGGAAAAATTGTGTCTTACTGTAACTAGAAATTGTTCTGTTTTATCCCCAAATTAGGGTTTATGCTTTCTTCCCTGTTTTGGTTAAGTCTCTGTTTTTGTTTCTTTGAGTGAAACTCTGTACCCAATTAGATTAGAAAGTGTTTAGATTTTTTGGTTTTCATATTCTTCTTTCAAAGTCTTTACCTTTGTGGTCCTTATCTTAAAAAGGGTTCTTGCTCCTGATAGTATTCTCTGACTCTGTTGATTGAATTACTAAAACTTGGTTTAAGCTTTGAAACTGAGATGTTGTTGTTATGTATGGTTTTGGTGTAGGCTGATCTTGGGACAGAGTACTTAGTGAGGCCAGTTGGTAGAGCTGAAGATGAGGAGGATGCAAGTGATTTTGAGCCGGAAGAGAATGGTGTGGAAGAAGACATTGATGAAGGAGATGACGAGGAGAACGATAACAATTTGGGTGGTGCTGGGAAATCAGATGTTCCACCACCAAAGAGGAAGAGAGGTCCTGAAGAAGATGAAGATGATAGTAGTGGTGATGAAGATGATGAGAGACCTCCAAAGAGGTAGTATTCAAATCTGATAACAAACACAATGAAACCAGACAGAGCTTTATGTTTTCAAAAAATTTGGGTGTTGTGAGATTTGGATCATTGGTTGGGTTGGTGTTCATGTAAGTTTATTATGGAGCAACGAGTTGAGTAGTAGTTTTTTAAGTTTTAAGTAGGGGGCTCTCTTTTTTCTTTTTCTTTTTTTATGCATTGCTGTTTCTTTTTTTAGTGAGTCAATCAATAACCAATGAATGTTTCTCCAACCATGTTGTACCTTTAGTGCCTAATGCCTTTTTCTTTGTTCTGTATCTCTCTTCTAATTTAGAGTATAGTTTCAAACTCTAATGGTGCTTGTACTGTAGTACATAAGGTGTATTCAATCCGGATAACACGATCTTATTTAAACGGACCAAATAAACCTTTAACCTGACATATCTTATCAGAGTGGACTTGTTGTTACGGAGGAAACAGCCTGACTTATTACTTTAGCAACATCTCCATTAGCTCCTTTAGGATATAATATCCACCGGGAACACTCTCATTCCCACTTCCATACACAATTCGTAGGATCTCTTCAGGTGTTCTATTGTAAGAGGGAGACGATTTATTACCGGCCAATGTTTCCAGTCACTTTTCCTTCTGCGCCTTTGGCTTTACGCACCAACAATCTCTCATCTTTCGGTCCTGTTTTGCACAGTTTGTTCATTAGATCCGAGATTTTATTCGTGAAGGCCGCATCCGTGATATTATAAGGATGGACTATGTGTGAAGTCCGAGCATATAACATTGCTCTTATCACTGCGTCCTGGCCTGATTTTACCCCAAAAGTCCTGCTACTAACTGGAAAAAAAAGTGTTTGCATAATGTCATCTAACATATAATGCCAATATTAGAAACAAGAATCAACAAACTCATCTCTCTTGTAAACCTTGTTTATATTAATTTTCTTTTTAGTTTAACATTTTGAAATATCTAACATTCTTTGTAATTAGGTGAAGTTTTGGACAAGAACTCGTAAAGAGAACGTAATCAACAGAACTTCTAAAGACATTGATGTAATAAAACGTATGTCATGATCTTATAGAAGCCTAATCAAACTACAACTTTTCTCAATGTGGATTTCTAAATATATCCCCATAAAACCTTAGTCTTTTTTGTTGTAAGATGAGAATACGTTAGAATCAAAGAATATGACGCCAACATAGCCTGTGAGACCAACATAAGGGACGAAATACGAAGCAATGAGGTAATTGTAGAAATTGGCATATGAATTGGATGGTGGCACAAATTTATTTCCAAATGCTTAATCCATCACATTTGCAAAATGCATATTTACTCAATCAAGTTGTGGTCGTGCAAATCCTTTCACCTTTTCTTGATTGCCCTGTCATTTTTTTACATGATATGATACGATAAATTAGATTATATCATATGATATGATAAAATTAAATTATAGTCCCTCACCACTGAAACCAACAAGCTCCTTCTCACTTTGGCTACCAGATCGTGTCCATGGTGATTTTGTATTTCTTTCATAAACTAATTTAGGCTAAAACTCTAGTATATAATTTTCATACATTTTCAACCATCTTTTTCGATTATGGAAATTTCACTCTCACAAACATTTTATTACATTAATACGATCATTATTTTGTTTAGCCTCCTATATATAACCAAAAACCTAAGAACTACAAAGAAAATTAAACTCCAAACTGAAACTAGACCTCACTCGCAGTAGTAGTAACCAAATAAGACTTAGCAATTTCCCCATCAGCTCCTTTAGGGTAAAATCCACCAGGAACACTTTCATTTCCACTTCCATACACAATCCTTAGAATCTCCTCAGGTGTTCTATCATACGCAAGCGACAACTCATTACCCACCAATACATTCCCATTCACTTGTCCTTCTGCTCCCATGACTTTAGGTACGATCAATCCCTCATCCTTCACTCCAGATTTTCCCAATTTGTTCCTTAAATTCGAGATCTTATCGGTGAAAGCCGCAACCGTGATACCATAAGGATAGACTATATGTCCCGCTCGAGCATATAACATCGTTCTTATAACCGCGTCTTGACCCGATTCTACTCCCAAAAGCCCTGCTACTAACTGAAAAAAGTGTTTGCATAATGTCATGTAACATCTAATGCAAAAGTTTATTAAAAATAACACATCTCTCTTGTAAACCTTGCTTAAACTACTTTTCTTTTCAATTTAACTTTTGCAAATATATCTAACATTCTTTGTAATTAGATGAAGTTTTAGACATAACTCTTAAAGAGTGTGTATTTTATTGTATTTTTTAGCCATAACTCTTAAAGAAGTAATGTATTTTATTGTATTTATGATATTCAATGAAATATCATCTTACTCCATTGCTGTGGATGAAAAGTAATTCATGATTTTCATAAAGCTTAACTAGACTACATCATTTTAATATGGAAGCTTGAATATATACATGAAAACCCTTAATTTGTGGTTATGAGATGAGACTATACCAATCGAATAAAAGAATGTGTTACCTTTCTTGATTCCGGACATTGCAGTTTAGGGTTAGCGCCAACGTAGCCGGTGAGACCAACATAAGGGATCAAGTACGAAGCAATGAGGTAATTGTAAGAATTGGCATAAGGATTGAATGGTGGCTTAAATTTTACTCCAAATGCTTTATCCATCACTTTTGCAAATGATTTTATACTCAAATCAAGTTGTGGCCTTGGAAACCCTTTCACCGTTTTCTTGATAGCCCTATAGAAAAATATTGGTTCAGATTATGTTAATGTGAATTACAATTACACACACACAAAGAAAGAATCTCAAAGCTACGATATTTTAATCGGTAAGTTGTATATATATTGATATCTATAAATAGTGATTTAAGAACCGGTATATATATATTCACTGAATTTGTTCATATGTGCAAGGCTAGAAGATATTTTCTGGTTAATTATAATAATACATCAAACCAATCATTTAATTTAATAACTTCTCCAAGCCACACTATGGAATTATAATTTCTTGTAGAAGAAATTGCATAGTCTAAATATATAATTATAATATAAGCAAATTGCGTAATAACTTTACTATAAAAAATACTAATATCCATAAATCCTAGACATGTAAATAATCAAAATTCTAAACTAAATATATTATGTATGAATTAAAAGAAACATTTTACCTCAAATGGCCAACCTCTTGCCAAGCAAACTGCAGAATAACATCTCTTGTCAAAGGATCAAGATTAGCTTTCTGAGCTCCAAGAGGACTTGGACCTCCCATTGTTAGGTTTGGTGCGACCTTATCAAGACCAAACCCTAACGCTCCGAACAAGAAAAACTCAGCTTCAAAGTATTCCAAATTCAAAGGAAACTCCAACAGTTTCCTGTCCTGATCTGTACAGTTGCTCACCCCCTGATCATTATTATTAGGACAACCCATGACTTGAAGATGGTGAACGTTGAAGAGGAAGAACAACACCAACACCATTGAAACAAACAAGCTTCTTCTCTCTTTTGTGATTGCCATGAATTAAAAGTGTTGTAACTTTGGCTTTAGTCTTTTTGTTTTATGATGTGATTTGGTTTTGGATTTGAAGATGGTTTATTTATAGGGTTTAGGACACTTGAGTGAGCAAAAGAAGTCTCCCCTCTTTTGCCGGAGTGGATTTCGTGGATAATGCCACGATGATTTTTACAGCAAGAAGAGTTCCACGTGGATATTTGACGATTTCAGTTACTAATTTTAGGACACATCTTTAGATTTGTGAGAAATGAACGGAAAAGTCTTGTTGTCTTTTCTTGAGTTTTATTTTGATAAGAAGGTTAGGTTGAATTGAATATTCTTTGTTTTTTAGTTTCATCTATTTAATAACCAAACGATAAAAGTTATAAAACTAGTCAAATACGTTTTTTCTATTTAAATATTATAATTGCATGAGCTTACTAAGTTTGAGTTACCATTTTTTTAGGATGCATATATATGACAACGAACAGAGAAGAAGTCTTTCTTCTTTTTGAGTTTATTTGATAAGGGTTAGGTTGAACTATACAAGGGTAACATATGAGTTACGATACATTATATGAGTAATAATATCAAAGCCAATCTAAAACTCAGATTCATAGTGATTAATTAAGATAATTTTCCTTGTTTTTTTGGAACGATGAAGCAATCTTTATCTGATTCCAAGAATTTCTCGTCTATTAAATTCGGGTTTCTTTGCATGTTTCTTTGTATATGTTCATGCAATATATGTTTTCTCTTCTTTATTGGCAAAACTACAGTTCACGTAAGTTTCAATATTCTTTGTTTATTCACAATGGACTTCGGCTTGGGTGGATGAAATGGTCTAGAAATTGTATTAAATGGGCTAATATGGGCCTATTTATCACTTTGTAGATAATTATTGTAGTACTAATCATAAAGGACTTAGTAAACCTTTTATTAATTTATGTTTTGAATTCACTAAAACCCAAGAAAATGAAGAAAAAAACTAGGATATGAGTGTCAACTTTGGCTTCGATTTAGTTGGATAAAGATAAGAGTGATCCAAAACGAAAGAAAAAAAAAACATTAGATATGTGTGATCTATTGAACGAAACGATTCTAACAATTTGACCACTACTTACTATATATATCATTTCTTCGAAAATGTTACTTGAGAATTATTTATATTTGTTTCAATTGTTTTACTAATTCCAAGTGAGAAATACAATCATAAATAATTTATTTATTGATGACAAAAAAAAAAAAAAATAATTTATTTATTTTTATAGATATAAGTATATAACATATGCAAGACGAGTAACTTGAAAGGAGGAGACAAGCTTGTGGTTGTGGGTATAGGTTTTAGTAAACTTGAGTTTCCCAACGAGATAAATGGTAAGAAACGTGTTTCTCATGGTGCAATATAAGATTGTACGAACGGAAGGTTCTTCAAGTATTGAAAATTTGATAAATGGAATAATTTTCTTCAAGTCATAAGATCGTGAAACCTAGAATTTTCTATTCACTAATACGATTTTCAGTTCTTTTCTCTTTTTTTTTTTGGGTAATCCGTTATGTGTAACAGTATAAAATTTTGGCTCCATTTAGGACACATATGATATGGATATGGTGCAACTTCCTCGACAGCTCCTCTTATACCACAACTTGAAGATAATCTCCAAAATACTAGAGCTACTGATCCCAATTGATCTATGAACTTCCAAGAAACATAAGGGGTACGATGCACTGTTTCTCCATCTTGATGAGAGGCCGGGCCGGATATGATGATGATCATCATCATTACCCATATATCATTCAACATCCAATAAATGTTAAAATAAAATAAGTAATTTCAGTTTTACACTAAATGATGGTTGCATAATGCAAATGGTTATGATTGGTTGACTTCTAATTTAACCAAAATTATTGTGGTCCTTTGGAGGACCATCACAAAGCCAAAATTCATTGAAAATAAATTGTTATTTTTTTTGTAATCCAATGGTGGACTAGGGCATTTAAAAAAAACAAAAGCGACCACTTTCACTTTGATTACCTACATTTGTAAACTAGTATGAACAATGTAAGTTGCGACATCATAGGATCCGGTCTCACTCTTAAGTTTTCCAAATGACAAGCTACCATATTTGTAAAGAACGTAAATGGAAGGAGTCACCACAAGATTAGATAGCTCATCCGCATAATTGGTCACATAACTATATCTCTTCTCTAAGTCACCAAACTTGATGCAGTAGTGGTTTGCTCGGAGAAGCTTTGAATAATCCTCTTTTAGTATGCCTCTCTCAATATTATTTTGTTCAACAGTCTATTTTTTTTCTTCCATTAATTAGGTTTTGACTCCATCCTTCATTGTATAACTTTGATATGTTGTTAGCAATTTTATAGTATTATTTTGAAAAAGGTGGGTATCTTCATTAGTAAATTTTAGTATGTATTACTTCTAGGTAGGTAGGCAATATTAAATTATATTTAATTTAAAGAGAGAATTTATCACCACTTTAGTCGTTAATTTTATTATTATTGTAACTAATGCTATATGATTGTAAATACTATTTCAACGGCTCTGCTTAATTTATTGGATTGGAAAACTTTACATTATATGATGGCTTTGGCTAGAAGTACTTGTGGCCTAAATCACCTATTTAGTTACCAATCAGACAGGATAAATATATTCTCTAACAAAATACTATTTTACTTGTTAATTATAATTTATAATTACAAGAAAAAGAAAATATTTCTTCAACTATTCAATTGCTTGTAAACACTTAACCGCTCGCTTTTTAATTTTAGTGAAAAGATAATACGGAGTATTTTATTGATATCTTCTTAAACCACATTTTTTAGTTACCCTCTTTGTAATTGCCAATTACAGTGTATGTGTTTTAGCTAATTTGATTTAATTACATGCAACTTTTAAAAAACTATAGAGTTGTTTATGATTCACTTGAACTATTCAGTTTCATTGACTGGTCAAATCATAATCTCATTTTTTTACCATATATATTGCAACTCCATGTGCAACTGCTACGTACATGTAACGTGTCTTTGGTCTTTGGGTATGAAAATGTTCTATACGTAAATACTTAGTGGATTTTACGTGATAGTGAATCGAATTATATTGTAGAGAAAGTGAAGTGTAATTGTGTGATTTGAACATCTAACCTCTTCAACTCTCCTGCAGAATCAGGTTTCATATATACTTTGTTTATACGCATTTTTCCTATTTTTAGTATGGATTTCTTAGGTGCTCCTCATTATCATTATAATTATTTCTTACATTTTGGGAATAAATGTTCTAGAAACAAAACCTATATAATGAAACAACTGACACAGTCCTATGACATTCAAAGTCACACCACATTCAATATACATTCATAGAATATGAACACTTGTATACATTTAATGATAACAAAGAAAGGTTGGATAAGTGAATAAATTTTTGCAGATAACTAGAACTTGTGCATTTAATAATAACATCAAAAGTTGGATTATCTAAAGGAATAAAAGATACAATTACCGATTTAAGTCAACAATATTAATTCTTAATAGTATAGATTTAAAATATATAATTGTATTTAATCGCGATCCGTTATTTTATTTATCATTCATAATACTAGTTATCAAATTTTACATGCATTTACATGATTCGTAAAAGTGATTTTGCTATATATCACTAAGATGTTAAAATATAACTACAAAAAAAAAAATCTAAGTAATTTAACTCGATTTTAGGTGTTTTATAAAGACTTAATTTATCAATTCAGTTTATTATGTTATTTCGATATTCTGTTGAACAATTGTATAGTTAATCTCGGTCTAAATTAGAATATGAGCAAAACCATAGTATATATGTTTTTGAGGAAAAAAATAAATATAACTTTAGGAAAAACGATCATTAAAAGTATCCTGAACATGTAGGACCGTAGGGGTGGTATGTGAAAGCTTGGATTCTGACACTGTGATATTAACTATTTTGTAATAAAACTAAATATCTCTTTTTTCATATATGTAATGATAGATAACCAAATATATTTAGCAGAAAATGTAAAAATATATAGGAGCTGAATATTTTCTTCTTTCTTCTTTCATTTTTTTTTGTATCATTTCTATCATTTTATTATTATTTATCAATCAATATTTATATTTCATTTACCTCAAACCAATCACATTGCATCACATTCGAATAATTTTAAAATGGACTATAGTTTGAAATCAATATAATACGAGTCAATGAAACTATCCATAAAAGTCTTTCTACAAAGCTGAATGTAGCAGTTGGTGGTCAATAAATTTGTGTATTTATAGAAACACACATATTCCTTATATAGGAATGTACCACTGGTTCCCATTAACTTGATCCGACCAAATTCAAAACCCATATTATTATTTTTCTTTATAATTTAGATTTGACTTTGTTTGTTTACAAATTCGAAAGAAAGACCAATATCTTTATAGTTTCAAGAAACACAAAGAATATAAAATTATCCAATACGAATATAAACATTGTCATAAGATATCACCGCCAATATCTACTTTTCTTTTAGTCGTAAATCATTCAAAGTATATTTATATTTTATCGGTCGGCCGGTCGGTTATTATATTATCTCTCACATAGGTTGTCGTCGGTTATTTAATCAACTAGAGTGGAAAGCTATATATGATTCCATAAAGAAAACTATAAAATTGTATTATGGATATTGAAATAGTAAAGAAGTCAAACTTCTTTTTGCAAATTGGGTTCTACTTTAGCCAAGAAGTCTTCGATCAGCTGAATATCCCGAGGAATACAAATTAATATATGTGAAAAAGAGAGGTTTATAACGAATATTTTGGAGAATATAGTATGCATATTTACATGAAAAGGTGTTGGAAATATATGTTAGGTGACAAAATAAAGTAATTAGTGGAATGATCTAGTAAGATATCGAGTTTTGAGTTAGATGTAAATTTAGGGGTTCATATGAAGAAATGAGATGAGTCATTAAGAGAACTCGCATATATATATAACATGCAAGTACAAAGGATTAGAACATATTCAGTTTAATAATACATGAAATTTCTTTAAAATAAACGATAAATGTAATTTTGTTATATAAAGAGTTATATTATATATTACAGAAACAATATAGAGACCATATTACAAAACATTCTGACTCTGATTCTGAAACGGAAACCAAATTTTTGATAAAATTTACGTGCTTCCTAATTTATATAACTAAAAAAAACATACAAAACCAAACAGAACATAAAGCATCAGTGAAAAACGAAAAATCAAAAAGCTAATACAAATCTTAATTCTGATGTGTAAAAAGCTTTGGTATCGTAACAAAGCATAAGCATTTAACTTTTGCCTTTAACTATCTACCTTAGACCATATTCCTTATACATTTTATAAGATTCCATGAACAAATAGTATATATAACCCGTTGGTGCCTAATACATGCACGTGAATTTTGGTTCGCCAAAATAAAATTTCTCTCTCCCATAGTCTCATAAGTGTGTGTATATAAATATATCCACACATACCATACACTAAAACTCTTCCTTATCATCATCATCATCATCATCATCATCATCATCATCTTCTCTCATACGAAATCTCTCTCTCTCTCTCTTTCTCTTTTTCTCTCTAAAAATGGTGAAAGGGTCCCAGAAAATCGTGGCCGTAGATCAAAACATACCAATAATAGACATGTCGCAGGAGAGATCACGAGTGTCTATGCAAATAGTCAAAGCCTGTGAGACTCTCGGCTTCTTCAAAGTGATCAACCACGGTGTAGACCAAACCATCATCTCAAGGATGGAACAAGAGTCTATTAACTTCTTTGCTAAGCCGGTCCACGAGAAGAAATCGGTCCGGCCCGTTAACCAGCCTTTCCGGTATGGGTTTAGAGACATCGGTCTCAATGGTGACTCTGGTGAGGTCGAGTATTTGCTTCTTCACACTAACGACCCTGCCTTCCGCTCTCAGCTCTCTTTCAGGTATACATACGTATAGTTTAAGTCTCATGTACACCCTAATCATATAGTTGCATTTTCATGTAAATATATATTGCATGTATATGGCTACGTTCAAAAGGTTAGTATATTTAGTATCCTCAAGAAAATTTGAAAAATATTAATGTGATAAATGCTTATTATGATATATATAAAAAAATTAAGCAAAATGCATGGTTATGTTAATTAAGTTTTAATACATGTTTAGTATAATTAAGTAGGTGTATATGTATATAATTTAACTGGTAACTTCTAGGTCTACATCTATGCAAAAGAGGACAGTTACCTCATGCCAGCATTGATTATTAGATACTATAAAGAAAATAGTCCATTTATTTATTTATTTAATTAGGTCTATATAGGCTTTATATTTCTCAAGAAATCTGGAGAAACCAAAAGTAACAGAGTTAATATAAACTAAAAAACATGTAATAGTCGTAGCCTGTCTCACTAACAGTGTATGGATAAGAATTGTGTATCTACTAGTACGTACTAATCTACTTGATAGATGACATGAAGTGTTTATAGAATATTTAAACTCTTAGATAAAAATATACACACACCATCTCTGAAACTATCTAGCTAGCTAGCATCTTAAGTCCAACGATACTATAGAATACGAATTTTTTTTTACAAAATTTTGCATATTTTGTTCGTACTTAACTCAAATTAATGATTATTCAATTATTTTTCTTTGATACAAAAAAAGATAAAAATAAAGAACCAACTTCTTTCTGAAAGTAGTAATGTTAAGGTAACGTGGATATATTTCGTATATGTCTATATAAGTAACAAGTTAAAGAAGAAGCAAATAAAAAATGAAGCTGGTGCTGATGTGTGACGTATATGTTTGACAGGTCGGCAGTGAATTGTTACATAGAAGCAGTTAAGCAGTTGGCTCGTGAGGTATTAGATCTGACGGCTGAGGGACTTGGAGTCCCATCTCATACCTTTAGTAGGTTAATCAGCTCCGTCGATAGTGACTCCGTTCTAAGGGTGAATCATTATCCACCGTCGGATCAGTTCTTTGGTGGAGCCAATCTCTCTGATAAATCTGTGTCACTGACCAGAGTTGGCTTTGGTGAACACACCGACCCTCAGATCTTAACACTTCTTAGATCTAACGATGTAGGAGGACTCCAAGTGTCTAATTCAGATGGCATGTGGGTTCCTGTCTCCCCTGACCCTTCAGCTTTCTGCGTCAATGTAGGAGACTTGTTACAGGTCGGTCTCTTCTTTTTTCTTTCAGTCTTCTTTATTACATAATCTATCTATATTTTCTATTACATCATTATTATTAATGGTGGTTTAAGACATTGTTATACGACATTTTACTAGGAGTATAATAAAGTAACTTTTTCTTGTAAATCCTAGTGACATAGTCCTTGCATGTTTGGTTTGTGGATGTTAAAGGTGATGACGAACGGAAGATTTATAAGTGTAAGGCATAGAGCATTAACATACGGAGGAAAAAGCCGGCTCTCGACGGCGTATTTTGCCGGACCACCGCTTCAAGCAAAGATTGGGCCTCTTCCGGCGATGGTTAAGATGATGAATCAACAACGGTTGTACCAAACGTTTACTTGGGGAGAGTACAAGAAACTCGCGTATTCGCTTCGACTTGAAGATAGCCGTTTAGACATGTTTCGCACATCTAAGGACTAGGATTGATGTTGAATTAGAAAAGCTTATTAATAAGTGATATCTATGTACTATGTAGTAGTGTTGTTTGGTCTAACTAAGTTGCCTAGGTGTTTTTGTTTGGGGCTAAAAGTAGACTTGTTAGATCTGTCTAACTAGATTAACTAGGAGTTGAAAGTTTTGTAATATACGTCACGTTAACCTTTGTGGAGACAACATGTATCAAACGTTTAGTTTTGGGCTATCATTGGTACCTTTTTAAAACTAGCATTTTGGGCCTATTGAATTTGGAGTATTAAGAGAAGCTCAATTGTACAAATCATAGTGTATCTACAATAGTTTAGGAGATATTATATGAGATCCAATATCCTATATTTTCTTATATGTTGATTAATACTATATTTTTATTACAGTAAATCATTATTGCTATTTTGAAAATAGTATGTATAGTAAAATAAGTACATCTCTAACTCTCTTTTTTTTTTATTTTTTTTTGGGTTTAAGTATATCTATTTTGTTATGGCTTGTGACTTGTGACTTGTGAGTGCGTGCGTTAATTCAACTTTATCAAGAGACATAATTTGTGAAAATACCAATGTCCACGAATGGTTTAAAATTTTTGAGGTTGCTTTGTCTAGACTCTACTCATATTTTACATACAGCTTTTGACATTTGTCTAACTTTTTAGTTCTTTATAAAGTTATAAACTGTATGATTAAACCTTTGTAGCCTTTTATAGATTAGATTAGTTGATTAATTCTATATTCACTTGAATTACTTTTTTCATAAAACCCCATTAACTCGTGCATGTAGGGTTCCCCTTTTGGTGACCTTGTTCTACTTTATATTAGAACAAGTTCCTAAGCAAAGACTTTGGTTGTTGTTACTTTAATTTCTATACTATATACTATAATTTATTACTAGTATATGTTAGTGAGATGGATTAGTCTCAAGGCTAATAATGCAATGTTTGGTCCCCAAGATGCAATTATGTCTCTAAAACAGGGATTATGAGGAAGAAAATAAAAGTTTATACTAATACAAAATCAAATCGTTCTCCATCATGGAGTGATCACTTTTGTTTAGTTTTGTTGCTTTATCTATATGCAATAATTTAATTGAATCCAAAAAAAACATATACTATACTTTTTTTAACGTCCCCTAAGGAATCTCTCTAGAAGCACACATGAAAATAGAGAAGAGACATATAATAACGACATAAGCAAATGCTATTTATGATGTTGTTAATTTCTTTCATTTACGTATGTATGTTTGCTTTAATAAACCAGAAAGAAAGCAAATGAAAAATACATTAGAAACACAATGCACATATATGTAATTGTTATTTTTTTATAGTTTAAATGTATTTTTTCCTGGTTCTTAAATTATATTAAAAATTAATTGTTTAAACCAATTTATTAAACATATTCTATGTGAATTATATTGCTTTTCCTTTTTTTTGCCAAACATGTTTTTCGGATACATAGTTCTCGACCTAAACCCAAACATTTCTCCGTTATTTAATTTCGTTATGATAATTATACATTCGGAAGAAATACTTATTTAAAAACTAGTAAATTAATGTACTATAGTTGAGTTCAATATATACATGATATGGTAACAATGTGAAGTACTTATTATACATTTGTTATGCTTAATCCGTCTCATCGGCTCCTCCTCCGTTTGATCCACTCTCTCCTTACTAGAAAACCTCAATCTAAGAAGACATGATAAGTATTTTATCCAAACTTATACAATTTCATTTCAGTCAATGTACCCAAACGAGAATGGAGTTCATAATATATGTATGATGAAAATGTTACTAGGGAAACCAATAATCGAAGAAGATAAATTGATCAAGGAATTGGAAAGGACACGTGACATATGGAGCCACACATCATGTGTCTAAAAATTTTAGGACCACTTTGGACTTAGTTTGTCATGCGCCACCTTCTTCTCTTAACAGCCGCCATTGCCACTTTTTTCTTTCTTTTCCCCTTCCTAAAGGAAATAACAACTCACTCGTGTTAAACGTTCAGACGCACACGTCTGTCTTAATATGCTTTTGCAAGAAAACTAAACTATTATTTATCATTCTAAATCTATATATAATATATAGACTTATCAAAGCCAAAACCAAATGATTCTATCATAGTATCATATAATAGCCCAAGAAAGCTAGATGTTCGTGTGTGAAAAGCAAGTATTTCCAAATCTTACAAAAATTCTTGTAATGCCAATTCATTTTTTTCGAATTTTTTGCCAAAAGACAATATTTTGATTATACGTATTGTTCCATTTAGAACAAATGAGAATCAAATAATATATTTTGATTACAAAATTTGGGTTCTGCCGTTCTGGTGAATCTGTGTGATCCAAAAATTATACTCGACGTAGTGGAAAAAATACACTGAGAAACTGTTTTGTTTTTAAAAATCAACTAGACTAGTTTAATTGGGTTCGTCCCTTCTAGACGTATATTAATCTTGATAAAGTGTTACATGAGTTGGATTATGCTATATATTATAATTATATATTCTAATCATGATTAGGAAACAGAGACATCATTCACGTACGTCCTTTTCTTTTAGTTTAACCTTTTAAATATTCGAAGTTACCAGCTCAAATTCCATTAATGATTACACAAAACTAAATTAATATCGATTTTTTAAGGAAATTAAACTATAGTATTGGTTAGCCAAACAGAAACATATGAGAAATTTCGAAACGAATTATATAATTTTCATAAGTTCCCAAGTGATGTATTACAAAACTATTTTATGTTTATTAATTTAGTTAATCATATATCACATGAAATATTGCTACTGTAAGAGCCAGTTGTTGAGTTCGTCAACACTCCACAAAGTCTCCAACGCATCTCCACCGCCGTTAAACCAATCACTACCATTTGTCATATGACCCAACGTTCCATATTCCACTTGATCACCACCGTAGAAACTCGATCTCACGGAGGACTCAGACGACGACGACGTAGATGACGCGGCGCCAGCTGCCGCCGCGCTCGAGTGGTGGTTAGGGACAGATTCAACGTTTTGAGTGGTGGCGATCCTCTCAACGAGACGAGGCATCCAGTAATGTTTGATTAGGTCTTTGAATTGCTTGCTGTTCACGTCACATTTCAAAAGTTTTGCATGTTTTTGAACACGTGTTCTCCAATAATTCTTTATCTCGTTATCAGTTCTTCCTGGTAATTGTTGAGCTATCTTTGACCACCTTCAATAAAAATTAAAATAAAAAATTCCATTATTATGAATACAAGAATTGTTAAATAAACAAAATGATTTAAAGGTTTAACATTTTTTTCTTTTATACATTGATAAAAAAGACCTTTGAATTTTCTTATGTTAATAAAAAAATATGATTCACATTTCGTATAATTAATAACACAATTCAGCAAAGAAATTTCAAAGAAGTGATTTGTCAATTCTCCAATAATTGAATATTGAATTACTTATTTTCATATAGAGACGTTCTAAATTTGCTTTCTTCAATGTATCTTTCCCTTTCTGTTATTAATTTTCTTAATTCTATTTTATCTTATATAAATAATGAATTATCTATAACATAAATAATGGTTTAGATACATACCGATTTCCCCAACGAGAATGGAGTTCAAGTATGATGAATTGTTCTTCGAGAGATATGTCGCCACGGCGGATGTCTGGGCGGAGATAATTCAGCCACCGTAGTCTACAACTCTTTCCCGTTCTGTTAAGTCCTGTCTCAATAGTAAATTAAAACGTGAAATAGAAAATTTTATATTGATACTAATTACAATATCTCAAAATCAATAAAGATAACGATTGTAATGAGAGGCTTTATCGTATTGGATGGTTGTGAAAGGTGTTTGAGTTCCACACTCAAAAAAGGCTAGCTAGTACTGAAAAGAACTCCAAAGGAAAAAAAAAATATATAAATTTGGACCGACCAATCTGTTTCATACGAAAGTACATTTCTAATGATAATAATGAACTATGAAGATGTCAACTTGTTCTTTGTTTACTTTACCGACATGGAGAAGTAACAGCCATAAGAAAAGTATTATCATAGTTACGCAAAATCATATACTTTTTATGTATTTTTATAACATTTTTTTATAAGACGAAATAGAGTTTTTATAATCTACTCTTCTAATTTTTCAGTTTATTATAAGATTATTAAGTACTTCAATAAGAATTTAAAAGACTACTTGTTTGAAAAGCATATGAAGAGTCTTTCAATAGCAAAGTTTAACCATTCAAATCAGTTATATACACAATCTAATATCTCTTGGGGGGGAGCTATACAGTTGAGAAAACCAATTGAGACAATAACTCTAAGGATGATTAAGTTAAGAACATACCTATAATGATTTGGTATACCTATGTATATCATGCATGATCATATTCTAATATTTGATATAAACGTATATGCAAAAGGCTTATTAAGAAGTTTTACCAGCAGAATGAGAGAGAGAGTTCCATCTTCCTTCACCATGAAGAGAAATGTAACTGATGAGCTTTGTGTCTTCATCCACAGTCCATGGACCTCTCCTTATTTCTTTTTCCATCTTCTTCTTGACTTCTTCCACTTCTTCTTTCTGCTTTAGGGTTTTACAGTTTGTGGATTCTGTTCTACAAATATGCATACTTAGATGTATATCTTTTTAGAAACTAGAGATGAGAGACTTGATCTGATAAATATTCTGATGATTTTTAAGGGAGAGAGAGAGAGTTCTCCGAAGGGACATAAAGTGATCGAGTTTTCAAGGTGGGTTTTATATATTTTTTTCATTTTTTTTTTCTGTTTGCATATATATATATGGACAAATTTCTTTTTGCATATAATATAAAAAAAATACAAAGCATTGCAAGTTGGCATGTTAATATTCAAATTACTAGTATTCTCCACCATTAAATATGTAAATATAATTTTACTTTGAATTTTGGTAATAATATCTTTAATAATATAAAAATTTACATTGTAAGCAATATTGAAAGTGAATCTAATAAAACTATATTTGGAAGAAAATGTTATACTCCCACAGTTTCACAAAGAATGTTATTCTAGAGAAAAAAAAAATTATTTCACAAAGAGTGGCTATCTAATTTTTTAATATGTTTTCTAAACTAAATTCTCTAATTTACCCTAAACGCAATGCTCATTTTATTGAATTTAAATCATTAACTACTTATTAGATAGGTGTAAACATGTACGGTTCAAGTTTTTCTTAATTTGTATGAAAGATGTTAAAATGATATTCTTGGTGAAACAGAGGAAATAATATGCTTTATAATCTACTACTAGGTTTGGACCCACCCTACAGCACGGGGAAATATTTTCAGATTTATTTTATTTTTAACGTATTTTATCGTATGTGTTATTTATTTTGTTTATTTTAGTATCAATAATTTTATATCGAAATGTATATTTGGTTTCATTTATTTTGGAAAAGTGTGTATTCGGAAATGAAATACAACATTTAAGTAAAACAAATAAAAGAACGTGTATAAAAGAACCAATCCGTAAAGACCCGTGTATTTTAAAAAGAATCATGAAAAATGAGTAATAATTGAAAAATAGAAGTATAATTAAATAAATATAATTGAATCATGACATAAAAATGAGTATAATTTAAAAAAAGAGAAAATTTAAATCCCTATAATATAGGTGAATAATTAGCTTTTAAATTTGAAATAGATGTTACAGCATAAATTCAAATTTTCCTATGATAACAATCGTAATATTGATTTACTTAACTAACTTTTTAATTTAAAAACTTATGGAGTATACTCTTAGTAAATCTAGCGATTTAGGAAATATAATATGAGGAATATTTTATGCTTAGATTCAATTTGAAAAGAAAAAATAAATCAAAATGAATATTTAAAATTCTAAATTCGAAAAATAAATTTTGATATTAAAAAATAGATTTGAAAAAAAAATTTAACCGCGTTACACATACACTTTTTTGTCAATCGAGTAATATATGTCCGTTCTGGAAAATTAAAATTGCAACATATGTAAAAAATAATGTTGAATTTTTATTATACATGTGTTTTATATATTGTAATATAATAAATTAAAAATAAGATCACATAAATATGAAAAGAGAATAATAATTGTTTTTAATATATTACTTTAATTATTCAGAGAAATGTTAGGAAATCCAAAATTAGATACAGAAATAATATAATTATAGTTACCTAAATATATGTAATGATATTTAATATGAAAATAAACATTTATGTCAAAGATCCAATTTAAGAATCCGGGTTAAAATTTTTAAATTGACCCAACCTAAAACACAAATGTACAATACTTCTCTTTTAATATATAGGAGATATTATAATTTTTGCACGGATTTTAGAGAAACTTTAATGCTCTATGAATTTATTACAAATGCATTAAATCATCCCATTAAAATCAAAATTTGTTTTTGGAAACTTTGGCTAAAGGTCAATAAATACCCTATTAAATCGAAAATGAAAATTTTGGTATATGTACAAATTATTTTTGCATATGTGCGATGTCTCACATCGGGTAAGTTTTTTTTACAATAGGTCAGAACCTGTAAAAGTATGGCTATATGTTTTCAACTACGAATGAGCATGAAGTTTGACTTCCCAGTCGTCCAAATTTAAAAGTTTTATTTGGTTTATTCAAGTTTTTATTTAAGCTAAATAAAAGTTTTAAAAAGTTTAAGATATTATAATATTTAAATATGAAATTATTGGTTTTCAGGTTATAGAGCCATTATATTTAAAAATCATATAGCCATTAGGTCAAGTGATTTCCCATATTTAATTTTATTTCTTTTTGTGCAATTTTTGAAGTAATAAATTTGTAAATAACTTTCACAATATATATAATTTGACTAATTAACAGTGAAATTTCATTATCATTTAGCCAATTGCTAAAATTTAATAAACTAAGTGTTAGAAATATCATAACTTAGTATGTAATGATGCAAAAAAAAGTCAGCAAAAAATAGTTAAAATATAAGCAAAACATAAGAAAATTAAAAGCAAAAACGTAAGAAAATATAACAAGAATTAAATGTGTAAATTTGAGATATTAAATCAAAATGATGGGTTTAATTACTAGTAATTAAGATAGCTGCCACAATGACCATTAGCAAGGACGGAAATAGAAACTTTAGCAGAATAAGTGATGCGGTCAGTTGCCCCTGATAACAACAATGGGGATATGTTATGTCGAACATCTGGTTATCCCTTCAAACAGTATGTGATGATGACGAGGCCGGTCTGAACCGAACCACGGTAGACGAGGGATAAGCGATTGTTGTACTATCCATGTTGGATCAATATGTCTTCTACCGATGCAGTTTTGAAGGATTTCAAGATACTCTGTATGTTCACTCTAACCTCCAGTTTTACCGCTGTTGTGACGTTTATGAGACCGTCAATTTCATCTTTGGTAACACAGCTGCCGTTTACCAGAATTGCAATATTTTTGCATGCGTTCTCCTAGTGGTACCAACACAATTACTGCTAAAAATGACAAGAATTGTTATCCATAATTTCCATGTCATAATGAGTTAAGTATAAGAGCTAACACTACACACACTTCAGACTTAAGAGCATCTTCGCTATCAATATCATCTACACACACTTCAGACTTGATAACCTTTTCGCCATCTTCAACACAAGCCCCACACACTCGATAACCTCTTTGCCATCTTCAACACAAGCCCCTCACACTTCAAACTTGAGAGCTTCTCCATCTCTAACACAATTGCCCCTCTTCCTCAGAACACTAAGTTTGTCTAACTCTTCTTTAAATTATTATGTTAGACGATCATGTTTCATTCTTCAATTATATTATTAGTTTCTTTTTCCCGTTATATTATCAACTTCTTATTAGTTATATATATTATATCACCAGATATTTCCAGCTTACTTCACGTATATATCTATCTCTTCGTCAATTTTGTTTTCTAGTATGTAATATGCATGTTTTATAAAAGTTATTATATACAGTATCATATATAATAGAGAAAAAGAAAAGAAATTATAACAAAAATTTGAATTATGCATGGTTTTATGAGGGTTTTTAAAGTTATCGGTTCTTTTAGAGTTTGATGTTTTTCGCAAGTAAAAAACTATATATTTAACGAGCTTCCAAGAATATATAATAATTAACATCAGTAAATCAGTATAACTATATATGGTTCGAATTATATATGGTTCGGTTGCTATAGGCTTCGTAATGTTGTACTGACGACTTATGGAAATATGAGTTACTTTTAATAAATCTAACTATGGTTTAGCTTTGATCACTAATGAGAACATTACTGTTTGTTTTTTCAGGTATTACAAAAAGATGTTGCCAACTATTACCAGCTTCTACATCATCTTCATTTTCGCCATTTTGTATGAATATTCTTTTAACGCACGGACCATAAAGACTCCCCACAGTGAATGGAATATAGCAAAAAGGAATAAAGTTTTTCCTCATTTTCTTCTTGTTGTTTATGTGCAACTACGTTTCGCGGTTTGGTGCTTGTGTGACGTGGTGGATGATGTGGCGAACGAATAAAAGAAAAAAACTAACTCTATATAAATAGATAGATATTTTTTTTTAAGAACCCACTGATAAGAGCCGGGTTTTTGGAGCTTCGAACTTCATATATATACACAATGTTCTCAACTCATCATCTTTTTCTAACTTTAATCTCTTTACACCAAACAATAATCCAAATATTTTCTCATAACATTTGAATTTCTCAAATCTTTACCTCAACAGCAAACATTAAAGCTTGATCCTTATCTTTCTGAACCCGCATAAATTTGAGGTTAAATGTCGATGGTTAATTTTATTCTTTTTCCTTAAAGAAAAAAAAACCTCACACATAATGTGTATATAGCAATTACCAATAGTTTCTTGATGTTAGAATTAAAATTTAATAAACTAAGAGTTAAAAAAATCATAACAAATCATAACAATAGAGATAGAGAACTTAATCACAAAGGGGAATATCTAATACATTATTATCTAGGTATGAAGGCAAATTTTTGGTGACTTAAGTGTTTTAGGTTTCAGCAAGACGTGGATACAAATCTTTATATAAATCACAGTGAAACACATACGAATACGAATAGGAATTATGTAGCTTTCCTGTAACTCAGATCAATCCAACCAATTCGAACCCCAAACATATAAGTCTCCTAGATGCTTTTGAAATAAAAATGCTACACTAAAAAAAAAGACTTTAAACAATTCATACAATACTAAACTTTTTTAAAAAAATTAGTAAATTACCCATCATTGAATATGGTAAAAGAATAAGATTTTCAAATATTTTTCAATTGCAATGGGGTCATCGATATTATCAAATTAAAGGTCCATGTTTTTAACAAGTTAATAACCTATAAATTCTATAATACGGTTTTAATAAATATAGTTTGTCCTCTTGGAAACGATACAATTTAATTAGAGCAAACGCATAACATGATGATGATTTCAAATCAAGCTCTACGTGGTAACATGTTAGCGATAACAAGAGCAATACCACAAATATTCTTAATTGCTTTACTGTTATTCACAACCGAAGCATCTACCGATCTCAACCTCTTCACATCATCTAAACATGTATCAGCTCCATCCAATGCAGCGGAAACTTTCATGTTCATCCCCATGCCATCTCCTGAAGCCAAATGCTCATAAGCTTCCTCGAGGTTTCCGATCGCGCTCTCGTATTCATCTAAGCATGACCTGTAAGCTAACTTAGATCGAGGGTCGACTCCTCCATCGATAATAGATTGGAGTCTTTTGAACGTTTGTTTTGCTCTTGATTGTGTAGCATCAAGTGTGGTTTTTGCCAAGGCTTGGAAGTTAGGAGATGCGAATTTCGGATTGAGGAAGTTAAGACAGAAAGATGGGTTTAAGGTTTTGTCACAGATTGCGCTCATTTCTGAACTTGTGATTGCGTACGAGGAACCGATCAAAAGAACAAACATGAGAGAAGACAAGAACGCATTGTTCCTTAGATTCGCAGCCATTCTTGTTTTCTCTTCTAATTCTCTTTTTGTGATTTACAAGTTTATGATAGAAAATAATATTCAAAGGAATGAGTATTTATATCGATCGTAATTTACGTACAACGCATTATTCAAAAGTCAAAAGCAGATTCAAGAATAGAAGTTGTTATGAACGATGAAGAAAAGTTTTTACCATTGTTAGAAGAATTGCAAATATAGTAAATAGTTATCGTATTTATCAATCTCTTAGACTCTTAGTGAATGTTTAATGTAAACAGAGTAATAAGTTTTATATATAGCGCAAACCAAAAAACTAAGCACTAAAAATGTATGGAGTAAATGTTGAGGTATTTATTAAGGAACAGGCTTAACCCGAAACTGAACATATGAAGAACATTAACGAATAAAAACAGTATAGCATCATCTTAATTCAAGTCATTTCATATCCATGAGAAATAGAGGACAAATTAAGGGCTAAACCACACAAACCGAAACAAAATCCAACCCGGTTAAGATATCGATTTGGCTTGTTATAGGTTGCTCAGTCCTTTAAGGTCGTCGTCCTAGTGTGTGGGATGAAATACATGAGAAATCAAAAACACAAATCAAAACCGAATAAAACCAAACAGACGAAAGTGTGACATACCTTCTTCCCTTTAGATGTGAATGGGCTTGTCATAGGTGGCCATGGCAGCTTCCTTAAGAGCCTCACTCATAGTGGGATGGGCGTGACAGACTCTAGCGATGTCTTCACTCGATGCATCATAGTTAATCGCAAGAACCGCCTCATGAATCAGTTCCCCAGCGTTTGGTGACATAATGTGAACGCCCAAGATCTTATCCGTCTCCTTGTCAGCCAAAATTTTAACCAAGCCTTCTGCATTATCTATGGCCTTAGCTCTGCTATTGGCCATGAATGGGAATTTTCCAACTTTGTAACTCACACCATCATTCTTCAGCTGTTCTTCGGTTTTACCAACTGAAGCAACCTCAGGATGCGTGTAGACAACACCAGGAACCTTGTCATAATCCACATGGCCGTGTTTCCCTGCTATGAACTCTACACAAGCAACACCGTCTTCTTCGGCTTTGTGAGCAAGCATTGGTCCTGGAATCACATCTCCAATAGCATACACTCCTGGGACATTGCTCACAAATCTCTCATTCACCAGAATCCTCCCGGCTTTGTCAGTTTGCACTCCAATTTTCTCCAGATCAAGTCCAGATGTGAACGGTGTTCTTCCTGCTGAGACAAGGACCACATCAGCTTCCAGAATGGTCTGCTCTCCTCCTTCTGCCGGTTCCACTGTAAGCTTCACACCATCAGAGGATGAATCCACGGATACAACTTTAGTCTTGAGCATGAACTTCATCTTTTGCTTCTCAAGTGAACGTTGAAACTGTTTACGGATTTCACCATCCATCGAAGGAACAATATCCCCAGCAAACTCAACTACTGTGACCTCTGATCCAAGCCTACCCCAAACAGAACCCATCTCGAGCCCAATATATCCCGCACCAATCACAATCATTTTCTTAGGGACTTCCGATAGAGACAACGCTCCAGTCGACGAAACAATCTTCTTTTCATCAATCGTAATACCAGGCAAAGATTTGACGTCTGAGCCAGTAGCAACAATGATGTGTTTTCCTTTCACAATGGTGTTCCCTCCATCGATCGTGTCCACAGAGACTTCATTAGGGGAAAGAAACTTACCATATCCCTTAACATAGGTCACCTTGTTCTTCTTGAACAAGCCCTCAATACCTTTAGTGAGGTTCTTAACCGCATTATCTTTCTGAGCCAACATAGCAGGAAGGTCTACCTCAACCGAAGAGACCTTGACACCATGTTTCGCGAAAACATGCTTTGCCTCATGGTACATATGTGACGAGTGAAGAAGAGCCTAATACATCAAACACAAACAAGAATGGATTAACTTATACCTTCAGAAGAAACTAATAACAATCATAGAAATTAACACATATCGCTAAGGCTACTGTATCACAGAAACTTCCATTTCAATTCCATGGAGACGAATCCGTAATTTAGTAATTGTTCCCGAGTAAATGGGATTAGGCTATGAGAATCACTCTCCAGATTGATTCATCCACAAAATCCAGATAAAATCTCAATGATGATCAGCAAAATTGAAGGAAACGAGTCTAAGAGATGATGATTCGAAATTGACCTTGGAAGGAATGCACCCGACGTTGAGACAAGTACCACCGAGAGCGCCACGTTTCTCGATACAGGTGGTTTTGAGACCAAGCTGCGCCGCCTTGATCGCCGCTACGTAACCACCGGGACCGCCGCCGATGATGACGACGTCGTTCTCGTCAGATCCTGAAGACGCGAAGCCACGGGAGAGGGAAAAGGAGAGTTTGAGAGCGTCAGTGGGAGAGTTGGATAAGTTCCTTGTGAGAAAATACGCCTTCCTCCTGGCTAAACTCGCCATCGCCATTGTTGTTGATCGAGAGAGAGATAGAGAAAGTGAGACTTGGCTCCTTGTAGAGACGATTTACAGAGCCGGCAAATGTTAAGAGAGAGCTCTTTAAAACCCTTTTTTTTAATTTTCTTTTTCCTTTTCTGATCACAAAATATTAATATTTCCTTAAATTGACCAAATTTATTCATTTTTGTGAAAAGCATATGGATACTTAAAAATTTCTAAAATCTCAATTATGTCCACCAAATATTTGCAATTTATTAAAAGTGTTATCTAAATTCACATATTTGTCAAAGAACATTTCAGTCTTTTGCATTCATAAAAGATGTATTTTCAGAAATTATATACACTCTTATTTCATTAAAAAGTTTTTGAGTACACAACTTTTATTGATGTGTATAAGAAATATATGGACATGAAGAACTTTGAAGGAGAAAGAAGATAAAGAGATAAAGATAGAGATGATGAGAAGCAATGACATAAGGTTAGGATTTGAGGCTTTTGAGATAAACTCCAAAAAGGACCAAAACCTTTCACAGTCCACAGAAACTTTCGAATTCCACAGATATGGGAGATAAACCAAACCTCATGCTCTCAGACACAATCTATGTAGATCCAAATAGTTTAAATTAAAACAATGAATAATGGGGTACAAATCACTAATCCTCAAAAACAGAAATTGAAAATCCTCATTAACAGTTTCAATAATCCTCTACCAAAACTTCAGGCTGCTTTTTCTCTCTATCTCTCTCTCTGAAACAACCAAAAAACACAGATCAATCAAAAATGAGCAACCACATTACAGACATGTTCTTGACTCTCTATCACACTCTCTAGGTCTCTTATTTTATATCTTATCCAATTGAATCTCAAATTAGAGAAATAATCGTTTCATCAGTAACACCGATCCCTGTTATATACTGCCAAAAACACTGCTTTCACTCTCCTCCAAGCATTGCTTGTAACCGAGCTCGGCCTTCATCAGAAACACAGAATCTGAATCTCCTTCTCTGCGGTTGTTTAGGTGAAGATGGGACTGAGGAGAAGCAGATGACTACTACTGTCATGTTATCTGACGAGTTGAGCCTCGCTGCTTCTTTTCCAAGTTCCATCGCGCATTGTCTCGGGTCCCCATGCCTCCTCAATCCTTGCCTTACATTACTCACTGCATTCTGGCTTGACAACACATCCCATATACCATCGCATGCCAAAATCAAAAACTCGTCGTCCTCTGTTAGAATGATCTGTTGAATCTCTGGGTCTGAAATCAGTGGTGAAGAGCTATCACTGAAAGGATGCTTCAGTTCCCAATCCCCAATGGCACGGGTGACAGCAAGTACCCCGTTGAGGTATCCGTCATCAAAGTATCCCCCTAAATCCTCAATCCGCTTTCGTTCTGGCTCATATGTTGATCTGTGATCGAAAGACATATCAACAGCAACTCCTTTCCTACATAGCACTGCACGGCAATCTCCAGCATTAGCAACCAAAAGATGTCGTCCGATTATGAGAGCGGTCAAGGCGGTTGTCCCACATGAACCACTGACAATGCTTTCATCAGACATGGCAAGATCAGCCAAAGCAAAAGCCTTTCGGTGAGAATTCTCCAGTTCTTCCAAGAAAAAAGTGTCCACAATGGATGGCATCTCTGGAAATACAGCATCTTGAAAAAACAATCTTGTCAAATTCTCCTTCATGAAAAGTGCTGCCTCAGGTCCACCATGGCCATCAAACACGCCATAGAAAGCACTTGGTACCGAGAAGTAGTAGGATCCAAGATGAGCTGACAAGTCATCTATGCAAATGTGTTCATCCTCCATGGTTTCTCGGCTTCGAATATCAGCAAAACTCCCAGATCGTATAGCTGGGATAAACTCACTAGTTGATTCATCAATGTTAGTAGTCACGCAACTCATCCCCTGTTACAACAGAAGTAACCGTTCATAAATCAGATAAAACAGCAACTTTACAAAACACAATAAACAGACCAACGAGAACAGAGCCAAGATCAACAATTAAAAATGGCATTAAAGTTGTTCTTTCATTCAATATAAAACTGATCCATGAACACCTTAGCTAACAAGGGTCAACGCAATACAACACAAAGGCATAACTTTTCCCTAAAAAAACACCAAACTAATCCTATTAACTTGGTTCTTCGTGAATAGATCAAGACAGATTCAACATAATTAACCCCTGATGCAGGAGACAATCTCAACAAAAAAAAGACTCAATTTTGAAGATGAAGAATCAAAATCAATTTGAACCCACTTGCAATTTAATGGAAAATCTCCGAAATTTTAGGAAACCCAATTAAAAGAAACATATATATATCAAAGAGATTCAGATCAAGAACCCTAAAAAACACATACCGATCCAAATCGAGGCGTTTCAGCAGAACCCGAAATCTCAGGACGAACAGAGTCAGAAACTCGAACTTCGCCGATCTGAAAATTGTTCTGATCTTTAGCAGCGGAGATATGGCACTTAACGTCAAGAACCCTGATCTCAGCAGCTTCAGCAACCATCGTTTGACTCAGAATCATGATGTTTCACTTTCTTTATAAATCACAAAAAAATTCGAGCAGATCCGATTGAGAATTCCACCGAAAGGTACAAGAAGAGAATCGAAGAAGAAGAAGAATAATTATAAATCCACGAAATTTGGGAGGTCAGAAGAGGAGCTTTACTTGGACGCAATTGAAATTCGCCTAAAAGAATAAAGAAGAAGACAGGGGAAAAAGAAAAAAGAAAAAAAAATGAAGAAGAGAAATTAGGGTTTGGTTTCTGTGTTGGGTGTTTATTTGCATTTGATTTGACCCATCCCATGCCTATATAAAATGTAGCAGTAAAATAATAGTATATTATAATAATAAATAAGAAAGAGAGGCTCTTTTTAAATTAATTATTTTAGACCAAAAGAAAAAAAAAGAGAGGTCCAATTTCATCCTTTAATAATATGCAATTTGTCTAAAAAATAAAAATAATAAGAAAATGTAATAAATTTTCATATATTATTTGTGGTCTTGTACTAATTTAATTATTATTTTCTTTTAATTATATTTAAATTAAAATGTTAGGAAAATAAATAAATAAATCTAAATCTAGAGATAAAAATAATATAAGATTATTTTAGATTTAAAGTTTACAGAAAAAATTAGTGTTAAACTTTTCTCTATACAACAATTGTTTTGTTACATGTTTTTTCTTTTTCTTAAAAAAATATTTCTTTATCTTTGAAAATTTAGAAATTCTAATACATCCCTAATGTATAATAATGATAATCTAGTAAAAATACAATGTATGTTAATAAATGTATAAAATATATTAACTAATCAACATGTTTGTGTTTTAATAATTTGAAAGTTGACAAACAAAACAATCCAACTGTTTTATTGTATGTGTTTTCTATATTTGAAGAAAAGTCATAATTTGACAGCTACATTATGTAGCCAACATATAAATTAAATATTTACGTTTATGATTGATGTAATAAGCAACAAACATGTGTATGGTGTGGCGCGAGGTTGAATCTTGAGTCTTCTTGGGTGTAACTTAGCTCATTTAATCTGAATATAAACAAAATATAATATCAACGTTTACTCCACCAAATTAGTTTAACATTCTGATAACTTCTTTTGATATTTTAACGTTGAAATCAATTTTTATTTTGAAAATTGAAAAAAATCCAAAATACATTTCAGGATGAATTGTAATATAAAAAATAATGTTAAGAAAGACAAAAATTTCTTTCGTAGAGGTAACCGGTGTGGATTATCCCGGTCGGACATTGGAAGCAACATTTGTTGCAATTGGGCTTTTATCCACTTATTCTTGAATATTTTAGCCCAATGGGCCTATATTGTTTTAGAAGTAACTCAGCCTAATTTTAAAAAAGAAAGAGAGAGAGAGAGAGATCCTCTTCGTCTTCTTCGATTCCTCTTTCGTTTCTCATTCTTCTTCTTCACTTTCGTCTTCCAGCACAGTTGTCATCAATGGCTCGAAATCGGGTAAAAAATAGTTGATTTTCTCACTTCGTTATGTAATATAGCTTATATTGCAAACTTCGTGATTTTTTACTAGGTTTCTTCAAAAACCAATTCATGAAAAATCTCAACTTTTCTGTTTGTTTCCATTGATGTTTCATTTTTTCCGCTTAGCGTCCGTGCATGTTTTTTCTCCATTCCTGCTTACTATCTTAGTTTCGTCTTCTGGTAATGCTATTTAATTTGAGTTTGACTTCGTTTTATGCATTTTGTAACATTTGCTAGTGTTCTCGTTTACTGTTGTTTCTTCGTTTATTCATCTCGGAACTGTTCTTGAAGTGATCTCGGTTTGATTTGGATTTGATTGTACTGATTCCATTTGTTCTTCGAAGCAGGAAGGGTTAGTTTTGTTGCTCGATGTTGGTCCAGCGATGCATAGTGTTCTCCCTGATGTTGAAAAGGCATGTTCTTTGCTACTACAGAAGAAGGTAAATAGATATTTTTTACTCTACTGAGTTTCAGCCTTTTTCTTTTGGATTTTTCTTATTTGGTTTTGGTTTTGGTTTTGGTCTGTTTGTTGCAGTTGATTTACAACAAGTATGATGAAGTTGGAATTGTTGTATTTGGAACTGAAGGTCTCTTTATCTCTTCTTCTTACTGTTGTTACTCTTGTATTTCCTGAGGCATGTTAGTTTGATGCCTTAAATGTTTGATTTTGAGTTCTAAATTAGTTATCTATCCTCTTTAGTAGTAGAATGGTTGATATGGTTCTTTCTAGGATTGTTGTCAACTATTGGCTATTTGTTGTAGTTTGAAAATAATGTTTCATGTAACCTCTGCAGAAACTGCAAACGAGCTTGCTACGGAAATAGGTGGATATGAGCATGTTAAAGTTTTGAGGAATATAAGAGTTGTTGATGAAGTCGTTGCTGAGCATGTCAAGCACCTCCCTCGAGGAACCGTAGCTGGCGACTGTATCCTGCTAGCTAGTTTACTGCTAAATTTGCTGTTTCGCCATTTTCTTTCGTTTATTTTCATTGGTTCTTTGACTGGCTTCAGTTCTTGATGCTTTGATTGTTGGGATGGATATGCTTATAAAGATTTATAGTGGTGGGCAAAAGGGGAAAAAACGGATGTGTCTCATCACCAATGCAGCTTGTCCTACCAAAGATCCATTTGAAGGGACGAAAGATGATCAAGTCAGTACTATCGCTATGAAAATGGCTGCAGAGGGTATAAAGATGGAAAGCATTGTTATGAGGTCCAATTTAAGTGGTGATGCTCATGAGAAAGTGATTGAGGAGAATGATCATTTGTTGAATTTGTTCTCCAGCAACGCCATTGCAAAAACAGTTTATGTTGAGAGTCCACTCTCACTGCTAGGTTCCTTAAAGACCCGAAGGGTTGCTCCAGTTACTTTGTTCAGGGGTGACCTTGAAATTAACCCAACAATGAAGATTAAGGTAACATTTTGTTGTTGTTGTGTCTTTTGCTTATTGTGCAATGTTTATAGATACCATCCAACTTGCTGTTTTTTGGTATTATTCAATACTTAATTTCATTCAATTGTATAATTGTTTATGAATATTTCCCTGAGAATAAGAATCTGAATTTGTAGGTGTGGGTTTATAAGAAAGTGGCTGAGGAGAGACTTCCCACTCTAAAAATGTATTCTGACAAAGCGCCTCCAACTGACAAGTTTGCCAAACATGAAGTGAAAATTGATTATGATTACAAACTTACTGCAGAATCTACTCAGGTTATTGCTCCAGAAGAAAGGGTCAAGGGCTTTCGCTATGGACCTCAGGTTATTCCTATATCACCAGATGAGATAGAAACACTCAAGTTTAAAACTGACAAAGGCATGAAGCTTCTGGGATTTACTGAAGCATCAAACATACTACGGTTAGCATAATCTCTGATATCTATGTTTGTCTGTAAACTCTTACTTGTTCAAAGTTTAAGAGAAAGTTGTTTTATGTTTTTATCTGTATGTCAATGAAGACACTATTACATGAAAGACGTGAATATAGTTGTTCCTGACCCGAGCAAAGAAAAATCTGTTCTTGCCGTCTCAGCCATTGCAAGAGAAATGAAGCAAACAAACAAGGTGGCAATTGTACGCTGTGTCTGGAGAAATGGACAAGGCAATGTGGTTGTTGGAGTCCTGACTCCAAATGTGTCTGAAAGAGATGACACCGTAAGTTAATAGTTTTCTCTGCTCAGAGGAATACTTCTATTCGAATCTGACTATTTTAATGATCATTTACTCTTTTTTACAGCCCGATTCATTTTACTTCAACGTGCTACCTTTCGCTGAGGATGTCCGCGAGTTTCCATTTCCTTCTTTCAACAAACTTCCGTCATCATGGAAGCCAGATGAACAACAGCAAGCAGTAGCAGATAATTTTGTCAAGATGCTTGACCTTGCACCTTCTGCTAAAGAGGAAGTACTAAATCCTGATCTTACTCCTAACCCGGTTTTGCAGGTAATTCCAGTTTTGTTATCCTTTTGACTATGTATAACTGTTGCAGGTAATTGTTCAACTCATATTGATGAAATGTTGTATCAGCGTTTTTATGAATACCTTGAGTTGAAATCAAATTCCACGGATGCTGCTTTACCTCCAATGGATGAAACTTTCAAGAGAATCATGGAGCAGGATCCTGAACTCTCTTCCAACAATAAATCCATAATGGATGCGTTCTGTGGAAGTTTTGAAGTCAAGGAGAATCCAAAGGTGTGTTCCCCTGAATCATCAGCTTGCAGAAAGGAACCTGAATGATCTCATCCTTAATTCTTTGACAATACTTTAATTGCAGTTGAAGAAGGCTTCTAAGAGATTGTTACGGGATAAACCATCAGGTTCAGATGATGAAGACAATCGCATGATTGCTTATGATGCCAATGAGAAAAAAATTGATATGGTCGGAGATACAAACCCAATTCAAGATTTTGAAGCCATGATATCCCGCAGAGATAACCAAGACTGGACCAATAAAGCAATCACGCAAATGAAAACCCAAATATTAAAACTCGTAGATAGTTGTACCGATGAGGGTGACAAAGCATTGGAATGTCTACTCGCTCTTCGTAAAGGCTGTGTCTTGGAGCAGGTCTCATCTCTTTTCTCTATCTCAACTTCTGCATTTGCTCTCAAACCTTTTTCATAGAGTCTTCTTTACATATGTGAGCAGGAACCAAAGCAATTCAATGAGTTCTTGAACCATCTATTCGAGTTATGTCAAGAAAGAAAGTTATCGCATTTTCTCAAACATTTCACGTCAAAGAAGATCACGTTGATTCCCAAATCCGAAGCAGCAGACAGGTTTTGTTTATAGACACAATCTTCGAATTTAGGATAAATCTGTGAACTCTCTAATGACTAAACTGGTCTGATGAATGTTTTGTTGGTCGTTTTGCTTTCAAGCAGTGATGTGGTAGACGAGAACGTTGGGGATTTAACCGTTAAACAAGAGCCAATGCTTGAGAGCTAACAAAGTCTTGGCTACAACTAACACTGATCTGTGACTGTCTTTGTCTAAAACGACACCGCTTTATCTCTGACTTTTGGCTCTCGCAAATTTTTTTGTTTGATGTCAATAACTCAGGCAAATTTGTTTATTTACTATGCATCCATAATTAGTTTCAGAAAAGGAACTCTACTAAAAATAGGAAAACTTTATTTTCCTTAACAAAATAGAAAACTACAAGAAAACAAAAACAAAAATTCAGAGTCCCATGAGAGTTAAGATTTCCTAATTTAAAAATAGTAATAAAACTTATTTTCCTATTTCCATTCTATTAACTATGTCCAAATGGTAAATGAATCCTACTTTGATAACAAAACAGAGAGTGTAAATACACACATAACTATATATATTAAGGGAAGCAAAACAAATCGTGAGAGCAGAGAGACATTATAATACAGAGAGAAGAAAGAAATCTTGAAGAGGAAGTAACGAATTAGGGTTTCTGTGAAAGATGAAGCGGAGAGAAGAAGATGAGAACCAAAATGCAGAGAAAAAGAAGCAAAACATCATCATCGTCGTCGTCGTTGTCTATACCTCTCGATCTAACCTCAGAGATCTTCTTAAGGCTACCTGCGAAGTCTGTCGTAAGGTTTAGTTGCGTTTCGAAGCTTTGGTCATCGATCACCACCGAGCGGTATTTCACCAACGCGTTCGAGACTCGACCTAATCTTTTGTTCTTCTTCAAAGAAGATAACAGGTTCTTTGTCGTCACGGTTCCTCCACTCAACAGGAACCCGAAAGAGTCTTATTCATACTCTTCTTCTCAGGTTCTTGATTCTTACCAAACGCCTTATCCGAAAGGTCTTTGCTTCACCATCAAAACAGAGTCGGTCCATGGTTTGATCTGTTTTCAGAAAGCGACGCAACCTATACTTTGGAACCCTACTATGAGAAAGTTTTCACCTTTACCCAAACCGGACACAAAGTGGGAGGCTTTGACGGTGTTTTTAGGGTACGATCATGTCGAAGGTAAACACAAAGTTTTGGCCATGCAGAGTAACAAAGCTTCAGATGAGTGTAGGGTTTTAACAGTGGGATCAGGTATAAAATCATGGAGAACGGTCAAACCCAACTACGCACATCGACCTTGTCGTGGCCATCGCAAAGACAACTACGGACCATGCAGATGCATCAATGGTGTTCTTTACTATGGAGCCAAGATTGGTCTTGATAGGGTTATAATGAGTTTTGACTTGAAATCTGAAAAGTTCAACGCCCTATCATTACCATGGGACGACGATTACTTTCAGCCAATGATGATGATATCTTATAAAGATAAGTTAGCTTATCTCGGTTGTTCTAGCTATGGGATCAAGACTACTCTTCGTATGTTGGTTTTGGAGGATGAGAGGCGTGGATGGTCGAGTCACGAGTTCTTACCGATCTCTCATTATGATCGTGGTGCGGAGAACAACTTCAAGCTTATAGGTGTCACTAACGATGGTGAGTTGATTTACGTACCGAACACGGTGTTCGGGTCTTTTGATGTTGTGTATATCGATCCAGTGAAGGAGACTTTTAGAAGAGTTAAGTACAAAGGAGTTGCAGATAGAGAATTTAGACAACGCAATGGACTTGAAGATCTCAAAGCTTTCCGTGGGATACAATATTCACCTAATCACATTGAGACTCTCATGTCTCTGTGATTTTATTTTCTTTGGTTTCTCTTCTTATTTTGATATATGTCAAAAAAAAAATTTAGATATAAACAATATTATCTTCTTCTTTATTTATGCATTTTACAGATTTTATAGCTTTCTTTGTTTAATACATATGGCAAAATGATTTCTAATTTAAATCATTATTTATGCATTTTACTGATAGAAAATATAAATGATTTCTCTATACTATTCAACAACATATGTTTTAATTTGATCACACTTAGAAATTATATTCCAAAATTGACAAACAAATTTCATTTCCCAAAAATCCGAAAACTAATCTATATAATATCTTCATTCACATAATAAACACATTTTACATATATAGTTGTATTATGCTACTGAGATTGGACTAAAATTATCTTACTCGTAATTATAAATATACCATACACTCTATATATATAAGTTTTTTAAAACCAAATGTGATATTAACAACAAAATTTAAGAACTATCACCGTGACCAACTTAGGTTAGAACATGAACGAAAACATGGAGAAGATGTAACGAGTTAGGGTTTCGAAAAAAGATGGAGCAACGAGAAGAGAAGAACGAAGATATACAAAGAAGAAGAGGAAGAAGAAGAAGTACTAAAACACCATCTAACCTCAGAGATACTCTTAAGGCTGCCAGCGAAGTCAGCTGTGAGGTTTCGTTCTGTTTCGAAGCTTTGGTCATCAATCACCACAGCTCCATATTTCACCTACTCGTTCCAAATCCAGCCTAATCTTCTTCTCTTCTTCAAAGAAGGTGACAGGTTCTTTGTTTTCACGCTTCCTCAACAACACAATTGGAATTCGAATGTGTCTTGTCCTTATTCTTCTTCTCAGGTCATTGATAGTTACAACATAACCTATCCAAAATGTCCTTCTTTAACAAGTAAATCTGAGTCGGTCCACGGCTTGATCTGCTTTCGAAAAGCAGCAAAACCTATAGTTTGGAACCCTACTATGAGAAAGTTCTTACCTCTAGTACCTTTACACAAACCAAATGAGATGTGGGAGAATATAACAGTCTCTTTAGGGTATGATCCAGTCGAAGGTAAACACAAAGTAGTGTGCATGCCTTGTGGTAAAACTTCTTATGAGTGTCGGGTTTTAACATTAGGATCAGATCAAGAATCATGGAGAACGTTCGGGTTTTAGTTAACATTTTTGTTGTTTTGTAAGACAATTAATCTAAAACATGAACGCACATGGGAAGATTAAGCGCATATACCTCCTTCCACGGTGTCTCCCTTCTGGTTACTTGGTAAGAATTTTAGGAGAACAATATGTATAGTAGCTTTCATTGAATTCAAAAGAATAAAATCGAACGAAGAATAAAAGATTTCTAAACACTTAAATCTCTGAACATAAATAATTTGTATTTTGTGTTGTCAAGCATACATAGACTTAACTCTTGACTTATTGTATTAACTCATAAAACATAACATGGTCATAATTAATACAACAACATAGACATATATATAACGAGACCTTATACTGATTCATATGAGACTATAATTTATCCTCCAAATGAAAGAAAAGTGGCTGAGGCAGAACCCGAAGAAGGGGCTGGGGTTGGTGCAAAATCGGAGGGGGGCGAGGGGAAGATTGAAACTGTGTCCATTATGTCAGTGATTGCATCCCATGATATATCATTTCCTAAACGTGCGATTTCTTTTCTAGTTTCGAAGACTATGATGATCGGGACAGTGGCTAAACTGTAAAGTGTTGCAAAGAATGGATGCTTTAAAATATCGACTTTAAGTAATATAACTAGGTTACCATAGGTTTCAGACAATCGAACTAGTTGGTCATCCAATATAGAGCATCGGCTACCGCACAACGAGGACGTTACCGCAACCACAATGGGAAGCTGAGTTGTTGTCAGAATACGTTGCCATTCAACCTCGTTACTCAACCATTCTACTTGATCTCCTACGTACGTACACACATCGAATCAATGAATCATAAATGTAACTATATATGCAAGTACTATTAAACCACTAATACAATGTATAATACATATAACCTTATAATATATGAGATGGTTCTATTATACCTTGACTAAAGCCACTACCAACCAAGAACATTAGCATAACTCCCAAAACGTACGAAACCTTTTTCTCCATTGATCAATCAATCTTATATTATATATTCTTTCTCTCTCGATCGTTTTCGTAGGATGTGTTAATCTGCTGGATATGTGTTGTCTCGTTTTATAAGCTTTCAAAAAGTAAACGGGTTGAGTACAAAAAGGTATATGAGTTGACAATTAAACAAATAGTTAATGACCATTGACCAATTCCTTACTTATTAGCTGTCTATACTTTGATGAAACAAAAATATATTTTTAATCCTGACGTGAAATTCATGTTATCAACTTATTATTCTCTTATCAAAAAGTCAATGATTGCATGTTATGAGGTATTTTAATAACATTACAAATGAATGAGATCGAACGTTTTATTTTCTACAACAAATTCGACCTTTGATAATGTTCTTAAAAAAATATTTGTATACCTTTTATATATTCATTGAAAAGTAAACTTTAAAGTGCAACCTTGGAGTTCTACTAATAAATTTACAAGAAATGCCCTTACGTTTTTATGTATAGATTTTGAATATGTTTGGATAATAAGACTTGTGAAAACAAAAAGAAGTATCGCTACCTTGGGAAAACACACATACAAAGCTAAGTTTAAATTTCTAAACTCAACAAAACAATGGTATTGTTGTTATTAAGATACTCACTACTCAATTTCATATGATATGCGCCGGCCACGTACAATTGTTTTATGTGGCTGTCCTCACTCAGGGCCGGCCTTTGGTATTTACTATTCGAATATTCACATTAGTATTTTACTTCTAAATACAAATCATATGTGGTTTAACTAGAGTAGATGCCATAACTAACACAACAAGCCCGTCTAGCTCAGTTGGTAGAGCGCAAGGCTCTTAACCTTGTGGTCGTGGGTTCGAGCCCCACGGTGGGCGTTTCTATTTTCATATTTTTCACTTTTTTACACTTTTGTTATTGGTTGGAAATCATTTTAAACTTATAAATGGAAGTGTTATGTATAATATGTAGCTTCAGATTCTTTGACTATAATTGTTATGCATTTGGTTGGGTATCAAAAACTGGATTATTGGGAAAATTATGTAAAAAAATAAATAGAATTATATAAGGTAAGCACTGTATACATGAGTGTCTAGTGTTGGAGAAGTCTGTACAGTACCAGCACAGATCTGCAGACGTTTATCATAATATATATATACACGATTATATTTCCTACGATATGATTACCAAAACCTCTACACCAGAAAAATTTGAAATTTTGAACAAAATGAAGTGTCCTTCCTCCGCCAAAGCTGTGTTTCATCTCACCCAACCTGAGAACAAAAGCATGTCCATTAGATATCAGACGCTAATGCTAAAACCATGAAACTAGAGCTTGTACACTGTAGATGCTAATACCGTGAAACTAGATCTTGTGTACCTAACAATTACTGATTTTTGTGTTTTTTGTTATGTTCAGAGAGATTAGTCAAGGAATTCAAAACATCAATGGTTATCTAGCCATTAACCAGTTGCGTTTAGATACATTGGGTCTGGGATCCAGACATAAATTGCAGTTAGTTATAAACTAAAAGAAAAAAGAAATAAAGCTTGACTCGAGCAAAACTGAGAAGAAGAAAAAGTCTTTACCGGGGAGTCAAGAAGGCACAATGGAAGGTGTGAGAGCTCAATAATTCAGACAGCTTCGTCAAGCTTTAACTTGAGCTGGTTGTAGGGCTTGTGCCAAAGGTTGAAGATGGTGTAACTGAAGCTGGCATTTGTTGAGAAGCACCTTCAGCCCAAGAACTCTCAGAAAGTGGGGAATATGGCCTAGTCACTTTGTTTTTCACCATTCCCTAAAAACGAATACAATATAAAGCATAATCTTAATTTGGTTCCTTGTTTGGCATTATCATTTTATTTCTGTCGCTGTAATATCACTTATAACATGTTAGGCCAATTACTATATAGAGTGGCATTATCGTAGTTAAAAGTGAAATAAAAAGCTCTTCTCACCTTTAAAGCATCCTGCCCATACAAGTTAATGGCTTGATCAATGGCTGAGTAAACCTCAAAGGCCTGCTTGGTGTTGGGACTGCACTTGACAACACGGACTTGTTCCTTTGAATCATATGGCTTTGCTTTCAGATAAAGAATAAGCCGCGAAGGTGGAGAGTTAGGTTGGTCTTTTTTCCCGTCAGTCAGCTCCATGGTTCCCAGATCATTCCATACAATGTCCCACTGTATGGAACACGCATCTTTGGCAGGGATAAACTTTCTTTGACCCATTATGTTGGAGGGTTGCTAGAAACATTAAAAGTTGTAATTGTCAGGAGTATTTTTTGGATAGATACAGATGACAAACACTATAACAATTAAACCTTATGCATATATAGAGAGCAAGAAGGTATTGTCTAACTCACTTGTAGCAATATCACTCTTCGATGTGTGATCATCAGAACTTTTCCTTTTGGTAGAATGAAATGACTTTCATAGGCATCTGTTAATGCAAACTTCCCACGTACTTTGAACAGGTCAACCTGGCCCAGGAATGATCCAGATTCTGCCAACTGCAATATCACCTGCAAACGCAAAATATTGGAGAATTGAACTTGCATAAGAGTTCTGATGAAAGAGAGAAACGACTCGTGCTCGAAGATAGAAACCAATAAACCTATTCCTCATCAGCTAACCAAGAGAGAAACGACTAGGGCAAGTAATAAATGTATAAAAAGGTTCATGGGTAAAACTGGCACCTGCCCCTGTGCTCTGTATTCATTGTAAGGACGAAGCAAGCTATCAGCACCAACAGCTCTTGGAAGCCTCCGGCGAAGAAGTTGTTCATCTGAAGTGATGGCAGCTGCTATCTTCATCCTCATGGCATTTGCACCTTCGGTGGTCTTTGACAGAAGATCCAGAACTCCGCTCACAGGCTGGGCAGCAGCACCAATTATTCCTTTCCCAAAACCAGAGACAAAACCTTCGACACCTGACGACTTTGCACCTTCGAGAGGCTTCGTCAATATGCCTGTGACTCCTCTAAACAAGCCTTTCGCTAGAGCTCCACCTCCTTCTCTGATAATATCGCCAAAGTCCTCAACACCTTTGTTCTCCTACCAGATGTGAGAAAGAAACACATGAGTGTAAAATAGGGCAAATGTAACGCACGAAAGAAACACTGTGGCAAGCCCATACTTTCGTTTGTATCAGAAGCCATGAAAACATTCGAGTTCTAAGAGGAAAATTTTCAACATATTAGATAAACCAATGGAAGGCAACTTGTCTTGTTTATATTGTTATCTACAGGAAACAGGAACACGCACAAGGAGATATAGAAAATAACAAAGCCAGTAAAAAACCTGTCTCTGTCGACTTTGGATGAATTTTTTATCCATTGATAATGCAGCTATGCCCTGACTCATATGTCCAAGCGCGCTGCTTGCATTGCCAAGAATGTCAACACCTGAAAGCAACTGAAGAGGCTGGCCAAGGAGGTCTTTCTTTACGTTCCTAATAGCATTATTGATCATAGTACTTTGGCGCATGGATATGTTCTCATGAAATCTCTCACTTATGCGTACCTGTTTGAGGATAAGATGAATTAGAAAAAGAAAAATATATGAATATTCAGCCGGGTTTGACTGAAAGTGCAGAAATTAGTACAGCTACAATTACTGACATATCAACTTCTTAAAACTAGAAGACTTATCAACTGTAATTGGTGATCCCTACGGAGAAAAAATGATTTACAAACCAATTACTGAATATTGGCCAATGATGCAAAATGATGGTGTTTTATTTTTTCGAATAGCTACATGAGAGGTGGAAAAATAAATCCTGAACTATCCTCTATCAACATTTAGTAGACAAAATTTTGTTAATTGGTATCTTAATAGGCTCGTGGGCAACACAAAAATCCTTGTTGTTGGGCATTTTCCTACAGATGAATTACTCTGGAATACTTACTGGCATGTTTTCTGTATTCCCAAGAGCAGTCATCAGGGATGACCAAAATCCAAGCACTCCCCTCGGCCTTTGACTGGGGGACATGGCCATGGATACTTTAAATCTAACTTCCGAGAGGTTAAGAACTCTGCAATATTGGAGGGTGTAACTAGAGGTAAGTATTGTGAATGGAAGATTCATTCCGTATACAGCATATATATAACAAGACAACCCCTTACATACCCGATTTGAATGAATGGATCAACTGACACAGCCGTCGACTTGGAATCGAATAGTCTACTCAAGTTGGCTTGCTGGATCATCTCATGAATGCGCCAGATAATAGGTTCATGAATGTTCACGAGAAAGGGAGTATTTTCACGTCCCTATTACATAGTTATACATTGTGAGCAAAAGTTTTAATGCAATAAAGAATTGTTCAGGCCGAAAACAGAAATCTTATAAGCTTACTTGGAAACCTATATAAGGGTAGGCACGGAGATCGAGGCCAGCATTTGATTGCAAAGTAACAGAAAACTTCAGAATGTAATCAGCTTTGTCTCCAGTTCTCTGTGGTCGGAACAGAACTGGCATTGGAGCCAATGGCAATTGGTTATCAACTTGTATTCCTTGCATCCTCAGTTTGAACCTGGAAAGCAATTAGCACTTAGCAAAACCCCGTTGTTTGTATAACACCCACCCGAATCTGATAAGCGTGAGTGGCAATTCATGAACTTAGCAAAATGTTTTCCGTTGGAAAGAAATCTCAAGCAAATCTTTTTCTGCATCCTAGATATATGGAACTTTACACAGTAAACCCTGGATGCCTAGAGACAGTACCCACATTTATCGAATTACATAGAAAATCAGTATGGCCATTTCAGAATAGCTAAATTGGTGATAATGTGACGACCTTTTCAAAATAGAACTACACCTAAAGAACCTGATAAACTCACCTGCTAAGCCCAGAGCCCAAGCCGGTTGAATATGCCACAAAGAGGTTTTGCACTGACATGTACAGTATTTCCTCAGGAGCATGATCGATTACAGAGATTCCAAGTTCAGCAAGCTCAACTATCACATGAAACTCAGAATCTTCCGAGGCCAAAAGATGAGATTGTTGAGACTCATTTCCAGATAGTTCTGACAGAGATGAAGCTGGAAGTCTTCTGCTTATGCTTGACGTAGGCTCAATTGCTGGCATCCAGTCACTGATCCTGACAATATGTTTTTTGTCTTCCTTTAAAATAGTAACTCGTATGGGTCTGGTAGGTCCATTTTCACTTCGCGGTAGATGATCACCTATCTTATCAATATCGTATTTTTCTGATTTAGAAGGATCGTTTCCATCAACAAGGAGTTCAAATAAATGTCTTCTACCAAGATCTTCCCAATAAAACGAAGCAGCCGCGCTAGGAGGAAGAAATTGCCAAGACTCACTGAAACCATCCACTTGGCGATAGCGAATAGGAAGAAACATGGAACGGTTCTCGATCCTAGGAGAGTTGATTCACATTTTAGTGAATACAAAACATAGTCAGATATAGTAGTGAAAAGACATAACCATATGAGAGAGTACACATTTGGATTCAGCAAACATGATGCATCACTGTATAAAAATGAATTAATGCAGATTCTTCCACGAATGGGTTAATTTACCTAAATGATAACAGTTTTCAAGGAACACATGTGGCAGGAATTTTATTAATCATAAATGCAAACATGATCGAGCAGTTGAAAGATTTACCATCTAAATAAATCCAAGCAAATGCAGTATAGTGACATCAGATAAAATATATCATCTGGTAGATAACTGAAGCATATATATTTTACCTGTAACGGCCAGAGATAGAGTTCGGTCTGAAAATAACTTCATAACGTGAGTTCTTTGTCCCGCTTCTGACTTGTACTCTTAGCTGCAATTGATCAGTTCCATCTTCTCTTGCAACAGAGACACGCATTATACCTTCGCTAAAGACACTGAATGGCGTGCTCCATCTATACCCCTTCACTCGTAACTGAAAATGTCCATCCCTCGTAAGCAAATTAATCACCACTAAAAAGGTTAAAGAATATGAAGGTATTTTACATACTTTCAGCAACTCAAGCCGGGTGGAAGACTGCCATCCAAAGAGTTTCGGAGGATCAGAAGGATTAATCCATTCTTCTGTCTGACAATCACACTGTTGAATACAGATGCTCATGCCCACCCTGTTGATGAATAAGGTGTGTGGTTGGAGATGAATAACCTGAAAACAGAAAATATAGTCATCTAATGTTTAATTTATAAATTTAGTGTCTGAATATACCAAGTTTAACATAATATTCTGACCCCAAAAAAAGAGCTAAGCATCAAGTTACAAGTACGCATTAATCTGCGTCTAAATCATCTTGATATAAAATAGCACGGATTCTTAATATATAGCAACACCATGTATAATTTTCCACAGAAATAGAAGAGATAAAGCGGAGGCTAAAAAAAGTATTGTATGTCAAATTAATCCATAGGAGTCTCAGTCAAATAGCATAAATTAAGACCAACAAGAACACTATGCATGAGCAGTGCTCATTGAGCACACATTTGATTTAGATAGTTCGTATAATTAAATGTGCTAGAACAATGAGATAAATAAAAATCTCATGACAGTGATATCTAACCTTTGTTCTGTCAGATGTCATATTTAATACTGCTGAGAGCATGTAGTATGAGGTGTCTTTGCAGAATGCCTTTACATCTATACGTTCCTGGAATAGGATTTGTGGTTAATAAAATATGAATATTGCTGGGAGACTAGGAGATATAGAAATGAGTCAGAATCCCGGACTGTAAATTAAGAAATAAAACACAGCCAGCAAATTCAAGCCACTAGTTTTAAGAAAATCATTTCTGCTTTAGCTACTCACCTTCTTCTCAAGCTCAAGAAGAGAAATTCCCGGACTGTAAATATCAGAATCCCGAGCTGCAATAGCAATACCAATTCGCGAGGAGACATAAGAATCTTTCTGAGACGGAAACAGCACAACGCCACTCCGGCCAGCAGATTCTTGTGGAGAAAGCATGCTAGGCATAGGACTAGTGTCCTCAATAACCTCGAGCACTCGGACATTTTTCTTCTGTTGTCTCCTCTCCATCGAAAAAACTGGATTTTTCTTAAAGGATTTGGAAGCCCTAGACAAACAGGGAGAGCCACCTTCCACATTTTCTGAAGGTTCAATCTCCACCACTCTATAGCCTAGAGGAAGATACGAATCATTTGTAATCCAGTATGGGACAAAGAACCTTATAGTCTTCGGTGCAGCCCCTGTTTCTCCCACATCACGTTCGATACTTACACGCAATCTCCTGAAACTCCAAAAAAGAGTTTGGAAACAAAATTAATTTCACTGGGTATGGTATTAGGTTATGTAAAAGAAAGAAAAATCTTCATATATTAATCCTTAACACACTAGGTTCCGTCAATAAATAAGATCCAGCTACGGACAATATTTTCCCAGGGATACTGCTTAGTTGAAAAAAAAACGAAATATTATTACAGCAACCAAAGATAACTCTTTATTGACTCATAAATCTTAACCCCATTTTTTAACAAATATAACAATATCTATGTGAGGTAATAAGATAAAGACTAACAATTCCAGGAAAATGAAGAGTTACAAACCTTTTGCTCTGTTGATGGACGAACCAAAAGGATGACACGCTGGCACTTGAAGATAGATCTAAAACAGGAATAGGATCCTACAAGAAAAAATTTAAATTTAGTAATGTTCTCAAGTGTTGGTAGTTTCTTCTGTAGAATATCAAAGCCAACCTTTTCCAAAGCCCAACCACCATGGACAGCTAACGTAAGATACACAGGTCTCTGAATATCTGCCGCAAATACGTGAGCACTCTTCCTTGAGGGTATTACACCAAGTTGCCGCTCAAGATATGTGCCTTCTTTCGTCTTTTCATACAATGTGAATTTGACTGGACAAGGGAGTCTATTTTCTAGCTTCAAAGGAGAACAAATAGAAATTTTCCAATCATAAACAGGTGTATTGAGGTCTGTATGAAGAACTGCCGCATCTGCTCCTACACTGAGCCATAATGGCTTACTCCCAGTAGACGGCTGGCAGCAGAAAAGCATATCCTTTTTTTCAAGCTGGTTTAATTTCAAAGAAAATGCAGATGCCTTGCTGCTTTGCTTGATAGTATTCTGCCGAGTAAGCAGCCCTTGATCAACAAATGGTTGATCTTTTCCGCAACCAGAACTCACGGCGATGCAACAACCCCATGCATAAGAATGATGAGGGTTCTCAGCCCTTGGCCTGATATGCAGGCACTGTTCACTATCTTTTGATAAACATCCCCATGGTAAAACATATGAAGATCTAGAGGCAATCAAAGCAATATGATTGCTTGCTCCAGAAGAGACATTCTGATCAGAAGATATTAATATCTCTAAATTGACATCTGAATCATTTACAACTGTAGCTAAACATCTGAATGTTGCGTGCTTTCTTCCATTTCTCATAGAAACTTCCATTGCAATGAAATCATTTTGTAGTGATTTCGGAGCAATACAGAGCGGAAGCAGCGAGCGAATGCTATGCCATGAGTCATCAGGGCGAACTCCAATCCAGAAACCAGTGTCTCCGTCAACAAAATCCTTACTTTCTATTTTTCTTAGTGTGTTGGGTATTGTAGTCTTCTCAAAGTAAGATGTTGAGATAAGCAAGCACCCGTTGTCATGTTTATCTTCAGCATTCTTTATTTCATGAATCAAATGGTAAATCGAGAATGCATGTTATAAAAGCTTGAGATAAACGTTAACACACCCTAAAATAAATTTAAAACAACTAACCTTTCTCTGCAGCGTATAGGAACTTATATTCTCTGCATCATTTGAATGCTGTAGCATCCTTACTGAAGCAACCTTTCTAAGCGTACTTTCCCCATGTCCAACAGGAAACGAAAGCGACCCAACAACCTCCCCTGCATTAGTCAAGAGCTAACAATCATGTAACATTGGTACAATGTTGTCACTGAACTCTTGGGAACATGTCGAGTCATATTGTATTCACATATCAGGTGTGGAAAATCCAAGGAAATGAAAAATAAACAATGTCTCAAGAAGAAAAAAATCACACACGAATAGAGGATAGTTGAACAGGTCAAAGAAAAAAAGATCTAAGCAGTAATAGGATTGAACCTTTTCCAGCTTTAGCAGCAAGGTTTGTTACCTCAACCTCCAATCTGGCCAATCCCTATAACAATCAAATGAAAATAAATAGCTAGTCATATGAGATCAATTCCAAAATCATAAAAACTGTTTCCAGTTCAAAAAAGAATATTGTAGATAGACATACGAATCTAACTTGTACCTAACCATCTAAATCAGAACGAATACTGGAAGAGTGACTAGGCTTTATATACAGTTCAATTCAATGCTAATTCTAGGCTTAATAGCTTATGTACACCGCCTAAATGAACAAAGTAGGCATAATACTAACTGTTCATTATGTATACCTTCCTTGGAATTTCAAAAATAAAAAGTTCATTCCACTTGGAAGTGCACTCCATCATGTCGTTGACGAGTGCAGTCGAAGGCTTCACACACTTTGTCCTAGCACTTTGAGGAAAAAGTTTTTGTGGTTCTGCACCCTGACTATCAACAACGAGTCGTAGGGTGCAAAAGAAATTGTGACTGTTACCATCATCAATGATATGCAAACCCTGCAAAATAAAAAGTGAAAGTGCCATCTTAACCATACAAATCTCAAACAGGCCACAGTAATTATTTCAAATGATGTTAAAATACTGTATAAAAACCTTAGCCTCAAGAATCTGTACAGTCATGTAATTGCGTGCTTCTCTAGAACTGTCTGCAACATTTAACCTATTGGAGAACCTTGGAGGTGGAACCCAGACAGAAGTGTTTTCGTCGTGACACAATTTTACGACTACATCTGAGTTCTCCTCCAGCTTTTTCACATATATGTCACGGCCGAGTTTATTCTCTACTACAATGGTCTGAAAATCATCTTCGTCAAGAGCTAAAAAAGATGAAAGAACCCCACTCTCACGAGAGATAGAGGATTCCTGTACCACAGAAGATTAGAAAGTAAAAAATTATGAAAACTTATACTTTCACAAAAACAGAATAAAGAATACTTTACTTCTTTCATTTTGGCTGCTCTTTCTTCAAGTTCTAATTGCCTTCTCCAGGAAACAACGGCATCACCAAGAGTTTCAAGGTTTGCAGCACTAACATTCATGTTCAAAATGTTAGTAGCAGCAATTCGCAGCCGTTTTCCTGGCTTTGATGATTGGTTCAAAGCAGTATCATATGTTTCCAGCCTACAAAGTGTGAGCAATCAAAATATTATTCCAAATACTATATTTAAATGCAGTTAACATCATAAATAGAAAATGTTACTGTCTTTACTTGAATATTCCATCAAATGGCTCCAGAAGCGGCTCCCACGCTTCCAACTGCGGATTAAATGTTGAAGCAGCGATTGATGAAATGAGTACAGCATTCATGGCCTCAGGACGACCATGAGTTGCTAGCTTGATATTGGTGACAGTTGTGTCAAAGAGAGGAGTCATCTGGAAGAATTCAGAATAGGATCAAGATGTAAACACTGGTGGGTTCCAAAAATTTGGCTAATAACTTTGACCATATAACATACCATTCCATGTAAACCATCTAGAAGTGTCATGGAGAAGCATCTTAGCTTAATTTCTGCATTTACATTATCCTGTGTCTTCGGCTTTACAGATTCTCCAACAGCGAAAGCCAACCGACTTGGAGGTCTTTTAAGATCAGAACGTGCAAGAAAAGTGCATGCCTACACAAGGTATCAGCCGCCATATCAAGATTGGAAAATAGATTCCGGGGTTCCCGCTATAGCCAAACACGAGGGAACACTGAGAATTTCACTATGTGGGTAATTAAGCTAAAAAAAATGGATGGTAGATATCTCACGGTTAAATGTTAAGTGGGAGCCATTAAAGAAAAGAGACGCAATAAAAAATTAAATGGGGATGGTAGATATCTCACGGTTAAATGTTAAGTGGGAGCCTTCAAAGAAAAGAGACACAATAAAAAATTAAATGGGTTGTCCAACCTGATTGTCAACTTTCCAAATGCTCCAGCATTGAGAAGACTTTGAACTTGAAGATCTCGTGACAGACGCTTCATAAATGTTGGCCTGGTTAACAAGATCAATCCTTGGACAACAAAACGAATCCACACGTGGTGGCTCATCAAATTTAGAGAGAACACATCCTAAAGAAACGTAACCAGGAGGCGCAACAGGAAACCAGCAGAAAACTTCATCTAAACCTTTCCCTACAATATGTGCGACTTTAGTGAACTGAACAGGTTTTGCAGCAATCTCAGAGTCATCTGCTTTGAAGAGTAGTCCCAGTGCAGGTGGCTCCAATCTAATGAGAGAAGAACTCAAAAGGTTACAACATTTGTATAAGAAAACAAGTCCCTTCACAGTAGCTAATATAGAGATAAAGTAAAAGTTAATATTTACTAACCCTTCAGTTATGCTATCGCCCAATATTGCAAACCCAGGACGTGGTATAGGCCTCCATATTGAGACAGGTCTACGAAGATCACCACCCTTGTCCCACCAGATTCTCTCAAAATTAGGTGTTGAAACATGATAACTAGTTGCCTTAGAAATTGACCTGAGAATGTCCCATCCTGATGAACTTCCAGTCTGATCACTAGTTTGCTCGCTCCGAGATCCACTTGTCAATGATGGGTCAGAGGATGGAAATGTCTTTGACTGAAGGGGATTCCAAAGAAGACAATGACTGAGACCAGAGCTATATTTTTTGGAAGGTACTCCAGTTGAAGTGTGAGCATAGAAGGATCCAAGAACATTATCAGCACGCCACATGCTGAATCCAGACTCAACTAATGAACTGGAGGGCACGGTGTATATGCACTCAGAGAAACTACTGGAAGATACAAGGTCAGACCTTAGACAATAAACAATGTGATCAGGTGGTGGCTCACTTCCTAAATTTGCAACACAACCCATAGCAGTGTACCCTGCAGGAGCTACAGGCATCCAGAGGGAACACTCGTTGCTATCACGGGAATGTTGAACATTAGCCCCTTCTAAACCTTGAATAACAGAGAACAGGCCAATACAATTAAACCCAATTGGCTTCCTTACACGCCCGTATGTATTACTTACTGCCATTACTGCTTGTGTAGGAGGAATTGCCCTGTAAGGAAAATTTTAAGGGATTTAATGATATAATGCAGATTTAACTTCCAGAAAAGAAGAAAATATCTGTACACTGGACCAAACTCTTGTTAAACAGTTGTAAGCACTATCATCATGTTATGCCCAACTTACCCATTAACCTAACAACACTAATATAACAAGAGCTTGCTTACTTTTGGTACGGAAATGATGTATAGACATAGTTCAATGCTATTTATGAATGAATAAATAGTCATGAGAAAACAGAAAGTTTTTTTCTGTCCTTCAAGAATATTTTTTTTGTGAGACGGGAAAAACGGACTATAACCATAGTTAGCTTTTGTTGTAGGAATAAAAATATTGAAGCAAAAGATACATAACGACGAGATATACATGTAACTAGATGAGGCACTGATATATTACCTTGACGTCACACAATCTCCCAATATGACATAGTTTGAAGGAGCCTGCGGCCTCCAAATTGTGAGGTTGTTCCTCGGTCCATTTTCTGCTCATCATCCTCAAAACGAAATAATCAACAGTGTAATTATCTGATACAGTTGCGAAAGAATATAGACCATGTGGCTAGACCAAAAAATCAAACAGCTTTAAGGTTCAACCATGCCACATAAGTTACTGATGCCATACCTTTCGGTGAAACCCAAATCCTGTGGAAGTTGGTGCATGAAGCTAAAGGAATAGCATTTCCAGATTGTAAAGCTCCAATTACTTGGCTCTGCAGATTCAGTAGGAGAGAAAGAGCACTCAAAGAAAGGTGCATGTATATGTCAGTGGAGGTTAAGGACATATTTGTTTTCTCTTTCACAGAAGTGTATCCTCCGGAGATATCAACTGGATCAAGAATGATAAGACCAGAACCAGTTTCAACCACTAGGTTCTTTAGCAAGGCTCGAACCCAGATGCCATTTTCTTTTGAGGCATACCTGTTGAACAAGAACAAAATTACATCAACAGAGTAACATGAAACTTAAGAAAACAGCTTGTTTTCAATGTCATGAGCAGGATGTAGTGGAGGTCAGATGGGGATTACTCTAGTAGAATCATTTTCTTACAAAGTCATAGAGATAGTTATCAAGCAATCATATTTGTGTCAGCGAGAATAATGAGTTGTTCCGTTCAGATTTAACTGCCTAGAATTTAATGAAAAAATGTTGACAGATTTAAATCACTGAGGTTTAGAGAACGCTGCACTTACATAAAATTAAAATCCAATTTCACTCGCAGAAGCTTTTCTACAGCAGAGGAGTCATCCATAGATGATTTAGTACCATCAAAGAATGTGAACTCAGGAGACACAACCTGCACAAAAGCAACCTATGAATTTAACAAATACATTAAAACAAGTATTCATGTTTTTCATTAATCAGATAGCCTGGAATCCAGAATTTGTGGTAGAGAGAAACCATGTATCATTTATTAATTTTCGGTTAAACAAAGAGAAAAAAAAAACTACTATAAAGTAGGCACTCATAACTTAAATAAACCAGACAATAAAACAAAATCTCCAAGTAAACCTACCTGAGCTTCAAAGGTATAACTCTGACCAGACTTCGAATCATATTGACAAGTGTCTGAAACATCTGATGATTTGTGCACATGGCTAAGCACATTCTCAGGATTAGATGAGGCGTTTTCTAACATTGAGATGTCAACACCATCTTCCGGAGAAAATAAACAGCTACTATCGTTACTCAAGTAAATGCACTTGCTCAGAAGCGATCCATTCTGCCATATAGAAGGAAAAAATAGAAAGTAAACAGCTAGTTTTTAGAAAAAGGGAGTGTAGAGCAATGATTATAACAAGAAAATTCCTTCTCCTCTTCATTCTATAAGCGCTTGGAAAAAAGATAGAAATTTACTCTAAGCATGCCAAGTGAATATGTGGATTACATAATTTAAACTGATTAAAAGAGAAGAACTCAACCTTAATTTTCACATTGACGAACCGCAACTTCTTTCCATGTCCAACGATTATGATGGGTTCTAATCTTCCTATGTTTAAATCCTTCTGTCCTTGCTCACTAAACGAGATTACCTTTCCGCATCCATCATAAGTATACTCATCAATGCCTAGTGAATCTGCAACCAACTGTCTACACGGGGACAAGTAAACAACATCTTCTGTCTGTTTATAGAGAGGCTCAGAGAGAACTATGCCCCGACTTCGGGTGATTGGATCATTTGTTGGATCTAACGTTTCCTCTCTTCCTGTAATTGCACGCAAAGCTGGAACAAAAAATTCACCAACCGCAAGAAGGAAGTCAGGAACAGCAAGGATACGAGGTTGTTGAACCCGCAAAACACATGACTGAGAGGATGCGCGCCATCTATAATCCATCAGCAACATTGTTGAACATGGTGCGTCAAAATCAAGATCAGCCCTAGAGTTGACTCGCTTAAAGCTTCCCTTATGAAGAGAAAAGGGAAAAGATCCAGAGGAAGCTTGCTTGGAAGCATCAACCGATGAGCCGAGCATCAATCGCATTTCAGGCTTCGTGTTAGGACGGATATCAAGAACAGAAACTTTAGGAACGGAAACATACAAGTCTGTCTCAGATAGTGACGTCATCCTGTAGGATACCCATAATCCTTCAAGCTGTGAGTGAAAAATAGGTATCTTAGATATATGATATAGTTCCTAGAGGACAATATGTACAAGGATATCGAGAATCAGGCTCAGAGCCACGTACCGCAACATGAGCTAATGGTGACTCTTCATTAACATTATTACATAACTCGAGAAGAGCATAATTGATATCAACAGCCAGTATGGTAACTGTACGTGACATTATCATCTGACTATTCAAGTTAACTTTGTCAGCCAGTAGACGCATTTTAGCTTTGGGACCAGAACTGCTGCCACGGAAATCTGGAGGAAGCTTTGGCTCCTCAAACAAATTCATGGATGTGCAACTTACAATAATATCATATTCTTTGTCAGATATCACAGCATGCAAGAAATCAATCTGCACGGCAAATATTGAGAAAATAATTAGTCCTAAGAAAAAAAAAAATTAGTCCTAAAAATTAAAATAATTAGTCCTAAGTGACTACTGATACCAGTAGTTAAGAGAATGTAACAAGACTATCCATGTTATTTATGATAAGCAAAAAAAAAATCAAAGACACTATTCCATCTAGCAAGGCAATGATTGATATAAAATTGTGATTATTTCATCAGAAGTTAAGAGAATGCAACAACAAAATGATTAACATGATTATACTCCCAAGTTTCAAGCTTCCCCGGAAGACAATGATTAATATAAAATTGTGATTATTCCATTTTCGGTCTCAGATAGCAAGGCAATCCTCATAAAATAATAAGGATTATAAGTATAGTAATCTATAGTCTAGCAATATCAAGAAGCAAAGACAACAAACAAACTTCCTCTGTACAAAGTCTAGGTTCTTTCCAACCCAAAGAAAATATAAATACCTCAAAAATTAGCGAATAAGTAAACTCATACCTTAATCTCAACTGATAGTGTTGGGACTTTTTTAAAAACATCTCTTAGGCTGCGCCGGACGAAGATGTCCAGTCCCTGGCCTTCACGTATCATTGGTTTACCAATTGAACCATTTATGCCTACTGACATATTTAGTCCAAGAATCTTTACAAAAAGAGCAAAAAAAATAATCAGCAGGCAGGATAATTCATTCCGAACGTTAAATATAAGTGTTCACATATATGTACCTTCGCATGAAGAACATCTACACGTACAGCACTTGGATCTTTCTCCGGACACCCATGCCAACTTATTTCATTTGATACCTCCAGCTGCCCAAGGTCAAGTTGAATGTAACTGCAGGAAATAGAAGTATGTTAAGATTTTACCAAGATTCATAGAAAAGGTTAAGTAAACCTTGTGGAGGTTCAATAAAAAAAGAGTAACATGTTGCAGACCTCAAGCTTTCATATTCTTTAGGTAATCTATTTTGATGGCAACTATTGGACTGCAATAATTGATATAGCTAAAAGGCATCAAAAGCACTAGAGGGCCATAAAAACTTAAGTATTATCCTAAACTTAATCAGTATTTGATAGGATAACACATATAGAAATTATCACACAATCATTCTACTTACTCTTTGCTAAGAGAATCTCTAGGGACAACAATTATTGGAGTGTCTAATGAAAGGTCCAGTTTCAGCGCAGTAGCACCATCCATTTCGTCTTTCTGGATTAGCCACTCAAAGCCTCCAACTTTGTCAACCAGTTTAATGACTTCTTCAGAATGAGGAGTGGCAAGTCCCATGAAATACGCTGTAACCTGTAAACCATTTCATTGGGTTGTTCCACAATAATATGATGTCCAAAAGAGAGCATGTATAAGTTTCGGTTGCATTTTAAAAAAATCAAGTAAGAGGGAGGTTCAGTTATAATAATACCTCTTGAACAAATCTGTAGAGGAATACAATGCGAACAGCCGATAGTTTACCAGATAAGCTGTAATCATATCCTTCATAGTCGTCATCTCCAGCACTGTAAGAACTGAATTTGAACTGCAGAGTGAAACAAAGACTAAGCAGATGAACAATCACGTCCAAAAATAATCAACATTATCACAGAAACAGGAATAAAACCGTCTTATAAATTATATTCAATACCTTGATAAGAGACTCAACACCCGGATCACGTATGTCACAGAGCCAACTCCAACAGTTTCCAGAGTCTAACGACTTGTCACAGAGTTTGAAATTTCCCAGAGTCCCTTCTACTGAAAGAGAGCTCGGGTGAACCTTGAAAAATAAGCAAATATAGCCTAAATTAGTTAACTAAAACTGATTCTCTATGAATACACATTAAACTACAAATCAACTTTTACAAAAATATCATGAACAAATTTGGTTTTGTTGTACTACTGCACAGGGCCAATATTAAGAGAAAATTAAAAACAAAATCAAATACATCAAATATGATGCCTGATTTGATGCATGAGGTCAATATATCTTACCTTAATGTCCAACACAAATCGTTCCTGCACAAACATCGCAAGCTGAGAACCATCCTCCTTGTTGAGAAAGACAGTCACATTATCAACATTCATGTTCAGGTAAAACACAACACGATCCTTGCCATATCCAAGTAAGCCTTCAATGCGTCCACTTTCATCATTTGTTTCTTTCTCACTAGCAGATTTCTCAGATGTTAAATTGTTGGCGTCTTTATCATTTTCGATATATGATGCAGTGCTCAAGTCAAATCCAAAACCAATTAGAGCAACTACAGTTGGTCTGCTGCAAAAGAACTCCAGTTTTGACATGCGAATGCTCATCTGGAATTGATTTCAAACAGAACTACTTAGTAAAGCTGATAAAGGAAATATATTTGCCTCACTAAGATGTCCTCCCATGGTCTTAAATTACATACCTGTGTGTCAATGCCATTATAATCGTGGGAGCTGGAGCTCCTCGTCAAGAAAACAACTGATACAAAATCAGAAAATTCCCCACCCTGCACGTCATAAAATACCTCGTCACAAAGACCTTCAGCATCCTCTAGTCCCACATGTTCATCGGAGTCCATCATCATGCTGCATTGAATCATATCCATATCAGGAGTACCGGGTTCTGTAGGAGACAGAAACTCTGGCAAAGCATCTGTGTAGGCATCTTCATCATCTGCATGTCCTACAGGCATCTCCTTGTCAAAAGAATCATATGTTCGTAATGATTCTTGTATGTCTTCATTCTTCAGAACAGAGTAAGCCAAATATTGAGCACTTCCTGACTGCTGCTGCTGAAGTTCATCTTTGATTTTCAGAGAGTGTAACTTTGTCCTAACAGTTAAACCACTCTCAGAACTTATCACGTGCACCTGCAAAGCAAACACATTATGTATCTGTCAAACTAGTCTATTGTATAGAATTTATACAAGGAAATGAAAACAGCTTAGAAAAAAATAACAAGGCATGTCAGGAAGGGGAACCCTCTAAGTGGACGAAAGTAAACATCCACCAAAGAAAAACTTGAAAAATGATGCCACTAAGATATGCAATAGCTTAGCTAAGCTGAATAAAATTATATCATTTTAACCAAAACCAAATATCATGAGTTAGATTGTCTAAGTTTCACACACCCAGCAGGCCCTGTCCTTTACACCTTCTCTCCTTAGTGCCCACGCACTAAACACACGCACATAACTCACTACCTAAAAATATGTCCAACAAACACAAACCTTTCCTCCGGAAGCAAGAACTTTAAGAAGCAGAACCTCTTCAACCTTCTCATCACATTCTTCCTTGATCTACGAAATATATAGGATTTAAAAAGTTAAGTAGAAAAGGAGAAATTTCTTTCACAGAATGTAAATGGTTTGTCAAGAACCTACCAAAGTTCTTAATCGAAATATGGTGTGGCATACAAATCGCCTGCATATAAAAATATGTAGAAAGCAATTCACAGCTAACCTTTCCATACAAGTACAACTTTGTCTCAACCAAAGCACCAGTAATAACTAGATCAGCAGCTTTTATATTCCTGGTCTGAGTTTCATGGAAGTCACCATCACCATCACTCGTTTGACCAAGTACATCCCCCGACAGAGGTGCCTAGAAAAGAAAAAGATTTTTCAGCATTAACCAAAGACAATCAATGCAGAAAGACAACCCAGAGAATAGATGAAAGAAAATCTAAAGACATACAGAAGCTTGATAGGTGGCTTGGACCAGTCCTCTCAGCCAAGCCGCCTTCTCCTCCCCCTGAAATTCTATGATCCAGGTGCTAGAAGATTCCAGGGCCTGAAGAATAAATAAGATCTATCAGATAAACAGAAATGAAAATACCACAAACAAAGCAAGGTTGTAACGGAATATATGTGCGCTGGATTTTTCTCCAGTATAACGTCTTGTTATGAGCAACTTCAATAAAAGTAAGATTCAGCGAATCATAACACTATCGATCATCGTTCCAAGATTTAGCAGGCATAACCAATTTACCAAGGGAGTATATTTTATTCCCTGGACAACTTATAAATTTTTCGGTTCTAATATGAATCTTATCGTTTACAATAAAGCAGCTTAGCTTACCTTTTTAAGATCTGTTCCCCTTACACCGACAGCAAGACAGTATGGGGAACCACCAACATTTGCAGGCGGAACCTCGAATACTTGCCTACCAGCCATGCTGCACATATACGTTTATACTTTGAACGTCAACACTAGCGAAAGTTTCTGTAGTAGAAAAGAGTACTAGGAAAACAAAAAAAAAATTGAGAGAACGAAAGAAAATAATGAATGAAAATAGCACTAACCATAAATAACGTTGATAGTCAGGTGACTTCTCTGATTCAAATGTATACAGATATAAACCAGACAGAACAAGGCGACAAGATTGCCAAGTAGCAACAGAGTTTCCAATTCCCTGAAAAAGTAGATTTAGAAAATCAAAGCTAGTACAGATCAACGAAGCTCGTAAAGTACATATATGTCATAATGCATACCTTCCAAACTAAGATTCTAGCATCACTAGCAAGATCTGCAGGACTCCAAGGTTGGATTCCATCTGGGATATGATCAACAGGAGCTTGACTGTATGTTTTCATAGCACCATACAAGATGTCGAACAACTGCATGATCCTCATATATCTTGTTGGCGAGAAATGAACACCAATATTTGGCACTTGAATGGAAATTCTAGTGGATGGGTAACTTGGGTGAGGTACTTTGATCTTTAGCAAGAAATAGATACGTGTCAAGTAGAAATGCCTCACTGTAGCAATTGACTCTTAAAAGTGATATATTACGCAAGGAAATACCTGATCAACAATAACTGCCATTCCACACCTATCAATAAGGGAATAAACATTGTCCGCTTTCTCTAGAATGGGAGACAGAATTGGCTGATTAGTGAAATCTTCCATGAGTAAACTGCAACCTTGGTTGTCAGATCCACAGTCTGTAAAGAAAGCAGCAATATCTCTTCCCGAAATGCAGAACCGGGAATATAAGTTTTGCCTTTGCTCCTCAGACCGAGTATCCTGCAGATGTACAAGTAATATAAGAAAACAGAAAGGAAACACTAGTAAACTCAAACGGATAGTCTGGAAACTTACCATGGTGGTTAAAGTAAAATTACCAAAATCCAATAGGAAATGGCTACTGCACTTGGACGATCCTGACGCCCTCAGAGGAATTCTTACCTTTGGAGCATCAAGATCAATGTCGAGAGCAAATCTGGGAAACCAAAGGCAAAGAATAGAGGAAAGCCGGTGAAAATTATGCTACTTGTAAAAAATGAGTATATAATAAACATTGATTAAATAATTCTTCCAACAGATTACAAGGACAAAATTCTTTTGTCCCATGGAACAAACATTCCACTTTAGTGACTACCAAATGGTCCAACTCTGATCATATGGGAAAAGATACAAAAAAGGACATATAAAATCCAGTTAAACTGTTCTAACCTGCTTTGCTCCTCCAACACTATTTGAAGTTGCTCTTGAGCCCGTCGAGTCACTTCCTCTAGTTTCATCTGCAATTAATGGTGAAAATAAAATAAAATGCTATGGCCCATAAGTATGAAAAAACTCTATGTAAGAAACAGGCTAAAAGTGAGAAAATTGCTACTGCGCATTACACCAATACCTGAAGCACAGCAGCAGTTTCCAGTGCAACAGTAGGGCTGACTGCATTACTTCGCTTCACAAACTCCAATACACGATCATAACTTTCAGTCCAGATCTGTGAATATGTAAAACCTCCGATTAAACTCAAAGCAGTGGTACCAGGTAGAAAGATAAAATAACAAAAAAAAATAAATAGGGGGCAAGGTGGAACTATAAACAGAAAAAAAAATATATCAAGACAGAATAAATATAACATAAAAGCATCGAACTAAGTCAATTCAAATATTCTAGAAGAGCAAACGATCTTGGGTACGTAATTCAGATGTGTTTGGCATCAATATTAAACAAGACTGAAGAAAACCACTCTTCCTATCCCCAAGTACCAATTACGCGACTATTAGGCAGATCGTAAATGTCCATGTTTCAAGAGCATACATATATGAAGAGATTACCGTAGCATGACAAGGGGATATTGTGGCTGATAGCCTCCAATCAATGTTCTCTCCAATTGGTGCGTTCACAAAACTAGCCATCAAGGCATTTGTCTTTCTCTCACTGGATACACTCTGCAATGCGAGCATCAAACAGAGAGGGGAGGGAGGAGGTCAAACTTCATTTTATATACAGGAATATCGAAAATAACCAAAGACATTGCTGACCCTGGTCATAAGGTGGAAATTGAAAACAAACCTGCGCTAGCGAACCTTCTGGTGCAGATAAGCCATAGAACCTCAGTGACACATCACACTGAGTACTTCGATGTCTGAACTTAGTCGTCACATCGAGCTGCTCAAACCTACCACACAGCACCTCAATCTGATTTATATCAACAATCCTAGCTGCACCTTGACCAATTGATACCGTTACAAGAAAGTGAGTCATATTCTGCATGTCTTTTCCTGAATACAAATTCATCTCTTCATCTGGCTGATGACTGAGTAACTTATTAATGGACTTCCATTCTTCTTTAGTCAATCCTTCCTCCATCAACTTTGATCCATCAGCCACACTATCGACATTTGGATCATCTTCAGCCTCTGTTCGCCTTCATGGATATGGTAGCCACAAAAGTTAGAAAACTAAATTGGTTTCCACCTGTGATGTTGCATTTTATGGCTACGACAGGAAAGAAAAACTGAATAGCCAAACAAGCAAGAAAAAATATATCTTGAAAGAATCAGCAAACCACACTGACCATTTGAATGAAAACCAGCCACCCTTTTTCAGCTTTCTCTGCTCAGCTGCTTCTTTTGACTTTACAGATTCTACCTTTGCATGTGCAAGCAACCTATGATGGCAATACAACATAATACACAATAAGATAAGACGGAAGGAGAAAAAGCATATCGGTAGAACAGTGTCTTTGAGAATCATAATGAAAATGGAAAGGAAGAATAGCAGAGCTTGAACTGCTTAACAGCAATAAGTGGTATCATAACACTAGATGTAATCAAGAATTTTATCAAAGCTTTCTGTAAATTTTCATCAATCAAGGGATTAAACCTCCAGCACATATATTATTGCCACAGAAAAAGTGGCAGTCAGTCTACAGGACATTCCAAACCACACAAATCCAACAGTTTAATGATCAGAAATCAGTTGGAATGTCTTTCACCAAGCTTGAACATTACGTGAAGAACAAGATAAGAGCACAAAGAGAAAAATGAATTAAATTATGTTGCTAAGGTAGAATTGAACTGAACGGAAACTTTTTCTAAACTATACAACTGACAAAGAGACTGGACCGCAATTACAAACGCAGGCAATCATAAAAGGGCAGTACCAAACAAGTGCATCAGCACACAGACGCGAGCCTAACTGCCCCCACAGCCTGCAACTACGACATAAGAAATAGCTAACTTAACCACATGGAAAATATAAGGCAGCTTTTTTAAGGGTGGAATCTACGCCAGTATAATAGAAACTTAACCATGGTCATGTGAACTTCTCAAATAAATCTAGAGATCAAGTGTCAGCTGGATGGAATTTCAGGGCTATGCATCAGAAGGTGGGATTTGATCATGTTAAGAAACCACATGCTTTCCACTCAAAATGTTGAGACATGATTATTACCTCCACAAAAGAATCACTTTGGAATCAAGGTCCTTTTCTATTTCTCTCATCTCTGGGTAATTAGCATCTGATGACTGCTGCAGAAAATTGGCGTACAGCTGAATGTAGCGCCGACGTAACTGGCAAAGATGGTGAATGCTATCCCAAGAAAATCGATAACTGAAATTGGGTAAATATATACAAAAATCAGATCAAAATGTAAAATTATTTACAGATCAATCCCAGCCATACTTTACCAGAAGATGCTCAAAACTATCCAAGACTAGAAACCAAATAGCTCTGACCAAAAAAAAATTGCCTTTTCTTTTCCTATTATGGCAGTGACATCATACATAAAAGAGAGTAAAATGAAACAAACATGTACCATAATCTCTTTTGTTGCAAGCTAGCTTGAGCAGCAAACCGCCACCACAAACGTGGAGCCTCTGAAACAGGAACCATGGGTCTTAAATGTGAAATCTCTATATATGTTTTGTATCTGGAAACAACTTCAACTAGCTTTATCCAATCATGATATTGCTCCTGTTATTAAGAAAAAGGGAAATGAAAAAATGCAGGAGAGTTAAGTCCAGCACCTCCAGAATAATGAAATCACTAAGCAGATGCAATATTAATGTCTAATGGGTCTGAGAAAGTTGGAATACAGAAAGAAGAAATCAGAACGGATAAGAAAAAATTACTGTTAACCCTGGATGAAAATGAGGAACACGTCCCCAAAAAAAAAAAACAGAACCAACGATATCAAGTACAGAAAGTGGTACCTCTGTGATAGTGACGTTAACATCATTAAGATTAACCGATGCCCTTTCAAATGGAATCTCCGGATTATTTCTCTCCTGGTTGCCTAACCGGTGATATTTAAGAGATCCATTGATAGGGGACAATAGATAGTGACGATTTAAGGCCCATTTAGACTTTATTTTATGCTCGGTCTGCTCCCTTATGCCATCTTCAAATATCTGTAGTAAGACAGTCAAAAGTTAAATATATAACACTCAAAATCATTTCATTTGACCAAGAACCAGGCAAAAAAAATAACATAATCACCAAGAAAAAAGTATTTATGAACAAACCTCAACCCATTCCTCAGGAGTGATATCATCCCATTGCTTCTCTATTTCCCAGGGAAAGCTATTAGAATCATGATACAGAGCAAGCCTTTCAAGCTGCAATGACTGTTACAAACAAAGACCATGTGTTAGCAAAATAAATTTGGTACAAGTCAATAAGTAGCATCATCATCATTCATCACACTTCAGATATTCCATCAACGGACCAAATTTAGTTGATGGAAAAAAAGTCCATTTGAGTTGAAATCTCAGCATTATCGTTATTTAGCTTACACTATAACTAGCATTCAAAACAAACACAGCAAAAGAAAAGGGAAACAAAACATTAGAGAAAATAACTAATTGAAAGCAAACAAAACTACAAATAATTATCCAAATTATTTGCGTATAAGAGCCTAGAAGTATATCTGAAACTGCAACGTCATTTATCCATGTTTTGGCAGAACGAAACAAATACAAATTCCTTTTAAAAGCTCAAACAATGTTTTATTGTATTTGAGACCTCTGGGAGAAAAACCCTTGAAATTCATAGATGAAGAGACCACAAAATGGGATATCTTCGAAGTCGGAAGATATATTAAGAAATGAGAAAACTAGATTTGTATTCCAGTTATGAACCACAAAAGAACACAAACGTCCCAATGGAACCATAGCTTTTTATAATCCAAACACGCATCTACTTTGAAACACAATGCTTTTTGTCAACTATCAACTACTTCAGCCAATTGAGAAAAGAATGGAAAGAAATAAAAAGTTCACCTTACGCAGTTTATCCAAAGCGCCACTTGTATCAAAGGTCTCATTTCCTTCTTCATCCATTGTAACAGCTGCGAGCTTGGCCAAGGTGATGCCCGCAGCAAAGGGGTGCCCTAGATTACTATAGCATAAAGTTGAAATAAGAAAAAAGCTAAAAGTGACCTTTGACAATAAACGCCCAACAACAAAGACACTAAAAGTGAGAACAAGAGCCAGATATAGCCACAAAATCATAAGGGAAAAGACAAAAGAGAAATAAACAGGCAAACAGCTACAAACCTTGTAGAATCCTCGTATCTAATATGTACATTGCTGATGGATACTTTCAGATTACCAATGATAGTAGCAATTATAGAACCTAGCCATGAATTTCCTGATGGAGGCTGAAAAGAACCAACCATAAAAGAGATATAAGTTATAACAAGCTTAGCGCATGAGAGTTTTATCATCAGGTAGTTAGCAAGGACTGCATTTAGTCTTCGTAAACGATCATAAGTTATCCTCTAATTTGACTAGGAAAGTTCCAGCGTCACTCAAACAGATAGCCCCCTGAAAAGAAAATAAGAAGATTACTAAAAATTAAGTTATCAAGTTTAGAGACATACACTTCCCAGCTTAGATTTTGCCCTTGCTTCAAGAGTCGCTGTTTCTGCTTCCTATATGTAACAGACACGAGAATGATAACTCAGGATAACATCAAACTTTATCTTGTTGATGAAAATGAATATCCAAGACTCATGTAATTATCATATATAGAAGTGTCGAAGAAGCTGCATCAGCCAGAATAGGTACCTCGATCTGCTGAAGCTTGGTTTCTAGAAGCTTTTCCCTGTCTTCCTCCTAGTATGTAATTAGTGTAAGTAAATTCAGTTCCAACCAAAGTGAAAAGCTTAAAGGTGAGACAAGTAAACAGATAACAATTCCTAATACCTTAAGTGTTCGGTCATCAGGGGCAGGATAAGCAAGAACGAAGACACGGTCGATCAGAACAATGACTGGCTCTTTCCCCAAACTTTTCCAAGGGACCTGAAAAATAAGGTTTGTATGAGTCACTATCAAATATAATATTTGATACCTAGCCATAACTACAACAGTCTCCTGATAAAATTAGTGTTTGCTGCATTTAATCCAATCCAAGTTCGGAAATGAGGATATCACCCGACTTCCAATCTCCATGACATTTGACTTCGTATCAAAACTTCAATATATGCAACAAACAGAATGACATGCATATCTATTGCACATGCATTATCCAATTAAATATGTAACTTTGTACCTCAGAATTTATAAACAATGACCTAAATTTTTCCACTCTGATCACTATTACCTGCCAATATGTTCGTCATAATCTAAACTGAAACCAATTTCCAGCACTGCTATTTTAATGACATGAGAGCATCACACATGCAAACAGTTATGGTTATGTAAGCATTTATAGCTATGTATTCACAGAGGTTTTTCCTCTCTCGAAATCCCCAAATGACTCTTACTTAGATCGGAATTAGTATATGAAGAAAGACTAGCAAGTAACTCTAGCAAGGATTACCAATCCAACATAAATTCTCGACATCTCAAGTAGGCAAACATTTGAGAAAGAAGAAATATGCTTTATCTGTCAAGCGTACAGACAGGAACAGTGGTCTGGTGGAAAATCATCAAACTTCAAACAAGAGGAAAAAATAGCAACCTTCAAAGTGATGGTTCCAACAAAACCGGATTTGACAGCTACTGGAAGCTTCAGTGAATTCAGAGCCTCGGCCTTTAACTTCAAATCTTTAAGAACAACATCACCTGAAAAGCAAGAAAACCCAACATCAAAAACAACAACTGACTAGACAGCCAAGGGATTACATCTCTACATAAATTAAAAGCAGTCTTTGTACACTAAAATTTCTATACGCCCTATAATATCAATATAAAAAAATTGTAACATAAAAGAAAATCTAACCTTTCCAAACACTAATTCTCAGAGCCTCTGTCGAGAGTCCATGAACATATTCACCCAAATACCTCCGAAGCAGATGCAGGACCTGAATACCGAGTCGCATTTAATAAATACTCAATTCAATCAATTAAGGTGGACATCAAACTAATTACCAAGTTATTTAAAAAAAACCTCTGACCTACGAGCAAAGGGTTCCTGCATAACATATCACTATAACTGTAAAAGGGTTCAATTAACAATCCAAACCACCAACTTAGAATGTCCTTCAAAACCAACCAAGCTGAACGGCTATGTCCCTCATTTCTATTCTAATTGTTAATGCACTATTCAACTAATTACTTCTCCAGTAACAGCTACCATTGCTGAACCCATTTTTCCCATAGATATATACATATTCCCATAGCTAATCAATCACCAAGCATCGCAACATGAAGCTAAACCAAAAACACACATAACTTGTAAAACTGAAATCTCCCGGTAAGTGGCAAATCCCCAAAATTATGAGAAGAGGGCTTACATGAGCTTCGAACATGGCGGCGACAAGAAATTAAGCTAGAGGAACGAAAAAAACTGGAAAGGTTTTTGGTTTTCAAGTTTGGTTGAGAAAATCGAGGATCATCGAGATCCGAGAAACGAACCGATTCAACATTAATAGTGGCAAGCACGATCTCAAAATTCCAAATCAAACAAAAAGGTTCTTCAAATCCCAGAGATCGATCTACCGAGAGAGAAAGATAGAAGACGCAAGCGACTCGAGAGAGATAGAGAGAGAGAGAGAGAGACGGTTTGTGAGAAAATGAAGAAGAAGGAGACTCAGGGATGAGTTTTGAGGTAATATACGTGCCGGTCGTAGATATTTTGTATTTTGTATTTTCCTTATTTTTTCCGGTCAATGTACATTTTTTTTAATTTAATTATGATTTACTATTTCAAACGACAATACCTTAATTTACTTTTGACCCTTATTATTTCTTAAAGTTCACACAATTCTCCATAAACTTTTAATATTATCAGAATCATCTAGATGTTTTGGACCACATAAAATTGTTTATGTTCATGATTGTTACTTGAGTCTATTTGTTAGTGGTCATAAATATAGATACCTTATAAAATTATTGTTATAAATAAAACAATCATTTTGTAAGATTCCAGTATATTTTAGACACATGCTTTATGTTACTATGATTATTTTCGAAATTCCCTTAATTAATGTAGTTTCAAACTTCAATAAACTTAAATTAATTGACAATATATCAATCATCAAGAGGTTAGAAGCTATTTCCATGCTTTAATAAAATCTTTTAAAAATGCATGGGATCCAGTATTATGAAGTAAGAATATAATTTATTCATTTCTAATCCTTACATATATATACATGTCACTTAAAATGGTAAGAACATTGGTTTGGATAAACTTACCATAAAAATAAGTTTTTGTCATCCACTCAATCTGATCATTTTTGTATTCAGTAAACTAAAATAAATGGCACTATGAATCATAATTTACTTGTGAAAAAATTTATGTTTATTCATTAATTAAGCATATGGGTTTAGGATAGAGAGAAGGGAGATTTTATCATATCATCTATAAATAAAATGGAAAAAAAACAATTGGGACTAAATACACAAAAAGATTCAAAAATGAACATTTGTAACTCGATTAACAAATACAATACTAATTATATAGTCATATGTTCAAAAGTTGAAAACTACAAAGAAAGATTAAATTAGTACAGTATGTACATTTTTTTCTCTTTGTGGATTATAGGGTTACACATGATTACAATATATTGCATCCTAGCCAAATCGCAAAATCAAACATCAATTATCATATTCATGGCGGTAGATTTACTTAGATTGATTTTGCATACTTTTTATATAATCTTAACTTGCTACTTCTTTTCAGGTAAACATGTTTAGAGATCCAACAAGAGAAACAAATGGACCAAGTGCATCAATATTATGGGGGCACCTTTTGGGCAAATTATTTTTAAGTATTTTATGGAAAAAAAATTCATATGTTTTTTATACAAGCAATATATAGTTGGGCTTCTCAAAATCATATTTTGGGATATTAAATTAACTAAATATAAATTAGTGTATATATCATTAATATTTTTTATTCGTTAAATCCTGGTTTAGAAGAAAAAAAATAAGTCCAATCGACGGCAAAAAAAAATCTTCTGATTGATTTGATTTTTATTTTCTTTTTATCATCTTGTCTAGGTACATGAGTTTAATTACGTGATAGAATGATTTGCTTTTGATGACATGTATATCATATAAAATATCTAAATTTGAAGAGATTCATGATTTCGTAGATAGTCAGTGAATTTATATTTGATTTTTTATAGATGGATAGTGGATGATGAATCAATATAACAATTTACGGATTAGATTATGATTTTTATATTTGTTTTTTTGTGTAAGTTAAAGGCAACAGTAAAAGAACTTGTTTTAGATTATGAAGTTTTGGTATAAGTTTTTCTTTTTCTTTTTTGATATATATACATGTGAATTTTCATTTAAATGAAAAGTTGTTTTACAAACTAAGTTTAACAGCTTAGAATCGATTAAATTTTCTAAAAAATGTAAATAAATCAAACTAAAACTAACAAATAAAATCTTTTTATATTTGCATACAAAATCCAAAAACTTCGAACGAACCCTTATGTTCTTTTACCACACATTGATTCTCAATCTTTCAAAATGCAGAAATAAATAAAAGTAACAAAATTTGAATGTTTCATTAACAGTTATTGTTACCTAGAAGAGTTTGTATTCAAAGTTCTTACGTATCCTTTGTTTGTAAATTTCTCAAAATTAAAGAATGTTTGTTTAAATACGAGAGGAAAAATAAGAACCGCAAAATACAAACTCATAATAACATACTTACAATTTGTAAGCTACAAATATTTAAAGACTGAGATCGAACCAAAAAAAAAAAAATCTAATCAAAAGCATTAGTCGATATTAGACATCTTCCTAAATAGCACATGACATTTAGCAAATATAACCAAGATTGAAAATATTTTAGGTGGACACAAGCCCAAAAAACTTGATTCCAGCCTGCAGAACTATAGAGCCCAGTGTCCACAGTTTTCTTTTGACTAGCACTGAATAAAAGTTTGGTTAACAAACAACACACTACACACTATGGCCATAAGATTTTAACTATGTGCATACAAACTTACATACATGTTCACCTCCACAAACCACATATATAGTATACACTTATACAGTTATACATATACACATGTAGGTACATCATATACATCAAAAGAAGAATCATACACATCTGACATCTAGATGCACTCATGCACATATATAGAGATACATCATACATGACTTCAACGCATCTATTACAATGTCTTAAAACGTATACTCTAGTATATATGCTTTCTCCTTCGGCCTTCAACTATACTCACCAACATGCCTTGTTGCTTACTCTGCTGTAATTTACATACTATCGGATCCGGTCAAATCAACACTGATATTCACTTTGTCCTCAAGCAAAGTATACTTGCTCTTGGAAAAAAATACGATCATGTCCTACTCGAGCTTCAATACCTATAACTATTTACCAAAGACTCTTTTACAACGTACTCTTCCTCAACTTCATTTCCGTGAAGCTATACTAATGATCCAAGCCTCCAACTAAAAGAGACGTGTTAAGAAATATTTAGATACATATGTATAATCTATATCGAGCTTTACCACATTCTCACAAATATGTTTATTTTTCGTCAACACGACTGTTAAGTCTTACAAATATGTTAATTAATTAGTAATTAGGAAGCAAATGATTAAGCATTTTGAACTAATGAAACATCCACACGAAGCAGACAAGAACCTTTTTGGGTTTCTTCCGCTGTCTTAGCGAGCATGAAACATTGTCGTCAAGCCGTCCAAATCACAAATAAGAAACTAGTATACTACTGTTTATTTGTTTATACTAAATAAGCATCAAATCAAATCTGCAACGTTATGAATAGATCAATAACCTAAAAATCCACCAACCCGTGACGCATCTCTGGTGCGACATACACATGCCCGTGAGTTTTTGTGAAACCACACGTGGCGATCCACCATTTTTCCAATCCTATTTAATGTCATGGATCAATCTTTTCTCGTAAATTATAATCTTACGTCCATGATATTTGAGTTATCATGGATCTAGTAAGAAAACATATATTTTATAAACTACATGCAACAACTTTCTATTTTCATTCACAATGTTTGGTAGCTCGGATTATAATAAAGGGGCATTTGATCGTCGCAATTCGGTGATTATGATATATATGTACGTGTACTTATGTAGATTTGTTGCTCGTTAGTGCTTAAGTTGTATGTTTTTTAATCAGGACAAGAGTAATTAAGCCAAATGGCCATTATTTAACCAATTAATATAAGCAATTATCTTATAAGAAAAAAAAACTAATATGTATATGAACAGTTATTAAAACTTGTTATCCATTCTGCTAATGTCTTTGTTAAGTGTAATAACTTAATTAGACTTAAACTTAAATTTATTAGCGATACGATTATCTTGTGAGCTAAAAAAGAGGTAATATGGCATGTAAAATACCTCATCTACTTTCGATTTATAAGATATATTAGTAAAAAAATAAAATCATAAATATATAATATAAAGTTTTTTGGTTAAAAATTTGAAATTGAAGTACTACATGAACTCTAGTTTTGGTTTGATTTTATATGAAAAAAATTTCCATTCCATATTATATCCTCTTATAATCCAATTATATATTCAAATATGCAAAATTTATATATAAAGGATAATGTTAGTCGTGGGTTATATTATATATCATCCACTCAACAGTCAACACACTTATCTTTAATAGCCAAATGCCATAACCATATATATAGTATCTGTCTAAGACCCAAAGAGGTCACAAAACTACGTACGAAATGGAATCATTGTTACTAAACAGAATTAACATAATGTTTTGAATTATGTGTAACTAAAAAATCCAAAAAAAAACAAACTTTAAAAAATATAAATATTGTAATGATAGGTGCTGTCACGTAGACATAAATGTACACACAAAAAAGTGTGAAGTTGCTTTGGAGTATCTTTCACAGTTTGCGGCATACAGATTTGGAACAATACACGTGTCGCGTTTTTGGTAGATACTTTACCGATGGTGAGCGTTGCGGCGCGTGTTACCAAAGTCTCCACGTGTCTTAAAACTGAGCCACACAAACTCACAATATAAGCACAACCCGTGAGATATACATGTGACATATAGAGACGAAAATACCAACAACAACAAAAAAAAAAAACTCACTCTTTAAGCTTTTTTTATTTTATTTTATTTTTTATAATCTAATCAAATAGCTTTTGAGAGTAATGGCTTCGACCTTACATACCGATTTTGGTTTTTATTTATTTAGTTGGGCAACATAACATATATTTATGTCGATCACAAAGGACTTGTAAATTCTGGTTAATATAGATTATACAGACATTTGTGATAACTATATGGATTCGAATAGTTGCGCAAGAGTGGATAAATTTCCTTTGTAGATTAGGTTGCTTTTAGTTTATAGTATTATTTATCTGAATTCGGAAAAATAAATCATATGCCAATAGTTTACTATGTTAATTACCTACAAAGTTCATTCAAAATATATAAGATAACTCATTATAATTTATAAAAACAATCCATTAATTAGGTTGTTAGTGCATAAGTTTTAATTGTTAGGAGATTGACTTGAGCCCGTACAGCCGTAGTCCAGTGGTAAGAGAGAATTGGAGAAATGTTGGAAGGAACTAACGCAGATTCGATCCACTCTAAAAACAAACATTATGGTTATGCGGGAAGTTTGTTAATTGAAGCAAGACCCAGTTGATGTACCTGAAAATCATTAATCGGATTGGAATAGACAGTATGATAATTTTTCGGATAGAAGTTTATTCTAAAGCACTTCGGTGTGTTTCTATCGGAGTTGACCGGATCAGCCGATAAGGTTTATCAAACAAAAAGGAATTTGACTTGAAGTTTACATATTTTTCATATCGTTATATAATAGTAATCTTTGAAATCTCCTATTCGTATTGTGCCTTTCTTTTTCTTCAACGTACCCACAAAAATGATTATGATGATAGATAGACACAAACATCACTAAAAACGAAATAAATTTGTATATGAATGGAATAATTGGAATAAAAACAATTAATTAACGGACAAACAACTTTGTACGGTTTGAAGAATATAAAGTCGCTGTCTACGTATATTTATTTTTTTTACATGATTACACATCCACTATGACAAATTCTAATACTTATACATGTATTCGTGAATTATGTATGATTCTGGCCGACATTAAATGGTTTTATTTATATATATAAAAGAAATATTGTGGGAGGACAGCTCGTTAGAAGCATTAGGAACCAATGGATCGAATCGAGAGCCCGCCCAACTTATTTTTTCCTTTCGGTCTTCAACATCCACAAGAAAGATCACTCAACTACAATACAACAAAGTGTCACGAGACTTGTCTATTTCAATTATTCATTATTTCACTTGTTTTTTTTATTTTATTTTATAAAACTAAGTATATACAAAATTAGTTTTAATGTGTTTTCTTCTTTATCATGCGTCGGCATTGTATATGTTAGTGTGTTTCACAAATCAAAAATTTAAGAAGCAAAAAAGGGTGATTTGATAGTGTTATATATTGTTGTGGATTAGGATAGATATCAATCGTTGTTTCTTGATGAATCCAAGAAAATATTGTAATGTTACATATACGTAAACACGGTTTATAAGTTTTCCCAAATCACGATTGTGAATACTTAAGTACCTTTCAAATATCGAATCCATATTGTACTTCCACTAATGTAAGACAACTTTACAATCAATAATAATTTATATGTTTATTCATATATGGATCGAGCTGAAGAACTTGCACAACCTATTTTATTTTTAGTATACACTTTGGAAAAAAAAAGTATATAAATCTTTTTAATTTGAGAAAATGTTGGTATAATTTATTAAACTATTAATTTCATCAACATATAATCCAATCCAAACATTATGATTTCAGTATTTGCATCAGGAAAAGAAAAGATATATTTATTGTTGAGAAATAACTTTAAAACATGGCCTACGAAATTTAAGTCGGCCATGCAAATAAACATGATCCATGTTCTGAGCAATATAGCAGCAGTAGTAGTACGAAAGAAAGAAGGTGAACAAAGCAACATTATATTTAATTATTGACAGTGGTGCACACACACATACACACACATCACGAATGTATTGCGCAAGATTTCAAATCAGTCCTTTCCAACATTATGTGTTCTAATCATTTCGTATTCTTATTAATTAATTATGTAGATATATCTCTATTGTTTTTCTCATTCCGTTATCTTTAGAATTATCATATTATGTTTACATGCTATGCTTTAATAAATAAGAAATAACAAATACGTACGTAATTTACGTAAACACAAAAAACACTCTACATAACTTTCTTTCTGATATTGTATTTGTATACATGGTTGAAGTGGAATGTGTATTAACCCACCAATATTCTTATATATGTATACATATTTTTTAAGTTATAGTCTAACTAATTCTTACCATGATATGACGATGCCGTCCAATAAGTCCAATTCAAGATTAAACCCAAAAAAAGTCCAATTCAAGATCTTTTTAGTTTTTTTGACAAAGCCAATTTAAGATCTAAAACCCTCACAACAAAAATACAAAGATTGTTATACATATGTTCGCGGTAGAACATATAGATTCAAACTCTCGAATGCATAAATGTCACAAGACAGCTATATATTGTTTGATAACGTTGAGTCTTGGTAGTATTACAAATATATTAGGATACAACGAGACTAGATCAAATAGACTAATGTTCGTTAACCTTTTGCTCTTTAAAAAAAATATTATTTATTGATCAATGCTCTTTTTATGGTTTATTTATTCTTTTTGTCTCATTTACTACATAATTGATCAAAATTATATATATATATATTACTGATAAAATTATATATATATTATATATCAATAGTTTAGAAATTTTGTTATATTAAGTTAACGTGGCAACATTTTTGCATGGGGATTGAAGATGAGTAACCATGGTTACTAGTGAACCTTGTACTGACTTGCTTAAAAGTTTTAATTTAACAATTTCAGATTTGAGAAAGACAAAAAAAAAAAGGCTGGATGCATGAGACTAGCTTAGGAGGACTTTGTAACTAGCATCAATAATAATATGCTGATAAATTTGGATCTTATAACATAAAAAAATAACATGAGATCTCTTGGACTACGCGAGTTTATATAATGCTGAAAACACGATATATACTTACGCCTACTGTGGTAATGTCTCTTTCTCTTCCCCCATTGTTATATGTATCTCATGATCACATATTACTCAACCAAAAAAAAAAAAAACATCGTATAAATTCTGATTAATTTGATGCTTGAAATATTAATTAAAATGCTCAAACAAGATTAATTAATTAGTTAAATATATTTGGATGATAAAATAGTTAGAAGGATCAAATAATAAGTTCTGTTGTAAAATAAAATATGGTTAAGTCATAGCTCACTCACTCTATGTTCTATAGTAATATATATTACAAGACTTTTCTCGATAAGCAAGAAGGTAATTAGGATAAAATTCTACAAAAAAAAAAGCATCCTTAAAAAGTTTTTATTTTATTATGATTTTAACACTGATTTACAAAACGTATTCACTTGACCATTCAGAAGTCATATATATATCTAAGTATATCAATCCAAACATTAGTCAAAATTTTCGATATAGCTAGATGAAAACATTACAATTTCTTTTAACTAGAAAAAAAAACAAAAAATCGAAAGGAGAAAAAGACAATTCGTAAAAACAGTAGAATATTTGGTAACTAAAACCAAAGTATTAGAAAAAACCTCATGACCAAAACACAACAACATAGATAGAACTCAAGAACCAACAAATAATAAACACGTGTAATCTCCACGGACTTCAAAACTCCATTTGTCTCTCTGTGTGTTCCTCTGCTTTGCTATATAACAGACTCCAAAACTCATCTAACTCTATTAACTCAACACTCTCTTGTTCTCCATTTTTCAAAGGCTTAACAATGCCAAGTCTTGGTGGCATTCTTGTGATTTACATAATCTCCACTGTCCTCTTCGGACATTTCACTTACGTGGTACAAGGAAGATATCATTACCACAAGAGTCGTCGTGGCCTCACGCATCCTCTTCCTCCTCCTCCACCACCACCTCTTGAATCAGCTAACCCACCTGATATAGTCCCCTCTGACCCGTACCCGAATCCTAACCCAAACCCGGCTCCGGGAGATTCTGACACAGGGTGCATCTTCGACGTTACGTCCTATGGAGCAGTTGGTGATGGTTCTTGCGACGATACTGCAGCGTTTCGAGATGCTTGGAAAGCCGCTTGTGCAGTAGAATCCGGCGTCGTTTTAGCTCCTGAAGGCGGCGTTTTTAAAATCACTTCCACTATTTTCTCCGGTCCATGTCAACCCGGACTCGTATTTCAGGTGAGCCAAAAACATTAAAATAATTTTTTTTTCCTAACCAAATATTAATATATTCACTATCATAATCATAATAATAAAAATGTACCATGTAAATTATGTAAATATAAATTTTTTTTTGTTTTGGTTGGGATTGTGAAGTTGGACGGAGTCTTGATGCCACCGGACGGACCAGAGGAATGGCCAGAGAAAGACAGTAAAAACCAGTGGTTGGTTTTTTACCGTCTCGACAGTATCACGTTTGCCGGTAAAGGCACCGTCGAAGGCAACGGTCAAAAATGGTGGGATCTACCTTGCAAACCTCACAGGGTAAAAAAAAAACATTCACTATTTATTGTTACAACAACTTTACATTATAAGAGATTTGCTTAAATTATTAATTAATTTCACATAAGTCGTGGTCGTGACAAAATAAAACATACGACAAGAAACCGTACTATTATAAAATAATTTTTCTTATAAAAACAAAAAAAATTGCTGTCAAATAATATAAATTTGGATTATGTGTGTTTATATAAACTTTGACTTACAAAAAAAAAAAAATTATTATTAAATAAAATAATTTCGGATCATTATCATTTTTTTCAGGGTCCAAACGGATCATCTTCGTCAGGACCATGTGAAAGCCCGACGGTGAGTATCTAACTAATCTGAACCAAATCTAAGTAAAGACCGGTTTAATTTGGGTTTAATTAGAACTAATTTCTTTTTGGGGTTTTGGATATAGATGATACGGTTTTTCATGAGCAATAACATTGAGGTGAAAGGATTAAGAATACAAAACAGTCCACAGTTTCACATGAAATTTGACGGATGTCAAGGAGTTCTGATAAACGAAATACAAATATCGTCACCGAAGCTAAGTCCGAACACGGATGGTATACATCTCGGGAACACGAGATCAGTTGGTATTTACAACTCTGTCGTTAGCAACGGTACTGTTTTGTTTTTTGGTATCAATCAAATAGTGTTGTGTTGTGTTTGTTGTAATAAGACTTTGGTTTTAAGAATGTTGTATTAATTTGTGAAAACAGGAGACGATTGTATATCGATAGGAACTGGCTGCTCAGATGTTGACATTCAAGGTGTCACTTGTGGGCCGAGTCACGGGATCAGGTTTCTCCTCTTTTTATATATTTTCTCTTTTTAAAAAAATTATAATAATGATTCACTAAAAATAAAATATTAACGTTAATTTTTAAAAAATTTCGTTTTTGAGAATTAATTTGATTCCATAAACGTACTTTTGTTTTTTTATATTTATTTTATATGGATCACGGATGTTAGCTGAATGATCCATCCACCGGAAATTGAACTTTTCTTACTAGTTGACAAAAAGTTATATATATATCGAAACTTGACGCTAGATTTTAATAAAAAAAAAAGTTATTTTATTATTCACAAAGTACGTATTTCTATGCAAAACTTTTTAAAAAAATTATACCATTTTTAATACTAATTTTGTCCCAAAACTCAAATCAATCTGCATAATTCTTAATTTCAATTTTCGGTGATTTTAATAAGCCAGAGTTTTTTTTTTCCGGCTTCAATAAACCAAAGTTAATAATATTCATAAATATGTTTTTGAATATTTATATATAGAAAAAATAGTAATACCATTTTGATAATTAATTTGGTCTAAAATTCAAAAATTGCATGCTTTTTAATATTTTTATCATTGGGAAAAATCAAAATATAGTTTGCTCTCCTGTTTCGAAACGCGATTTTAATTTCTAACCGCTAAACACTTATGAAAATGTGTCTCAAAACGCAGCATTGGGAGCTTAGGAGGGCACAATTCACAAGCCTGCGTTTCAAACATAACAGTACGAAACACCGCGATCCGCGATTCCGACAACGGTCTTCGGGTCAAAACATGGCAAGGCGGAACCGGATCCGTCTCGAACCTCCTCTTCGAAAACATCCAAATGGAGAACGTACTCAACTGTATAATCGTAGACCAATACTACTGCCAATCAAAAGAGTGCCGTAACGAGACATCCGCGGTTCGAGTCTTCGACGTCGAGTACCGTAACATCAAAGGTACTTACGACGTCAGAAGCCCGCCGATACATTTCGCGTGTAGTGATACCGTTGCTTGCACGAACATAACGATGTCGGAGGTGGAGTTGTTGCCTGAAGAAGGTGAGCTTGTTGATGATCCGTTTTGTTGGAATGCTTATGGGACGCAAGAGACGTTGACCATCCCGCCGATTGATTGTTTGCTTGATGGATCTCCGGTGGTGGAGGAAGCGTTTGATTCGAATTATGGTTGTTAGTGTGCCACGTGGTTGGTTAAGGTTTTTAGTTGTATATTGGGCCATCCCTTGTAGGGCCTTTTAGTGGAAGCCTTATTTGTGCGATGAGATTTTTAAGGGTTTTTAGATGATGTTGTCTCTATTGGGCTTTTATATTTTTCGTCCATAATATATATTTTATCTTTCTCTACCTTTCGAACGATCGAAGAAAGTGAAAAGCTAAAACCAGAAGAAGGAAAAAAAGAAAACTTAATATTCGATTTGAAACTCTTTGAGTTGAGAGGAACAAAGTACAAACAAACAAACAAACAAAGAAGGCAGAGGTAAAAGTCAAATTGAAGATTTTACAGTAAGAAAGAGAAGAAAGCAAAGTACTCAAAAAGTAACAATACGGCCACATCCAAAATAACCAAAACGCAACAACTAAACAGCAGACCTCAACGATTCTCTTTTTTTTTTTGATCAAAACAGGGATTATATAAGTCACCAGTCAAGACTTAACTATACAACACAGAACCCTCTCTTCATACCACATTGGCTTGTACGATGAAGCATGATTAACTTGACTTTGGAGAGATGATAAAATATAAGGAATCAGATAAAAAGCCAAACCCGGTGGTTTTACTTCTGAAGTGACTTGGTGTCCAGAGGAATGGTGCCGACTGTTACGACTGCAGGAGACTCTGCAACTTTTATGGGTACTGATCTTTCTTTGCCAGTGTCGATGTCATCAGAAAGAGATGCATCAACCACTTCAGAGGGCTCTGTCTTTTTATGAGAGCTAGAGGAGGTCGGTTTAGACTTGGCTTTACTCTTCTGGTTCAGGTGAGATCCAGTGGCTGGGTTAGAGTCTGTACCACTAGGGTCAATGGTGAGAGAGCTCATCTTCTTCTGAGTGGAAGAAATATCTTCTTTTTTACCTTCCTTTACAGTGGTGTCTTCATTTCCATCTGACTTTGCACAAACCTCCTCATTTTCAGCAGAGAGTACTGAAGGTTTTTTGACGACTTCCAAGGAGTTTTTCTTGTTTCTGTCAGAGAGATCTGGTCTGTGTAAGGGTAAAGGGCTAAGAAAGGTTCTGTACGGCAGCCTGGTTCTCTCATCCTGCATGACTCTTTGTCGGTATTCGTAGTACAAAAAATCATCTAGTAATGAAGTCCTTTCCATATGATCTTTAAATATTTTTAGCACTTCCAGACCTTGTTTCAGCATTATCTGCAGATAAAACGAATATATTAGCAAATTCTCCAAATGTGGAAATGTTCAAAGCGTGTGCTAGTAGAAAACTGACCTCTTGTGTGTCTCGACTGTTTGTAACCGGTTTATTCTCATTGTTCTGTAGTATGATGTGCCTGAAATAGCTATTCGGGACATCTTTTATGATGTGCCATTTGACAGGAAAGCTTCCACTCCATTTGTCTTGCTGCCAAAAATCCATGTCTTTATCGAAAGAAACTGGACCAGTCATCTCAGCCATACCACAGAACAAACCACTAGCATTGACCTAAAAATAAAAGCAGTACATCAGAATAAGCTTAACACAAAAAAGCTGGCATGCAAGACAAGAGAAGGCAAACTCACAGAAAAGAACAAGAATATCGGGCATTCACAAGACTTCTCGGAGGCTATTTTCTGAGCATCTTCATATGCACTTTGCAATTTCTTGTTCCCATGCAAAGTTGATGACCAGACATTATATTTGATGCTCTTGTGAACATCATCTTCACTATACGATTTAATCACAAAAAACTTAGCATTACTGTATTCGATTCGGAGATCTTCTTTATTATACTGAGAAGGATTGATCACAATATTCCCATCGGCATCAGCATTTCCAGCTTTTGTTGTATAAGCTTTAACAACTAGTTGATTTCCCAATCCTCTTGATCTTCGACCTCGATTTTGTTCACCACCTCTATCAGGAATTATATTTGCATGGCCACCATACAGCTTGGGCCGAAGATTGTTATTATTTGTTGCATTTTTTGAAGCACTGTCTAATTGTCCAAAAGACGATACTCTGCTACTGGAAACAACGTCAGCAGGTTGAACGCTAACAGAAGTAGATCTTCCCTGCAGAGATGATTACAAAAGTCCAGAGTCAAATTCAGAATGATATCTGTGGCTGTAGTGATCAGCAAACTACTCCTAGAACTACACAAGCAAGCATATCAATGTCTAAAATGAGGATCACAATCATTAAACTAAATTCTTTCCGATTCATCAACCTCCTACTTTCAATATCCAAAATAAAACCAAAACCAGAAATTATTTATACGAAATTATACCTGGGGAGCTTGTCCCGATGACGGGGTAGTGTCACTCTTGTCCATTTCTGCCTGTTTACTTTGTCCAGAGTTAGGCCTTGGCTTGTCGGAGATCTTTCCCAATGAATTTACTGAGGAGAGTTTTGGAGCATTCCTTTGAAGTCCACCAGTAGAAGTGCCATTCCTATGCCTCGACCCTCTCCCATCAGATCGACCCCAATCAGCTGAACCAGTCTCTACCAAAGAGTTTGTTGAGCTATTCGAGATGATATCAGGTTGAATTGCATACGAAACAAAAGTAGGTGATGTTGCAACACTCTGGTAAGGAGGAAAAGAGTAAAATTGTTGAGGACCAACAAAAGGAGAATCAACGCCTATTGTAGCACCCGGAATATAAGGATTGTATGGATTGTAAGGAGACTGTGCATATCCATAACTAGGCGAATAGCATATATAGGGAGAATTTTCATTCTGCCCACCCTAAAGAAACAACAAAAAAGGAAAAAGAAGATAAAATGTTAACACAGGAAAAATAAATAAGAAGAAATCAACTCGAAATGAGAAGTTGATAGAGCCTGAATTATTACCGTGTATTGGACTTCAGAACCATCTACACCAAAAAACATCTGATGGTTCTCCCAATCACCGGGTGACTCATAACCTGAAAATTCAAAAAATTAGGAAACTCACCACCTTAAAACCAAGAGGATATAGAATTGATACCATGAATCCAACTAATTACCTGTACAGTAATAGCCATAACTGGCATCAACGGGGTAATACATGCTCTGGTCAGCAATAGGGGCTCCTTCGGAGGTATACATTGCTTTTTAACTTATCAAAGAAATTGTTTTTGTCAATGGAGTTTGAATAAACACCTGAAATTGACAAAAAAAGGTATTACATGAGCAATTGTGAACACTGCTGTGGTCAAACTAAAACACCTTGGCTATAACAACAGGCATGACGATGAACACAAAATAAAAATTCGGAATTTTTTTTGCAAAACAAAAGTCCCCGAACTATTGTAAAGTATCCCAATCAAACCAACAACACTCAAATTCGAAAACGAAAAAAGAGCCCTAAATCCAACGTAAGGGGTACAAACAACAATGAAAATTAGACTGACGGAAACGAAATCCCAGAAAAAAAAAAACTTTCACGAAGATGCAAATTCACAAGACGTTCTTTACGATGATGCCATATCAATCCCCAAAACACGTAATTTTACATACGACGAAGCTAATTGGTTATCATAATTCGAACGCAGAGACGAATACACAAGAAGAAGAAAGGGTAGCAGTAGCAGAAATTAAAAATTTATCAGGTTACCAGAAATTTGAGAGAATCACGACATGCTTTAGCCTACGAAGTTCTTCGAATTAAGAAGAAGAAGAAGAAACGGCAGCTTCAAGAAGGGGATATGGAACAACGCTTATGAAGAGAGGCTTAGCGGCATGAGTTGAACAAAATAAAATTAAAACCTCTGCAGAATCGAAACCCTAACCCTAGATTGAGAGAAGGGGGTTGGAGAGAGAGAGGGAGAGGGAGAACGAAGAGATCCGAAAAATTCAGAAAAAAAAATAAAATAAAAAAGGGAGAAAACCTGAAGACGCGCAAAGGCAGATTCTTTAGCTTTGATGCAAATACGCTGCGTTTTTTCAACGGGTGAATCTAGTTATATTGACTTGTCCTTTTTAAAAGACGATTATACCCTTGTTGTTGACCAAAGTCTAAAATCTCTTGTACCCTTTGACTCCTTCTTCTATTCTCCTAAGGGTTTGACTAAAGGGAAAAAAAAAAATTAATTAAAAAAATCAAAAATTGGTTAAAATACAAACTTATCCTCACTAAAATAAAACAATTACAGATCCAACCAGTCTATATCCGAAAACCCATATCACTATCGGATATCCATCGGATCTTTTAACCTCTTTGTCTTCCTCTTCATCGTTTTTGAAAAATCAAAGTTCCCCAAACCCTAAGTGTTTTGAAAAAACTAAAAATCACAAAGAGTTCGAGAGAAGAATTCTTTGGGTATTTTAAGTTAGATCCGCTTGAATGTTTCGGTGTTCTCGATTTAGGTTTGGGCTTTTGCCCGCTGTCTTCCAGCTTTATTACTCGAGTATGTTGTAATTAGCGGTTGTTGGTTTTGTGTGAAGGAGAAGAGAAGAATGGTGCGTACAAAGAACGCAAGCTTTAACAAAGAAACAGATCCAGTAGGTGAAGTCGAAAAGCCAACAGATGCAATCGTAGAAGAAGAAGAGACTCGTGGAGATGATTCAGAAAAAACAGATTCAAATCCGGAATCAGATTCTGGGGATTCAACGGTATGTACAACTTGGATAGAATAGTACAACTTGTGCGAACTCGTTTTTTTACTAAGAAATTGAAAAGGTACAACTTAGGAGAACTTAGTATAACTAGTTTATTTCAATTCGAAATTCAAAAGGTACAACTTGGGAAAACTTAGTATAACTATGTTGTTTTGCAGGAGTCCGAGGAGGAATCCGAGGAGGGAACAGAAGTAATGCAACCGGTGAACATGTACTTCAATAGATCCGAGTACATGAAGCCATTCAAGCTATCTGCTAAGTGTTATATCACAAGGACAGTGGACTTCTTGAGAGCTCACCTTAAGTCCCATGAGTTGGACTGGTTCCTAGGACACCCACAGTTCAAACACTTCTTCCATATGCCGAATGATGCCAATCACAAATTGATGGGTATGTGGATGTTGCTTCTCCGGACGGCGTCTTTAGAGAAGAAAAAAGAATGTTGGTTCATAGTAAATGGTACTCCCATCAGATATTCTCTTAAAGAAATGGCACTGATTTCTGGCTTATACTGCCATGAGTATCCCCGGGACATGGAAACTCTGGGCAGTAATGAGTTTGTTGGTAAGCATTTTGGTGTTGGCACAACAATAAGATATGATGATGTCCAAGCAAAACTTTTATCGATGAAGAGAGCTTCTCCAGATCGAGTGAAGATGGCGGTCCTCTACTTCTTGTGTAGTGTGATCATAGGGAAGAAGAAGCCAGGGAAAAAAGCACCATCCGTAGAGCCATTCTTTCTTAGGGCTATTGATGATTTGGACATGTGTAAAACGTTCCCTTGGGGTCGTTTGGCTTTTGATGAGAACATGAAGGACATCTTTCATTGTATGAACCACTTTGGTGGAGTTTTGAGCACAAACCAATGGGTCTTTCCTAGTTTCGTCATTCCGTTGGAGGTAATTCTTGAATTATGAAAATGTACAACTTAGTATAACTTGGTATAATTGAGTTTTAAGTCCACGATTTTGTGTTGTGTGTAGGTTCTTGCTTTTGAGGCAATTCCTGTTCTTAAGGAAAATTTCCGAGAAGGTGTTAGTAATGCACATGCACATCGTCATTGTCCTCGGATGTGCAAGATGAAATTTAAAGCAAGTAAAATGAAAGGGTTTTCATTGAAGGAAATTTATGACAAACTTGGTACAACTAAGGTTAGCAAGTCCCATACTTATCCTATTCATTTATTTTTGGTATTACTGGGTTGGTTTGACATTATATTGTTTTATTTTCATAGGATATTGAAAGTATTTTGACTCCATCATCACGTGAGAAACGTCTTTTAGGTCGTGTCATGGATGAAGAGAGTCGCTATAATGATGTAGATGATCCCGTTGTTGATGGTTGGACCAAGTGTTTAATTGATGAAGAGAAGTCAATATGTTTTGAAGAGCTTTACAACCAAGATTTGGCCACCCGGGAGAATCCAGAAGATGTGAATCCAGAAGATGTGGATCCGGAAGATGTGAATCCGGAAGATGTGAATCCAGAAGCTGTGAATCCGGAAGCTGTGAATCTGGAAAATGTGAGTTTGGAAAATGTGAATCATGTGGCTCCAGTGAATTTGGCTCAGCTAGGAGCTAGATTGGTTCAGGTAGAAGAACAAGTGAAGCAAGGGTTTAAGGAAATTATTGAGAAGGTTGATAGTCTGGATAACAGAGTTAAATCTGTGGAATCATATGTGAGATGGGCCTCAGGTGAAAATGAATATTATACGAATGAAGGTGTTGGAGATACGAATGAAGGTATGAATGAAGGTGACAAGGAGCAAGCTGAGAAGGATCAGGCTGAGAAGGAGCAGGCTGAGAAGGATAAGGTTGAGAGGGAGCAGGCTGAGAAAGAGCAGGCTGAGAAGGATAAGGTTGAGAGGGAGCAGGCTGAGAAAGAGCAAGCTGAAAGGGAGCATGCTGAGAAGGAGCAGGCTGAGAGGGCTAAGGCGGCTAAGACCGAGAAGGCTGAGAGGGCTAAGGCCGAAAAGGCTAAGGCCGAGAAGGATAAGGCCGAGAGGGCTAAGGCCGAGAAGAATAAGGCCGAAAAGGCCGAGAAGGAAAAGGCCGAAAAGGATAAGGCTGAGAAGGCTAAGGCCGAAAAGGATAAGGCTGAGAGGGCTAAGGCTGAGAAGGATAAGTCCAAGTCTAACAAGGAGCATGCTGAGAAGGAACAAACTGAGAAGGAAAAGTCTGAGAAACCCGAGACCGAGAAGGAGAAGGTTGATGAAGAGAAAGCACAACTTGGTACAACTGATGAAGAGAAAGAACAACTTGGTACAGTTGAAGAAGAGAAAGAACAACTAGGGACAACAGAAAAAGGCCGAGAGGAAGATGTTGAGATGGAACATGGCGAGAAAGAACAAGCTAAGGATAAAGGAGAAAAGAGGGAAAGAGAAGAAGTTGTTCATGCTCACCAAGGTAAAAGGGTGAAGATCATAAGCAAGAAGAAGGGAGCGACTGTGGTCATAAGGAGTCCTATTCAGACAAGACAAAATGCGAAGAAGGATAATTGATGATCTATTCTAAAGTTGGGTTTTAGAGTCATTTTATATTTGAACTCTTTGTATTGGTTTATGGATTGATGTCTTTTTGGATGTGTTTTGAACTATTCTAGTAAGTTATATGTTGTTTGTTAAGTTTCTGAGTTCCCATTATACAACTGCATTCAAAAGATCAACTTGGTAAAACTACATAGTAGTTGTACCATTACAAAATACTAGTTTTACAACCAAAAATTACAACCCGAATACACAAAGTAAGTTCTAAGTTACCAACAAAGCTAAGTAGTTTTATACTTAGTTGTACTACGAAGAACAAGTTATACTTAGTTGTCCAACTACGAAGAACAAGTTATACTTAGTTGTACTACGAAGAACAAGTTACACTTGATTGTACCATATTCCCAGCCCTATCACAAGAAGACAACCACAGAAAACGAGTACACTCATTTTCTTAATTTCCTTCATATCTCTCATCCTTTCCATTTTCATAAGAGTAACTTCTTCCTCTAGAACACCAACTTGAAAATCCAATTGTTCTACCTCATCCACCAGTGCTTCATCAACCCACTTAAAGACATGTCCATCGTTCACAAGCTACAAAAAAAATAAAAAATTAGAAGGAAAAGTTGGTAACTAAATCGCAAATACAATAGTGATAAAACAGCTTTACCCTTCTATCATATGCATATTCACACCGGTAGTAGCGACGACACGGATTTGGTATGGATCGAGAGATTATGTCAACTATTGGTGACCCACAATGACACTTTTTGGGAATTCCAGGGAACCTTCGTCGGTTGGAAGAATTACCACATATGATTCCCGATGCTCCAGATTCGCAACTCATTCTCAGAAATCGCAAACCCAAAATAAAAAGACGAAATCGCAAACCAGAAAGGAAGAAGGAGAAGAAGTGAAGAGTCGAGAGAGAGGAGAGACAATAAACCCTAGATATACCCGATTCCCAATTCCCTCTTTCATTTCAATTTGAAAATTGATTTTTTTAAAAAAATCGGAAGAATAAAAAAAATAAATAAATAAAATAAAAAAGGACCAAACACAACAAACACGTGATCCACATTAGACACGTGTAGCCGCCAAAAGACACATGTGTAGCCGCCAAAATGCACTAGTTGTACCAAAGTTACAAGTTGTACTCGTTTTGGCAAGTTGTACTTTTTCATTTTTTTAGTTCTAATTAGTTATCCAATGTTTAAAATAAATATTTTTAGTTGTACACATGATTTTCATTAATTGAGGTACATATACCACATGTACATGCCTAAATATTTTTGAAAAGATTTGTTTCTTGGCTTTTCTAATTATATGTTGTTTGCAATGAGAAAGTGACCCTTAATGTATAAGGTATTTGTTGATAAACTTAGAATATGATGATATCTATAGTAAAGTATAATAATAAAAATCATGATTCCTTATTATATATATATTGGATAACATGATGAAATTATAATTCAATATATTTATATTTATTAAGTTTTCTATATTTAATTCCAATTCACGTTTATAAAAAAAATAAAATAAATCCTGATTTTTCAATTAATTAAAATAAATCCTTATTTTCGATTATTGAAATATTTTTTAAAAATAACAATATAGATTTTTATTTAAAAATATATATCAATTTAAATATCATTAAAACAAGTTGACTTAAGAAAGTCCGAAAATCAAATTCAAATTATTCAAGTTGTACCATAACAAAAACAAGTTGTACCTAATTGTTCAAATAGGATATTACATCAAAATACAATCAATCAACTTCGGGAACCTTGACTCTCAAACCAGCTCGCGATGGTAGATTTCTTCTTCTTGCGTCCATGTTCTCCTGTTGATTTAATCCTCTTTGTTGGTTTCCTTCCTCTTTTTATGACATAAAACTTAGGAAAGACAACCAAAGCACGCACATTGTCCGGAACGATCCACATAGACATGATAGGAACTGGATATATCGTCCTTGAATATCCTAATGCCCACTGCTCCATCCAATAATACTTACTGCACAGCTCATGCAATTGGATCTCATTGATCTCATGACCAGCGTTTTTTGCTGCTTCCACAGCCGCAGCAATAGCGTGCACACACGGATATCTATCAATATCAAATTGCTTGCAGTAGCAAGTTTTGTTTTTCAGATCAACCACATAACTACTACCATCAACTCCAGTCACACTGTATTCGTGAAAATAGCTGTTTAGTTCAGTCACCGGTAAGAGCTTTGCGTCTGAACATCTATCGTGCAACAACTTCTCAACAAAAGGGACTAACTTCTGCTCTATTGGTGTCTCTATAGATATTTTCCTATATTTATTAAACCATTCAGCTAGTTTGGCAACAATCGCATCTATCATTGGTAGTAAAGCGTATGCCCTTAAGAATCTAAAGACACCATTAATAGATTCAACTGTATTAGTTGTATCAATGTTGTATCTAGCTCCTGGAAAGAAACATCGTGCCCATTTATGTTGTCCTACGTGATTATCAAGATAAGTACCTGCAGCTGGAAACCTTTTAATGAAATCAGCATAGAGTTTCTCAAACTCAGACTCGGTGTAAGCCTTCGCAACTTGCATGAACGTCGTCGCAACTACATCTCTGTTCACGTTCTTACAGCTCAGTTTAACATTCTGAGACAAGTGATAAATACAATATCCATGGTGAGACAACGGATACACCGTACTTATTGACATGATCAAGCTTTGATGTCTATCAGAACAGAAGACCAACTCAGTACAATCTGGTATAACTGATTTCAATTTACTGAAAAACCAAGTCCAACTTGCATTATTCTCACTGTCAACTACACCAAATGCAATTGGATAATGGTGGTGATCCGGATCTTGAGCTGAAGCCACGATTAGTACTCCACCATATACATTTTTAATACTGGTTGCATCCACAATGATCACCTTTCTCATGGAATTGAAGCCTTCAATGCACGCCCCCAAGGCGAAAAACAAATATTTAAACCTCTGGGCTTCATCCAATTCAACAAATGAAACTGTACCTGGATTCATCTTCTCCAACATGTGCATATAACAATAAACCAACTTATAACTATCCTCTGCGGTACCACGAAGGTCAGCTGCAGCTAGCTTTTTCCCTCTATTTGCGGTTGAGTATGACACTTTGATACCAACTTTTGATTGAACCAAAGGAATCAGATTTTTTGGAGTTGGAGTGTCTATCAGACATGGGAAATCTTCACGCAAAACAGATGCAACTAAATGAGATGTGCCTCTCCTTTTTTTACTCATTGTACTTGTTTCTGACCGTAAGCATGTATGTATCTTAGTGTAAGTTCTGACCGAGAAACTGTCTGCATTCCCATTCCTTGCTGCTCGTAAAGCCCACTTGCAACCCTTTCTAAATTCTGAGCATTTAAGCACAAACAACATAGGATCCGACTTTATTATAACAAACTCAAAACAGTTCTTGTGCGCAGCTTTTTCAACCAAATCTTTAATTACTTGCTTGCTTTCAAATTCTTGCCGGATAGTCACATCCAAACCATCTTCCCACTCACGCTTTACAACCGGTGTAATCTCTGCAGCAGGTGTGATCTCAGAAGGTGTGATCTCAGCAACATGTGTGCCATCTTCTACTATTGCTCGTTCTTCGGACTGTTCTTCATAACGAATCATGTTCCCATCTCTCCCATCACTATTTTCCACCATCTCATGACTTTCAAACGGCTCGCTTTCATCAAGGAACATGGTCCCATTTGTCGCTCTACTACTTGAAATATGCTCCTCATTGAGTGAACAACCTACACTTCCTCGACTCTTCTCATACCCCTGATTTACGACTTCGACATGCAAAACTTCGAAATGATCTTCATTCATATCCATATAACACATAACATCATCATCATCAAATATGTATATTGGTCTCTTAGGCTCCACTGATTTTGGAACGTAACTCAATTTCAGCTCAGTCGTTGTTTCATCAACATTCGCCTTCCGGCATATCTTGTTCACCACTGCAGAATAAGTGACCTCCTCTGTCTCCATTCTAAGAGATTGATGAACTTTATCTCTTGAATTCCATCTTGGTTCATTTTCTCTTGTTGCATAATATCCCCCATAATCATATATTATGATTTTTCGATGGTTTTTATTCATTGTGGCCTGAAATAGAATAGGATAACTAACATTATAATCTCTGTCGTGTTCATAGTTATACCAAGTTATACCAAAGAGTACCATTTGTACTACAAGTTTTACCATTATAGTTATACCAAGTTGTGCCCGAATAGTTATACCAAGTTCTACCAGTTGTACTACAACGCACTACTAAATTCAGAATACATTCCTACGATTCAATTCAATTGAACTGTTACAATGCACACATTCTGAGAAATAGTCCACCCAATTCGACTCATATCCCTAATTGACAATGAGGATAAGAAAAATCGGATCAAATCCAAATCTACAATGTTAATAGTTCAATAGGGAACAAATACAATCCACAACATTATGATTTTTCATGCCAACGAGTTTTGAATTTAACAATGGATACGAATAAGTGTATTACCTGGGTTGCTTCTCGTGTTGATGAGAGAGACGATGGAGTTAAACGGAAGAGGAGCTCGATCGTGGTTGAAGATGAAGAAGAGATCGTGGCTGGAGATGAAGAAGAGAGAAGATAGTGGTGGAGTGGGGTCCGCGTCCATTTTCTTTTTCCTTTTTTATTTAATTAAATCAATCAATAAGGAGGGGCAAAATTTATCCTTTATTTAGTCAATATAAGTCAAGGGGTACTTAGAACATACAAGGGTAGGCAAGTATATAAATTGTGGTCAAAGGGTACAGCAGATTTTAGTCCAAGCCATAGTCTAAACCATAATGGTTAAAAATCTTAATCATTAACGGTAACAATATTTTAGCTACAGATAAAAATATATTAACTGTATAGTATGGAAAACTTTTAAAAATAAAATTATTTCAATAAATAACATTTTAAAATGTGTATTATATTGAATCTAATTATTTCACTAGTTATTTTCCATTAATCAAATCATAAGTTTGATTTATTTTAATTATTGACTTATGATCATTAATTTAATTATTTATAAGTCTGTTTAATTAATTAAAAAATCATGATTATTGTAAAATAATCTAATTAACTGTAAAACAAATAAGTATTTGATTCTACCAAAAAAATATATTTAATATACAATATCATATTTTCTTTTTTATTACAAAGATTAAGAAAATATAAAATTTCATCTTTGTTATTAACTATATCTTAATCATCAAATAATCATAAGTGTACTAAAGTATAACTGTTTAACTTGAAATTGTATATGACCGTAACTATTTCAACCATGGTTAAAGTAATAGTTAAAAATAATTATACACATAACCTATGGTTAATAAACCGTAACCGCGATAATCATAACCGTGATCATACCTAGAAGTAACATGAGAGCCAATTTCTTTATTAAATACTAAAAATTACAAAAAAAAAAAGTCCACTAAATAAGATCTTTGGAATGGCTGAAATATCAATCTCAGCTCGACAAGATATTTCAAGCAAGACGGGTGATGGAGGAGGTTTCTTTTCACTTCTCTTCACCGAAAACCAACTCTTTGGCTAGGAAGGTTGCTTGTAGTGTTACCAAGGACGAACGCTTAACTGCTTATTTAGCATTACGTAGTGTTACCAAGGACGGACGCTTAACTTCTTATTTAGCATTAGGCAGTCCGGCGTGGTTACAAGAACGAATTGAGTTGGATCGTATTTGAAATGGGTAAGGTCTTTGGTTTTTTCTTTGTTCTGCTGATTTTGTTTTTGTTGCTTCTTCTGTATCTTGAACCTTTTATGGTGTTTTCATTAAAAGAGTTGAAAAAAAAAAAACTACGGAAAACTTGACTAATCAAACTCTTTAACATTTAAGCTTAAATTAACAAACCGGATCTGGTTAAGATGGATTTGACCAGCTAGGCTATTAGGACCACTGTACATTGGCTTTGAGGACACATCCAAAGCGATTTTGCTGTTCATCATCTGCAAATCAAACAAGAGGTAACTCAGAAGTGTGAGATAAAAGAGTTTGGATTAATGTATTAATCATTTGTAAGTCTTCTTGCTCATGGCAAGAAAATGCGTATGTTGGAAATGAATTGTTGCAGAACCTGTAAACCGGAAATTAACCACAGAGCCCTTTTAAATAAAATCAATAGAACCACAAATGTATAAACGAGATGGTGGTTTTTTAAGGGTGTGACTAGTGAGAGGCTAAGGGTGTTTGCAACCCTAGATAGGTTAAGAAGAGAAATTCTATTTACCTCAGTTGGAAAGGAGACCGGTGGAACGAGATTTCACGAGTCCATATCTTTTGCAACCGAGTGTGACTTGTCAAGAGAACCCTTATTCTTAATGTCAACAGCACTATTAACCTTCAGTTGGGGATCTTCATTAGAATCAACCATGTGTCTTTTCTCAGATGACTTACGCTTAGAATAGGTAACCAGCTTGACTACTCTCTCTGGTTTGTCTGCAGACTCTCCATAATCCTTATTCTGAGAAGATTTCGTGGTATTTGTAAACTTGTCATGACATATCACTGGCTTGCTTGTTAGACAATTGGATAAACTGGTACTGTCAGCGTCTACTCCACCATTTACAATTCTCAGATCAGAATCAGCAGCACAGCTAGTCGTATGTCTCAACATCATAGTAGAACTATCCACATCTTCACTGGGCGGCTCTGCATTATCGAGTTTGTCGGTTGAATGTTCCAACTTCTCAGCACCATCAGTGGCCATGTCTCTGTTTCCATATGTCGTGCATTCAGCTGTACCGTTCCTTATAATCTCAGTTTCTGCACTGTCCAGTTTCTCATCATACGTAATTTCTAATTCCACTCTAGCATCACCAGTGGTGCTACAGTTATCTACTCTTGGTTGGGCATCGCGAGCCTCGTCTTTACTTATTACATTATTTGACGCCTCAAGTGAGTCGCTTTTTCTTCCTTTTTCTGCTTTCTCTTCTGAAATCTTCATAATGTCAGAGGATTCTACGTCATCTTCTTCTCCAATTCTGGTGGATTCGTACTCACCAGCAATTTCATCAATTACCATTGGTACAATGTCCACGGTTTTTTCTGTTCGAGATTCTACGGATTTTCCAGAATCAGGCCTATACAGATCACAAGCTGCCTGCGGCGCCAGATCTGTAACTTTAGGAGTACTAGATTCTAGCTTTTCATCAGTTCCCCTAGCTACAGATGTACCTCCTGTTCTGCTGCATGATTCCGGTTTTCCAACTGTATCAGATAAATCTTTAATAATCTCTGGAGATTCGGAATGGTAAGCTTCTTTGGAACCATTTTTAGTCTTCTCCGAAGAATCAACCATATCTTTATCACTAGAGGCTAGAGTTCCAAAAACTGTAACTTCATCAATTCTAGATTCTGAGTTTTTGGAATCGACATCATCTTTTTCATCCACTTCCATCTGTTTAGAGAGATCCATGGACTTATATTCCACATTTTCAGAAGATATTAAACTCTCTTTGTCATCAGCCGCTGAGGATGGTGAATTAAAAGAATTAGTAATATTGTGTACTAAAGTACTGGGTGAATGGATCAAGCTTCTATAGTCGTAGTACGCCTCAACCTGCGGATATGAGAACATATTAAGTAACTAAGAGATATTGAAATTAGGATTCTCGTAATTAGCAGTAGAATTACCTTTGGTCTCGGTGATACTGCTTCAAGCGGTTGAAATTTAAGCTCCTCACATTCGGGGATTTGTAAAATTATGTAGGCTGCTTTGTTATTGTGTCTATCCTCTGTGTCCTACAAACGAGACAACATCTACAAGATATGAAAAATTCTGCCAGCGAGAAATTAAATTGATATGAAGATAGGCAAGCGGAATTTTTTAACCATTTTTGTTGAATCGCAAGAGCTTAAGACAGGTTGAAGATAGCCAATACGAATATCCGGTAGAGCATTACCTGAAACTGAGGATGATCAGGAGCACTGCACAAAGTAATGAGCCCTTCATGGTCTTTTGCATACCCTTCATACATTGGTGCAAGATCATCTCGTTTTGCCCTTTCGTCAGGGGCTCCCTTCCCTCTGATGATCAACTGCCATACAAAGAAATAACATTATGAAGCTGAAGGAGTAAAAGACATACCTCAGATATATACAAAAAAGAACGCAAGTGTTCTGGTTATATCCTAAAGCATATGGTTGATTGCCCACTCAATTCTTCTATCTACTCCTCAATGCTTCTAGGTGCAATCTCTTAAAAAAAATTAGTTTCACCAAACTGATCAATCTAACCTTTAGATCATTATCTTGTAGGAACTTTGCGGTGCAATCAGGACCCCACAACAAACCAATACCTCTCTCTTTGTTAAGAAAGAGGCCAGTTTCTTGCGATGGATCTGACCAAAGAACGTCACCAGGAATCAAATTTGAACCTTGAGTAGGAGGATCTATAACACGCCTTTTCACTTTGGATAAATCCTTTAATGAACCAAGAGGCAAGTACTCGGATCTATCTTCAGTCTCAAGGATACTATTATCTGTTTGCTTTTTCTGAGTTCGCTTTCGTTTTCTGCTTTGCTTGTCTGAGAGAAACCTTGATACATCACGAAAAAGACCTCCATGAGTTGTAAATACCTTCCCAGCAATCACAGAAGCCAAAGGAAGTAACTGAAAGCATTCCAAGCACTTCTTGTAGACAGCTGCTCCTTTATCACCATACTTAGTTAAAACTTCATTTTTAAATCCATACAGTGACGTGCAACTTTCGCTCTCGTGACTGCCACGTAGAAGATATACTCTTTCCGGTAATAAGACCTAGCAAAAAGATGAAGCACCTACTGTTAAAATGTGTTGTGGCATGACTATTATAGCTGTATAATAGCAGATTATGCCTCGGCGTTCTATGCTCCACAGACCCAAATTAAAGAATAATTAGATTACCTTCCATGATAACAGAAGCAAGAAGGTCTCTAAACCCCACGCTCCTTTGTTTACATAATTCCCATTGAACACATAGAACTGATCACCATTTGGGAGTCCTGCATCACCATTCGGGAATCCTGCATCCTCCATAAGGAACAGCAAATCATGTAGCTGCCCATGTAGATCTCCAACCACAATGACCTTTGCTTTGTCACTCTCTATCCTAACGCAGTTTGGCTCTTTTTTCAGGATTTTGGAAGCAAAGAGAACCAGCTCATCCAAGACATTAAAAGGCAGAACACTTGAAAATTCACAAGGTGGAAGATTCCTCGACGACCAATCAAACCCCAACATTACATCACAAATCCAACTGAACGTAAGCTTCCCTCCTGACGGCCAGAAAAGAGGTTTCTGGGAAACTGATCGTAAAGACTGCTCACATCCTATATCCTGAACAAGTGGCATCATTTCCAAAGGTTCCACTGAGAGACCATCATCTATTCCCATTTCATTCAAAGGTACGCTTACCAGTTCTCCAGACATCGGCTTTTGGGGTATTATTGTAGGCATAGGTTGAGGTAACATCAAAAATTGTCCTGGAGTTGGAGCTTGACCAACAGAACCTATAACAAAGGAATTACTAAAGTTGAAAAAATAAGTCTCCACAAAACTTGTTAAGGACAGCAACATGTAACATGATTTGCAGATATAAATAACTGGGATATCCGTACCATGAAAGCATGATTTAGTTAAGTTTTATCCTACCATCTAAGGAGAAACGAGCATTTGATCTACTATTACGAATTCCTTTCTTCTATTGGTTACAATCTACTACATCACCAAGTCACTGAAAGTTTTAAATAAAAAAAATCACTAAACAAAGGAATTTTAGCCTATAATTATCCTACCATTAGATAATGAGCCTAAAGGCGCATTAAGTTGAAGGGCGCCTGCACACATATCAACGATATCTTGTAATGTTTGCCTCGCAGTATCAACAGTAAGTTCCTCCTCAAGTGAAGCCTTAGATCGAGCATGAATGGCTGCAACCCTCTGAACCTGCAATTTATATTGGGCAGTAAATTTAAGTAAGTTGATAACCATAGTGTTATGATGTTGACTTGACCATAAACTTACAAGCACTTGGAAAGCAAAACCAGTGGGTAGAAATTGCCCAGGGCGCCTCTCGTTCATAGGACTAATAATTCTTCTAGTAAGGATCATTATAGTCCATCGGGATACACTCTGGCTCAGCGAAAACAACAGATGACCCACGTGCCTCCCACAATTCAATATGTCGACTATGACGTGCTGACCAATCATATTCTGATTTGCCTCTTTTGTCAATAGCATGAAGAGCTTTTTCATTATCACAAGGTGCTGGTATTGTTTGGTGAAGACCAAACTGTCTTAGTACTCGATCAGGACGATGCCACTCAACAACATCAAAACAAATCAATGGTGCAACAGTTCGCCATATCTTCTGACCACTGAGACATATAACAGGAATCTTTCCAAGAAGATCTGGAGTGTAAGGCTGCCATATAACCTACATCCAAATCATAAAAGAAAGTAACAAGTCGTTTACCATATCAGAGATCTTTTGATAAAATATTCAGGGGACTATGGAAAATAAAGAAGTTTGCCTGATAATCTACCTAAATTATGGAAATTAGCATTACAATACCATTTTGGATATCCTATCACTGCACAGTATAATACCTATAATTGCTATAAGAGACCAGTACTTGCACTGTAGGCGTTTCTTATTTAAATTTAAAGGATAGGTCACTATGTGGATTTTACAAAATAAATTTCCATTACTGAGAAGATAAGTCCTTTAATACCAAACAAAAGTTGTTGTTTTTTTTTGTGCAACAACAAAAGTTGTTTAAATTGTATCAACTCTCAACAAATGCCTAGTTCGTCAAGATTAGGAGTTGGTTTGTAATTTTTCCTCCGCTTTCCTAAACTCAACTATCAAAGCTTGGTCATTTAGGCCATTATTTTATACCTGCTCATCTTTCTGCTGGTCAAACTGGTCCCTGTAAAAGTCCAGTCCTCCACGAGGATTCTCTTTATGACTCAGAGAAGCCCTCCACCTAGCTTTCAAGAAGTATCATAAGCAAACCGAAATTGGAATTAAACTTGTAAAAACAAACAGAACAAAATATGATAAAATTTCATTTACCTACAGCCTAATGGATCTGGTAAAGGACCATTAATGCCATCCATATAAGAAACACCAACAGCTTTAAGTCTTCCTGGACGACCAACATGCAGTCGTTCCCATGCCCATAACTGCAACAGAACAAGAGGTCCACAAATGGTAGATACAGTCCTCTTACTCGCCCGACACAACTCTCTGTAGAGAAGAGCTAAGGTAGCACTACCCCAGCTCAGTTTAGCCACTTCATCAAAGTCCCGTAACAGAGGGAGAAACGTCAAAGCCACATCATGTTTAGACTTATCTCCGTATAGGAAACCACTCATCAAAGCTAATACAAAAGCCCTAGTGTGACACTTCAACGTGGCTTCATCAGGTTCACTAGGTAAATTCCGGAAATTTTCACGCAGCCATGCTAGAGACACATGAGAACCATGTAGATCCTTGGGACCTGGCCTCTGACCTAGCAGGTCCTCACATAAATCAGCCCAGACGTATTTTGTAGTACCTGTTACCGCAGGTCCATCCACACGAAGACCCAACAATATATTCACATCTTGTAAAGTCACAGTGATCTCTCCAGCAGGAAGATGAAACGTATGCGTTTCAGGTCTCCATCTCTCCACCAAAGCTGTTATCAAAGCATAGTCAAGTTGTATAAACGCAACCTTGTACACTCCATACAGCCCAAACTCGATCAACTTCTTACACACAAGAGGATCCAGAGGCCAATCTCGCATCCCTAATAATTTGTGCCGACATGTCAGTTCACGAGGAGGAACCTGAAATGTGAAAGAAGTCAGACCGAAAGATTTATAACAGAAACTGAATTAAGTTAACACCGGAGACAAAACAAGAAGGCTAACTAGTACACACCTCATCTTCCCATATAGCAGCTGATCTATGCTCATGTTGCCACACCAATATCGATTGATCAACTGGACCAGGATCCAAATCAAAGTTTAGTAGACTTTGTACCTCCATCTACATAATATATCACAGGACAACAATACAATGATCAAATGAATATTACAATATACACAAAACTAAACAGTCATAGATTCAATTCAATACTTCTCTGACTTCTCTAGCATTTTGACAAATTAAAACTCGAATAATGTATGAGTAGCAAAATTTCAAAAGATGAAAGCTTCTAATTATCTTCCTAATTTGAACACAACAAACCCTAAAGTCTAAACTGGTACGAGAGACAAATCATCTTTCATCCCACACAAATCATACCTGGGGACACAGACACGAAGAACAGAATAAAGAAACAAGAACCCACAAAAACAATCCAAAAACAAAAAAAGTTCCAAACTTTGATAAAGACAAGATTAACATGAACAAAGTGTGTGGGTATGAATTAGAATCAAGAAGACGTACCTAAGAAAAGCGTCCGTGATCAACAAAACCCAAAAAATAGAGACGTTTGAAAAGAAACAAAACAACAGGAAGAAGAATGTAATAAGCTAAGAGAGAAGAAGCGTTAAGCGGGAGAGAGAGAGACAGACAGAGAGAGCTTCCAGATCCGACAGAAGTTTTCGCCTTTCTTCCTTCCCTTCCAAAAAGCGTTTAAGAACTTCTGATCCTTCTAGGTCTGTCCGAGGATCTGATATTTTCACACAAACGACATCGTTTTAATCAAAACTTATTAACGGGCCCGTTAACCATAGTCTCGGCCCAAATAATACGACAGCGTTTCGAGTGTGGAAAGGATACAAAATTACAAACACTTGAGTTCGTGCGTCGTCGCCGTAGTTAGAAAAAGAGTTGTTTTTATTTGAAGTTTGAAGATTGTACAAGACACGTGGCGTGAACCCAATTCGTAAAGATGCCACGCGATGCTCTTTTGCATGCACATCATCAAGTCTCTCTCTCTCTCTCTTTCTGACTATGATCGACGAACCTAACCAGCTTGTGATCTCCTATTTAACCGATCAAAATCAACTCAGTTTCACCATACTACTACATCCATTAACATCAATACAAATATATTCATTTATATATCACTGTAAAATATGCCAGGGATCACACTAGGAGACACGGTGCCGAACCTAGAAGTGGAGACGACACATGACAAGTTCAAGCTTCATGACTACTTCGCCAATTCTTGGACCGTCCTCTTCTCTCACCCCGGTATGTATAGATCCTGATTCAACCGGTTTAGTCCGGTTGTCGTAATACATTTTTTGTTGTTACAATTCTTGATTTTTGTGGATACACAGGGGATTTCACACCCGTATGCACCACGGAGCTGGGTGCGATGGCCAAATACGCTCATGAGTTTGAGAAGAGAGGCGTGAAGCTCCTTGGTTTGTCTTGTGACGACGTACAGTCTCACAAAGACTGGATCAAAGATATCGAAGCCTTTACGGTATAACTCTAATCTCATGCATGAATACCAAAAATATTTAATCTTGATGTATAGCTAGCTGGATATCGTATTTTTTGTTTATGATGAATTTGTGACATACATGTACATAATATAGCACGGAAGCAAGGTGAAGTATCCGATAATCGCAGACCCGAACAAAGAGATCATTCCTCAGCTTAACATGATTGATCCAATCGAGAACGGACCGTCTCGTGCCCTCCATATCGTTGGCCCTGATAGTAAGGTAATATAATGTCACATGTTATTTGCATATACGTATGAACTCATCATTGGTTTAATTTGTTTATTTGTGTGATATTATATAGATAAAGCTGAGCTTCTTGTATCCGTCGACCACTGGACGTAACATGGACGAAGTACTTAGGGCTTTAGACTCGTTGTTGATGGCGTCCAAGCACAATAACAAGATCGCCACTCCGGTTAACTGGAAACCGGATGAACCGGTAGTGATTTCGCCTTCTGTGTCAGACGAAGAAGCCAAAAAGATGTTCCGTCAGGGTTTCAAGACCGCTGATCTTCCTTCAAAGAAAGGCTATCTCCGTCACACTGAGGTCTCTTGAAAGATAAAAACAAAAGGCCTAATTAATTAATAAACTACGACTATACGAGTATTGTATAATAATATTAGTAGTTTCTACATGTTTGACGAAAATAACTACGTTTTGTAACGTATGGTGATGCTTTGTTTGCACTTTGCACTAGGTGTAGTAGTCCTTTGTATTAATAAAAAAGTTTGTTTTTAATATCGTGGTACGACGTTTTTACTGATGCATTGGATTATAACCAACAATCGTCCATTTTGAATTCTGATCAAAAATTAAAATTATTAAATATTGGACAAAGTGAATTGAGTTTATGAAAATGCAACCCTCAATTTAATATATCCAAAGTGAAACTTAGGTAACGACTGTTACTAAAATTTGAATGTATATGCTTTAGTTGATTAACAATAAAAATAAATTATGTATAACTTTAAAAGTGGTTATATTACCAATCAAATTTTAACCGTAAAAATTTCTACAACCAAAGCATATAAATAACAACCATTACCAAGAAAACCGAAATAAATTTTAATACTTTTAAAAAATAAAATTTTAATACTTTTAAAAAATAAAACTTTTAAGACTTTAAAGAGGGGGTATTGGACTAAAGAATTTACTAGAATCTAAATGAAGGGAAGGGAATTGAAGAGATAACTTACAGATTCTTAAGTATTGCAAAAGATTTTCAAATCTTTCTTTTCAATTCTAACAACTATATTTTCAGTATTTTAAAAGAATAGAATAGAATTTGAATAGAAAACAAAAGTAAGTCTGCTACCAGCCTACCAATGGGCCAGTTAATCGGAACTTAAAAGAGATAAAAATAATCGGAGATATGGAAATTGGAAACCGTATCAAACCGACAGAGTATGAACCGGAATCTAGATTAAAAATGTCTAAACCGGGGGAATAAAAGTGGAGTCTATACGACACCGTTTAAGTTAATTCGCAATTTCGCATATTCACCGGTTGTTATATCGTTGATTCATCGTCGTCGGCGGCGACTGTAATTGTCTTCTTCTTTACGCCCCCATCGATCTTCGATAACTGTACATCTTATCGATACGCCGATTGAGATCTCATCGAGAAACTGTAAGTAAATTCTATTCCCCCCTCGTTGTTTTGCTTGCTGGATCGATTTATTTATTTCTATTGGATCCGTTTGTTGCGAATTTCTAATGGTTTTGTCATGGATTTATCGTGAATTGGTGAATTTTTTGTGTGTCTATGTTTGGTGTACTGTGTAGATATTTCAGTGCTACGCTTCTGAGGATAGGATCTGATCATATCAGAAATTAGAACTTGTGTTTTTGGTGTTACGAGTCAGATGATTTTCAATTTCTTAGAAGGTCATATCTCTTAGGATTCAGGTTTCTCTAATGAATATATGTATGATGTTTGAGTTCCTAAACTGGGGGAGTCATATTTTTTTTATCTTAGTCAGAGGTCAGTGTTGTAGACTACAAATTGATCAGCTGGGTTTTAGTATGATGGTTTCAGTTGTTGTATAAACTTCCTGAGCTGTTTCAGACTGTGCCAGTCTCTAGCTAGTATGCAAATCTGTTGTCCTGTGATGTTTTGAAAGCATGCATGCGTCTTTGTGTTAGTGAATCATTACACACTATGAAACTATGAAAAGTCATTCTCTTTGTTGAGACCCCATATAGTAACAAACTCATTGCTATTACTGGTATTGCTCTTTAGGATTTTGTATTGCTCATGATAGCTACGAAACAAAAATTTTGAATGGTTCACTGATTTCTTAGTTGTTTTTAGTAGGCTCGCTGAGTGATTTCTTTTACATGATCTACAACTTCTAGGGGAATGTTGTGAATTTGTGAAATTGTGATCATATCTGCATTTCTTTTCTGCTATGCTTAAAACTCTTTTACATAACCTTTTACTTCAAGGAAAAATGAAGCATATAATAAAGATCTTGAGCCTTTTGGTGGCAATCTCTGCCTTCTGGATTGGTCTTTTGCAGGCTGCAATTGTTCCTCGAAGCCACACATGGTTGGTGAGTAACAAACATCTTTGTCTTCTTTTTGTTTTCATGTTATTTTGAAGTTAGGATTGTATTCTAATTTGGTAATGTTGCGTGTCTGTCTTACAGCTACCAGTCTACTTTTTTGTATCCCTCGGATGCTATGGTCTACTAATGGTCGGAGTCGGGCTAATGCAGTTTCCTACATGCCCCCAAGAAGCAGTTCTGTTGCAGAAGGTACTTTTGAGTCAAGTTGTTTGCCAAATTTGTTCTTGTTCTTATTTTTTAGTTCTGCCCAATTCGGGTTTAATATCACAGAGTTCAGTGTTATTTATTGTCGGCATTTTGGATGTGTTGATTTAGTGTATTTTGCCTATTTCATTGGCTGCAGGATATCACAGAGGCCAAAGACTACTTCAAGCACAAAGGGGTCGATGTTGGATCGGACTGATACAAAGGCTTATAACGACCAACGTTGAGAAATAGTTTTTGTAATTGACAAAGACCTTAAACGTACTGTTTCGATATTTTTTTTAACATGAACAGTGTTTCCGAAGTAAAACGCAAAAGCTTATGTATCCAAACGCATCACCAATGTTTATGGATGTTCTTTTCTTAATCATTCTTTCTTGTCTAATGTTTATGGATGCCGGATGGTGCCATAAAAAGTAAGCAGAGTGATTAAACTAAGAATAACTTAGCGTGAAGAGACTTATCTTGTAATGAAACATTGTTACACCTGCAAACACCTTTGTGTTCTTCTCAGTAAGCAGTAGAGATTAAAAGACATAGGATCTGATGCGAGGAGAAAAAAATGACAGAGAACGAGAGGGCTTGTTTATCTCTTCTTCTTGCCACCTTTGCCTGACTTTGAAGAATTGCCAGAGGTCGAAGTTGTGGCCTGAGGCTCCTGCTTCTTTGCTTTCTGAGATTCTTGCTTCTTCACTCTCTCTGGATGTCTTGGTACCAACTCTGCAATTTTCTGCATCAGTTGCTTCCCTGCAAATATATATCAACACAAGGAATACATCATATGTCTGTAGAAAACAACTTGTAGGTAGATGTAAAGCAGCAAGCCAAATGAATATTCATATATTTTACTCTTTCCTGGACATTAGATAATATCAAAGTAGATACAAACATCTAAAGAACCAAAAATTTGGAAACTGGTTTTGCTACATCACTTAAATATGCGTGTTAAAAGCTCCAGCTATTTAGATGCAGTCGTATCAATGCAAACACAAACACATTAGAGGTCTTGCAGTTGGCCAAAAGTGCTTAAAATTAAAATTTTCAATATAGCTTATTTCTCCATCTGAATGTCGTGATCAAAAGCAACAATATCAACTTAAGAAATTTCAAATATAGCAAAATGAACTGATAGAGAACGAAAAATATAATCAGATTAACTTAGCATAGCTGCATAAGGTGATGTTCCAGTAACAATATCATAACAAACATAAACGTCTAAAAAGTCAGACAAGTGCTGCAATCTGAAGTTCCATATGCATAAGATCTATATGTACATAATATATACCAACTTGCTTATCCATATGAGATTCTGGTAATCATGATTCTGAACATAAATGAAAAATTTAGGGATTACTGAAACAGCTAATAAAGCTGCCAAATCAAGGGTTGAGATTGGTGGGGTGATATGATGAGATAAAAAATAAAAGCAGTCAAAATAGCAAACCACAAAACAATTTTCGAAGTTCATATGAGAGACCAGAGTTGAATACCCAACTGCTGTTTAAGTAATAAGCAGGTTGGTTACAAACATCCATGCATATGTAACAAGGAGAGATCTTAATAGCAAAACAAGATCAAGTACAGAAAATAAAGCAGATTCCATGTTAGTGCTTTCTACGTCCATGAAAACTGGTTTCTGATTTCTAGTCAGGTACACAAAACTGCAAGCTCAATTCAATTGATCACAGGGATAACACTATAAGAAAACACAAAAGACAAATGTTCTACAGTGAGTGCAGATAGAACCAAGAATGGAGATCTGAGGTCTTACTTGAAGTAATGGCTGGATTGAGTAAAGTCCCATCCTCCCTTTTCAACTGCACTCTCACTCTCCCTACTTGCATGAAATCACGCGGGTACGCTTTGTCAATCTGAAATACCAATAAGCCCTCAAATCAAAAACCGTAAACACAAATCAAAAGACATAGACAACATTTTCACATTAATCCAATCAAATGAAGGATTACCTCGACAGCACTAGGGAGTTTCAAATGCTTGCAACAATCACTAATCTCAATGCAATTCGGATTCTCACATGCTTGACTCACACTGATTCTTCTTCCCTCAGCTACAGTTTTCTTTGAGTTAATATAAACTGGATACACCACTACCCACTTTTTGATATTAAGCGCTCCACTATCCATCTACACATAATGAAAGAACAAAAACGAAGAAATCACATTAATTCAAACTTTTAAGTATCCATCTACAGATCAAGAGGAAACAGAACCAAATAGATTAATGCAACTCTTAAACCCAAAACTATAACTACAGCCATTAACAAGGCTAATGTGTTACAACATTATCGTTAACTGCTCTCAATGAAAGATCAGCTTTGGGTTGAAAAACACCCAAAATCTGAACTCAAGAGTTGAAATCTAGCAACCCACGACCTAATACGCGATTAATCACATAAAAATCACACAGATCTGTTTCGATTTTCAGGGAATTGTCAAGTTTCGAGACCTCAAATCGTATACATGCGCAAGAAGGTAGACAACTAATTTCGTTCTTAGTTTTCAATTAATTTAACAAAGAGAGAAGAGAAACAAACCAATGATCAGATTCGGAAAATTCAAAGCTTTTGGGACTGAGACTGCTCGGATCAGAGAATCGTATAGCCGGAGAAGAACAACGAAGAAGAGAAAGAGAAAAATTCTCGGTTTGAGATTTTACGTTTATTAACCCTCGGAATGATTTTGACTTGCTTAATAACCGTAATCCGAAACATTGAACCGTAGAAAACCGGATTAAACCGAACGAAATTGAAATCGATTTTGGTTCGTTTGTTCTTATAAGAAAGACCTGACTTTTTTTTCTCTCGGACTTCAGAGACAATGGAGACTGAATACGACAAAGTTCTTAGCTCCGTTGCTCAGGTGAACATCGCCGGGAAAATCGTAGATTCCGGCGACGTGGGCAGTGAAGGAGACGGTGTAAAAGTTTTGTGCTTCACTGAAGTTTTCGATGATGTCACTATCCAGTTCCAGATCATCCGTCTCGCGAAACAGGTTCCCGCCAATAACTTACCTTTAATCCTTTTTAACCTAAATCTCAAGTCTTTGATCTTCACCGGAACTAAAAGTTTCGGCTTAATCTTACTGTAGATTTATGTATGGCTTGGGTGTAACTCCGCCAAATTTGGGAATTTGTACGCAGCCGCTTCAACACGACCAGTGAGTTTCTAAAGCTGCAAATTTTAGGGCAATTAGGGTTTTCAGTGTACTGAATTGGGATTTTTGTTTTTGTTGCTATGGCAGAGCAATACAGTGAGTGTTACTTCGGTACTTGGTGGAACATCTGATAACACTGGATCTGGCATTGCGCGTAGATTAGGTTAGAATCTGATTGCAAATTTCAAATCCTTCTCTTTCTTGTTGCTACAGTTATAAATTCTCTGCTTTTTGTTGTTATGTGTTCTAGTGATGAAGACTGGTCTCAATATAATACTGGCTTGCAACATTCCTAAAAACAATCCCTTGCTTGAGGTTCGTTCTTTCGCGATTTCTATATAGAAATGATTAAGAAACCAGCTTTATTTTGGTATTACTCATTTTGATTATCTTTTTTGTGTAGGCAAAAGCTGAGAAAGTGTTGATTAGGAAGCTGATTGATCTTGGTTACACAATGCCAAAACCTGTAAGAGCAACATAGCCAGTTTAGATATTTCTTTTGAATTTGTTTCTCCTCTTTGTGTCCTTACCATTTATCTGCAGATATTTTGTGAATGAATCTAACATATCTAAGATCAATTGGTAATGAATGAGTTTTATTTTTAGACTATATTTTCTCCATATTCAAAGAGTTGGTTCCTTTTTTTCATGACTTTCAAAATTTGTTTGTTCTCTTCCTCTTCTTCTCAATTTGGCTCGGTCGCCCAAATTTGGAAGCTATGTGGGTGATGCATTATTTGCATGCTTGATCTTTTTTTGTTCTGTAGAAAAGGCAAATCCTTAGGACAAGCCAAAGTGATTGAACCATTCCTCTTTCCCTCTATATTTGTCACTTGCAGACCAGACCTGTATAGAAAATCTTACCATAAAAATAATTATGTGTGTATGTTGATCACACCTATAGATAAATCCACTTATTTGGGTTTTGAGTAATCAGAACAGGTTTACCAAAACCGGAATTTCGAAATTCGGTTCGGGTTCAGATTTATAGGATTTAGGTTTCTCGGTTCGGTGTGGTTTGGCTTTTAACCCAAAATCTAAATTGGACACGAATAAACCGAAACTTAACCAAAAAAAACCCTAAAGTTTTATGTTCGAAACCCAAACCTCCTCCTAAGCAACAGACACTATTCATCTTCCATCTCCGACTAGGGAACGGCAAAACTCCGACGACCCTAAAGGTAAAACTTTTGATATCTATAAACGACGTCGTCTAGTATATGAGCTGTAACATCCGTAAAACGACGTCATTTTAGATGGATTCCTTTCTTATTCTGCCGAGACGATTTGCGAGGAAGCTTAAAGCTTGTTGCTTGTAGCTCGTGGCGGTGTTTGTCTGAGTTTTGTGGTTAGAAAATTTCTTTGTATCTTCTTTCATTGGATTCTTTGCTTCCTCAAGAGGTTAATCCCAGTTCCAGTTCTTTCACTTACAGTCTGCTTTGTCAAAAAACTCAAAATCATTCCTTTCTTTAGAGTCTCTGTGACTCTTATGTTCATTGCTCATTAGCTTTCGTTTAAAGCACAAATACTGTTTTCTTTTTAATGTGATTAAATCCCTGAGAGCATTATATGATTAGTTTTAGTCCTAACAGTCCTCTGTTACATGTGTATTATTGTCTAGTTTCAGTTTTGGTTGAGATATATACATTCAGAACATTGGGAGTAAAGAAACGAGTGTGCTTTGAGAAAAAAATGATTTATAGCTATAATGAAGGCTTTTTGAATCTTTGCTATCAGGTTTCGTTACTTACTCACTCTGGTGAAGCCGAGTATAAAGATATGACAACATTAAAAGAGGACCATTGTGAGGATTCTCAGATGTATATGGGATTTGCTCTGCACCAGGTAATAACACTAGTATTGGTTGGTTTGTAATATTGCAAAATTTTGTTTCTTTTAGAGTTATAGTGGTTGATCTCCCTTGATTTCAGGCTAAACTTGCTCTGGAGGCTCTTGAAGTTCCCGTGGGGTCTCTTATCTTTGCCTTTGCTTCATCCCAATTTTGTGTTTCTTACAATTTTAATTAATGGTCATATAAGAGAACTAATGCTTTTTTTCATATTCTTTTTTCTGGTTTGTCTGGATCAGATGTGTTATTCTTGAGGATGGTAAGGTCATTGCTTCAGGACGAAACCGAACAAATGAGACACGCGATGTAATCATTCAAACTTTCAGAAGTAACTAAGCTTGAAAATTTCTATCTGTTCTAGCTATAAACTAGTTTCTTCAATTATATTAGATAATCTTTCTTTCATTATGTCTCTCTAGCTTAATTTTGTTGAGTTATAGAGAAACATATGATTGTTACCGTTACAATTTTGTTTGGAGACAGGCCACAAGACATGCAGAGATGGAAGCAATTGATCAACTAGTCGGACAATGGCAGAAAAACGGACTCTCACCTTCACAAGTCGCTGAGAAATTCTCGAAATGCATTCTTTATGTAACATGCGAACCTTGCATAATGTGTGCATCGGCTTTATCGTTTTTCGGTATGAATTCCTTAAGCTGAATTAGTTATCTATTGTTTTGTTTTGTTTCTGATGAGAAATTATATGCCCTGCTCTTAAATCGAAGGTATAAAGGAAGTGTATTATGGATGTTCAAATGATAAATTTGGGGGATGTGGTTCCATCTTATCTCTTCACGTAGGCAGTTCTCAGCCGTCAGATATTCGGTAGGTTCTACAGTCACACCACAGTCCTATAAAAAATGCCTTACCAATTATATTCTGTTGGTTACAGGGAAGAAGTTCACAGAGGCAAAGGGTACAAGTGCAGAGGAGGAATCATGGCAGAAGAAGCTGTCTCTCTTTTCAAATGTTTCTATGAGCAAGGCAATCCCAACGGTAACTACTCTCATCTTTACATGCAGTTCTATTCCTTGATGAAACATCTCCAGAAGTTTTTTATGTTTCTTGTGTTTATTTTGTTATAGCCCCAAAGCCACACCGCCCGGTAATTCAAAGAGAGAGGACTTGAGGTTCATAGGACTCTGCATTGAAAGCTTGCTCTACAGAACAAAACTCATTGACTGTTTACTTCTTTTTTTGGTTTGATCGTTTGTAAGTTATCAATGAATTCTCCTTATGTTTTCACTTCTTTAGGTACATGAAACAATCAAAGCTAAAAAATTTAATAAAAACAGTTAATGAAAAGTTAACATAATGTGACGTGATTGTAAATTTTTGTTTTCCAGATTTTTTTTTTCTTTTTGGTGAAAAATTTCCAGATTATTATTAGTATATATAGATTTAGCTACTTTTGTATCTAATTTTGTAAAAAATGATGCTATATCCTCAGAAAAAGCTATGCAACTCATGAAAGTACTTATGTCACATGCAGTTATATTAAAGAAGATTTTTGTGATTAAATACATAGATCCAAAGTATTAGGAAAATCTAATTACTAAAAAAAAATCAAATAATAATAAATAAAAAACATAAACATTATAATTATTTAAAAAAACATTTATAACTAAATATTATAAAACTTATAGATGATATCTTTTTATCAAAACATGTCACTTTAGTATATCAATCCTTATATCTTTTCTTACAATATATATACACATACATAGAAGATAATCAAATATCATAAGCAAACAATACCAAAATCTTAAGAAAAGAGAAAAACATGTCCGACAAAAAAAAATCGAAATTCCCAGAACGTCCAGGAAAAACAATATGCAGTTATTATCAAATAACAGGAAACTGTCATTTGAAAAAAAAATGCAAATTCCATCATCCTAAGGGTATGAAGCCAGTAGAGCCTAATTTAGCTTACAATGACAAAGGCTTACCGTTAAGACCTAATCAAGCTACTTGCCCTAATTACAGTCGCTTCGGTCTTTGCAAATCTGGTCTAGCTTGTAAATTCGACCATTCTAATGAAGCATCATCCTCTGGTCACAAATGAAGAAAATGAATTTGATATTCCCTATCTTTCATTTATTTTAAATAATAATATTATAGAATGTTAAATAATAATAATAAAAAAAATTATAGTATTTATCCGTATATGTAAACATCTATTTCACCTTATGTTATATAATGTATAAAAGAATTTTATCAATGTAAGGATCAATTTGATCACTTGGTATAAAAATTGGTCATTTTATGTATACTACAAAAAACAAAAAAAAACCCATTGCTTGCACAATATGATAGCTCAGATTTCGCAACTGCTATTATAGATGGTTTCCAATTTTTTTAAATTATATCACAACGTTTTAGAAACGCTAAGACGTATAATAGCAAAACGGAAAGGTAAAACCACTTTGTAGTGCCAATGAAATTTTACAAAATATTATGTAACAAGATTGGGTTTGTCTTTTTGATTTTAATCTAACCAAACAAGATCTAATTAAGTTAATAGGCTTCAATGAGTCCATAATGAATGCCTTAACAATAAAACCAAAACATGATCTTACCTTGTTTTAGGAGCTTTGGATGTTCTTGTATACTTACAAGATTAAAAAAGGATCACAACAACAAGCACTCCATGCCAAACTAGTTCTACAAATGCAATTTTTGAAAATGATGATACTAAATGCTAATCTTTACTTTAGGTAAGTGAATAATTCTAAGATATATAAACGTATCTAAAATTTGACAATCTCTCATGCCATGATCTTGAGGTAGACATTTACTCTTTCTTCGTTGTGTCATATGAAAGAAAGAACATAAAACATGTTCGTGAGCACATAACTAATCTCCAAAGGCGACTTGTAAACATGATCATATCCATTTTCCTTCATGTTACACCCTAATACATTTGCTTTGTAACTGATAATCGCAAACATGTTTCTTTTTGTTACGTACGATCGCATCTTTTGATTGTAAAATTTCATACAAATATTTTTATTTATTTTTCATAAACTGAAAGATAATTTTAATCTATTGTTCGTAATTTGAAAAGTTATGTTCCATGGTTGTGTCTTTCCACAAAGTTGTATCTATTCATTTGGAGTTGTGTTTTTTTTTTATAATCATATTTTGCTTGTATTTTTCATCATCTCAACTTTTCGTTTCCATATTATTTTTAACTGCAAACAAATATTAATAAGAGCGTAAATTATCCCCATAGAGGATTTTTACAAGACAAATTGGAAAAAAATAATGAATTACACAATGATTAACTTCCAATAGTTTCGAATATTTAAAATTTCATGTCTTTTGAACTACCAAACCTTTGTTTCATGAGATGATTTTTTGTTTTGTTTTATGATTAACCCAAATACTTTGATTTTAATAGCCAACGATATTCTATACTCTCTAAGTTATTTCTTGACATACATAATTTTAAGTTTAAATAAGTTCTTGAAATTCTTGATCTAACTGAAGATTTTTGGAATGACTATACTAATGTAAAATTTTAACTTTATTCACTCATAATTAGACATATTATACTGGTAATTTTTTGATTTAACAATTTTGTATGGTTATGATGATGTTATAGTTTCTACTATAACTAGAAGTTGTAATGATATCAAATTTATCAAAAAACTGCAATAGTTTATCTGTTTATCAAATAAATCAAATGTTACAATGGTTTAACTAAACGTTTATAATGATTCTCTTAAATGTAGGCATGTCAATTATAAGTCTGTTTGGACTAAGTAACACAAACCATATACTAAACATGCAATGATTAATCAAAGAAAGTAATAGTTGTCGCGTATATTTATCAAATAATAAACTCAAATTACAATGGTTCAATTACACGTGATAATCTCTTTATTTAATAGTGTATTTTAATAAAAAGAAATTTTAAAAAAATTATGAAGAGATAACATAATGTGACGAGCCTCTAATAAATTAATAAATATTTTTCAGATTGCTATTATTATATAGATATTTAACTTTTGTAATAATAATAACTTGGGTATCTAATTGTAAAATATGATGTTTAATTATATCCTCTCAGAAAAAGCAATGTAACTCATGGAAGTACTTATGTCACATGCAATTATATTAAAGAAGATTTCTATGATTAAATACATAGATTTAAAGTTATAGGAAAATCTAATTACTAAAGAAATAATCAAGTTATAATAAATGAAAAACTATATATATGACATAATATTATAATTGTTTTTAAATTACAATTATGACTAAATATTATAAATGTTAAAGATGATATCTTTTTTTCCAAAACATGTCATTTTAGTAATCAATCCTATATCTTCTCCTCCACTATAAATACACACACATAGAAGACAACCAAGTATGCAATCAAACAATACCAAAGTGTAAGAGAAGAGAGAAAAACATGTCTGACAAAAATTTACCACAACGTCCAGATGAACCATTGTGCAGCAATTATCAAATAACAGGAAACTGTAATATGAAACAAAGCTGTCAATTCCATCACCCAAAGAATATAAAGCCGATAGAGCCTAAGTTAGTTCTCACTCACAATGGCTTACCGTTGAGACCTAATAAAGCCATTTGCCCACATTACAGTCGCTTCGGTCTTTGCAAATCCGGTCCAAGATGTAAATACGACCATTCTACCAGACCATCATCCTCAGGTCCCAGATGATGGAAAAGATGAAACTGATCTTTCATATTTTCATTTTTATTCTAAATAATATTATAACATATGCAAAATATTCACCTTTGTAATAATATATGAATTTATCTTCCTTTTATTCTAAATAAAATTATAATATATGCAAAATCATGTATATTTATTCACCCTTTGTAATAATATATGAAATAATGTTATTATTATTATAAGGATCTAGTTGATAACCATGGTATCAAAAATGTTCATTTCATGTAACAAGATTTGGATTTTTTTCTTTTCGATTTAAGCCAACCAAACAAGGCCTAATCATAAACCCGAAAGAGGGTCTTACCTTATTTTAGTTCTTGTATAAGTTATACGAGATTAAAACTAGGATCACAACAACAGACACTCAGATGCCAACCTAGTTCTACAATTGCAATTTTTATGAAAATGATGTGACTAAATGCTAATCTTTACTTTATCTGAGTGGATACTTTTAAGAAAAATGAACCTACAAAACTTCTCATATCATGATCTTAGGGGTAGACACTTTAGACTCTTCCTTGGCTGTGTCACCTGGTAGAAAGAATACAGAACCTGTTAGTGAACGCACAGCTGACCTCCAAAGACGACTTCTAATCATGATCGTTTTCGTTTCCCATTCCTGTTACACTCTAATACATAATCGATTCTAAACCTCGTTTTGTCTTTGTAATTGATAATCGTAGACATGGTTATCAAACCCACAAAGCTAGCCTAATGAACGCACAACTGACCTCCAAAGACGACTTGATCATATCCGTTTCCTCTTCCTGTTACGCTCTAATACATATCGATTCTAAACCTCGTTTTGCTTTGTAATTACTAATCGCAGACATGGTTCTTTATCAAACCCACAAAGCTAGCCTAGTGAACGCACAACTGACCTCCAAAGAGGACTTCTAATAATGACCATATCCGTTTCCCCTTCCTGTTACGCTCTAATACATATCGATTCTAAACCTCGTTTTGTCTAATTAATACGTGTAGACATGGTTCTTTATCAAACCTTACTTTGCTAATTGCATTTCCAATCAAAAGCACAGATCTTTGCTTACACAATCTCTGACACCAAACAGATACAATTGGTTATAGAAAGTAAAAAAGAGAGTATTGAATGGGAATTACCAGATTGACTGGTTGTAGTGGTGACCTCGCCATAGATAGCCTTAAGCGTGGAAAGAGGAACAACCGCGGAGTTACCAGCAGAAGCAGCTTCAGCAAAGAGTTGTTGTTTCCACTCCCACATAGTGACTTTCATTGCCTTATTAGACTTGAAGAGCGAATCCTTCTGCTCTGCTAAGGCCTCAACATACTTCTGCTGCTTATCAGATCTCAATCCCAAAACCACAAACGATACTCCAAGACAAGTGTTGATTACAGCATTGCTGTTCATTGCTTCCGAGAGCAACATTGCAATCTTGTTCGCCATTTCCAAAACTCTAACTCACTAAGATCAACAACAGTTTCAGTATCGAGTCTACTACATAACTATACGCCGGAGATTAGATTCGCAAACAACAACGATGACAAAAAGCTCACATGATTCGGCTTAGAAGTTTTAATGGTGATACAATTACAAAAGTATGTGAGATCCATCAGACCGATCAATAAGGTAAAACGAAATCGATAATTCCAGAAAATAGAATCGAAAAGAAAGAGAAAGAGAAAGAGAGAGGCTTACCTGAAATGAAGGTACGTTGATGGAGACGGCGGCGAGGAGATATTGATACGGCGGCGGCGAGAGAGAGAACTCGATTCCGATTTAAGTTGTGTTTAAGAGGATATGAGTGTAGTTCTGATGTAATTATGGGGGTAGTTTAGGTATTTCAAATCCTTAAAAGACTTTTGCCAAGTAAGTAAAGTACCCCAACACAACAATGGTCATCGAAGATATATTTGTTTTAAAGTGTTAAAGACGATCATCATCATCAACATCACGACATATTTAAATTGTCGTCTAAAGGCTAAAGGCCAAAACTTTACAGGTGATTCGAACAGAGAATTTTCGAATACTCTCTCTCCTTTCGACGTTCTTCTTGTTAGCCAAAGGTAAAGTAAAATGCTTCTTCTTCTTCTTCCTCTGTCACGAGTTTCACTTTCTTTGGTACTTTCCTTAAATATCAAAAACCCTTTTTTTTAATATAGATCGAGGGTTCGAGTTTCATATCGATTTCGGTTATGTAAACGAAATCTCGGAACCGATTTCGAGTTTTTCAAGTTCGAAATTAGTTTCTTAGGGTAAAATTCGTTGACTTGTGAAAAATTTCTAGGTCTACAGAACAAAGGTTGTTTTTGTTGGTGTTTTTTTGAAGATTTTTAATCTGTTGATCATCTAATCTTGTAGAGAGACTTGTTTACTTCTTCTTTCTGTAGTATTGAATTGACTTGTGGGAATTTTGTTGATTTTTCCACAGTTGTGTTGTTTGTTTCTGTGTATATATGCTCAAAACCTTATCCTAATAGCTAAATGATTCGTATTTGGTTTCTACTGATAAGACTATTCTTTAAGGTCCTATGAAAGTTTTCATCTTTTCTCTTCTGTGATTACTAGTTACTACCATGAGCAAGATCTTGTTTTGCAACAACATTTACTGATTTTTTTTTTGTGTTTGTAATGTTTCTGTTCCTGCATATAGTATGATTAGCAAAATGTATTACTGAAGCATATATTCTTTTGGGGACTGCTTGTTGACAGATTCTGTTACAGTGTAGTAAGGTCGTGTGAGAGAAGAGTGTAATGAGCTGTTTTGGTTGGTGTGGGAGTGAGGATTTTCGTAACTCTGTTGACGCTGGACCTAGGCCAGCGCACAACCCAGCAGGTAGCTCACTTCTTATTTCAACTGTATTACTTGTCAGTGTTGCTCTTACTGTCTATCTTTTGGCTTCTAAGTTAATTGGATTTTAATTGTTCTAAAGGTTACAATGGAGGCAACTACAAAAGAGCTGATCCACCTATGAACCAGCCAGTAACTCCCATGCAGCCTATTTCTGTACCTGCCATTCCTGGGGATGAGCTGAGAGATATAACCGATAACTATGGTTCAAAGGCCTTGATTGGTGAGGGTTCATATGGAAGAGTGTTTTATGGTGTTCTCAAAAGCGGTGGCGCAGCTGCCATCAAGAAACTTGACTCTAGTAAGCAGCCAGATCAAGAATTTCTTTCCCAGGTAGGTGTTATAAAATAAACCGTTGCATTTTTTTAGTGGGGTTCATATCGTGAAATATCGCCAAAATGAATTGCCTCGGCTTAACCTAACCACTATGTATCCTATGTGAAAATGGTCCAGCATAAAACCACTCCTTTGAGAATGTTCTTCTATCTCTGTTTGATTACTGACGTAGAATTTTTGAACAGATATCAATGGTTTCGAGATTGCGACACGACAATGTTACTGCGCTTATGGGTTATTGTGTTGATGGCCCTCTCCGTGTTCTTGCTTATGAATTTGCTCCTAACGGATCTCTTCATGATACTCTCCATGGTGAGTAATTAAACTTAAACCATTGCTTGGATATATATCAGTCACTCAATACTTGAACATTGGAAAGTTACAGGAGGAAGAAACTAATGAAACGTGGTGATCTTTGGTGTAGGCCGAAAAGGTGTCAAAGGAGCACTGAGAGGTCCTGTTATGACGTGGCAACAGAGAGTTAAAATCGCTGTTGGTGCAGCCAGAGGACTTGAGTACCTCCATGAGAAGGTGAGCCCTCAGGTTATCCACCGAGACATCAAATCCAGCAACGTACTTCTTTTTGATGATGATGTTGCCAAAATTGGTGATTTTGATCTGTCTGATCAAGCCCCTGACATGGCTGCTCGCCTTCACTCAACTCGTGTGCTAGGAACCTTCGGCTATCACGCTCCAGAGTAATACCCTTTAAAGATTTTCTTTATCTTGAACAGTTACTGTTAGAATGTTTCATTCAGACAAGTCTTCATTCAAAAATGTTTGTTTCTCATGCTCTAATGTTATGAAATACTTATTCATTCACATGGATTTCGGTTTTCATACCTCTTTTTTTCTTACCTGTACGTGCTCTTGTATCTCTTCTCATTGACGAATCTAAAGCTTAAACATTTTTGCTATGTATTTCAGATATGCAATGACAGGAACGTTGAGCTCCAAGAGCGATGTGTACAGTTTTGGTGTTGTTCTGCTGGAGCTCCTTACGGGTCGTAAACCAGTCGATCATACCTTACCGCGTGGGCAACAAAGTCTAGTGACATGGGTAATGTTTAGTGCAAACTTCTCTGCTTCTAATTCTTGTTTGTGGCATCGATAAGAGAGGCTTTTAAGAAATATTTTTCGTTAAACTCAATACTCATTTAGTCTGTTAAAAATGACAAAAATGGGGTCCAAACCTCCAAGAAACTTGGAAAAAAAAGCTCTCCTCACGCCTATAGAATTGAAACTAGGATGTCAGAAAAACTAAAGACGCTGGAAAAAGAAAGAATTTTGTTTGAATAGATCAAGGCGATTCTAAAATGTTCCCTATTGTTGCTCAATAATACAGATGTTCTGTGTTGTCTCAGGCAACCCCAAAACTAAGTGAAGATAAAGTGAAGCAATGCATTGATGCAAGACTACTGGGAGAGTACCCTCCCAAAGCTGTTGCCAAGGTATTAATATAAAAATTGCATTCCTCTCATTGTTTCATTAGAGCATAAAAGTTTCAACTAAGAACACTAGTTTATCTTCTGAGTGCTGACATTAAAGTAGCTAAAACCACAGTTCTGATGTGACCTTTTCTAGCAAACGCCAAATAAACCAAGTGATAATTGCTGTCCGCATTGATCTACATGACGATTGAAACATTTCGTGAGTCTGATTTTTATTTGCCATATGGTGCGATATAATGATCAGCTAGCTGCAGTGGCTGCACTCTGTGTGCAATATGAGGCAAATTTTAGACCAAACATGAGCATTGTGGTGAAGGCACTTCAACCTCTTTTAAACCCTCCTCGTTCTGCTCCTCAGACTCCACATAGGAACCCCTATTGATCAAATATACAATCCCCATCTCATCTTATTCATGATCATTAATCAAAGTGTATTATACATTTGTTCTGTATTTGTGTAAATTTCTGGGACCTTATCTCATCAACTCTTCAGTCAAGTCCCACATGTGAAGAGCTATGTATGTCTCTCTGTCATTATAGTTTATGTTTTCTGTGATGTAGTTTGTGTGGGGAGAACCAAATTTTGTTTGTTTATCGTAAATTTATGATTTTAAAAATAATAAATTCTAAATACTGATACTACATTATTTAGATGATGTTTTGCCACAAGTCTAGATGATTGGAATTTGCAATACACATCAAAACAAACCATAAGCTTGTTATGTCTCTCAAACCATAAGCTTGGAAAGAGCGTCCTTAAGGACCTGAGGGTCAAAGAAACTGGACTCGCCGGTTGGTCTGTAGAAGTAGACGCTGGGGGTGTGGTACTTAGCCATGATGAGGTCGACGTTAGAGTTCCAAAGACTAGTGATTGGGGTCTCGGCGGCAGGCTGGACCATGGTGGAATCTTGGATGTTAATCTTCATAGTTGGATTGTTACAAGATCAAGCACAGAAAGAGTTTATGTTTTGACTCTGAGCCGAGAAATTGTGTAAATATATAATAAGTGGGTGTGGTATTTTGTAAACTTCGGCGCTTCTTCATCACTCGGTCGTTATATATTTTTCTTTCTATATTATTGATCAGCCGCCCAAACAATACAATATGTTTGTCTATCCATCATATTTTAAAGGAAAGTTTACTCAAATAGCTTGGAAGTCTTTAAAAAGTATTAAAGATTAGAGAGGTTCTTTTCGAATTTCTTTTAATACCTTTTTTTAACTCCTTGATTGCTTTGTTAGGAGAAACAGTTTTATTTTGGTGACTGACTTTGTATGTTAGAGTTATGATTGTGAGTTAGATAGAAACAAAACAGAGATAGCCATAATTGGAGATAAGAATCACCTGCAATGAAGGTGCTTTATTGTTGGGGCTGGTGAAATGCGGCGCGCCTTGAGAACTCATCAAGAGCTCTCTCTCATCCGTTTCGATACTTTTGTTGTTTGGGAGGTTTTGACTATGGTTCATTGAAGGAGTATTTTAAGTTCATGAATCATGACCCATGTTAGACTTGTTCTAAGTAAGTACCAACAAAGGCGACATGGTCATCTAATTATTTTTAAAATTGGTTGACAAATCATTTGACATTTTCAAAATTCTCATCTAAGAGGGTAACACAAACATCAAAAACTCAACGTTCATCATAGAATTTTACCTTTTTTTTTCTTTCTCTCTTTCGAAGTTTTTCTTCAGTTCTGATATGAACATTACATGTATGTGAATTTTTGTTAATTACCATAATTCTGGTTGTGTGTATATTGCTCAAGTTTCTTGATTCAAACCATTTTGTCCATTACAAAATGAACAAATTGACCCGATATTTTTCTTTTGGAAACAGTTTGCTAGCTTTTGTTTTGGTAAAGACTAAAGAGATATATAAGATCATTGATCTTACGGTCTTACCACTTTACTCTCTTTTCTTATACAAAATATATAAGTTAATGGGATTAAATTGTTTTATAAAAGGTTACAAGGGACGCCACCATCAAAGAATAGATTCATTCATGAACCAGCTAGTTACTCACACGCAGCCTATTGTTGCACTAGCCATTCCAGTGGATGAGTTGAATGATTTAACCGATAACTTTAGTTCAGAGGCATCAATCGGTGAAGGTTCAAACGGGAGAGTGTATTATGGTGTTCTTAAAAGCAGTAAAGCAGCTGTCATTAAGAAACTTGACCATAGTCACCAGCCAGATCATGTATTTCTTTCCCAGGTAGATACTATAAAACTAAAGTACATTATTTCAGTTTTTATGGGTCTCTTCATCACCGAAAAGAATTTTCCTAGCTGAACATTGACCATATGTGTCAGTTGTTAAATGATCTAGCATCAAACAATTCCTTTGGAAATGTTCTGCCAAATTTTTCTTGTTAATGATATAGAAAATTCTAACAGGTATCAAAGGTTTCAAGATTTCAACACGACAATGTTGTTGCACTAATGGGTTATTGCGTTGATGGCCCTCTCCGTGTTCTTGCTTTTGAATATGCTCCTAATGGATCTCTTCATGATATTCTTCATGGTGAGTGGTTTAATGTAATCCATATACATTTCTTGGAAATGGATCAGTCACTCAATAGTTATACATCTGAACACTAATATACAAGAGAACATAAACTATGCAATGCATGTGGTGTCTCTTTCCGTACAGGTCGAAAAGGTGTCAAAGGAGCACCAAGAGTTCCTGTTTTGACGTGGCAACAAAGAGTCAAAATCGCTGTTGGTGCAGCCAAAGGACTCGAGTACTTGCATAAAAAGGTCAACCCTCAGGTCATCTACCGAGACATCAAATCCAGCAACATACTTGTGTTCGACGATGATGTTGCCAAGGTTGCTGAATTGGATATGTCTGATAAATTCATTGACATGGCTGCTCACTTCCACTCAACCGGTTGTGTGATAGTAGGAAGCTTTGGTCACAGGGCACCAGAGTAGATATTTTTATTTTATCAATCCTGATCATAGTGGTCTTTTGTCTATACGTCTTCTTTAAAAATTTTGGGTTATTTATTTCAGATACACACTGACAGGGACATTGAGCACAAAGAGTGACGTGTACTGTTTTGGCATTGTTCTGCTGGAGCTCCTTACTGGTCGAAAAGATATTGATTTCACCTTACCGCCTGGACAGATGAGTCTAGAGAGATGGGTAGTGTTTACTGCATCTTTTCTTTCTTCGTTTGATTCTTACTTGCTTTTAAAACGATAACCAAAAAAAAAACATCCAAAACCTCAAAGAAAGCATTTATTTATAGCCTATAATTTTGAAAGTTAGGTTCTTCCAACAACCAAAGAAGCCGGAAAAAAATACTCCATCTATTTCACAAAAAGTATCGTTCTAGAGAAGTTTTTTGTTTCACTAAAAGTGTTTTTCTATAATTCCAATGTATTTTTAACACTAAACTTCCTAATTTTCCCATAAACCCCAAAGCTTATTTCAATGAATTTAAATCATTAATTAAATATTAAATAAGGGCAAATATGTATAATTCAAACTTTTCTTAATTTGTGTGAAATGTGTCACTCGTAAAACAGAGGGAGTTTATTAATTAGTAGGAAAATGAAATATGTTGATTAATCATCAAGATGTTGTGTGTTTTCTTAGGCAATCCCTGAACTAAGCAAAAACAAAGTGGAGCAATGCGTTGATCCAAGGCTACTCGGAGAGTACCCTCCCGAAGCTGTTGCCAAGGTACTTAATCGATATCTAATTATTAGATTGTGGGCTTCCAACCTAAAACCAATTGGCAATGAGTGGAGATGCCCATATATCTTATATACTAGTCAGGATCCTACTCAATTTTCAATGTGGAATATTTATCCCTAATACACCCCCTCGAGATGATGGCTCTTTTAGCCATAAATCTCGATATGTTCGGGCATGAATCAGTGGGCCAACTATTGGGCCAGACCGATTGTGGATTGGGTTGAATATGTGCGAACCGGGCTCTGATACCATATTAGATTGTGGGCTTCCAACCTAAAACCAATTGGCAATGAATGGAGAAGCCCATATATCTTATATACTAGTCATGATCCTACTCAACTTCCAATGTGGGATATTTATCCCTAATACTAATAACACTGATTTTTCCTCTTATTGTTTCATTGCAGCATTAGAGATTTAACTTAGTTTATCTGCTGACATTAGAATTAAAGTAGCCGCGATTACAACTTATAACTTATAACATTTCATATCCATTCCAACTTAAAACATTTTCATGAGTCTGATTTTGTTTGCTATATGGATATGGTGGGATATAATGGTCTAGCTAGCCGCGATGGCTGCAGGCTGTCTGCGTATTGATCCAGATTTTAGACCGGACATGAGCATAGTGGTGAAGTCACTAGAACCTCTTTTAAAACCTCCTCGTTGAGCTCATCAGACTCCACATAGGCAACTCTATTGATCAAATATAATATACAATCCTCATCTCATTTGATTCATGATGATTAATCAAAGTGTATTATTTTTTTTTGTAGTATTTGTATATCTTTGTGGACCTTGTCTCTCATTACCTCTTCATTGAAGTCTCCCTTTATAAAGACCTGCCTATATATCTCTAAATTATCATATTTTATGTTTCCTGTGATGTAGTATTTTGTGTACAAAGAGAACCCAATACTAAATTCACTAATACTACATTTTGATTGAGATGGTGTTTTGCTACATTTCTATATATTATAGTACTTGGTTCTACTTCTATATTTGTTTATATCATCCACCTTTTGAGGTTACCTCATATTTGTGTTTAATAATTTGGTAGATAGCAAAAATTAATAATTAGTAGTATTTTCTTAAAGTAAATGATAGGTTTTTGAGTTTATGTTAGCAAATGACAAAAAATGAATTGTTAAAAAACTTGGAATAAAAATTAATGCATTATTGATGGTGAGGATGTAATTTTTTTTTTTTTTTTTCTAATTTTCATGAAACCAAATTAAAGTCCTGTTGATACCTTTTCTTGCAAAACGCCAAAGATAATTGCTGTCTGCATTCAATCTATACGACAGTTGAAACAAGTGATTATGAATCATATTGAACAATGTCTTGTGATTTTAAAATCGCAGTTTAGGCCCGACTCATTAATTTTAGTGTACTATGAAGAAAACAAAGTCAGATAATAGTGGCGACCGACAACTTTACGATGAGGTGTGTCTTCCATTTCAATACTTGTTTCCTTCCCGTTGGAAAGATCAACTCTCTATTTATTGATGCTACTTATGTTATGTAAACATTTAAAACATGTACAAGATATATATTTAACAGAGCCTGAACCAATACTTCAACATTTATTATTAAGTTTTGTATTGGTTCAACATTTTAGTACGATCACTTTCAACAGTTATGATTCAGCAAACAATAAATGAAAACATGTGATAATACGAGGCCACGTTTTTTAGTTATTTCAACTTCTAAATTTTGGGACCGGTTAATCAAGTCGACGTATCAATAACTATTAAAGGAAAAACGATTTGCACCTGTTGCCAAATAAAAATATTTAAATTTTCGTATCAAAACTATATGATAAAACCTCTAAAACCTATTCCCAAACATTTAAAAAAACGGATAAACACGCAGATCTTTTTGACTTTCTAAACAGACCCGCTATCAGAAACAATATATAACATAAGCGTTACAGCCTCATGTTAAAAAGATTTGTTAGGTTTGATGGTTACGTATATGATATTGAGCTTCATGCCTGTGTTCAAGCGCTGCTCTTGCAGTTTTTTTTTTCTGTTTTTTACAGTTTTGTGTTTAATATTTTTCGTTTCTTTATTTTTTTACATATATTTATTTCCCTGTAGTTCTGTGGGGTAAGAGAATTTTTTTCTTTAATTAATTCATTATTTTTTCTGTTAATTTTCTTCCTATTGATTCCTATTATATTAGTGAACAATTCATTCTTTTTTTTTTAATTTCTTTCAAAATATTTGATTCTTATAATATTCTATCAAGATTTCCGAAATTAACTTTTACAGAAAAACAATATTCTCTCGAGATTTCAATCCACATTAAAATGAAAATACATTTAATTGAAAACTTAGATTTGGAAAATATTTTTAATCGAAAACTTATATTAGGTAAATTTCACAAAATTATAATAATTAACTAAATTATGGCTATAAAAATCTCATACCAATGTTGAATTAGTATAAGTAGCCGATTAAATAGCCAATATATTCTCATTCTTTTTCTGTTTTTAAAATATTTAAAATTTAAAGAAAAGAATAATTATCATAATAAATAGTCAATATTTATGGTAACTTTTTCATGTTAATAAATGTGCAGATTTTAAAAATATATAATTAGATTTTTAGTTAAACTTAGATTGCTAGACACACTTTCTTCTCTATATAAATATAGGCAAATATGTGTCAGTACAATCGTGTCGTGGTATTTGTATGAAATCCCAAACATACAAAATATTCAAAATACAATCCATAAACACATAAATTTACTTCACCGAATCGCCCGTGCCGTGGCACGGGCTACTACCTAGTTCTTCAGTAATATTAACTCTCTCAATCCAAAGTTAGCAAAGTTAAAAAAGATGTATAGTACTAAATTAAAGACTTAAACGACAACAATAGCATGTTAATAAGGAACGATCTAACTGCTTCTCTAAAAATGGCATTAGCAAATTAACTCCAAAAGTACGTTTGTGCTATGGCTATCTATCGAAGGACTGGAGTGTCCGTGTTTCTCATGTGTATAGGGAAGCTAACCGTCTTGCCGATGGGTTAGCGAACTATGCGTTTTCTTTACCTTTAGATTTTTTTTGTTTTGATGTGCGACGATATTTCACGAGGATTTTGTTGGTCAACCTTCACCAAGAAACGTTAATGTATAATTTTTTAAAGTTTTAATAATACTAAGGGAGGTCGCTAACTCCCGTCAGTTTACCAAAAGAAAAAAATTAAGTCCAAAAGTAACATAAGCCGATCAACATTGATGTGGCGCGACAAGGACGTTTGAAATACTTTTGGTTGTTTCATGACCCATATTAGACGAGACTTGTTCCAAGTAAGTACCAACAAAGCCATCTGGTTATTTAAAAAAGTGGTTGACATATTAAACATTTATTAAAACTTCTCATCTACTCAACCTTTTCATAGACTTTATAGATTTATATGCTCACTGAATTTGTTTGCTATAGCTTAATGTGGATTCCTAGTGTACAACTGTTTGGATTTTCAATAACATTATTCCATTAAACTTAAAAATTCAGACGTTTCTCAATAATTATGAAATCAAAAGCTGACCATAAGCTTCTTAATTATGTCTCTCATATCTCGTTCAAAAACTTCTTAAACAGTTTCATGTGTTCAGATTGGAGAGAAATGGCCAAGGATAAGCTGCCATCATTTGTAGGACTTGGTAGCACAAAAGACAAACCCTCGTATGCAATTGCACCAGGTCCAACATATATGGGACGACCCCAACCAAAGTCTGCATCATACATGGGTAATCTTGCCCAGCTTGTGATTCCCAAGTTTGGGCATTTGTAGGTCTGTGCACCGCGGACCAATACTGACAGATCAGGCTGCATCTCAAGGTAGTCAAGAGCAGATCTTAGATAGTTATCGTCCATGCGAGCTATAGCATCATGAATCATCCCTGCAGCATACCATGTTGGCTTTGATAGAAGATCCCCTGCAACGGTCAATGGTGCCGCAGCGAATACCACGTTGCCAAAGTAACCAAGGGGTAGCTGCGGCCGAAGCCTTGACCTTCCATCAATTGGAACATACAGCTTGGTCTCTTGGTCGTCTGGAAGTCCGCGGGCTTTGCCCACTGATCTCCACACATGGGCAGCCAAGACCTCGTATGAGCTGTAGCTTACAGTGTTCCCATCCTGTTTGGATTTAGCCTTGAGAGCAACAAGCAGGTCGCGGGATAATTTGAAAATAGAGACCGTGGTATCATCAGCTGGGCCTCCAGCTGGTTTGTTATTCATACTAGGGGAAGGCTGATATTCAACATGATGAAAAGCAGCCTGAGGAGAGTTCGGTCAATGAAGGGTGGGATGGTAAGGTCAAGACCACGGGCCATATCAGACCATGTATTGATAAAATGGAGACCAGAGAAACCATCATTCAGGTGGTGTTGCATGCCAACCCCAAGAGAAACTCCCCCACATCTAAAAAAGGTCACCTACTCTACACATCAAGGAACCAGGGTCAAGCTAGCTAAACTAAATTTAAGAAAGACACAAGTAGAAACTTAGGGAAAGACTTTTTCTTAACCTGCAAGACGAGTAGCGGGAAAGTGTGGATGCCGGCGGAGTAATCAACATGGGGAATAAGCTGGCCGAGAGTGGGTGTAGGAGCAAAGTCCGCAAAATCGTCGATGACAGAGGGAGTATCGGCGACGACGAAGAGAACACCCGCGCCGTTGCAATCAATCTCGATACGACCATCATTGTCCTTCTTCAAGCGACCAGCCACGGGGTAAAAGGGGACGAGGACCTTGGAAAGAGCGTCCTTGAGGACCTGAGGGTTAAAGAAATTAGAGTCGCCTGTTGGTCTGTAGAAGTAGACACTTGGGGTGTGGAACCTTGGGATGATGAGGTCAACGTTGGAGTTCCAAAGACTAGTGATTGGGGTCTCGCCCGCAGGTCGGACTATGGTGGAATCTCGGATGTTAATTTCCATAGTAACCAGAGGTGACGCTAAAACAAGTTTTATTATGTTTTGAATTTGAACTGAGAAATTGTGTGAGAAAGAGGGAGGATTGGGAAATATATTTATTACAGAAGTGGTGCGAACTACTTAAAAATATGAGAGATACGTGGCAGTCTTTCAGTGGTTGTTGGTTTGTGGACAAGAATGAATAAGGCGGCAGACAGTACATTGCATAATCAGATTTTAAAACCCGGCAGCAAAATTACTCTATCTGTTTTATAAAATACTGTCTAGTAGTATAGATTTACCAACCAACATGAAGTGTATCCAATTGGCTCCTCCAAACCCAATGATTCGATCCAAATACTCACATCACAGTCACACCATTGTGTTTTCTTCTTTATTTGCTAGATTGATAAATTAATGAAAGTAAGAACACAAAAATATTTAGGAAAATTAATTTTAAATTGTCATAAAAATAAGATTACAATTTACATTCTCCTATATAGAGCACGGGAGAGAATCTCGTTTGAGCATGCTAATGCAATGCTGCTCCCAAGTAATTCAAAACTTGTAAGGCTTGCATTACATCAGTGGCTCGCATTCGCTTGACTCTAGTTCCTGGCATTACTGGAACCTTCCACAGTATCATGAATCTAAGAAAGCCGGATCATGTTCCCTCTTTGGGGTTTGGTTCTGTTTATCTAGCTAAAAGTTCCATGATATGAGTAGAGATGGCAGTAATCTTGAATTTGTGACAGTAATATGAATAAAGATATCATCAATACACTATGTAAAGAAGTTTGAATTGAGATAATGATATGCAAAATCTAAAAGCAAAGTGCCTAACCATGCCATTTCACAAAACATTTAGGTAAAAGTTTAAGACATTGTATATATAATGAAATTATTTTAGTTAAAAATAAAATTTATAAAAAAACCTTAAAACTTATTAACTAGGCGTGTTAAATTTACAATCCGTGAAAACATCTTGAACTTTTACACCAAACTAACAGACCACAAAGGGACTGGATGCTAGGTCCGGTTTGTTTTCAACGGATTGTAATTTAACACTTGTAAAACAAGTATTAAAGAAAACATTTTGGTCAAATTAAAAAATTAAAATTATTTACTTGAAAATTTATTTAGTAAAATCCTTGATATTTAGTTTTAAATCATAAAAATCAAAATGAAAAAACAGAAGATCTTTTTTGTATAATTTTTAAATCAAAATCATTACTCTTAATTAAAAAAAACGTATGAAGGTGTATAGTATACCTGCAAGGGCTCTGATGTCTTGACTCTTGAGCATTCTGAGGTGACTTCTGAAATTTGAAACCATAAAGGAGAGAGAGCAGCTATACACAGAAAAAACAAAAATCAGAGATGTTATCTTTTATTTCATAGAACCTGATAATACCTTGATTCACTATATAATCCTCCTCTTATGGATTGCTTCTCTTGTCCAACGATTAAACATTGACATATGAGGATATGATTGTCCTTCACTTCATGTTCTCTCTTCCCAATCAGCTAGAGGAATGCGCCAAAGAAGAGTTGTCATTTCATGTGTTGGTGAAAGATTTGACAACCAAATCGCCAAATTAGTATCCTGAATCCAAACTCTTGGTCCTCGACTGGCCTTTGCGCGAACCGAGATGAACCTGTTTCTACTTTAAAGATAATCCCAATTGTGAAGGTTCGGTTTTCGGATTGCAGCAGCTCGGTAGTGAAGAAGATAGATGAAGAAGTTAACATTTTGAAGGACAAGGAGAGGAGTTGATAGAGTTGATAGGAAGAGAACTCTTTTTTTTTTTTTTTTTTTTGGAACACGGAAGAGAAATCTAGACCTTCCATCAGTTGCAATGTACAGCTTGGTCTCTTGGTCGTCTGGAAGTCCGCGCGCTTTTCCCACTGATCTCCACACATGGGCAGCCAAGACCTCGTATGAGCTGTAGCTTACAGTATTACCATTCTGGTTGGATTTAGCCTTAAGAGAAACAAGCATGTCACGTGATAATGTAAAAATAGAGACCGTGGTATCATCAGGACCTCCTGGTTTGGAGGACGGGATCCTCATACTAGGGGAAGGCTGATATTCAACATGATGAAAAGTAGGCTGAGGCGGGTCTCTAGCGCGGAGGAGGGTTCGATCGATGAAGGGTGGAATGGTAAGGTCAAGACCACGGGCCATATCAGACCATGTATTAATAAAATGGAGAGCAGATAAACCATCAGCCACATGGTGTTGCACGCCAACCCCAAGAGAAACTCCCCCACATTTAAAGAAGGTCACCTACAGTAACATCAAGACACAAGGTCAAGCTAAGCTAAATTAAAGAAAGACAATGCTAGAAACCAAAAACATAAGACACCCGTTTTTGCCCAACTAGTTTGTATACTCAGGCCGATCTGGCATATTTAAATTCCCTATCCAGACAAATGTTTATTATTATTTTAATATAAAAATTAAAAATAATTTCATATACAAATTTCACTATAAACAGTTACCAAATACATATATACCGTTTGTAGGAAGCAGTAATACTATTATTATATTCTTGAAATACTTTTTAGTTGTTTAACCGTTTTTTTTTAAAAAAATCTCCTTAAGAATTATCGTATAAATTTTGACCCCACCGTTTATATTTCTGGAAAAAAATATACATGTAACTTGTTTTTATACTTTTCCAAAAAAAAAAAAATATATATATATATATATCAGAGTCAAAGTTCGAACTCTATCTGACTTGATACGATAGTTTTCAGAAAAATAACTCGATTTCCCCTAATAAATCTATTAACAACATATATTTAATTTGTTGACAAACTTACAAAATACTTGGTTAACTTAAAATCCCACAAACATATATATAGAAAAGTCCAATAAAAAATTAAGCATACCAAAAAGTCTTGTAATATTAAATTATTAACGTTTTAAGTAAAAGAATAAAAATTCTTTGTATAAAATAATTGGAGACTTTTATTTAAATTGATGCCCTAAGACAAAAGTAGAAACTAGGGAAAGACTTTTATTAACCTGCAAGACGATAAGCGGTAAAGTGTGGACACCGGCGGAGTAATCAACGTCGGGAATAAGCTGGCGGAGAGTGAGGCTAGGAGCAAAGTCCGCAAAATCATCGATGGCAGAGGAAGTATCGGCGACGACGAAGAGAACACCCGCGCCGTTGCAATCAATCTCGATACGACTGTGAGCGTCTTTCTTCAAGCGACCAGCCACCGGGTAAAAAGGGACAAGGGCCTTGGAAAGAGCGTCCTTGAGGACGTGAGGGTCGAAGAAATTGGAGGCGCCGGTGGGTCTGTAGAAGTAGACACTTGGGGTGTGGTACTTAGCGATGATGAGGTCAGCGTTGGAGTTCCAAAGACTAGTCATTGGGGTCTCGGCAGCAGGCCGAACCATGGTGGAACCTCGGATGTTAATTTTCATAGCTACACGATTTAACGCTAAAACAAGTTTTATGTGTTAGAAGGAGGGAGGAGGGGAAATATAAGCTTCAAATGAGCAACTAGTTTATCATAATGATTAGAACCAAAGTTCTGATGCTATATTTTCTTGCAAACAAAACAAGCGATTATTGCTGGCCGCATTCATCTACACGAGGGTTCAATTATGAGTCTGATTTCATCTGCCATATGGTGCGCGATATTATGATCAACAAGCTACGGTGGCTGCAACTCTGTGTGCAACATGAGGCTAATCTTAAACCATACATGAGCATTGTGGTGAAAAGGCACTTCAACGTCTTGTAAACCCTATTGATCATAAATTTACGATATAATCTCCATCCCAACTTATTCATGTCCATTCATCAAAGTGTACTATACATTTTGTTCTGTATTTGTGTAGATCTCAGGGACCTTATCTCATTAATTTCTGGGACCATATAGGTTAAATGTCTCTATGTCATTATGTTTTATGTTTTCTGTGACGTAGTTTGTGTGGGTGGAAGCTAAGAACCAAATTTTGTTTGCTTATCATAAATCTATTATTTCGAAACTCAATTCTAAAGTCTAATAGATACCACGTTTTTATTTAGATGATAGGAACTTGCAATGGACGTCAAAACAAAACAGAAACTCAAGTGCGCGATCGACAAGCTCATTAGTATTAGTGAACTGTGCAAGAAAACAAAACCAGTTAATAGCCATACTTGGAGGAGGCCACCGACACAACTTTACGATGCGATGCGCGACTAGAGAAACCAAGAACTGTCTCTCGTCTCGTCCGTTTCAATAAGAGCTGTAATCTTCAACTCTCTATTAATTGATACTATATACATATATACTTATTTAACTTTGATATTTTACACATGAATGAATCTCTCAGAGCCATAATATATATTTTATGAAAATTTATAAGTATTAACTTTTAATATTTTGTATTGGTAGAGAAATTAATACCATGGGCCCTGTTCCTTTTACAGTCGTGCGACGCTTGCCACGACTAAACTAAAACGACTGAGTTTAATTTTTTTTTTTTTTAAGTTCAGCTGTGTTGTACGGAGAAGAAGATAAGAAAAATACAGATCTGAAATTATTTGTCAATGGCTGTTTGATTTGTAAGACAGATTTGTTAAACAAAAAAATACTTGCGACAGTCGCAGTCTCAGATCAAAGCTTTGGTGTGTATCGCTGTTTTTCACCGGCGATTTCAGATTTCAATGATTTTGATCGCTGCGACAGAAAATCAAAGAAACGAAGAAGAAATCAAAGAGATCCGAAAGTAATCAAAGAGATCCGGTGATGAATAGTCGCAGTCGCTGCGACTAACTGCCGAACAGGGCCCATCTCTTTCAACATTTATGATTCAGAAAACAATAATATTGTGATAAATGTCTTTTGGATTTGAACAAAATAATGTATGAGGCCAAGTTTTAGGTCTCTCAATTGCTGAATTTAGGGGACCAATTAACTGATGTAGTCTTAACTGACCATATACGGTTCTCTCATTCCAAACTTAGCAAAATTAGCTTTACTTTGTCAGTTAACAAAATTAAAATATATAAAGACTTTACGATAACAATATTGTTAGCATGTTTTAATACTGTTCTATCTGCTTCTCTGAAAATGGCATTAGAAAATTAAGTCCAAAAGTAGTAACACAAACCGATCAACCCTTTTGGACGTGTATGGGAGATTTTGACTATGACTCATTGAAGGCTTATGTTACAAGTGACACATATTAGTAAGTAACAAAAAAGGCAACAAAGTCCAAATGTTACGGACCATAAGCTTGTTGTACCCTCTAAAACACAAGATACTGAATTCCGACAAGAAGCAAAAGTGACCTCTGTTATTATTTTTGACACATCAACAGAAGTAAGACCACATGGACACGATTAGATTTTCTCATTCGTTTTGCCGAATGCAAGGGTCTTCGGAGGCAAGCTGCCGCATCCAGGCATGGTCATCAGGGGTTGGAGATAGACTACTGTCAATCAGAAGAAGTTTCAAATCCTATGCAAACCTTGTTGGAGGCCACAATTGCTGTTCCGGATGAGATCTTAGCGGATTTGGTTCTACATTGGAAAGATTTTCTAGTGGGGCGGTTTCCCTCTAAGTTTTCATGTTACTAACATTCACGTCTTAATTGTCAACAAGATTTGGAATCTCGTAGATTAAAGTATATACGGATTAATGTTTTCAATGTGAATGAGACTCCGGTAAAGTTTCACATCAATGTAATGTATGTGATCTTCTAATTGTTGTTTTTAAATAGACACCAATCTCGGAGGATGCTCTGCGGGATGTCAAGACTATGCACATATGTGGGTTATCATTAAAAATGTTCCCCCACTCTATGTTTTACTTGGAAGGGGATCCGTTATATTGCTAGATCTGTTGGGGAACCCAAGATGATATCTTAAATTAACTTCGATGATTTCTATCATGAAATCTAGTTCTCAAATATATAAACTAGATGTGATTTAATTCAACCTTGAACAGTTTCTTGTAAAATAAGAAACATGCACTAACCTTGATACATTGCTTGGTCAGGATGATAGATTCAAGTCTTCATTGATTTCTTCTTCTCTTACTCTTTTTTGCTTTTATGTGATATTCGATGACGAAGATCGCTAATCTTTTTAGTTGATGTTTTTGTTCAGTAGTGTTTCTCTCGTTGTCACTTTTAATAATAGTCGTTTTTCAACCACCAAAGGAAAACTCAAGACAAGGAGGTGGAGAAAGCAAGTCCAGTGTTTACGGATTTAACCATAGTTGATAGATAAAAACAAAGTAACCACTGCCAAAGTGGAGCTTGCGTTGGAGAACAGCGATGGTAAAGAGGCATCAGAGGAGGAGGAGAAGACATAGCTGGAAAGAGAAGACTGAAGAGGGGGAGATCCTTCTGTAAACGAGGAAACTGATGAGGGAACCGATCTTGAGTGAGGATATCTGCAACTTGACAATATGTTTCGGGCATTCATGGAACACATGGTTGGTGGCTATGTAGATTGCAACTATACACACATAAAGAATTTTGAACTGAGATAATGATATGCAAAATCTAAAAGCAAAGTGCCTAACCATGCCATTTCACAAAACAGTTAGTTAAAAGCTTAAGACATTTATTTATAATGAAACATTTTAGTAAAAAATATAATTATAAAAAACCTTAAAACTTATTTTAACTAAGCGTGTTAAATTTACAATCCGTGAAAACATGTTGAACTTTTACACCAAACTAACGGACCACAAAGGGACTGGATGCTAGGCCCGGTTTGTTTTCAACGCATTATAATTTAACACTTATTAAACAAGTAATAAAGAAAAAACATTTTGGTCTAATTAAAAATTAAAATTATTTACTTTAAAATTATTTGGTAAAAACCTTGATATTTAGTTTTAATCATAAAAATCAGAAATGAAGAAACATAAGATTTTTTTTTTTTTGTATAATATTGAAATCAAAATCTAGTAATTAAAAAAAAAGTATGAAGGTGTATAGTATACCTGCAAGGGCTGCGATGTCAAACTCGAGCATCCTGAGGCGACTTCTGAAATTTGTAACCACAAAGGAGAGGGAGCAGCTACCTGTTTGTTACACAGAAAAACAAAAATCAGAGATGTCATCTTTTATTTCATAGAACCACATAATTTTAATTCTCCGAAATCAAATTAAAGATGGCGACTATTACAAACCTGATAATACCTTGATTCACTATATAATCCTCGTCTTATGGATTGCTTCTCTTGTCCAAGGATTAAACATTGACATATGAGGATATGATTGTCCTTCACTTCCTGTTCTTGCTCTCTTCCCTTCTCTCTTTCTCTCTTCTTATAGAAAGCTTCACAAGGACACGTTTCATGAGGAGAAATGTAAGAACTTACCCACTGAGGTTTGTGATCCAAGCAATTTGATGGTTGCAAATGAAACCACCTGCCAACCAAGAATTTTAACCATGAGATGAACACAAGAGAACAATGTTTAAACGAAAACAACAATATAAACTGACTTGGTTGTCTTTGGCTGTCAAATAATGGCCAGTGCGTTCTAAGTGAGGTCTTGCTTACGTTGATATAGCCATATAGCGTTTAGGGTTTAGGGAAGAGACCTTGCTTACGTTGATATAGTAGTTAAAGTGAGTGCTGCACATTTTCAAGTTGAGCCTTGACATTATCCGGACTAGCTACTGTCTAACATTGCCTGCAGATTTTGATGTAAGTTTTCACAGCACCAATTGGGATCTTCATCGACTGTGAGTGAGAAATTTACGTTGACCAAGTTAGTTACAGTAAATTTTAATTTGTCTAAAGCAGAGCTATAAACAAATGAGGAGGAGAAAGGGATAATCACTTACTGTTTTGCTTAAAAGCGTGGTAGACAATCATCAACGTGTCCAAACCTAGCATCTGCTGCTTTTTGAGCCTCTCCAGGCCGCATAAAGCAGAGAAAGAATTGGTGTTTATAACAGAAGAGGTCCATGGAAGAGGCATCAGCAAATGCATAGAGTGAGGCATTGAGACTGATACTGTTTGCTTCATGAGAGAGGATCTGCTACATTTACCTTTTGGACTCCATATGAGTCAAAGAGTAGAACGATTAAGCTAGCACGAAAGCTGGTACCCATACACCTTCTTCCCAGGCTCCACAAGTACCTTCAAGAAATAATCCAAACTCAGATTACAAAAAAGAAAAAACATACGGTTAGTTAATTTAAAACTGTTAGCAAACACGTGAATTGCTACTTATTCACCTCCTTTCCAGGCTCCACACATACCTTATAGACACATTCTAAACTCTGTTTACAAAAAACTTATGTTTAGTTAATTGAAATGGAAGCTTGAAACTTACAAGTTCTTGGCATTGGAAGCAGTGACGATTTTGTTGGACTTTGAGCTCCAACATATTACAAAAACTACTTGTCCATGCTACAGCTGTTCAAACAAAGATCTGATACAATTAGACAAAAAAAACCTTTAAAAAAAAATCAGTACATTTAGGATATGATACACATACCTTTTGGACTCCATATACCTTTCACCTCCTTCCAGACTCCACACGAACCTTCAAGAAACATTCCAAACTCAGTTTACTAAATTATAAAAAACATATGTTTAGTTAATTTAAAACAAAGCTTGAAACTTACAAGTTCCTGTCACGGGAAGCAGTGACGATTTTGTTGGACTTTGAACTCCGATCTTGGCCAATGGCCATGCTGCAGCGATTAAAACAATGAACAGTGTAAGGGAAAAAATAAGTTAGGATCTGAAACAATTAGACAATAAAACTAAATAATTCAATGTATTAAGGATCGGCTACATATACCTTTTGGACTCCATATGAGTCAAATAGCAGAACGATTAAGCTAGCACGAAAGCTGGTACCCATACACCTCCTTTCCAGGCTCCACAAGTTAGGATCTGATCCAATTAGACAATAAAGATAAATAATTCAATATATTTAGGACAGAAAGGATAGCACGCTTTAGCCAACACGGGAGTTGGTACCCCTTCTTTCACCTGCTTCCAGACTGATGTTAGTTCATAGGGAAGTCTCAGCAATGTTAGTCGAGAAGACCAAAGAGCACATCATCTGTAGCTAATGTTGTTTCGTCGAGAATAATCACTCACTTTGAGGAGCATTGCTTCTCTCAGGAGCATAATACCACTAGTTGTTTGTCAAGTTGCCTTCATCATGCAGATGCAGTGCTGCCAAGTAATTCAAAACTTCTAAGGCTCGCATGTATCAAGGTCAAAACTGTGTTTAATCCAAAGTGCTTAGATCAAGGTCAAAACTGTGTTTGATCTTAGTACTGGAACTCTTGTCTGTATAAAGCCAGTAAAAACTCTTCTCTTGTGACTTACCTTTGAAATCAAGGACAGCAACAATGACTCAACACAGATTCCTCAACAACCCAATCAAATAGTTAGGGAAGTGTCAGCAATGTTAGTCGAGAAGACCAAAGAGCACATCATCTCAGGAGCATACCATCAGTCACGATTAGACACAAGAGTACAACAACACGACGAGACGCTACACAGACATGGCTGCAACTCTACGATTTATCCAACCAAACCACTTCCTAGGCTTATCCACAAGTCTATAACAAAGAATGTAATTTTTACAAATAAACAAAATTTTACAATTAGGTGTTCATCATTCTCAGGCACTAAACATCATCATCTCTAATTAAACCATTCCTAATAAATTCTAAATATCAAATTCAAATCAACAAAGGCAGAGGACTTCTACGAAATACCTCGTTTGATTCCTCTTTTGAGTTTTGAGATTCGCTGTAATCTCTGGTGAAAGCGTCTCTGTGGATCGATGCTGATTTAGACTGTAGAAGAGAAGACAGAGGAGGAGATCGATCTGATCTGATCATTCAATCAATAAAACGAAACAGAAGGAAACGATGAGATGTAAATACTTACCCTTACGGATCATCATCGCGTCGGTTTGCTTTGATTTCAATAAGTCTATCTACTTGGATGGAATCATCATCATCGGAATTCAAAGAGTGACTGTATGTATATAGAAGAAGAAGAAGAAGAAGAGAGAGAGAGAGTTTTTGATTTCTCTCCGAAGGAAAAACGAAGAAGAAGAAGGAGCGTTAAGTAGAGAGAAAAAGAGATAAACAACTTAATTGAGAAGTTCAAAAGAAAAATGAAACTTTATATTAATCTAATAACGGTCATATTAAATGTAACTTTTAAATGGAAATTAAGAGGTTTTGTTTCTTTCTTTTTTCTTCATCCCAACGGTAATAAAGTATATATATCTGTCATATTACAGTTTCTAACGGTCAACTTTCAATAATTTTGTAAGAGTTAGTTTAAAAAAGAAAAATAGTTTTGGATGATGTGGAAAATTTCAGACTTATTTTGTCAATTTTAAGATAATTTCTAATAAGCAGTATTGTTCTAAAATTTCAATTTTCAATTATCGAAACATGGAATTCATATAGTATCATGTTTTTATACGTTATAAATTGTTATTACCCAACCGTTAAAAACTCAAGAGTCACGTATGATAATGATTTGAACGGAAACATATAAAACAGAGAATTTTGAATACGGATCGGGTCGGGTCGCATCCTCTAATCATAATTTAAGAATACAATCGAAACAGAGCAAAACCCTAAAAACCAGAGGTTTCGGCGATACACATGGGAACCAACAAGCTCAATCCCAATCTCCAAATCTTCGTCTATTTCTTTTCGATTCCAAAACCAACCCTAAGACCCACTTCCATAAACCTCAGCGTTTCAATCATCCTCGAAAAACGAAGACGAAAAAAGAGGAAAAGAAGATGATTGATTGCGAGAAGTACAAAGCTCGACAAGAAGATCATGAAGACACCCAATTCAAGTGGACGAAGAGGTGTTGTAAATGCACTGGCTATAATAAACTTGTTAAGCATAGCCTTCCTAATAACTCTTTCTTCATATTTCCTTCTTGGATTCCTCATGTAATAATTGATGCTCTGCTCAATATACTATATGACAGAAAAAGAAGACTAGTAATTGGGTTCTCCGGCAGCAGGCCGAACCATCGTGGAATCTTGGATGTTAATTTTCATAGTTACAAAGATCAAACGCAAAAAAAAAAAAATGTTTTACGTTTTGAATTTGTTATGTGATATTGTGTGAGAAGGAGAGAGGAGAGGAAATATAAGCTTCAAATGAGCAACTAAGTGAACTTTATATATAAGTGGTGCATTACGAAACGAACAACATCTCGTGATTTTAAAATTGTAGTCTTAGTCGATCGATGATGACGCTCGTTATTATTAGTGTACTGTGCAAGGAAACAAAATCGGTTAATATTTACTGTCCAGTGTCCACCGTTGGGGGAGTGACCGACAACTTTACCATGATGCGATGAAACAAGAGTTGTCTCGTCCGTTTCAAGAGCTGAATTCTTCAACATTTATTGTTAAAATTTATTGATACAACATTTTAATACGATATCTCTTTCAACAGTTATGATTCAGCGTACTATGAAAACAGTATTGTGATAATGTCTTTCGGATTTGAACAAAACATGAGGCCAAGTTTTAGTTATCCCAACTTCTAAAGATGGGGGCCAATTAATCGAGTCCATGTATTATTCCTCATGTTCTTCCTCGTTCAGTAATATTTAACTGATCATACACGCTTCTCTCAATCCAAAGTTAGCTAAGTTAACTTTAATGTGTGTGTTAACTAACAATAAAAAGATGTATAACACTAAATTAAAGACTTGCGAGAACAAATATTGTTAGCATGTTTAATAACGAAGGTTCTAAGAGCACCTCCAATGAATGTATCTTAAACTATTTCTTAGTAATTAAAAGCCAAAGAAATAATCAATAATGGTAATTAACTTAAAAATTGTATCAAAGTTAAGAAGTTTAGACAATGTTTCTTACTTCTATGTGTTGTGCTCTTATTGGTTTGAGTGAAAGAAAAAAAAATGTGGTAATGCTTTTTGACCTAATTAAGAGTTTTAATTTTGGAGTGGTAATTTTAATTATCTTCAAAAAGTTCTAATTTTTAAAAAAGTACACAATTTGTTACTAAGAAATTTTAATAATATACACCCATTAGAGGTGCTTTAACTGCTTCTCTGCAAATTGACATTGGGAAATTAAGTGCAAAACCGAAAAGTAACATAAGCCGATCAACATTGACATGCTTTCATGTGATTCATGTACTTGTGTCTCCACAAAACTAGAAGCCTCTTAATGATACAAATCGATTCGTTTTTTTTTTGACGTAACATTACAGGAAACGCGGTATCCTTCCTTGTATTAGTTGATCCACTGTTAGTATAGAGATACAATTTCATATCTTATAATTGTTAATTTTTTAAATTTGAGAATGATTCTGATTTGTATGTTTTTACGAAAAAGTATATATTATCAGGCCAACATTTTATAGAACATATAAAAAAAAAATTGACGGAGAGTTTCCAGTCGCTACCGTACCAAGTGTCGATGTTAGCTGCATGCTATGGCTCTACTACGCTTTGATTAAGAAAAACGCTTTTCTCCTTATTACCATTAACTCCTTCGGCTGCATCGTCCAGACTATCTACATCGCCATGTTTCTCGCTTACGCCTCCAGGGACTGAAGGGTAAAACTTAACTCCCTCTCTTTCGTCCTCATCATTGATTTATTACGCTTAATTAAATACGATGACTAAGAGATGATCATTGTCATGCGTTTTCTATTATCATAGTTGAAAGATAATAACAAAGAAAAAACTACCACTATTGAGGTTGCGTTAGAGAACATCGATGAGGGGGAGGAGGAGGAGGAGAAAACATAGCTAGAAAAGGAAGCCTAGAACAGCGATCTTGAGTGAGGATATCTGCAACTTGACAATATGTTTCGTGCGTTCATGGAGCACATGGTTGGTAACTATGTAGAACCCAAACCGACATCCACATAAGTTGTGTGGACGACAATAATAATCTTTGGGGTCGTAGCAGATTGATGAATGGTGCAGATATAGCTTTCAAAGTTGCTCGTCGCTTGACTCCAGTTCCTGGCATTACCTGAACCTTCCACGGTATCATGAATCTAAGAAAGCCAGATCATGTTCCCTCGTTGGGGTTTGGTTCTGTTTGTCTAGCTAAAAGTTCCATGGGAGATAAAAGTAGAGATTACAGTAATCTTGAATTTGTGATAGTAATATGAGTAGAGATAACAGGTATACCCTATGTAAAGAATTTGAATTGAGATAAAGCAAAGTGTCTAACCATGTCTTTTTTTTTTTTTTTTGACATTGCCTATCCATGTCATTTTTACAAAACATTTATTTCAAAATTTCAGACATTTTATATATAATGAAATTTATAAAAAACTTTAAAACTTATTAACTAAGCGTGTTAAATTTACAATCCGTGAAAACATGTTGAACTTTTACACCAAACTAACGGACCACAAAGGGACTGGATGCTAGGTCTTGCTTGTTTTCAACGCATTATAATTTAACACTTATTTAACAAGTAATAAAGAAAACATTTTGGTCAAATTAAAAATTAAAATTATTTACTTGAAAATTATTTGGTAAAAACCTTGATATTTAGTTTTAAATCATAAAAATCAGAAATGAAGAAACATAAGATTTTTTTTTTGTATAATTTTTAAAGCAAAATCATTACTCTTAATTAAAAAAAAAGGTATTAAGGTGTATAGTATACCTGCAAGGGCTGTGATGTCTTTGACTCTTGAGCATCCTTATGAAATTTGTAACCACAAAGGAGAGGGAGCAGCTACCTGTTTGTTACACAGGAAAAAAAAAATCAGAAATGTTATCTTTTACCTGAGAGCCAATGCAAGTTTTTTAGCAAGTTTTTAAGAGTTAGAAGGAATAAAAATAAATAAAAAAATGTGTAATAAACTTAGGAAAAGTTTTTACCTAAGGGATTTAGAACATGATTTTTAAAAACATGTGTCAATTTTTCATTGAATGCAACAAAGAAAGAAAGAAAAAAAAAAGGTTTATGCTTTTGAAAAATATAATGCTTAAGAACTTTACCATTGGAAGATAAATTTTACTTATTCTTTAAAAGGTTTTTAACTTCAGATTTTATATTTTTTTGTAATTAAAATATACTAACAAACTTTTTAAGAAATTTAGCATTGGAGATGGTCTGATAATACCTTGATTCACTATAGGCTTCTCTTGTCCAATGATTAAACATTGACATATGAGGATATGATTGTCCTTCACTTCCTGTTCTTGCTCTCTTCCCTTCTCTCTCTTCTTATAAAGCTTCTTGAGGACACGTTTCATGAGGAGAAATGTAAGAACTTACCCACTGAGGTTTGTGATCCAAGCAATTTGATGGATGCAAATGAACCACCTGCAAACCAAGAATTTTAACCATGAGATGAACACAAGAGAACAATGTTTAAATGGAAACAACAATATAAACTGACTTGGTTGTCTTTGGCTTTCAAGTAATGGCTAGTGCGCTCTAAGTGAGGTCTTGCTTACGTTGATATAGTAGTTAAAATGAGTGCTGCACCTCTTCAAGTTGAATCTTGACATTATCCGGACTAGCTGCTGTCTAACATTGTCTGCAGATTTTGATGAAGTTTTCACAGCACCAATTGGGATCTTCATGGACTGTGAGTGAGAATTTACATTGACCAAGTTAGTTACAGTAAATTTTAATTTGTCTAAAGCAGAGCTATAATCAAACGAGGAAGAGAAAGGGATAATCACTTACTGTTTTGCTTAAAAGCGTTGTAGACAATCATCAATGTGTCCAAACCTAGCATCTGCTGCTCTTTTAGAGCCTCTCTAGGCCGGATAAAGCAGAGAAGGAATTGGTGTTTATAACAGAAGAGGTCCATGGAAGAGGCAGCATCAGATGCATAAAGTGAGGCAATGAGACTGATACTATTTGCTTCATGAGAGAGGATAACTGAGAAACTGCACCTAGTATTTATCTGCATCAGCACTTACTTAGGATACACTTAACCATGGGTATGCAGAACCCAAAATAGAGACTGCTTGTGAGATAACACCTAACTCGAATACCTAATTGATAATCATATACATATGGAAGAAGAAGATGAGTTCTAATGCACAGTAAACTAGTTGCAGAATGGAAATTGGTAGCAAGTTTAGGTGTACCTGAGAGCATCTCGTTCGAGCAGTTGAATTCAGGACTCACAATGAGCATCTTCACGGTATGTGGTAGCAAGTTTAGGTGTACCTGAGAGCATCTCGTTGTCAAGTTACCTTCATCATGTAGATGCAATGCTGCTCCCAAGTAATTCAAAATTTCTAAGGCTCGCATGTATCAGCATTTCAGGAGCAGGGGGATCCATTAAACCCAAAGTGCTTAGATCAAGGCCAAAACTGTGTTTGATCTTAGTACTGGAACTCTTGTCTGTATAAAGCCTGTAAAAACTCTTCTCTGGTGACTTTCCTTTGAAATCAAGGACACCAACAATGACTCAACACAGATTCCTCAACAACCCAATCTAGTAGTTAGGCAAGTCTCAGCAATGTTAGTCGAGAAGACAAAAGATCACACCATCTTAGGAGCATATCATCAGTCACGATTAGACACAAGTACAACAACAAGACGAGACGCTACACAGACATGGCTGCAACTCTACGATGCATCCAACCAAACCACTTCCTAGTCTATAACAAAATTTTACAATTAGGTGTTCATCATTCTCAGGCACTAAACATCATCATCTCCAATTAAACCATTCCTAATAAATTCTAAATATCAAATTCAAATCAACAAAAGCAAAAGACTTTTACGAAATACCTCGCTCGATTCCTCTCTTGAGTTTTGGATTTCGCCGTAGTCTCTGGTGGATCGATATTGATTTAGACTGTAGAAGAGAAGACAGAGGAGGAGATCGATCTGATCTGATCATTCAATCAATAAAACGAAACGGAAGGAAACGAAACGAAGAGATAAAAATACTTACCCTTACGGATCATCATCGCGTTGGTTTGCTTTGATTTTAGTAAGTCTCTCTATTTGGATGGAATCATCATCATCGGAATTCAAAGAGTGACTGTATGTATAAAAAAGAAGAAGAAGAAGAAGAAGAAGAAGAAGAAGAAGTAGAAGAAGAAGAAGAAGAAGAGAGTTTTTGATTTCTCTCTCAAGGAAGAATGAAGAAGAAGGAGCGTTAAGTAGAGAGAGAGAGATATATAAACAAATTAATTAAAAAGTTCAAAAGAAAAAGGAAACTTTATATTAATCTCACAACGGTCTGATTAAATATAAACTTCTAACGAAAATTATGAGATTTCGTTTCTTGTTATTAATTTCCTTTTTGTTTTCTTCATCCCAACGGTAATAAAATATATTACTTATCTCTTTCACATTACAGTTTCCAACGGTCAACTTTTTGTAAGAGTTAATTTTCAAGACAAATATTTTTGGATTATTTTCAGAATTATTTATCAACTTCTATATAATTTCTTATTAGTACATTTCTAAAATTTCAAAATATTGAAACATGCAATATGTATAATATAATGTTTTTACACATTATAAATTATTATTACCCAACCGTTAAGATAAGTAACGTTTGATAAATGATTGGAATGAAAACATATATAAAACAGAGAATTTGGAATACGAATTGGGTCGGGTCGGGTTTACTACCGGTCTAATCATAATTTTAGAAAACAATCGAAACAGAGCAAAACCCTAAAAACCAGAAGTTTTGGCGATACAGATGGGAACCAAGCTCAATCTCAATCTCCAAATCGTCGTCTCTTTCTTTTCCATTCCAAAACCAACCCTAAGAAAGTAAGACCCACTTCGTATGACGACGAAGAAGCGACAAGAAAATAAGAGATTGTTGCTCTTCGTCTTCCTGTTCCTAGGGTTTTGCTAGATGCTGAATCCCCTGTAAATTTTAAAGCTCTAGACATATCACATCGAAAGTTAGGCTTGTTCTGTTACTCCCGTTGATCATCCTCTAGTTTCAGACTTCAATTTGGTGATTTGATTCTAGTGAAAAGTCGGCGCCTTTAGTGATGGGTTATGATCTTAAGACTCAGCCTTCAATGTGAGGAATTCATATTTTCTGTAGAAATTGCTCGATTTCTCTGAAATGCCGTGTATTAGTTGGCGAGAATCTAGTGATAATTGGTTTAGTACTTGTTGTTGTTTGTTTGGCTGGGTTAGTGAGAAGAAGAACATGAATTAGTCGTAATCATACTTGTTGTTCGTTAAGTACACGTACTTACTCTAGTGGGTTGTGTTTACTTAGCAAAAGAATGCTCTTGTAGATTGTTGTCTCTTGTCTGATGGGTTTGAAAACCAAATTGAATCGAGTTGACCACAAAAGGCGAATTTAAAATTCGATGCTTTCGCTTTATACCGTAGCACTGACATATAATTTTACTTTGAAAATAAACAAAATCAGATTGGCTGTGTTCGTCGACACAAAATTATAACTTACTTGTGTGTCAAGTATGTGGGGAGTAATACCGACAGTGTTATACGGTGTTCTTAAAATCCCTAAAGCTGCTGCCATCAAGAAACTTGACCCTAGTGAGCAGACAGATCAAGAATTTCTTTCCCAGGTATATATTTATGTACATATATATGGATCATTTGTGTATAAGTGATTTGGTTTAACAGGTATCAATGGTTTCAAGATTTCAACACGAAAATGTTGTTGCACTAATGGGCTATTGTGTTGATGGCCCTCTCCGTGTTCTTGCGTATGAAGTTTCCCCTAATGGATCTCTTCATGATGTTCTTCACGGTGAGTGGTTAAAGTAATACCATTTCTCAGATAGGGATCAGAGACTCAGTAATACTTGAACATTTGAAAAATAAGATAAGTGGTGGTGTCTTTGCTTCATGCAGGTAGAAAAGGTGTCAAGGGAGCACTAGGAGGTCCTGTTTTGTCGTGGCAACAAAGAGTCAAAATCGCTGTGGGTGCAGCCAGAGGACTTGAGTACTTACATGAGAAAGTTAACCACCGGGGCATCACATCCAGCAACGTACTTATGTTTGATGATGATGTTGCCAAAATCGGTTATTTTAATCTGCCTGACATGGCGTATGCTGCTAGATTTCACTCAAATCATGCCATGCGATTGGGAAGTTACTTTGGCTATATTGCTCCAGAGTAATGTCCTTATTATGAAATATTGGCTATATATATGTTTTCAGTTTGCTGCACGTCCTTTTTAAACATTATGGGTTATGTATTTCAGATACGTAACGATAGGAAAATCGAGCTCAAAGAGCGATGTGTACAGCTTCGGCGTTGATCTGCTGGAGCTCCTTACAGGTCGTAAAGGTTTCGATCATACCTTACCGTCTGAACAAAGATTACTTGTGAAATGGGTAACGTTTAAATGCATCTTTTCTGCTTCAGATTCTCATTTGCTTTTTTTTTTTTTTTTAATCTAATGTTAAATTATATTCAAAATAAAAATGGTACTGTTTTGCAACCAGTGCTACAAAAGCTGATTAATAAGTTGAGAGGTAGGAAAATTAAATAATGTTAAAATAAAGAAACCAAGCTGAATATGCTAAAGAAAACTCGTAAGAATATTAAGGCCTATGTCGAGAGTGAAGCCAAGTTTGAAAGCTGGAGTCGTATCGATTGTCTCCCATTCTCCTGATCATGGAGCATTGGTCGCGAACCTGTTGATCCAGCCATTTGATTATTAAGGCAGCTGTGTGGTGAGCATTCCCATGTCTGCGATCGTTTCTCTCCCTCCAAAGAGTGTACACAGAAGCTTGAAAAATGTAGCGAGTGAGGAAGGCATCAACTCGAGTGAGCTTGGTTGTCGAGACAGAATGTAGAAGGTGAGTCCAATCTGTTGAGTAGTTGGCTTTGAGAACGCCCTTCGCAAGCGCTTCCCATACCTCCCAAGAGAAGGTACAAGTGAAAAAGAGATGGTCTCGTGTTTCCATGTGGTTATTACACAGAACACAGAAACCCGAGACTCCCCTGCTCCACTGAACCATACGCACTACCGTAGATAGCCTGTCCTGAACTGCTAGCCATACGCAGAAGGTGTACTTTGGTGTCGCGTGAGTGAACCAAACTCCCTTATGCCAAGTGACTGGATGTGAATGGGTTCTGATGTGATTCCATGTTTCTTTGGTGGAGAACGTGTGGTGGAAGTCATCGTTCTTCCCGTGCCATAAAACCACGTCCGGTTGGGCTGTGGCTCCAATACGTTTCCCGGCTAAGGCGTCTTCCATAGCGTTCAGAAGCTGGGATCTATGTCGTCGCCGGCGTCGCATATTCCAGGCCTCCGTCACCGCCGATTCCCTGCTTATTCCCATGTCAATGATACCCCGATCCCCTGCAATATCAAAAAAGTTACCTAAGTCCGACCATTTATCAAACCAGAAGGAAGTTGTTTTACCGTTTCCAATCTGGACTCTAGTAAACGTTGAAGCCACTTCTCGATATTTTAGGATTTTCCGCCAAATCCAAGAGCCCGTTGTGGCATTGTCCTTGGCTGTCCAAAAGGACCCCTTCTTAAGGAGATACCGGTCCACCCATTTGGTCCAAAGAGAGTCTCGCGGGTGATTATCTTCCAAATTAACTTGAGGCAACTAATGTCATTTGCGTCTTTTAAATTTCTGAGCCCGAGGCCACCTTCCTCTTTCGGAGTACAAACTCTCTCCCAAGAGAGCTTCGCTTTGCTTTGCTTCATTTCTGTTCCCGACCAGAGAAAGGCGGAGCACAGACGATCAACTTCTTTAATGCATGACCGGGGAAGCCGGAAAGCGCCTAACCAAAAGTTGCAAATACTCCAAAGAACCGAACTGATTAGATTAAGCCTGCCTGAGAACGAGAGGAACCTGTTAGTCCAAGTACCTATCCGCTTCTTGATATGCTCAAGTAAAGGGAAGTAATCACTAGTAGTTAAACGCTTAGTAACCAGAGGCAAGCCAATATAGCGAACTGGCAGATGACCCACATCAAAAGAAAAATGGCTTGCTAATTGCTGCCTAGCCGTGGCCGAGAAACCAGCAAGAAACAGGGTAGACTTCTCCATGCTAATTTTTAAGCCTGAGATTTTTGCAAACTGATCAAAGACACTCACTATGCCGTCAATGGACCGACGTTGACCATCCGAGAGGACCATAAGATCATCAGCAAAACTTAAATGGGTTAACTGAATGTGTTTACATTTCAGATGGTATCCCATTTGTCCCTCTGCCGCAGCCTTGTCGAGTAACTTGGAGAGGACATCCATACAGATCACGAATAAGTACGGAGACAAAGAACAGCCCTGGCGCAAGCCCCTTGTGCTATGAAAATATCCCGTTAACTCACCGTTAACTTGAACCGAAAAAGAAGCCGTTGTAACACAGAGAGTGATCCAGTGGATGAATTGAGGCGGGAACAGCATGGCGGAGAGAGCATTGAAGAGAAAGGACCATTGCACTAAGTCAAACGCTTTAGATATATCAATCTTTATAGCACACCTCTCCGAAACAGAATCCTTATGGTAGTCCTTTACCAGTTCTGTAGCTAACAACACATTTTCAATCAACAACATCCTTCACAAAGGCCGACTGATTCCCCGCAATAAACTTAGGAAGTAACTGTTTTAGCCGATTAGCAATGATTTTTGAGATCACCTTGTAGATGACATTGCAGCAGGAGATAGGCCAGTAATCTCTCATGTCTTTCACATCCAACTTCTTTGGGATGAGGGCAAGTATAGTGGAATTGACCCCCTTAGGTAAAAACCCTTTTAAGAAAAAAGCTTGAACGGCCATGATAAATTCGTTTCCCAAAATACTCCATGATGCTTTGTAAAACTCCGAAGTGAAACCATCCGGACCCGGGGATTTATCACTAGGCATAGCAAATAGAGTCCGCTTAATCTCATCAGTCGTGACCTCACAAGTGAGCATCGCCTGGTCCGTCTCCGAGCAGCGAAAAGGGAGAAGAGTCTGAAGCTCACCAATCGCAATACCTGTGTAATCCAGCGGATTTAATTGAAGAAAGGTTCTGAAAAAACTCTCAGCTTCATATTTAATCGCCTCCCCTGTTATAACCCGACCATCATCCCCCTGGATTTCTCGGATAGTGTTTCTAGCTTTCCTCGAGGCCGCAGCGCGGTGGAAAGTTTTGTTGTTCTTATCTCCAATTTTCAGCCAGTGGAGCTTCGACAGCTGCTTAAGATATCTCTCTTCAAGGCCAGCAACATGATCCCAGCGAAGGTAAGCCTCGGTTTCTTCAGCCATTGACGTAGGAGTTGGAGTTGTTAAATTTGCTTCTTGTTTCTGACAGAGAAGAAGGTAAGCCTCCTTTGACTTTGTCACCAACTTGCTTATACGATCTTTGGCCAAATTTCGGAGTTTAGGCTTCAAACCCTTTAATTTCTTAGTGAACCGGTGCATCGTGGACGTGGAGATGAAGAGAGGTTCCGTGTCCTGCCAGTAAGAGTCTACTAGAGGTAAGAAATCCTCCATCTCAGTTAAGACATTGACAAACTTGAATGGCTTTCTCCGGTGGATAGTATTCCATAAACACTATAAGACTACGGAAAGGCGTTTAGCCATACATCATTGGTCATGATTCTATCAAGCTTCTTCATAATAGGGTCAGTGTCTCTTTTATTCCACCAAGTAAATAAAGGGCCCTGAGAGGCCATATCCGTGAGCTGGCAATAGCTAACAACCTCCTGAAAATCCCGCATACCACTAGTAACCATAGGGTGATCCTCCATCCTCGAATGCTCACTCATATCCAAAGTTTCATTAAAATCCCCCATAATTATCGAAGGCTTTGTTCGGATAATTGGTGAATCCTGGTGAGTCTGCCAAAGTTCCCGACGATGACTCGCAGAATTAGAAGCGTAGACAAAAGAATAGAAAAACTCCTCCTCATAATCCTCAAGCTTAACCGAGCAAGTTATAAGTTGATCATTCTTATAGAATGGGGTGAGTCTAACATTATTCCTCCAGACCACCCAAATACGACCTCGACGATTATGCTCATAATTCGTCATGATCGACCAATCCTTTAAAAAAGTAGAACTGAAATGCTGAACATTCTTCTCCCTAACTCTCGTTTCTAAAAAACAACCAAACTGAAACTGCTTTTCCCCCAACCATCTCTCTATGACGGAATGTTTTGAAGTTTTGTTTAAACCGCGCACATTCCAGCAGAAAGCCGAAATCTAATGTTTTTTGGAGGTACCTTTCTTACTCAAACCGTGAGAGTTGCCTCTAGGTGGTTGAGTAGGACTGTTCAGTGAGAGCTTATGAGCAGTTTTGGATTCACGAGGGAGAGTTTGGCGCAGGGGCACTCCTACTCTCTCCAATCGGGTCGTCCCTTCATCAACAATGTCTTGGCTGGACTGATTTTCCTCAACTTGGTCCAACTGGGGAGTGTCATCCCCCTCTGTATTCTCGGTTACAATAGTTGTATCTTGCTCTTCCTTTTCCCCGAGAACAGAATACGAGTTTGACAAAATGGATACTCCTTCGACCAATACATCTTGTCGTTTCCCCGGACTACGGCTCGACTTTGATGGAGTAATCCAAACATGATCCATACCGGCAGCCCCATCAATTTTCTCCATTTCCGTCGCTTTCATTATCACAGTCCGTCCCTCAAAGACTTCCGCAGCATGAGCCGGGACTTTGAGGAGCTGTTCTTTCCGGTGTATCAACCTTCTCGGGTTCCTTATCCTGCGTCTTTCCAGCAAGACTTGGAGAGAGTTCGCTGTGTTTGACTGATGAGAAACAAGTCTCCCTCAAGTGACCCCATTTTTTACATCCGGTACATCTGGGAGGAAGCCATGGGTAGGAAAATTTGACCCGAGAGTCCAATTCCCCTTCCTCTTCACCCGTAAGAACGTACTCGAGAGGCAACTCCTTTGTCAAGTCTGCTTCCACCAGCATTTTTGCTTCTTCAAAGCTCACACACGCTTCCGTTTTTGGGTGCAGTCGAATTGGATTGCCCACTGCACTTGACAGGAACTCCAACCCCTTGTCGGTGAACAAAGAGGGTGGAACATTCGTTAATGTTACCCATAGAGGAATAGACTGCATAGCGGGTTGCATGGTCTCAGCAAAAGGGGACCACTTCGACACGATCATGGGAATGTCCATGATGTTCCATATTTGCCTATTTAAGATACGTTGACGCATTCCTTCATTGCGGATCCGAAACTTGACGGTAGTTTCATCAACCGCAAACACATCAATCAAAGTTGTCCGATCGCCTAGCCGCCATATCTTATTCACGATCATGTGGATTTTACCAACATGCGGTGCTTTCGTGTTGAGAAACTTTCCAACCAAAAAATCCTCCCACAAGGGCTTTGCTCCAACAAAAACCTCCTTTGGGACCACCACTTTCTCTTGTCCATCTACCTCCGATACCACAAACTTCTGTCGCGTGAAAGTATGTCGCTTTGCAACATTCACCCACGATCGAGTCTCGCCTTTCTCCGCATTTCTCTGATGTTGAGTGGATGCCGACTGACTGAGAACCTCTAAAACCTTCAAACTGTTGAGAGCGTCGCTCTCCGCAATCACCGAAACCGCCAAACCGTTTGTCTGCTTGTCATCTGAAATAGGTATCGCCACTTTGGGAGAGGAGAGATTCTCCTCCTCCGCCCGGAGACCCCGAGGCTGGCTTGGGGAAGCCGCCGCTGGCGTCATGCTTGCTAGGACGCAAGGAAAACCTAATCGCCTCTTTTGTCGCCTCCACGTCAGCACTAGAGATCCCTAATCGATTCTCATTTGCTTAGCTTGTAACCCCTAAACTAAGCAAAGACAAAGTGGAGCAGTGCGTTGATCCAACACTTCTCGGAGAGTGCCCTCCCAAAGATGTTGCCAAGGTATCGTAATCCAATAACATTGATATTTTCCTCTCATTGTTTCATTGCAGCATTAGTGTATACTTGAAAAGACTAATTAATTTATCATGCTGACTAGAATTAAAGTTATGTTCATTAGGCATGACCATGGTTATGGTTAATACAGTTATGGTTAATTAACCACCGGTTAACGATTATAATTTTCTTTAACCATAAACTTAACCATTATATATACGGTTCGGTTACAGTTTATAAACAGTCCGGTTACGGTTATAAATACGGTTAAAGTTAGAAATATGGTTATGTCTATGTTCATCATCTCTATAGTTTTGCCAAAAAAAAAAAAAAAGCGATATATAGTTTTGGTCTGCATTCATTCATCATCTCTAATCTCTATGAAAACTAAAAAACATGATCATGAGTTTGATTTTAGTTGCTAAATATATTTAATTAAGGAGGTGTGATGTTTTGATGTAGCTGGCCGCAATAGCTGCAGTATGTGTGCATCAAGTATCCGATTATAGACCAGACATGGGCAATGTGGTGAAGGCACTTGAACCTCTTTTAAAACCTCATCGTTCAGCTCATTAGACTCCCACATAGGAAACTCTATTGATCAAATTACCCAATCCTCATCTGCATCTGCTTCAAGATGATTAATCAAAGTCTATTATTTTATTTTTATTTTCTTATGTAATTTTTTATACATTTGTGGACCTTTGTCTCATTAACTCTTCATTTTAAGTCTGTCTTTTTCAAGACCTGCGTATAGAGCTATCAATTGGTCCGTCCACCGCCCATTGGACGTGTCCATACGGACAGATTTATTTATGGGCTTTTTCTGGACGGGCCAAAATGGACATGGGTCTAAAATGTGTCCACGTCCAATAAAGACCATGTCCAGATGGACATGTCCAGATGGACATGTCCATGGACATCCTATTTTTATTCTTATTATTTTTCTTCTTAAAATCTAAACTTCTAAACGACACAATATCTAACAGCTGCTCCTCCAAATATATATCTAGTGGTGATTTTCCATTACCACCACTTTTTTGAGAAATATAAGAATAAAACCCAGCAAAAAGAGTTTTGGTAAAGAGATGGCACGTTCACTAAACCCAGCAAAAAGAGAATCCAAATCTAAGCAAAATTGATAAACCCATCAAATCTAAGCAAATCTAAGCATTTCTTATTGAAACCCATTAACACACTATCACAGATTCAATGAGAAACAACGCATAAACACACAGAAAAGTTTAACACACTATCGAATCAACACTCTAATTCTGAAAAGTTTGTGGCAATCTAATCTAATCAAATCAACAATCGAATCAACACTCTAGCTCACAACACTCTAATCAAATCTAAGCATTTCTTAGTAAATCTATACAAACACATGAAAGAAGACAATACAATTAAAGCTTCATCGAACTTCATAGAGAGATAGAACCAGAGAAAAAAACCATTAAAGCTTAACCTAAGAGAGAGAGAGAGAGAGAGAGAGAGCTCGTCTCTTGTTGCAAATGGTTTCTGGTCCAATTAGAGTGGGTAGAAGAGAACTGGTTTTAATTCTATGGAGAATCGAAGAAGAAGAGACGAAGAAGAAGAGACGAAGAAGAAGATTTTTGTTTTTACCCAAAAATTTTAAACCCTAGATTTTTTAAACAACTGGGCTGTCCATTGTCTATTTGGGTTTGTCTAACATGTCCGCGGACAAATGGGTCTTTAGCCCAATTGGCCAAAGTTTTGTTTGGGCGTGTCCATGGTCCGTCCGTAATCGTTTGGACTGGACAAACCCATGGACGGCCCGCCCAATTGACACGTATATGTTTCTGAATTATCATATTTTATTTTGCCTATGATGTTTGTGTAGGATCGAAGATAACTCATTAGTCATTTACTCATTAATCCTAAATAAAGTGTAAATCTTTTTTTTCTTTTTTTTTGAATAGATAATGAGTAAGATTTGTATGATAATCTTATCGTTAAACATAACAATTTCAACAACAACTTAAAGAGATTAAATTTGTGAGACACATGAGACACGACTAATTTACAACTAACAATTTTCACAAACACCATGAAGTTTAAGAATTACCAAATTTTCGAACAATTTTCACAAACACCATTAAGTTTAAGAATTTTTCACAAACACTCTTTTCATGAAATAATATTTTTCTAATTCACCGTGCTTAAGAATTAAGAATGCGCATCTAGTTTGCATTATTTATACGTTTATCCAATTAGATTCGTATTATGAAAAAGTAACTAATAAATTTCAATTTCTTGAGATTGGGATATATATAGGTTTGGAACATAATAGACCCATCATCATCAAAATCTATAAATATTTTTAAAAAAATTAGTCCCACGTCAAGGACATAAAACCATAGCCGTTAGATTTAAGATTTACGTGTTGAGACTTCATCTCCACCGTCATTTAATAATTTCTCTTCAATTTCATTATTTTAAAAAGTAATCTCTCTTTCTTTCTTCAGAGCGATATGCAGAGAGCATTATATGCACACACACAAACACACAGTAGCAGCAAAGCAAAAGCTCTGACTCACACTTCTACGTCTCTCTCTCTCTCCCTAAATCTTCATCATTGATTCGCCATCGAAGGCTCTGCCGCATTTATATCATCTTCTTCTTCTTCTCACTCTCACTCTCATCGGAAAAGTTCTTTGAAGTTATCGGAATAGTTTTCTTCGTATCTTGATCCCTTTCGTTATGCTAAACTAGATTCGCACGTTTGTTTTCTCCCAAAGCCGAGATTCGCATTTCGGCTTCTCGTTTCGAGGTATTGCTTCTCCGGATCTGATTGCGATCTCTCAGATTTCTCGTTACTGATTTAGGATTTTTTAGGGGTTTTTGTGCTGAGTAGTTGCTTCAATGCCGATTTGGTTTCTCAGTTTTAAATCTGAAGTTTCTCTGATTGATTTGTTTTTGGAATTTTCAGATTTCTTCTTATGGAATCTCTGAATCTGTTGCGTGTTGTGGGATACTTCCCTATATTGTGACTCTCGAAGAAACTGCATCTACGGTGATTTTTTTTTCTTTTTCTTAGGCTTTTGCTATTTTTTATTGAGAAGTGGAGAGGAGGAAGATGGCTAAGATGATAAACAAGACGCTTGTACTTACCTATATCTACTTACTGATCTACATTCTTCTCTCTTCTGGAGTTATACTGTACAACAAGGTAATTGCAGATGCTACTTTACCTTTCTGTAATGTATCTGAATGTTTCTGCAGATCTTTATTTAGTTTGTGTATCTGTTGGATTTTGCATGTCATAGGCTTTATGAACTAGAAGTTGAGGTTTGGATCGAATCTTGTGTAAATAAAATGAAGCCATAGAGTACTCTTTCATAGTCTTTGTTACTGGCTATAAGCAACTCTTTTTTCATGTTTTTTAAGTTCTTGAAGCTGACATTAATTAGTATCTATCGTTACAACTAGGTGACTGCAGTGGCTACTTTAACTTTCTGTGACATACATATCTGGTATTTATGCAGATCTTTATATAGGATGTGTAGTTGTTGCATTTGTTTGCTTGCTATAGGTTGTATCTCTGAGACTAGAATTTAGAATTGAGGTTTGAATCTAATGTTGTGTGTATGAAATGAAACCATAAAACCATGGCCGAAGACCTTTTTGCCTGACAGTACTCATTCATAGTCTTTGATATCCTGATTTTATTTTCTATTTATCGTTTTTGGATTTCTTTTGCAGTGGGTTCTATCTCCAAAATACTTCAATTTTCCACTTCCTATAACATTAACAATGATCCATATGGGATTTTCTGGATTTGTGGCCTTCCTTCTTATTCGGGTTTTCAAGGTATAATAAACTCAGTGTTTACAGTTATACTTTTATTTGATATTATGATACAGACTGTTCTTTTGTTTGGACTTTAGACTTTGGAGTATGCTTCATGTTCATCTTATGAGGAGTTCTCATTTGGCATATTTGACCTTCTTTGTGACTCTTCAAAACCTTATAGTAGTTAAGTAACGAGTATCTTCTTTTTGATGTAGGTTGTCTCTCCTGTTAAAATGACTTTCGAAATGTAAGCCAGCTTAATACAGTTTTGCTTCCATTTTTTTGGCATATATGATGTTTCTATCACCTTTCTCCTTTTTAACATATTTTCCGCAACTCCAGATATGTGACCTGTGTGGTACCTATAAGTGCATTCTTTGCATCCAGCCTCTGGTAAGCCTTTGTTCCTTATACAGTGGTACATATTAGGTTTATAGATGCTCTCTATCCTAGTAATACTGTAGATTTCAAATTCTGAATTTTTTTGGTGCTTGTCAAACCTGCTGTCTAAATTGTCTCTTGAGTATTCTGTTTACTCCTTTATACAGGTTCGGAAATACTGCATATTTGCACATTTCAGTTGCCTTCATCCAGATGCTCAAAGCACTAAGTACGTGAATACACAACTTCCTTATTGGCTCATACCCTATATTAGTATATGAATCGTTGATGATGTTGTGAAGCTTTTTAACACGTGAATATGGAATGACAGTGCCGGTAGCAACATTTCTCATGGCTGTGGTCTGTGGCACGGACAAAGCAAGGTGTGACGTGTTCATGAACATGGTGCTGGTCAGTGTTGGAGTTGTTATTTCATCCTATGGCGAAATTAATTTCAACGTAATCGGCACAGTCTACCAGGTCATGGGAATCTTTGCTGAAGCATTGAGACTGGTGCTAACTCAAGTTCTTCTTCAAAAGAAGGGATTGACACTAAATCCAGTCACCAGCTTATACTATATAGCTCCATGCAGGTATGCAGTCCAGAAACCTAACACAGCTCAAAACTTTTTAATTTGAATATCAGCTTAAGATAAAAACTTTGGACTTGATGTGACCACTCGTTCTTGTTTGTCGTATGTTGTAATAAGTTGCATGTTTGTCAACATCATGTATATTATCTCATGCTAGATTCAAGAAATCTATTCTACTGCGCATTAAACTTACAATATTTTCCTTGATTTTCTGCAGCTTTGTTTTCTTGTCCTTGCCTTGGTATGTACTGGAGAAACCAAATATAGATGTCACGCAGATCCAATTCAACTTCTGGATCTTTTTCTCAAACGCTCTCTGCGCACTTGCCTTAAACTTCTCCATATTCTTAGTAATCGGAAGAACAGGCGCTGTAACCATCAGGGTTGCTGGGGTTCTGAAAGATTGGATTCTCATAGCCCTCTCCACTGTCATATTTCCTGAGTCCACAATCACTGGGCTGAACATTACTGGATATGCAATAGGTTTGTTTCTTTCCATCCCAATATTTATTTGAATAAAGCTCTAAATGTAGTGCTTTGGTTAACTATATCTCCTTCTTGTCATATGTGTTTGGCACAGCGCTCTGTGGTGTTGTAATGTACAATTACATAAAAATCAAGGATGTAAAAGCAATTCCACCAAGCACGGACAGCCTCCCTGATCGAATCACAAAGGTACAGTCCATACATTGTTAATTGAATTTTACATATTCCATTCACTAGCTATGAAAAGTAGAAAGGGATGCTCAATCCAGGTCCAGTTCGGGTTGTCTGTTTACGAATAATAGTCACCAAAGTAAAATCTAATCCTATGTGGTTCAGTTTCAATGGTTTCGGACCGAGTTAGGTTTTCAATGAAAATTTATCAAGTCCGTTTTAGAGAAATTAAATATTAGCTATGCCTGTTTCCGGTTTTTGGATATACAAGTTTTAACCATATTAGGGTTTGGTTCTGTTTCTTTGGATCAATTTTGATTTTGGATTCAGACTCGACATTCCATTTTAAGTTAGTAAAAACCCGCCATTAGAATTAAGAGATAGCTAGAGCGTCACCTACATGTATGTATTCATATGGATTTGGTCCAAATAATTGTGCAGGACTGGAAGGAGAAGAATTCGTCAGATGGGGGGAGCCCCAGAGGATTGGAGCTTAACGACGAAGAAGCCCCTCTGATCACATCGCGGTTGTCGCATATTGGGCGGACGCAGCTTGGAACCCACACCGCTGTCTAAAAATGACCCTATATTGTTTCACTCATCAGGTGAAAGACATTATCTCCTTTGGAACCCAAACATTTTTACGAATAGAATTTACCTCGGATTACTTAACAATGTTTAGTCTTAAAAAAGGAAACGCAAATGGCAAAATTATTTGTAGGGTCTCTCAAGAGTTATAAATGTGTTCAGTAGATGCATTAGCTCCAGACCAGTCTTGGTCGGTCTTTATTATCCAAACAGTGCTTAGTGAGTGTGGCCCTGGATCTGATCTCTTTACTTTTTATATATTAGCTGGAATACTATAAATTTTCTTAAACTAGTATAACAAATTGGTGGAAGATGAAAATGTTTAAAAGAAAATGTAGAGAACAAACAAGAGTTACAAGAATGATGGACATTATGGAGTTCATAGAGTGTTGGTTGGAGAATAAGAATGGATCTTATAGAAATTTACTGAACTTGCTATATATTATACAACATGGTCATAAGTAAAAAAGAATGATGATATATTATACAAAACTCTAATTAAAACTCAGATTCAAATGACAAGAACAACCCTCTTTCATGAAAGGGCACAAACGCAACAGAAAGTGTAATATGCACCAAATCTTCCTTCTCGGCCCTATTCTCTGAAGTACAAGAGCTTTCTCGATTGCGCTGGAGGAGCTAGTCCAGGGATGTCTCTGATGTCTTTGTTGTTTGGGTTCACGATCTGCGTTTTTATTTAAGCAGAGTTATAAAACTTGCTTACGGAATCATAACTTCGTTTGGGCCGTAATGACAAAAATGGGAGAGTCCAATGGTGATTACCTTCACAATGATTATGGCTATAACACCACATACAATCAGAAACAGGAACGCCATTATGCATTTATCGGTAGCTACCTGAGACAGGAAAGAATTGGGGTTAAATGGGAACACTGATATTAATTAGCCCCAATTGATCTTTTGAGGTGTATGAGAATAGAATTCCAAGTCCTATGAGAGTGTATACAAACCTGTCTTCCTATCTCTTTCACCAGCTGCGAAGCTTTCTTGATAGAGAACTGAATTGTATCTAGGTCGTTCACAACACGGCCCATTTGATCTGTCTGAAATTTTTTAGGTCAGCTTATTTGGGATTGTACGCACATAATGATATCAGGAAGGGGTGGTGAATGCTTTACCTGTCCCTTTAAAGTGGATGCAGTTTGAGTGCCAACTTCGAGTGTCTGATGCACAACCTGGAAAGAAGCACCGGATGTTACCAGAGTATCAAAGCCTGAGTGGTATACACTTCTTACTGTAACTTACCTGTTTAGAGCGTTCAATAGCCTGGTCGGTCTCGTCCATCCTTTTCATTCCAGCATCAACAAGCTCTTGGTTTGACATTGCTATATAAACGATAAAATCAGAGTCATAACCTACTGTTCCACAGGTGGTTCTTCAAGGACACTTATTTTTGGAACACACTTCAATCTAGATATCATGTAGGCCAAAAAATAACAGGAATCAAATCTCATACTACCAGTTACAGTCATATATTATTTACCCTCAACTAGAAATTTACTGAAACACATCAAGTGATGCCAGACCATAAGCCCATAGTGCACGATTAACTATCCTACATACTATAATACATGTAGCTACAAGCAGTTTCAGCTTCCAAATGTCAATATTTGATATTTTACTGGTTGTAGAAGAAAAGAAACTGAATAGATGATCTATTTACACGGACTCACATGAAGCCATTTGGACGTTTTCTTCAGCTGTAGGTTCACCACTGACTCCAGCTCCCGTATCAAAAAGTTCAATTTTCTTGTTTCCAAGTGTGTTCAAGTACCTGTACCCACACAACAAATGACAAGTATATTAGCACATACTGATTGGTATATGAGAAAATCATATATAGGTACAGACAGTGCAGCTCCTTGAAAGAGGACATACTTACGTTTTTCTTAGTGCAACATAAGAGTTGAGTTCCTTAATCTGTCACATATCAATAGAAATATCATCAAGCAGATTTTGAAAGTACATAAAAACCAGATGCTAGCGAGAAATTTAGGTAGTAGAGAGATCTAGAGATTCACACAAAAACCCTCAGAATATACCAATGACTCAAAAGAAAGTACTAATGAAGCGGGAAAGTTGAACCCGTAAAAGGAGCTACGTTTATATTCCAATAATCACTTCATAAATATCACACTAACTAACACGAATCTCGAAAGGATCAAGGCCTCCACAGATTTTATCAACACACATATTATATGTAACAAGAAGTAAACTCACCATAGATTGTTTCTCATCATTCAATTGCTTATTCACTTCAGGAGAATTCCGAGCCTCACCATCTTTAAGTTCACGATCAAACTCCTTAACCAACCTAACATAAAACACAATTACATTAGATAACTATGGAATAAACCTTGATCACAAAGAATACTCCTTTCTACTCATGATAACGCATCTCATTCATCTCAAAATATCCTCCTAGGCGAAACATAATCACCAAAGTGAGCATCCAAGACTTAAAAAAGAAATACCTTTTACACTCTCGCATCTTGTCAGCAAGTTCTTCAAGTTGCTTGCTTTGTCTATTAGAATCCTTAATCTTATCCAACCTTTGAAACCCATTCCTGCAAAAAGAGATGTTGAAGTCTCTCGTTTAGAGAAAAATCTTCACCAAAAACACTTACTAATATTAATATATCCTACTCTTGTTTCCTCATCTGTGAAACTCAATTACAATGTAGCTCCCTAAAAACTAGTAAACTAAATTGAAGAGATTAGTAGTATGGAGGAAGGAGAAAGGAGGAATACGCGAGTGCTCGGAAATGGTCACGGATTTCTCCGTGAATCTGCTCTAAATGAGGGCTCATCGGAAGGTCAGACGCCATATCTGCCGGAAAATTTCAGATTCCGGCGATTCCAAAATTATCAAAAAAAAACGAAACTTTTCCTCTCTCTCAACTCGACGAACCCTAAGGAACAAAACCCAGAAACCCTTCCCGTATAAAATCAAAGCTTTACCACATCCAAAACAAAAAAAAAGAACCCTAATTTGAAGAAACGAAAGGTAAAACTAAAATAGGAAAAAGATCGGAGAACAATTACGCGGCAGAGCTCTCGTCTCACCGGAAAAAAGAAAGAAAAACGAAAAAGAGAATTTTTTGAGTCAGTGTTATAAGATTTTTTTGCTTTATTTGAAAAAACAAAATTATTATTATTATTATTCAATAGTATTAAATTGAAATAAATAAATAAATAAATAAATAAATAAAACAGGATTTGACAGCGAAGCTCCACCATCACCATGTCTCTCTTTAATAGAGCCGTTTGATTGAAAAATAATGTTGTCCACTTTGTTTTACTTACACAATCTGTCACATATGAAGATGAGAGGGTTTATCTTACACAATCTCTTAACAAATATAGAATGTAATCGTCGTTAATATAATCGTCGTTACTTACACAATCTGTCACATGAACATAATATCTCATCATAGTTGAATCTTTTGGTACATTCAAACATAAAAACTATATATTTTGTAATTATGTTATATCAGGTTGTTTTTGTAAGTTGTAAAACGCATATCTATTTATATGGACCACAAAGGTTGTCTTTTGTGTTTCATGGAATCATGATTACCAATCAAATGAAACAATCCATATACTATAGTAGTAGTAGTAGTAGTAACAATTATAAATCACATATTCTCAGTTAATTGTTTTAAAATCACTAGTTATGTGAAATGTAACGATGATGATTAGAGCTTATTTATAAAAGTTCAAATGATCACAAAAAAAATAATAATATATACAATCACAAAACAATATTTAAAATATAATGTTTTGTTAAAGAAAGGCTCAAAAACAAAATCTTGTATTATATATCCATAAATTCAAGATAACTAAATCAAATTCATTAAAAAAAATTTGGTCTTAAACATATTTTGTTTTTTTTTGTGGGTTCAAAAATATATATATTTTATATGATAAGTTGGATGATTTGTCAAAACCAGATTAGTATAAAGGTTTTGTTGTTATTCATCTTGTGCGGCCAAAGCCTTTTTATACTTACAAATGAGTAAACCTACATACTCTAATGTAATTAGCAAACTATACATAATTCTATACTAATTACATAATATAACATCCCTCTTAATATGATTATTCTTCTATGTGGAGGAAATATAAACTAAAGTATAGTTCTTTTTTTTCGTGTATAATGAGTTATCAAATAATCCAATATATTTTTTTGGACCACGAAACAAAGGTCCTAAATCATCGAATTTGAGATTCCAAGAAAATAAACATTTTCAAGAATGTATAATAATATAAGAGTCTTTTGAGCTTTGGCTGCATACAAAAATAATCTAATTGATATTTACATATAAATCCAGTGATCTTGAACATAGCACCCCATTCAAATTTTAGAATAGGCAGCATGATATTTGCTAGGTTAAAAGCTCTTGTACTTGTGATGATGATCCCACTTCATTCAGTAATCTTTCGTACAACTGCATGCATATATCAATCGAATGCTTCAAGTTACTTTTTTGGGTCAAGATTGAATAAATATAGACACAAATACTAACTAATGTTACAAGACTACATATAGTACCTGTTTATATAGAGATGAATCACCATATGATTTTCTAAGTTCAACCAAATTCAGAGACGAGCTTATCTCGAAAACCTCAGCCGTTACTGATAGACCGCATTGCCCTTTTCGAGTGTTTTCTTCTTTGATTGCTTTTATCTGAAAGCAACATTATTAGTTCCCCAAGCACTTAACTTATACTTACAATTCCTCAAGTAATAGAAAAGAGCAAGAAGAGATCAAAAGAGTCAAAAGAGATCTCACCCTTGCTTGTTTCTTCTGTAAACAAAAACCCATCTCCCTAAAGATCGTTTCGATCTTCTCCAACAAATCTATGGCTAAGCTATTTGATGTGAATCTTGTCTGTCTTTCTGATGCTTTCTGATTAGTAAACAAAGCAACAAACGTTTAGTCAAAGCAAAGGACAATCTTGAAACAAAGTAAACAAGGACAAGAATGTATATATATGGTTTACCTCTTTCTCAAAGAAACCTGAAAGATCGAGAAATGGAGACATTCCGATCAACTGAAACGCGTTGATGATGGTTGGAGAATCAAGGCTATTCTCTTCTTCAGATCCCTTCATCATCACAAGAAAAATAACAAGAATTGAGTAAAGACAATGCACTACTTGTTCCAAATTCATAGGAATCAACATGATGAGATGAAACAGATTCTTACATCTTCTTGGATTGATGAGTATGCATCATCGTCATCATCATAGTTTGGAGGAGTAGTGTAGTCTTGTTTGAACCACTCATTGGCCTTGATACTCGCAAGTGTCACCCTCGTGACTGGATTTGGATCAAGCATTCTCTTGATCATGGATTTAGCACCCGGTGTTATCCATCTTGGTATTGGGGGATCTCCTTTGAATATCTGAAAGAAGAGTGTGTTTCTTTCAAACATAAACTAAACAATAGAAAGAAAATAAGCAAATAAAGAAAAATAAACAGTACCTTTCGGCAAAGAGCTGCAAGGTTTGTATCATCAAAAGGGAGACAACCAGTAAGAATAACATACAAGATTACTCCACACGACCATATATCTGATGCTGCACCATCATACCCTTTGTTAGCTAGAACCTCAGGCGCGACGTAGTTAGGACTACCACAAGTAGTATGTAGCAACCCATCTTCCTAACATGCCAAAACCGAAAAAAAAAAAAGTTCGAACATGCTTTGTTGATGTATTTAGGTTTAGGGTATTATTTGGTAAGTACCCTAAAATGTTGAGGTAGAGCACTAAGGCCAAAATCAGTGATCTTAATGTGTCCCTTTGCATCAAGAAGAACATTATCTAGCTGCAAAACGGGAAACTTAGTATTAGAACATTTTGGCCAATACAATATACAAAGTTTCATGGCTAACTTGCAAACATATATAGACCTTGAGATCCCTATGGAAAACTCCCTTGTTATGACAATAGCTGATTCCATCAATCAACTGCTGAAACACTTTTCTTCCTTTTATTTCCGGAAGCCTTCCTTTGGAAATCTAAGACAACATATCATAGCATATTATTTAAGACTAGAAATTTGATTTGGTATATAGTAACTAACAAAACTGTCACCGGAGCTAGCTAGCTGATAGGAAGCTTACAATTCTATCAAATAAGTCTCCTCCGGTGACTAATTCTAGAACCATGTAAATCTTGGTTTTGCTAGCCAAGACCTGCAAAATAGAAGTCTCCGTTGAATCAACAACCAAAACCTTATCGGTTGCTTGGAAGAAAAGTAATCGTAAATACCCATGAAGAAAGATATGAAAAATATTTAAAAATGGGTTCACGTTATTGAAAAAGATTGTATTAAATAACTCTTTTGTGAGGTAATGCATGAAAAAGATTGGAATTTAATACAAAGATGAGGCAATTTGTGGAGATGACAGCATTTGCATTGTCATTACCCCAAAATGGTCAATTTTTGGGACCTAAGCTCATAATTGAATTGGTCATCCTCATAAAATCTTTTGTCTACCAATTATTTGGACTGTCATGAAGAAAAAAATCAAGTTATTTGAATACGTTAAGTAGAGCTAATAAGCAACCTGAAAAGGCAATTGCGTGGTCACGGATTAAACGAAAATTAAAAATATTAATTAACAAAAATGACGGTTAGCTTTTTTAATATACTTCTATACGCAAGCTACCAAAAAAAGTTTTAGAGGTTTATTAATGTTTTTAGTCTTCATCAAAAATGTTATCATTTGTTTACTCAAATGATAAACCCCAAAATCTGATTTACTCAAACTTAAATAATAAAATAAAAATGAAAACTTTGGATAGAACTCGCATTTTCCTTAAAAACAGTAAATTATGCAACAAGTTTAGTTTAATTACCTCATGTAACCTCACAATGTTTGGATGCTTTAAAACTTTGAGTGTTCGTATCTCTCTTTTGATCTGAGAAATCAAGAAATGGTTTAAGAGTTAAACACGAATCTTCCACCATTATAATCAAAACTCATGAGAAATCAAGATTTGAGATAATAGAGAAGAAACCTGAAAGGAGACGTTAAGACGAGTGATACGAGACTTGTCGATGATCTTGACGGCGAATGATTGGCCAGAAACAGTGTCCGTTGCGTATTTGACCTTTGCAGAGTTGCCTTCTCCGAGTGTCCTCCCAAGCTCGTATTTACCAACACGCATTCCCTTTGTTACCATCTATTAGATTGATGATAGCAAAGAAGAAGACTAAGCTATTTATATGAGTCTCTCTATGGCTATGTATGTTTTATATAAAATATACAAAGATTGTGAGATTTGAGGAGAAAGAAGAAGAGAAAAAAGTGGCGGCTTAATTTTGGAGACAAGAACACGCAACTATATCTTTCTTGCTTCCTCCTTCTCCCATCTTCTCAATTTTATTATTCTTTGTTGGTTTGATTTTTTTTTTTCTTTTCTTTTTTAGATAACGAAATTTCCATTAATAACATCGAAATAAAAAGAAACTTCGACTACAGTTTCTAGAAACAGGTAAACTATTTATGTAAAGATATATATTATTTATTTTTCTAAAAGTTGTATATATCAAAATAGGCTTCTTTTTTTTTCTTTTCATCATGGTTGTTTTTCTTCTCTCTTAAAAGTTAGATTTTATCTTTGATATATTACTCTACTGATATTACACCACAATTTGTTTCACGTTAGTTTCCGACAGGTAACATGTACTAGTAGTAGAGTTATATAAGAATGAGATATTAGATCATGTTCCATGCTATAGCATGGGGTTGAATTTTCATTTTATTTAGAAATTTGTATATATTATATTTTAAAATAAACTTTTGATATGTTTTATTAGTTTATATATTGTGATATTATTTATAGTTATGATTATTTTCAGCGTCTGTTATAAGGATCATAACGCATTCGATCATGTAACACATTATAGTTAACTCGTCATGTAATGTGTTAAGGATTTAGAGATTTTCATGAACACATCACATATCATGAAACAAAATAATATATACTTGACAACATTCGCTAAATCCTTTTAAAGGATTTAGCGATTCTTATCAAGTATATATTATTTTATCACCCAAATACTATGACTTTTTCATTTTCTGAATGATTTTGTAGGTTTGTCATTTTTTGCCACTTACATATATTGATCTGTTCTTATAAAATACACACTTAATATCCAACACTAAACCAAAAAAAAAGTAGAACCATATAAACCAAACATAATGTGTAAAAATTTCTTTTTATATATATTTTAAAGTATAGCGAAGCTAGAATATTGAAATCGAATTGGCGAAATTAACAAATACCATTAGAAATGAATATTTTCCTTATTAATTAAAGAAATTTTAGAATACTAGGTTAACAATAAAATATTGAAAGTTATTATTTCATATGAACAAAATAATTTAAAATCAACAAATCTGAACGTTAGTGTAATTATGAAAGTCGGTTAAATTCTTTTTGTTCGAATAACTCATGAGTCATGTGACCATGACATTAGATTGAATGAGAAGCAATACAAAGCAGTTGAATGAGTAAAAGTAGACTAAAAGTGTTGGAGTATTACGATTTACGACGAGCCTTGTTGTAGTTGCAATGCAACTTTTGTCGATAACACTAGTAGACCCAAGCCAATTGGGCCGATAGTATCCATATATCGAGACAAAACAAATTGGGCCGCGAGTATTCATATATCGACCCATTACTAAATTAGGGTTTTTTTTTTGTTTTTATAATTTTCTCTGACCTATCTAATCGACGCCGCTTTTGTCTTTCTCAATTTCTTCACCTTCTTTAATTTAAAACCTTGTCTCTCTTCTATTTTCGTTGAAAATTTCTGTGGAAGCTATGATCAATCATCCCTCTCTTCTTGCTTGATCTTGGTGTTTAAACCCAGTTATTGCGTCGATCAATGCATTGAAAGTGACTACATCGGGGCTCTGTGATTTTTAGTTTCTCTCTCGTGAGGATAAACAAATTAATCAGCCCCGGTTTAGTCACCTTCACTGCATTAATCAATGCATTTTGTAGAAGAAGAAAAGAGGGGATATGTTTCTTTCGATTTTGTAGATTTGGGTTTCGTTGGATTGTTTGTAGTTTTTCCTTGATAAAGGACATGCAATGGCAGATATGATTACTTATAATTGCGCATGATTTGTTGTGTACTATTTGAGACACAACAGTGAATGATGTTATGTTGTATTTTCTTTTGACACTGGTCTTTGTTTAGGCTTATGTGAAGATGTCACTCTACCCAGTTCCTCCATTAAAGATGAGATTTGTGAAAATTCATATTCAAGAAGATGATGAATCTGAGTGGTCCTTACACTTTTTTATTGGGAATTTAGACTGCTTTGTTGTGGATAAAGCACAATAAGATCTTTGTAATTAAACTCACAACATGTTCATGCAAGTTGGGTAACTTCAAATCAATATAAAGATCTCGCAATGATTTTTCTTTCATACAAAAAAGTTATAGATTTGTCAAGTTCGTGTTCCCAAAGAAATGATTCATATACATTGACGACCTGTTGTGCATCCTCCTTCACCAAATCTAAGAGACAGAACCACAATGACCAAATTGGTACACTCGTTAACCTAAAAGGAAATAAAACACAAAGCAAACAACCAAAGAAACTTACCAATCTCCATCCATATGCTATTATCATCAACCGCTTTCTGGTTATTGTGTTCCATGAAATACATTGTTGAAGTGTTAGTGTCATTGCTGGTCCTCGGTCTTGAGTGAGACCATTTCGCTTCGCTGCTGTTGTTGCTGATGTAGAATCAGATGATTCTTTGGCCTGATATTGCTTGGAAGCCATCGATATAACCGTTCCGGCAGAAATCTAGCAGACCAAATGAGTCAGGAAAACCAAGCTTCAATGATTCTTGGGAATATAGCAAACCAAGGAGAATGGTGGTAACTTACAGTTCTAGTCTTTCATGGATTGCTCGACGCACTGAGCTGTTTAAACCATATGCTATTGAGTTGAACAAACCCTGAAATACATATTCCGAACAGCGACTTGGGATGAGCAAAGGTGACTGATAAAATAATTTTATAATTGCTTTGTTTGAGGGTTTTGTTACCATTAGTGCAGCTGTTCCAACGTCAAGAACTGAGAGCCAGAAGATCTTATGGCCTGGCTCGATGAAATCATGAATACGGTTAATAGTGCCGAATGCCCATGATCCTATTAAAATGAGAGGATAGTATCCCCATCGATTCAACACCTGTGAATTTCAAGAAACAAGCAGCGAGGTTTAAACGATGACACAATGATAAGATACATGACTGGTATTGGCAATACAGAAAAGACAGACCTTTAACTCTGCTCTGTTATCAAATTGATCAACTCGGTCTGACATTCCAACTGCCATCTGAAAATAATACCACCATATCAGTACACTAACAGGTGTATCAATGATGTTATGTGACTACATTCAGAAGACAGTGTTGATAGAGGGCTACATACACGTCTAGCATTTCTTAGCATCCGTATCACTTGAAAGTATGTAAACCCATTGTAGAGAATGGCACCCCAAAGAGGAGCATAAAATGTTAAGAAATGAACAGCCTGCAAGTTGGAACATGAGATGAGTTCCAGTATGAACGAGTGACATAGTTGCACGAAAAAAAGTTTTAATATTCTTTGACAGGAAACAAGTAACCAATTGCATGATATAACTCGGGAATTGAAATATTTGTGCTCAAATATGCATTCTCTAATACCTTTCCTTTGAGTCCAGTTTGCGTCCAGCACCACGGCCCCAAATGCGAATGGTTATTACCAAAAGAACGTATGACAGTCACTACCAAGGAAGTTCCTAGAAAAAGTAGATCAATTCAATTTAGACACTCACGTTACTAAATCACCAATGCAGATATACACATCAAACCCTTAAAAACAAGAACGCATGTACAAACAACAAGAGATGCCCAGAACATTGATATAATAGAGTATATTTTTGCATACCCCAAACATACAAGTGAAACATAGCTTCCAAATCCTCTACATCAGTTTTATGCTTGACCACAGTACGATGAAGAGTGAAAGCAATAGTAGTTGTCCACAAGAACGAAGCAACGCAGAAGAAATGAGTGGTGTAGCCTTGTGCATAACAAATGAACCCTTTTGAAGGATCCCTACATGATCAAGAGGTAGCAATCATCTTATCAAAACAAAACTCAAGAAGAGAGTCACCACAAAATTGAAAAAAAAGATAGAGATAAGCATACCCAACGATTAGGAAGAAACTGCAGAGCATATCCTGCAACAATAAAAAAACATTGCTTATAATCAGCAATAAAGCTCAAAATTCTCACTACTGATCCCAGAACGCAATGGTCACATCGAACTTAGCCATGTAACAGTTCACAGTGCGAAGAATCGAAGAAGAAAGAAGCAAAATAGTACATAATCCTAGATCTAGCACTAGCATGATCCAATTTACTGGAACTTGTACGAATCAGCTTCAGGTACTAAATCAAAAAGACTAGAACGAGAAAACTTACAGAGAGAGCAAGGTAGAAGACGAGCTTGAAAGAGAACTTTCGAAGTTCTTTGAAGAGGCAATAGCAGAGAACGATGAAGGTTGAGCCAACGAAAGAGAGACTCGAAGCGCCGGTGTTTATCGCCGTAATAATGCTGCGATCTCCGGCAGTTAAGCCTCCGCCGGCTGTGAGAACCGCCGACATTGTTATATTGAGATTCCTAAACCGATCTGAGAGATTTGATTTGACGTTTTCCGCGTTTCGTGTTCGTCGTTTCCGTCGCGTGGTATCTTCCCCGACGGACTAACGTGGTGGACTCACCCTTTCCTTCGGGTCGGTTCGGACGGGTCGAATCGGACGGGTCGAGCTATATCTATCGAACCGGATTCTCGCCTCCTCAATACTCTTCTTTAGACTTTAGGCCCAGCCCATAGATTTTTTTGTTAAGCTTTTCTTTTTCTTTCAGATTTTATTGATGTAAACATTACACAAAATGGGTGACAAAAAAAAAAAAAAAAAAACATTACACACAACAACCGAGCAAAACCAGACAGCAGTTTACAGAGAGTCAGAGACTAATGAAAGATCAACATGCCCAACATTGCATCACTTAGAGAAGAAAGATTCAACAATATTTCATCACTTTAGTTTCTTCAAGTTACACATATCTCAAGACACATGTGAACAACAAAGATACATGTAGCTTAAGGAGACTAAAGTTTTATGTTATCGTCCTTCGCTGTTGAAACCTTCGATTCAGCTGGAAAATGAAACTAACGTCGAGTGAAGATCAAAGATAGATATATAATATTTGAACATTTTATAAGTATTTTGAAACTTTAAAAGTTTCAATACCGGTAATATTTCTAAAAGTTTTAAATTTAAGTATTAAAATATTTGGAACTTTTTAGGGGTGTCAAAATATTAAACTTGCATACTACATAATAAATCTAATATCCAAATTTATTGAAATTTTGTTCAATTTTCTGTATTTGTTTTATGGTTAATTTTTTTAAAAGGTTATGAATTTTTGTAAATTTTTACTGTATAATATATGATTTGGTGGCGTTAAAAAAAACTAAATCAATATATATACTTTGGCATAAATAACGTTGGAATGTTTACTTCAGTTGAGAGATACCCATTTTGTTGGAAAAAAAAAATGAGAGATACACAATTAAAGTTGTTGACAAGAAAAAATTGAAAGATATAAAATATATTTCCTCTAGGATCATGACCCATCATCTAATCCAAAATTTTTTGATTTTGGATAATTTTATAAAACATGTCATTATCCTTTCGGTTTTACATATTTAGTTATTATATATAGTTTGCATACAAAAAGGGTACACCTGATTTTGTCCGTATTAAACCATTGTTTCATTCCTACTCCATTTCATGAAATAGACGTCTACATGAGTGTGACTTACATATATGATTATACATTTTTCTTTCCTTTAAGGTTTAATTATTTTAAACTATATTATTCTCTTCCGGTTTCTTCAAGTTTTTAACCCTTCCAAGACATCTCACGAACCATTGATCTTATTATAATTTATAAATACGAAACCTATTCATACTCATTCGTCGAAAGATATAAATTAAAGGGCTCACACAAATATTATATAGACACATGAATATGATGTCATCGTAAGTCGTAACCATGTATATTTATAAGATCAGCTGCATGTGTAATCATCGATCATCGATCATTATCATCATCTCACTAATGAGAATGTTGATTTGGGGAAGACGAGCATCACCAGTACTATTCTTCTTCCTTCTTCGAGAGCTTCATCTCTAAGGTATTATATTTCTCTATTAAGTTCTTAAACGATTTTTATATTCTCCATCATCTGTCTTCCCATTTGAAAACGAACAAGAACAAACACCGATTTCATTCATCCAAGGTTAATGTCTTTGTTAGGATATATGGGGTTTTGTTTCTGTTATATATAGATACAAAACTCTCTTTTTGTTTCAAACCACGAATATGATCCACGACCAAACTCGAATAAAGAGTTTGGATGATCATATCGACAATATGATATTGTGTATCTTTTCTTTTCCTTAACCACTAATTCATGCCACAGATGCCGAAGTTCTTTCACATACACACATCTAAATGATCCTTACTTGAGTTGTTTACATGGTATATATATATATATATATATATAGTTTATTTTCACAAAACCATGTTGTATATATTTTGTTTGTTATATGTTCATGTTTCGATATGTTAAATTACTAATTTCTCTCTCAATGAAAACACGTTTTGTAATAGATACTTGGTAAAATATTATCTTTTAAGACATTGTACTTAACTAATAAACACAAACGTAACAGAGTACTTTTTGGTAACCATTCATCCATTTGAAGTTAAACTCTATGCGTGTATTAATCCGGAGAAACAAAATTTACATAGGAAACAAAATCATGCATATTCTACATTAATTACGAGATAAACAATACAAAGCTCACGTATTTACTTTCACTTTTGATAATATACTGTATATAATCTTTGATCATATTTTGTAGTTATTATTTTCTCATATTCATCATAATGTATATAATGATTTTCCTATCTAATTAAGGCTTTTCCTTTTGCGGTAAAAGATTAATCCAATAAAAATGCAGATAATTGCGAGTAGATTTACCTAGCAAGGCACAAACAAACAACAATTCATAGCCCAATAATTGCCTTACGGACCAAATAATTTCTATATCATTATATCAAATTATGATCAAATACTCTCTCCAAATAAAATCTTTCAAGTAAGTCAATAACTTAACTTGTAAACCAATGGTCACTAACTGCTTTCTTTGAGTTTGAGTATGATTAGGACATACTCCTCAATCTTCCCTTTTGTCTTAAACATGTTTTCAAACCCTTTTTGTCATTTTTAAATTAAACGCTATTCTTCTTTAATATCACTTACTAAAAACCATACAACTTATTATATTCCGAACATAAATGGTCCCTTCATAAATGACAAATTCTCTTTGTTCCAATTTTGCTACATCAACCTGAGACAAATCATTAGTAGATTCTTTAATCTCTTTTTCATTGTCTCATCTAGGTTCCCATACACTACTAATCAAGGATCTTGAAATTGCTTTAAATTTATATAAACGTATGTTGTTTGAGGTTAAATCATTGTTTTATTTAAGGAACATACACCATAACTTTGTTTTGGTTGCAGCAGCTACACGCAAACATGAAACACCTATAAGCTATATCTCGATAACAACATTACACGACATTATCTACTTTATTTGTAATGGCGCGTGGGAAAGACGCGTCGTCATCTGAAAAGAAAAAATAAAGACAACAAAAAAACAAAATTGGCCCACCACTTATTAATTCTTTTGTCTTATTCTCAAAGTCGTCAATATTCGGTGGGCCTTTAAAGCCCACTGTTTCCTTCAAACGGATCATTCCTTCAAATTAATGGCTAGATTAGTAATTTAATTAACGTTAAATACTTTTAAGATTAGTGGCATTACATAAGGTTTTATTGAATTAATGATTGGTGTGGCAATTAATATTTGTTTTCTTGTGCGACAGCTTCGAAGTCGTCTCTTGGTTTTTCTTACAAGTCAAAGCTGAGTAAGACGTTAACGACGACGAGTGAGTGAGTCTTCTCTCGCCGGCGACCGTCGTATACGGCGGGGTTTTTGTTAGTTATGTCACGCATTTCCGCCGCTTCCACCACTCCTTCTCGTGTGAGAGCTGCGAATTCGCACTACTCAGTGATCTCTAGACCTAGAGCACAAGACGATAACGGTCTCGCCGGAGGTAAACCGAAACACTCCAATCACGATGTGAAGAACGATCCGGCGAAGAACCGGCGATCGATTCTGCTCAGGCGAGCGAAATCCGGAGAAGATGAGACGGCGGTTCAGAGAGCTCGGTCTGTGAATCGTCCGGCGGTTGTAGAGCAATTCGGTTGTCCGAGGCGGCCGATTTCTCGGAAAATTGAAGAGACGGTAATGTCTACGGCGGAGGAGGAGGATGAGAAGAGGAAGAGAATGGAGGAATTGGAGGAGAAGCTGGTAGTGAACGAGTCGTTGATTAAGGATTTGCAGTTGCAGGTTTTGAATTTGAAAACGGAGTTAGAGGAAGCTCGTAGTTCAAATGTAGAGCTTGAGTTGAATAATAGGAAGCTCTCTCAGGATCTTGCTTCAGCTGAAGCTAAGATCTCATCTCTTTCCTCTAACGATAAGGTAAGCAATGCAGAGGTGAGACTACGGAATCAGAATTGCATTTAGTTTAGGCTATGAAAAGGTTCTAATCTTTGTAAGTGTTTTGGTTGATTCAGCCAGCTAAAGAACATCAGAACAGCAGATTCAAAGATATCCAGAGGTTAATCGCTAGCAAATTAGAGCAATCCAAGGTTAGAAAGGAGGTAGTAGCAGTAGAGTCATCAAGCTCCATTAAAGCAAGATCATCTCCACCATCATCACCTTCACTTTCAAGATTACCGCCAACACCGCCGTTGCCTAAGTTTTTGGTGTCTTCAGCTAGCAGCAATTCAGGTAAAAGAGATGAAAATTCTTCACCTGTTGCACCTCCAACACCACCGCCTCCTCCACCACCACCACCTCCTAGACCTCTTGCTAAAGCAGCTCGCGCTCAGAAGTCTCCTCCAGTTTCGCAGCTATTTCAGCTGTTGAAGAAGCAAGATAATAGTAGAGACCTTTCGCCTTCTGTAAATGGAAATAAGTCTCAAGTTAACAGTGCTCACAACAGTATAGTTGGAGAAATTCAAAACCGTTCTGCTCACCTTATCGCTGTAAGTAATCAAATTTCGTATTCTGGACTCTCTTAACTTTAACCTAAGCCTTGGCCAATCTTATCTAACACTGATGACCTTCAAATTTATTCCACAGATAAAAGCTGATATAGAGACAAAGGGGGATTTTATCAATGATCTTATCCAGAAAGTTCTGACCACTTGTTTTTCGGATATGGAAGATGTTATGAAATTTGTGGATTGGCTTGATAAGGAACTGGCAACTCTGGTAACGCCTAATTCCTCTTTTAACTTCTTTACACAAGTGACTAAATTTTTTCACATTTGAACTGGACCATGTTTTTGGTGTACTGAGACCATAGAGTATCACTTAATCATATAAATGATTGTTTCTATATACAGATTTGATGAGTTTTGCATCACTCGATATCTTACATTACATGTGCATTCCTCTTTGCCTGTTGCCTTACAGGCTGATGAGCGAGCTGTGCTTAAGCATTTCAAGTGGCCTGAGAAGAAAGCTGATGCCCTGCAAGAGGCTGCAGTTGAATACCGCGAGCTAAAGAAGCTGGAAAAAGAACTTTCTTCCTACTCTGATGATCCGAGCATTCACTACGGTGTTGCCCTGAAGAAAATGGCTAACTTACTAGACAAGTAAAAGAAGTCCCTACTTTTTGATACTCACTCATTAATAGAACATTTTTAGATCCCTCAGATGTTAAAAAAAAAAAACTTACATTTCGGTTATGATAAGGTCGGAGCAGAGGATAAGGAGGCTAGTCAGATTACGTGGTTCATCCATGCGTTCTTACCAGGACTATAAGATCCCAGTCGAGTGGATGCTTGACTCAGGAATGATAAGCAAGGTATTGTTCTCTTTCTACGAACTTCGTTAAAGTCTCTAAGTAAACAAATCGGTTACGCTCGTTTTGTCGTCTTTTAACATTGTCCTAATTCTGTTAACAGATCAAAATTGCATCGATCAAGCTTGCTAAAACCTACATGAATAGAGTAGCGAACGAGCTACAATCAGCTCGTAACTTGGATAGAGAGTCTACTCAAGAAGCATTGCTTCTTCAAGGCGTCCGATTTGCGTACAGAACGCACCAGGTAAATATTAAAACTTCAAATTTTAAAAACATTAGGTCGGATCGAACACAATGCATTGATGCTTGATCTTAAAATGCTTATTTAGTTTGCGGGAGGGCTTGATCCAGAGACATTGTGTGCATTAGAAGAGATAAAGCAACGTGTTCCCAGTCACCTCCGGCTAGCACGGGGGAATATGGCCGGAGCCCCGTCGTAGAAAAGTTATCAGAGAAGGCATATACTTGGCCTTTTGGTTTTTGGCTATAAATATTCGTTTATTTGCGTTAAATAGTGTTTGTGGAGTGAGTAAATGTTATGTACCACGTAATAATAATGTTGAAAAATGTATGTAAATGTGCCTCCAGTGAAATTACAAACTCAATTTAATACAGAAATCATAAACATTATGAATCTTTCGAAATTTGGGTTTTAGTATCAAATTCAGAAAGCATCTTATCTCCCACTTAAAGTCGCGAGGCCGGCAAAAGAGATCCCATGACTGTAAAGAGTTGTTTATTGTTGTTAATGTCGTTTGATGAGATGTCACACAAAGTAAGAGGTAGCGTGATCCACTCAAAGTTACCATCCCAACAATACCTAACCCAACAATTAAGTATTGTTATTAGGGGTTTTAGATTAGATAATGGAGTTTAAAAAATAGAGAGGATAAATGGATATTTTTATCGTTTAGTTTGTTGTTGTTTATACTTTATCCTAATAATTTTTTAAAGCAACATGCATTGTGCATTATTTGATACTATTTAATTTCAAAAAATAATATATATATATATATATATATATATTTATATATATTTTTTGGTCTTAATGTGAAAAAATAATATAAATATTGATTTGATACTATTGTATTTTGTATTTTCTTCAGAATATCTAAAATATTAACACATACCTTCAAATATTCTGGGTGCAAAAAAAAACTTTAAATATTATGATAATAAACGAAAAATACTTGAATAATTTATGAAGCCAACTACTTCATATTAGAATATTCGTATCAAGTTGCCCAAAATACTTTTATCAAAAAAAAAAAAAAAATTTCCAAATTCCAAAAGCTTATGGTGCTAGTGTATATTCAAGTGGCATATGTATTCAAATTCTGTTTGATTTATTCAAGTTTTATTTAATAATCCTATAAATAAAACACATAATTCTTCCCAAATTTATTACATACGTGGCAAAGATTCTATTAAATTCTCCACGTGGCGATCCGACATGTACACCTATCGTAGTTTCAGACCGTTATTCTCCACAACAGTCTGAATCAACGGCTGAGATCAATCACCAGGCGCGTGTCAGGAGCGCGGGAAAGTGTGGAACTCGCGAGACCACAGGTGGAGAGCCTGAGTAGAACTCACGACACCTTAAACCAACCAAAAGACGCCACGTTATCTCTCACTGTTAAATTCTCTCCTGTAAAAGAACTGGCAAATCTCCTTCAACAAGGAACTCAGCCTTCAAGGGATTTGTATGTTTTGTTTTATCTATTGAGAATCGCTTAAGGCTCAAGTCATCATCAAAGTTTCCATAGATTCCTACTTTTCAATTCCCTACGCAATCATCTAGATCTTAGAACAACGGAGATGGAAGTTTCCGGCGCGGTTCTCCGACAGATTCCATTTGTTTCAGGTTCTGTTGCCGATGGCCGTTACTCTGGTCTCCGATTAGTATCTGAATTCTCCGGTAATACGAGAACAGTAGGGTTTAGAACCAGGAAAGTTCGTGGGATTGTTTGTAACAGCGAGTTTGCGGATAAAGGGCATGTGAGTTACTATATAGAGCCAACGAGATGCGGCGAGGAGAAAGAGAAGGAGAAGATGAAGGTTATGGAGAAGGAGAAGAAGGCGTTGAAGAAGAAGGCCAAGGTTCTTAAAAGTCTTTCTAAGAACTTGGATATGTTCTCTAGTTTAGGGTTTGGTCTTGATCCTGAGGCTGGTTTGGTTGGTGAGATTCAGACCAAGACTATCTCGGTAAGAATTTAGATTTGACTTTTTTTTATTGGTGGAATTGATGTGTTAGAATAGATCTTGATTGGTTTGTGAATCATGCAGGAAGCAACAGAGATATTGGTTAAGCAGCTTGAGCAGTTGAAAGCAGAGGAGAAGCTTTTGAAGAAACAGAGGAAAGAAGAAAAGGCAAAAGCCAAGGCTATGAAGAAGATGACTGAAATGGATTCTGAATCATCTTCCTCGTCTGAATCAAGTGACAGTGATTGTGATAAAGGCAAAGTTGTTGACATGAGCTCTTTTAGAAACAAGGCTATACAGAGTCTTGAGCCACTACAACCAGAAGCTTCAGTAGCAACCCTTCTTAAAACCCAAGACTCTGTACTTGCTAAGAAGCTCGAAGAAGATGCAACTTCTTGCAAGAACACCAGTGAAGCATTGCAGATTGCTCTGCAAACATCCACAGTCTTTCCTTCAGTGGCCAATTCTGGACAGACATTGAAGATGGTGGAAGCGGTTGGATTGCCATTGAAGAGAGTAGAAGTTTGCATGGGAGGAAAGTGTAAGAAATTAGGAGGTGCTTTGCTGTTGGATGAGTTTCAAAGGGCTATGACGGGTTTTGAAGGATCCGCTGTGGCTTGCAAGTGCATGGGGAAGTGTCGTGATGGTCCAAACGTTAGAGTTGTGAACGAGACTGATGCTGTGATGACTGATTCAGTTAGGACACCGTCCAAGACCGTCTGTGTAGGAGTTGGATTGCAGGATGTGGAAACTATTGTGACAAGTTTCTTTGATGAAGAATGTAGTAGGGAGGGACTAGGTTTTGTCTCATATTGAAAGTGTTTAAAATGACTTAAGAAATATATATAGTGTGGTGGTTTCTTATTGTACATATCGGTGTTCTAGATCATTCATTGGTGTTAATCTGTTGCGATAAGACCTGTAAAGAAAGATCAACATAAGCAAATACCTTTGAAAGTTGAAACTACACAGTTAAAAGATCATTTGTTTGCCCTAAAAAAATATTACAAATGATCATTTTACCCTATAAGGTCATGTGTGCAAGCAACAATAACGCAGCTGCGATCTTGCATGTGTTAGTTTTAGTGTCTTGGAACTTTGGGCCTGGGTTGATGTTCCTCGGTGTCTTCATCTAATCTTTTGCAGCGCTTCAAGAACGGCTCTAGAGTTAGCTGCTTTGTAGGGCTGTTTCTTGGTTTTGTTGGACTGTTCATCGTATGACTAGATGAAACCTCCAAAGCATTCTCTTCTCCATCAAGCATCTGTGTTATAAATTATCAGAAGTTTATCTTAAATTTGATCGTGGTGGCAATCAAACAACTATTTTTTAATGATTCACACTGAACACACTCCAGTAGTTGAGACTTTAACAGGATTCAGAGATAATGGTCAACGACATGCTGCAGATAATACAAATTATGGATTTGTACATGACATAGAAAAAGAGCATACCTGTCCTAGATTATCCAGTTTGTTTTGGACAGTATCCCTATACAAAGAATGACCAAGATTACGAAAATTCATTAAGGAAGAACCGACTTTAGAGAATTCTTTGAAATTTGAAAGGTAAATGTGAATGAGAAAGAACCAGATGATGTCGTCAACAGTATCATTTGCTAGAAGGTAGTGTATGTTAACTGAATTGACCTGTAGATATGAATGAAATGTCACATAAAGAGTTTTAAATTGACTTTGGAAAATGATTGGTGATTGTGATTAGTAAACTATTATTTATGACTCGCCTGACCAATCCTATGTACACGATCTTCTGCCTGAGTCAAGTCACCCGGAGTCCATGACAACTCGGTAAAGATAACAGTGCTTGCAGCTGTTAAAGTTATCCCAACACCAGCAGCTCGTATTGACAGCTGCAAATCCATGTAAATAGAAACAAAAATCAATGACTACTAATCTTTTCTATTGACTGAAAGGACTAAGATTTAACATACAATGAAAGTATAGATTCTCTTATTATAACTTTTCTTTGCGATTTACAAGTTTCACTGTCACATTATATCCAGAAAAAGTGTATCTTGTATAGTGGCATATATTAAGAGAAGGGTAGGAAACTTTGTTTCAAAGATTGGTGGAAATACTTACCACTGCTGCTTTAATCTCATCCTTATTCTGAAATTCAGAAACCAAGGCTTGTCTAGAGGAGGCAGGGGTGCTACCATCAATTCGGACGCAGCCCACTTTCTTTTTCTGCATTTTTTTTTGTTTTGAATATTGTATGAGAGAAACAGAGGGGATTTTGGAAGCTTTGCTAATAGTTTAATGCCTTACTTTAAGAAACTGGTGTAATGCCTCAAGCATGGACAGATGATGTGCAAATACAAGAAATTTGCAGCCAGCCTGCATCACAAAGCTCAAGGAGAAATAACAGGAACATGCATCAGAAATGTCTGGGGAGTTTTAAAACATCTTATTGTTGATAGGTATTACCTCAATCACATTTTCCAGATATTCAAGCACTGCTGGGATTTTGGCTATAGCGGAATCAGTGTAAATCTAAATTACAAAAAGAGAAGATGTTATAAGAAACCATGAAAAGCAGGTCCAACGAAATAAAAAAAAGAACATATATCGGCAAGAAAAAGTGCAAACAATTGAATCACAAATGCTTTGGCTGTTGATTGTCAAGAAAAAAGGCAAATGACTACCTTGTTAATAAGGTTTTTCTCTGTAAATTTCAGAGACTTAACATCCTCTTCTGATATGCAATCCTTTATTTTTGACTTTATCACCTTTAACTGTAAAAAAGAAAACAAAACTCATTCCTTTTTCTCAAAAACAGATTCTGCAAGGAAGGTGAATTGTATAAATATTGAAAACTAAATCAAGTTACCTCTTGAAACAAAGCATTGACTGGCCTCATGTTCTTTTCGGCTAATTCTAGGAAGACCTATATAAACAAATATCAAATTAATAATGTCAAACCAAAATCTTTAACAGGTACTAATATATTTCACACTACATGTATGGACATAAGAGAAAGAGTTACGACTAATAACCTGCTGCCTGCGTTTTGATGGAAGTTCAGTCAATACATCCTTTTTAAGTCTTCTAATCATAACTGTTGCCTTCATCAAATTGTGTAACTCGTCATGATTGCTTGCGCCTTGATATATTCCAAACACTCCCTAAAAATTTGAATAACATATTAATTTTATGATGCACAGTAACTACCTTGTACGAAAATTCTAGGCAGCTTCTCAATGTACAGTGGACTTACGCCTTTGCAGTATCTGCTCCCGTATTCACTAACATTTCTATAAACATCTGGGTATAGAGCTTCCAGCTGTCAAGAGTAAAGAACAAAAGGATTTTTTTGTAAATCAAATTACATCCATAGATACACAAGGTCCCTCACAAATCCAACTAAAATAAAAAGAAATGCGGACTAGTAAAATGGAAGGATTACCTGTTTGAATAGCTCTATTGGTCTAGATAAAGCAGGAGTTCCACTTAGAAGGATTGCATATTGAGCTTTCTGAAACATATGCATGATTATGGATTTAAAAATGCTACAAAAGATCACAGTTACACTAAAAAGAAATTGATTTTCCAATTCTGTTAACTGATAACTTAAAACTAGCTTGGTAGGCAAAAGAATAAGAGAATGATATATTGATAATACCTTTATGACTGGAAGGCAAGCACTAGTCCTCTTTGCTTGAGCATTTTTAAGAAAATGTGATTCGTCTGCTATAACGACCTGCAAAGAAGGACTGTACATAGTAAAACCGCAAATAACTGATACAAACATTAAAAGCCTTATTTGCAAGCTACTGAACACAAAATATAAATGCCCCTTTCCTCTCCATTCCTTAACTTAGCTTCTCCTCTTAAAATTCAAGAATCTCAAAATCATGTGATTAATTGGTAACCAACGTGATCATTAAAAACCAAGATAGCAGGAATATTCCACAGAAAAATCAGTGCAAAGCAATGTCTAGTTACCTTAAAGTCCAGCGCCGTTAGAAGTTGGCCCAGCTTAGTGACCACATCATAGGAAACAATGTTGAAGACACCATCCAGATGGACTGTGCCCTTTGTATTTGAGGAAACTATAGTAAATCCGCACTTGTTTGATCCACCTGGTTGCGGTAAAACTACCTACTAAAAGGATAGCTTAGATGAGAGAGAAAATAATATAGAATGGATATATTTAAGCTACAAGCACTAAACTACATACAACTATGTCTGACGGAGGTACATGCAGCCATTGGTGAATCATCTGCGAAAGTAACATAAAGAATCATCTCAAGTGACATAAAGAGCGTCCAAGTAAAAATTCAAATATCATGAGCTTACTGTTGCCCAATGTAAACGTAATGAAGATGGTGCAATAATCAGAACTGGCCAAGATTCACGAACGCATGTCGTAACAGCAATTGCCTGCACACACAGTAGGCATGTGAATGAGATTGATGCTAAAAAACAAATACAAGCAATTCTTTAGAATTAGTTTCTCACTGATTTGCAAGGAAAAATACTTGTTAGAAGATACTATATGATATATGTGTAACAATGTCAAAGAGATATATTAACAAGTGGCAATAGATATCTTCTCCAATGAAAGGGGTAAAGCCGTATATGATTTTCAAAAATCAAGAAATAAAAAGATATACAGAGGGATATGAGCAAGAACTACTCGCCTGCAAAGTCTTTCCAAGACCCATTTCATCTGCTAGGAGTACACGTCCTCCGTGCTGTAATATAAACCTTATGGGAAAGGCAGAAACCAATCATGAAGCGAAGGAATAATTATGAGGCAACCAAAAGGCGAACAAGTTGCTGCCTATTTGGTAGTAAAGAAGAATGACAAGTACTACATATCGCTGACATACTGTATGCCTTCACGCTGAAATGGAAGAAGCTTTGGCTCAATATGGTTTGGTATCTTTTCATACAGATCTACGGAAATTAGAAGAAGAAGAAAAAAAGAGAAATTACGACATGAAAATCCCATAAAAGGGGTCCAAAAATGAACATATATCAAAAGAATCACATTGTTCATGTGTCTGACGTAATAAACAGGATGCCTAACTTACGCCGTAGATCTGGAACTCTTGAGGCAGAAGCTATTGCGCGTTGCACAAGAGGATCTAAGTTCTCTATCTGATAGTTCAAAGGAAAAATTAGATAGCAATGTACCTAAGAGATGCTTGATCTCTAGAATAAACTGAAACTTCCTGAACCATTATAAAGAATCAATGTGGCTTACCTCAACTTTAACGCTGGAAACTTGTTGCAAAATACTTTCTGCTAATGACAATGAAGAAAGGGGAAAGGTCCATATCCTGGACTTCCACAAGAGAATAAAAAGGTGTTACATTTAGGCTTATTTCTTAGTTTTGTTTACAGATCACAGCAAAACACATAAGAATAACAAAAACAAATCACACAAATGACACACAGGCATATGAAAGAGTATAAAAAAGGCAAACCTTTCTTTAGCATTCCAAATAGCCTTAGGGATTTTACGCACAGCATCCACCACAACCTAGACAAAAAAAAACAAATAGCTGGTAAGTGTCACACACAAAACTACTTAAGCATATTTCCCCACAATGACATCTGACTTGTGATAACTAACCTGGTTATAGAGGAACTTAGCAGCAAGATCTGCACTACAATGAAGCAAAATTTTGACAGAAACTTTTTGCTCCTTTGGCTTAGAGCCTTCATCTTTTGGCGCAGACACTAGCCTCACAGTTAATACAGTAAACGTGAACAACCCATATGCAGAGAGATAACATAAGATAAATGATTCTGAAAAAAAACAAACTTACCAGTGTTTGGTTTAGGTGCTAGAGTTGAAGGTAAGACTCTGTTTCCTTGAGACGAAGTATGAACCTGAGCATAAGAAACACATAAGGGCTGATTAGAAGCAAAATTGAATATTACAAACACTCGTATCAATCCGAAATTGTCCTAATTACCGTATCAAACAAGAAAAAAAACCCTAATTTAGGTTAAAACCAAAGAGAGAGGGGAAATTGCGAAGTGTAAAACCTCGTTCGGAGGTGGCAAGGAAGAAGAGGAATTGCGTTGCTTGTTAATCATCTGAAGAGCTTCTTTCTCGATAGCATCCATCTCTTCTACGGTAAAATCCCAGTCATCATCCATTTTTTATCTTCTTCTTCTTCTTTGGGATGTGAGCTTCTTCAATGGCGGAACCCCTCTCTCTCTTGTCAAATCTTTCCCTCTCTCTCCGTCTTCGTCTATTTCAAAGTTTATATGGCTAAACGTCACCGTTTCAGAGCTTTATGATGGAGAAGGGCACACAACACAGATGCAGAACAAAATCCGGTTTTTTAATCTCGGTTCGATTCAAATTATTCGGTTTAGGAATTAATTTTTGGTTTGGTTTGATTCAAACCGGATTTCCTGATCCCTCTTTTTATTCTATTGCTTGAAGCTATGGAAAACTCAAGTCTGTAACCAAGAGACTGCTGAAACTCACTAAACGGCTTATTACCATTTACCATCAGTTCCAAAGACAGGCTTATCATCTCTATCTTATTATGTTCAATTTCTTACCAAGTTTTGATCATATTCACTATGCTTGTGTCTTATATGTTACAAAAGGCATATGATTTGTGTTGATGATTCTGCAAATGGCACATCTGACAAAGCATACTAGCTCCTACCACATTTTGCAAATCCAAGTACAAGCTATCTTAACAAATATAAAGGAACACATAGTACTAAAGTTTCCAAACAGATACAGTGAAGAATGATGCTATATGAGAATGGTCCATTCTTGATTGATAAGTTCAAGAGCCAGCAGCCAATGTTTGGTTTCTGTTTAAGACACCAGAGGAGTTTTCTAGTACAAAAACAAGGCAGCATTCACAAATCCAATATACATTTTTGGTATCACTCTCTTTACCACTTCAAGCTTCTTATCAATTTTTCAGATACAAGTATTACACAATCACATAGAGACCAGAAAAAAAAAGAATCTACAACTTTGCAACCATTCTAAGCATGTCTGCAGCATTTTTGGCGTTATCAGGGATAGGGAGATTACAGATAAGTGTGACTCTAGAGGAAGATATCAAGATTTTGTTAACTTTATCTTTCTGTGTTGTTTTCCAAAGCTTAACTTCCCAAACCTGAATAGTCTTCCCTGTGCTAACAGAAGATGCTTCGGCGTAGACAAGGTCTCCAAGATCAGCACTCTTTAAATGGTTGATAGAGAGTTGGATCCCAGCTACCCTTTTGAAACCAGAAGCCATGTGAGCTCCCATACTTGCTAAAGACTCAGCGATCAAAGCAGATACACCACCGTGTAACACCTTGAAAGCCTTATCAGAGGGAAATTGCAAAAAAAAACTCAGAATTTGGGATAAAGAAAGGGTCAATGATCATCAATTTGAAGAAAAATAAGAAGAAGAAACCTGGCAACAGTTTGGAGAAACGGGAAGACGACCAGTGATACGTGTCGGAGACAATACATCGAACTCGAAACCAAACATGTGAAGCGGAGGGTCTATAGCTTTGGTCTTGGACGATGCAGAATCCATTTCTGTGCTCTGTTTCAAGGAGAGGGGTAGGTAAGGTAAGGTGGATGTGTTGTAAGAGAGAGTTGATAAAAGAGGATTGAGAAATGGATTAAAATTGGTTAGTTGAGGTTAAACGTCAAGTGGAGTTTCGAAGAAATGACTGTTTTTACTTGACTGAGACCTTTAATGTCCAAAACCATAATTGGGTGTTGGCGTGAGAGTCTTTCGGACAAGAGTCCTCGTAAGATAATTGGGTTAGTTGAGTTCAGAGATGTAAGATAAGACGCACGTGTCGGTATACGAGGGAGACGTTATCGTCAGTTTGGTTTTAATAGGCCGAAAGTGAAAGTTGAGCTACTCTAATGGGCTACCGTAAATTAAGGCCCGTCAGTGTTTCTAATTTATCTTTCTTTTTCTTGCTTTTAATAATAGTCGATTACGTATAGCAGATAGCAAACAAACAAAGATGAACTAAATGAAGTTGAGATTTGTAAAAATAAAAATTAAACGTAAAAAATGATTTAAAAAAATTTAAGAGATGGAATATTTATAAAGTAAGAAAAATAAAATTATATGAATATGAAATAGGTTTCGACAAGAAAAGAGGAATGTGATTCGATCAAAATCAAAGATGCCCTAATATTATATCTTATTCTAACAATCTATATACACATTTTCGAAATATATTTTGTAAAAAAGTTTTAGAGTTCAGATATATTTACAATGTCATGCTATTTTTGACATTTATTATTTATTTAAGAAAATTATAAACTAATGTTTTCTCCGTATAAATCTAAAATACTATTTTCCAATTGTCTTCTCTCATTCATCTTTATAGAGAATAATTCGGTGCTTCTTCTTATAGGAAACTGTTCTAACTCACCTACATCTTGGGAAACCGTTTGTTGTTGTACCGAAATTTACAATACTATATGTCTACTAACATGTTCTCCTTTCATGTACATATATCCCATTTACAAGTATATAAAGATGCGGAGTTGATATTTCAAGATGTGCAAAAAACATTCTCATATGGATAATGTGGAGAGCGTTCTCGCTGACTATCCATACCAACGATAGTTATATACTTATATTATTGAATTTAATAAATCCTTACATCAATCGGAAAACAATTTAGCGTTCAATTTTTGGGTGAGATGACAACACAAATAAACTTTAGGATGCAACTGATATTTTAAAAAAATTATATTTAGTTGAGTATATAAAACTAAAGACATAAACTATTAATTATGGATCTGGTTTGATTCTTTAATACATATGTTACATGTTTATCTATTTCAAAATCTTATTTGACAGTAAAGTCCTTATAAAATATATGATCATTTCCATACAAAATAGTCCTTATAAAATATATGATCATTATAATAATAAACGTAACCAAGAATACATGTAAAATGTGTGAACAACAAGCGACGTGCTAGGCTCATCCCAAGGTGGTCTGACATTCTATGTGCTGTCTTTTTTTCATTTCAATTAGGCTAGAAAAAAACATAATAATATCTTTAACTATCTTTTAAATCACTAGACAAGTAATTTACTGCTTTCAAGCAATGTTTGTGGATTCGTAGCCAATTTGGGACGAAATTTCAACAAGTTTTTCTTTCATCAATATTATTTGCCCATTATTGTATATATGCAAAAAAAACACCCTTAGGCATTGTTCTCATTTCTCTTTTTTTTTTTTTATTTCGATACAATATTTCAATTCCATATTTCCGATAATTAACCATGTGTATAAAATTGTTATATACAAGCTATCTATCATGTGTATAAAAAATATTACTATGATATTTAATATGTTAGCACACTATAAATTTTTTTATCATGCAAGAGAAAAAATATTTTTTTCCTTAAATTGATATTTATGAAAAACAACAATTTTCAGTTGACAATAATTTTCAATTGTAAATTGATAAAATGAATAATATGTAAACTTACCGTGATACCAAATTATTTAGCATATTAAAAAAAATTGTTATACACTAAAATCATGAATTTTTACTATATTCTCGGATGAATAATAGCGTCCATCTTAGATGAATAGTTTCATAAATATTGATAATATATTTATTCATATTTTATAAAGTGTAGTGTACAGGTTAACTTTCTCAACATATTGATAACTCGTTAATTATATAGTTATTGTGTTAGTATGGAAGAGAAAGAATAATTGTTTTTTATTGAACTGATATACTCATACATGAATCACAATGGTTCACAATTTTAACTTGATAAACTAGATTTTACCCCGTGGTACACCACGGGTCTAGTATTTTATGCGTATCTGTTATGTAAAACTTTAATCGTTATAGTTTATATAACGTACGGTTATATACAAAGTTCGTTTAGCATAGTCTTTTAATTGCCAAGATGAACAAAGTATTCTTTGTGGTTGTATATATCGAAAAATATGGTAGATGCGAACCTGCGCTACAGTAGAGAGAGGGGAATTTCCTGGTTTTTTTGGTTAAACGAAGACATATTTTTACCCCGTGGTACACCATATATCTATTTTCTTTTAATTTTTATATGTAATACTCGTGATTTTTTGTAATAAAAAGATTGAGTATTTTTAGTGATTAATATAAAGTGTTATAATACAAAATGATAATATACAAAATGATAATGATAATATATAATGGGACATAGGCGCTCAGATATCTTACCTTCTTTATTTACAGGATACCGGTGTTTTATAGATGGATCATGCAAGGACATAGATAAGAATTATGGGTTAGGATTGTTGTGTCAGCACTCTCAGGATGACTTAACGTCTATGGGGCTTCAAATCTCCGTAGAAGTCTTTCTCCACTCCATACAGAGGTTGAAACACTGTTGTGGGCGATGAGATGCATGATAGGCCATGACTTCAGAGATGTTACTTTACTTACCAACTGTACAGACTTTGTGAAGATGGTGTCTTTACCTTCTGAGTAGCCGTTTTTCTCTGTATATGTGGATGACATCAAGATTGATAGAGGATTCTCAACTTTTTCTTTATCTCTTATTCCAAGAAATGAAAATGTAAAAGCGGACAGTTTGGCACGTAATGTACGTGCCTTCTTGTATTATGTCAAGTTTGTAAACAATTGTCCTACTAATTGGCTTATTTAAGCAAATCTAATTGAGCTTTGTTGAAAAAAAAGTTGTATTTGCAAAAAAAAAAAGTTGTTGATGAATTCATATGGGCTGGAATTTAGAAGAATTATGAGTATCATATGTGTCTTTCTAATATAGTGAACCTCAGATTCGATAAAATAATATATATATATATATTTAGTTTTAGCTTTGTTCAGTTTTGATATATATAAATAATAGAAAAAATTATAGATAAAGATTTTAAAAGTAATAAGTAAGGCTAATAAGTAAATATGAAAACTAATTCATTAATCAAATCTTCTAATCAAACTAAAATATTAAAAAAAAATCAAAATATATTTGTTTAAGGGCTTTTCTAGTAAGAGCTCGACTGGGTAAAGCCCAAAAAACTCTTTAGCCCGAATGGGCTTAGCCCAAAAGACCCAATTTTTTTCTGGACATATATATTTAAGCCCGAGCCTGATGTTTTCCAGGGCCAGGCCAAAGTAGCCCGCGGACTTTTACCCTAATTGACATGCCTAATATTTAATATGGATATTACCCAAAAAATAATAAAATCTTAATAATAAACAAATTAAGTTTATTATGAATTATTTTAATAAAATCCATATACACTACAAATAAAAAAAGAAAAAAGAAACGGTTTTTTGTTACATAATATGTATTTGTAATAATAAATAATAAAATAATGATAATATTTAACTACACCAATAAATATCATTTTTTGTATTATACACTGTTTTAAACAGTGTATAAAGTAATTGAGTTTCTTTAATTTTTTATTACCCACACGTATAAGACCTATGGGACTTTGAAAAACCTAACCCGTATATATGTCGAGGCATAAAGCCCAATAATTTGAAAGCCATTTTGCACAATATTTAGGATGGAGGTGTCATATTTCCACGAAGACATTTGGTTAAGATTATAAATCTGAGTATCATGTGAGGGTTAAGTGTGATGGAGCTACGACTCATAATAAACTACAAATTGTTCATAATAAACCATTAGGCTATACGTTAGCTCTCTATGATGCATACAAGTTTTATGTTAGATTCATTCGGAACTATACCTTTTATATATAGAGAAATTATTCTTAAGTACTACATCGTACATCATGTAAGAAATTACAAATGATGCATATTTTCATTTTACAGTTTCATAATGATTATAAGAAAATTATATATATATTTATTATACTAATGAGAGAACAATTCTAACACAGTAATAATAAATATATGTGTGTGTCTCACCCAAAGTAAAGATTACAATAGTAGAAAGATTCGGTGGGACGATAGCCGAGGGATGGTAGGAACCAACGAAGTCATACACACCTAACTTTTGGACCGACCAAAACCTTGACACTTCCCCCTAGACTTAAACAAACCAACAAACAAACAAACAAACACCAATTTTGTTTTTCATAATAAATACTTTGTCTTTTTAATTCTTGTTTACATTTTTCATATTTTCTCCATATATAGTGAATAATATGCGTACTAAATTACTATAGAGTAGTAGCAATATCTCTCCACATCATTTTATAACTATACTTTATAATCATTTTCCTAAACCTTAAATTAAATTCTCTCATTTCAAAATATAAATGTATGCTCAAAAGGAATATATATACTTTTAATTTTAATATGTTACTAGATATTCATTATGAAAGAGAAATTATGATTAAATAGATAAGTGTCAGATTCAAAGCGAATAATCAAACAATTCCTTGACTGTGTTGCATGGCTTAACTAATTATTTTATTTCACAAATGAATTAAAAATAATAATAATTAAATGTATGTAGTTTAAAAAATACTATTCTCTTTAAATATTTTTAATACGCATAAATTTAATATATGAATTTAAAATTCTTAGTAAAGAATTAATTTATCTAATCTCTTTGTGGTTACTTAAAAAATAAATAATATATTGTATTTTGATGAGACAGAAATACAGTATATGAGTAAATACTTAATTTGTTCGAAGTTTATAATCAAATATCTATTTTATTTTAGTTGGAGATTTTTTGTATCAAATATTTCAAACTTTATTAAAATTTTTTTACTCTTTGTTTTTCACTTATTTACTTTTCCTTTTATAAAAACCATATGTTTGGTAAAGAGTAGAAAACAGTTCTAATGTGTGGCCAAGATTTGTAGCATAGTATTCTATACCAACATTGTTATCATTCAATTCATAACTTATATATTGCAAGTTGTCGAAAAGAAGAAGAAAACTAAATTAATATGTGGTTGTTATTAAATGGCACATTGGTTTTAGAAAAAAAATGAATAGTATACATCCTAATCATAAGGATTCAAATTCCTTACATTGCAGGCAATATGTTTTCATGGATTTTATTAACATATGACTTCTGCAAAAAGATAATACCAATACTAAAATAAATTAAAGCATTAACTACAATTGTAAGTTGTAAGCAAATTAACTAAATTAATCAACCGTGTCTCGAGGTCGAGGACACCTTCAAATGTGTGATCAAAGAACTACGAACCTAATCATGTTCACATATTATACTACTAATTAAAGATTAAGCTAATAACATTTGAAAAATCAACTGAAAGAATAAATTCGTTTGACTCAAAAATTAGACCGTTGGCTATGTCATGTGGGATATTGTTATTAAGTTATAATTTATAAACTAATTGAGTTTTACAGTTTAGTAGTTGATCTTTCAAATTCGTTGGTCTCATTAAACAAAGGACAACTTTTAGTGTGGTTTTATTTTTGTATGAAATGTACGTTGTATAAAGTTTTAGCATCAATTTGTTTTCTTCTCTAACTACAAAACCAAAAATCACACTTAAAATAATATTCAAATTTGGGCTGTGAATAGTGTCAACCCAAGTTTGGTGTATTTACTATTCAAAAAACCAAATTTGGTGTCATTTTTAGTGTCCCATTACAGAATTTTCAAGAATAAAAATTACATTGGTTTTTTTTTGGTATCTCACTGAAGATGCTTTTAGAAGAGTTCTCAAAGTGTTTTAGATGAATTAACCTATTGTAGTTTTGTTCCAACTAATTAGTAACAGTGAGATTAATTTTTGTTACATAGAGAAGAATAAAATGCATGCACATTATTATGCTTTTGGTCTTGTTATACTTGTAATAACATTGACAATTCTAAAATCAATTATCAAAAATTCCATTACATATATTGTATCTTTAAGTTACGCTAATGTTAATTATCACTCTTTGGATCCCTTCTACTTTAAATTTTACTTATTAAACGTGCCTCACACATAGACAAAACAAAGGGATCTTGTTAATTTGTTTCTAGTATTTTATTTATTTGTTTGTAAATAGGATCCTATATACATATTATGTTGTGTGAATACGATTAAAATAACACGAATAGCCAAAAGTCAAATTTTCTATACAAAAATAGAATATATCACACTGAGCTGCACAAAGTCAAAACACGATTTTAAAAATTTTAAGGTTTTTTTAAAAAAAAAAATCTGAAAAAGGATTTTACAACGAAACATATGTATCTTTTTATATATGCTAAATTCTTCTTTGTATATTGTAAACTGTAAAGCATAATATATATAATTATTTTAAGTGATATCTACAATAGTTTAATACAGATCTAATATCGTTTTTATTAAACAAAAAACAGAAATATATGATATTGTTTAATAAAAAATCAGCACTAAAAAAAGAGGTCTTGATTAGTAAACTAGTGGTATGACGAATCATATAAAAAATAATGTATAAATAAATACAATCATTACATGAAAGAAAAAATTATTATTTGTCAAACTATATATACTGTATAACTTTTGTTATAATGCCCTCATCGTAAAACTGAATAATGCCATTCCACATGCTACCATTGAAAACTATAATATGTTTATATAGACTTTACATATGTCAAGATATAATCATATAAAATCATTGATTCACAATTTTTCTATAAATGAAAAAAAAAATCGTAGAAAATTATTATATTGGCAAGAAAAGGAGTAAAGAAGGAGAAAGAGAAAGACATGTGGAGAGTCACATGGGATTCTCTGCGCATTACTCTGCCCACCTCAAACTTCTAATCCATCCATTTGCTTCTTCTTCTTTGTTATAACTTAATAATAATAATTTACGTTTACTCATCTTTGGCTCCAACATTGTCATCACCTAACCATTCCTCTATTTACATCCTTCTTGCTATTTCAAGAATTTGATTTACATCTCTTTCTTTTTGTTGTTGTTGCACCAAAGTGAAACACTTTAACTATGAGCAGCTTCTATTATATATACACACTCGCAATCTCCTACGTCGTAGTGGTAGGTAATTATGATAATCATATGAAATATTCATTAGAAGTTTGACTATATATATAGAGAGAGAAGGTACAAGTGTCAGCATTTGAATGAGAGAAACAAAAAATATCTAAGGGAAATCAGAAGCGCAAAGATCAATGATATAAGAAGGAAAAAAAGTTGATTGGGTAAAAACATAAATAGAAAGTGAGACTACAGTAGAAAAAGTATATGTAAGTGTTTGGTGTTTGTCGTCAGTAATTAGAACCAGAAAGGCAAATTCTTGACTTTTTCTCTTATCATTGTCATGTGACATGTGCCTTGCCTTATTCTTCTTCATAACTACCAAAAAAAAATATCTACCATAGTACCATTGAGTTTCGCAAAAATATCTTACCAAAGGTTTATGGTCACAAATCGTTTTTGTTTAGTTTCGAGAATCTGGTTTAGAATACATAGAAACATTTCTAAAATTTTCACCAAATAATTCTTACTTTTTACTGAGCTTGCTAGCTAGAAGAACCAGTTATGACTTGATCTAGGTTAAAGCTTTGGTTCTTTACTTTCTTAGGTATGGTTCTTTAAAACATTTCTCAGTAGCCAAGATGTACAATGAGTATAGTAAAGGGTGTAAATAGTTCAATAAATTGAACTCTGGCCAAAACATCAAATGACCATTGATTGTAAAACCAACCAGTCTCTCTACATAAATATACTATACCTACTAGGTAAACCTAACCTTGATCTCAGTAAAGATGTAGTAGTAGTAGTTCTCTCTACATTTATGATAACCGGTTTGAAGTACTATTATGAATGTTTTAAAAGAGAGAGAGTAAGAGGTAATAAAATTGTTGTGAGTGTGTGAACAAAGGTTGAGATCACGTGGGAGGATAAGAAAAAACGAATTGATGGGTTCATGGGAATGCTCTTATCGCGGATCTTGCCTCTCTTGACCTCTCTCTCTCTCTCTCTCTCTATCTCACTTTCTCCAATATTATTACTTTAAAATTTTCAAATTCCTTAGTAAAATATTATAAAAAAAAGAAATTAGAAAGATCGTTTTTGTGTTCACATGTGGTGTATAAATACATAGAAGCCTCTTCAATCCAACTCCAAGAGAGAAGAAGCATTACTATTTGTTTCAAGAAAAAAAAGATAAAGAAGAAAAGCATAAAAATGGCTTCATGGAAGAAAACAATAGCAACACCATTCAAGAAAGCGGCAACGTTCTTCAACCAACCGCAGCAATCTTCATCTCCACATAGCCGCCACCACGCTAACGCAAAGGCGAGAGAAGAGCACGAGAGACGAACCGTGCAAGAGCTTCAAGGTGATGTCATGGCTTGTGGTTACGAAGATGTCCTTGTCATGTGGTCTATTCTTGACAAGTCAAACTCTTCGAACAACCTCACTTCTTGATTTTTGGTTTCTTTTAACAAATCAAGAACACGAGAAAGGAATTCAAGATTTCTCTCTTTTTAATTTCTTTATTTTGTTTTTAGGTGTATATTGTTGTATAAGCCCGCCATGTATCGTCTCTCATCATCATCATGCTCCATCATCTTTTATGTGGTCGTGGCTTTTAGAATTTAGTGGAATTTTTATCCGATGTTCGAGTTTGGATTCGGATGTTATTAATCCCTGTGATGATCTATCTAATTCACGGTGCGATTTTTTCATTTTAGTTTGGAACAAATGAATGAATGAAGAAGTCTTTTCATGTTCTTGATTTGTTGTTGGCCTTGTTCAATCAATTCCGGTTTTGTTTATTGCAGCGGTTTACGGAACCATAGATGAATCGAATAAACTAATCACGTTGAAATTGTAACCATAATGGTATAATAAGAAATACTTATACAATATAAACTAGTGGATCAACAATGTAATTAATTTTGCATTATATTATCTCAGTAAAGTAAAGGATTCTCTAATAAGTCTCAATGGGTGGGATAATGTTATCCACACTCTCTTATCCAATAGCCTTTCAGAGACACTAGACTTGTGCTCATTGATTGCTAATAAATCTTTTGGAATTTTTATATAGTAACACCAATGAAACAATGGTTTTAACTTAAGTGGACCAATTCTGTTTTTCTTTTCTTTCTTTTTTCACGTTTTTGTTTTGTTTGGTGAGAAATGAATGAATGAGCCAAAACTAGATTAAAAGGTGATTGCCGACAAGTAAAAAAAGAGTGGTTATTCCTAGATCATATGCAATTCCCTTGTAAATTATGTTACACTTTGTAGCAATATGTCTACTTTTAATGTGAAAACTATTTATCCATTTTCATCTCGTTCATTTCAAGAGTAACCATTCACAGCTTGGATTGGTTTCATTTGTATCGATTGATTTAGTTTAGAAGAATAGTTTTGGTTCAGTACAATCCGGTTTACATGTTTGGGTTCTTTAGCCAGCCATAACAACATAATTTAACCCTCGAATTGTAGAACATGTGGAGGGAAAAATCATAAACAACACTATCAATAATCTTCATATAAAGATTGGTGTTCAGAAAAATATACATATAAGATTACAAAAATTTGAACATATGATAAAATAAGATGAGAGCCCTTAAACTTAGGGGAAAATCCAATGATTGAACACAAAATTAAAAAAATAAGAAGAGAGAACCAAAAATTTAAAGTACAGCCGTATAAGGCAGTGTGTGAGGTAATGTGATGAAATGAAAGTGGGACAACATGATACATATAACGTGCCTTGTCTTCTCCATCATATTCATTTAACATCCCCTAACATGTTCAAACATCTGATCAAAAGAGCTGGCCTCACTTCTCTGCGCAACCTAACATGGCCCCTTTTAAAAGGTCAAATCCATCTTCAAGATTTTGGAAGTTCATGTACGAGCCATTAATAACAACATCATCTTTTTGGGGATACATGACACAAAAACAACATAAGTGGGATATTTATAGGTAGCCCACGAGTCTATAAACTATTGGTTTTTGATCAGTAATCATTGATCTCTACTGTGTATAGCACTATATACTTTTAGAGTTTACATACCATTAAAAGCCAACGTTTTCTTTCTGGTCAATTATTGAGAGCTTCATGGTTCTTATGTGAAGGGTTGCTCTAATAAGATCATTATATGCCATAACAAAAGTAGTTGAGTTCATGCCATCAGTAAATGTACAAATTAACTGAGTGACTTACTAGGTTGATATGAAGTAGAGACTTTGAAGTAGATAAATAAAGAGTCATGGGTTGTGTCATAAAGTTTATAGCCTCAAACTCATCCTTCTACCTGTATAAATTAGTAGCAGTAACTCTGATACATGAATCAAGATAAAATTGTACACTTACTGAAGTAAAGTGTTAAAGTTGTAACAAGCTCCACTATTGCCACAAATATTGGCACTTAGTTCAACCGCATAATACAAGAGCGTTACAGGAACTTCAGCCTTGCTATATAGATTCTAACACCGCATTGAGTATGAAACCAGGAATGCTCTACTAAGTTGTATATGTCAGGAATTTCAGTACTCAAATTCTAACAATATCCTCTAAGGAACAATCTCGAAATGGTTTATGTCCTGAAAAGTGAAAACCAACAAGTCCCAGAAGCTAGCCAATGATGTATAGTTCACTCGAAGATCAAGCTTTAAAATAATAAAGGGAACATAGTGACTCTTTTGTTCAACAAAGTGACTCTAATGTAGGCTATGTAGCACAATGGTTGGTACCAAAAATACAGCGTTGTGGTATGGGTTTTAGAGAGAGGAAGAGAAGATAATTAACATAAGGGTTCCATTAGAAACCGAGTAGTCAATGTCTAACGAACTGATACAAAATGATCAGTACAGTAACATGTCCCCAAAGACATGGAAACATGAAATATGATTCAAACAAAAGTAATCAAATTCAATGTTGGAGGACATGTTCTATTATTTTGAGAAAAGATCCTAAATTTTGATTTAATTAAACATTTCCTCCCAAGCTATTTTAGGTGTTTGATCCACCCACTCCTATATGTTGAGTTCTTTTTTTACTAGTTATTAGATGAGTTTGTATGCTATGAAGAGAAATCTCTGTTAAAGAAAAGAGAAAAATTTACAGCTAGAGAAGAAATATATTATAATTATACACTAACACATGGGTTAGAGTATAACCTTTAGAACAGTAGTAGAGGAATTAAAAAAGTTGGGAAATCTAGGGGCAACAATAGAAGTTATCATTATTTTACAAGGATGAGAAATTCATTTAAAAACAATGGCGTCAGAATTGGGAACATTTAGTAAATTTAGGGTTCAAAATGTAAAAAGAAGCAAAATCTATATACTGGAAGAAAAAAAGGGGATAAGGCAAAAGGATTTAGCTTAGACACTGAGCGAGAGCGAGAACGAGCCAGAGAGAGAGAGAGAGTGACCAAGTTATGACGAGCGTGAGTGGGTGTGGGTCGATGAGTCTGATTACTAACCGCAGTGCGTTTCTCGGAAACGGACTTCAACACCGTGCCGTTTTCCTGAAGCCATGGTCGTCTTCGTCTTCGCTTCAGTCTCGGTCCTTGGTCGTCGAATCCAAAACCAAAACCAGCAGTGAAGACCGAATCGCCCGTCATTCTCGTATCCGTAAGAAGGTGTCTACTGTTTCTTCTCGCTTTTGATTTCGTTCAATTCGTCGCCAGATTGTTCTAGAAGATAGTGTTCAATTGATGTTACTTGGGACTAGTTTTGGGGGTGATACAATATGTTGAATTGCGATGAAATTGAGTGCTTCGTTAGAGTCTGAGAACACAAGGTAAAGATGTTGAAGTCATGTGTTTGAATTTTGTTCATGTATAGTGAATCTCTAGAGCTTCTTGATGAGGGATTTTGCCAAAATATGCTTTAGTGTGACATGTTTGTTTGAAGTTGAATGCGATTTCACTATGAAGATGGCAATGTGATTCATCGATTTTCCTGATGTTGTGTTTCGTCGCATTGCTGTTACTCTTTGATAGGTTAACGGTACAACGGAGAGGCCGAGGCTCTGCGTTTTCCGTTCGAACAAACATCTTTATGTTCAAGTGATTGATGATAGTAAGATGCACACTTTAGCTTCAGCCTCAACTAAGCAGAAACCAATCTCTGAAGAGTTTGACTACACCTCTGGACCAACCATTGTAAGATTCATTCTTCTGTATTTGAAGTTTTGCAATTAGAGAATGAACCTATGGTTACCATTTAGTACACTCGCCTCGATTTCACTTTGGGCGTTTATTGATGTTATTTACGCTTTGGTATATGAGTAGGAGGTAGCCAAGAAAGTTGGGGAAGTGATAGCAAAATCTTGCTTGGAGAAAGGTATCACAAAGGTCGCCTTTGACCGTGGTGGTTACCCTTACCATGGACGTATTGAGGCTCTTGCCGCTGCAGCACGTGAACACGGTCTTCAGTTTTAACCGTCCGTTTTCCTTTCCTTCTTTTGTTTTCGAGGAACCTCGCGTATGAATGTAGAGAACCCATTTCCCCTCAATTGCAAATGTTGAAATTTTTTCTATAATTTTGATATAGCCTAAACCAAAGGCCCTGAAGAACAAACATGTATCCCAACCATTTCACAAAAGTATCATAAGCTGCATTAGAACTGCAACTTCAAGAGTGAATCAAGCAAGATCTGTAAAAAGCAGACAAAGAGTCGTTGCCACCAAAGTGAGAATTTAACCAATGAAAAAAATAGTAAAACGATCCGACCAAAAATGTTAAAATGGTGGTAACCAAAAAAAGGCATTAGAAAGAAACTGTAGCGCCAATCTAAATACTTCCCGCGTACGTCTTCGCTCCGGCAGGAAATGCTCACCGGACGGGAGAGTTTGCTCCGGTTGATCGGAAAACGTCGGCGATCTCTCCCCAATCGCCACCTTCTTATCTCCCTTCCTACTCCGGTATCACTATATTCCTCAAATTTCCCTCATTTTTCCCAAATAGTATTAAAGTAACATCCTTTATCCCAAATTCCTCTAGGATTCGTTAAATCTCGAGGTCAACGACGATGGCAATATTATCTCATTAGCCGGAGATGATGGTCGTTCGTCGGAGAATCAGACTCCGAACGATGACCGGAGCAAATTCTCTGGTGGGTTTTAAGAATTGTTTTTGGTCTATATGCTCATCTTGTGTTAGGGATTTTGAAATTAACAAATCCCTCAACTTTCTCAGATGATTTGAGTCCATCCACTAGAAAGAAACGGAGATTGACTCAGACCACTCTTTTTCAGTCAAGTTTCTGGTCAGTGCCAAAACAATCTGAAGATAGTCTTGTAATCTCTACCAAGCAGCAGCCAATACTTGGTTCTGAAACTTCTGAACTGAATTTGGTGCAAAGAAGTGAGTCTAGTGACCTCATTTTCAGCAAGGTTGAAGATGGTTCATCTTCTCCAAGAAGTGAGGAGATTTCAAAAACTGTGACTTTAGATGAAGCCACTGGTGAGGCTATTCATACCTTTATAGTTGGTAGGAAGTTCAGTGATGTTCAGGATTTAGAAATTGGGAGTAATATTTATCTTTTGAGACATCCTGAAAATATCAAGGATCGCAATGCTATCAAGGTTTTTATCCTTTCCTTTAACATTGTCTTCTTGAGTGTAAATTCTAGTCTCTTTATCTGCTGGCTGCTAAAAACAGTATATTTGTCCTTCCTAGGTTCTTTCTGCAGATTCTGAAATGCTTGGATATCTACCTAAAGATATCTCCCAGTGCTTGTCCCCGCTGATCAATGAGTATGACCTTAAGTTTGAGGTTGGTGACTGACTTTAATGTCTTCTTGTTGTGCTTGCTCTGATATAAGCTGAAATGTTGAGATATACAGCGTCAGGTGAAAATGATGTACCTTTACATTCTTTTCAGGGAAGAATTACATCTGTTCCTCAGAATTCTGCTGAAGCTGTTCCTATCAAAATTGTTTGTCACAAAATGACATCTGATGGTTGGAAGGAATGTGAATTTTATACAGATTTTAAACCTCTCTGGGAGAAAGTTCTTCAGGCTGTTGAGCATCAGATACAATTTCCGCCTAAAACAACAAGATACCAGTTGAACTTCAACGTATTACTACAAGAGGTTCTAAGAAGCTGCTCTCACCTGTTCACAGTTGATGAAAAGGCATTCTTGGGTATTCAGCTATGATTTATTTCTTGGTTTCCTTCTTGATGTTGTTGGATGATTGATTTAATTTTATACACTCTTGTTTCTTGTTTTGGTTACAGAATCTTTCCCCTCTCTTTCAGAAGATAGCCAAAGAATTTTTGTCCGTCTTTATACAAGAAAAGGTATATACACTATTAAATTTCGTTTTTGCTTTATCCTTTGTAGTTAATTTCGTTTTTTTTTTAAATGTTCCTACTCTGATTCTATGAACCGATGTTGAACAAACGAAAAGAAAGATTAAGGCATCCTTAGTGTCCCTTTCTTACTTATTTTCATACATTAGTTAGTGTCCAAACTCTTTATTTTCGTTTCGAATAAATTTCAGAGGTCACTGGTTAAATTCTGAAAGGCATAGGTAGAATGATGTTAGGTTTTGTTGAAAGTTATATGGTCCCAGTTGCTGTGTCTGGGCAACTGGATCTGGTTTCTTTGCTAATTTTCTTGTTTAAAAATAGTTTCTCTTCTGGTGGCAACGAATCTAGTCTGATTTTTACAGATATCTTTGATATTGTAGTTGCCTAGTTGGCTCAGAAAAACTCTTGCTTTAATCACTGAAGTTACAGTTCTTATGATAATTTTTTGACATGTTTGGATACCTGTTTGTTCAGGACCTTGGTTTAGGCTATCAAATATTTCATACCATGAGGTGTCTGATTCTCTTCAAGCCCTGAAGGATCTAACAGGTGAATGATATGCGCTTATCAACATGTTCAGACATACACCGAAAACTTCTTCTGGTTGCTAAACTTTCATATTAGAAAAGGCTAATATCAGTATGATGTTCAGTCAGGGGATTTATGAGTTCAGTGAAGGACGCGAATGAACTAGATTTCCAAAAGATGAAGGAGATCATAGAGTTGCTTAACGTCACTGAACTTCGTGAGATCTTATCTATAAACAAGGTTGGACCACACTAACTTAGAGATGTTTGCTCTGTTTATTGGAAGTATTGGTGTCAAAGGTTGTAGTTCTCTTATTGGTTTGCTTGAAATATGGTGTGCTTTATTGGTGGTCCAGGTGTTCAGTCAAGGCTCAAGAAAGAGAGACCTTATTAATTCACTTTGCTCTTGTTATAATGATGGAACGAGGTTTGTTTGTAATCCTTTGCAATAAGATTTTTGAAGCTTCTTTCCTTTTGTAGCAGTTTCTGTTTCTCTCTAAGGTTGAGTTGTTTTATTTAATTTTTAGGATAAATATAGCCACAATGATTCTAGAAAGAACAGGACTCTGTGCTAAGATACCCAGTACAGTGGACTCTCTCATATGGCGTGTTGAGGTGAATTTGGGATTTTTACTTACTTAATTAATCATCAACTTTATTTTAGGAAATAAATCTGGTTTTAATGTTGCAGAGGCTTTTCTTTCTCAATGGAGAGCAAGATTTATCCTCTTTTGTATTACTGGATCTCGGTATTATCAAATACCCAAGTTACAAATGCATTGAGTCAGAGCCAATCTTTTCGAATCGGACAAAGCTTCTAGCATATGAAGAGGTCTTTACTTGTCTATAAACAAAACAGGCTCGTTTGTCTACTGTATCTCAAAGCTTCAATTACAGGCCATTGAAGTGGCTCAGTTGATGGCTGAATCTCTTGACAGTGAGGATTCTCGGACAGTGTTGAAATGCATCATGATTTCTGAAACCCGCATATTCAGTTCGTCTTTGGATCCTGCGCAGCTTGCTGCCTTTAACTGCTTTACTGCTCCATGGGTTTACTCAAAGGTGGTTTTTTTAGGAGTCTCCTTTCTTGAGAACCACAAGAGGCATGTCAAAACACTTACCTTGTTTTTGACTTGTTCAGATTATCTTTGTCTTTTTGCTTGTTGAAACTTGTCTCTGTGGTTGCAGGTACAACCAAGCAGCCTATCTACTGAGGCGGTTGCTCAGTTGTTTCAATTGTGACAGGAGAAGAGGATATTGGACAGTCAGGTTATCAACAGATTTGGAGCACATGGGACGCCCAAATGAGAGCCTTGCAGTAGCAGAGCAAGGACTATTGGATCCTTGGGTGCGTGCTGGTTCAAGAGTAGCTTTGCAAAGGCGCATTCTTCGTCTGGCAAAACCTCCAAGACGCTGGAAAACTCCCACTTTTTCAAATCTCATCGAGAACAAGATCCCTGAGGTCACTCTTCTAATCCAAAGTGAAAAATAGAGAATACAATTGTTCTTCTACTTCAAATGTGCAATTTTGCATTTCAGGTTACCATTCAAGGGAGATCATTGAATTGTGAAGTTGGCATGAAAAACAGATTTTATGGGGAAGACGGAGAACAATGTGGAGTGGAGCAGCTCGCATTACAGTATTACAGTGGAGAAGGAGGAGGATGGCAAGGAATTTATACAGAGAGTAGCATTTGGTTAACAATTTTCGGGCTTCTCATGTGGGACATTCTATTTTCCGATGTCGCGGGTGTTTTCCAAACCCGATTCCAGGTGAATGAAAGCTCACTAGTTGTCCTCAAGCAAAGAAAATGGAAGTCCTCATTCTGTTTTCTGTTCCCTTTGTGCAGACCGCTCCATTGGACTTAGAGACTGAATCCTTCTATCTAACCAGGAAGGAAATGATAGAATCTCAGCTAGAGAAAGTTGCAAACGGAATGGCTGAAGAAATACTAATCATATCATATGAAACGCACCGTGGAACAGTATGCAGGGGAGTGGCTTGGGAGCGGTTTACACTAGAGGATCTAAGAGCAGCAGTGGCTTGTGTTGGAGGTGTGTGTGTAGCATCTCTGTGCCGGCAATTAGCTCAAGACTATAGGAGCTGGTGCAGTGGAATGCCTGATCTGCTAATATGGCGGTTCAAGGAGAATGGTCATGAAGGTGAAGCTAAGCTTGTGGAAGTGAAATCAGAGAGAGATAGGTTATCGGAACAGCAACGAGCTTGGCTCCTACTTCTAATGGATTCAGGATTTAATGTTGAGATTTGCAAAGTAAGACCTGCTTGTTTAATTAAAACTTAACTATAGAGATTAAAAACTATTTGAAGATGAATGAACACACAAAATACATGATTGGTTGCATAAGTGTAATTGTTTTCCTTAAAGAGTTGATCTTAGCCACAACTCTCTGTTTGCAAAAAGGACCATTTGTTTTTTCTTTGTTTGGAGTGAACAATAGAAACACGTGTAGAGATAGATAAATGAGAATAGTTGATGATGTTAGATTTGGTCAAGTAGCCGTTGTGTCATGTTTGTTGTACCATAAAAAGATAACTAAATTTTTGTTCTTCAATAAACTTTTCAAAGAGATTCGTAAACTTGGACAAAGTGTCGTGGTCCTCCTCACATGTAGATGTAGTAGACTAGATAGATCTTATTTTATTTTATGCTTTTTTTTCTTTTTTTTTTTTTGAGACTTTTTCTTTTTTTTTTGGCATCATTTTCCCTAGAGGAATATGCCATTTTGGGATGGGAAATACAGGATAACCTAAAACTCCTCAAAATTTTATGTAGTTGTAAGAATAAATATATTTGTAAATTTGTGCTAAAATAGAGAATTATGTTTTTATGATTTTAAATTTGATTGATTATACTAAATTTATTTATATTGATTACATGTAGATAAGGGTGGTCAAATGAAACATTGTGGAGTTAATTACTAGATAAAGACTTTTTCAATGTCATTTATAGTTTTTGCCATTTTACCTTAAATATTTTAGATTTGTCATTTTTTATATGTAAAATCACAATTTTATACATTATGTATAGTGAAATAGAATGAATAGAATGTGTAGTTGTGTTTATTTCATATGTCAAAGAAGGTATTTATACACATACAAGTTGTCTTAACTAGATAGAATCGTATCTAAGTAAATAAGATTGAAGTATATCCTAATACCCCTCCTCACGTTGGTAATTCGTATTCAGAAATGCCTAACGTGGACATTAAAAACTCAAACTGTGGTCGCGGAAGTGACTTGGTTAGAAGATCAGCAACTTGATCATGTGTAGAAATGTGTTCGGTAGAAATAAGCTTGTCTTGGACAGCATCTCGGACTTGGTGACAATCTCGTTCAATATGTTTGGTGCGTTCGTGAAACACGGGGTTTGCAGCGATATGGATTGCAGCCTGACTATCACAAAATAGTGGGATTGGACGAGTATGATCAACTCCGAGAGTCGTCATAAGAGCTTTCAACCATTTTATTTCTTTGAGTGTGTAAGCCATGGCGCGATATTCGGCTTCAGCGGAAGAAGAAGACACGGTGTCTTGTTTCTTGGTTTTCCAAGAAATAGGAGAATCACCAAGATACACAATATAAGCCGAAAGAGAACGGCGAGTCCGAGGACAAGCACTAAGATCCGAGTCACAATAGGCCGTGAGAGACAAGTGACTGTCGGACCGAAGAAAAATTCCTTGTGCAGGAGACCCTTTGAGATAGCTAACCAGGCGTAGAGCAGCTTCCCAGTGAGCTACAAGTGGTGCCTTCATAAACTGTGAGAGAATATGGACAGCATATGTAAGATCCGGTCGTGTGATCGTAAGATAAATGAACCGACCAACAAGACGACGGTATTGTTCTGGATCTTCATACTCCGGACCTGTGACGGAACCAAGCTTGTGATTGAGTTCCATGGGAACAGCTGAAGGCTTAGAACCAAGCATACCGGCTTCATTAATGATGTCAAGGGCATACTTGCGTTGAGAAAGACAAAAACCATCCGGTCCGCGAGAGACTTCGATGCCAAGAAAATATTTCAATTTTCCAAGATCTTTCATATGAAAACATTGATGAAGTTTTGCCTTAAAACGATGAATCGCCTCAAGATCATTACCAGCTACAATAAAATCGTCAACATAAACAAGCACGTGAATGACGGTTGATCCATTCTTGAGCGAGAACAAAGAATAGTCTTCGTAACTTTGCTTAAAGCCAAGCTGACGAAGGGCAGTAGAAAGCTTAGCAAACCAACAACGTGGTGCCTGTTTAAGCCCGTAAAGTGATTTGCGAAGACGACACACCTTAGATGGATCCGAACCACGAAAACCAGGAGGAAGTTTCATGTAGACTTCTTCGTCAAGATCGCCGTGTAGAAACGCATTATGAACGTCCATTTGATGTACCTCCCATTCTTTGGCAGCAGCAACAGCTAATAAAGACCGTACCGTTGTCATCTTAGCAACCGGAGCAAAAGTTTCCTTGAAATCAGTTCCCGCCTTTTGATGATTACCCATAACAACAAGTCGTGCTTTGTGGCGTTCAAGGGTACCATCTGAATTGAACTTAAGTTTGTAGACCCACTTACTACTGATTGCTTTCTTTCCAGGAGGTAAGTCAGTAATATCCCAAGTATGATTTGTCTCAAGAGCATCAATTTCCTTTTGCATTGCCTCACACCATTCTTTAATGAGGACTGCATCCTTGAAGTGAGTAGGTTCTTGACTATCAAGAATGGCGGCTAAGAAGGCAACGTGATTGGCGGAGAACCCATGATCTGTTAAATAATCAGAGAGAGGGTATAGAATCTTACCCGAGACCGTAGAGGAGGACGATGAAGAGGAGAGACCAGGGGAGTGAACGTGAGAGGACAATCGAGTTGGTGGAACGACATAGTCTTTGAGAAGAACAGAAGGCCGTTTAGAACGATGACCTTTGCCCAATAATTCTGGTAATCCCGGAGAAGAAGGTTCAGCGTGATCCACGGCAGAAGTAATTGGTGTAGAAGGAGACGTAGTGATAGTAGAATCGATTTGGTCTATCGAAAGGGTCGTATTATAGATCGGTGCAGAACTAGAGGAGATGTCAACTGAGGAACCAACCACCGGTGAAACCGCTGGAGAAGTAGGAGGTGCAACAATGTCACCCGGAACAGAGGAGTCCCGTGGTGATGCGGGATCAATCGATCCTGGTTGGAGAAGCGTGGGGCTTTGAGGATTCAGTTCAACAGCGATGGGTGGAGGTATAGGCATGAACCAGTCATCATCGGCAATGATAGAAGGCGGAGCTAATGACGTCGGTGGTTGTTCGGGATTTGCAAAAGGAAAAACATCTTCCAGGAACCGAACATCCCGACTCATGAGTATCTTGCCGGTTTAAAGATCATACACTCGCCAAGCTTTCTTCCCAAATGGATAACCGAGAAACACACATTTCCGGCTGCGAGACGCAAACTTGTCTTTATCACGAGATCGGAGGTGAGCATAGCACAAACAACCGAAAGTACGTAACATGGCATATGACGGACGTGTGCCAAAGAGAACCTCATAAGGCGTCTTGCCATTTAAAACGGAGGAGGGTGTGCGGTTAATAAGATAGGTTGCTGTGAGAATGCTTTCTCCCCAAAATTTCACGGGAAGACTGGCTTGGAACAGACATGCTCGAGCGACGTTCAAAATGTGACGATGCTTCCTCTCGACACGACCGTTTTGTTGCGGAGTATCGACACACGAAGTTTGATGGAGAATACCCTTTTCTTGAAAATATTTGGTGAGACATAGAAATTCAGTCCCATTGTCACTTCGAATCATCTTTACCGGTTTACCAAATTGTCGCTCACTCATAGCACAAAAATTCTTGATCAAAGTAGAGACTTCAGATTTTGCAGACATAAGATATGTCCAAACCGAGCGAGAGAAATCATCAACCAATGTTAGAAAATAAACAGCACCAGTAGTAGATGAAATGCGATAGGGTCCCCAAACATCGCAATGGATTAATGAAAAACATTCCAAAGTTTTATTAATGCTCATAGGAAAAACCTCTCTTGTTTGTTTAGAACGAAAACAAATATCACAACTCTTAATGGTGCTAATATCTTGTGATGATTGACGAAATTCCGGTAAAGAACTTAAACTAGTAGTAGAAGGGTGGCCTAAACGACGATGCCATAAGGCTCCAGAGGTTGCATTGTGGGCTGAAGCGTTGTGACCATAAGCCGTTAGAACACCGGTGAAATAGTAGACACCCTCACGTTCTTCCCCCGCCCCAATCAAAGTCCTCGAAAAACGGTCCTGTAAGAAACACAACGTGTCAATAAATATGGCTATAGAACCTGTCTGTTTTAATAACTTAGAAACCGAGATCAAAGTGCAGTCGAAATCGGGAACAAACAACACATCACGAAGCTTATAGGTCGAGTTAAGAGGGAGAGTGCCACATTTAGTAGCCCGTGAGGCCGTCCCATCCGGTTTGGTGACCCGTGATGGAGCAATGTCGTAAACATCAATTAGAATAGAAACATCGCCTGTCATATGATGCGAAGCACCAGTATCAATAATAACATCATTGAGACAAGTTTTACCCGATAACCGTTCAGACGACATGTTAGGACGTTGAGCTTGGAGGAGAGAAATCAGCTGAGAGATTTGATCCGTGGGAGGGACTGAAGGCTGAACAACTTGAGCACTATTAACCCGACCTCGTCCACGACCAGTTCCTCTATTAGAGCGACCGCCACGCTGAGTAGTTCTGGTTTCGGAGGAGCCACGACCAGTTCCTTTCTGCTCGTAGTACCAGTCCGGGAATCCATGAAGCAGAAAACACTCTGTCACATCATGACCTTGACGGTGACAGTGAGTACACGAGCGATCACGAGGTTTAGAAGTAGAGACTGCAGCAACCTGTGGATGAGTGTCAGTTTGAACAGAGAAACCAGCTGCATCGGGCTTCGGTGTTTCTTGAAGACGGGCAACATCGAGATTTTGTTCTTCTCGAATCACACGGGAGTAGACTTGATTGAGCGAGGGCAAAGGATCTTCATCAGTGATCTTAGAACGAATGCTAGCAAATCGTGGTAAGTCGAGGCCAAACAGGAATTGGTGAATTTGATCATCTTCACGCTCTTTGATGAGAAGAGGAGAGACGTCACAACGACACTTATGGTGAGAAGTGTAGTTACGTTGTTCTTCCCAAAGTTTGGACAACCGACCATAGTATTGGAGAACCGTTTGACCATCTTGTTTGCACAAAGCAATCTCATCCTTGAGAACTTGTTTACGGACACCGTTACCAACAGAAAACCGAACCCGAAGACTTTCCCAGAGAGTAGAGGCTTCATCAATAAAAGAGATCGTAGAACGAATGTGAGGAGAGATGGATGTACGAATCCAACCAATGATCATAGAATTCGCAGCCATCCATTGACCAAGGTCGGGATCAGCGGCGGGTTTTGGTGTTGTCCCATCGATGAAACCAGTCTTGAACTTAGCTTGAAGTGAGTTCCGAAGTTCAGTAGCCCACTCCGAATAATTGTTCTCTTGAAGTATAACAGTAGAGATCAGAGATCCAGGATTGTCGGAGGAGCTTAGAGAATAAGGATTTGAAGACGTGGTAGCCACGGGAAGCGGATGAGGAGCAGAAGTGGATTCCAACGGACCCGACATGAGATAGAAGAAGAAGAATATAGAAGATAGAACCAAGATGATAGAAAAAAAACAGTCACAAACGATGCGACGGCTAAGAAGAAAGAAGAAGAGAGAAAATTAGGTCAGAATCTTATGCTCTGATACCATGAAATAGAATGAATAGAATGTGTAGTTGTGTTTATTTCATATGTCAAAGAAGGTATTTATACACATACAAGTTGTCTTAACTAGATAGAATCGTATCTAAGTAAATAAGATTGAAGTATATCCTAATATATGGTTCTTTTTGTTCCATTTGTTCTTAGGGTTAAGTATTTGTTATGAAATATGTATTTTAGAGAAGCATAAAATACACACATTTTATAAAACTTAAATGGCAAATCCACAAAATTTGAGTGAAATTGGCATATTCATAACATTTGAGTGAGAAAATGGCAAAAATACGTAAGAATCCAACTTGATGGGAATATGACAAGAATAACAAATTTCGGAAACAAAAAAAACATGAGCCATATATGTTTCATTTCAACTACGACATTGAACATAATTTTTTTGGTAAAGGTATTAAATCATGTTACAATTAAAATAGAATAACGTTTGAAATCATGTATTTAACATGTTTCTTTCAGTTTATTTGAGATAAACATATTCAAAGAAGAAATAAATTAAAAGACGTTAAATTCTGTTTTATATTAGTAATAACTTACTACTTGAATTTTGATACTTAACCCTCTCTCTTTAATAATAATCCCTCTTAACATGTTTTTCAGTAGTATCATTAATGAGTTATTCAATTGAAAAAGACTAAGTTGCTGATTTAAAAATTTAAAAATTTATGTTGTTTTCGTTAAAAAAAAAAAATTATGTTGTCAAATCTTCTTTATAAGAAATTTTGTCAAAATCAGAAATTCCCAAACTTCATATCTAACTAAAAGGATATATTCAATTAGTGGTATGCACATAAATACATATAAATTTCACTATATTTAAAACAGGATATACTAGTAATTAGATCCATAAATGGACAAAATAAGATCTAAAAAGGCAATTTCTTAGAAATGAGTCACAGATAGCGACAACAAGAGCCTCAAGAAAAAAAAGTGATTTGACCAAAAAAGAAGAAGTGAAAAAGTAGTTAAACTATACCATTGTCTGGGAGAGATGAAGAAGTCATTTAGTTTTAGTTGACTCACTCTGAAAAATCTTCCTTTGTCCCTTATTACAATAATACTTCTCTTCTTCTTCTTGTTTGTTCACCATCTCTCTCATCTCCTCTCGTAGATCTAAAGTGTAAAGAATGAGAAAGGGTTCTTTAACCCCTGACAGAGATCGTCAGATTGAGGAACATGAGTTGCAAGAAACTGGGATTAGTCCTGAAACAGAGAGGAGGATTAAGAGGAACAACAAGAATGTTAGAGAATACCAAAGAGAAGAAGAAGAAGAAGGAACAGAGGAACTGGAAGAATCTGTGGAGGGGATATTCGAAAGCAGAGAGGTTCCTTCGTGGAAGAAGCAATTAACAATTAGGGCTTTTGTGGTTAGCTTTGCGCTAAGCATTTTGTTTAGCTTCATTGTGATGAAGCTTAACCTCACAACAGGGATCATCCCTTCCCTCAATGTCTCTGCTGGTCTTTTGGGGTTCTTCTTCGTCAAGACATGGACTAAGATGCTTCATAAATCTGGTCTTTTGAAACAACCCTTTACCAGACAAGAGAACACCGTTATTCAGACTTGTGTAGTTGCTTCTTCAGGCATTGCCTTTAGCGGTAATAGAAACAAGAACCCCATCTAAAAGAAGTCATATTTTTTCTTGATTTGTGACCTTTTTCTTATAAAAAGACAAAATCTTTGAGGTCTTCTTCATTCACACATAATTCACCTGACCCTTCTTTTTCTGGTTTGTTTTATTAAATTTAATTGTAATAGGAGGATTTGGGACTTACCTATTTGCAATGAGCCAACGGATAGCTGACCAATCAGGAGATGCTTTCCGTGGCGTTAAGGACCCTTCTTTGGGTTGGATTATAGCTTTCCTCTTTGTTGTCAGCTTTCTTGGCCTCTTCTCTGTTGTTCCTCTTCGAAAGGTTTTGATTCTGCTTCTTCTTCTCCTGTGAAAGAGATACTGAGCAACTGATGTAATTCTTACAGTTACCAATTTGTGTTTGCAGATAATGATAATAGACTTCAAACTACCATACCCAAGTGGCACTGCAACTGCTCATCTTATCAACAGCTTTCATACTCCTCAAGGGGCAAAGCTTGCCAAGTATGAAACTTTCAGTTTCGTAGGTTTAATCTAACATTTTTTTAGTTCTGTGCTTATTGACTTGTGCTCTCTGTATCAGGAAACAAGTCCGGGTGTTGGGGAAATTCTTCTCTTTCAGCTTCTTTTGGGGTTTCTTCCAATGGTTCTTTACTGCAGGTGAAAATTGTGGGTTTAACAGCTTCCCTACTTTTGGACTCAAAGCTTACCAATATAAGTAAGTATTATGATATTACCTGAGGCATTGTCTTTTTAGCTCATAAACTGGTTTGTTGTCTTGTCTTTGGCTCATAAGCTGGATTTTATTGTCTCGGCAGGTTCTACTTTGATTTCTCAGCAACATATGTGGGTGTTGGTATGATATGCCCATACATAATCAACATCTCTCTTCTATTGGGTGGAATTCTCTCTTGGGGACTAATGTGGCCTCTCATTGAAACCAGAAAAGGAGATTGGTTCCCTTCTAATGTTGACTCTAGCAGCATGAGCGGTCTTCAAGCTTACAAGGTCAACACCTCTATCACTCACTCTCTTAGTACGCCGCTTCTGCTGAAACAATTTTCCTTTCGCTTCTTCAGGTGTTCATAGCTGTCGCTATGATCTTAGGAGATGGTTTATACAACTTTTGCAAGGTGCTGACCCGAACCCTTTCAGGACTAGTCTCGCAGATTCGAGGTAAAGCTGGTTCAAGAACAACCTCTCTTGCACGGGAAGAAGACCCTCCTGCTTCCCCATTGACCCCAAAGATATCTTATGACGACCAACGCCGAACAAGATTCTTCCTCAAGGACCAAATACCTTCTTGGTTTGCTGTTGGAAGCTATGTGGCTATATCTGCAGTATCTACAGCTATACTCCCTCACATGTTCTCTCAGCTGCGATGGTACTACATTCTGGTCATTTATGTCTTTGCTCCTATCTTAGCTTTCTGCAATGCTTATGGAGCTGGACTCACTGATTGGTCACTAGCATCAACCTATGGCAAGCTCGCAATATTTACTATTGGAGCATGGGCGGGTTCAGATCATGGAGGTCTTCTGGCAGGCTTAGCAGCTTGTGGAGTCATGATGAACATAGTATCCACAGCTTCAGACCTGACACAGGATTTCAAGACCGGTTACCTAACATTGTCATCTCCAAGAGCCATGTTTGTGAGCCAAGTGATCGGAACAGCAATGGGCTGCGTTGTTTCACCCTGCGTGTTCTGGCTTTTCTACAAGGCGTTTGATGATCTCGGCCTCCCAAACAGTGAATACCCTGCCCCGTTTGCTACTGTGTACAGAAGTATGGCTAAACTCGGGGTTGAAGGCGTCTCGTCGCTACCAAGAGACTGTCTTGTCCTGTGCTATGCGTTTTTCGGTATAGCCATAATCATTAACGTAGTAAAGGATGGTCTTGGTAATAGGTGGGGAAGGTTTGTTCCTCTTCCAATGGCTATGGCTATACCGTTTTTCTTAGGGCCTTACTTTGCAATTGACATGTGTGTGGGGAGTTTTCTTTTGTTTGTCTGGGAGAGGTTAAATGCGCCGAACGCTGAAGCTTTTGCAACAGCAGTGGCTTCTGGATTGATATGTGGGGATGGAATCTGGACTTTGCCAAGTTCAGTGCTTGCTATAGCTGGAGTTAAACCTCCTATTTGCATGAAGTTTCTTTCAGCTGCAACTAATCATAGAGTCGACAAATTCCTGCAAGGATCGTCTTAGTTTTTTTGAAGCTTAATGAGATGGATCTTTTGAGAAGTTAAGTGTTAGTTTTTGTTCATGCTCAATGAGATGGATCTGTTGAAGAAGTAAAGTGTAATGATGTTTCAGTTTTGAACACAATGATAAGAGGTATATTGTCTTAATCACTCAGTATAGTTACATGAGAGACGGATTGTTGTATAAATATGAGCAGAGATGATTTTTACATACAAGCTTGGTAAACACAAACTATCAATTAAGCATATGATAAATCCATTATCCAATTCTTGCTTTGTGCAATACAATCATCAGTCTTGTAGCAATTTCTCATTCCTTATCTCACACAAACACAACTAAAAGAGCTAAAAACTCTTCATTTCACAGTAAAAAACCAACAAACCTCTATTTCTGCTGGAAAAGAGTTCTTTAAGCTTTTGAGGATGATTTTGCCTTGGAAATTCCAGTTGTTTTCTCCTCAGCTTTCTTGAAAAGGTTAGACACTGTAGCTTGAACTAGCTTACTGTCTTTGCATTTCGGTTTTTCCTTTTTAGCCGGAAGTTCTGTAGGCACCTTACTTGCTGATGCTGTAGTACCATCTTGAGATTCCTCACGGCCTCTTGTTGAAGATTTAGGTTTCAACTGAGGTTCCTCATCTTCATCAGATGTATTGCCTTCACTTTTATCAGAGGAGTCATATGGAGAAGTTTCTGCAAAGCTGCGGGATAGATTTGAAGAAAGGCTGTTAAACCTAATACTACTTATATAGCTCATCAGTGGAAAACTACAGATCTTAGCTAGGAGAATGAAACAGAGAAGCCAAATAGAGGCTAATACACAAACTAAGCAGCATCATAAAGATAATTACAAATCAAATGACCAGAGAGTGATTCCCCGGGAATGAATCCAATAACTCATCAAAATCCATCGCAGAGATATCATCACTAGCTCACATTTTAAACTGTAAGTGAATAAGTTGTAAGGATCATACTTGAATTTCTTCCCAGAATTTCTCTGAGATTGTCGGACTGGTGTTAGTTGAACTGGTGGTGTTACTTGAATCTTATCGTCCGAGAATTCTCCATCCTCAGACAAAACATCCTCCATGTCAACATCAGGTGAGTCAGTCTCTGTTGGTTGGCTACCAGTTTCAGGAGTCGCCAGCTTCTTGACTGAAGCTGCTCCTCCTGCACCACCTTGGAAATCAAAATCCGTTTTCTCTGCCTGAAACCAAAGAATTCTCTTTATCATATCAACAACACCCCTGTGAAAACTGTAGACTTGAGAGAAAATCTAACAACCTGAGCCAGTTCTTTAGGGAAATCAAGACGAGCTTCTTCAGGATTCTCCTCTTTTGTTCCAATCCACCATGACTCAGAGAACACAATCTATGTGCATTAACCAAAATGCTCTATAGTCAAGATACATAAAGAGAAAGAGAGAGCTCTAAAAAGGTGGAAGGAGAAGAGACTGACCATATTATCAAAATAATCATCACATAAGACGTTTTTGCCACCTCTAGAGAACTGAAGAGTCAAGTATCTGTTCTTCGGATACAAAATCGTTCCAAAAAGCTTCATGCGACCCTAAAAAGAACCAAACTTTTCGAAGATTCAGAACACAGAAGCAGCAGCAATGCCAAAAAGTGACCAAATTTGGGATCTAACCTGGGGGAAATTGAGGTAAAGGACAGGGTTTTTAGTAGACAAACGATCGAGATCGCCGATGGTGGCGCCGGAGATAGGAGCGAGAAGACCAGGGAAAGAGAAGAGAAAGCGATTCTTGCGCTGAGACTTGCGGATGATGTCAGCACCATGGTGTTTCAGAACTTGCTTTGAAGGTTTGAGAGAGGAATGAGAATTCGCCGGAGAATCAGAGAGCAATAGGTTATCGAGAGCTAGGGTTTTCAATTTCTTCCTCTGTTTTGACTCTGCATCGTCTTTGTCTCCTCCTTTCTTCGACGACGAAGCTCGCACCATCACTGCTTCTGCTACTTTCTTCTTCTTCTCCACTTGTATAAGTTCTTTGTCAATTTAACAAATAAAGGGCACAACCATAAAATAAAAATGTAAAATTTGAACTCACCATTGTTATAAAGGTTGCATTTTTTTTATTTTATTTTTTGCTTGTTGATGAATTATCATTACAGTGCAGAAGAAGGCAAAGGCCTCTCGAGTTGAATTTTTATATCAATGCTAGCTTGATCATCTTATTTATTATGTATTTGAAGCTTTCAAGTACATCAGTTACCGGGCCATGTAGCTTTGGCATAGTATACTGTAACTAGACAATGATGGTTGTGTTAAGAGACTGATTGATGAACCCCGGATGCGATGAACTAGTCGATGGGTATTTTGAAGGTATTTTGATGCGTTGATATCGTATTGTTGCCCTCGGGTTGGTCACTTGTCGATGGATGTGGCCGGACGGACGATGGATGCGGTCGGACGGATGGTGACCTCGGCCAGACGGATTATTCCGTGGTTGGTCGGTGACTGAGGTCACATCACTGATCCTGAGCTATACTCAGAGCAAGCTGATCATTGAGATCAATCAGGTAGTATAAAGGACATCGAATAAAATATATAAAAGAAGTCTACGAAAAATGGCTTTTAATCTCTATAGAAGCTTTGTGTCTATCTTAAGGTTAATATATACGCAATTTAGCACAAACAAACAGTACATTTGACGACCAATATATTGAATAAAAAGTGCCAAGATTCACTTAGGTTTTAAGACCTAAGAGTGATGGATATATTTGGGGTTACTATAGACTAAAAAGGAGAATGTTGTCATATCTCTACTACAGTAAAAGAGAAAAGTACAAAAGTGCTTACCTGGTCGAGTTTTAAAAACTAATTAACCCGAAATTTCAAGTTGGATCTTTATGAAAAGGTTTCCCCGATAGAATAGATATACCCGAACAAAATTAAAAGTGTCTAACAAAAGCCTTAAAGTAGGCCCTAATAAAAAGAGGAAACAAGCAGCAAAAATCTATGTGAACGAAAATATATTTTTGTGTTCCTTGCTGCCAACGAAAAAAAACAAAACAGAAGTAACAGAAGTAGCAAAAATCTATGTGAAAACTAAACATTTGATAATTTTCTACCAAAAGGAACAAATAAATAGAGTTTAAAACATATAAATATAAGAATAGACACAACTTTAAAGATTAGATATCTTACAAACTTTAAGCAAATAGATAAAATATATGTGATTATATTTTTCAAAATTAAAGTATTTTATGAAAGTTTACTAAGAAAAAACATGAAAGTATATAACAATTATTCGTTGATAAAAAAAATATTAAGATGAAAGACGCGAAATGAAAAGTTACGACAAAAAGATGTGAATGGAAGATTAAGATGAAAAGACGCGAAACGAAAAGTTACGACAAAAAGATGTGAATGACAGATTAAGATGAAAAGACGCGAATTGAAAGCTTACGATACACGAACACTTTGCGACAAAAGTCACGACTAGATAGCATTTTTCAGTTTTTAAATTTAATAGATAAAAATAATTTTTTACTACAAATAGAAAAACACGTACGACCGTAGGTAATATTAAATTATTTAAAATTAGATGTTTTATAAAAAAAATGTACGACAAAAAGACACAAACCTCAATGGTATTTTATCAGTTTGCTATTATTATTATATAGATAAATTAACAATTTTAGATTTGACACATGTTAACATCTTATCAACATACTTGATAAGTATTGTAATAATGTTAATGGGTAACTTCAAAAACCAAGTTTTACAATATGAGTTGTCTAGTCAAAGTTTCTTAATAAATAAAATATATGGTATTAGTCAATGGATAGATTTAAGAAAAAATATAAATATATGAATGGAAAAATATATATCAAGATAGGCATTATATAATGTGTTTTAACCTACTTTGACCCTAACCATCTATAAAATGGGGTAGAATAGAACAAGAATAATATCTCTAGCTAGGTTGAGATAAAAATACAATGTTAAAGAGTATTTGAAGAAGGGTGATGAGGCTTTGTAGCGACAATTGATCATTTCTGAAAAAGTATCTGTTTTGATAATATTGGGTTTGGAGGATCTCGTAAGTCTCTATCATCATATGTCGTCGACTCTTGTTGAATGAACTTTTTCTTTTTTATGTGCTTTTACATCCATTCTATGTCTCTTTAATTTGGTATAGCGATGAATATGATTCTGAGTGACTAAGATTTGTAACGAGAGTTACGTGATCTCTATCCAAATCAACAAAAAAAGATACATATCGTTTCGTTTGTAGTATCATTTGTTGATTTGGATAAAGATGGGGACATAGCTCAATACAAAATTATAGTCAATAAAGAAACGTAAGCCTTACCAAATTATACATGAGACACAGGATGGAGATAAGACGCATCGAAGAGAAGGGGTTCATTTAAAAGAGTCATCAACATAAGATGGTAGAGACGTACGTACGAGAGATCTATAAACCCATATCATCATCAAACGAGAAACTAAAAGAAAAAAAATGATCGATTATCACTACAAAATCAAGAATCATTACAGGAAAAGAAGAACAAATCTTACGTTTGAAGAAGAAGGAGCAACATAAAGATGTGTGCATGTATCTTCACGATCAAGTATTGTGAAGGCAACATTATTGGCAGGCTCTTAGGATCAAAACAGAGTATCTTAGCATAGTGTTTCACTTCAAAACAGAGTATCTTCAAAACACTGTGCTAAGATACTCTGTTTTGATTCTAAGAGCCTGTCAATAATGTTGGTATAGAGTAACTAAAGTTCTTGAAGTGAAGTCCGTAAACCCCATAATTAGCATAAATGGAAAGATTTAGAGAGAAGAAGACGTAGATCTCGATATATTGTCTTAACATGTTTATTAATTACGTTATGTTTTTTGGAAAGTTTACATCATGTAAGTGTTACCATTATATTAATTGTTGTCACTGTATTAATGGAAAAAAATATATATCAAGATTGACATTTTATGCGTACGTCTTGACCAAAGAATCAAAGATGCTCCTCGTGCACGACCTTATAGTTTGCTCTGTTTGAAATCAAAGACTTCGTCTCTTATCATATGAGACATCTTCGTGCTATCAACTAGAACATCACATGCATTATTATGCATCCTGAAGAGAGTTAGTAATCTAATGAATTATCCCAATACATATGTAACTAGGGGTAAATAATTTAGAGTGCAGCACAATGGAGAAGATCAAGACGATGGGAAAATACTGCTTTTGGTTCACTTCTTTTGTCATTCATCTTTCTTTACTATCATCCAATCTAAATCAGCTCGACGAGGATACATTTTCAATCCAATCCAATTCTAGCTGTGTGCTTGTTTGTTGGCTAGTTTGATTCAATTATGTGTGTTAAATTGGTAGGTTGTTCATACATGATCGACCTTTCCCCAACAAAGAACAACACATACGTATTATGTATCTTCCAAAAATTTAGATTGTAACCAACTTTACTGATATTGTATTTTCATGTTAAGTTACTTTCACATTGCCATCTAACCGAGAAAGATAAAGGAAGAAGAAATCAGATGAACTGGACGTTGCACTTTGCTGAAAGCCTAGGGAGAGTCAGCAGAGTAGCTTGCAAGAACTCATTGTTGTAGATGTTTGATTCAACACCAATTTTCACAGTTTCAAGACATTCCAACTTACCCATGAAATGTCTCATCTGTTTCAGCTCTTGGAAAGAACCTCCATACCCTGAAACCTCTAGCACCTTCACTTGACATATACATAAACAACATATTTCATCTTCCTTGTTCTTCGTTACAACCTTCCCTTTCCTAATATGCTTCTTAGAGCTGCAAGCACATGCATCTCCGCATCTAATCGATACTCTATGCACAAGACCCTAAAACCAGACCAACTAACATGTATAATGGGAAACACTAACAACAAAAAAGAGAAATACCAATAAGGGAATTGATCATTACCTTGATGACTAAAGTGTGTAGAATTGGACAACTCTTGAGGAGAAGTGGCATTGCTTGCCAACCTTTATCCTTGTTACTCTCAATAGATAAATTAACGAGGTTCTTGAACACCGGTATGGATTTACAGAGGAAATAAATAGCCTGATTTAAATATGACCACAACAAAAAGCCATATATTTAGTCAGAGAAACCAACAAAAAGAAAAAATGAATCACTTAGAGCAAAAACTGACCTCAAGGGAATCAGGAGACAAGTGAAGGGTTGAAATGTTGGTTATACCCGCAACTAGATTTGTAACATCACCAGACATAACATCAACACAATAATCATAAACATCTTCATCAGAAGAATCATAATTGTTAATTGACTCCCATAATCTAAGATTCAGCCTAGCTTCAACAAGCGAATCCAAATCAACAGACTGATAAGTTCTGAAGACATAACTAGAATAGTCAAGGTAGACAAGACTTGGTGCTATAAAAGAAGTTACTTGATGTTGCTTTTTAGCATCCGGATGGTTGACAAAAACCACAAGTCGCTTGATGGATGCACTTTTCACAAACGCACCACAACATGGCCAATCCCAATCACCAGTATCACATATGTGTAACTCTTCCAACACAGGGCAGCCATCAAGAATCCGAAAATAGTTGTCATAACTAAGCATTGAAACTGATAAGAGAGAGAGTGATTTGAGAGCAGGGAGAAACACATGCTTGACTTCAAGAGAATATAAACCGGATAGTGTGAGTCTAACCAAGGTATTGCTCGTGAACAAGTCTCTCTCTATCTCAACAAAATAAAAGAGTGGATACGCGTGCAAGTGTAGTTCCAATAAACCACGTTCCATTGCAGTCGAAATTTAACGGTGGTATGCTTCGTGATGGCCATCGTACTGGCTCGGTACATGACAAAGAGAGGATTTTTTGATGTGGGCATTGTTTAACAAAGCAAATGTCTTGTCTACGAAATCACAGAAGCGATTCGAACCGCTTGTTGCTTCTTCTTCATTGGGATACACAACAAGCGAATCATCAAAGCAAAGGGTATACCTAGCAGATTCCTCCATCTCTTGGACAGAATCGATGTGGAAGCAGCAACCTTTGTCGGAAGGAAAGACAAGATATTGCCAAGAATCTCATCTGGCAAACTGCATATTGATTCGCTTGGAGAACTCATAGACACAAATCCAGAATTATCCTTTTATCAAAGGCGAATGTAACTCGGGATGATCTGAAACAGGGCAGGACACAAACTGAGAGAGAGAGAGAGACACTGAAATATACTTTTTTATGTAAAGTATTGTTCTTTGCGCTATGAAAGGTTGCGACTTTACTTTGGCCCATTTCAAAAAGTCCGCATGATAAAATTTTGACCATCTCTAAATGGTGAAACCCTATCATGGGTTCTTACCAATTTTTTTAAATTAAATTTTGGATTATTCAATGTTTTAGAATCCACTAAGAGTTGTTAAGAAAACTTGCCAATGGTTGAATGAATCCATGAGAGAGGTTCTTAAGATTTTTTTTTTTTTTTCAAAATAATTAGTAACATAGTTAATGTTGTGAAATGGTTCTCACATTCCATACAAACCACATTTGAGATCATAGATGTTTACATGCCTTTGCACAGAGAAATTGATTTAAAAGTCGTATTATGTCAGAGAGAAAGAATCATCTCTGCGTTTAGCCTCCTTTTTTCTTCCACTTCAGCACCTTCCAAGGCTGTTTTGGCTTTTCCTCTCCCACTTTTTCAACCATTGACATTGATGTTTCCTCTGTCACCTGTAGAGGAGGTGCTTCATATTAAAAAATAATTTAAAAAAGTAGAGAGAGAAGAAGGATCCCACCTTATTTACACTAATTAGGTTATCATTATAGGGGTATCTTATCTTCCTATTTTCCTCAAGAGAATATTTTGCACAAGATAATCTCTTAAGGAAAATAGGGGATAAGATATTCCTATAATATTGCTCAAATCTTAGAGATAAGATTTACATAGAAAAGTTTAATACTTGCATTAGTGATGGCCTTATGACCATGTTTAATGATAAGAACCCTTTCTTAACAACATCTTAGGTTAAGAGACCATCATTAATCATACTCTAAAAACTTTTTTTTCTTTCTATTAGAGTTTCTTCTCTTATGACTGTTCTTTCTATTGATTAACTTTTTTAAAAAAAAAAATATTAATTACTTTTAGATTTGAGGGTGCTTTTCTTAGTTCCTCTAATCGTCTTTCCTCTTTTATCCTTAATTTTAGCAGCTCTGTCGCCTAAATCAGATTTCTAACCAATTTATATGAATCAATCCTCTTGAGGTAAAGAACAAACATGGAGAAATAAATGTATAATAAATACCTCGTGCCTTGCGGTTAAAGCTTCTCTGCAAGTTGACCTATACATATCCATAGTTATTTTCAGCTCTAAACGCAGTCTCCTCATTTCAGCTTCAACATCATCCTGCAACAAAACAAACATGCATTTTCATGGAACTGTAAAAAAAAACAAGTCGGAGAGCGATACTAAAAAAAAATCATTATTTTTGACTTTTTAACTTATACCAAGCTCTGAGATGAATAAGTAGAAGAAGTTTTTCCACTTACATCAAAAGCCGTAGAAGAGCCATTGAGATCACTCATATTCGTAAACTTGATTCCTAATCTTTGTGACCCAGAGAGCTCGTTGAAAGGTTCTCTGTTTAGTCATGCATAGAGAGACATGAAAGAGAGGTAGATGATGTGTCCTCTTTAGCAAGTATATCACATTATTTCTATAAGGGAACGAACCTAATAGTGTAGATCAGGTCTTGGCACAAAATCGAGGAGAACAATTCCCAAATCGTCGCCGGAGAATTCAAGGTAATCAATGATCTACGAGGGATACTTCCATTACAGACAAAAAAAAAAGAGGAAGATGCAGTGATATATATGGCAGGAGATTGGGATGGAGGAGAAAGAGAAAGGTTCGGAGAAGAGACGAGAGAATAAGAAGACCAAAACAAAAAAACAAAGATTATTCTTTACATATGACACAGCCAATCAAAGCAAGCCACGTTCTACTTAGGTAGTTATTGGAAGCACATTAAAAGCGGTTATCGTTTACTATTTTAATTTTAATTACTAAAAATAGTATAAAAGGAAAAAAAAAAAACTTTACTATATATCTCTGTACTCCTCCTATCTCACTTAAACAACTCTTTCTAATATTCTATGTATATAACCTCTTTTTAAAATAAAATAAAAAATAATGTAAGATAACATTTGATTCATGGAGAATTCTCTTAAATACCATGAAGTTATGTAATTTTTTCAAAAATACCATTACAAGTTTTATTTTCAAAAAATATCATTAATATACATTCTTTTCCAAAAATATCACAAAACTAAAACTAATACTTTTAACATTCAAAAATAATTTCTAAATCCTAAACACTAAACCTCACCCCTAAAAACTATACCCTAAATATAAATATCAACCTAAACATTTAAAATAATAATTTTACAGCTTTAAAAATCAACTTTTTATGCTTACTATATTTTTGGAAAAATAAAACATTTGTAGTATTTTTATAAAAACAAATTGTGGTATTTTTGGAAGAAAAACTAAAATGATGGCATCTAAGGAAATTTCTCTTGATTTATAATGTATATAGTAAATGATTTTATACAAAAAAATACATTTTAAATAATTTAATGGATATTAGATTATAAAGCATTATACATTCAATTTTTATGTCAACAAGTATAGTAGTCATTATAAGAATGAACTATTTAGATATTTTAAAATTCCTAAATATATAATAATATTTATTATCATCACAAAGTAAATAAATAATATGTACTTATATTAATTTTAACAAAATAAGAAATCCGCACCGCAAATATTTTTTCACCAATCAAACATTGTTTTGTACCGTTTATTATACATTAACCACACTTGTCCCGCACATAGTTTTTCCGCATATACCGCAATTAGATTGTACCGCATTACAAAATCACTTGTCCCGCATAACCAAAACCAGTATTACCATTCAGACTCTCAAGAGCCGCCTGCTTAAAATGCCTAAGTAAGAGACGGTGCTTAATTATTTAGCCATATTTTAAATTTTTTTTTGCTGAAACCCCTTCTAAGAGCCTCCATTGGAGATGCTTATGTAGCTTGACTCATCTATGAATGCTTCTTAAAAATCAATCATAGTATGTGGGAGAGGCTTGATATGGGAGAAGAATTTATATATATTCAAAGAGGTTCTGGGCTGAAGCTCATACATTCCCTCAGGGCCGAGACCAAAGCATGTTATATGGTCTCGTCCCAAGCGCTACTCGAACCTGCGACCTCTAAACTTTTGCCAGAGATCTTTACCAATTGAGCTATTAGCACTTGGTAACAAATCACACTTTTCAACAAGGTGCAAGTACTTAAAACTGATCAATTAGAGAGAAGTTGAATCAGACGAAACTAAGAATCATTTAAGCTGCGCTAGTCTCTTCTGCAGGTTTCGTTAAACACTGCTATGTTCTAACAAGGCAAATAGAACATACGCAGGCAAGGCATTATTATCCATCATGAAGCGTTACTAATCTAATGAGTTACACAAATACAAATGTGTAACTCTTCTAGAAAGAAGATGATGGGATAATGCTAACATTTGGTAAAAGGATTGATGGTATTGAGTCTCTTTAACCACTTGGATCTCTTCTTCTCTCCAGGTTCACTTCTTGTTTCACTCATCTTTCTCTTCTTGCTCTTGTTCTTACTACTATCCAATCCGAAACAGCTTGGCGGGTTTACATTTTCGTAGATAGCCTCTCTCGATGACTGCAGCTCGTAGATTTGGTTCTGAACATAACACATCTTGTGAAAATGTTCATCCTTCATCTTAAGCATGCACCTAGCTAGCCTAACTGCTTCCTTTTTCATAAACAGCGCTTCAGTAGCGAGCTCCCGGTTCTCTTCCAAGAGAGAAGTTAGTTTGTATCCGAGATTTGCGGTTTCCTCTAGAGCTACCTCTTTCTCCATGTCAAGCAACATCACAAGCTTCTTTAGTAACTCAATTGTCTTGGAAGCTTCTTGCAACTTCTGTTCTCTGCTTTGTAACTCGTGCTTCCCTATGTCTTTCTCCAAGTTTGCACTCACGAGCTGCGAGACTAACTCTTCAATGTTCTTCTGCTTATCACAAGGGGAGACTTCCATCTGTTGAAAAGACAAGATGCTCTCTACTTCAGAAGTGATGTCAGTATCGGTACCACTGTCATGAGGAATGAAAGGGTTTTGTAGGTTGGAGTGATTGAAACGGTCCAAGAGAGTGGTGTAACCATCGTAGAGATCTTGACAGAGTGAGAGAAGGAGAGGACGTCTCTGGTAAAACCATTCAGCACGTTGAGTAAACGTTTCACCGGTTTGGTTATCTTCAAGAGCAGAGACACGCATTACTTGCATCCGAGACTCAAGCTCTGTGTTCCGTCACCAAGATTACAAACCAAGTAAGCAACAAATACAAAGTTTGAATATTTTGAAACGGAAGATTACTTTACCGGAGAGAGATGGCAATTGTGGAAGAGGAAGCTGAGAGTCATCCATGTATTCTGCCTTGAAATCGAAAGTAGATTACTTTGCAGGATAAGGGAAGGTATAGAAACAGGGGAAAGCTTAAGGAAAATTCAAAAAGCCATTTTTCAAATCATAAGGAAGAAGAAGGCAAATGCCCTGAAACAGTGAGAGATGAATGGGGCATTGAAGAATTTACAATAAATGCTTGCAAATATTTGAAAAGGATTCGTCTCATCGTATAAAAATATATGGAAACTCTCTTAGTGGGTGAGAGAGAGAGAGATATGATATTGTTTTGAAGATCTTTCAGATAACAGCAGAAAGCATAAAAGAGGCAGCAATATCCGCTTGTTTTTTTAAACTTTCCACTATTTTGACATTTCTTCACACATGCCTCTACGCTCTGAATCACTTATAAACTTCAGAGCACAATAAATATTGTGCTTATTTGATAATACGAGCAACATATGATGTCAACAAAAAAAATAACCTTGATGCATACAGAAAAGTTTCGTCATTGTCAAACAGAAGTATTGAGCGTCTCATACCCATTGGTAAAAAGAGTAGCAGAAAAACATTAAATATCCAAACAGTACACACACAAACCTATCAACAACTCTCAGTAACATAGAGTTGGATAGAGTAGCAGTACAGTAGACATAAGACAAGTCTTAGAAAGGAAACATAATTATTCATTAAGGCGATAAAGATGGATAGAGAGAGGATTCAACTCAGCAGTAGAACATAACACGCTTCACATTCTCTTTCAGTGCTGGGAGTGGCCTCACTGCTGCATTCACATTAGGTCCACGTGTGCTTCTACCAGCCATTCCACCCCCACGTGCCATGCTCCCGCTTGCCATCGAGCCACTGTCTGATGTCTCTGGCTCCATGTAGAATCGAGCCCTAAAAGCTGCTAGATGTGCATAATATGCAGGCGGCACTATAATATCCCAACAAAACCAAAAAACAAAACATCAGACACTGTCGTACTTATTAGTTCTCTCTTCTTTATATGAGAATCAAGATGTCATTAAGGGAGGGTAACACAAAACTCACCAATTGAAACTGAACGTGTGCATCTTGCATACCTGTCCAAGACAAAAAAGATACTTTCAATGTTATTACACTTATTTACCTTACTATCTAACAAAATACGAATACTAAAAATTATAACAACGAATAATGTAACAAAGGGTAAAAGGATATTACGTGTAGCATAAGTTATTGGTCAGAGATTGAAGTCCATCTGCAGTAAAGTTGTTCTCATCCCAAAGAACGTGATAGTGAGCAGGTCGAGAAGTGCCCTGTTCATGGAATTTTGATTTGTCAGAAACACTTCCATAAAATCTCCACCCACAAACTAATTTTAGATTATAAATCATACCTGAATACCAGCATGACTGCAGAGGTAAAAGTCGAACTCTGTAGGGTGACATATTTTAGAGTCCACAACAGTACCTATAATCAAGAGAAGGGGTTAAAAACCAATGGCAAGGATTTGCAGCAGCTAATTAAGTATAGGCACAAATTTACATAGATCCAAACTTGTCTCACCAGGTAATATATTTCCACTTCTGTCCACCGAATGACGATCATTGTGGTTCTGAGCAAACAGCCTCGTGTGATGGCGCTTCTGCACCACCACAAACGTCACTGGTGGCTGATAACCTGCTTCCAGCGAAGCACATGCCTGAAATGTGTTGTATTAAAATCAGATTAAAAGACAGACCACCAGCACGTAACACAAACCATTTGTTAATAGGTTCTCTTACCTTGCGGATAGCATCAAGTTCATAGAGCAAAACTTGGTAAAACTGTCCCTCACTGACTCCATCTCTGTAGAGAAATACCAATTAATAAATTTTAGAAATAAAGATAAAAGTTCTATAGTTAAGCAAGTGATTTAAGTAGAGTTAACACCTGTAGAAGATGATCCGTAGCGGTTTATGCCCAGTCGATCTACGGAAGGCTATGAGCAACTCTCTGTTGGAAAGTAAGGGAAAAAAACAGAACAGATCTGTTACTTAAGAGCAAGCTGAAGCTAAAACCAAGTAGTAGTAGAGTTAATAATATCAAGACGTACTTAATCATGCCACCAGTCACTACCCCTTTTTGAGGATCCTTCCACTCTTTGAACAGATCCTGAATGAGCTCCTGCCTATGTGCCTGAGCGCAAACCAATCCAGCATATTTGGTAATTTCAGGCCAATCCTGGGATGCAACAACCTGAAAAACGAATATCATTGTCAATCAGATAAGCACGATTCAAAAAGGTCAAGGCCACAAAGATAAGCAGAGGAATATGTTCAAAGACGTAGATTTAAAAATGAGATCAACTTACAGCAGCAATAGACGGGCTTGAATCCTCTCCAGGGTGAGGATGTGTAACATCAGCACCAAATATAATGGTGGGACGATCACTGACTAGAGGAATCCGCCTTGATAAAGCATCAACAAGCACTGTATTCCTTCCTCCAACCTTAACATTAATCTTCAGTGCAACATTAGCCATGTACTGTTTGCTCATTTTAAAGACATGCTTTGTCAGGCAGCATTGAGAGACAATGCCAAGTTCGGTCTCGCATATGCGTTTCAAATCACCTGCAATAGATAATATAAAGGAAAATAACAATGAAAAGTGTTCATAAGAAAAAGAAGACGATGAAGCGGATAGAACATGGAACATACCATATAATGATCCATTATTGTCGGGCAGAATGACAATAAGTAGATCAATCTCTTTTCCTTGAGAGAGTTTGGATGTGGCGTCATGATATCGAGTCTTTAAGACCTTCTCCACTTGCTCAGGGCGAGCACTGACTGGTGGAAGGACTGGTTCCGGATTAAAAGCCTGCAGGTAAAAAATAATCAAAAATATAGGGTGGATAGGTTAATAATAAACAGATCGATCACATTGCCAGATACTGGTTAAGCTGTGTTTTAATGACTCACCATGCCAGATATGTAGCACATTTGAGCAAGTTCCTGACAAAACGTACGTGCTAGATTGTCCTGCACTTGCCTAGAAAAGTTGATGCAGATCCAATTATTCACTGTTCCACCATTGATCATTTTCTGCAGAGAAGACTCAAAATCAGCCAACAATAGAAAATGATGTGATTATTTGCAAAAACAAAAGTGAACAGAACACTCTTTGAATGAACTGACAGCATAAATTATAATGGTAACACAAGCAAATAACATTTTTTAAGTGCTTAGTTGAAAATCAGGAGCATTTTCATCAATATACCTTATTCATCATATTCCATTGGCCAACTTGAGGCAGACAAGTTCCTTCCCTTCCAGATTCGTGATACTTGAGCTGCAGGAAGAAAAGCAGTAATCTCATGTTGGAACCCAAATTTGAGTATATAAGATACAGAGAAGAAAGTGTAATAGCCAAACGATTACTGTACCCATGGAGGAGGCAGTATACGAGCCTCAACAGAAGCCAGAGAGGTACTTATTTTGATTCCAAACTCCTGAGCATAGGGATCTTTCGCATAATTATTGAGTTCCACCGTCTAGCCAATAAGAAAAAAATGATACTATTTGTTAGAAAAAAGCAATTGAGTATACAACCGCAAATGAATAGTGAACCTCTACATGCTAACGAAATCCAAGTGATAAATATATATATACAAAATTTCTCCAGAAAATAGATAAGCAGGCAGTTAAATTAAAAGCACAACTCTGTACATGGTGATCTTCCAGAATTGTTTCAAGCAAAAACACATGAAGACAAGTAAGAAGAAACAGGTTTTAAAACTATTCATTCCATAATGAGATTTGTACCACCAGTTTCTATGGATTCAAAAAGAATAGCAAGACATGAATTGAAAAAGTCACTTAATCCAAACAAACACATGCAACCAAGAAAGAAGAAACAGAATTCACAACTATCCAATTCTAGAATGAGCCTTAAACAGTTTACACTAGCAAGGTAGGCTGGCAATAAGAAACTTGACATTAAAGTGAAGGAAACAAAATTGTCCAAAATAAAGAAGCATACCCGCAAGATATCTTTTTCTCGTTCTAGGGGGCGCTGACAGGTCACCTTAAGCAAAGCAGTGATCTGTCTCTCATTCAGTCTTTTCGAATATCGCTGGCCTTCAACAATCTTGCATACCTGTACAACAAAAACATATTAGAATAGGAGGTATTTGTGATTCAATCAAAGTTAATGATGTATTTCAATATTACCTCCATTGGTAAGTAATTTGGCCTGTTAGAATTCCCAACTTGTAAGCATGGTAGTTGAGTGTGCTGAATGCGAAAGCCATATGTTTCATGGAAGTATTCTACAACAGATTTCTGAGTATTTCTTTCATCTACTGGGAATCTGAAAAGGATAAAAACAAAATGTAAAAAATTACTTTCATTTGGTTCACCATTCACGATATTAGAATAATAAACTTAAAATAAATACGCACGTCAATTCCCGAGTGGCCACAGCAGTCAAGCCAGAAATCCGGTACTTCCGGCGCATGTTTCCTCGATGAGTCACTTCAACCTTGACACCTCTAAGAGCCTTTTTAATCTGTTGGCAGAAAAATATTTGAAATCATTATACAAATAAGAGTAAATGAATACATTCACTTCCTATAGTAAACGATCAAAAATGATTACCAGAAAGTCAATTGACCCATACCTTCACACGATCAGCATCAGATAAAGGGCGAGATGAAATATCCCGGTTCAGCAAATCACAGACAAAGTTAATCACAGGGGATGCCTCTATGAATGCTGTCGATGACATATCTACAAAAGATACAAAATTGCAGCACAAACATCAGCTGAAATATTACAAGGAGACCTAAATATCAAAACTTATTGAATGTAATACATCACGCCATCTCACCAATATTAAGTGATAAGCCCATCTGTGTGGGACGAATGCTTTGGTAGAATCCACGCCAGCTCTCTAAGCCATCCCCCAATGATTGCTTTCTTCCTATATCTGGAGAATAAAAGGACCGGCCCACTGGAGTATACCTGTTTCTAACATGTTAGCAAAACTAACAAGCTGAGACTTACAAGAATGGTAGTCAAGAAGCAAACATCCTAGGATGAGTAACCAGGGTACCTAGAGGTAGGCAGCTCACGAAGAACAATGTCAAGAACCTGTAGAGCTTCCTGCGGGGCATCAGCTTGTTTCCCCTCTAAAAACAATCCTAAGTGATGCAGATCAGCACGTGCAGCTAGCTTGATCACAACTTTAAATTCCCTCTCTCGTCTGTTAAGTAGGCAATACATTATTAATTCTGAAGAAAATTTATTAGAAAAACAAATTAAAAAATATTAGAACTTGACCTTTGTCCCCCAGCCCCTTCTTCCTCATCAAGTAGAGTGATCCTGAACTCCTTGGAGACAAACGGAAGTGGTCCAGCAGTGTACAGACTTTTCCGACCATCATAGGCAGGAAGACGCTTTCCAAGGTGTGATTCTTGATACAAGTCAACAAGTTGTTTCATCACAGCACGATTAACACCCCTTGATGTAACTTCTGGAGTAATGGTAACCTAACAGAGAGAAGACACAATTTTCAGGTAAATCTATTAGATATAGGGTAGCTAATCTAAGGGAACAAGGCAGCCAAAACTCACATCATACTGGTGCAAATCCTTGTCAGGCAGTTCAGCGAAGAAATGGTTAGCCTTCACAATGCAACGTTTTCCACTCTGTCCTTTACCAGGCCTCATTGGAAACTTATAAGCCTTGCTAGACGAAGGTATAGGCTGGATTGCTTGACTTGGAGCTCCTTGTTCGACAGAGAGCTGTTCAAATTGCTGAGCCAGAACAGTAGGTTCTGGCACCTGGGTAGGACTCACCTCAGACAGTGTAGGCTGAGAAGACACCGCTTGATAAGTAGGTGAGGTAGCTTGATGCAGCTCGGGAACTGATTGTCTCTGTGGCGGTCCAGAAGAAGGTCCACCTCCACGGCCACCGCCATACCCTCCTCGACCTCCTTGATGAGGAGGTCCTCCTCTTCCTCTTCCCTGGTACTCTTGTGGACCACCATACTGTTGTTGTTGTTGCTGATATTGCTGTTGTGGTGGTTGCCCATATCCACGACCACCACGACCTCCCTGTTGATACTGAGGGTTATAACCCCGTCCGCCTCCTTGGTGTTGTCCTCCTCCGCCTCCTTGCTGGAAACCACCTCGCTGTGAACCACGTCCACCACCTGAGACTGTACCAGCTTCACGAGAACCAGAGGCTTCACCTCCTTCAGAAGGAGCATCAGTTCTTCTCTTTCTAACCATTATGATTCCTGCGAAAATAACACCAAAACAAAAACAAAACAGCGAGTCATTTCTCTAACTTATCCTTGAAAGATAAAAGGAAAACTAGAAAACGTAGTAAGAAACAATCAAAGACCTAAATCAGAAAAAGTAGTAAAGAAAAAAAAAAGCACGAATTTACCAAAACATCGAAGCAAACATGGAAAAAAAAACCCTAACTATCTCCGAAGACGAACAATACAGACGCAAAAAAAAAAAAAACGCTTCAAATTCATGAAACAGAGAGAGAGAAAAACAAAGTCAAGAGCAAAGATAGAATGAAAAAATCAGTAACCTAACCAAGAAAACGAAGTAAGAAAACAAGCAAGAAACTCTCAAAACGAAACGAAAGCACCAAGAACGAAACCCTAAATATCTTCGAAGACGAACACACACTAAAAACCGCTACGAAGCAAAATAGATCCGAAATTGCAGAGATCAACGAAGAACACAAACCTATGAGTGAACTATAACCCCCAAAAAGAAGCGGATCCACCAAATCGAGTGAGAAAGAAAAAGAAAAACTCAGCAAACACGCAGATCGAACAGAGATGAAGTGAAGAACAAACACAAAACCACCGCGATTATACCTGAGAAACTACAATCTCTCGCCGGAGACGCTTAAATTAACCGAGAAAAGTCCGTACAAAGCACCCAACCCTACCCCTCTCTCTCTTTCGTCTCTGTGTTCTCTCTCTTTTTCTCTCAGCTCTCCGAAACCAAAATAGATAACAAAGAAAATGTGATTTTACTGCTACCACTTTAAATTCCACTTTATTTTTTTGCGAGGGTTCTGTGGGATGAGTAAAATTACGAAGCTACCCTCGTATTAAAATTAGCTGGCGTTTGACGACGTGTTGAGTCAGGGTTGGGTCTTTGTATTGCTGACCCAAGGTCGTGTGTGTACTCTTTCATTGTTTGTAATGCGCTGCTTACGTGGATTTGCACATATATTATAAATCCGATAAATAAATAAAAAGAACCTTCTCGAAAACAACAAGACGAAAAACATTTTTGTCGCTAGCTATTACCAAAATAATATATTTTTAATTTAATTTTATCCGAGTGATTTAATTAAAATAATGAGTGTAATGCGTTACCTACTTAACCTCGATTAATCTTCAAGGTTTAGCGTTAAGTAAACTACTTATTAACTACCCACACTAGTCATCATCGATATATTAAACCGGCCGTCATTTTTATCTCATTATACGTTTTGTATAAGGTAATTATGTCATATTTAGTCTTGGATTATACAAATCAAAATTACAAAGAGTATTAAGCTTTTTCATGAATTAACGTTTAGTTTTCTAGAGACTGTAAATAGAAGGACTGTGAATTATTATTTGAGATGAGTAAATGAAATTTGGTTGGGGTAGTTAATATGAATTTACTATGTATTTTTAAAGATATATATATATATATATACTAAATTCTCTAAATTTGTTTTTCATGGAAATATGAACTGTGATTTCGTGGAAGTGATACGTTGTGACAGTTTCGCTATTTGTTCTAAATTTGGGACTGTGGTGGAGTCATGATCACGTGGTTTTTATATGTCCTTTTGCTTCAATTTTCTTTACTTTAATTTGGTTTAACTTGTTTACATAAACTATTTTTTTTTGTCGAATAAACTTTACTGTTAAAAAAAAAATGTTATTATGAGAATTAATTATTTGTTTATATTAAAAATAATGTAATAATCGAACGCGATAAAATTTAATAGTAATCAACCAAAGATGAGTCAAATTAATATATGATTTTCTTGTTCGAGTTTTACAATGTTACGAGAGTGTTGAAGAATTACATAATCCTTTTTATGCGATAAAATTTGTAAATGAATTTTATTTTTTTTGTATCACTGTAGACCTAACGCATGTCTATATTATTATTTTTGAAATAATTCTTGGTTCTACATAAACATTGTAAAACTTGAAAAGGAAAATTAAATATTATATTAATGAAAAAGATAGATCAATATATGAGTTCCTAAAACGGTCGAAGGATTAGTCAACTACTAATTTTCCTCGAGATAAAAAAAATAGGAGTTACAGAAAATGTCAAACGTCTTGAAATATTTACATGTGTATATAGCCTTTAATTTGTCATGCAAGATCCTTTTCATGCAACGAAATTTGTGAATAATTTGTTGTATAACTATAAACCTAACACATAATTAAAGAGGTTATCTTGGAAACTAGTTATTTGTTTTTACTATAAACATTGTAATAATCGAACGAGAAAAATTGAAGATTATAATAATTAAACAATATGGATAGAAGAATTAATATATGATTTCCTAAAGCGGACGAAGAATTAGTCAACTACTAACGTACCTCCTTCAGATGAAATAAGAGTTACAGAAACTGTCATAAGTGTTGTTGCAAGATCTCTTTCATGCAACAAATTTTTGCAAACTAATTTTGTTTGTTTTTTTTTTTTTTTTGGAGTAACTGTAAGTCTAATGCATAAAGAGGTTATTCAACAAACTAGTTTGTTTTTACTACAAACATTTTATATTAATCAAACAAAAATTTTAAATATTATAATAATCAAACAAGATGGGTAGAAAAATTAACATATGATTTCTATAACGAACAAAAAATTCCTCAACTACTAACGTGTCTCCTTGAGATGAAATAAGAGTTACAGAAAGTGTCACGAGTGTTAAAGTATAGTATGATTAATGGTAGGTTCTTAGCCATCATATTTTGTTAAGAAAATCAAATTAAAATCCTTTTCATACAACCAAATTTACAAATAAAATTTAGTTTTTTCTTTATGTAACTGTAAGTCTAACGTATAAAGAAGTAGTTGTTTTGGAAACTCTAAACATTATTCATTTTCACAATAAACATTATTCATTTTTACTATAAACATTAATTGCGCAATAATCGGATAAGATAATTAGAAAGATTATAAAAAACCAACCAAGAATTGGATAGAAGCATTAACAGATGATTTTCTATAACGGACTTCAACTACTAATTAACGTACCTCCTCGAAATGAATATAAACTAAGTTTGATATGATCATCCCAAGTGTTTTTGTGTACGTAGGCGAGCCACGGATGATCCTCGTATGTACGTTATGTTGTATTTGAACTATATATAATTATTCTGTTTCCCAAGGCTATAATTATTACTTTTACATAAAATAAGGTTTTGATACATTTTTTCTAATTTTGGGAATGTGGTGAGAAGTCATCACATGGTATGATTTGTTGTGTTTATTCAAATTTCACTTTCTTTATTTTTCTATCTAAAATTTGATTTGACGGATCTTTAAGTTTGTTTTGTTTTTTACACTGGTGACTTTGTTCTTTACCTCAAATTGGTGTACTCAACAGAAAGCTACTTGATAGAGAACCATTTGAATTCTTATCATTTTTTTGGTAATCTGAATTCTTTTTTTTTCTTTTATCATATACGGACGATACATCAGGTTTTGACACGACGATTGATATCAATGAAAATTGAATAATTACAAAAATGCTGGTTGTTTCGTATAAAAAACAATAATGATACTATGGACTATTAGAGAAAATTAGTTTATTCAACAAACATATTTGTTTTGTTTTCAGACAAAAGTATCATTTTGTAGGACCCATTGTAATATCATTATTATTAGGTTTGGGTATGAGTAGAAGATACTATCAAAGATACAGATAAGATTGATGTAGATCAATGTTAGTACTTAGTAGTACTACAGTTTACTATTTGATTCACATAGGTCATATATTTCTTCATTGCGAGATCTTATTAACTTTTTACATCTTGTTTGTACTCCTACTACCATATTTTTAATTTTCAAAAAAAAAGAAAAAACGTAATAATAATATGAGTCTCAACCAAAATTTAATATGATTCAATGATTTTTGTTTTCTTTCAATATTTCTGTTATGAATAAAAGGAAGAAGAACAAAAAAAAATAAAAAAATCAATGAGTATACATGTCAATTTCAGCCATGTGCATTGCTCTTTAGTAAGAAAAATGAATTTAATTGCTCAGACTCTTTCTGGACTCTAAAGTGGTGGTTGCAACCATCTCTCAATACTAAGATTAGTACATACAAGTTCAAGATGTTTGGAATTGTAAAATCTGACTAACATCGACTTCAAATGCAGTGGTTGGAACATGAACTAGACTCTTAGATCTGACCATTGGCTCTGGTTAGGATCTTCATATCTGCTTCAATTTGCTTTAAAAAGCTTAAGCCACTAAGCAGCCTCTCACGGACCAAAGCGAGCTATCATACCTTGTAGGCCATCTTGAATCTGTTTCGAAGCATGCAACAACAGCACATACATATCTGGAAGCAAATGAGGTGTTCTTGGGGCAGAGAGCAGCATTTCTTGAATTTGTTGAACATCAAGAACAGAGATAGCTGCCACTTAACAAATATAGAAAGAGACCACACCAAATTTATTTCTCGTAATCCTCCAAGCCATCAAACATACTACATCATAATAGAAAACAGAAATGAGTTTATATTCACTGCGAAATGCACAAATTGTTCAATCTGTTGTATCATCTTCATAGGATTATTACATATCAGATTTTGTTTTGTTAGAACATTTTTCCAACACCGTCTTTCCTTGGTACGGATTCTGAAACATCCATCCGGCACCAATTACCCATCAGAGAAGCCATTTGATCAACCTTATCATACAACCCGAGAAGCCCACCGGTGTGTATGAACAATATCTTCCTTCCCTCCCAATTTTTGGGATCCTTGGTCATCTCATTTATCATACCATATACAGCTTTCCCACTAGATAAACACTCGAAAAACCCAAATGTCAGTCTTACTATATATTACGATGCAACTTTGAGAGATGCAAGGGCTAATGACGACCATAAATATCTCAAGGAACTAGGAAAAACTAGAGTGACTAACATACCTGTAAACAGGATCAAGAATAACACCAGTTGAACTTGCTACTTCCTTTAAAAACTTAAGCTCCTCTGACGTGTTCATGGCATATCCTTTTCCTTTGGCCTACAAAATGATAAAAGAATCAAAAGCCGAACCTGTGTACTTAAAAGAGAAAAAGCTTGTATCACAATTTTCCACTTAGTGGTGTTTGCTACAGAGCCAAGAGAAATAAACAAAACATAAACAGAGAAGCCATGACACTCACATTGTGGATGCTAACAATATCACGAGAATTAACACCAGCCTGAAGTCCATCTAGAAGGCCTTGGACAAAGTCATAGAAGTAATCAGGATCATCGCAAACCGAGAAAGCATGAACCTGTACAGTGAATGAAACTTAACTGAGCCATCTGTCAACTTAACTATGAGCAAAGCACCTAAAAACTGAAAGAATATACCTTGGCCTTTAGAGCTCCCAACCAAGACCCCAATGAAATACCAGCAATTGTACCACCACTAGCAATCCAAATGAAAACTAAGATGAAATTGAAGCAAATGGAAGTAAAATACAAGAAAAAATTGCAAGGGAAGCAAAAGCAGAACCTGCCACATGCTACCACAATATCATCAAACTTCAGGCCCTCATATCTGCTTTTCAGCTGTTCCTCAATTTCCCTTGCTGCTTCGATATAACCCCTAGACGATTAGGATAGGGAAAGTCAGTATTACAATGACTCAAACCTGGCTCATGATTCAATCTAAAACAAGTTTTTAAAACTACACACAGGTTACTGCTTAAAATAGTTTCTTATGAGAACACACTCTCACCAAGTTCCCAAAGAGTTGGATCCACCAACCGGAATAACATATGGTTTTTTGCCTTCCTTTTCCAGTTTCTCTTTAAGAGCATTAGTAAGAGCCTATCATTACCATCACAAGAACAAGTTCTGATCAGGCTAAATAATACTACTAGTTTCATGTTCTTAATAAGTAAAACTTAATGCAATGGACTTTAACCTCACTCCCAATGGAGGAATACTCTTCCTTAGAGATGAGATGAACATTAGCTCCAACGAGACGCTCTACCAGTAAATTCCCAACCAATCCAGGATCATCATCAGCAAGAAGCTACAAACACAAATAAACACACATAACAACAGCGACTCTATCAAACGTAAGGTGAAGAATCAGAAGCGAGACCTTGGAAGTACGGAGAATAAGATGAGAATTGAGATTAAGATAGTTAGATGCGGTGGCTGTAGCACGGCAATGATTACTCTGAATACCGCCGATGGTGATTACAGTATCGGCATGTTGATTAACAGCTTCAGCCATTAAAAACTCGAGTTTTCGGACTTTGTTTCCACTCAATTCCATGCCGGTGAAATCATCTCGCTGCCAAATTTAATTGAAAAAACGGTAAGGTGAAAAAGGAAGAAGAGAAGCCACACACACACAACAACAACAAAAAGATATGAGGAGACCTTGATCCAGAGTTCAGTGCCATTAGGAAGACCAGGAAGATTCCATCGATGGATCGGAGTAGGAAGCTGAAGAAGAAGATGATCAGTGAAAGTAATGGGGAATGAGAATGAAAGATTGATTTGAGAAAATTGAAATTAACGTACGTGAGCGAGGGAGAAGGTGTGGGAAGGAATCGGAAGAAGATGAGAAGCCCAGGAAGGAGGAGAGTAAGGTTTTTTAGTGAGAAAATCCGCCATTGATGGTACGGATGTTGCAGACATTGATCTCACAAGCTCGAGCTTTACTCTTGAGAGTGTTACAAGTCCTCTCATCATCATCATCGCTTCGCTTCTTTCTTCGTTTGACTCTCTCCATTGTTTCTCTTTTATGGGCCGAGGCCCATTTACCTTTCACTTTTACACTCAGATCGGGTCGGGTCGGGTTTGGATAGTTCGTTTTATAATATAGTTATATGGATTTGTATACTTTACACAAGCCTAATAATTAGATTTGTTTTCAGTTTCTTGAAGCATACCAAATTAATCATGAGCCAAAAATTACATTTAAGATAGATGAATTGGTACACCTTTATTTATGCAAGCCAAAAATCATGTGAAACATTTGTGAATCACATATTTGAAAATATATTATTTTCGCGTGAAATACCGTTAACCTATATTTCTTATAGTCAACAAATGAGGGAAAAATTTATGCTTTCCTTATTGACATGATATTTCATATATTAAACATTAAGACATCAAAGAAACACCAAAAACATATCCCAAAACAAAAACAAAAAAAAAAACGAAAACGGACACCAGAAACATTAAAAACTTCAAAGTTTAAGAATTTATAATCTTCAACATATCTCAATAGAAGCATTCGATACTAAGCTCTTCGTTACCTTTTGGAAGTTCCTTTAGCTTGGCAACTGCTCCTTCTATCTCTATCTTCTTCTTTTTAGGATATGTTGTTGTCTTGATCATCATCTTCTTCATTACTGTCTTTTGCATCACCAAACACGAAGCTAGTGCAAACTCTTCTTCATCTGAACCAGAAAAATTATACATCCATACAGTATCCACGCGAAAATCGTCGTTGGGAAACGGTTCTGCCTTCTCCCACAGATTATTTTCTGCTCCACAGTTAGTAGAATCTCCTTCTTCCCTAAGAGAATTGTCATTCTATACATATAACAAGTTAAAATACTATATAGTATATTAAAGTGATTAAAGAGAACAATAATGATCAAAACATCTATTGACTACATGCATATACGTACCTTAAATGATATTTCAAGTTCTATCATTGTTTCAGTCCACACAGCTAATATTTTCCTTAGCACCTCGACTTCTTGTGGATTCTTTAGATTTACACTCACGGATAACGATGCAGGTCGGGTTACATAGTTGACAGGAGCCAACACCATCCCATTTTCCTGAGATTCAAATTTACTATTAACAAAGATGCCAAACTAAAATATCATTAATGTACATTACTTTGTATGCATCCAAGTGTAGTTTCTTGTACCTGAGCGGGACTTGAGATATGGATGCTGGTATGAGGAAATAGTTGTCCTGCAACCCAATAGTTTCTACCAAAAGGGAGACTAGGAGTTTCGAGAACGACGTTATCAATATCACATAAGATAAACTCTATGGAGAGCATATCAAGACGAGCTGCACACACTTCAATGCCATCAACTTGGTTGCATGACATGACCAAGATCCTCAGATTTTTCTGATCAATGATCTTTAGATGACCACTTGGATTGTTAAAAAAGATTTGTAGGATAAGACCCTCGAGGGATGGGCAAGAAGAGATGACCTTGTTCAATACATCAACCTCAACAAAGATGTGATGGAGTTCAAGGTGCTTGAGATTCTTACAATTAGCAAAGGCTTGTGCATCTTGTAATATGTATTGATATAGCGAGAGTGTTGTTAGAGATGGATGGTTGAATGTATTTGGTGACAACTTGAGCATATTGGAGTCAGCCGTTGGTAAGAAGCGGCCATTGAAATTTCCAAGTATAAGATTATTGGTTTTTTTTTCAGTAGTGAGTGATTGGATCCAAGAAGCAAGCATCCCGTCTTCCAATTGGTATGAGTAGTGAAATATTGTGCAAGTCTCTAAATGAGCATTGTGGTTGTTAATAACCTGAAAAATGCAAAGATGATTAAGTCTATTAACATATGTAGTAGATGTTTCAATCAATAAGTGTTGAATTCTATCAAAATATTCAAGATTTTGTTTGTTTAAGTCTCATAAATTTATTATCTTTGTAAATAATCTCATGTTTTTAATAACTATTCTCATCAAGATTGTTACATGACGCACATCTTGATGAGACTAATTTTTTTTTTTTTAATATCTTTGACAAAAAATTTTTTTAGAACACAGTAATTCGCGCGAAATACCGTTATAAATTTAAAAATAATAAAATAGACAATTTTCTTCCTAAAAATGCAATTATTTTGGAGCGAAATCTGATTTATGATAACTACCATCTGTAAACTGTAAAATTTAATATTGAGAGAGAAATAAAATGAACCTTGGTTATGAGTTTAGCACCACGATCTAATAGCTGAGGCAAAACAATCCCATTGATAGTGATGATCTTTCGCATGTCCAAGCAAATAGTTGACATTTCTTTCCATGTATCTGCCCATCGTTTGGACAAAACACATGTCTTCATCGCTTCTTCTGTGCTCAATTCTGATAAGATCTTGTTCAACATATCGTTAGGAAGCATACATATTTGATCAACATGATAGACTCCATCGGTACCGACACTTTCGTTTGGTAATGTAGAGGATGTGTTTTGTGAGAGAGACATGAATGAAGAAGCTAAGAGAGAATGTTCTTGACTCATAAACTAAGAAGATGGAATCAGAGTATATATGATGTTATTGTTGCAAAGAGGTACAACATAAGATATTTATAGGCTATTAAAGTTAATTAATTACCTTCTATTTTTCAATTGGAGATTTATTTTTTGGTCTACCACATTGGCAGTTCAAGTTAATTAGTTACTATCTTTCGCGCGAAATACCGTTATAAGTTATTTTAAAAAAATAATAATAATATCATTATTTAGTTGCATTTTGGTCACCTCTTAATTATATTTTCTTAAAAAGAATTTCAGTTTCAATTTTTTTTCTAGTCAAATTAATCAAGTTCCACATTTACTTAGGGATGCATTTCATAAGTATCTTACCATATCTGAATTCAAATTAGTGGTCAAACTTTGTACCAGGTTTAACTAGTCACTCAAATGTATTAATAACTGGTACTTTATTAATTCTTATCATCTCATTTCCTAAAATTTCATCCATATATGTAAATACTTTATTACACAGTGACATTCCAATTACACAGTGACAGAAGCTCCACGTGCAGCCATGGAAACCAACATACGTAGCCGAGAGGAAGAAGCTGCGACTCTGATGGATAGCCTCAAGGGCACTCAATGGGTTTTGCCTATCGAGAAAGAGTAAAGGAAAGTCTCTGGCGTATTTGGTTCCTGATTATACCCGTCGGGTTAATGAGATCATGGTTCCATTTACCATGTAAATAAGTACATCATGTTACACGGTGTACTTACACCCTTACTATCTGGATTATGAGTACATCATGCTACACCAGCTTCTGGTTTTAATCTTACTAAAATTTAATATAGATGACAACAAATCTTAGTAATTCACAAGAATCCTTCAGTTGTATATATACAGGGGAAACACTTCACAAGAATCCATTAGTAATTTGAATATAAACAGAGTCAGCACTCAGAAACATTAGATGCGATGAAACCTCTAACAGAGTAGTCCATCGGTCACAAGCCCTGGCTCTTCTCCTTCACGGCTCTTGCAGCGGCGCTGTACCATGCCGCTACAGCCATTGCACCTGGATCAGGAATTGATGCAAGAATCTCAGCTGATACATAACTTGATCTTCCAGCCTGTCCTCCAATTCCATTAACCATCACATCAAATAAACAAAATACTTACATACAACTCATAACTGTGATCTCAGTGATTGCAATGTTGTAGCAATTAAACGAGAGTCAATGAAGCTCACCTGTGCTTGCATATGAATGGTAGATTCAGCTCCTGCGGTTGCAGCTTCGGCAGACAGAACAAAAGCAGTTATAGGGTCCTCCCCAGCACTCAGCTTCTGCTCATAGTCAAAGCAAAGCTCCTTACAACTTAACAAATATCCCTCTCTCGTTTTAAAAACGGTAACCTATTGATCAGTCACCTCCTCAAGGATTTTTGAAGCTGGCATGAGTGCATCTAACATCGTTCTATAACCGGCAGTTGCTCCACCATATTTACTGACAGCAGAGATTGATGACTTGAGTGCTTCAGACCCTGATTTCAAGAAGAACTCAGTAACATAGTAGGCCTGCATGTGACTTTTGGACTAATTAACAACAATGCAAGGAACGTTATCTTACAATGTTTAGGAGTGGTTTCTGGGTGACCGTTAGCTTTTAACTCCGCATATGCTGCCTTGCAGAGGAGATTGTAACTGGTTTCATACGAGACAGTGTCATGTCTTTATCAGACTTTGCCAAATGCATGATCAATTTTAGAGAAAGAAAATTGTCAAATTAACTGCATCAATTTACATTATTCCACTAGTTCCCCCCATGACTCTTCTGATCGACGAACCAATCTCACTCACTGTTTCAGCAGCATCATTGAGTGGGTAACTATAAAACGAGAAAGAGAGGGTAAAAATGGCAAGTAAACGATCAAACTAAACAGAGAAGAAGAACAGATATAATAGTATTCAGATCTAGTAAAGTGACTCACTAATTCTTCATGTCCTCCAGAATAGCTGTTGCGCCTCTGCACATCTATGAAGGGTGATGTGTGCATAAGATTTAATACATACGTAAATGCAAAACTTCGTGTTATACAGACATTTGAAAAACAGGACTTACTGTTGATCCACAGTCCCCATCACCTACTTTTCCATCCCATTTGTTCAAACTATCCTTCAGATTGATGACTACAGTTGCTGCTGCTTCAATAGCTGCCTCAAGAATTTTCCCTTGTTGACTAAGCGCTTGAGGTCGGCTTAGAGACTAAAAACAGCAAATAAAGTTAGCATTATCACCTGGCAAGTTCTCATGAAACTAACAGGTTATCAAGTCTCATTGAACTCCTTCTAAGCTGACTAGTAGCATTTTTGCGCAAACCTAGTGCTTACCTCTTCGCTTTTCGTTGCTTGGGAGGGCAGTGGAACGGGGATCTTTGCTGGTGGACGGTTCCCTGTAGATTGAGAGGTCTATCTGTCTTTTGTCCAAAAAAAAAAGAAGAAGGAGACGACAACGACATAACCATATAATGATACAGAATGAAGAATTTTACAGACCGGCTGTGCCAACTGGCCAACTAGGAGCCTTGGTCGGAGCATCCAGGCGCTCTAAAATTGACTGGTCCGCCTTCATGATTGATATCGAGAACCCTGTAAAGGGAAGGAGTATGAGGGAAACAGCACAAAACCGCTGACTCTATATAGACACAACCAAAACAGTCACCTGCCATATCAAGAGACGTCATAAATGATCCAGTATACACCCTATCAACAGCAAGCCCAAATTCCAACTGTAATTTTGGGACTGCTTTTCCGGCAGCAATCAAAAGTTCCATTAGAGGAGTACCACCTAAGCTGCAGAACAATAGGAAAAATAGAATTATCCACTGATTAAAATACTAATGATGAAAATGAGTACAAGGATCACTAGATAGGAAGATGGAGGCTTACCCATTTACCATCAAAGCCACACTGTTACCACGTGTAATTGGAACATAGTTAGTCTCCTGCAGTTAAGAAGAATGCATAGGCCAATGAATGAAACACAATACATGTATTTTTAGCACTACAATTTTGGAGATAGTAAGTCAATTAATGACCCTAAGATGACTACGGAATGAAGAAACTATAGCAGAGAAACAAGGATAGTGTACGTACTGGACTCAGTATCTGTTGAAGAACATGGGAAACTACAACTTCTACAGGTTGAATGTCGACCACAGCAGCACCAGGCTCCCCATGCTGAAAGAAAGGTTCAAAAATAGCAAAAATAAAAAGTTAAAATACAAGAAACAGCAATGTGCTCTCACTTTCCTATGTGGCATAAAAGAAATTAAGAAGGGAAATAACATACAACTCCAAGCCCAAGTTCCATTTTTTCTGGACCCAAACGATCTGATGTAACCTGGCCTGGCAGTGCACAAACAGATAGTGCAACACCCATGGTCCCAACCATCTCAGATGCATGTTTTGCTTCCGCTGCAACTTCTGCTAGAGAAAGACCAGCAGCAGCTGCTGCTCCAGCAACCTATCCTTGACCAACAACAATAAGAAAGGATTTAAAAATATAAGTTCCCGAAAGAGCCTGCCACTCAGACATCACAAACCAATATAATAAAATGCAATAACAAACAAGATGAGGAAAATTGACTGCAAACTCTTCTAAGACATGCTAGCTTAGAGTGCAGATACAGGGAATAGAAGATTAAAGGAAAACTGAGAACCTTATGGACAAGAATTGTTCCCGCTAAACCTCTCCGTCCAGCTATGCCACGCGGCGGGGGTAAAGCACAATCGTCTCCAACAATCACAGTCTACAAAAGGGAAAATGTCATTCTATCCACCAATGCTCTTACCAAATTCTAAACAATAAATAAACAAATTACCTCAATTTGGAAACCCTCAGTTTTTGCTTGCTCAGCTGCCAGGCCAAAGTTCAAGCGGTCACCAGTATAATTCTTAAAAAAGATAGTTGAATGAGAAACTAAATCAGCCAAAGACATAAAAGGATAGTCTTTCAAACATATTTGTAATCATGTTCTAACTACCGTGACAACCAAGAGGCATCCTTTTGGACCAGTTACAGCTCGAATCCCCTGGAAATAGAAGAAAGATTCATCATTTACTAGAAAGACTCAAGAGAAGACAAAGAAAGAAGAATAGTTGTGTAGGAAGAGTTACTTACAGCTAGGATTGAATCAACCGGTGGCGAAGTAAAAACATCTCCACAAATAGCAGCTGTGAGCATTCCTTCTCCAACATACCCAGCTTGTGCTGGCTCATGCCCACTTCCCCCTCCTGTTTCAAAAATGGCATTGCATAACACGAAAACAAAACTCAATCAAAACATAAATTAGGTTTCGACACGAAAAATCCAAACCTGATATAACAGCAACCTTGTCATAATTTGCAGCCGAGACATCAGCCCGTAGTACAACCTTGACCTGTAAATTCATCAGAAAAAGCCTGAGGTTTTGCTCAGCCATGGTAAAAATTGAAAAAAAAAAACAAAACCTGAATGCATGTTTTAGAACCTCGGGAAGACCATCCAAATACTGAAGTCCAGGATAAGTTTCGACGAGACCCTCGATGAACTCGGTTACTACATCTGCAATACACAGTAACGAGAAATAAATAAAAAAGCTTATGTTCAGTCTCTCTAACGATTGATATTTTCAAGAGCATAGAACGACCATACGAGACTAACTATTTCAAAACAGAGAGCTGGAAACACAAAAAGAGAAGGAAGAAGGAGACGAGGGATCACGAACCGTTTGGGTTGTTGATGAATTTTTTAGCCGGATGAACCATAGTGTTAGCTTTCAGTGAGATCGAATAGGATTAAGCTCACATGTAAAAGAGAAAAATCGAAACTTTGATAGTCAACAATGGCAGAAAGGAGGAGACAGTAAAGGAAGAAGAAGAAGAAGAAGTGAGTGAGTGTTATTTTTGGGCCGAAACTTAGAGCCCATCAAGGTTAAAAAAAAAAAACTTAATTAGTAAGTTTAAAAAGAAGCTTCGTAGGCACGTGCGCCACACGCACACGGTTCGTCTATAATTATATTCTTCGTCGACCTCACAAGAAAGAGAGATCTAGAAGTCGAACAACAATGGCGTTGCAATGGCTGATTCTGACGTATGTGGTGGCCGTCGAAGTTGTAATCACCCTCGTGTTGACTCTACCTTACCCTATGCTTCTTAAGAAACGTGTCGTTCAACTTGTCTCGCTGATTCTCCAACCTGCCGCCTCCATCGTCGCCTTCTCCGGATTCCAGCTCCTAGGTAATCTCCTCTCTCTAATTTCTCATCTGATTTCTAGAATTCGTAATCGGAATCGAGTTTGTGTTAATTTCGTTAGGGTTTTTGAGCCGCGCGTGATTCTTGTGTGTTCGGTGTATCTTTGTGCTTAGTATCGTTTTGGTTTAATTCAGATATTTACTGGAAGGCTGAGCATAGACTCTCTTGTTCGTCTGAGGTATGCACTGCTACGGAACGGGATCGCTACGAGAAATCTGTGAGTACCAATTCCAATGTTGTTGACTTTATATAACCTTAGTCTTTGGTTATTATATAGCTGAATTGTATGTGTTATGAATCTTTTTGTTTAGTAAATTGTTAGGTTTGTGAGTTTCATGCTGATTTGTTTCTCTTTAGTCTAAGGTCAAGACTTGTGACTAAAACATCTGAGAATAGGCTTTAAGGATGTTTTATAGATTAGATTTTAGTATATCAACAATCAAAAAACAGAACAGTCTCTCATTTCCATCTTTTTTTTAAGGTCTTGATCACCCAATGATGTACTCATATCTCGTAAATCATAGCTCTAGCTACTGTCAAATAGCAAAACATGAGATTGGCTTTATAGAATTCATGGATACAACGTTTTGTGTGAGTCTGTTGGCAATAGATTCTTGGTGAAACTTCCTCCTTCCTCACCACTCAATTGATGCATGGTTTGCAGTTACTTTTTGTTCTGCAGTTGCAAGTTGCCAGAATCAATTGCACATAGTGAATTTAAACTCTCTGAAACTTAGTTTCTTATCTTTCCCTGAAATGTCTTAGCTTGCTTACTAACGATTTCTTTGTACTGCAGATCTACAAGGCTCAGAGGAATGTGGTTCTTTGCGCTGCAGGAATTCTTCTCTACTGGTAACTTCATCAGCTTTTAACAGTTCACCCAAGGTCTCGTGTTACTCACTGATATCTATTGTGTTCATTGAACAGGTGCATCTACCGCATCTGCAAGTACAACAAAGACCTGGAGATCTTGGAGGCAACGGAGAAGAGATTCAAGGAAGAGTAATAATCTTCACGAGTATAGGGAGTTGGTTCCTTAAAACGATTATATAAGTAAAGCTTTTTTTTTAATTGCATTTCTTTTTTTTTAACATTCGAAGACTACTGAACTTGAACTAAATTATGAGACTGTATCGTGAATACTCTTTTGCTCACGATATGTTTGTCATCAGTGTTCATTTCTTTCACCTTTGATCTATATTTGAAGAACAGTCTATGAACTTAAAATGCTTTTCAACCGAACATCCAGGTCATGAACTTCAGTTTGCAAAATGCAATCACAGAAAGGTTAAGAATAACACAAATTGATTGCGAATGTATCATTACCAATAAAATGGGTATTGATAAACTCAATTTCTAGGGAAATAAATATTAGTTGGTCAGTTCACAGTTGCATATATTACAAAGAACAAATAATGTGGCACATCCATTCCTCACCAAACACATAAGACCGTTTCAGTTCAGTACAAAGTGATACCTTGAATCTACGTGACTCTCCACGTCCCAGAGGAAAGACCCAAACGTCACAGCCTCCAACACAAGCCTCCTCAATCCCTTGAAGCTGATCTTGATATGCTCATCCTTTGACGAATCAATTGTGCCTTGTGGTGTTATCAATATCTCTGGCCTCCCAAATAATGCCTCTGTATGCTTCTCAATTATCCCCACAGCTTCTCTTGATCTTATTGTAGCGTACCTTTGAAGGGTTTCTCCGTCAAAGGACATAACATATGTCTTTAACCGGGATTGATTGATTTCACTGCTAAAGCCACCACTAGCGTTGATACCTCCCACAAATGAACCAACCTCTTGGTTTGAGGATACAGCCTGATAGGTTTCTTCTGCTTCTTCGTAGAAGCTTCTCTCTGTTTCTGAGCCTGCTTGTTCAATGCTAGTCTCACCGTCATATGAGCCACCTGGAAGAATCCTCATCGTCTTCTCGAGCTGAAACCTTTGGTCGATCCTCTTCAGGAAATACCCATACATCATGGAAGCAGCATATACCTGTCCAACTCCAAGTTTGCTAATCTGCGCAACTACTGTCAGATCATCAGTGCGGTTTTTGAGGATGATGGAAAGATGATTCTGAATCATCTCATAAACCTCAGGCGAGTGAAGTCTCTCAAGTTCCCCATCTAGAGTTGGCCAAGTATCAACTCGACCAGAAGGATCAGCAGATGATGAGGTTATGGATGGTACAAGTGAAACATTAGCGTCCATGAACTTCTGAACCACTAAAGCATACAAAATCTCTTCCAAAGCCCTTTTTCTCTCTTTCTCTTTAATTTCAGCAATTCTCCTAAACACCCAAGAAACAATTCTAAATTCAAAATCCAAACCTTAAAAGTAGCAGTAGAATGGTAATTAAAAAAAATGAGAATGTGATGTGTGACAAACCTGTAGAGAACAATGTCTGTTCCAGGTACAGAGGAATCATCCTTGATCTGTTCCTCAGCGTCTCGATCGATTTGGAGCTGCTCAAGTTGCTGTTCAACAGCTGCTGGAACAAGATGAGGATGGCTCACTAATATCTGTGACAGAAACTGCCCAACAGGAGACTTCAACTGCAGTGGCGCGATTGAATCGGTAGAAGCATCACCACCAGAAGAAGCTGAAGCTTTAACCACAAAACTCCTCCGAGAGCTCACATAACTAGTTCGGCTTTGCAATGGTCTAGAAGACTTGTGCTACATTCATAGAAAACATATTCAAATTACTACAATCAAGCCACTTATAACTTATGTGACACTTGCACGAAGAACCCAAAAGTTCCCTTCTTTTTTGAGACAGAATCATAAAAATTCCAACTTTATTGGGAGATAAGCACAAACAAACATGAAAGCTAAATTAAATTGATTTATGGGATAAAGAGAATAAAAAGCGGTAGAAGCAAGACATACTCTGAGACGAAATTGAGGTCCGGAGCCGAATTGCATGAAGCCAGGACAGTTGGGCGTCAAGAACATCGACTTATCGGGAGATTGACGTAGTAAGATGGACGACTGAACCAAATTCGCAGCCACGGCGTCCATGATTAATTGATAACCCACCCTCTCAGAGAAGCAAAAAAATCGAACCTTTAGGGCCAGAGAAAAGAGAAAAGGAAGAAGAAGAATGTAGAGAAAATTTGTCGAAACTGGTGACTAAACCGGTTAGTGGATGGTTTATGTTTCTTATCTCTTCGAGATTTATACCACTCACGTTTTTTTTTGGGATAATTAGGGGAAAAATCTATTAAAAATAATAAAAAAATGTGATAAATATTACCGAATTGGTCGGATTGGATTAGATTTTAAAAACTTTAATTACTCTACAAAAATTAAACTGTTTTAAATTGTATAATAATTGTAATAAAGTTTGATAAATAGTAGAAGTTGGGTCATAATAGTAAAATTAGTACCATTATATATTTCCTGCGGCCCATTAATTGGGCCTTATAGCCCAACATCATAAATATATAGCCCAGTAAACGACCCATCAAGATAATTAGGGTTTTCTGGCGTCTTTCTCGCCTCTAAGAGTTTGCCTTGCCCAATCGGGTGTGTAAAGAAAACATCGTCGTCTCTATCTGATTTTCGTGTAGAGAAGCGTTTTTTTGGCTTTTTCTTGTTTATATTTATTCAATTCAACAATCATCTTTAAGCCTTTGTCATCTGTGATTTTATAATTTTTGAGGTACATGTAAAGGTTTTGAGTTCGTCTTCTCTTTTTTTTTTTCTGAACTAAAACGGTGGCGATGATGAAAAAAAGGCCGGACTTACGGCTGCTACGAAGCACCAGCACCAGAAAAAAGTGTGGTGTGGGTAGTAGAGTGATGTTAAAGTTCCCAAAGGTTACAGCTGAGCCAGTTTCTTGTTTTCCCCAAATTTATTCTAAATCAAAAACTATAACGCTGGTTGTTTCCAAACTAAAACATATGAACATCATTGGACTATAATCTCCACTTAAAATTTATGATTTTTTTTTATGAAAGAAATATTGAAATTGATTTTGTCCAGAGAAATGTTGACCCATAAACACAATTTGTCTACATAAATACACAAGAATTTTGATCAAAAGTATTGGTTTATAACTCTGTGTTTACAGAATAGATACTTCAAAGAAGTTGCAAAAACATAGTGACTAATAAGCAATTTAGATTTAAGTGAAGAACAAAATTGAATAAAAATACTAAAGTTATAAGTAACAAATTAAATTTGAGTGAGGACAAAAAAATATTGAAAGTGAAGAAGACTGAAGAGATATATTTGGTGGGCAGGTTTTAAAAGAGTGGGTTTAAGCTGCTGACAAGAAGAAGAAGAAGAAGAACACAAAAACCCTAACGCAAAAAAATGGAATCGAAAGCTATTTGCTTGGGGTTTCTTCCTCCAGGACTTCGTTTTTCATCTTCACGTTTACTCTCTAATCCTCTTGTAAGTCAAATGAACCATCAAAGTTTTCATTTTTCAGTTTCGTTTCGCGTATAACCTTATCCTAAAGTTTGTCAAGTTCTTCTCAATCCTCTAGGTTTCGTCAACGCGTCAAAAACTTGATTCCAGACGTAAGTATCTATCTAAACAAACCCTTTTTAATTCACTCGACTTGTAGCACAAAGACTGATCCTTTTTGTCTTTGTTGATTAAGAAGAAACTCTCGTTTGGAACAAACCGGAATTCAGCCGAGGTCTTGTACTGTTGTGTTCTTCTCAATCTGAATCAAGGCCTGAGAAGAGGCAATTCGAGAAGAGTAACTATGCTCGAGCTGAGCTGTTCCGTGGGAAATCAGGCTCTGTTTCTTTCAATGGCCTGACCCATCAGCTGGTTGAAGAAAGTAAACTTGTTTCAGCTCCGTTCCAAGAAGAGAAAGGTTCTTTTTTGTGGCTTTTGGCTCCTGTTTTGTTGATTTCTTCATTGATTCTTCCACAGTTCTTTCTTAGTGGTGCCATTGAAGCTACCTTCAAAAACGACACTGTTGCTGGTAAGTGATATTTCACTCTCTCTGCTTTTATGTTCTGAAGAAGTTTTAGAACTATCAACTATCTCCAAGTTTTAACCTTTTATGCATCCTAGGGACAACTAGAGTAGGAGCTATCTTAACTGAGTATGTTTTAGTGTACGCTTCTATTTAGTTGTATCTGAGGTTTGAAGTTTTTGATAGGTTTAGAATCTGTTTTCTGATGTGCAATAGTAGAATCCTTGAGTTATTAGTTACAATCAAGAACACATTACCTAAGCCTAAGTAAGAACTTAAACGTTTCCTTGAAATTTGTTCAAGAGATTTCATAACACTCGTAAAGCTAAGAGACTTCGCAAATGATCTATCTCTGATTTATAAGATACTCATTTTGATGCACTCTCTTATTATAATTTCTTGATGCAGAAATTGTTACTTCGTTTTGCTTTGAGACGGTATTTTATGCTGGTCTTGCAATATTCCTGTCTGTGACTGACAGAGTGCAGAGGCCGTACTTAGACTTCAGCTCCAAGAGATGGGGTCTGATCACTGGTCTGAGGGGATACCTTACGTCTGCATTCCTTACAATGGGTTTAAAAGTTGTAGTTCCCCTAGTTGCTGTATACATGACTTGGCCAGCTCTCGGAATAGATGCGTTGATCGCGGTGCTTCCTTTCTTAGTTGGCTGTGTTGTTCAACGAGCTTTTGAGGCTCGGCTTGAAAGACGCGGCTCATCCTGTTGGCCCATTGTTCCATTAGTTTTTGAGGTAAATTTGTAGAATGATATGGACCATCTTGGTCTTAATTCTCTCTATCCATCTTCTTGTGTGAGAATTCCTTTTAGCAAGTATTGGACCATGACGTGATTAGTCTTGTTTTGAGTAACTATGGTTGTATGAAATGGCAGGTGTATAGGCTGTATCAGGTGACAAGAGCAGCGACTTTTGTTCAGAGGCTGATGTTTATGATGAAAGATGCAGCAACAACTGTAGAAATTACAGAGCGGGGAGTTGCGCTCGTTGGTTTGGTTGTGACTTTGCAATTTCTAGCCGTTATGTGTCTATGGTCGTTTATCACTTTTCTAATGCGCCTCTTTCCTTCTAGACCTGTAGGTGAAAACTACTAAATCAATCTCAGTGTTTAGTGATTGTTAGATGTAGCCAAATCCCATCGGTTTTGTTCTGTTTCTGTGTTCATTTCGGGAGTAATAGGTTGTATTAAATCATTTTGAGGGTTCGTTGATGTAAACTTGAATACTTGATGTGATCTTATTGGGGATTTCACTTTTGTGATACTTGTCAAAAGTTTCAATGTCTAGTTCTTGGTAAGTTCGTTCTCAATCAAAGGCAAAAACGCTTCTGTTGTCATCCACAAGTTGAGAAAGTATTGCAGGTGATTCCAGTTTACTCTGCAGATAGATTCGTTCAGACTTAGAGAGACTGTAATCAGACATGTGCTCATAAGAGAAATCCTAACTAGTGAGTTTGTCTGATCTTCAAAATGTTCAAAACATAATTAGTACAATGACACATGTTTTAGGTTATTCTAAGCTTGTGTTTAGAATCTTTTGTATGCACAAAAGTGAAACTGCAAGCTTGTCCACGTGGAACATCTGCGCCTCTGATAGGTGTCTTTTACAGTGACGTGTCTGTAGTGTTTCATTGATGAATCTGTGAAGTCTGACACCGTTTGAGTTATGCTCAAATGAAATGGTTTCAAATCTCTCTTATAATTTGACCAAATATGTAATGATTTTATTAACGGATACTTAAGAATACTATTAACGTAATCAACGATAATTGTTGGGAAAACAATAAAATAGGATCTCAGGAGAATTAGGCGCTTCTTCTATGATAAATACTGCAAAAGTGAGTGAGACAGAGAAAGCCAATCTCAAACTGGTTTAGTTTGATCGTCTTCTTCTTCATATTTTCGAACATAGAGATGATGTCTCCACTATCAGATCTCCTAAACCTTGATCTCACTGACACCAAGAAGATCATCGCTGAATACATATGGTACGATCTTGATTCATGATTCTTGATTCTTGATTTTACACATTAAAGATCTTGAATGTCTCTGTTTAGTTTTGTTATTTTTACTCTGTTTATCTTGAAAACAGGATCGGTGGGTCTGGCATGGACATTAGAAGCAAAGCCAGGGTATTCATATTTACACTCTCTAACTTAGTTATGTTTTAGGTATAACCAAATACATTTTTTATGTTGGGTTAACAGACATTACCAGGACCAGTAAGCGATCCAACAAAGCTTCCAAAATGGAACTACGATGGATCCAGCACAGATCAAGCTGCTGGAGATGACAGTGAAGTCATTCTATAGTAATCTTCTTCATGCACTATACACATAAGTTAAGTAAAATTATATCAACATTATCTTCTTCTTTGTTTGAACTAAATGTCATTTTTCGAATGATTAAAAGTCCTCAGGCTATATTTAAAGATCCATTCAGGAAAGGGAACCACATTTTGGTAATCTCATCTCATTCTTTTTAGGACAAGATTTATCATGTTTTCTTGATTAGAGATCTTGTAAATCAGTGTTGTTGAATATAAACCAGGTGATGTGTGATGCTTACACACCGGCGGGAGATCCAATTCCGACCAACAACAGGAACAAAGCTGTCAAAATCTTCGATCATCCCGATGTGAAAGCTGAAGAGCCTTGGTAAGCAGATTTTTTACAGATTGGTTTGGTTTGGGAATTGTTTATAAACAATAATGTTTTCGTATGGTTAATTTAGTTCGTTATGACTAAATTTGGTTTGATACTTTGCTGTATAACTTATTAGGTTTGGGATAGAGCAAGAATACACATTACTTAAAAAAGATGTGAAGTGGCCATTAGGCTGGCCTCTTGGTGGCTTTCCTGGCCCTCAGGTATACACTTATGAGTAAACTCACCATAAAAAGTGCCTACACGAACGTTAAATTAAGAACAAGATTATAACACTAGATATGGTTTTTGTGTGTTTGATGAACAAATAGGGACCGTACTATTGTGCAGTTGGTGCAGACAAAGCCTTTGGTCGTGACATTGTTGATGCTCACTATAAAGCTTGTCTTTACGCCGGTTTAAGTATCGGTGGTGCCAATGCTGAAGTCATGCCTGGACAATGGGAGTTTCAGATTAGTCCTACGGTTGGTGTTAGTGCAGGTGATCAGTTATGGATTGCTCGTTACGTTCTTGAGGTAACAAACTGTTAGAACTTATCTTTATTGTTGTCAAGTTTCAAGATTGTAAAACCTATCTCATTAACTTTGGTTTCTTGTATTGTAACTAATATGGATCATTGTGTTCTTGCAGAGGATTACTGAGATAAGTGGTGTGATTGTCTCATACGATCCAAAACCAATCGAGGTATCTCATGAATCATCAAGACTCTGTGTTTTGTTTGTAGTTACAACCTAGTTTTTGCTTGACTGTTAAGTTTGCTGAGGTTAATTAATTAGGGTGATTGGAACGGAGCAGCTGCTCATACAAACTTCAGTACGAAATCGATGAGGAAAGATGGAGGACTAGATTTGATCAAGGAAGCAATAAAGAAGCTTGAAGTGAAACACAAACAACACATTGCGGCTTATGGAGAAGGCAACGAGAGGCGTCTCACTGGGAAGCATGAAACCGCAGACATCAACAAATTCTCTTGGGTACTGTACTGTATGAGCTAGAGATCAAATCATTTTAGTTATGTTTTAGTTTACAACCTCTATGTGATTAACTTTTATCTATCGTGTGTTAGGGAGTGGCGGATCGTGGAGCATCGGTGAGAGTAGGAAGAGATACAGAGAGAGAAGGAAAAGGGTATTTTGAAGATCGAAGGCCTTCGTCTAATATGGATCCTTACCTTGTTACCTCGATGATTGCTGAAACCACCATCCTCGGCTAAGCATTTTTGGTTCTTTATACCTTCTTCGAGTTTCGCCTTTTCGATACTTTTTATTGCGAATAAGCCACGAAATGTTCTGTTATTTCTATTGTTTAATCTGGTTATATGGTTCATATTTAAGCCAAAACTCATTGTTGAACTCGAATAAGTTGCAACTATATAGTCTATACATATCATCATCATCTTCAGCTAAGCTTTTTGGTTACATCTGAAGTCGTTCAATAATAGTGAAGGCGTTAGCGTCGTACCATAGTCAGGTACTTTGAAAACTTCTTTCCTAAACTATATTGAACACTTCAAAGTCTAAACGCTATATTTGAATATGAGGATTGACCAGTAAAAAGGGTTTTGAATGGGCGTGACACTTAAGCTCACATATCAATTCTTTTATCGTTTCTAATTACGTGTGCTGTGTTGGTTCAAAATAAAGATGATCGCTTGAGACACAAGAAACATATACTATTTAGAACAAGTTCGTTCAACCGTTGTGATTCAAATTCGAAGCCGTGTTTATGAAAATCATTCAAGATTCCAAAAAGATAATTTATAGAACCTACCCTAAATCGGCTAATTCATCATTCCAAGTCAAGCAATTGATTGTTAAACGAGAGTAATTACTTTCATGGTTACTTTACTTTATTTAGAATAATGTAGCTTTCGTCCATTGATAATTGATTCCGTAGAGCATGCATGCTTGAATCATTCATCATGACACAAACTGCGAAATTATATGTCTTAGTTAATTACTTCGTAATTTTAATAATTTTTGTACGTAGTTAACTAGTATAATATTTACTTAACGATTTGTATATATAATTGTGTAATATTTGGCTTATAGAAGGATCTAAAATTATAAGAAAATGGACGTATCTTGTGGGCAGGTAAAAGTCAGTAGATACGTTCACGAAATTCATGTAAAATATAACTAAAACTTAAACTGCTTGATTGGTCCACATGCACGTATACACTTTACACAAATTATATACACAGATACTATATATATAATATAAGCTGATGTTGTTATTATTATTTTTAATCCGGTATATATTTTCTTCGTGACAGAAATAAATCAATATAAACACCAAGAAAAAACAAAACCAACAATAGAAAAGTCCTTTTTTCTTAAAGGGTTTCTAGAAAGAAAAAAAAAAAGTCTTTTTCTTGTTGACATGGAGAAAATTCATTTAATATGTGATCTTTTTCGAGAAAAGAAATTAGAATTAGAAATTATCAAAACTATCTAACAAAAATTCTCTCCGACCAAAGAAGAATAATCAGTTTTTTGTTTCTTTTGTTGGTTTTGGTCATTCACGAGTAAATGAAACTTATTATTAATGGATTTTTTTTTTTTGGGGTGAGAAGTGAATTTAAATAAAAGGAGCCAAAAAGCACATGAAAATAAAATGTAAATATTTAATTGGGTAGTTGTATTTTCCTTTCGTGTAATGCCCCAACCATTCATGTATGTATATGCTCAGCAAGCACGTTACGACTTTTACTTTCATTTGTGTGTAAAATGATCAAACCTAACAACACTACTACTATTGCATAGAAACAAAAAAAAACTAGTCCTTTGTCCAAAATACTAAATTCCAGCATATTTTTTTGACACTTAACCATAAAACTTTAAACAGAATTTGTGCCAAAATTTAACACATAAAAACAGAAAAAGAAAACGTTACCAATGAATCTTTTGGACCTTTATACATAAAAGATAAAACTGATATTACTAATCATAATATATAGTCATTGACAAAAGACATATTACTTAATTACCACAACTAAGCCATGCATTAGCATAGTGATATTTAGTTCTTTTCCCTACACAAAACTTTATACACTTTTGAGTTTTTGAAGACTGAAAATTTTGGTTTATAGTTTCTTAGATGCGCATGCGAAATCTTATACTATCATCTATACATGGTCCACTATTACAGAGGCCAATGTCGAGAATTTTTCTTGGATACAAAACAAAACTAAAGAAGCTCTTTTTTACCTGTAAATACAGAGTGGCAGAGACAGAACACAAAACGATCGTATGATTTTGATTTCCGAAAAGAACTTTAAATGTAATCAAATGTGGTTGTGAATTTCGTGATCATCTTGTAACATGTTACGGTCCTACCAACTCTCTCTAGTCTCTACCCACCCTCTTTGATTTTTTCAATCTTATACGATCCATATTAAGTCAATGAAATGTTCAATAAGAATAATATTGGAACGAGTACTAATTGGAGAATTTAGACCAAAATTTGACTGCTTTTTTTCTTAATACCATATAATTAATATCTTAATCCCCAATTAAAAGAGAAAACAGAGGAGCAGAAAAAAAATGATAAAACATAGGAAAAAGGAGAAGAAGAGAGGATTAGGCTGTTGACTGCTTTCACTCCTTTTTTTACAGCTCTCTTCTTAAATAAAAAGCTTTCATTTTTAAGCGCTTTCTCTTTCTTCTGAATCGTCGTCTTCTTCACACAATGCGAGTCTTTCCCAACTCGTCCATGGCGATTCTCTCTGTTTTTCTCTTAACCCTTCTCCTCTCTTTCCCTCTTCCATCTACACAAGATCTAAACGCCGACAGAGCTGCTCTTCTCTCTCTCCGTTCCGCCGTCGGAGGCCGTACCTTTCTCTGGAACATCAAACAAACCTCGCCGTGTAACTGGGCCGGCGTCAAATGCGAGGATAACAGAGTCACCGCCCTCCGTCTCCCCGGCGTTTCTCTCTCCGGTGACATCCCGGAGGGTATTTTCGGTAACTTAACTCGCCTCCGTACGCTAAGTCTTCGTCTCAATGCTCTCTCTGGCTCACTCCCAAACGATCTCAGTACTTCCACCAATCTCCGACACCTTTACTTGCAAGGCAACAGATTCTCCGGCGAGATACCTGAGGTTTTATTCAGTCTTACAAATCTCGTGAGACTTAATCTCGCTTCCAACAGCTTCACCGGAGAGATCTCCTCTGGTTTCACGAACCTCACGAGGCTCAAGACTCTGTTTTTAGAGAATAATCAGCTCTCTGGCTCAATCCCTGACTTAGATTTACCGTTGGTTCAGTTCAACGTCTCCAATAACTCGTTGAACGGATCTATACCTAAGAATCTGCAGAGGTTTAAGTCTGATTCGTTTCTACAGACTTCACTTTGTGGCAAACCGCTTAAGCTTTGCCCTACTGAAGAAACTGTACCGAGTCAGCCTTCTTCTGGTGGAAACAGAACACCACCTAGTGTTGAGGGAAGCAATGAGAAGAAGGAAAAAAGCAAACTTTCCGGTGGAGCTATTGCCGGAATTGTGATCGGATGTGTGGTTGGTTTCGCTTTGATGGTTCTGTTACTAATGGTGCTCTGCAGGAAAAAGGGTAAAGAGAGACCAAGAGCTGTCGACGTTTCAACAATCAAACAGCAAGAAACTGAAATTCCCGGCGACAAAGAAGCGGCGGACAACGGAAATGTATACTCTGTGTCGGCTGCTGCAGCTGCGGCGATGACCGGGAACGGAAAAGTTGGAGAAGGGAATGGTCCAGCATCGAAAAAGCTTGTGTTTTTCGGTAACGCGACTAAAGTTTTCGATCTTGAAGACTTGCTGAGAGCTTCAGCGGAGGTTTTGGGGAAAGGAACTTTTGGTACGGCTTATAAGGCCGTGCTTGACGCGGTAACGGTGGTGGCAGTGAAGAGGCTGAAGGATGTGATGATGGCTGATAAAGAGTTCAGGGAGAAGATTGAGTTGGTTGGTGCGATGGATCATGAGAATTTGGTGCCATTGAGAGCTTACTATTTCAGCAGAGATGAGAAGCTTCTTGTCTATGACTACATGCCTATGGGAAGCTTATCAGCTCTCTTACATGGTGAGTTCATATTAAAACTTGTGATAACATTGTGAAAAATATCTTTCCTTTATTACCAGTTTAGTTTCTTTTGAGGAAAATCAAATCTTTTAGTTACTATAGTCTATAGATAAGCTTCATCTAGGGTTCTTGTAGACTCAGTATGCATATTACAGCTTTAATGGTGAATACATTTAGAATCCAGACATGACTTTGTTTATCAAAGCTGATTGTGTTACAGATGATTAGTTTAGTCCTTAGTCTCTTTGATCTTGATTCTGTAATGAATAAACATCTACAGGATTTACTTAGTAAATGGTAGGGACAATCTTGGCGTTGGATGCTTTGCTCTGTTTACTTTAGTTTCTATAATTGTCTTTTGTCTGCTTACAGGAAACAGAGGAGCGGGGAGGAGTCCACTAAACTGGGACGTCCGATCACGGATTGCTATTGGTGCAGCTCGTGGGTTAGACTACCTTCACTCACAAGGCACCATGACCTCTCACGGCAACGTCAAATCCTCAAACATCCTCTTAACAAAATCCCACGGCGCTAAAGTCTCAGACTTTGGCTTAGCCCAGCTCGTGGGATCATCAGCAACAACTCCAAACCGCACTACCGGTTACCGTGCACCAGAAGTAACCGATTTAAAACGCGTGTCGCAGAAGGGAGACGTGTACAGCTTCGGAGTTGTGTTGCTTGAGCTGATCACAGGTAAAGCTCCTTCGAACTCGGTGATGAACGAGGAAGGAGTCGATTTGCCGAGATGGGTCAAATCAGTGTCGAGAGATGAGTGGAGAAGAGAGGTTTTCGACTCGGAGCTGCTTAGCTTGGCGACGGAGGAAGAAGAGACGATGGCGGAGATGGTGCAGCTAGGTATTGAGTGTACGTCACAGCATCCAGACAAGAGGCCGGAGATGTCTGAAGTGGTTAGGAAGATTGAGAATTTGCGACCTTATTCTTCTTCAGACCAAGTGGACGAAGCTGATTAATTAAAGTCAAAAGCTGTTAAATTCGTTGAAGTTTTAATTAATTAATTGTAATGAAATGGTTGGTTTTCTTCCTCTTAATTTAATCTTTAATTTTTTGACCCCTACTTGTCAAAAAAAAGGATAAAGGGTTTTTAGTAGTGGGTAACTCTGCTGGCATTTGCAGGTTGTGTTTTGTGTTTGGGCGTGAAAGGATTTGGTGGGTGATTTGTAATTATTGCTGTTCTCTTCACTTTTTCTCTAAATTGTTGCTTATCATTTTGTCTCTTATGTTATAATCATATCATATACAGTACGTGAACGTGATCACTTTATATCGTAATGTAAAGTTGTGTATATAGTGGCAAACGCAGTTGGTCAGTGTTTTGTGAAAATGATGTACTCAGTTTCGGACAAATACAAATTGTTTGGTTGGCCATTTGTGGATCGGCTTGTTTCCGGCATATTTGATGCGTTTGATAGGTTTATACACTTTCTTTATCGACTAGTATAGTTTAAATATACGAAATAGGAGTGAGCCTTCGGGTATTCGGTTCGGTTCCAGATAAATTCATTCGGTAGAGAGGTTTAGAATCCATTCGGAGAAAGAAAACATAGTTAAACTTAGCACTAATATGTTGTTTTAGTTTCGTCCGTCGATTGTTCAGCTTATTATGGTGGATGGAAGTTATATGTAAGTTTTATCATATACCAATGTAACATGTCATAACATAATGAGAACATGTTTATCTATTGCTGTCACAAGAGACCCACATCTAAATTTAGTTATGATGGAGAGACAGGTAAATATACCAAAAACAAACACTTGAACACATGGTTTATACTTAACAGAATGAATGAATCAAATACCAAATTTTGCTATTATTGAAAAATGTGGACAACTCTTCTTCAATGAATACTACCGAATTTTGAATAATTTTTGGGGTTGGGTAGCAAACATTGGCAGCTTTATTATATAATTATAAAGCATTTAATGGAAAAGGTTTTAAATAGGTAGGAATGGGTGCAACTGTAACAGTACTAAAGGCTGCTATAGTTGTATGACTCTTTTTTTAGTTGAGGTCCCAAAGGTACTCCTCACACACACACACACACATGATATTTTAGATGGAGGGACCATAAAGAGTGTGAAAAAGATAAGAGAGACATTGAGAGATTGAGATGATTCTATTTCATTATGTGCTACTCCAAAAACGGGTTTATTAAAGGGTTCTTTAATTTTATGCGTGGTCTCTTTCTTATACCTACATTTACGGTTAATACGGCTGCTAATTTACCTACACTTTATAAAACCGCAAACTCGATGGCTAACTATGTATGGGTTTAAGAGGTTTGGAATGTGTTCATTAATTATGATAGGTTTTAAAACTTTGGGTTGGAAATGGTATCTCTAGTTCAGAATCTAATCGAAAGATGCTAAAGAAACAAATTGAGAGTAGTGAGATCCCACAAAAATAAACAAAATCTTGATAACTATAGTTATAGGAGTTATAAATTAAACTATAACTATAGTTATCAAGATTTTTTTTCTTTTTTCCAAATGCATAAATGATAAATCGCTCACGAGTCGCCAAACACTTGTTTAATTAACTAAGGGCAACATTATTGGGAGTATCTTAGGGGCCTAAGATTTTGTTAAAGGTTTTTATAACAAACCATCATATGCCCCTATTCTAACATTACCATGCATATACAGAGTCAGTAGCGGAGCTAGGATTTATATTCATGGAGGTCAAAATGTAAAAGGTAAAATTTATAGGGGTCAATTATATAATATAGCAAGGTCAGTTTAATAATTTTAATCAAAAATTAACTAATTTTGAAATTTCATCAGGGTCAATTGACCCATATGCTTGCATATTGCCTCCGCCCCTGTACAGAGTGCAATCGTGCATGTTATGAATGAAGAAATTTACAATGGAAAGACATGGGTCAGAAGCCCGTAACCATTGCCATTGGGCTCAAATGGTTAATTGTTAACAGGCCATGTTTTTAGTAAACAAATTACAGATTACAGATTTGAAGATGGAAGTTGATGAACTCGACCGACAACAAAAAAGTTAACAATTATCTAACCATATTATTTAATATTTATACCATACCATGTTGTGTAGAAAGAGTCAATACACTTCTTTAAATCAAAGAACAAAACGTTTCATAATTGGTTTTAACATAATTTCTCAAAGTCTTAATGATTAAAATTCTAATATTGGAAAGTCTTTATTCCGGAACAGGAAAGCAGTAGTAGTGGTGATAGGATGATTATATGTATTACAGGAATTTTATAAATCGGCCGTACGTGTTTGTGTAAACTTCAACTCACGTACGTTCTTTAATACTCTCTCTCTCTCTCTGATCTCGATCTTTTCTTCTTCTCTTCTCCGGCGACTTTTGGTTCTCTCCGGCGAAAGCTAAACTGTGTTATTGCGATGGAGAGAGATTTTCTCGGTATGGCTTCAAAATCTCGGATAACTGTGAAGGAGGAAGCTAACCAAGATTTAGGTAATATTTAATTATTCCTCTCTTTCAAATCTTTATATATATGATGTAATTGTTATTTCTTCTTCTCATGCATGTATATCACTTATTATAAACCCTAGCTAGCTTTAATTCTGGATCATGTTAATATCATGTATCACTGACTCGATTAGGTTTTGTTTTTGGGGTACGTTGTCTTGTCTTATTGAAATTTGAACTTTCACTTCCTTGCTTGGGACTTCTTTTGTCATATTAGGTTTTGCAGAACTTGTTTTAATTAGGTGCTCTAGCATGTTTTTTGGTCCACGATTGTTTGTTTATAAACTCATACGTTTCACTCTACTAATTGTGAATTTTATTTTTATGATTTCTTAATTCTTTTTAAAGCAAACAATTGCCAAACTCTATTTAGTAGACTATCATTAACACAAATACTAATAAGACAAACTTGAGAATCTATTGCTGTTGGTGTTGTATTTGATAAGTGTTTCTCTAAAATAATCTCGTTTTGAAGAATAAAAACATTTTAATTATATATATAAAGTATTATCTAATTAATTAACAACGAAGACGTGAAATGTTGGGAAAAGAATGGATTAAAATAGCGACGGGGTGACGATTGAGTAATTTAACAACACATGCAACTTGAATTGTTTAACAAAAAAATTATGCCATATATGATTTAATTATAAATTAAAAGCAAGATTGATTGTGAGTTTTTGTGACTTGATTAATTATATTTCTTGTTATCTTTCCAATTGTAGACTAATTGATTAAGTTTTACAATCATGTTGGCCTGTTGGGAGTTAATTTTTTTGCTTAAATTACAATTTGGATGAATGAATGATTAAATTACCTAACCACAAGGAATTTAATAGTTGTTTGTCTTTTTTATAGTCTGAAACGTGCAATTTCTTGGAGGTAGTGGGATTGCCATGTTTGTGTACGTAGACTTGAATATTTAACATTTCTCAACTAGTGTATTAATTCATTATATGCTTGTGACTAGATAGTGAAACAATTAAAAAGTATAGACCAATAGATTTACAAATCAATGTGTCTTAATTAACATCCTAAATCTTGAGACATTTACTCATTCATGTGTTCAGCCCCAAGTAGAGGTATGATGGAGTGGCCATTCTCAGGCAAAAACTGTTCTTCTGCTCCTCAGATTCTTTCTTTTGGGGCATTTTCTGATCAAGATAGGCGTATTAAGTCAGTCAATGATCGTTTGCTTCCTTCTGTTTCCTTCAAACCAACATCAATTGCATATCAAAACCAGAGAACTCACTACAGCCAGCAAGACCAAACAACCATCACATCCTCCATGTGTGAACCAAGAGGAAAAAGCTTCAAAAATAGTTTCGCAAACCACCAATCTTTGGGAGGATCTCATATTATGGCACCTCCAGTTTCAGTCTTTCCTGCTCCATGTCTTACTGTGGAGACAACTGATGTTAGGCATGCACTATCTTTTTTGTTAATCATCCCCTTTATCTCTGTTTTACTTCAGAGGTTTAGTTGTTCTGCAATGCCATAGTTTGACTCGAGCTAGCTTTCTTTTTGTTTCTAGATCTTCTTCCAAACGTATAGGATCACCACCTTCTCAGTTAACAATCTTTTATGCCGGTGCGGTGTCTGTTTACAAAGACATATCTCCTGAAAAGGTAACACCCCACCCCCTTTTCCTCCAAAGTATATTACATTACAATTCTAAGTTAGCAACTGATTAGTGTCAACGTTAGTCACTGGCTAGAGATCTGATAAAGTATGAAAAAGCATTATGCTTAATAATTCTTCTCAAGCACAGGCCCATGCAATCATGTTGCTAGCCAGAGATGGACCTCAGGATAAACCGGTTCCAATGCCTAGACCTCAAAAACCGGTTCATCATCCATTTGCAGTAGTCACTGATCATTCTAAAACCGGAAGTGGAACCACTGGACTTAGAGTAACAAAAACAATGACGAGCTTAGCATCCACCCACACTGATGCCTCCAATATGGCTTCACCAGGTTAAAAATCATTTCTTAAGACCTAACAATCGTTTGTCATCCAGTTTTAATATTGTTATTATAACCACATTATTGCTTTTATCCAATACAGTTGGTTTACGGCAAACACGAAAAGCATCATTGGCTCGGTTCTTAGAGAAACGCAAAGAAAGGTATTATAAGCTAAAAGATCATTCACTTCTTCACAGTATCAACTGTAGTCAACATAACTACTCTGTTTTGCTTTTGTTTTCTTAACAGGGTCATTAACGTATCACCTTATTACGTAGACAACAAGTCATCAATATAGACAGTAGAACATCGAGGTCTGAATGTGTAAGCTCTCCTCCAGCTCCTCATCAACACTAAGACCAATTTTAGACCCCTCATGGATCTAAAAGACTTTTTCTTTTTCTCTGGCCATTTTGAGTATATTTGTCCTATTAATTATAGCTTTTGTTTCTTCAGATTTTAGTAGCATGGGCTTGTAAATGTAAAACCAAGATATAACTGTGTTTTTGTCTTTAGTATTGTATATGTGCATAGAAGACTCTTCTAGATTTTGTTGAATTCACTAAATAAATGTTTCCAAGTGTTCTGAAATCACAAGAACAAGGAATATTAGATTAGTCATATCCAGCACGATACTCTGACTAAACACAAGAAGAAACTACTTATAAAGGAGTGTCCAATGGAGTCACTGGACTTGTACCCACAAAAACAAAACTGATGCCTCCAATATGGCTCTACCTGGTTAAAAATGTACCTAAGAATGTTTTGTCATCAAATTTCTATGTTATAAGCACAATCTTGATATGATCCAATACAGTACAAATTAAGCTCAAGATTCTTTGCTTATTCACAGCATCAAGTGTAATCAAGTAATCAACATTGAATGCGCTCTGTTTTGCTTTTATTTACTTGCAGGGTCATTAACGTATCACCTTATTACGTAGACAAGAAGTCATCAATAGACTATAGAGCACCAATGTCTGAGTGCTAAGCTCTCCTCTAGCTAATCATCTTCACTAAGACCAATTTAGACCACTCATGGATCTAAAGGCTTTTTTTTTTCTTCCATTTTGAGTATATGTATCCTCTAGACTACATAGACATATAGTATAGTTTGAGCTTTTGACATGGGCTTGTAAATGTAAAAGCAAGTTATATAAGTTTAGTTTTGGAAACTGTCTGCTTTTGTCTTTACTCTTCTATATGTATAAAAGCACATTGAAGCAAGACTAATACTTGCTCTAGTTTTTGTTGAATGTTGAAAGTCAACTTTGTTTATAATTGTTTTTTGATAATTGTGTTATCAAATATTTCCACCAGCAGATGATAATAATTTAATTAGTTGGTGCCATGTGCTTATATAAATAAAAACATTAGATAAAGACTTAATCAAACCTCTTAGTCGTCATAGATTTTCACAGGATTAAGAATCTTGGAGGAGACAAAGACAAGAATCTTGAAGGAGACAAAGATGACAAAACTCTTTTCTAAGACTTTAACTAGGCTGATCTCTCACAGTCACAGGTCTTCTTCTACTACTAGCAATCTCTCTACTGCCCCTCAAACTCCCGACGTTGAGAACAAATGGATTATTCCGGTTACACCACCTGCAAGTAAATATCTCGTGCCTGCTCTCTCTCTCTCAGCCTTGTGATTAAGCTCTGAATCTTGGTGAAATATATATTCATGAAGGTGGAGTTTTGATCTTTTAAAATATTTGCAGAGACGAGAGTAGGTTCAATGTGGTTTTGGTACCTGGCTGGATCTATTACCTACGGTATTGGGGTGGCGTATAAGTCCCAACAAGCAGAAGAGGTATGTGATTTTCATTTATTTATCGAGTAGTTGAATCTTTGTTCTGCTAAAGAACTTGTTCACACTTTCTTGTTTCAAGGCCAAGAAACATGTGGATTTCAGACTAAAATGCTTGGAAATGAAACCAAGGAAGCTGAATACAATGACAAATGTGGATGAGTTAGGATTTCAACGGGTTGTATGCAAAGGCGTTTTCGATGTGCAAAGATCAATCTATGTCGGGCCTAAACCTAGATCCATGTCTAAAGATTCAGAAACTGGCTTCTATGTTATCACACCTCTTTTGCCAATCCCAAATGAACCAAATAGGTGAGGGCTATTTGATCTCAACATATATCGTCTTGATTCAAATATTTTGTTTAAGTTGTTGATTGTTAATGTGTCGATGCAATATCTAGACTAGATGCATATTTTGCGTGTTTCTTTATTCGGGTTTTGAGGCTAGGTGCATCTAGATTTTCTTACATATAAGACAGCATTCAAATGCAAAACAAGAAGATAAAAAAACTAACTAGCTTTTAAGTCTTTAACTATATTTTCTTCTTTATTTTGTCGTCACTAGCGTGAAGTCCCCTATTCTAGTAAACCGAGGATGGGTTCCTTCGGATTGGAAAGAACCGTCTTTACAATCTCGCGGTACTGGCGTTGCTGTTGTTGCTGCGGAGGAGAACGATGAGTCAAGAAAAGCTAATAAACTAATATCCTCTCAACAAAATCTCTTATCCAAGTTCTTGTCCAAGTTTAACAACCCAATGATTGCTAAGGTTGGTCTTTAACTTCATTAAAGATACTCAATCCTTCATTGTATATTTTCATATCAAATATAGATTACTTTTGTGGGAACTTTTTTTTTAACAGGACCAAGGCTCTAGGGATATGCATGTGGAAGTGGTTGGTGTAGTAAGGAAAAGTGAAACTCCAGGGATATATACTCTAGTGAACTATCCAAGGTCGCTTGCGTGGTTCTACCTTAATGTTCCTAAACTAGCTCAAGCCATGGGATTTGGTGAGGACACAATGTATATAGAGAGTACCCACAAAGTTATTGATGAAAGCAAACCTTATCCAGTTCCGAGAGACGTTAAGAGCTTGATTTTTAGTAAACATTTACCACTGGGCTATTACTACCACACATTGTTATGGTAATTAATAAACATAACTTCAAATTATTTAATTCATTTACTGGTTTATGTTTGTTTGATCTGTTTAATGTCTATGTGCAGTTTTTGGAGCTCCCTGTTCTGTTTTGGCAAGGCCAAATCCATTCTTTTGGAAAAATATACAAATTATAAGGTTAAGCTAGAGTTGTTTCTACTTATTTTGGTCATTTATATAGCTACCAAAATATACAGTCTTCGTAGCCTATTCAGTCAAATAGACACAATTGGTATTGGGTGTGTCACTAAACTCGACTCAGGAAAAGCCAACAAACACAGTTGCCATAACCAGGACGAAGCCACATAACAAACTACCAAGTCAAAGACAGCTCATAATGAAGTAGGGAATCAGTTCGAGATGCGGTTCAGATTGAACCATGTAACAAGGATCCTGAGCCTTAGTCCATTTGTCTTCTATGCAATTTGGTTTACATGCAATTAGTCCCGGTTTAATGTCGAATTATTTGTGAACCGGTCGAGTTATTTACGTCTCCCGGGGGGACATGTCATCAGGTTTTTGTTTGATTCTTGAAAGGCATGTCAGCCAGGTGTGTTGTTAAAATCTGGACGCATGTGAGAAAAAGACAAATTTACCCTTTAAACGATCTTTTTAATTATTTATTTTTTCTGTTCTTTCTCCAATCATTCGTATCCCTCCTCCGTTGTTTCCTCTCTTTGGTATCAGCAATGGCGGTTTCTAATTCTATCTCTATCCCTCCAAAACCTCCTTTCTTCTACCCTCTCTAGACCTTCCCCTCTCTCTCTCGCTCTTTCTCCTCGACGTTTTTTTTCCCGAGAAAGCTTCAATTTCCCCCGATTTCAAATGGCAATTGTGACGGGAGATCGTTATATCGAGAAGCTACAGAAGTTTCTAGAAGACGAAGCCGAGTCTCTTCTCGAAGAAACCAAGATTCTAAAGCTTAATCCAGCTGGTCTTCACTATCTCCATCTCCGTCTCGAGTCTCTCCGTGAACTCGAGCGCATGCTCTCTGGTGGTGCTCCTGTTGATTACCTTCGCGCTTACGTTTCTGATCTCGGAGATTACCGCGCGCTCGAGCAGCTCCGTCGTATTCTCCGTATCCTCACTTCGCTTAAGGTCGTTTCCACGCTTCCTTCTCCTGCTCGTGATCCCACTCCTCTCTCTCTTATTCCTTTTGGTAGGCTTAAGGTTTTGGAACTTCGTCGCTGTGATTTGTCTACTTCTCCGGCTAAAGGCTTGCTTGAGCTCCGTCACACTTTGGAAAAGATCATCTGCCATAATTCCACTGTCAGTTTTGCTTCCTACTTCTTCATTCCTTTGTGCTGCTTTAGGCTGTATAGTGAAATTGAACACTATTTGTTGAAGATTTTGCATGTTGTTTCTTCATGATGCAAGGTTGATTTATGGTATGGTGTGAATTTTTATTAAGTGAGGTGTTATTCTCATTTGATATAGGATGCTCTGCGGCATGTGTTTGCCAGTAGAATTGCGGAGATAACGAATTCGCCAGAGTGGAATAAGTTGGCGGTCATATCTTGTGCTTGTAACCGTCTTGTGCTCATGGATGAGTCCTTGCAGCTTCTGCCAGCTGCTGAGTCCCTTGATCTGAGTCGGAACAAGTTTGCAAAAGTGGATAATCTTCGGAGATGCACCAAACTGAAGCACCTTGCTTCAATCATCTTAGAACAGTCTCTCATTTGAGTCAGGTGGGAAGCTTCAATCTTCAGCATATCCTTGAATAGGTTGTAAGATGAGAATGAATGTTGTAGTACATAGCCCTTAAAGTTCGGATATTAAGTCATTTGAACTGCCTAGCTTGTCTTGATAGTGGGAGAATATGATGGTTTATTCTCCAAACATGTAGTAGAGCTGAAACTTTTGCTCTGGTTTTTGCATAATGCAGGTATCATGTCATCTTGTAAAACTTGTTTTAAGGAACAATGCTCTAACTACGTTACGTGGGATTGAGAACTTGAAGTCACTCGAAGGCCTTGATCTTTCCTACAATATTATTTCCAACTTTTCAGAATTGGAGTTCCTCTGGAGTCTTTCAGTACTGAAAGAATTGTGGTTGGAAGGAAATCCAGTGTGCTGTGCTCGATGGTACAGGGCACATGTCTTTAGCTACATTGCTCTTCCAGATGATGTAAGCTTAATTTTTATATCCCTGTTCTAGAGACCCTGAGATCCTGTCAAGAAGATATAAATTGTACCATGTTGGTTTGTGCTTTATTTCTAATGCTTCTTGTGTTGGTACGGCTTTTCAGCTGAAGCTAGATGGCAAACAAATAGGAACTAGAGAATTTTGGAAGAGGCAAATCATTGTAGCCCATAGGCAAAGTGAGCCTGCCAGCCACGGGTTCTATTCTCCAGCTAGAGAAGAAGCATATGAAGAAGGAAGGTGTAATAGAAAAAAGGTAAGCAGCTGCAAGTCCATTTACATACTTTCACACATATATAGATTATTTTTTCGTGCTTGAAGTGACCCTTTTCCCCTTCTTGATAGACTGATAGTGAATTCAGAAAAATGAAAAAAAAAAAAATGGAAAGAAAAAGAAAATTCAAGCAAAGAAATTGAACATTGTGGTATGAATTTCTGATGAACTTTGTGAGCCACACACATATCGCATTCCACTTCTCTATATGTGTTTTTCAGTATCATACAGTAGTTTGTTTTCTTTGAGTGTAAAAGCTTATTATGTTTCTGTTTTAACCTTTAACAGAAAACGATCTGTCGTCTCGCTTCTATTGATAGTGAGGAAGAGAGCACCTACGTGAATTCTGACCGAGAGTTAGCTTCATGTGATCACGAGAACAAAGAGAATGTGAAGTGTGATCAAGAAGCTGATGTATTTGGTCTTATAAATAAAGCTGAAAACCTGAAGAAAGAACGGAATATTCTGTGGTTGCGAGAGTTCAAGGAGTGGATGGATCATTCGCCAGAGGATTTTGCAGATGTCAGCAATGACAGTCGGGGTATTCATTTGATAAAAAACCACAGTACAAAGATTAGAGAAACCTCGAGGCATCGTGGTGGAACACCTAGATATGCGTCTGGGTCTTTACGTGCTCCAAGGGCTAAGAGCTATAAGAAAAGTTTAGAATGCAATGGTTCATGTGTAGATCATAAAACTGATATGGATGATATGAAGTACGTTGAAGGTAATGAGACACAAATAACTGATGACATCTCTTCACTAAGCCTTCAAAGTACAGGTCTACTTCAGAAGAATCAGGATTGTTTACACGATAAGTTGGAAACTTTGTCAGTTGAACCAAACAATCTGTTTCCTGCAACATTTGCTAGGGAGAAAGCAGCAGAAAATGGAAACATGTCAACATTGGATATAACCCAGGATATTACGGGATCTACATATCCTGGGTCACCCCCTCATTATCAGAAAGATGTCTTATATCGACGTCATAACTTGGTGGAAGAAATCTTGCAGTTGTCTGCAGATTCCTTTTCAGTGGCATCATCTGACAGCACAAGCAGCTGCAGTGAAGATGATAAGTATGACTCTGAGTCTGAGTATTCAAATCATGAAGATAGGCGGTTGACAGATGTTTTTAATGTGAATAGACTTAGGGACCCAATTCCTGGATGTGATATGAACGGAACAAGATCTTATGATTCTCAAGTGAAGAATGGTAGCATAATAAAAACTTTGAGGACAGATGATACGATGAAGGAGAATTCTACTAGTGCGTCTAAATTGCATAGTGGTGACCTTGATTCTGGTGTTAATCAGATTTACCATTTCGTTGAAAAAAGGAAAAGGAAAGCTACAAAAAGATTTGTTTCTCTGCAGAAAGAGGAAAGTTGCATTTTTAATGGAGAGACATCTCTCAGGAGTGATCTAGATATCAGTGATTTCGGTGAAGATGAGTGCATTTCTGATCATTTGCGGGAAAGCTTGTCAGAAGTTTGCAGTAGTAGTGATAGCAATATTAGATTTCTGGGGACTGAAAGAACACACGAAGGAAGAGACGATTTAGTAGAGGAATATTTTTCAGCCAAACTGACTGATTCCAGTTCCCAAGAAGCATGTAGGATGTACATGAGTTGTGATCTTGTACTAAAGAAAGGTTCCACATACAAGCAACGGTGAGTTATTGTTCCATTTGCATGGTTGTAGTTTATAGGTAAATGATAGTAATGTGAGTCCCCTTCAATAGGTACGTTAGATTAGATGTTTTGGGTTCTCTTAAATTGAGTGATGTGTGAGGAGCCGTATATGATTTTCGGCTTTTATATAAGTACATAGCTGGTTTGAGAAGCCACGTCATACTGGATTTATCAATTCGATTCCCTTCTGACGATATTTTGGAATACAGGGAAGCAGTGTTGCTGCTGAGTAACCAAGACAAGCTGTACGTGCTACTCGTGGGTATGGCTACTGATCACGAAGGTTAGACTAATCAGCTGTCGTTCTTGTCTAGCACGTCATAAATTTTACTGATGCTGAGTTCTTAATGGCGATGGGTGACTGCAGGGTTTACCTTAAGTGTATTGTGTTGCCACAAAATCAAGGATTTGCAAGACGTATCAGTTGGTCTAGGACTTCAGTTTGTGATGTTAGTCTTTTTCTGGTTCGGTTTTGTAGATTTGTTTTTGTTATCCACTGTCCATGTTACTGAACCTTTCACTTTCCTTCTGGGTAGGCTACGCTTTTGGGAGGGTGCAGAATACATTTTCGTGACAAAGTGCATTGAGAAAACAACCGAACTACTAAATATTATACAAGTTTTCGATTCCCATGCGACAGAGTTTAAATGTTCTTTGCAAAGGTAAGCTATTAACTTTCTACCCAGAGTCGGGGATGTTAATTTTTGCTGTCATAATTTGTTCGTCCATCTTAATGGCAGTCTGGAGAATATTCAGGTGGACTTGTTTGAGAAAGAAATATGTGGAGGTTTGAAGCTGAGTATATTTCAGTACAATGTTTTCCAAATTCAGAGCAGCACTCCTGGAGGTATATTCTCTCTTATCTAACTATGATATCCTAGATTAATAAAAATGTTTCATGAAAAGTTGCATCGTACACATGAAATCAAACGTGAAAAAGACTTCGAAGTGCATATTTTATCGATAATTCTGCAAACACTGTGGTTAGGCCATATATGCCCACATTGGCAACCTAGAGTGATAAGCCACATCCCTCCTCTATATTGTTCTTCTCTGATTTAAATTACATGGCATCGAGAACCTTACCAGAGAAAATGATTTGGGTCCCTGTTTTTTACTTAAATGTTTCAGATGAAGTGCACTCTGTATCATGAACCATGAAGGAAAACACTTTCATGACTATAGTTGTTGTTGAATTATGTTCACTGCGACCAAAACCTCCAAATACAAGTTATTACTGATTGACTACTAAGATTTTTGTTTGATTTAAACTAAACAGAAGTGTCGTGGCTTTGGCGGTCACTGTTTGTGGCTGGTAGACGTCTCTTTATATGCAATGAGAACCTCGCAGAACTTAGTTCTCGAACTGCGTATTCTTCTTCTGCGTCATATTTCTTCCTTGACTCGTGCTGCTTCATTTCTGATATATCTGAGATGGTAATCAGTTTCTTCAGTCTTCTTCCTGTTTTGCTCATACTTACATCAGATGAGATGTCAACTTCATGTACAAACTTGAATATTGTTTTTGTTCAGATTGTTGAATCGCAAGGAACTGTAGTGTCATTGAAGATCAAAGAGAACAAAACAGTGGATCCGGTTACATGGAGGCTCAAGTGGTGCAGCATAGAGAATGCACTGAAGTTTGTGGCTTTGCTCAAAGCTCTTCACCGTAATTCACCACAATGGCCGTTAGCTGTAAGATACAGGAGATAAGTCTCTGTTTGCATTTTCTTTACTTATTTTACCAACCAGTTTCTCTATCTAGTTATGTATATACAGCACACATGTACATTGTTCATTTTTTTCTTTTTTTTTTTTGGGTGGAAAACAGGAGACAGAGTCTCCTATGCACATGTACATTGTTCATATTCATTCATTTGATTCAATTTTTTTTGGGTTAAAACCATCTCTTCAATCCCTGTGTTTTGAGCCATTTTTCTCTCTTTTATAACATAGTAGATTTAGGCAGATGTGTAGTACAAACATCTTGTAGTCATTGTAACAAACATTGGGGCAGGGTAACAAAATCAGGATTGTGTACATGCAGACACGAATAAACCGCTTAAATTAGGCAGGCACAGCATACAACTCCAATTTCGAGTGTATGCGTATGACAAACAAAGAAAGACACCTTGACCTGATATGTTAGCTTGTTCTTTAGCAGCTGAACTGATCTCGCTTTGTCCGGACAAGTTCCAGCGGTAACCTCTCCAGTGCCATCTGAAAAATCTCACATGAATCGTTTATTATATGACCCAAATCATAAGCGAAGAGAAGAAAAGAGAGAAAGAATACCCATAGTCGTGGAGCAGTTGGATCTGACTTCGGTTGTGCCTTTGCTAGCTTTGATTTGAAACTTATGGTGAGGCACACCTTGAATTCCACTGAGAAGGGACTGTTCGACAAAGACATAGGATCACAGTTATCATCAGTTCCAGCAGACTATATAGTACATACTCCTTAGAGAGTCATTTGTTTCCGTCAACTGCCTAGGTTTATAGAAAATGAAGCAAATAAACTTTACCCTGCGAAAACTGAAGGACACATCAGAAGCCGAGGAAGTAAAACGTAAATGGGTAAAGTCATGTTACGGCACACATCTCCATCTGCAATCTGAACATGGACTCAGTAAATCGTTGTGATATTACGATTGTTACATAAACAAACCAAACTGGTCACAGTTAACACCTGCGTAGACTGAATCAAAGAGGTCTCAGTGACAATCCTTTCCCCAACAATTATTGACTCGACACGAAGCAGGTGAATGTCAATAGAAGTAATAGGAACTGAAGATGCTTCCACTGTTAACTCGCCACTAAGTGGATCCTGCAAAGAGCATTGGGTGGCTAATTTTCCAGTAACTCGGAAACCACCTTGTGAGATCAAATAGTCCTATTAGTTCATCTCATATCAGCGAATCTCCAAATTGGAATGACGTTGTTGGAAGAACAAACCTGTCTTAATCTCGGGCAGCAACGGATGTCTCTGAGTATCTTGAGTAATGTAGAAGATGACCAACTCTGGAGGAATTGGCCGCTTGGGAAGATCAACTTCAACCAAAAACCAAGGAAAAAAACATCACAAAACAATTCAAGTTTATCCTAGAAACACCAATGAAGTCAAGTAAAGAGGTACCTCTACCACTCTCAATAATAAACTCTACCGTCGCAGACAAAGGTTTGTGTAAGTATCCTCGCGGTATATCTGCAGTTAGTAGATACTATCACAGATTTTTGCATCAATTTTTTTCCCCAATCCTTAATTTGAAACTCTTAAAATCATGTTCTATAAACTGATCAAAAAGTACTTACTTGGATGTTAATATTTGTTCCATGAAATGTCTCATAGAACTTTTCTACAATGCTTTCCCCAGGCTCCCTCAGATTAAAAGAGAATGGTATCTACAGCAACAAAATACAACCACACAGAGGATTGGTATGTAAAGGCTTAGATTTTCTCACTCAATGGGACGACTGTGTTGTTATTTACTTACCTCTGTAGTTCCAGAAGCGATTTTCCCAGAGGATCTAACTTCGATCGTCTTCTTCCTGTGGCCAAATTCGAATTATTTGCTATAAAGCTCGACACCAAGGAATCAATTTCAAGAACCAAAGAAGAAACAAATGCTTACACGATTTGAATGGGTTTGATGACTCCATAGAAAGACTCAATAACTCCAGCTGATCCTCCACGAACCTGTATGAGTGAGAGGAAGAGAGATTTAACTCGGAACCAAATTGAAGAAAAGCTTGATCGAGAGAGAATCTGAAACCTGCAAGTTGACTGATCCATTGACGGATAAACGAATTGCTTGATGTGAAATCGAAGTTGCAGATTTTATCACAATTTTTCCTTCCACTGGTTCCTGAGTCAATTCAAAACCGGAGATTTCAAATTCGTCATCATCGTAATCATACGAAGGAGGAGGGGTTTAGAGAAGAGATTCGATACATACGGAAGAGCGATATATACGGTTTGATCGAGAAAGTTTGACATTCACCGTCGTCGCCGTTGCCATTGAAGAACCCGAACTGAGCTGAGCAGCGGCTTTTGTGGTTTTCAACGGCGGAATAAATGAAACGGCAGGAAGTTTTCTTTACTAGTATTAAAACGTTCATAAAACGTCAGGTAGTTCATTACTAAGTGTTGGAAACGGCATGAAGTGTAATTCAATTAAATTACAAAAAAAATATAGAAGAGACGTTACTTACAGAGAGCTTTACAATTTCTTCTCTCGTCTTGTGTCACAGAGATGGTTATCAGAGAGAAAGCTTAAACCCTAATTTCATCGGAGAATAAGATGTGGGAGATAGGGGAGCTAGTTTGGGTATGCCTGAGCTTATCGGATACATGGATTCCGGGTCGGATTCTTGATCCATCCGTACCGGTTGGGGTTCTAGTCTCGTTCTTCGGCCTAATGGAGCCGCGATACCTTCCAAAACATTGTATTCGACGCTTCGATCGCAATTTCGGAACCCTGGTTTCAGATTCGTGGAGGTTTCGCCGGTTCGTGAATCGAGCTCTGCGAGCTCACTTTTGGAATATCTCGTTTGGGTTATGGTGTTCGTGCCAGCCGCCTATTGAATCGCCGTACTTCGAGATTGAAAACTCTTTCCCATGGTTTCCTCGCTCTTCTGATTCGGCTCTGTGTTTTGTTCGAGATATGGCCGTTTCGATACAGGTGCCTCTACGGAGATTAGCTAAGACCAATAGTTCGAGCGCTCAGATTCTTAGTTTTCGGCGTTACACTGTTGATTTCAAGCGTTCTGAATCTGTCTATGAGGAAACTATAGCAAGTAAGTGTGAAATTTCTCATTTTTGGGTTTTTTTGTTCTTGTGTTACTTATGCTTATGCTCAGTTCAATTGGGAAAGAAGACCCATTTGGTGTTTCTCTATATGCTTTAGAGCTTCTCGAGGTAGATTATTGATACTGTTTTGTTCGATTAGTTTTAGAGGAACTTAAAGAAACGAAATTTAAGTGTTAACTTATATGCTCTGTTCAGACTAGACCAAGGTGAAGTATCGATTGACAGATATTGCTTTGATTTGTATTCTCAAATGATTCTGTGAATATGTGTACAGGTGCAAAACTAGTGGATCGCTCTGAAGAATCAAATTGGTTTCTTGATCCCTTAAATAAGATGGACTGCATGGACCTTGGTTCTATGTTTCCTGAGACAGCGGATGCAGACGTGGAAAACAGTAGAGATTTGAGTCTAAGAGAACCGTTGCCAAAGGATATCCCGTGTTCTTTTGTGCAATCTGTTGATAAAGTAGCTCAGATTTGCTCATGGAATACGAGTAACCCGCTGACCAACTCTAGTTCTAGCACCATGAAAGCTTGTAAAACCATGGCTCAAACAGCTGTTCATAAGAATGATGGTCACCGGTCAGAGGGTAAAGAATGGTGTCAAGTTGAGCAGAGTGTCTGCTTACTGAATTCAGAACCTCCTATTGAAGATCTGATAGAGGATGAAACCACCTCCGTTACTGCCCCAAGAGTTGCTGTATCAGAAGCACTTACTGATGTTATGATTAAAACTCATGATGACATCATTGGTTTGGTTGATGGACCTGTAATGTCGACAAAGCAACTGTCACCTTTGCTTGATGGGAGTAATGACAAAACTTATTTGGTAAAGCCTGTTTCTTTTGTTGTTCCGGGATCCTGTCACACTCTAGCTTGTTCAGTGAGAAACAAATATACTAACTCAAGAAACAAGCTTGATAGCAAGACCTTGAATGAGCAGTCGTTAGATAGGAATAGTTTTAACAGAACACGAGAAAACAGCTCTGGTGATGCTTTGGAGTCACATATTTTGGACGCGGAACAGGCTTCGCTACAGATTACAGGCACTTTAAACAAAGAATTGAGTTCTGAAAATGTAGGCATTGCACCTGCAGAACAATTACAAGATTTGGAAGTTGGAACAAATGTTGAAAACCAGACGAGATCAGTGGATAATGTCAGATCCATTGGTGGTGTCAAAAGGAAAGCAAGTCAAGACAAAGCATCTGCACGTAACTCCAAGAGAAAGAAGAAAGCACGCCAACAATCTATTTCTACTGATAAACCGTTGGATCTACACCTTATGAAAGATATGCGGCTTGCTAATCCAAAATGTTTGCGAATGAAGTTCTTGAGTAGACATGGGAATATCCCATCCAAATCAGAACTGTTGAAGAGGTTCAGTGTGTTTGGGAAAATAGATGCTTCAAGAACTGATGTACGCCCAGAGAAAAGCTCTGCGAAAGTAGTATTCATGCAGAGCATAGATGCAGTGACGGCTTATCAATTTGCTAGGAGCAAAAAGTTTAGGCTAGGATGGTCTAAAGTTACGTACCGCCTTGACCCCTTTGAGGAAGACAATGAAGTGAACAAAGTTCTTTTGCCTCATAATCCTCAAAAGTCTGTTCCATCTCCAAAATCATGTCTCAAGGAAAATGGTTCAGTAGATAAAGAAGAGGGAAGAAGGAATCTGAAGGTGAAATTTCAAATGGAGACTAACTGATAAATCTGATCTCATTATCATCTCAAATTCTCATATACTTTTTGTGCATAGCTTCTGTCTCTTGCATCGGAATTCTCAATAGTTTTTTGTTAAGGTCTAATTCGTAACGAAGAACTTGCAGCCTTTTTGTTTGGCCCTGAAGCTTTTGTATAAATCATGGCTTGTTTTGTATTAGTAGAGCTGACATAGTTTGTACTTGACTATATAAAATAACTTTTGACGATGAATGTGACTACTAACTAGGTTTTCATTTTTCTGCTTAAAAGTTGCTTCTCGTTTAGAAATTTGGGAACTAAATAAAGAGTAGAAGAAATAACAAGTTGAAAGGAAATAGCAAGCTGTGATTCTGGGAAGTCCAAAAGCATATGGTTACACTAAGGCAGGTCGCTTCCATGTATGGTCTTCTTGATCAGTAGTGGATTCACTAGGTCGCTTGCACTCGCATTTCTTGCAAACATCGTTTCTCCTAAAGTTCACAAAGTCGCATCTGCAAGATTAACATGAGGCAAGGGAAGAGGGACGTTTGGTTTAGGGTATGAAGATTAAAAAATTACTAAATTAGAGACTGAGAGAAAGAGAGACGCACGAGGGGCATTCCCAATCCCCAGGTTCTGCTAGCGTCTTGTTACGTTGTTCGCGGCACTGTCGACACTGTTTGTTGCTAGCAAAGTTCATATATCCACACCTGAAAATATACATATAATAGCAGTCTGATCAGTACAGAGCAACCTAGCAACGATGCAATGACTTTACAACTTCCAATCTTTAGCAGACAGATATAAAATGAGCATAAAGAAGAAAGGCAGATATAGTTGATGATCATAATCATAGACGGAGACATAAAACCACAAAAAAAAAGGATATTGTAGAGCTCTGAGAGTTAAGGGAAACTTACCCAGTGCAGTTCCAGTCTCCTTTTTTCATTTCAACAACATTCACCGTTGAAGTTTTCTTTGGTCCCTTTGCTTTGCATTTCAGACAGCTCTGGTTTCTTGTGAAATTTAAGAAACTACACCTGTGGAATCAGCAAGGAAATAACCAATGAGGGTATGATACAAAAGTCTGCTTTTGATTTTGGGGAATAACGGGTAATTGTGTCAGCTTTGGACTTACTCAGGACATAGCCAGTCACCCTCCTTTACTACAGCGGCAACAGGTCGTCTGTCAGCGACTTCATTGCATTCTCGGCACCTTTCATTTCTGGCAAAGTTTACGAAGTCACATCTGTAGAGGAACACAATAACAAAAATACAAAAACAAGTCAGAAATTAACAGAAACAAACACTAACTTCTGAATCCAGTGTTTTAACCTCTTCATCAAAGATGCTGAAAACATTATTGCAACCTAGATACGATATCATCTAGAAGGTAAGAGCTTAGGAAACTAAATTGGATTCACAGTGTATAAAGAATAAGTCCAATTTTTTCTAGGGACATGGCATACGAGCTAATCATTCTTAAAAATCACTTACTTGGGACAAGCCCAATCTGCACTGTAATGAGGTCGATCACGTTGAGAAGGCTCATCGTTCCTTGATTTAAAAGTCACACGTTGAGAAGGCTCGTCGTTCCTCGATTTAAAAGCCGCGCGTTGAGAAGGCTCATCATTCCTTGATTTAAAAGCCCTCTCCTTTGGAGGCAAAGATTCCTTGGAAGAAGGTTTTGGCAAGGCAGGACTTAGAGGCTTCTCACTGAAGTCAACCAACTCTAAAAGAAGCCTTCTTGCAGATTCATGAATAAGTTCTTTACCAGGTGGAATCTCACCTTGGGAGATAACAATCGAATCAAGCGCATTGAACAATAGCAAACGCATAACATCAACAGTTCGAGCATCAGCTTCGGTATCCTTAAGTATCACATAAGCTCTATCACACGAGCTACGAAGGTCACAAGAACCACAAACCTAAATCAAAAGAAAACATTCTCATGGGTTAAGATCTCTCATCTCTCTAATTCAAGGTTAAACAATTCCATAGCTAATGAAACAAGTGTACATACATCTCCTTCGTCTAATCGAACATGAGCTCGAATCCTTTTAGAGGAATTCACAGTTTTTCTGAAGAGATTAGGGCACCCACGCTCCACAAGAGCTTGTACATCTCCAGATGATAAGGATCTGGATCAAGAACAGCAATTACATCATCAGTGTCAACACTGAAGATCAATAAATTCGAGAAATTGTATACCTGAGAACGTCGTATCGATCACGAGCGAAGCTGAGACAAGCATCTTTAACTAGGTTCATCTCCTGGTAAACCGTATCATCTTCGGTGTCTTTGGTGAAATACCCTTTCGTCTTTAAACGATCGACGAAAGTTACCCACTCTGGCCATGGGTGAGGAGGCTGAGACTTCAAATCTGAATCTACGGCGGTTTCTATCGCGGCGGTGGCGGTGGCGGTGGCGGCGTTACTGGAGAAGCATCGTAAGCGGAGAGATACAACAGAGGGGAAGCGATTGAAAGAGAGTGGAAACGAGGGCTTGTGAGGCCGGAAAATTGTGTTTCCTACTAAGAATATTCTGGAAGACGACATTTATATCTCTCCGGCAAGATCTCACTAGAGGCAGAGACTGTGAGTGAAGAAGGTTTTAGGAAGGTTTTGGCCGGCGAACGAGTGGATAAAGAGAAAAAAAAATTATTACAAGTTTTTGACTATTTGCAATTTTGACCTCTAATTTTTATATGAGCTCTCTTTCTTATCCCTTTATTTTTAAATATACAACTCTACATGCTGTTCTAGATACATTGTATATCAAAGTTACTTTGTATCTTGTTTGGTTTGTGTTTACTTTTTTGGGTCGACGATGTATGACCATGCTATGCTATGAATTAGGTAAGTCCAAAAGTAAAAGTTTGCATTAAGTTTGTGATGGGTATTAGATTCCTCTTTGTGGTTGAAAATTTCTGTAAATAGTTTCAGCATTTCTGTAACTACTTTACAATCTATTTCACTTCTCACTATCAGGAAAAGTGGAATTGTTCCTACTTCCTAGTTCCCTACATCAATAGAAATCCTAACTGTCCATTTTAGTCATCAAAAGCAAAGAGTTCTTCAAGTTGATCGTCCGTCCACTGTGGCAACGAGCTTGTTGATGCCATCGGTTGAGATTTGTGGCTAATAGTTCGAGCTGTAACTTCATCAGAGTTCCCGTTTACACTATCTTGCTCATCAGGACTTCGTCTGATCTGTTTAGCAGGTCTAATGCCATCACCTGTATCAGTCTCAGTAGCTACGTCTTCATGCAGTTGTTGCTCTGTTTGGCTGATTGAATCATGTTTTCCTAACTGGGTCTGCTCCATTCTAACTTCACAACGATTCTTGGTCACATCCTCATTTGGACAGAAGTTGCTTGCCTCTGTTGGATCAATTTCTACCATTTTTACATTATTGAGTGCTTCACTGCTTTTTGTAGCATTTTGTCTGAGATTGTTCAGGATCCCTTGGGTAGTTCCTTGCTCCGCGGTAAACACTTTGGGTTGCAGTCGCAAATCTTCCTCGTTTTCTGTTAGACCAAGTTAAAGGTTTGAGTTTTTTAATCAAACTGTGCAAAAAAACTCGAAATAAGTTTTAAACACTTACCATTCACAGGAACAGGATTCTTGGCACCCATTTCAGAATCGTTCTGCTTTGGTAAAACAGGAGTATCCTTTGTGATAACCTGTGAATGAAAACTCTAGCCTTCAGAAATTTTCATATATTCCAATGAATATTCTTAAGGTGAAACTTGATATCCAAAACAACCAGAGAAATACTACCTTGTAGATGTTCTTCAGTGTTATGTTAAGATAGGTTGATGACCGTGAAGGTGCGCAGACTGCAACCTGAAGAACACTATATCTTATTCCATCTCCATTGAATTACCAAAAGTGACTGAGAACAAAGCAGCAACATCAAAACCATGAGATTTGTTTTATCTCATTAATAAAAAGAACAAACCTGCTTAAGTATCATCACTGCACCAACTCTTATATCTCTTCCAAACTCACCCTCGGAGATAACTTTTCTGTGCACACTGGCATCAATTGTTCCAGTGGGATCCTACCAGAAATACACATTGATTTGAGACAGATGTTAAATGGTGCTTGAATAAAACCAAAGGTGGAAACAATTCCCATTTTTAAGAGTTTCTGGTATGTTTTTTTTTTACCTTAAGAGTCACCATGACATCACCTAGACCATTTGGAGTGCGAGTTTTGACAATTGCCACAACCTACGAATGACCAACCACAAGTTAAATATATCACTACACTTTTCATTTTATTAGTTGCAAAGACAAGATGTAAGATAGCATCAGCATGTGGCTTAACCAAAAACCAATCAGCAGTTTACTTTCTACTACCTCAATTATTCTACAAACTATGCAGATAACTTGTGGCCAAGTAGATTGGGTGTAAGACATATTTTTCAGAACCTCTCCACAACACAAAGAAAAAGCCAACACATACCAGCAGACTAATTTAGGATGCAGATTTCCAGTATACTCTAACTGGATGATCCCTAGATCTCTTGATATAATGGGAATGGACTAGAGGGTACAGGCTAAATTAAGTATATTGTTCATACCTGTTCAACTTTACCCCAACTGTCACATCTGCTCTTAATCTCGCTCACTGGTGTCCCTATGGCATTTCCACCTTTGCTCAACAAACCTGCCAAATATTTTGAAAAAGGTAAACTAAAAGCGCTAGGGATTTGACAATGTTCACATCAAAAGCTGAAAGCATCAGATTCTAGAGAAAGCATCTACCTTCACTTCTGATGTAATCAACAGCAGAGACCCACGGGTCCTCAGAGAAATCCTTGTCTTCCCAATCAGGCTCTTCTGCAGCCTTACGTAGGAACTCTTGAGTTGGAATTGGTTCTCCGTGCTCATTGAACGATTTTGGATCCTTATTCATCTTTCTGCGGATTGCAACTTGAAAAACTCCAGCAGGCCCTGGAATTAAGGAGCGGGAATAACTGTCCTCAAGAAACTGATCTGACGAGGAGCAGCGGTGGAGAGTCTGATGGTGATTTGTGTTACTATTAAAACCGGCCTTTGGATTCTGTTGTTGTGCAGGCGGTTGCAGAGACCTAGATGGAGATTTCCGTTTGCAAGGGCGGAGAAAAGACGGGAGCTCAGAATCACCAAGGTCAAGAGCTTCCCATTGCTCAACTTCTGCTTGGGAATTCATATCTCTCCTCAAACGAATATGTAGGAAGAAGATTCATCCGCACATGCCCTCTTGTTACCAAATTTACAACAAAACTCCAAAATTTCCTGTGAATCATGAGAGAAAACCCAAAAAAAATCTCGTTTACAGTTCTTTGAGTGTCAATCTATAACAAAGAAAAATCGATCATAGCAACTTACTTATTGAGCAAATTTTCTGGAAGCTTCATATCATAAATCACTCATTTCTCTATAGATGCATCAAACATTCAAACTCAATTGATAAATCGCTCTACCGAAAAAAAAAAGTTGAAAGAACACTTATAAAGGCCTAGAACTCACTCAACAGAAACTAACGTTTGTACATTTTCTTCGATTAATCTTATAGCAAGAAACAAACCCCAGATTACGTAGCGATTGAATTAAGGATAGCCGAATAAGTGAAATTCAATTTCGAGACTAAAATTAAGAATCTCACTCTACCATTAGACTAAGAATGCCTTGTTCATGAAGGCACGAAATTACCAAGATTGCAAACTCACGGGCGGCGAAGGCAAATAGGGACGACGGCGGTGAAGGCAAATAGGGGCGACGGCGGCAAGGCGAGGACGATGAGCGAGAGGTCTCCGTGCCAAGTACGTGAAAGCGGTTTGATTCTTGGTTTGTTAAGTCGGAAGGCGTATTTATTTGTGTCATTAGTTATTGGGCCTCTTTATGATTATAAATGGGCCATCTCACTTTATTATACAGCAGTACCTTAACTAGTTTGATAATTCTATTCATGTTTATGCAGAATCTATATATAGTTATACCTTTTATTTTGAGATTTTTCCTTTATTTACATGGTCATTTCAGAAATTAGATTTTCCTCCTTTCATTTCTCCATTTTTTTTTTTCTTTCTTTCTTTTCTGTTATCTGGTAGATGTTAGATTTTCTCGAGAAATTTTAAGAAATAGAGAAAATCAATCAATCTTGAATCAGTGGAGAAACATAAAGATTGGAGGATGAAGCCTTCTCTAATGGACAATCTACTAGGTCTCCTCCGTATTCGCATCAAACGCGGTGTCAACCTCGCCGTCCGTGATCTCAATAGTAGTGATCCTTACGTCGTCGTCAAAATGGGAAAACAGGTAACCCTTCTTAACCATAATACATGTTAAATATGGCCTTTAGGGCCCTAGAGACTCCCTGAGTTGGCATGTCTCTGTCGTCCGGTATCTAAAAATCTAACAACTACATGTATTAATGTCTATGCATGGCTAGGTTAATTGGTTCAGCCAGTTTGTCAAAAATAATTTATTTGTTTAACTTCAATTTTCATTTTAGGTAATTTAGTGTAATCGGAATATGTAAGGGTATTGAAATAGTTTTAGTGCTTAGGAATTTAACTAGAACACCATTATTGGTGGTCTCTTAAACATCTCTTAACTTAAGATTTGTTAAGAAATGCTAAGCATCTCTTAGGATCCTATTTGTTTAGTTGTACTCGAGTTCTTAAGAAGACTTTCGAATCTAGATTAGTATAGTAGTATTACTCGGTAGTTTACGATTACAAATTACACACTTCAAAATTACAAATTATCCTTTTATGATTCAAGAATCATTAATATTTAACGTAAAGATATATGTAGTTAACGAGAAATATTTAAATATTATGTGCAGAAATTGAAGACTCGAGTTATTTACAATAATGTGAATCCTGAGTGGAATGAAGATTTGACTCTCTCTGTTACAGATCCAAGTCTTACTGTCCTCTTGGTATGTCATTTAAGTTACCAGCTACGATCATATATTTCATTTTTCTTTATAATTTCCATAATGTTATCATATCTATATGTTCGTATAAACAAGCTTCATATATAATCATCACTTATTGGTTTATATATACTTTCTCTAGACGGTGTATGATCACGACACGTTCACCAAAGACGACAAGATGGGAGATGCGGAGTTCAAGATTAAGGCATTCGTTAATGCAGTGAAGATGCACTTACATGATCTCCCATCTGGGACCATCGTGACCACGGTCCAGCCGAGCCGAGACAATTGCCTTGCCGAGGAGTCTCGGGTTATATGGACTGACGGTAAGCTCATTCAAGATTTAGTCCTTAGACTAAAACATGTCGAGTGCGGTGAGATTGAGGCTCAACTTCAATGGATTGATCTTCCTGGCTCTAAGGGTCTTTAAACCTGAATTTTAAATACCCAAATTCATGTAAATTCTCGAAAGAACTAGAAAACAAAAACATTTTTTTTAAAGTGATAGTAGGAGTTATGTGTATCTTATTATTTGTTTAGTAAATGATATGTTTCAAGATTCATTGCGGTAATCATAAAAGGCCTTTGTTGAAGTTATTATATATTCAGTGTTAGGGCTTTCGTTTTATTCACTAATGGGCCTTTGTTGTGGGCTTGAAGTTCAAATCAGGGCTATTAATATGGCAAACGCGAAAAACTTGAATAACGCCAGTAATTAGAGAACGCCTTTGTTGTGGGCTTGAAGTTAAAATCAGGGCTATTAGAGAACGCCAAGTGTTATAAAGAAGGCCACCATCTCTTTTAGTAATTTATTAGGTGCATTGTAGTTTATAAGATAACAAGGTCTATAAAGGCCTAATACGAAAGGCCCAAGCCCACCATCTCTCTCTCTCTGTCTCTCTCTCACATTCTCTAAAAGCGCTCAACGGTCTCCTGTGAGCCACAAAACCAAAACTTTCGCGGAGAAATCTGAGGGAATCGAGTCTGAGGAGTTCAAAATTGTGAAATTGATCTCGCTCAATAATGCATCAAAGAGGAAAAAGCAACAACCGTAGGTCAAGAAGCTTCTCTAGATCCAGACTCGCCGTTGAAGGCCATTGAAAACTATCGTCTTCTTCCTTCCTTATTAACCCTTTTTTTTTTACGAACCTCTCCTAAGTGATGGCGACACCTTACAGTAATGCTCTATTCTTCCTTTTGTCTGAATCGCACCAAAAAATCGAATCTTTTGCTTTTGTTGTTTTGTCTTTTTCTTCTCAATTAATAAAATCGGATCATCATCACCATTTTTATAAAAAGATATAAAAAAATTGTTGGTCCCTCTTCATCAAATTATTGATCTTTATGAAAAAAAATCACGTTTTGTGAATTCATTTAAAAAGAAAAAATGGAATTTAAAAAAAAGTAGGTGTCTCTTCATGGTTTCGAAGTTAGAGAGTCTCTCTCACTTTTGTTTTGGTTATATATAAAAATTTGGAACAGAGGATGAGAGACATATCCAAAAAAGCTACTGGATGGAGCATTCAAGTGATTTGACTGTTGAAGCTATGATGCTTGATTCCAAAGCTACTGATCTCGACAAAGAAGAGCGTCCTGAGGTTAATTTTATCTATCTTTCTTTCATATTTATATATTTAGCATCTAATGAGTCGAGTTTAGGAATATGTGACATACTGTTCTTGATCATCTTTCAAAAAACAGTATTTTGATAATTGAACTTTGGGCTGATGTGTTTCTTTGGTTCAGGTACTCTCTTTAATCCCACCATATGAAGGCAAATCTGTGCTGGAACTTGGAGCTGGTATTGGTCGTTTCACTGGTGAATTGGCTCAGAAGGCTGGTGAAGTTATTGCCCTTGACTTCATCGACAGCGCCATTCAGAAGGTTTTCACTACTTTACTAGCTGTTTCTATGTTATAAAGTTTCTATCTTTACCATGGATCCTTCTCATGTTTGGTTTATTTGGTGATGTTGTGTTCTTGCAGAATGAAAGTGTTAATGGGCATTACAAGAACGTTAAGTTTATGTGTGCTGATGTAACATCTCCAGACCTGAAAATCGCAGATGGATCTGTCGACTTGATTTTCTCAAATTGGTTGCTCATGTATCTCTCTGACAAAGAGGTAAAATCTGATTCTTTTACTCTTTTGACTTTGTAGAGAAGAAAGGCTAATCCTTTGGATGATGATGATGATGGTGGTGATTGCAGGTTGAACTAATGGCAGAGAGAATGCTTGGATGGGTAAAGCCAGGGGGATACATTTTCTTCAGAGAATCTTGCTTCCATCAATCTGGGGACAGCAAGCGTAAATCAAACCCCACCCACTACCGTGAACCAAGATTCTATACTAAGGTTCAATCTTTACATATCATGGTTTATGTGACTGAGATCTAATTGTTTTATCTTGTACACGAGTGTGAAATGACTAGCTAAACTGTATACGTGACAATGTAATGCAGGTTTTCAAAGAATGTCAGACACGTGATGCTTCAGGCAAAGCATTTGAGCTCTCTATGGTTGGCTGCAAATGCATTGGGGCTTATGTGAAGAACAAGAAGAATCAGAATCAGGTAACAAAGTTTTCTTTATCAGATAGTTGAGTTTCCTTATTAATTGATCCCACTGAGTTGTTAAATTTATCATCTATCTGATGGCAGATTTACTGGATATGGCAAAAAGTTAGCTTGGAGAATGACAAGGACTTCCAACGTTTCTTGGACAATGTTCAATACAAGTCTAGTGGGATCTTGCGCTATGAGCGTGTCTTTGGGGAAGGATATGTGAGCACTGGTGGATTTGGTAATTCCATCTTTAACTCTTATCTTCATAAGGATACATGTGTTGGTCAATGTTTACCTGTCTCTTGTCTCTAAGTTCTTGGCTTCTTTAACAGAGACAACTAAAGAATTTGTGGCAATGATGGACCTTAAACCTGGACAGAAAGTTCTAGATGTTGGTTGTGGTATCGGTGGAGGTGACTTCTACATGGCTGAGAATTTTGATGTTCATGTTGTTGGAATTGATCTATCGGTCAACATGATCTCTTTCGCACTGGAGCGTGCCATTGGACTCAATTGCTCAGTCGAGTTTGAAGTCGCGGACTGCACCACAAAAACATATCCTGATAATTCTTTCGATGTCATTTACAGCCGCGACACTATTCTGCACATCCAAGTATTAGCCAAGCTATTCAAAACATCTCTTTATTTTCACTCTTGAAAATGCTTTTTAATTACTCATCCTCTGCATCATTTATCTCTGTTCAGGACAAGCCAGCTCTATTCAGGACATTCTTCAAGTGGCTTAAACCAGGCGGTAAAGTTCTCATCACCGACTATTGCAGAAGTGCAGAAACTCCGTCTCCTGAATTCGCAGAGTACATTAAACAAAGAGGATATGATCTCCATGATGTTCAAGCTTACGGAAAGGTTTATGTTCTGTTTTTCTCATGAAACCTTTGATCATTTAACAAATTGAGGGACAATTCACATTTATCATGAAACCTTCTTCTTGTAGATGCTGAAAGATGCAGGCTTTGAGGATGTGATTGCCGAGGACCGTACTGACCAGGTGACTCCCACATACATTTTATATACATTTCTTTAAACGATGATTCTAACATAACCAATTTCCGCAGTTTGTAGAAGTCCTCAGGCGTGAATTAGAAAAAGTGGAGAAAGAAAAGGAAGAATTCATAAACGACTTCTCAGAAGTAAAAACATTTCTCTCAACTACTTCACTGAGCTAAGCTCCTTGTGCTTGAATCTTATATCAATCCAATAATTTTATTACAGGAGGATTACAATGACATTGTTGGAGGGTGGTCAGCAAAGCTTGAAAGGACTGCATCTGGTGAACAAAAATGGGGATTATTCATAGCCAACAAGAAGTAACATCCATGTTATTACCCCCAACTCTATTATCTATCCTTTGGTGATCCATGTTTCAATAAAAGTTGTTCCGGGAAGGACAATATTTGCTTGTTATGTGTTGTTCGATATCTACTCCAGTCTTTGTGTCAAGAATGACAACCTAATTGGTATAAAATAATTTCATACTGTCCAACTCCTATTGACCTAGAGCCTTTTTGAAATTTCATACTTTCACATGTCTCATCGCAACAATATCCCGGGTAATCCTTCTCTATACGTGTTTGGTGAGCTCATAGAAAACTGAGTTTGCGGTAAGGTGAATTGCTGAAAGATCATCACAATGAATGTATTGCCTCAAAAAAATCCACCCCAAACATTACCAACAACTCACTGTTCCAGAGAATATCAGTCATTGTATCGGCCATGGCACGGTATTCATGCTTCAGACGAAGAACGAGATTCCACTCGTGTTAATGTGACTTCCACGAAATTGGTAAACCACCTAACTGAATACACCAATCAGTAAAAGACCAACGTGATAACAAAATACCTTGGCCATGACAGTTTTTCAAGTAACAGACCACACATACGTCAATGGCATATGCAAGTTGTTAAAATAAAAACTGTTGGCACCTCTTCAGAGCAATTATTTTTGTTATTTTAAGATAAAGATAAACCACAATGTGAATTCCATTGTTTTAAAATCGAATGATATTATAGATGAATAGAAAAAGTAAGTGTCTCTTCATGTTTCCAAGTTAGAAAGTGTCTGTCTCTTCATGGTTTCCAAGTTAGAAACCTTTTGTTTTGGTTATATAAAGAAAGCCTAATCTTTTGGATGATTATGATGATGAATGATCCCAAGTGGAACTAGTGGCAGGGGACTACATTTTCTTCAGAGAGTCTTGCTTCCATCAATCTGGGGACAGCAAGCTTAAATCAAACCCAACTCACTACCGTGAACCAAGATTATATACAAAGGTTTGTATGAAAAGTGCCAAACGTGAAAAAGATTAAAGAATAAACACTCTAATGTTATATAAAGATATATCAAGTTTGATAAGGCTTTAATAGTGTGTGTATAGCATCAGTTCATAGATTTGTAAGGCTTTATAAGATTTTCTACTTTCTCTTATGCAGATTTGCTGGATTTGGCAAAAGGACAGCTTGGAGAGTGACATGAACATGGACTCGCAGCTTTTCTTGGACAATGTTCTGTACAAGTCCAGTTGGATCTTGCGCTATGAGCGTGTCTTCGGGGAAAGCATATATGAGCCGTGGTGGAGTTGGTAGTCCCATTATTACTCTTTATCTTCATACCGACATACAAGTTCTTGGATCCCCTGCCTATTGTTTTTATGTTCTTGATTTCCTTAACAGAGACAACTAAAGAATTTGTGGCAAAGATGGACCTTAAACCTGGACAGAGAGTTTTAGATGTTGGTTGTGGTATTGGTGGAGGTGGCTTCTACATGGCTCAGAATTTTGATGTTCATGTAGTTGGAATCGATCTATCGGTCAACATGATCTCTTTAGCGCTGGAGCGTGCCATTGGACTCAAATGCTCAGTGGAGTTCGAAGTCGCGGACTGCACCAAAAAAACATACCCTGATAATTCTTTTGATGTCATTTACAGCCGTGACACTATTCTGCACATCCAAGTAATAAAGCAACACTTCACACAACATATCTCCTCTTTTTCTTGTATAATTCATCCTCTGCATCATTTGTATTCTCTGTTCAGGACAAGCCAGCTCTATTCAAGACATTCTTGAAATGGCTTAAACCAGGCGGTAAAGTTCTCATCACCGACTATTGCAGAAGTGCAGAAACTCCGTCTCTTGAATTTGCAAAGTACATAGAACGAAAAGGATATGATCTCCATGATGTTCAAGCTTACGGAAAGGTTTGTCCTCTTTTCTTCTCATGAAACCTTTAATCATTTAATCAAGATTCATTCAACCTTCTTCCTGTAGATGCTGAAAGAAGCAGGCTTTGAGGGTGTGATTGCTGAGGACCGTACTGATCAGGTTACTCCCACATACATTTTCATATATACATTTCTTTAACATGATGATTCTAACATAACCATTTCTTGCAGTTTGTACAAATCCTCAGGCGTGAATTAGAAAAAGTGAAGAAAGAAAAGGAAAAATTCATCAGCGACTTCTCAGAGGTTATTACAACTAAATTCATTGAGCAAAACACATCTTTGTTGCGTTTCTCATGTTAATCCAATAATCTTACTACAGGATGATTACAATGATATTGTAAGATTATGGACAGCAAAGCTTGAAAGGATTGCATCTGGTGAACAAAAATGGGGATTATTCACAGCCAACAAGAAGTAACATCCATGTTTTTAGCCCCCAGTCAAAACTCTATAACCATTTATGTTTCAATAAAATGTTGCTCTGTGGATGACAATGCTTGTTTGTTTTACTATCCTGGAAATGCAAATCAAACGCAGAAAAAACTCAGTTGTGTTGGTTCAGAACATAACTCAAAATCTTCAGATAAACGATACTTTTGCAATATGGATCTGTTACACAATATACTGTAAGATTTACAGTAGAGTGGAGTATATATAGCTGGCGCATGATAAGAAAATCTCGTTACAACAGTGTATCTTCTATCTAATAATGGCATTACTTGATACATATTTTTTATGAGCCAAAGAGCTTACACTAGAACAATATGGATGGATTACAGTAGAGATACTAAACAGGGAAGATACCTAAGAAATTACTAATACAAATTTTACCAATACCTGTCTTGAATTATTGAGAGAATGAAGAAGCAGTCATCTTTACTGCATAAAGTGAAGATCAAAGCAAAGAACGTGTGCGTGCGATCGGTATGTACATCACGTGTGAGTATCCATCCTATGTATTAAGGACACGTGCGAGAACATATAGCTTCATACAAGCACTTTGTAAAAGTTACCGATTTGGTTAACAATAGCCCATTATAAGCCCAATTAAGTGATCCGGGTTAGCCCATTATAACCCCAATTAAGTGATCCGCGTTATGTTTTCGTTATTTCCACTTCACGTTGCGGTCTCACATTCCACACGCACACATAAATATCAAACCTGATTTTGAAAACGAGAAACGGCTCTTGTTCAAGTAACCGTTATCGTATACAAGTAACCGTTGTAGAGGCGGTGCTATAAACGCGAGTGCTATATATAGATAGATAGCCTCAACGGTCTCAAACGCGAGTACAATTTCAATTTTTTTTTAATTTTCTCTGCGACTCCTTCGCTGAATCGATTTGTAAGTTTCTTTCCCTTGTTTTATGAAATTAATCATCGATTCATCTACTGTATCTTTCTCTTCGATCAGTAATTTATGTAGTAGCGTTTCGAGAGTTTTCAAATCGTGTTTAGGTTTGCAGTCTTCTTCATCGAATTAACTTCTTAGGGTTTCTGAATTTTCTATAATCAATCAAAACAAAGACGATTGATTAAAGCCGTGGTTTTGATTAATCTCTGTTAACTTCTTAGGGTTTCTTAAGTACTTTTGTGTTTTTTGTTTAACTTGATTTGAGTATGTTTAATTAAACGGTTTCTGGGTTTTTTGTTGTTGTTGTTGTTGCAGTTGCGATTGAAGGTTGTATTTGGATAAGAAGACTCATTGTGATCACAGAGGAGGATCTCGCTTCTACAACATAATCATCTCTTCAGGTATAAATCTCTTAATTTTCTGTCTTTGGAAAAAGATAGTAACCACGGCTTTAACCGTTTTGGTCGGTTCAGAAACACACTGGCACGTCTGTGTCCTAACTCGTCTGATTCTGAGAACTCTCTGTAATGAAACAATCCCATAGGAGTTGCCAGAGAACTGAGAAAACCTCAAGCAGGCTTCTAATTACGAAAGCCCCTATTGGCTTATAATTTGAGAGCTCATACATATTAAGACCCCTGAACTGGAATATTTAACAGGGTATGTGCATGAAAGGCATAAAACTATATTTTACAAGTGAACTAAAGCAATCTTTTTTAATATTTTTGCAGGTATGTTTTGGAGACTCCGGAGAGAATTCAGAGTGTCTAAAGACTTCAAGATAGGTATGTGTTTCTCCTAAACTTGTTATGAATTAGTTTATATCGTTACATACTTAAATTATGGCAGATAAACAAGAACCTTACTGAAAATGGACTCTGCATATTATCAGCCCTCAGGTATGTAGTTATATAATTGTATCTGTTTGCTTCTCTTACTTTTTTTGGTGATGGTTGGAAACTGTTTGACGTCAAAATATGAAACTAGTGTAGAGGATAAGACATGTGCTTCTCCTATGTTGATTAGTTGATATCGTTATCTTATAAATCTGAAGTAGACATGTGGTTCTCTTATCGTTACTAATGTTATAGATCTATATTAACTTAGTTGTACATCTGAAGTGACTACTGATTTTGGCAATGACTCTTTTAAGTAAAAAAGGTCTTCAATCTATTGTATGGAGATTGAATATATTTGGTTGGTGATATGGGTTTGAATTCTTTTGATTGTTGCTTTGTCTATGCTTTGAAGTTACAGCTATTTGTTGTTATGTGGTCTATGCTTTAAAGCTATGGTTTGAATATGTTGGTTGTTTTGTGCTTTCTGATTACTTGAATCTCTGTATTGTGTGGTCTAATGCTAACCTGAGTATGTTTATTGCTTGCATCATCTATGTCTATGATTTTTATTGAACATACAGTGTATGGCTTGAATCTACTGTATGGAGATTAATATACTGGCTGTTGTTGTATAGTCTATGATTCAAACACATGATTTTAAGATTTCTTTTGATTGTTGCTTTCAAGTTACAGCTTAAGTTTCTTATATCTGTTGGTTGTTTCGTGCTTTTTGCTTAATTACTTGAATATGTTTATTGCTTGCATCAGTCTATGATTTGAATTGAACATATGGCGTGAATCTGTTAATTGTTGCATGGTATATACGTTGATTGAACCCATTGCTTGAGTTGAGTTCATGTCTTTTGTAATTTGATTGAATTATATTGTTTGGATAGTTGATTGAGTAACCATGAAAATGTTGTTTGGATAGTGATCATTTCAAACAGTACCACGAATTCATCTCGCCAAGGTTTCCTGCAAAACAAGTAGTGTCATAAGCTACAAGTTCTGTTTGCTTTTCTCTTTTTATGTCTTTGGTTCCGACAGTGAAGCCATCAAAACCTCCTTTCTTCATAACATGATTGAGAATGAAAGCTGATACGATTTCAGGCAAAACCAACCAATTATATTACGCCTGCATATGAATAACAGAGTCAAAATGAGCATGGAGAAGATTAAAGAAGAAGTAACATTCCAGATTATATCAAACTTTGCCTCAACTTAACCAAATTTTCATATCAACCAATACCACAGCTTTTCCATATGGATGTTGCTTAGAAAATTCCACAAGAGTCATGAAATCATGGTCACTTAGCTTCTAAGGTTTGCACAGTGTTGTTATTGGTTCATAATCCAGCTTCTTCCCCGAGAAAATTTTGACATGCGCAAAACAATATTGCATCATTGAAGTGCATTACGTTGTCAAAACAAGAGAACCTGAAGGATACAAAAGGATCACACAGCTGAAGTTACCTCGCTCAAGAGATATATAACCACAGAAAAGGATGAAAAGAAAGAATTGCCTTAACAACTTCCACCTCCTGTAGTTGGATTAAATTCTGTAAATTATCCTCTTTTGCAGTTGGTTCTTTGGCAAAAACATCAGAAACATAAGGAGAAGTAGTGACAGGGGTAGGCATTTTGCCTCTATGAATTGCGCAGGCTTTCCAGTACCTTTGTACCAAATTTTCCCTCTAATTGCGAAGTATGCAGTGTTAGAAAAACCAAAATCAAGATTTTTACCTTTGCCTCGGTCAGAATCTGTGTCATCATGCTCCAAGACCTTAGCAATGAGCTTTTCCATATCATCACAGTAAGAGACTGGATGAAGCTGATGTGTGTGCCAGATAAGGTCATCATCTAAGTCGGAGCACAAAACCTTCAGATAGAGAAACCCCTTATATCTAGCAACAACTTCTTGTCGAAAAATGTCATTGGGACCTCGAAACCTGTGGCAAAGAACACAATAGAAACAGAATCAGGAAGAAAAAGTTTGGTATTTGCGGTTACGATGATGATTCAGTGAAAAACCAATTTCAAGCTACTGGTACTAAAAACGGTGCTGTAAAAATATATATATTTAGGCCATCTGCATTGGTTTATAAGGAAAGTGTTTTTACTAATTAAAAAAAAAAAAAAAGGTGAGGAAAGAGGAAGAGGAAGAGGGAGTGTCTCTAATCTCTATGCAGACGATATGCAGAGGAAGTGTCTCTATGCAGATGATATGAAGAGGAAGTGTCTCTAATCTCTATGCAGACGATATGCAGAGGAACTGTCTCTAATCTCTCTAACCTCTTCAACCATTCTTGCTTTTGTGTCATCAGTAATCAGTTAACTGGTTCAGTTTTAAAAAAAAAAATACATAAAAATTAATTTAATGAAACTATGACTATCTTTTGAAGAATATGACCAATGATGGTGCTTAGACCAACATTATTGGGGGTATTTTAGGGGGCTAAGATACCCCCAATAATGTTGCCTTCTCCACATCATCAAAAGAACATTAAATATAAAGTTACTGAAAAATAATTAATTCATTTGTTTATGTATTATTATTCATTTGTTTAATTCAATTTTATATATGAAAAAAAATTGTAAATAGGAAAAAAACTGAGAAAACAGAGAAAATATGAAAAACAAAAACTGAGAAAAATATGAAAAAAAACTGAAAAAAATTCGGATTTATATATATATATATATATATATAATTGGATTAAGGGATTTCATTTTGATATATATGTTTTTCATATATTTTTTAATTATTGCAGAGATGCAAACAAAGAAAACAAACAATTTTGTAAAAAATTTTTATTAAAAAAATCAATGTGTTGTCATTTTTTTGTCTTCAAAACAGAAAAGTGTTTAAACTGCCACGTCATCAATACAGAAAAGTGTTATATTGCCGGTGACTTTTGAGATTATAGTGACTTGCATTTATTCGACGTGGAGGGTTCTTTTGCAAAAAAAAAATTACTTAAATGGCTTTTTCGCACAAAACCCCACAATTAGAGAGTGTCTCACTTTAATTTGGAAGAGAGGAAGAGAGACTTATCCCAAACAGCTAAGTTACTCGATGGAGCATTCGAGCGATGTGATGGTTGACTCCACCGAAGCTTCTGATCTCGACAGAGAAGAGCTTCCTTATGAGGTTAATCTTTTCTATCTTTCTCTCATATTTCAAATCATCAAGTGTAGGAACAAATGAACTTGGCTGATGTGTTTATTTTGTTCAGGTACTCTCTTTAATCCCACCATATGAAGGCAAAACTGTGCTGGAACTTGGAGCTGGTATTGGCCGTTTCACTGCTGAATTGGCTCAGAAGGCTGGTGAAGTTATCGCCCTCGACTTCATCGAAAGCGCCATTCACAAGGTTTCTTTTTACTACTCCGCTAGCTGTTGTTATGTTGAAAAGTTTCTATTTTTTACCATGGATTCTTCTCATGTTTGTTTTATCTGGTGATGTTGTGTTCTTGCAGAATGAAAGTGTTAATGGGCATTACAAGAACGTTAAGTTTATGTGTGCTGATGTAACATCTCCAGACTTGAAAATAGCAGATGGATCTGTCGACTTGATTTTCTCAAATTGGTTGCTCATGTATCTCTCTGACAAAGAGGTGAAGTCTAATTCTTTTACTCTTTTTGACTTTGGAGAGAAGAAAAGCTAATCCTTTGGATGGTGGTGATTGCAGGTGGAACTAATGGCAGAGAGAATGCTTGGATGGGTAAAGCCAGGGGGATACATTTTCTTTAGAGAGTCTTGCTTCCACCAATCTGGGGACAGCAAGCGTAAATCAAACCCCATTCACTACCGTGAACCAAGATTCTATACTAAGGTTCAATATTCACATATCATTGTTTATGTTACTAAGATCAAAATCTCCTGAATATATTTAACTGTATACACGTGACAATGTAATGCAGGTTTTCAAACAATGTCAGACAGGTGATGCTTCTGGCAAATCATTTGAGCTCTCTTTGGTTGGTTTCAAATGCATTGGGGATTATGTGAAGAACAAGAAGAATCAGAATCAGGTAACAAAGTTTTCCTTATCAGAATAGTTTAGTTTCCTTATCATTTGATCCCATAGAGTTACAAGATGTTAACTCTATCATCTACTTGGTGGCAGATTTGCTGGATATGGCAAAAAGTTAGTTTGGATAATGACAAAGCCTTCCAGCATTTCTTGGACAATGTTCAATATACGTCTAGTGGGATCTTGCTCTATGAGCGTGTCTTTGGGGAAGGATATAATAGCACTGGTGGATTTGGTAATTCCAATCTTTAACTCTTATCTTCAGAAAGATATGCGTTTGTAAATGTATACCCGCCTCTCGTCTCTAAGTTCTTGGTTTCCTTAACAGAGACAACTAAAGAATTTGTGGCGATGATGGACCTTAAACCTGGACAGAAAGTTCTAGATGTTGGTTGTGGTATTGGTGGAGGTGACTTCTACATGGCTGAGAATTTTGATGTTCATGTAGTTGGAATCGATTTATCGGTCAACATGATCTCTTTGGCGCTGGAGCGTGCCATTGGACTCAAATGCTCAGTTGAGTTCGAAGTGGCGGATTGCAACACAAAAACATATCCCGACAATTCTTTTGATGTTATTTACAGCCGTGACACTTTTCTGCACGTCCAAGTATAAAGCAAAACTTAACACAACATATCTCCTCTTTTTCTCTCTTGAAGATGCTTTTTTTTTTGTTATTATCCTCTGCATCATTTGTCTCTTTGTTCAGGACAAGCCAGCTCTATTCAAGAAATTCTTCAAGTGGCTTAAACCAGGCGGTAAAGTGCTCATCACCGACTATTGCAGAATTGCTGATGCTCCGTCTCTTGAATTCCAAGAGTACATGGTACGAAGACGATATGATCTCCACGGTGTTCAAGCTTACGGAAAAGTTTGTGTTTCTTTTCCTCATCAAACCTTTCATCTTTTTATGAATTTAGGGACATTTCATATTTTTATAGAGTTCTTATTTCTGTAGATGCTGAAAGAAGCAGGCTTTGAGGATGTGATTGCTGATGACCGTACTGATCAGGTGACTCCCACATACGTTTTGTTATACAGTTCTCAAAATGATGATTCTAACATAACCATTTTTTGACAGTTTGTACAAGTCCTCAGGCGTGAATTAGAAAAAGTGGAGAAAGAAAAGGAAGAATACATCAACGACTTCTCAGAAGTAAAAATAAAAAAAAAAGAGTTCTCACAATTAAATTTACTGCTTAAAACACATTTGTTGCGTTTCTCATATCAATCCAATAATCTGATTACAGGAGGATTACAATGGCATTGTAAGAGTATGGACAGCAAAGCTTCGAAAGACTTTATCTGGTGAACAAAAATGGGGATTATTCATAGCCAACAAGAAGTAAAATCCAAAACTCTATAACTATCCTCTGGTGATTCTCTTCCCAGGAGACAATATGCTTGTTTTACTATCCTGGAAATGCAAATCGAACAGCAAAAAAACTCGTTGTGTTTTTTGGTTTCTACTCCAGTCTTTGAGCCAGACAAAACCTGCATTGCTTTGATTTTCATAGATAATTTAAGTGTAATCGATTTCTCCAGAGATTTCATCAAGCTAAGCTTGTTCTTAGTATGATAAAGAAAAAAAGAAAAAGATATGGGATAATATATGACTGTAGAGACAACAGAGCAATTAATTTCCAAGTAAGAGTCAACTGGTTCCATCATTTTGTTTATGAGCCTGGGACTCCCAGAACAGTCTAACGGTGGAATAGATCAGAGAAGGCTCGGCCATTGCGCCATTACCGTAATCTCCACAGGCCAGTTTCTTCTTGATGGGCGGAATGAGAGTAATTCCAATTTCATCAAGCAACACAAGGTGCCGTTCAGTGAAAGGATTGTTCCACATCAAAGTGTTCATCGCAGGTGCAACAAACAACGGTTTGCTATAATCCCACGCTCTTACTATACATGTCAACAGATTATCACATAACCCTCCAGCAATCTGTAAAAAAGAGAAAGAACAACAGTTTTTCTTAGATCATAAACAACACAGAAAAATATGGAGCCAAAAAGCTAACTCTAGATCTTCTTCAGCTTACAGTTCCTATAGTTATGTTTCTTGATGACAAGAATATGAGCCAAAGATTAAAAAATTCAGTACAGCGGTGATATTTAAAGAGAAGTATGTTTAAAACAATAATATGACCCAGAAATTTACTCTAGACTATAGTTGGCATTATCAAACAATCTTGTCACAAAAAATGTATCTTTTCATGGTGAGACTTATATAATCAAGATAGAAGTATGTCATTGTCAAGTCTAGCTCTTCAGCTAAGTTGCTTATGATTCTGCAGCTCACTCTAGAGTCCAGACTATACAATACTAAACAGTGAAGATCTTAAATGAGAATAGTATTTTTTTATACCTTGCCTAAAGTGTTAGCAGACAAAGGAGCAATGATCATAACATCAGCCCAGCGTCTAAGCTCGATGTGAAGCACAGGATCACCAATCTTGTTCCAGTTAGACCACTCATCTTCATCTGTATAGAAAGTCACATTCTGAGGAAGAGAAGGTTTATCCACGAAATTGAGAGATGATTTAGAAGCGACGGCTTTGACATCAGCCCATTCTGAGAAACAATGGCATAGATTGCTGAACTTAATCGCAGCCACACTTCCACTTGCAGCTAGTAAGATACGAGGCTTCCTTGTTACAACATCCACTTGCATATTTATCTCCGCCTCCATCTCTAACATCTCCAAGAACAAATGATCAATTTTACTATACAACGTAGTTCCAGGGGTTACATGAAATCGATCAAAACGAAATGAGAGATTCAATAAATGGATCTCATAGAGCTTGTTGTTACCTTGTGAAGCCGAGGATGGAGAAATCTGCGAGAGAAACCCTAATTGAAGGAGTAATCGGAATTAAAATGATGCCGCGACGGTTTTGTTTTGAGTTTGAAACAAGAGACAGACAGACAGAGAGAGAGAGAAGTCGACGTCATCACTGGTCAACCGATTCGTTGACTGACTCGCCACAAATGGGCCTTACGAACTATATTTCGATACGATCCGAAAAGCCCAATTACACATACAGCAATGTTGTTTTTATCTACGGTGATTGAAATGTGATAGGCCGGTTAATTAGTTGAAAATTTTGGATACTCCAAATTTATAAACCCCAAAGAGAAAAAAGAATGTTAAAAAATTCTTGACGACAAAGACGTAGAAGCAAATCTATTCGGAAAGTTTCCCCTACATCTTCTCAGAGCTACACAAAAGACCATTAACAACTCTCTACTGTTTAAAAATCTGCCTCTCAACCTTAACGAACACGTAAACAAACAAACAAACAAACAATCCTAATGTGAAATATCAAACATCAACCAACCAACCAATCAGTCTTTCTTTCTCCCAACAAATGAGTCTAATCATCAGAGCTTTTACATCCTTGCCACTATCTCTTGAACCTCGTCAATTGCTGTAACTGCTGCTTTCAACTTGGCTGCAGCTTCTTTCACTTTCTTTTGCTGCAACAACATTTATTCAATTTCAACAACTTTTATTATCAAGATTCTTTCTTTCTTTCTTTCTTATTAGCTGAAACCTACACAAGACTATAGAAACCCAACCCCCATCTTCAAAACCAACCAAACTATATGACTATTCGATTCCATCTCCTAAAGGAATACTGCATGCATAATTGTACAATCCTGTTGAATATTAATGGTACTATCCTTTGTGATGATACACACAGCATAAATGATGTCTAAACCAAAATTGATGCAAGCATAGGGCGACCAGGAATACACTAATGTTAACCAAATCAGTATACAAGTCTTCTATTAGAAGAGCTAGTTTGGTATAGATGATGACTTACTAAGAGTGCGGTTCTTTTCTTGAGATCTCCGAGGCCTGCAGCTACCGGTGCCACTGAAATGCTCTTTTGTTCATTCATGCATATAAAACCAGATTTTTGACATTAGTATACATACTGTTGACTCAAATGAAAATAATAACGACTTACCAAATAGACCAACCACTTTCATTTCAACATTATACAAAAAAATAAAATAAGATTCATGAAATACACCAAAATCCAGATAAGCACATTGTTATATAAAAAAAATACAAGCAATTTCAGATACTTTACACTCATATGCAAACCACATTTGAGACGAGACACAAATAAAACACATTTGTCCGAACTTTTTCCACTCTATACAGAAGAATCAGTCAAGAAGAACAGTATAGTATACGACCGTTTTACAAAATTATACAATCAAGATTTAGGAAATAACATCAAAATCCAGATATACACATTTTTTTCTAAAATAGACCACATTTAAGACCAGAATCAGAATAACACGCTTCCCTGAACTTTTCTACACTATATCTATGCAGAGCAAACAGTCAAGAACAATGGTATAAGAGACCTTTTTCCAAAATATTTTTGACAATTTGTGAATAAAAAAGCTAATGAAAGTTAAAGACAAAATACCTTCTTCCTTGTCCTGCGCACAGGCTTTGCAGCAGCAGCTACTTGGACATTAGGTTTCCGCCCCCGTTTCTTAGCCGGAGCCACAGGAACAGTTGCAGCCGCCACGTCATCTCTCTTCGGCCTCCCTCGTTTTCTTGAACCTTCTCCAGTTGCAGTAGTAACCACAGACGCCGGAGGGTTCGACCTCTTTGGCCTACCACGCCTCTTCACATCCGCCGCTACAGACGCAGTGGGAACAGCAGCTACGTTTCTTTTCGGACGACCAACTGGTTTTTTAGCAGAAACGGCACCGTTTTGCGTGGAGCCAGATTTAGCCTTTGGAGGTCGACCACGGCCGCGTTTCTGGGAAGCAGTATTGTCGGGTGCTGCTGAAACGCCGGCGGAGACATCAGGTTGAAGCTTGTTGCCAGATGCATCTCCAGGTGTATCAGATCTTGGAGCTTCGGAACCAGTTCCGGGAGGAGTAGAAGATGTTTTCGCCATGAGATCTGTAGTGTAGATCCGAATCAGACAAAAAGAAAAAGAAAGCAAAATGCGGTTTAAATCGGAATTCAAAACCCTAGAAAACGAACTTCAACGGAGACTATAGACAACCAACAACCAAAAAAAAAAGCTCGATTTTAGCTAAAACCTTGAAGAAATTTCGAAGAAAACAGTAAAAAATGGCTGATTTCAAGGTGAGAGATGGATTAATCGGAACCGAAACCCTAGAGAACAGAGTAAGATTCAAAACAGAAACAATACAAACTCGAGAATCTAGAAACGAAGATAGTAAAATTAACAGATTCAGACTCTCTCTCTCTCTCTGTAATCTCTATCGCGTAGGAGCTAAGGAAAAGATTTAAGAAAAGCTAGGGTTGGGAAATCTGCAATGTACGTACCTTGTTTCAGCTCAGGGAGAGAAGGATTCGCGACTGAGAGAGAGAGATGCTAAAGAAAGCTTCTTCGGAGAAACTCTGGAAGAAGGAAGAAAGAAACAGAGAGGAGAAGAAACTTGGCGGAGAAGAAAGATGGTGTTGGCGGTTTAGAAGAAGGTGACCATGGCTGGGGAGCTTGGCTGCTTCGGGAGAGAGAGAGAGAGAGCAAAAGAACAAACGACCGAGAGAGGTTCAGAATCCGTTGCCTCAACCGATATGGGTCCACTCTTTTTATTTACTCTTTCTTTCTTTTTTTTTTTCCTTTTTTTTAATCGATAATTTTCGTTTTTATCAGAAATTCAGAATTCATTTACAATAATTTTTTAATTACTAAATCACTTCAAAAGGGGCATTAATTTTTGGTTTTTACAATACTTTAAAATAATTTTTATAATGTTTTAAATTTTAGTGGAAAATGAAGAAACCTTGTAATATGTGTACATATACATACAAATTTGGTGAATTTTTTTTTCTAAAAAATAGTTGATAAAATCAAAAATGAAAAGTGTACCCTACTTTTTTTTCAAATTCAAAATTTTTTTGGAAAAAAGTATTGGAAAAATGGTGTTTTTCCTAATTTATATTATTTATTACTTTTAGACTACAACTTTTCTAAACAATAGAGAGAAACCAATTTTGGAACACAAAGACATGTACAAAATTTAAGACTCTAAACAAGTATCAGTGTAAAACTACACAAAGCAGAAAAGACCCATCTGCAATCTCAAGCATAATGTATAAATTTCAACATCTTCAAAACCTGCAATAATGTTCTTGAAACCACAAACTTTGCATTATCAACAAAATCCACTAGGTTTTCACCTTTCAAAATGTTACCAAGAAGTAAATAAGATGGATCTTTTTTTATTAAATGATGTGATTGAGTAGAATCAAAATCGTTAAATTGTGTGAGTGAAGTGGAAACAGTTCTACCTGCTACCTAATTTTTGTCACAAGTAGTTAAGATAGGTTTTCTAAGTTGAAACGAAGCAACTGACACAAGCAACATTTAATTTAAAATGGATTAAGAAAAAAAGGAAGAAACCATCATACAAGTGGACGTGGTCGTAAAAATTACAATAAGCGTTTTGATGATACAAACATCAACAACTCCTAAAAAGCCTAAGAGAGACAAAATAGAACAAGAGTAGAGTGAGTCTAAGAAACATTGAGGAAAACAAAAGAGCAAAATAGCCTACACAAATATGGACGATGGAGAGAGATGGGGAGTGGGAGCATAAACAATGGTAACATCCTAATTCACCTTTACAGACATTACCCTACCTCTCCTTGTTGTTTGGTTAGAGACACAAATCATCATCATCATCACATTCTTCTTTTTGTTGTTTCCTCTCCTGCAAACACCCCTTATATGATTTTAAAATTCCATGAAACACACAACACGCAAACCCATCACCACCACTTGCTAGCTTTTTTTTTTATAAGGTTGTGTCAAGGTTCTCTCTAGAACAGAGCTTCTTGCATTGCCTCTGCTTCTGTCTGTGCTTGTGTTTGTCCTTGTCCCTCTGCCTCAGGTTCGGTTTCAGGGTGTTCCTCGTCGTCTGGCAGCTGCACTGTTTCCATGTGCTGTGGCTCGTTTGTTGTCTCTGTTTCTGTTACTGTTAATCCTTCCAGGTCCTGTATGGCTTGAACCACCGCTTGATTTTCACTTCCTCCCATCTCAGACTTCAACACAATTACAATATCCTTAGCTCTGGCTTGCTGCATAAATGACAGATATCAAAACCAAGCATAAGCAATTAAGCATGATGAAACCAAAGAAACGACCATACTGTGTTTAAGTTCATTAGATAACTTACAAACAATTCAAACTTCTTCTTAAGTTCTCCATAGTCACCATCTTGTTGTCCAGAAGCTCCCCTTGACACCTCAATCTATATTTATAAATCGCAATAGTAAAGATTTAGTTTAGATAACTCATCAACCTCAACAATAATATAATAGTCTCACAAATTATAGTGCACAGCCGACAGTAATAGAGAGACTTGGAAATACACAAATTCTTGAACTATGACTGAATAACCAAATCTATACTTAAATGAAACCAATTCCAATGTAAATTCTCCACACATCAACTGAACAATAAAGCGAGCCACCAACCACTAGTTCTTGATTACCAAACAAAGAGAAGTCTTAAATTAATAGTACACCAAAAACCAGATAAATATAGGCCAAAAGCAGAGAGATACGAATATAATTAAAACACTTGAAACTAATTAGATACTCACACGCTCGGCTCGAAAGAGACAAAAGTTCCAACCTTTTTTCTATTTGACTCTAGAAAAACCAAGTTCTATAATAGCCTCAGGCATGAGAATTATTACTGAGAGATGGCAGAGACACAGAAAAAAGTCAAAAACAGAGAAAAATTGTACCTTTCTGGGTCGTCCTACAGGTCTTCCAGTACGAGGGAATCGTCTCATCGGCTTCAAAGGCTTCCTGATAACACCTCCGATCTTAGGAGGCCGTCCTCGTCCTCTTTTCTTGACTGCAACACCCTCTCCTCCACTAATTGGTGGTGGTGGTGGTGCAACAGAGGAAGCACCAGCATCAACTCTCTTTGGTCTCCCTCGACGTCTAACACCACCATTAGCAACGTACGGGAACACCGAAACTGGAGCTGAGACTACCGTTGGTTTCCTCTCCCTCCCTGCAGCTCTTCCACTCGGAGGCCTACCTCTTCGTTTCACAGTCTCCACACCGCTTGAAACGGTAGCAGCAGCAGCCTTCACTGTCGGCGAAGTTCCATCTTTTCTAGGACGACCCGGTGGTCTCTTAACCGGAGACGGTGCCTGTATCTGTGGCTGTACCGGTGCCTCCTCTGGTCGAGAAACAGGTAATTCAGTTTGTTCCCAGGTGGGTTTCCCGTTAGTCTGAGGTTGAACTTGAACATCGGGTTTGGCTTTTGGAGGTCGACCACGGCCACGTTTCTGAGTCGGAGGAGTAGAAGAAGCCGCGGCCGGATCAGGTAAAGGTTGATTCTCGTTGACTGTGAAATCAGATCTGGGAGGCTCAACACCAGAAGCAGCAGCTACACTAGTAGGAGGAGGAGGAGGGTTAGCTGCTAACTTGTAGGACTTCTTAACCATCATAAGAATCCCACTGTTCTTCAAAGTCTTAAGATGGTGTGTCAACAAAGCACCATGAGCTGTAGGAATCCCAGTGTAAATTCTCTCTATATACCTTGAAATCGCTTGCTTGCTTGACCCATCTGGTTCATTCAACGCTGCAATCGCCGTACAAATCATCTGAAAAATGAAAACTTTCAGTTCACTGAAACTAATTTAGAAAAAAAGCCCTAACTTTATTTATATATTTCGAAGTCAAAATGTAAGAATGAAGTCAGATGAGCTTACGTCGGAGTAAGGAGGATGGCTATAGGATGGATGAGTAGGAACCGGAGGTGTTGGCTGCGGTGGCGGAGCTTGGAAGAGATGATTGTTGTTTGGCGGCGCGACGGCGAAGAAAGGGTTGTTCGGAGAGGCGAAAGGGTTGGAGTTGGTGAAAGGAGGGAAAGATGTGATGAACTGAGGAGGAGGGTGATGAGGATCATTGGTTACAGAGAGAGAAGGATCCATGGATTTAGAGAGAGAAAACAAAAAAATAAAAATACAGAGCAAGGGAGAAGGTGATGAGATTTTGATTTTAGGATTTTTTTTTGTCTTATTTTTTTGTTTTTTCTCTCTTTAAATTTTCAGATAAAATTAAAAAGTTTTGTGAGAAGGAGAAGATTAAAAAAAAAATAAGTTAGGTTGAGAGAGAGAGAGAGGATGAGAATGACGAAAGGTTGCGAAGAGTTAAAATCTGACCGTTGAAAGTGTATTTTGGTGCCGGTTTACGACACGGATCGATGACGTGGCGTTTTGTTTTTGGTTATAAAAATTGAGTTTTGTGTTTCTTTGCAGTGTTTTTTTTTTCCTTTCTTGTTTCTTCTATTCAACCATATTAAATTATACTATATATATAAAAAATTCTCATTTCAATGGTTTTCAAGAAAAAAAAAAATTCATACTAATAACTAATAAAATTGTAATTTTTTAAGTTTCAACTTTCTTTGAAAATAAGATTTATCAATAATTTTGGTTCTATGAAAAATTGATTAAATGGATTATGATGTGTATTAGCACCAATGCACCATCTCATACTTTGAATTTTTTTTCCCCTCATAAATGGTATTTCACAGTTTGACACAAAAAAAACCAAAAATGAAATGGTATTTCACTATTTTATATAGTAGTAATTGAAAGTTTTTACGAAAAATTCGTTAAGGCAATCTTTAACTAGTTTTAAGTCAACTCATAGACATAGATTTTTAAGTCAACTGATTAACAAAGCTGAAACAAATGGTGGCATTGAAGGCATACACATCACTCGACATGCATCTATTGATTAATTTCTTGTTCATCAATGATTCTTCGTTCTTTTGCAAAGTAAAAGCCAACAATTGCATAAAATTAGCTGAGATGTTTGCTAATTATGAGAAGTGAGTGTTTGAGCCAAAGCATTGACAAGAAAACAAGGAATTTGCTATTCAGAAGTAGATGGAACTGATTCTGACACATGTTGTTAAGCTCATAATTAAGTAAACCTTATTAATTATCAAATCTTAAAAATTGGAAAATTAACAAGTATGTACTGAAAACAATATGATAAAACATGAAACTATACATTTTTAAAATTTATATATTATATACAAGAATTTGAGATATTTACATTACAAAACAAAAACTGTCAATAAAAATATAATGAACACTTTTTGTGGCTTATTGACACTTGCTAGCCCACGATTGGCCTGTCTTCGTTAAGTACATATTATAATCTAGTGTATGTATGTATGTACATCTTTGGTGTCACGTTAACTGAGAGAATTAGTAAAACACAACTTTATGGATGTACATCTTCAGTTTTGGTATCATATGCTCTTTATTTAATCAGAGAATTTTGAAGCGTCCTCGTCCAAAAGTCCTCTCCATGAGTCGTCTTTATCATTATCTTTCCAAGTAAAATTCAGTGGTAAAAATAGATAAAATGGTTGTTAAATGGTCTTTAGAGTTTTTGGAATTCGAGGGTTTGTGTTGTAATTGCGATGTAGAACACTAGTTTGCTGTTGTTTACAGTTGTCTGCTTGAGAGTATACCAACTTCAAATAATATTCTACGCAATGTACTCATAAGTGTAAAAAAAAAACAAATATGAAAACAGAACCAATGGATCAAAATATCATGTTTGTGGATTCCCAAAATCGAAAGAACAAAAAATAAATCCGCAAAAATAAGAGAAGACTTTTAAAGTCTGATGGAAAAATTGGAGAGATTAAATAAACTTGTCATCTCTAATAACGACCAATACCCCAAACCCTGATAATTCCATCAGTGTAGCCACTGAACAAAGTGTTTCCATCTGCACTCCAGTTCAAGCTTGTGCAGTAGATCACCTGCATTTTGCATTCCACGTTAGAACACAATGCATCTCAGAACAGAGATTAAGCAACAAGTAGAGCCTAGACTGAAACAGTTACTTCAAACCCATATCACATCAGTTCCGACATTACAATTAAGAAATCTGTGACCAGAGCTAACTATACTCTCTTGTCTATAGTTCATCAATCAAATCAGAAATGCATTCTTGAGAAACTAAACTATACCATGAGAAAATTAAGGCATTTCTTTCAGAAAAATCTCATCTTTTAGAGCAATGGCTAACTGAGTAGAAACTAACCGAGGAAAACTTAGCATTACTTTAGGTTCACAACCAACAAAACTTAGAACTAGACAATTCACAACAAGATGATAACTATAGAAAACAGAAGAGAAGTATACCTTGGTCTTGTTTCCGGTTCCAACAGCACCATCAGACTTCTCAGCTTCAACCTTGAGATCAACCTTGAGATCCTCAACAACACTCTTGCTCTCAAGATCCCAGATCCTAATGCTATTCTCTGTTGCTGCACACAACCAGTACCTATTGGGACTAAAGCAAAGTGAATGAATAACAGAGCCAGCCTCAAGAGAATACAACTTCTTCCCTTCAGCCAAATCCCAAAGCAAGATCACACCATCTTTCCCACCACTGGCACATAACGAACCATCCGGTGACACAGCCACGGTGTTAAGGTAACCAGAGTGACCAGCAAGAGTGTTCCTAAGCTTACAATTCTGGAGATTCCACACCTTCACAGTACGATCCCAAGAAGCAGATACAATGGTTGGCTCATGAGTGTTAGGACTAAACCTAACACAGCTAACCCAATCACTGTGGCCATCACCTTCAGAAATGGTGTACTTGCACTCACCAAGTGTGTTCCAAAGCTTAATCGTACGATCACGAGAAGCAGACACAATCTGACGGTTATCAGTAGAGAAAGCTACAGAGAGAACATCCTTCTTGTGACCAACGAAGCGACGAGTAGATTCTCCGGTGGCGAGATCCCAGAGACGGAGCTCACCGTCCCAGCTCCCGGAGAGAGCGAATTGTCCATCGGAGGAGAGAACAACGTCTTCGACGAAGTGAGAGTGACCAGTCATCCTACGCTGAGCAACACCGTAAGACTTGTCTTCCTTTGTCAGTTTCCAGAGGATGATTGATTTGTCACGCGACGAGGTGACGATAACGTCGGAATTATCGACCGGAGTGGCGATGGCGGTGACCATATCGGTGTGGGCACACATTGTGCCTTTCAACACGAGTCCCTCAGCCATGGTTTAGGGTTTGAGAATGGGATTTAGGGTTTCGTGAGGCGACACAGAGGGAGAGCAAAATGGAGGTAACAAGAAACGAGCTTTTATACCTCCGACGGACAAAAAAAATATAATTAGGGTTTTTTCGAGCCTTCTTATTTGGGCCAAGATTTAAGGCCGAATTAGTGTACATGGGCTTTAAAATAAAACCAGTAATGAAGATGATGGTCTTTTTAGATCTATCATTCTTGTCTCTTGATATTGGAAACTACACTTTATAATTTGATGAGTGTTTTGTTTTGTCTGTGAATGAGAGTTTCATAGAGCTACTTGGGGTTTTAACCATCTCAACTTAAATTAATAAATGTTTTGTTACAATGGACTAATGGAATGACATTGTTGTTTTGGCTGTGTGAGTGTCTTATTAAGGAATCAATTAGCCCACCTATAACATTAAAAAGAATTGTAAAATTTTTAAAAGAGATGTGATTTGTCTCTTAAAATAATAAAATAAAATAAAGTGGTTTTGTAATGAAAGATTGGTTTCCTAGGAATAATAAAATAATGAGGTTTTGTAAATAAAGTTGACTAATCATATGATTTTGTGATGTGGTTTTGTAAGTTATAATGTTGATTAATCATATTTATATTTAGATATTTTCTTATTTACACAAGTTTAATATCATAATTAAAAATACTTCTATCACTATATATAATTATAGGGTGTTCAATCTTGGAAAACCGATCTAAACCAAAATAATTTCTCCCAAAAAAACTATTTTTCAAACCAATTTATATAAAAAAATCAGATCTTTCGAAAAATAAAAGTCAGTTTGATTAAAACACTAGTCTGTAATCAAAATCATCCAAAATTAATTAGGTTTACTTTGAATACCATCATATTAAAATAAATAATTAAAAAAAAAAAAAAAAAAACCAAAGCAAAACTTGTTACAAGTCGTTGTGATAACCCACATGAGAACTTTACCGACAAGCTTCTGATGAAATAGAATCAAAGTCGGTTCAAATAAAGTAAACAAACCGAGTTCGGGCCATTTCAGCTTTGTTGTAAGAAATAAGAACACAACTACTTCGACTGTCCCGGCCGTGGGGGATACAACTTTTTGTTGACATGCTCGACTTTCGAAGAAGAAGAAGAATCTCGTTTGGGGAATTAAGACGAAGAGATTGATTAGATTGAAACCCTCTATTTCTTTCACCTCTCTGACTCAAAATCATCTCTCTCGCCTGCAAAGTTTTCTCCTTTTTCAAGCCGAGTGACCCAATTCGTGAATCTTCATCCTTCTTCGTGTCTTTGTCAGCTATGCATCTCTCGGTTCGACTTCAGTAAGTAAGCTTCACCAGCAGCCATGGATTTCGTCAGGTTCTTGTTCTCTTCATCCTTCTTTATAATCGTTTACTGTTTTCGTGAAAATTCGAAATTTAGTTTCTTGCGTTCTCTCTCCACTAATTCCAATTCCTTAGGAAAGGGTTTATGGTGAATAAAGTTAGGGTTTTTTAATTGATTCGATACCTTGTGATAATAAATTAGGGGTTTTTGGAGGAAGCATAGAAGAAAGGTCTTGGTTACGGCTGGTTGTTTAGGAAGTGGGTATTTGCTCTACAAACTATACAATTCACATACTCGTAGGCTTGCTGATTTGGAACGAGAACTCGCTTACGAGCGTGAAAATGACGAACTCATCAAAAACCAGTTAAGTTCTGTGATGATTAAAAACTCAGCTTTTTGGAACTCTGTTCTTATGGTTTCTCTTACTGATCTGTCCTGTTTATGTTCTTTTAGAATGAAGGCACATTTCGAGAACATACAGTTGATTGTGGATTCGACTACACTGCCTCACACATTGCAGTATTTAAGTGTCCGCATAAGCGAAGAGATCAATGTCTCTGATGTTATGGATAGACTGAACAAAGGGAAAGGACTGTTGAGTCCACCTGAGAAGCTTCAGCTCTGGGACGAGCTTAAGATTTTGAGTATGCACTGCAGTCACCTACTTACTCTTATCAAATTTTCTGTTTCTTAACTGTTTTCATGTTATTCTGTGTTTGTTATTTGCCAGGTTTCACGAGGATGGTTTTGTCTCTGTGGTCTGTGACAATGCTTAGCTTATATATTAGGGTTCAAGTCAACATTTTAGGCAGACATTTGTACGTTGACACCGCGCGAGCTCTTGGCAGCTCTCATGTACTTGTAAGATATTATGCTTCCCACTCTTCTCTGTATTAATCGATACTGCACATGTTCTTTCCTGCTCCCAAGCATAAAGTCAGTGTACTTTACTTATTCCATCCCCAACAAGCTATTTCTAGGGAAAACTCATTGGTCCATTTCTTTGAGAACTTGTACAATCACGTCTCTAGTGGTTCTGGCTGATTTGGATTAAGATTTTGGAGTCACCTACTCTTTCTTTTCCCTTCTGAAAATTTGAAGTGTTGTACTCTGTTTAGTCTTTGACATAGTTCTGGTTACCTTTTAAAGTTCCTGCTTGTCCTGTGATCTGCTTGCCGTGTGAGCTTTTAACAGTTTTTTCATGTTCTTTTTTTTTTTGTTTGGCAGGAAGAGTTAGATCTCATTGATAGAGATGATGAACAGAAGTTTTTGTCAAGTGCTGATTTTCTTGTCACCAATGCAATGCCAGGTTTGATTTCAGATATGCAGGATGCAGTCAGGGAAGTTCTTAAAGGGTATGTCACAAAATGCGTGTTTAGATTGTCATAAGTTGACATTAATTGATGGAACCTAAGATATATATGTTTGTGTTGCAGAAAGCAGTTAAAAGATGTAATTACCACAAGAGTTCTTCAAGAAACTGTGATGCGGATTATGGATGTGTTTATGAGCACTGGGAGTCCACATCACTGGGTTAATTATTTAATGATGCCTCAAGACACACAGCTTTCAAGGAACACAAGTGGTGGCTCTTCTGATGAAGCTATATCCAGGTTTCATCAACTTATGGTTGAGACCCGAGAAGTACTCATCAGGTAAGAAATGTCTCTCTGCTAAGATAAACACACAAACATTCCTCTTTTTAACACTTGTGGATGATTGTGGAATAACTTATCTCTTGGTGTCTTTCTTGTTGCAGTACTGAATTCACGAATATAGTGGAAATTTCGCTCAAGTGTTTCACGGACGCGTTGGTAGAGGAAATGGAAACGCAGACTGTAGCAGGTGGTTTGGCTACAGGGAAACCATTGGCAAAGGTCTTACCACACATTGAGAAGACAATGCATGTGATTACAGCTGAACCAAGCAAGAACCAGTTCTTACAACTCATCAGAGATCTGCCTGAAGTTAAACTCTTTTTTACCCTTTTATACGCTAATATGCCGCAATAGCAACGGTTCTTTGTTCCCTTAGCATATTCCCCAAAGTGTTTGCGATTTGCTTTCTCTTTTGGGGGTCTTATTAGCTTCCAAGAAATGCAGGATTTTTTGTGTTTTGTTGAGCTTGTAGCCTTGTAGAATCCAAGTTAATTTACTTCTTTTCTTTGTTTTGGTTAGAAAGAAAACATTTTTTTTTTACTTGGAAACTTTGATTATAAAATAAGTAAAGGAAGTTTCGTTTTTAAACTTTTAAATATGTAACATTTAAAGTGTCCACGATCCCTCCATTGCTGCCGGGTCTTGTACACAAGTCAACGGAACCAAGGTTGATATTTCCAATCTACATCTACAAGTACAATATATATACACAAATATATCGGTCATTTATGAGATTACCAGAGAACCAAAGTGTTAGAGTTGTCACACTTGTCCGGGAAAATGTACATTCAGATGACAAAGGGAGTTCCTCCACCGCCGGAGCAAAGTTCGTTAGACCACCGGGTCGGTCAGATCACCCTTTCGTTATCAATCCCTTTTTGAAAAAATCTAGTTTGCTTTGGTTATGAAGGTTAATCTTGATCTTTCTTTTTGTCGATTACAACCAGATTGAAGAGCTTGAGAGACAGAAAGAGATAGATGATTGGCTTCCGATAACTTCATCGAGAAACGCGAAATGGTGGTACTCCACTTTTCACAATGTGACTGCCATGGTTGGAGCTGGCGTCCTTGGTCTCCCTTACTCCATGGCCCAACTTGGATGGTACGCTACTAGCCACATTTGCATTTGCATTTCTTGTTATCCACATTTTTGTTTCATCAAATCTTTTCAAACTTTTATTCTTAAACAAAATATGTATTTCTGAATATATGTATCTAAGTGACAACAATCACAATACTTCCAAATTAAAGGTTGCACATTATTTCATATGATATATATAATCAAAACCATATTATATTGGAGATTTTACATGATCTTGTTATACATATTAGGGGACCTGGCATAACAGTGTTGATACTATCTTGGATAATAACACTCTACACATTATGGCAAATGGTGGAGATGCATGAGATGGTTCCTGGAAAACGCTTTGACCGCTACCACGAACTTGGCCAGTTCGCGTTTGGGGAACGTCTTGGCCTTTATATCATTGTTCCTCAGCAAATCGTTGTCGAAGTAAGCATTGATTAATTCCCAATTCGATTGTATACAAAATTATTTATTTTTTAAACTATGTAAATCTTGATTTTTGTTACTTAAACCAATTAAGGTTGGAGTATGCATAGTTTATATGGTGACCGGAGGACAATCATTGAAGAAGTTTCATGAACTCGTGTGTAAAGATTGCTCACCGATCAGACTTTCTTTCTTCGTAATGATATTTGCTTCTTCTCATTTCGTTTTATCTCATCTCCCAAACTTCGATTCCATCTCTGGTGTCTCTCTTGTCGCAGCTGTCATGTCTCTTAGGTACACTTATCATCATACTAGAAAAAAAATCATGAAACATTTTACTGAAAATGTTGTATATCAATTATCATTTACGTTTTTTGGTTTTTTAGTTATTCGACAATTGCTTGGACAGCAACGGCCGCGAAAGGGATTCAAGAAGATGTTCAATACGGTTACAAATCAGGCACGCCCGCGTCAACGGTCTTAAGCTTCTTCACGGGGCTTGGGGGCATTGCGTTTGCTTATGCAGGTCACAATGTTGTCCTTGAGATCCAAGCAACGATACCTTCTACTCCAAACAACCCATCTAAAGGTCCTATGTGGAGAGGAGTCGTGGTGGCTTACGTTGTTGTTGCCTTGTGTTATTTCCCCGTTGCTTTGGTTGGATACCGCGTGTTCGGAAATGCTGTTTTGGATAACGTTTTGATGTCCCTTGAAACGCCCGTTTGGGCCATCGCAGCTGCTAACTTGTTTGTTGTCATGCATGTCATTGGTAGTTACCAGGTCAGTCCAATAACTTTAAAATGTTAGTCTAGCTAAATTTCACTTCACATGAGACGCATTGCGAAAATTTTATGTTCTAAATAGAAATTCGAACATTGCAGATATTCGCAATGCCGGTTTTCGACATGGTGGAGACATATTTGGTTAAGAAACTGAATTTCAAACCCACTACGATTCTTCGTTTCGTTGTACGAAATGTTTATGTTGGTAAGTACGTTGGTCTAATATACTGTAATAGAACTGTGCTTCATAACATTTTTCTAAGAGAGTATAAAATGTATAGCTTATATGAATCTAAACAACATTCTCTATATATGTGAGAACAGCTTTAACGATGTTCATTGCGATAATGATACCGTTTTTTGGTGGCCTTCTCGCTTTCTTTGGAGGATTCGCGTTTGCTCCAACAACGTATTTTGTAAGTGTGTAAACATATTACTTATCAAATTTTGAACTTTATGTTATAAAAGTAAATTAATATATGATAAACTTTGTTATGCAGCTTCCTTGCATAATGTGGCTGATAATATATAAACCAAAGAAGTTTAGCTTGTCGTGGTGGACGAATTGGGTAATGTATCTTATCTTTATATCACATTAGTGCTTAACTAGCGTAAACAAAAATGCTAACAACGAGATTGGTTATGTGTTTATGTAACAGGTATGTATAGTGCTTGGAGTTATTCTGATGATCTTATCATCCATAGGAGGTTTAAGGCAAATCATTATTCAATCCAAAGATTACAGTTTCTTCTCTTGATTACCTTTTCTCTAATAACACCAATACAAATACTACATCGATTTTTATCGAATTTTCCATTCTTGTTTCGAATGTGGAACAGTGCCTAACTTTTTCTTCTCCCTCGTGCGTTCTGTTTTCTCTCCGCGGCTGATTGATGCTGTTTTTATGGAGGAGACAATGACTTTCTCTGCTGTGTCCGCCATGTCTGTATCCGGACCAAAAGCGTAGAAAGTAATTCAGAAACCCTAAATGTAGAAAGAAAGAACCCTATTAACTTCCATTGTCAAGCTACTAGTAATATATAATTACTGCATAATCCTTTTCTTACTCAAAATTAATCGAGAGAATGATGGAACACAAACGAGGAAAAGTTAGACAATTTAGAAGCTACACAATAAAAATGTTGTAGTCTCTGGTTAATTATCTTACATAAGATTATATTATGTATATATGTGTGTACAACGATAAAGAAGGAAAATCATAAGCTGTAAGACTTAAACTAAGACAGGAACATAGAGACATAACAAGACGAGTTCCACGAGCCACTCTCTTCTGATCTTACTACTCAGCAAGAACCTACAGAGCTATTTGTTAAAGAGCAGTGAAGATACTTCTTGGATGGTTTCTTGATTTTCCAACCGAACCAAGAACTCAGAATAAAATCATCTGCATATCTGAAAACTTCAACCAAAATCGACCAAGCCCTCTCAACTCAGTATGTTGTCTGAAAGAATCTCCTGGTCATGATCCTTTCTGACATTTACACCTGAGAGATCATGAGGTTGGTAAGAATCCATACCATCGCAGGTTCAATTTTTCTCTTTGGTTCTCTCCTATGAACCCTTAACCCCATTTAGCTGATGATGCCCTTGCAGGTTTTTTACTTTTGTTCTTCTTCAAGAGCATTGACATGTGATTAAGATCATTCAGACTCGATTTGGATTCCCCTTGTAACCACAACAAAGCCTCATGAGCTGCATCCTTCTCAGCATTTTTCTTACTACCACATGGTTTTCCCATGAAATCCAATCCATTGAAGGTAACCATAGCACGGAACTGGTTGTTCTTAAGCTGTCTTGTCTTGTACACAGGTGATCCGTGTCCTGCTCGAGCGAGCAATGTCTGAAGTTGGTTCTTGTTGTTTTCACCGCCGCTGTTCTGCAGCTGAGTCCCTACATCTTTTAAATTCTTTGTCGGTTTAGGGCTTAGAGCTTTCCGCCCATAGACGAATCTGCCCTCACATTGGTCCTCCGACACAAGTAATCTGATGGCAGTCATAAGTTTGTCGTATGGTTGAATATCAAGTTTTGGATTTACAAGCTGTAGAAAAGACGTAAAACAAACTTTTTCAAAGACGATAAAGACAACAAAAGATGTATATACTCAAGACTAGGGTTGGAACTTACCTTATTTTGAATAAGTTCGTCGAGCTCTCTTTTTAACGAAAGGTATGTATAGGCTAAAGTAGGTTTCATGAAAAACTCTAGATATCCTCCAAGCATTTTGAGATGACCATCCTTTGGGGAACACAGAGATGACATGATGTAAATCAGATGTGAAAATAAGAACAACAATGAATTTGACATAATAGTAAGGGATTATAGCTTACAAATCCACCAGAAGAGATTTTATCTCCAAACAAAAGAAGCACAGAGTCAGATACAGCAGTAGAGTCGCGCAGGAACACAGAATTGACTTTCACTTTGTCGTTGAAGACTAGCCAAGGGAAGGGAATCATTGGTACATTGCCATTCACAGAACTCTGAAAAATATAAAAAGCAGGTGTTGGTAAGCAGATAAGGATCTCCATTCTGAGGGGAATTTGAAGACGAGTAAGCTAAAAAGATGGACTCACCGAGTATAGAAGCACTTGTCCATCTTCCATTGTCTTGAGCGTGATTGACTTTTCCTTATTCTGTTGAGGATAGTTTTATTGTAGGGTTAAATTACAAAACTTAGGAAAGAGAAAGAGGTGAAAACTAAATGCAAAGGCGAAGATGACTCACAACAACAGAACAAATTCCAGGGAACAGGCCAGCACATATGATTGCGCGGACAAGATGTTCATCATGACTCAGCTTACTGCAACCTTCTATGTTATCAATCAGAGATGCTTCCTTGAGGAGATTGAAGAATTGTTTCCGCATAGAGTCCATGGCCTTAAGAGTTTGAGATGAGAGAAAGTTCTTCCAGCAGTAATCATACCCAGACTGTGTTCTTTCAGCAGCTTTCCAACCACTGTATGCTCGAACTAATGTCAAATGATCACTGTAATCACGGCCAGAGAACTTGGACCTTGCTGTTTCTGCCAGCTGCGATAAAAGAAATCAGGAATCAGGTCAATAATTAGAGGCACTTATTGGTTTCCGCTGGCCTCCAGTTAATTGAATGAATCACATGAATATTAACTATAAACTTACATCTTTTTTGTCAAATGGCATAAGGAATGGGTCTCTGACACTTAGACCAGCTACAACTGTCATTACTGGATCTAGACAGTTGAAGATAGCCCCTAAAATAAGCATTTTTCCAAGTTTCGGCTCCACCGGAAGCATAGACAGATTTTTCCCTGCATAGAGAATATAATGAGTTCCTGCCAGAATTTGAGAAACCAGACATTTAAATAACAAAAAACTCCAATAGAAACACACCTAAAGCTGTTAAATTTTCATCGTCATCAAGAGCCCCAATGATCTTTAGATACTCAACAGCATTTTGGACCTGAAAATCAAGATAACCATCAACAACAGATGTTAAATCCCAAAGGAAAACCCAGCGAGGAGAGAACTAAAAAACTGCAGTAGAAAAATACCGATAGTGCTTCAGGAGGTTGCAATGCCCTGGAAAGGAACTCTGAAATGCTTCCGAGTCTTAAGCTTTTAATTTGTAGACATAAAGACTGCAACGGTGTCCTAAGGAGTTCCGGCTGCTGGTAGTCAGCAAAAGCATCATAGACACATCTAGGATAGAGGTGATAACATTCTCCAGGCATAACACGACCAGCTCTTCCTCTTCTCTGTAATAGAGGAAAAGAAATGGCACAGTTATTTACCATTACATGAGAAAGTGAATCACAAAAACATTTAAGCTTCAATTATCAATTTCTGTCTCTTACTTGGCGAGCAGCTGCCTTCGAAATCCAAGATGGAAGGAGACAAGGCGTATTGTTAAGGGCATCATAAGACGTTTCTTTTGCTTTACCACAATCAATGACATATACGACATCGTTGATGGTGATACTTGTCTCAGCCATATTGGTGGCCAGCACTATTTTCCTAATTCCTTCTGGAGGTCTATCAAAAATCAGCCTCTGTCGGAAAGAAAAGGAAAACATCATCAAAAAAAATGATAGCAAGCGTAGAATAATTAATTATCACATCTTGTACTTGTATGCATCGATAGTAAAGAGTGGATACTAGAATTACCTGCTCAGAGCTGGCCATGGATCCATGACAGGCAAGCAACAAAACTTTGTTCGGATCTCCTAGAAGAGAATGAGCTTCGAGCTGATTCTTTAAGGAGTTTATATCATCCCAACCGGTCATGAATACCAAAACAGCACCAGGTCTCTCTCCTTTGACGATGTGACAAAGCACATTCTCAATGAGGTTAAAGCCTATTGAATCAGGACTCCAGCATGACAAAGAATCTCTAGTACGAAAGTTGTATCCTTTGAAGTCTGCAGCTTCAAGAGCATCCTGCTCACAAATTTGGAAGAAGCATACTTTTAAGTGTTAAGTAAAAACCCTGAGAAATTACAAATTCCGTAGTGTAATTTAAAACAAAATTGTACCTCAACAGCGGAAGATATAGAGGATTTTCTTTTTTTGAATTGAGCTTGCTTCTGCATCTTCCATGTCTTTTCCTCACCATAATCGTCAATTTGATTATATGCTGTCAGCCTGTACCCAGTCTTCTCAAGGAAATCCTCCAAGAAATGGGCTCGGACAGGGTATGTAAAACCCTGTACGGAAATTTTCACTTTAGTTCAAATAGTAGTCTATAAAAGGAGTATATTTCACCAGGTATGGATAATGTTTACTAAAAGAAACAAGTGCACAAACTTACTGGGATATGCATGGCTGGTGCACCACCAAAATAAGAAGAAAAGAGCTCAGCGTTCAAAGTAGCACTCATTAAAATCAGCTTTAGGTCAGGTCGACGAGGTAAGAGATCTTTCAAGACGATAAGAAGGAAATCTGACAAAAAGAAAGAGTGGATTAATATGGTACTGGCAGTATACACACAGATCCCCTTTGGTATAATACCAAATTTTACCTTCATTCATCCCACGTTCATGAATCTCATCAACTACAACATGAGTCACACCCTTCAGACTACGATCCACAAGTAACCTTCTAAGTAAAACACCAGTTGTACAAAAAAGTAGACGTGTATCTCTGCCTCTCATTCCTTCAAGCCGCACTTTGTAGCCAACCTTCCAAGAGGAGAGAGTGAAAATCAACCTCAAAAATAGTATTATCACAATATAGAATTCTTTCTTAGGTTATAGTGTGAATTCAGATTTGTTCATTCCAACAAATCAAACATAAGTACAACAAATATTCCAGTGTCAAATAACTCACAAAATTGCACATGAAAAAATCGTATAACTTACAGAATCTCCTATTTGTTCTCCACGTTCTGCAGCAACTCGTTCAGAAACAGAAATAGCAGATATTCTTCTAGGCTGGGTACATATGATGCTGCATGAAGCTCCACGAGCAGCCTCGATCTCAGATTCTAATATGTACTGGGGAAGCTGAGTTGTTTTACCACATCCAGTTTCTCCAGAAACCACTACAACCTGCAAGAGGCACATGATACACAGGGTGCCAAACAGTTAGAGATTAGTTGATTGATATATTTACATGAAATAAATGGAAGTTTTGCAGTTCACCTGGTTTGCTGCAATGGCTTTCAGCAGAGCATCTTTCTCTTTGTAAGCAGGAAGGGTTTTGCGAAACTCTATCATTTTCTGGCCTTCTGGAGAATCCTGCCAAAGGACACAGAAATATATTCAACTAAGTATGAAAAAGGCATATGATTCACAGCATATGTGAAAAAATAGCAACAGTTCTGGGAAACCAACCACCCATTGCTGTTGCTTGCTCCTCAGTTGTAAGCTTCTTGGACGGAGTATTCTTTCCCTGGCAAGACTATTTTGCATCACGGCCTCTGGTTTCTCATAGTTTCCATAATCGGTTGACAAACCTTCATTACTATTTGGCCTGGGCATCTCTGGAACCAATGTTTTTTTCTGATCGAGGAAATCATGTAAATGGGCATCTACTTCGCTTTGTAGACCAAAAGGCAAGACCACCTTTTATATCCAAGACGCCATGAAAATTAACAAAGCATAAAAACATGTAAGAAACTTAACTATTTAAGCTCCCTATCCTCGTAAACAAAAGGTAGACACAAACGCATGTAAAGAACGACAACAACTTTTAAGAATCACTAAAAATACCTCTCTTTGTGGACGTTTATCATCAAGGTCAGGTCTATAATTTGGCAAAGGAGATTTGCTAATGACAACAATCTTTGAATACTGACGGCTGCAAAAAACAGAACATATCTCTATAAACTTACAAAGATTATAAAAACCTCAACTTCAAGGACATATTTGGTAACATAACAAAAAAATTTACCTGTGTAATCCCATTCTGGTTGCCATAGCTGAGATATGGTCAAAATCACGCCGATCTTTTCTCTCCCTTGACACAACTTCTTGGTCTTCTTTGTTCCGGAGAAGCATAGTTAGTTTAAACCTCCATTGCTCAATATTATCAAGAGTCGAACCCGCCTATAAAACAAAAAAAGACCTCAAATTTACCAAACTTGACAAGTGTTGGAAGAAACCACAAAACACCCTTTAACAGATTCAATCCAACTAACCATTTGCTGAGACTGAGAAGACCCAACATCTCGGTCCGACTCATCGCTTGATTCATAGTCATTGTAAGCAATACGCCCATAGCTAGAGTTTTGCCTCTGAAAGTAAGGTAAATTAGCTGCTCTCCACTCTATTCCAAGAGTCGAAGAAGACGCATCGCCACGACCTGCTTTCACAGACAAGACCCTCGACCTCTGAGAATGCGTAACCAACCCACCTGACCTCCGACAATGAAGAGACCTAACCGCAGATGAAGGTCTTAACAACAATTTAGGGCTCCTATGAAGCTGGACGGAGCTATGTTGAATAAACATGGAGGCAGCACCGACGACGGCGTTAGGTCTGATATGTCCTCGGAAAATTACAGAGTAATAAGGCATTTTTAACGAGATTAGAACATCTGAAAATGCTAAAAGAGTTGTCTTTTCAAGAACAAAACACCCGTCTCTGTTTCTTGTGTGAAGTTAAAAACAGAGACAATGGTGTTTTGAGTTTGATGAAAAGGTGAGGTTTTTGTGAGGCTGCGTAATTGCCACAACCCTTTCAAATGACGGCCACGACGGGGAAGAAGACGCTGAGAGTTATTTAATGGGCCTTTTTGTTTTGGGTCGCAGTAGTTTTTGGCCCAGTTTCATAAATCCAAGACAGGCTTATTATTCACAGTTTCATAAACTATGAGTCAAGAGGAGGAGGTCTTTCGCTGTAGAATCGAGTAAGAACCTTGTTTTCAAGAACTGCTAAAGCTTCGGATGAAGAGTTGATACAAATGGGTGTTTTGTACTGAGCAATCGAACCACCTAAGGAGACAAAATATTCCATGAGAGAATCAAATGTTCCTTGTTGCACCACTCTTATCTCTAGAGCTCCTATAGCTCCATCTTCACTCCTATTTTTTTTATACACTTCACCAAATGATTCTTCTAATGCAGAGCAACATTTCACCATTACGTTGTTATCAATATCGAAAACATCGTTAACGCCTTTAGCTTTGAGTTCCCAGTAGAAGACATAGTGACCTGGAAAAGTGGAGATATCTGCATAGCATGTGAATCCCACCAACATTAGATTTGAAGATTCAAGAACAACGGTCGCGTTAGCATTTGCCTTCAAAAGCTCCTCTTCAGTTGTGGTCTCCGATCTAACGCTTAAAACCACATTTTTTCTGTGTACAAATCTAAATTGAGGTGTGCTGTTGTAAAATCCAGTCACTTGTAGAATGTCTCCAATAAGATATCTATGTAAGCCAAAATAGTTAGTGACCACAGGTTCATAGGAGCACCCTAACTTGACATCAACAAGATCAACAATGCTGGCCATGTCTCCCTCATGATCAACAGGTAAAAACTCGAAGTAGGAGATGTTTGGTGCAAATGTGTATGAGACATCTTGTGGTTTGCATAGAGGATCCACATTCATCCCAAATGTACTTTCAGAAGACCCATATGTTGTGGAAACTAGAGGAAGCTTGTTGGAGTAAAAATCCAATATTGGAATGTATTGAGACATTTGTCCTGTAATAATGCATTCAATATATTTGGCTTTGGTCCAAAGTCGAGTGATGATACCTTCCCATGACTTGTTGTTGTTGCATTCTTGTTCAATCACATCAGCCAGTATGGGGTTAGCTCCTCCAAGAATGTTTGAGACAGCGGTTCTGCAATCAAGGTCAGTGATCCACTCACTAACATTACCTGACCGGATGTTGCTACACAATTCCTTCCAGTAATTCTTAAGAAAATCGATTGCTCGGACCAAGACAAAGGAAAAGGTTGCACCAACACTCACAACCTTGTCTCTCTGGACAAGCCCGCATAAAAAATGGCAGTACATACTCTGTTTGTAGTCAGGGCACAATATAACTTGGTTAGGGCTTGTGTACTGAGAACTACACTTTGATGGCCGGTTTTTGAAGTAATCACTCATGAAGAAGCTTGAAAATACTGCAGTAATTGGTAAACCAGAGGGTGTTGCCGATGGCTGTTTAGTGCAATGAAACTCCATCGCCTTTCCTTGCTCGCCACCGCTATCAAAATGCCTATAATCCAGAGCGAGATTCACCTTTTTACACTTTAAAGTTGATAAATATGAAACTTTTCTTAGCAAAAGCAAACTCATATGAACTACAATAAGGTTATATATGTCTATCTAATACCATACCAAACGTAAGTTAATAACACTTTAGATAAGGAATTACTTGGATAAAGCGTGAGATTGTAGAGCAATAACGTATCCAAGCTTCTCAGTGTACTTATCGTTCACAGGAAATATCTTTTGTTTCCCTCCTGAAGTTCCGGTGCTACAAAAACAAATAGACTTACTATATATGAGTCATACCAACCAACACCTACAAATCAGAACTAGCTAATCTATCAATTACTCATGTGGTAATATTTTCACCTTCGGAGGAACTTAGTAATAGGTCCACCCGAAATCACATCCGAGGGCTCTCCATTCGCAACACGTTCGATATAAGGCTTAACATCCTCATATGTGACCACCGGTACATTCTTTTTGAAAAGCTCTTTGTCGGAGCTACCGTGGAGGAAGCGATGGAGGTATTCAGTGTTGGCATTAAGTGTGAGTATCTCATCCAAAACGTCTTCTTGTATCTGCTTTGCGTTCCATGTTAGCTCCTCCAGCTCCATCAGATTAGAAATTGGACTCATACTTCAATAAGTTACTTTTTCATCTATATGGTTTGATCTCTCTCATCTCTGCTATGGGGTTCTGTATATAGCAGCAGTACATGAACTAATTTGTAATTAGATAATATCACAACCGATTTGTCTTTTTAATTGTAATAGAATATTACGCAAGTCAGAACTTGTTAGGCTGTCAAATATGTTGATCTATTTGTATCTTAAAAGATAGCAACATGCTAATATATTATAACTAACGAATGGCATAAACAAAATTAAAACTGTCAATGGAAAAGTTTTTAGGTTAGTTTAATTTGATTGTCCCTTATCAATCATTTTTTCATGGTTATTATAAAAAGGAACCTTTAATTTTATATATCTCTTGTCTTAACTCTTAACTAACACTTTGTCTGTCTTATTATTTTTATAAAGTGTATTTTTTAAATAGCAATAACTTTAAGAGATATTAGGTAAATGACAATGACGTATTTATTAAAAGAACTTAAACACACAAAGAACTAAAACTCAAGAGGAGGAGATTGTTCGCTGTGGAATCGAGCGAGAACCTTATTTTCAAGAAGTGCCAAGGCTTCAGAAGATTTGATACACAGAGGTGTCTTGTACTGAGCAATCGAACCACCTTGGGAGATGAAATATTCCATGAGAGAATCGAATGTTCCTTGTTGCACCACTCTTATCTCTAGGGCTCCAATTATTCCATGACTCCTAAATCTTCTATAAAGAGCATCAAATGATTCTTCTAATGCAGAACAACATCTCACCATTACTTTTTCATCAAGTTCGACAACATCCTTACCATCTTTAGCTTTGAGTTCCCAATAAAAAACATAGTGACCTGGACAAGTGGATATATCAGCATAGCATGTGAAGCTCATCAACATATAACTTGAAGACTCAAGAACAAGGGCTGCACGAGCCAATGCCTTTAAAATGTCGTCTTCAGTTGTTGTTTCAACATCGACGCTTAAAACCATATCCTTTCTACGTACAAATCTAAATTGAGGTGTGGCATTGTAAAATCCAGTCACCTGTAGAATATCGCCAATAAGATATCTGTGTAGACCAAAATAATTTGTGACCACAGGTTCATAGTAACACCCTAACTTGACTTCCACAAGATCAACAATGCTGTTCACATCTCCCTCATGATCAACAGGTAGAAACTCGAAGTATGAGAAGTTGGGCACAAAGGTGTAGGATACATCTTGTGGTTTGGATAAAGGATCCATATTTATCCCAAATAAACTTTCTGAAGATCCATACATTGGGGAAACTATAGGAAGTTTGTTGGAATAAAACTCCAATGTTGGAACATATTGAGCCATTTGTCCTGTAATGATGCATTCAATATATTTTGCTTTGGGCCAAAGTCGTGTGATGATACCTTCCCATGACTTGTGGCTGCATTCTTGTTCGATAACATCAGCCAATTCAGGGTTTGGTCCCCCAAGAATGGCCGAGACAGCGGTTTTGCAATCAAGGTCAGTGATCCACTCACTAACTTGACCTGATCGGATATTACTGGACAATTCAGTCCAGTTAATTTGAAGAACATTGATTGCTTGAACCAAAGCATAAGCAAAGGTAGCACTAACTCCAACTACCTTGTCTCTCTGGGAAAGGCCGCATAGAAGATGACAATACACACTTTGGTTGCTGTCGATGCACAATATGACTTGGTCGGGGCTAGTGTACTCTAAATTACATTTTGATGACCGGTTTTTGAAGTAATCGCTCATGAAATAAGTTGCAAATGCGGAAGAAACGAGTAATCCGGAAGGAGTTTGGGTTTCTAATCTGTTGTAAAGAAACCCCATTATCTTTCCTTTCTGAGAAACGTTGCCATTAAAATGCCTATAAAGTACATAGAACAAGTTAGTTAATTTTAATGGTGGAGCTAAAGAAAAAAGAATAAATAGATTTATCTACATTTACATGTTCATTGATTGGTTGAAACTTTCACAATGATATGTTAGTTAAAGATTTCAAATATGTTCCAAATTAACATATTTTTTGTTTTGGATTTCTGTATCAATTGAAATCTATGAACCAATATGTATAACTTATAATTTGTGTAGCAAAGTAGTAGTTACTTGGAAGTAACGAGAGAGGATAGAGCCATAAGGTATCCCAGCTTCTCAGTGTACTTATCATTCATTGGAAATATCTTTTGTTTCGCACCTGAAGTCCCGGAGCTACACACAACAGTTGTTCATAATTAATCATGTTAGTGACCATATTAATATTAGCTATTTAGATCAGTCATAACAATGAACTAATTGCTCTACTAGTTAGAAAAAGTTATGTACCTTCGGACGAATCTAGTTATAGGTCCGCCCGAAATCACATCCGAGGGCTCTCCGTTCGCAACACGTTCGATATAAGGCTTGACATCCTCGTAGCTCACAATCGGTACGTTCTTCTTGAACAAATCTTTATCAGAGCTTCCATTTAGGAAGCGGTGGAGATACTCTGTGTTGGCGTTAAGTGTGAGTATCTCCTTCAATACATCCTCTTGTATTTGCTTCGCGTTTGATGTTAAATCCTCTAGATCTTTGAGCTCAACGCTTAAACTCATATTTGGTTTTGATCTCTCGTTCACTTTATCGTATTTGTTCTTGATCTCTAGTAAGGGGTTCTTAACTATATAGCACTTATTATAAAAAGAAATTGTTCAGACAAAATCTGTAATAATGGACAAAACTAATTATTTGATTTGTATAAAGAAATTATATGTTAAGCTGTTAAAAAGAGTTATATATTAATGGCACACAAGTCAAGCTGATAGGGACTTAAAGCAGGCAAAACTTGGAAGAACTTGGAAAATTATTATATTTGGTTGTTGTAATCAATTCGGATAAAAACTTGGAAGAATATCACAATACATATGTATAGCCAAAAGGAACCGAGTCTTGGTGTCACACCCATATATGAGCGGATGCAGTGGTTTGAGAAGGGGTGTAAATGCATGCACACGTTTTTGTTTTTTAACACGATAAATCATATATATTAGATTCTAAGTTTTTACGTGACATAAAACCATTCAAATATAACTATTGAAACAAATAAAAAAAAATAAACACAATTTTGACAAAAAAAAAAGTATAAATAATCTTGTTTTCCAAACATAAACTTTACAGGCAACAAAATAAATTTGTTAAGTTCCCTTTTTACACACTCGTAAAAGACTAACATTTTATAGATGAAACTTTGAAATATTTTCAGCATTACTTTAATCAGACAATAAATCTAAAAGATTATTTGAGATAGTTCTAAATCATATCTTTTGAAATACCGTGCACATCTCTTGAAAGTGATGACCATGGATTTGTCAGTGTATGGCTGTTTGTTGATCATACTAATCAGTTTCTTGTCCACAAATTCATCATATCTTCCTAAACATAATATTCATGGATCCCATATCCGTTTTAACTACCATATTTTGGTTGCTAGTTCAGTAGTTAATAATTGATTATTAGTCTGTTACCGAATAAATAGTTGCTAATCAGTACTTATCTTGCTATTGATATTTGATATTGTAAATCAGTAGCTCCTGAGTCACTGTTTTTTTTTACTCAATCACTGTTAACGATCACCAACAACCGAATGCTATTTAGTTATCATCGATACACAACTAAATTTTTGGTGATTAACAACAATGGTTATTTTTAATTTAGTTAGTGGATTAGTATAATATAGAAGCTGGTATCAGCATTGAATAGTTCCTCCAATATGTTGTTTTTTATTTTCTTTCAACGTTAAATTTTCCAAATCCTTTAAAATTGGAGTTCAGGCTAATATATATTAATTACTAATCCACCTCACGTAACTCGATGGCTCAATGGCTAAAGCAATACAACTTGTTAAATATATTTTTTTTTTAAACAGAAAAAGTTTGTATGTACCTCCTAAATTGGAATACATATAATAAAAATTAAAATACCGATTAATTGTGAGTTTGTGACATCGTACCTGTAAATCTTATCTTTTTTTTGTTGTTGTCTGTTGTTATTAGAATTGTAAATGCAAGATTTCAAAGTCTAATAACAACGACGTTATGATAATTTGCAATCATATCTTGTCATGGACATTTAATAATAATAAAAAACCTATAATTTTATAGATCTATTGTCTTACCTAAACTTGTTTGTCTTTCTTTGATAATTGAAGTTCTTAAACTAGCAAAAGGAGAAATTAAGTAAATGAAAATGATGTGACCAATTGGTTTTTACTTGTGTCAAAACAAAATTTCATTCCTTTTTATTTTATTTTAAAAGTTCAAGTGTATTGTTTTCTATGACATTTATTTTATTTCGAAACACCATATTTTTATGTGGATATCAAATCTATTATATAACAGCCTAACCAAACAAAAGCTTAAATAGTAAATCATAATCCCTAATATATCTTATTATATGAAATTTAATTTTCAAATTTGTACATCTAGGGTTTTTTTTTTTCAAATTAAGAGGATAGTGACGATGAAAATGTGTATCTGTCATCTGACTGAGCCGTTGAGGACATATCTTCATCGTCACTCGTCAAGGCCAAGGCGGTTGTAGTTCCACGTACTAATCTTGCTATCCTTTAAAGTTATGTTTTGTATCACTCTGTCTAATGAAGTCTCAACACTAAATAATACTCCTTCTAACTCTATGATCAAAATTTCATAACACCTTGTACTAGTTACTATCTGAATACCCTTTATCAAGAAAATAAAAAGTTATGTAATCTAGTAATTAGTAATTATAGTTAGTTAAAGATCCAATGCGATCAAATAGACGGCTATAATTTTAAGATATTTAAAACCATATTGATCATTAATTACAAAGATTGCAAGCTTCGAAAAGAATAAAAACACAATGTGTTCCTAGTTGTACGTGAAAATGATTCAAGAAAGTTTACAAAAAAGAAAAAAAAATATATATTGTACGTGAAAATGATTCAAGAAAGTTTACAAATAACATTGCTTATTGTGTTGACCAAAAAAAACACATTGCTTATTGTCACACGTACATTTCCGTTATGACAACATGAAAACATCACCAATAGGTGCACAAACAAGTTCAAACATTCAAAGCATTTAAAAACACCAAGAACTATAAGTCGAGAGGAGGAGATTTTTTGCTGTGGAATCGAGCGAGAACCTTATTTTCAAGAAGTGCCAAGGCTTCAGAAGATTTGATACAAAGAGGTGTCTTGTACTGAGCAACCGAACCACCTTTGGAGATGAAATATTCCATGAGAGTCTCGAATGTTCCTTGTTGCACCACTCTTATCTCTAAAGCTCCAATTAATCCATCTTGACTTCTAAGTTTTCTATAAAGAGCATCAAATGATTCCTCTAACGCAAAACAACATTCCGCCAATACATTCTCGTCTAGTTCAACAACATCGTTAACGTCTTTAGCTTTGAGTTCCCAATAAAAGACATAGTGACCTGGACAAGTGGATATATCAGCATAGCATGTGAAGCTCATCAACATATAACTTGAAGACTCAAGAACAAGGGCTGCACGAGCCAACGCCTTTAAAATGTCGTCTTCAGTTGTTGTTTCAACATCGACGTTTATAACCATATTTTTTCTACGTACAAATCTGAACTGAGGTGTGGCATTGTAAAATCCAGTCACTTGTAGAATATCACCAATAAGATATCTGTGTAGACCAAAATAATTAGTGACCACAGGTTCATAGTAACACCCTAACTTGACGTCCACAAGATCAACAATATCTCCCTCATGATCTACTGGTAGAAACTCGAAGTAGGATATGTTGGGAACATTGGTGTAGGATACATCTTGTGGTTTGGATAAAGGATTCAAATTTGCCCCAAACACACTTTCAGAAGACCCATTTATCGTGGAAACTATAGGAAGTTTGTTGGAATAAAAATCCAATGTTGGAATGTATTGAGCCATTTGCCCTGTAATAATGCATTCAATATATTTTGCTTTGGGCCAAAGTCGAGTGATGATACCTTCCCATGACTTGTGGCTGCATTCTTGTTCGATAACATCAGCCAATTCAGGATTAGGTCCCCCAAGAATGGCTGAGACAGCGTTTTTGCACTCAAGATCAGTGATCCAGTCACTAACTTGACCTGATCGGATATTACTGGACAATTCAGTCCAGTAAATTTGAAGAGCATTGATTGCTTGGACCAAGGCATAAGCAAAGGTAGCACTAACTCCAACTACCTTGTCTCTCTGGGAAAGGCCGCATAGAAGATGACAATACACACTTTGATTGCTGTCGAGGCACAATATGACTTGGTCGGGGCTAGTGTACTCTGACTCTGAATTACATTTTGTTGGCCGGTTTTTGAAGTAATCGCTCATCAAAAAGGTTGGAAATCCTGAAGAAAAGAGTAATCCGGAGGGAGTTGTGGAATTCATTCTGTTGTAAAGAAACCCCATTTTCTTTCCTTTCTCAGAAACGTTGTCATTGAAATGCCTATAAAGTACATAGAACGAGATCAATTCCAATGGTGGAAGCTAAAGGAAAAAAAAAACAATTTATAAATCATCTACATTTTCATTGGTTGGTTGAAACTTTTTCAACAAATAAAAAAATTGTTTTAAATCTATGAACCAATATTTGTAACTTATAATTTGTGCAGTAACAGTTAAGGAAGTAGTAGTTACTTGGAAATAACGAGAGAGGATAGAGCAATAAGGTATCCCAGCTTCTCAGGGAACTTATCGTTCATTGGAAATATCTTTTGTTTCCCACCTGAAGTCCCGGAGCTACACACAACAATTGTTCATAATCATGTTAGTGACCATAATAATATTAGCTATCTAGATGAGTCATACGTACCAATGAACTAGTTGATTCATCATGTACCTTCCGATGAATCTAGTTATAGGTCCGCCCGAAATCACATCCGAGGGCTCTCCGTTCGCAACACGTTCGATATAAGGCTTGACATCTGAAAACGTATAGAGAGACACACAAACAATTACACTTGGAACGCGCCAAGCAAACGCTTTTCCTTTCGATCTTTATTAATAAAATTTATCTTTTCCTAGGATACAATTTTGTCTCGGCTCTTACTCAAACTATTCCTCCCAATAGAATTGAACCCGACTAAAGAACAAGAACTAAGCCTATCTCTCCTACACCCGTGTAGTCCCAAGAGAAAACAAACACTCACCTTCTCAGCTTTTCTTTTGCTAGCTTCGAAGTTTACAATCACGTACAAAGAGTCTAAAGTGTTCAAAGTGGCTCGTGGCCAACCCTAGACTATTTATACTAACTACTCGAAACCCTAACCCTAGGATCTTCGAGGATCTCACCAAAACGGAATATGCTTGCTTGTCAAGCTCATCCTTTCCTTATTTGATGTAAAGAATATTCACCATATATTCACACGCAATTCGTCTCTATCTTTGCTGCCAAGCAATAAATCTTCCTTAGCACGTCACTCCATCCACTTAAACTTTGCCACGTCATCTCACGACTCCATGTCAGCAACTTCAAGTGTATGATGTGATCCCAGGCGTCTGATGTGGTCTCAAGCGTCTGAACATATGCAGCTTCCTGATTTTCACAGCAAGCTGTTCTGGAACTGCATCTTCAACATCCTCGTAGCTCACAATCGGTACGTTCTTCTTGAACAAATCTTTATCAGAGCTTCCATTTAGGAAGCGTTGGAGATATTCTGTGTTGGCGTTAAGTGTGAGTATCTCCTTCAATACATCCTCTTGTATTTGCTTCGCGTTCGATGTTAAATCCTCTAGATCTTTGAGGTCGACCCTTAAACTCATATTTGGTTTTGATCTTTCGTTCACTTTATTGTATTTGTTCTTGATCTCCAAGTAAGGGGTTCTTTACTATATACAGCACTAAAAACAAAGAAAATTGTCTAGACAAAATCTAAACCTGACCTGACAAAACTATAAATTAATGGCACACAAGTTAAGACTTGAAAATTCGTGCCAGTCAACTCTATCTTCCACGAAATCCTCGAGTTATATATATTTTGTTGTTGTTGTGACTTGTGACTCAAAGCAGCCAAACAAATATATACAAATTGAATTTTGAATTTTACAGAACTGACATGTAATTCAAAATGTAGAGAGTCACAAATCTCCATAAACTATACAAAGCTCTAACTAATTTTCGTGATGGTTTCAACCATCGAAGTAGGGGAGATGAGTATAAAATTCACGTAAAAGAGAAAGAGAGAATAAGTGATGAATATAGTTAGGGAAAATACATAAATGTAAGTTTATTCTAGCTACATTATTAGTTACACAATTATAATGCTAACTCAGACTAAATCTCCAACTTACTCATTCCTTAAATAGAATTTAGTGGTGTAGGTAATGAAAAGATCGTAGAGTTACAAAGAAAACATAGAATCTTTTCTTTGTAACTACATATCTAAATCATATTTTGTTTTTTTCCAAATAAACCATTTATGATCAGAGAGGAGGGGGGGTTTGTCACTGAAAAAACGAGCAAGAACTTTGTCTTCAAGAATTGCTACAACTTGAGGAGGAGCGTCTCTTATGCATATAGGTGTCTTGTATTGAGACGCAGAAGCACCCTTGGGAGATGAAATATGCCATGAGAGAGTCGAACGTTCCGATTGATCCATATTTATTCCTCATTTTTCTAAAGAAGACTTTAGAACTTCAAAAAGACTTTAAGAGCCAGAGAACACAGCGAATGTATATGAGAAATTACTGGTTTGGCCATTGATGAAGAGAAATGACTCTTTATAAGCTATAATAAAGTTTGCTACACTTTTTCTAATTTTTTTTTACATCAATGATCAAACCCACATTTACTACAAAATTATATATCAAAAAGATAAAAGGAGCTCTATTTATATCAAATGATTCTACATACTTTCAGTTTCTCAAGTAAAGTAGGGGCTTGACAAATACTTCAGGCAGGGTTTCTTGACCAAACTTTAAGCGGTATTATGCTTCATCGACGGCCGTTGGGTCCAATCTCTATTCTGATCATCTCCTGCAATAAAAGGACTCCCATATGTTCATAACCATGCTCAGAGATCAAACATCTTATAAACTTGTGCAAAATCATTGTCTTTTTTTGTTGTTGTTGTTTTAACCTGTCTTTTGGCAGCAAGAATCTGGGTTTCCTTTTCTTTCTTTACACGAGTACATTGACTGCACCAGTCTCTGAATTCCTTCTGATATGTTTCCATCTCTGTACACAAAGAGCTGCAATGTAAAAGCATAAGAAATTGTGATTCAGTTGTAATCTGAAAACCTGACGCAAGCTTCAAAAAGATTGCTTTACCTTTTGTACCAAAGAACCATATTGGCCCGATAACCAGGTGTTGCTGTGACTCTGGAACCGTGGCAGTTGCGGCCGCGGTGAAGTATAGCTTGACCCGGTGTATTATTGTAATGATAAACATCCTGCTTCAACGAGATATAGTTGTTTCCTTTATTACTTCAGCATTTTGCCATTTACGAAACACTGGAATGTAATTGGACAAAAACAAGCTCCTCACATATGACTTTATCTCTGCATCCATATGTTTATTGCATCGTGTGCCTGCGAATAACATTTTCCCTCCCTCAAATTGTTTCCTCAAGCAAACATTCAATGTAATATCTGAATCATCCACATGAAAGCCTGCAGATTCAAAAGACAATCAGTGCACTAGTCACTGAGTTAAACACAGAATAACAAAAAGAAGCGTCCATGGCCAAAACAAATAGTCACTAGTATTCTGTCCCCGATGATTTTCCCAGAAATTAGTCATCTAAGCATTTTAATCCATCATGTAACAAATCCAATCGCTGACTTTTCCGTGCTACACTGCATATATACCTCAGATAATCGATTGAACAAAAATAGACACACTTCAATAACTCTAAGCAGTTTGAGTATCACAGAATATGTTTACACAACAGGAAAGTATTTGCAGAAAATCAAAGCGACTCACCTAATTCAGCTTCCTTATCTTCACCAGTCTCCATATAAAATCCATGGCGAGCGTCGAACATTGCTCCACACACATCAGGGAAGAATACTGCAAAACAACAGAGTTAAGTTTAGTGTTACTGTATTAGATCTGCTTAACCAATAAAAGTCGTTTGAATGCATTTTAATGTAGACTTGCCTTTGCAAAGAGGAAAGAGAAAATCCTGCATGATTTTGTCAAGCATGATGCCCAGGCCAAAGTCTTCAAGCACAACACTGCATTTGCTCTTGTTGTACGGTCTCCTGATCGGGAATTTTTTCTCATGAGCCCAGTTACTGAAATTTTCTGCCTGTTTAATCAAACAGCAGCAAATGAATTAAAACAAAAATAAAAATAAGAGCTACGAGGATAAGTGGCAAGATGATTGGTTACTAGTTACTACCTCTACTATCAATTTCTCAAAGAAGTCACGCTGAAACATTTGAAAGACAAACAGACCGGGAAATGGTTCAGACATGATGCGTCTGAAGCTATCCTCTGTGTTATCGCTGATCGCCTTCAGGAAAGCAGGAAGGAAAAACATTTCGGGATCAAAATAAAACCACCCCCTGAAACGTGGCTGCAGAAAAGGAAACATTTCAAACTTTGGCATGAAGAAATTTAAGAAAACCAAAAAGAAACTAAAGACGAGAAAAGGCTTCTCCTCACCTGATATTTGGATATTATCTTCTGCCTATAGCTCTTGAGCCATTTAACCTGGAACGTTATATAGACATAAAAATATTCTGAGAACGTAACCAGAATCTATGTGTTCAGAAGTAAAGTCTAAAGAATGGTCATTCTCTGATCATTATCAGTTTCAAGAATCACTACCGTAAGAACTTCAGAAGCAATTCCAATTTCACAGATATGATTTGTTTATAATCGATCTAACGTGCTTCATCATAAATTCATAATCTAACCAAATTCTATGTGTTTACAAGATAAAGCTAAAGATCATTCTCTGATTCGTATGACATAAAGAAACTAACAAGAATCAACTCCGATTGGGATAATAAAAAAAATAAAAAATAAAAATTTAAAAATCAGAAGTTGAAAGAGCCATTACTTTGATACACTGTCTGGGTGAAATGTACTTGCGCAAAATTCCTGACATGAATTTGGCCTTCTCGTCTCTGTTCGCCGTGAGTATTTCCGTCGGTAAGTACTTCTCTAACGATTTTAATACGAGTGAGCTATATTCCAAATCCAGATCTTCGTAGTCATCAGAAACGTGATCGTTGTTAGGAACCAGACGCAGCCTCGGGATACGCACCTCCATATCCTCCTCCGCCGCATTTTTCCCCGGTGGTTGAGAATCGCCACCTCCGTCAGTTCCGTCACCGTCCACCGCCATAACTCGCCGATCGCTTCAAGAAACGAGAAATTGAAGTGAGAATCAAGTTCTTCGCACATCGCATTACGAAAGATACAAACGAAGAGTCTTCTTCTTGAAGATGAGATGATCAAAGTGTTACCTTCTTCTTCGATTTGTGGATTTCTGATTTTTTCGTGTTTCCGTTGAGAAGTTATGAATTTTTTTATTTTTTTCCTTTTATTTGAGGAAATAAATATAAAGCGGCCACTCGCACGTGTGTTATCGGCGCGTTCCGAACATAAGATTTTGAATCCGCGGCCCATTAATACGGCCCAAATCTGTTTCGAACCGGCTATTTGAAAAATTATCGGTATTTCCCGGTTATTGAATTCATTTTTCTGTAGAGTGAATTTGGTTAAATTAAATGATGAGGCTGGCTCTAAACTTCTAAACTCAGTAAAGTGAAATCTTTTTGTGGTTGGTTGAAATATTTTCCAAAAAGGATAGGATTGCCTTTGGTCTTATAAGAATCTATATATATAAAATTAGCTTTTTCTCTTTTCTCATGATGCCACCTAAGCATCCACCTAAACCACATTTTTGTTTAAACATTAAAATAAATTTAAAACATTCATTTAGTGCATATTTATGTTACTTATTTAATTAATAGAAAGTTTATATAAATAAAAATAAATTATGTAAAAAAAATGAAATGTTAAAATAAGAAAAACAATACTTTAATTTTTTTATTAGTGGTAATAATATAATTCAACTTTTATTTTAAATTGATCATAATTTAATATTTTAAATATGTTACTGAGTTTTAGAATGGAAGTAAAATTTAAATTTATGGTAGACTAAAACAACATTTATGTAATTGTATATATAAAATTATAAAGAGGAAAAATAAAATGAAAGTGAAATATTAGTTTATAACATGATCAAAAAGAAAAAAAAATGATATTTCATAAATTGAATCAAATGATTTTAATCCAAATTTGAGTATTGAAAGATAATATTAAAAGAGAAAATAATTATAATATTTTTGAAAATTAATTAAAAATAATAATAAAAATATCACAATATGAATAAAAAATCAACGAAACAAAATTATAAACCTCAAATGATTCTACATATACTCTAAGGAGTCAAACGGCAAACCAAATAAACTTGAGGGCTTAACCGATTGGTTACCAATTGTATGCTATGTGTTGTGTTTTGTCAATTGCTAGTCTATATATATAAAGTTAACTTTTTCTCTCTTCTCCTTAAGCCACATCATCATCCACCTCATTTTATTATTTAATTTTTAAAATTAATTATACCATTTTATCATTTAATTTTAATATTTAAACCTATGTAAATAAGTTTTTCTAAAATAAATATGAAAGGTCTTTTTTATATTATACATTATAAAACTAAAAAAGATAATTGATTAAGAGTTAAAAAAAACTTACTAATTATCGATTATACTAACAAATATATAAATAATAGATTATAGTTTTTAGTGAATGTTTAAAATATATATATGATTATATTTACACAATGTAAACCTAAATATAATGGGATTTAACGGGAATAAAACAAAAAGTAAGAAATTTTGAGAATATAAATCTATCTAATTTATGTCTCAAATTTTTTTTAACATAAATGAGATAGGTCGGACCGAAACATGAATTCTTATTTTTTATAAACATATAAAAAGGTAAAAATAAAAATAATATTTCTTTAAAAGTTTCCAATATGAATTTAACTATTTGTTTCCAATACAACACATATGTTAAACTAATAAACAAAATAAAAAATTAACTATATTTCATAAAATTGAAAATTAAAATAAAACATTATTAAATGAAATAAACTAAATATAAAGTAAATTATACTAATATGTTAAATTTAAAAATTGTTCCATATGAAAAAACAAAAAAAATATATAAAACATAAAATCAGAAAAATATATAATAGTATATAAATGATCATTAAGAGATATAAAGTACGACAAATCTAGAAAAGGAAACCGTAAAACAAAAAATAATAAATTATGACAATATATAAAGAGATAATGTAAACAATTAAAAATATAACAATCCGCCCGAAACCCACAAATCATGTTCAAATTTCATGCCAACATATAAAATGGCCCAAAATATTAACATCTAGATCTATATTTGGTAAAAACCCTAATATCACACGTTTTTCAATGATTCTCAACCGCACTTCCATTTACGCTCACACTTCGACTTATACTATACACACTTAATTTCTCAACGACTAATGAAGCTAAAACTCAATAGTTTTTCTATACAAACACAATTTAAGTTTTAAAAAAGTAAAGTATGGTATAGTGAAAAAAAAAGTAAAAAATAAAATACGAACCAATTACTCATAAACAATATAATAAACTCTCGCGCGTAGCGCGGGCAACCGACTAGTATACACTATAAAGACCAGTTTATTGGTTTCAACTTTCAAATCAAACCATTAAATTGGTATATATTTTAAAAGTCTAGGGATTGAGTGGCAACCATATGCATGCAGATCAGCATGAACAAAGATGATAATGCAATATGGCAATAATAAAGAGTATATGTAAGAAATTAAAATGCATAAGTAACAAGACCCGCATGATTCATCGCCTTAAAAATGTCTTCTTCAGTTGTTGTCTCTACGTTGTTGCTTAGAACCATAACAACATTGATGGAGATGAAATAGTTATTTAGATTTGAGAATTTGTGACCAAGGCCTCGTAATAGCTACCAAACTTTAACATCCACAAGATCAAGAATTTCACCATTATTGTTTACTTCATCAGCAAGTAAAAACTCAAAATAGGGAATCGTGAGCATAAAAGTGTTGAATACATACATCTTGTGATTTGCATAATGGATTCACTTTTATCCCAAACATTGTCTCCGAAGACGCGCAAATCGGGGAGTAAAACTCTAATTAATCAGAATTATGTGTTAGGCAAAAGACGTGTGACTATACCTTTCCAAGACTTTTAACGCCATTCTTCTTCAATCAGATCTGCCAGTAGAGGTTTAGAGGTTACCCAAATATGATAATGACAGAGTCTCTGCAACTAAAGTCGGTGATCCATTCACTAATTAACATGGCCAGATCGGATGGAGTAGTTCTCAAGAAAAGTGATTGCTCCAACCAGCACAGAAGCAAAGGTAGCAGCCACACTCACAACCTAATCTCTCTGAGCAAGACCAAAAAGAAGATGGCAGTACATAGCCTGCTTGTTATCTGGACACAACGCCACTTTGTTAGGGCTTGTATAGCAATCTTATGACCTGTTCTTGAAATAGTCACACCAATCAATCATATGATGATAAATTTGCTCTCTAGAATTTGATAATGTATACCTCACGTAAAAGTTCAGTCAGAAATGGTTGATCCCAGAATGACATTTGAGGGCTCTCCTCCACTGGCGACATGCTCTATATATACCTTAACATCATCATAGCTTATCACTGGTACGTTCTTCTTTACAACTCCTTATCAGAGCTCCCATGGAGAAAACGTTGGAGATACTCTGTATTGGCGTTAAGTGTGAGTATCTCTTTATATCCTGTATTTGTTTTGCATTAGACGTTAACACCTCTAGATCCTTGAGACTCATCTGATCTCTAAGTCATCTCAAGTCTGAGGATTAATAGATAACTGAAGAGCAGCACAAAACAGAAAGAAAAAAAGGAAAAAAAGACAATCTGCAGATCTATATTCTATATACAGGTAATTCCATGTACATAGTTATGTGAAGATTGAAGATACAAAGAGCTATTTACCTCAAATGATTCTACATATACTCAGTTTCCAAGTAAGGAGTCAAACGGCAAACCAAATAAACTCACAGGGCTTAACCGATTGAAAAAGAGCCATTACCATGGTAAGGTCTCCGCGAGTAATGTACTTCTCCAAAATATCAGACATGAACAAGTACTTCACTATTCTCTCCGCCGTGAGTATTTCCGTCGGCAAGTACTTCTCTAGCGATCTTAATACGAGTGAGCTATATTCCAAATCCAGATCTTCGTAGTCATCAGAAACGTGATCGTTTTTGGGAAACTGACTCAGCCTCAGGGTAGGCACCTCCTTTTTCTCCTTCTCCGCAGGTTTCACCGGTGGTTGAGAATCTCCACCTCCGTCAGTTCCGTCACCGTCCACCGCCATCACTCGCCGATCTCTTAAAGAAACGAGAAATTGAAGTGAGAGTCAAGGTCTTCGCACATCGCATTACGAAAGATTCAAGCGAAGAATCTTCTTCTTGAAGATGAAAGTGTTACCTTCTTTTTCGATTTGGGGATTTCTGATTTTTTTGGGGTTTCCGTTGAGAGAGTTTTTATTAAAATATAAAACTGCCAGTCGCACGTGTGTTATCGGCACGTTCCGGACACGTGATGTATTGTGAATTTACGGCCCATTATTAACGGCCCAAATTTGTTTCAAACCGGATACTTGAAAATTATCGGTTTTCCCCGGTTAAATGGAGAACTTTTCAGTAAAGTGAATAATTTATAAAATTTATAGAACCTTTTTTGTAAATAAAACAACGAAGTTGACATAATTTTAAATATTCGTATAATATTATGTTTATGCAATTAATTATGATATTCATGTAACACATTAACACTGTAAACCCCTCTATTTTGAGACTTTGAGTGATATGAAGAATAGTATATATCTCTATCATGTGCAATTATATCCAGTCAAGAAGATTCAAGATCTATATTATATACAGGTAGTTTCATGTACATAGTAATCTCAGAGTCAAGAAGATTCAAGTACAAAGACCTATTTTTACCTCTAAATGATTCTACATATACTCAGTTTTGTAAGTAAGGAGTTAAACGGCAAACCAAATACACTTCAGGGATTAACCGATTGATTACCAATTGTATATACTGTGTTGTATTTCGTCAAGCTTTAGGCTTCACCCTCTACTCTAATCATCTCCTGCAGTAAGGACCATAGGTTCATAACCATGCTCAGATCAAACATCTTATAAACTTGTGCAAAATCAGTGTCCTTTTGTTTCAACCTTTCTTTTGGCAGCAAGAATCTGGCTTTCCTTTTCTTTCTTTTCATGGGCGCATTGGCCACATGAGTTTGAGAAATCCTTATGATAAGTTTGCATCTCCCTAAACAACGAGCTGCAACGTGAAAGTAAAAGAAAATGTGATTCAACTGTGATCTGCAATCCTGAGGAAAGCTTCAGGATCACTTACCTTTTGCACCAAAGAAACATATTGGCCCGATAACCGGATGTTGTGGCTCTGGCACCATTGCGGTGGCAGCCACGGTAAAGTATAGCTTGACCAGGTATTTGACGGTAATCAAAGATTTCCTGCTTCAGTGAGAAACAGTTCTTTACTTTAATACTCATCTATTTGCCATTTACAGAATATTGGAATGTAATAGGACATAGAAAAGGTCCTTAAAAGGACTCACATACCTCTGGATGTGCATCTGTTCTCGCATGTTTCTTGCATCGTGTGCCTCGGAAACATAATTCCCCTCCCTCAAATTGTTTACTCAAACAAACATTCAATGTTATCTCTGAATCATCTATCTGATAGCCTGCAGATTTAGTAGATCATTACTCAAAATTTAGTAGCAAACCAAATCAATGTTTGCTATAAGCTATTAAAGACTTCACTCTGGTTTTCTCAAAGCAGCTTAAGTATCACAGGAAATATGATATAGTTCTGTGAGAAGTTTGTAAGAATTATTGTTGCAAAGTAATAGCAGAAAATCAAGGGGACTCACCCAACTCAGCAACATTCCTATTTTCACCATATTCAACAAAAAATCCGTAGTGTGAGTCAAACATTTCTCCACACACTTCAGGGAATAATACTGCAGAACAGCAGAGTGAAGTTTAGTGTTACTGTATTTTATTAGATCTGCTTAACCAATAAAAGTCGTTCGAATGCATTTTAAGTCAAATATTGACTTGCCTTTGCAAAGAGGAAAGATAAATTCCTGCATGAGTTTGTTTGATAAGCTGCATCAGGTGTATGTGAGAAGGAAACAAAGAAGTGAAGCAGCACGTGTGAGTGAAGAAATGAACACGTGCGAGTAAAAGAGAGTTGTTTGTTTATAAACTCTGAAAATAGAATCAAGTTGATTATGTTGTTGTATGTGAGTGCAGAGACGTATGAGTCTTCTGTGGGAGAGAGAGAATGAATTCTAGCTGCGTCTAGATTCCTCTTCCTTTATCTGTAATAGATTCTTTACTTGATAATAAAGAGAGAGTGTTTCATTTCTTATCATTGTTAAGCATGAAATCCAGGCCAAAGTCGTCAAGCACAACACCGTAAATAGTCCTGCAGGTCGGTTTCCTGATCTTTAAATTTGTCCTATATGTCCACAATCTGAAATTTTCTTCCTGATTAATCAAAAAGCAGCCAAATGAACAAAACAAAGAGGTACGAGCAAGGCGGAGAATAAGTGGCAAGATGACGGGTTATTACCTCTTTTAGTAATTTCTGAAAGAAGTCAGGCTGAAACATTTGAAAGACGAAAACACCAGGAAACGGTTCAGCAATGATGCGTCTGAAGCTTTCCTCTGTGTTTGCGGTGATGGCATACCGGAAAGAGTAAAGCAGAAACAACTTGGGATCAAAGTTATACAGCTCCCTGAAACGTGGCTGCAGAAAAGGAAAATTTTTAAAATTTGGCATGAAAGAAGAAAACAAAGTAAACAACGAGCAAAGACTTCTCTCACCTGATAACTGGATCTTATTTTCTGCCTATATTCCTTGCGATTTTTATCCTGGAGCATTAGATAGACATGAACTCTGAGAAACTGTGGGATTAACACTAACGTGCTTACATCAATCACCTAACCAGAATCTATATGTTAAAAATATGAAAGCTGAAGATCATTCTCTAATTCAAGAACTTGGTAATTTGAAGAAGAAATCTCAATTTCACAGATCGGCAACACACAGAAAAAGAAAAAAGAAATCAGAAGTTGCAAAAGAGCCATTACCATGGTAAGGTCTCCGCGAGTAATGTACTTCTCCAAAATATCAGACATGAATAAGTACTTCACTATTCTCTCCGCCGTGAGCATTTCCGTCGGCAAGTACTTCTCTAACGATTTTAATACGAGTGAGCTATATTCCAAATCCAGATCTTCGTAGTCATCAGAAACGTGATCGTTGTTAGGAAACTGACTCAGCGTCTGGATACGCACCTCCGTATCCTCCTCCTCCGCCGCCGCAGTGTTCCCCGGTGGTTGAGAACCTCCACCTCCGTCAGTTCCGTCACCGACCACCGCCATCACTCGCCGATCGCTTTAAGAAACGAGAAATTGAAGTGAGAATCAAGGTCTTCGCACATCGCATTACGAACGATACAAACGAAGAATCTTCCTTGATGATCAAAGTGTTACCTTCTTCTTCGATTTGGGGATTTCTGATTTTTGTGGGTTTCCGTTGAAAAGTTATGAATTTTTATTTCTTTGAGAAAACTGCCACTCGCACGTGTGTTATCGGCACGTTCCCAACACGCGATATTGTGCTGTAAATTTCACGGCCCATTATGAACGGCCCAAACTTGTTTCGAACCGGACACTTGAAAATATTAATATTTCCCTGTAAACATATAGAATCATTTTTATCTAAATAAAACCAAAAAAATTGACACAATTTTAAATATTCGTATAACCTAATGTTTATGCAATTGATTAATTATGATATGCATGTAGCACATACCACCGCAAAAACCCTCTACTTGAGACTTGAGTGATATAACTAAATAGTAGTATATCTTAATTATGCAATCATATACATTCTGACATTCATATGATATTTCTTAAAGACTACTTATATATATGTTTTGACAAAAAAATAATTAAAAAATGAAACCGTATATGGTCCATGGATATAACTTTGTCATATGCATGCTTAATTATGACCATATTTAACATGAGCAGAACTGTAAAATTAAGTATGCAAACTTAAGAAACAGAAACTGGATTTCTTGGAAGTAAGAAACCACTTTCTCACACCAACAAAAGAATATTAAAGATTCAGAATTCAATTATAATGAGCATGTATACCCAAGATGAGAATGCAATATAACCATATATATAGACATAAATGTAATGATAATGGATGGAGAAATAGAGAAAGAAAGGTGATGACAGAAGCATAGAGAGCACAGAGGAATAGAGATGCAGATGATCCAAAGCTCTTCTCTCTTTTATTAATCACCAATATCAACATTGATGTATAAGTATAAAATATATAATCAGAAGGACATATAATAAAATATAATGAGAACAACATATATGTGCGTTTGTGTGTATGCTTGCATAGCATCCTTAGTGCTCTCTATCTTCTGTCAACAACCACACTATATAACCCTCTTCTTTGACCACTATACATACATGTTTTTGTTTACATGCGACACTACCAACAACAACAACAACATGGTCTGGACTATATATAAAGCGAGACCGATGTTAAAGAGAGTATATATATAAGTGAGGAAAGAGACTAGTATAGATACAGAGGCTGTTGAAGAGTAAAAGGTGTAATGGAGAGTGGTGTGTATATATATAGGCAAAAAAATGAGACCATGTTTCTACTTAAAAGGAATGAAGTCGAAAACCAATAATGGAACGACATACCAAGTCTTTGACTATTTCTTTATGTGTACCATCCCTCTTCACATACACACAAAACACATCGAGAGGTACGTACCTATGTATGTACCATAATATTATTTTTTGGACCCGCATATATATACATGTACCACATATATTACTAATGTTATACTTACCCAACAAACCCCTAGAAAAAAGTTTCAGAACCATATATATGAAGGTTGAAAAGGCTTTATTCTTGTGAAATCTTCCTATTCACATTAGTTCATTACGATGTAATATTTGATAATCCATTGCACATCACTTCTTTAAGAACTTAAAATTTGGATGTCTCGTACCAAAACCGACACGGCTAAACTAGTCCATATAATATAATTATATCAGAGACTTACAGATTAATACAAAGAGTAATTGCCAAATTTGTACGCGCATAACAAGAAGTGATCTCTAACCTCAGTTAAAAACAGATACCACCAAACCAACACATAGAGTTTGTATATATGCATCGGACAAATACATATATAGTTCATGGGTACATAAAAATTGTATAGGACTAGTATTTAACTGCAAATTTAGAGCAGCAAGACAAGATTTAAGCTGTGTGTGTGGCTTCCTACCATGAAAATTACATATATAAACAAAAAGCTTTTTGTACATATAGGTTTTGATTGGAGGAGAAAAAGTTGAATTGAATATATGAAACTCAAACGAAAGCCAAACACGTGATTGATCAGTGTACATGTGTCGTACTTACAAAAGAAAGCAATACCATACGCATAGCTAGATCATGAGGAACCAGTCAAAACGAATCATAACAGCCTCTTGATCTTCATCTTCTGTCAAGAATCATAACAGCCCGATTTTGGGATTATTAATATATCGTATATGTCTCATGTGATAAGGAGTGTGGTGAGCGTATCATCTTAACTGATTTTTTTTTCAAATGATACTAGAAACAATGCTGCACATGCACATGGAAAAGAAAAGACAAAAAGAGAGAGAACTTTTACATGTTTTCTCATGATATACACTTGTTTATATTTGTCGTTGTGCCACGTTTCGAGTATTTATTGAGTAAATGTGTGGAAAAATGTGATTTGTACAAAATGTGTGGCAGGCTTTGAATCATTCAAAGATATACTGTATTATAAATCTCTCTATTCATTTAATCATTTGAAAAAGAAGAATATTACAAACATGAATCTCCCACCACTCTTTACATATATGATTTCAAAATATATTCTTTTTGATTACATACACTTTAATTTGTCGTCCTAAAGTAACATTAGTTTCTAATAAATTTAGAGTGATTGCATGAGACAACGGATTTTGGAACACAATTGTTAAGAAAAATGTCTTTAAAATTAAATAAAATGGTTACAAATTTGAGAAAATAATTATGTTACTTACAGTATATGATATAAAAGTTTTAAAGTATAGGAGATAATGTTATCTTTACTCTCGGGCTTTTATTTCAGACTACGACTACAGTGAGCTCATTGCTTGGACTAGTGAAGGAATAGAGCGATTTTTGTAGGATATGGACTACATGCTATATATGTTGGGAAGACTCAAATAAAACTAGCTGAGTTAACAAATTTCAACTCATGCATTATCATAAGTACCAATCAGATCGAAAGCATTAACAATTATGCAACCTATCAACTTCGACGCGCTAATAATTATTTATGATAATAGTATATTTATCATTAGATTTATTACTCTTTTGATTTTTAGCAAACCACACATTTTTTTATATATTTGTTTTTCTCATGTCTTCATTCTATTTTTTATTTTTATTTTGGAATATTAGTCTATTTCCAACATTTATGATAAGAAGATTGATAACATGATGGCGACATATCCATTGAGAAAACTAAGGAATCGCAAAGGTGTTTCTACGAATTTATGCATAAAATTACTACATGCCAAGCTTAATTAGGTCCCAAGATTATTACACCAAGGATTAGAAAGTACAACCTTAATTTTGGTTTGTACCATCTATATATCTATTGTCCACGAATGGAGCAAGAGATCAACAATGTTGCGTTTCTATTCATTGGACGTGTCTTTTTGACTATCCAATGGTTCAGTAAAGAATCTATCTATATATATGCCTCTTGGGTTATTGAGAGGTTTAACTAGTATTAATTATGTTTATTATTATCATATCTTAGCTTTGACAAAATGTGACACTCGGGGTCCTTGTTCACATAAGCACCATATTAAAATTCCGAATAATATCTAATTTTTGCCTTCAAAAGAATGATTCGAATTGGACTTCTATTATTTTACTAACAACAAAATTCCAAGTTTGTGTTCGATAGTTCCGAACCTGTGTTAAACATTTCATTTTTTTTTTTAAATTCTTTTCAACATAAACTAAACATGCCAATTGAGTTAGTTACCCAAATTGTAAAAAACAAAAATTCTTGTTCTCTGGTATAGAGGAAGGATGTTGCAGAGAAGCATATATTCCATTTCTAGTAACCCAACTTGATATATAAAATTACGAATATATCTCAAAATCTAAAAGATAGTGCACGTTTGTTTTCACTTTTATTAGTAAAAAGTGATTTCAGTTTCCTGTTATTTTCTTTAAAAAATATATTTAGTTAAAACTGATTGAAAGTGAACGAAGTTTCTTTGTGGCCACGGTTTTGTAGATTCTAAATATATTTATTGATGTAAATTAGTTTAAAAAAAATTCATGTGGCTTTGAAAGATTCATAAAGATATATATCAATATTGGGATAATAGCGACAGCTCTTCTTTAAATACAAGATTTATAAGATACATATTTATTTTTATGTCAGCTAAGTCGGCAGTACTTCCACGTAAAACCATCTACAATTTTATATAGTTTTGGTATTTATCAAAAAACAAATTTAGTTTGTAAAGCGACAGAAGTAATATATATTATAATTGTTAGACAAATATAAAAAATAAATAAATCGTCCTTCTTTAAAAATCATTTCATCTCTAATCTTTTTTCCTTCAAGAACACGATCTCTCTCGAATGGAAGAAGAAGAAGAAAAAGGTCGAGCAAGACAACAAATCTCTGTTTTGTCTTCAAAAAGATCCCAAACCGCAAACGCAAACGTGGCAGTCACGGATCCGTCGGAGGTGGCGTTTAACGTTTGTTGCTTATGTGTTTATTGCCCACTTTGCGTTATTTGGTGCTGCATCAAACAGCCTTGTACGATTGGATGGAGAGCCGTTCTAAACGCCAAACGCAAATTAAGCGGTTGCAGCGGCTGCGGTAGAAGCTTTAGCAGGAGGGTTTTGGCAGCTGATTATTCGTCGTTTTCGGATATTGATTCTGATGATGTGAATTGCAAAGCTCATCATCATAATTGTTCTAAACGTCGTAACCCGTGATATTACAGAACATCTTCGATCTCATGCCTTTTTTTTTTTCTCCGGTCTGCGGTTTGAATTTGATTGTCCTAAACGCAAAGAAGGTAAAACGCTGGAGTTGACTTCATAATGCTTGAGTTGCTGAAAAGATCTATATATCATTAAGAGTTTAAAGATGTTTAACTTTAAACCAAAAAAAAAAAAGAGTTTAAAGATGTTGTTGTGATGGATTATATAAAGATGTATATATTTTACTTGTTGAGGAATAAAGTTTTTTTTTTCTTTAAATTGTCATCAGTAAGGAATAAAGTTGTGTGATGTTGTGCCTATTTCTTCATCTTCAGTTAGTGGTTTTGTACAAAATTAGGAAATAATAACAGAAAATTTTACCTAACAATAATTACATATTCATATAGTCACGGACAAAACAGGAAGGCGAAAAATAGAGTTGATCAGGTACCAAATAAATTATCAGTGAAAATTTGGTACTTGGCATCTAACCAAAATATAAAACCTAAGTTTTGAGTTTTAAGTCAAATTAATTATACGGTTACAAGGGTTTATAAACGCTATTATTGCCAAAATCTTACATTATGCGTCAGATTTGGTGTTTAATTAATTAGCTTTGTTGTTTTTTTGCATCTTAATTAGTATATTTTTTTTATATATTGTGTGTTTGTGTTGGACCTGGACTTCACCAGAAGAAAACCCATCTTTGCGAGCCCGTTAAATTTGAAAAAGAAGAACAATTCCAGCGTGGGCCGACCGAAAAGAATGCGGCATGTTAGCATTATACGGAGGAAATCGAGGAGGAAGTTGAGAAGGATGCGGCATACGAGGCGCGGAGATCTCTCTAAGTAGTTGTAAGAACTTCCTTGTATAAATAGAGATAGGTTTCTGTACTCGAGATATATTAATTCACTTGTAAGCAAAAGCATAAAACCTATTCTAATAACAAATCCATTTCTTGTTCTGATCTCGATATTCTTGAGTGTCTAAACCGGAGAAACTAGCCCTTGTCCCCCCAAATCCTTACTCTTTTCGTTTTAGATTACTTGGTGGTTTCTAACACCCACATATTGGTATGAGATTTTCTTTTGTTGGTGACAAAGAGGAAAAATATATAGTGGGAAGAAACGGAAGAAGAGGAAATTAAAAGATGAAAGGTGAAAGACCCTAACCCGCTTTTTCAAAATTTCAACCGAGTTCAAGTTCTTTCGATAAACTTACATAAATACGCATACGATCGATAGACAAGTCAATAATGCAAAACAGATAACTTGAATTTCCAAATAAGGTTCTAGTACAACGGCAAGTTCGCTAATAAGCTATTACATCGTTTTCACATACTAGACCGAATTATTAAAACTACCCAATCCACCATCCTTCCCTTTCCTTGCCTTCGTCTCACGAGCTGGTTCAGCCACAAGAATTACTTCCATTTCCTGCATCCAAAAGGAGGCGTAAGCAAACGAATTTGCTTAGTGGAGCGGTCGTCCCGTCACACTTGGCACAGTCAAGAAATCACATTCATTTATATCGATTCAAGAAGTTAAACAAGCAAGCCATAAACATAACATACCGTCGAGATAATTATCGGAACCACCATCGATTAACTATCAAGACATTATCGCGATAACACATAAACCATGACAAGCAAGAAAACATCAATGAATCAATCAATAAAAATGACTCAAGACTCGGCCACGGTCACGCTCTCACCTTTCTCACACGGATTCACTTTCTGACACCTCTTGTCGCTTACTCGCTCGATCGGATCCAATAAACTCTCGCAAAGTACCCGGATCTACACAATGAACACAAATCTGACTCTTTTACCGACAATACTCGGAGAACAATTGATAAACGATCGATAAACACCAAGTTTACACGATACTTACCAAGATTCTCGAGAATTACTCGATCTACTCTCGATCTTTCTCACGGATTCTCGCCAAACCCCTAACTTTCTCGATGAACAGCTTGCCGATCGCCTTTAGGGTTCTTACGCGTGAAAATGCTAACAAATGGTCGGTAGGTCTTTATATAGGCTCGAGAAAATTCCCGATCCGTCGAGAATAATAATGGAATATCCATTATTCCGATCTTCTTCGAGATTTTATCCGATTCTCCGAACAACCATCGAGAATATCCAATCCCACGAATCTCGGCTTACCAACACACGCGGGTTACCGAATCGGATCGACAAATATCGAGCGGATCTTTGCATCACCGACAGCCACTCAATAGAGTTTCGACAAACGGTCTGATAAACGCGCAATGGTCGATACTCTTCCGACAAAGTTGTCCGAAAATCCTTTATTGTACGAACAAATCAAATGATTGTCCGAACACTCAACTTTTCCTTCGATCATTCGGATTTCCGACAGCTTACACCGGTCTTTCTCGATAAACTTCGATGTGTACCGATAAATTCTCGATCCAATGATAAATTCTTCGACCAACTTATGTTTTTTCGACCCTTGGCACGTCCAGTACCGGCTAAGATTCGTCGGAGACGGGCGTTACAAAAGGCCTCTCATGAAAGAAACCGTGTTTGGCGGATGTTACGTTTGAGACCCATTTTGAACCTTGTCTTGTAAAAGTAGATATCTTATTTCTCAAATATACGGGCCAAAATGAGTGTGAGACCATTGCCTTATGCATCATCCTTTGGTTTCTCTCATTCTAAAGCTAAAAAATTGTTGTTTGCCACGCACGTCATGAAGGCTCGTCTAATTGATGAATCCGAAAAAAGAGAGGATAGCATGTTGAAAATGAGAGACCAATAACTAGAGATTTGAGTTGCAGCTTTGTATAATTGTTTCCTAGGGATTTTTTAGATCACAACTCACAAGTCACAACACTCAAAAACACGAACAAAAATTAGAAGTAAAAAGGTACGTGATTTTAATTATGAGGTACATTCACAATTTGATGTTAGAGGCCATGAGGCCTCCAAGGCTCCAAGTATATATCCCACGAGAAAACTGTTGAACCTGGATATATAATCTCTGGCTAATCGAACTTCAGAACCCTACAGAAAGAACAAGGAAGAGTGGGTAAACTATTTGGTGATTAATCAATTTACTTTTTTTTGCTAAACGGTAAATATCATTAGATGAAAGTTTAGGTGTTACATTATATAAGACCAATAAGCTGAACTTTGCGCAAAAAATATAAAAACAAAGTAACAGTCAAAAGACAATCTCAGTTAAAAGGGAGAATCAATTTACTTACTAGTAGTAGGTTTGCCTAAACAATTGAACAATTCATGCAAAAGAACATTCCAAACTTGAAGTCACAAATGATATTTCAAGATTTCTAGCAACGAATCTCCAAGCCTCCCTCTTCGAAAGAAAGAAAGAAAGATCAAGGACATTTAACACGTTATAATTACATCAGGATTTAATTCTTTTCCATATATATGAAAGCAAATTAATTTGCAATTTTCCAAATTGCATATGTCATCTCCGGTGTGATAACGTATAATGCCGGTAATAACAGGTTTGAGGAGTTGAACTTGACCGGCGTAACTAAAGCCTTAAAGGTGTCATGCATGAAGTTCAAGAGAAAAGCTTTTACCAGTAGTGATGCATTAATAATAAAAAAAGAAAAAAAAGTAATGCTGCATTATTGACTTATTAATTGCAATAATTTTTCTCTGTTACGTAGGAATTATGGAATATCACTAGTTTAATTTCTTTTGTAGTGCTTGAGTAATCATTATTGTTTTTTGTTACTATTTTTATTCAGTTCATCATCATCATATATTGACCCAAAAAAAAACAACACCATATATATATGCCACGAATAATATGGGAGAGAGTAATATGAATCCTATTCATTAGTATAGTTAACTTTTTTTTTCTTGTATAAATCTGTTTCATACTCAAAACAAACGAATCTTTTTGAAAATAATAAATGCCTGGTTACCTAGGTTTCTGATAATTTGGAAATTGGAACTATTACAAATCATTATTAATGGATACACAGTCGAAAAAGATGAAAAAAATACATTGGGAACAGTGAACTATTTGACATTTGTAAGAAAATGTAAGATAAATCTTTAGTAGGTGTCATAGTTGGGTGTGGAAATCATTAATGGATGTATGACTCCATGCACTAGCTAGCAGACTAGCAGAAAACAAGTATATATACAAATTAAATGACAAGCAATAATTACAATTGATAATTACAATATTGATCACTACTAGACATGAATCGTGATGATGTTAAAAGCTTTAATCACAATGTGTTTGGACCCATTTTTGTAGGGTATATATATCTAAAGTGCATGAAACAATACAAAGTGGGTAATCATCTTTTGTGATGTTGTTCTTGAGAACCACTATGTGATGTTCTTGAAAACAATATACATTGCTCTCCTAACGCCACGAAACAATAAAAGTTCTTGAAAAAGGCTCATGTGATGCTTCCATTCACTTCCTTAGTGCCATATATACCTATTGTTGTTACATAAAATTACAAATATTGTATTTGTTGTCTCACTTGTCTATGTGAGTGTGAGGGATAAGAGATATGGCACTAAGAGAATACTTTAAGTTGGTGTAGTGCTACTACAACTCACAACAATAACCAGTATTTTGACTTCTTTAAGTGGGTGTTTAAGAGCTAATGCTGATTATATTATATCCAATGTGCATATGTATGCACATTGTACACTAAGCAATATGAGTTTTAGTAATTTAAATTTACAATGCAACCGGAAACTACCAACAACATACAATTTTGAAGCGCACGCTTCTTCTACACATTCTATATAGATTGAAAACAAACATCTACATGGTTAAGTGCTTTTGCAGTATTACTTACTAGTTACTAACTTAATAATTTCGTATACTATAGAACGAACCCAAAAAAAAAAAAAAAAATAGATTGAATATATCATAAAAATCCCAAAAAAATAAATCATCTGGCTTAGATTTAAAGGGATTTCTAAATTCTAATTCCTATTTTCTTTCATTTATGTCCACCACATATTTTGGTTGATTTTTCAAAACATAATTATGATAGCATTACCTCTGTCGGTCACCACCTAGATTTGTTAATATACATATTGCATGCTATAATAGAAAAACAATTCTATTAATTAAAAGAAGAATCCTCATATTTAAACCATAAATTTGTTTTCGACTAACCTTAATATAAACCTCTTACACTTATATTGATATGCAAAACAGCAAAAGTATAAAATTAAATCCATCTAGTTTAGATAATTTTATTTTAAAAAAACTATCGAACCAATTATTTTCAATTAATTATGTTCATCTCATCATATTTTGGGTGGATATTTTTCAATGTCAAAATTAACATGAAAACCAAAATATTCGTTCTAACCAAAGAATTAAGTAAGAAAAAAAAAACGAGAAAGCTTTATCATCAACACTGTCCTTCTCTATAAATAGAAGGGCATAGCTCATAGAGAGACACATACTGATAACACAAATAAACACATAACATAAACAAATCAAAGAAGAAGAAGAAGACAAAATGGTGAAGGTGACCATGTGGGTTCCCGTCTTAGCTGCGATTCTCCTGGTGACGGTGGCCAAAATCCCGGTGGCAGAAGGGGTGACGTGCACGGTGTCAGAGCTGTTTCCATGTGCGCCGGCGTATACGTCATCTTCGCCGCCGTCACGGACGTGCTGCACGAAGCTGAGAGAGCAGACGCCATGCTTTTGTGGGTACCTAAGGAACCCTAGCCTCCGCGGATACATTAACAATCCTAACTCCAGGAAAGTCTCCAGCATTTGCAAGATTTCTCCCCCAAGGTGTTAAAAATGGATTGACGTTGTTTATCATTAAGTGACACTGATTATGAAGTGGTCAGTAGTACCGTCTTGAATAATAATACTAGGTGATGATCATCATAAGTGAATGATATGTATGTTTCTATCTTACAATATATTATAACAAAAGTGCTAAGGAACAAAGAAAAATATCTGTTCGTTTGGAAAAATGTTTCATCAGAAGATGAAGATCAAATTATAACAGAAACCAAGAAACCAATACATGAAAAATTGCTATACACAGAAAAGGAATTACACAACATGTTACGTTTGGTTTCTGTGTATACGCACATAAACAACACTCTCAAAGAACACAAAACTCACAAGAGAAAATCTGGGATTATAACTTGTTCTGAAGCAGCAGCTGCTTGGTTTCTCCCTCGCGATTTATGCTTACTACTTCCCTCTCCATTCTTCTTCTTTTTCTTCTTCTTCTTCTTCTTCTCTGAGTTCTGGTGATTTTCTTCTATTCTGGATCTCTCTTCTTTTTCCTGTTGTCCCGAATTCGGATTTGTCTCATACTTGTCTTTCTCTTTTCCCTTGTTCTTTACTAGCAGAGCGCTTTGGATTGCCCGGGACAAAGATTCATCATCGTTACCTGTCTCTATATTCGTTTTTGCTTGAGGAGTGATTCTTAATTCATCTCCCTCGTCTAGTTTCACTACTACAGGCCTCGGTTTAGATTGACTCGGCTTTCTCTTGGGGTTAAACGCATTTGGGGATATCTCGTTTGCTAATTCATTTGCCAGAGGATAATCGCTCGGCGTGCCGTTGCTATCTGGATCGTCCTTTTGGGAAGGAAGATAATACATGCCATGGCGTTTGCGGTGTTCAGCTAGCAGAGACGAAGCTTCATGTGGAGGAGATGATGATGAGGAGGTTTCTTGTTGATCTCTGATTCTTAGTTTGGAGACAGAGAAGCTGATCTTGTCCATGTATGAAACCGAATCCGATTCCACGGGTTTAAGAAATTCCCCACAGATCTCTTCCAGATCCCCGAGATTCTCTTTCAGCTTTAATCCATCTGGTACACATACCTTTTCTTGTGCAGTTGTAGAAACAGAACCGAGCTCCTCTGAGAACAAATCTTCCATGAATGCCGTGACTCTAAAAGCTTCTGTTTCATTGTCTTGGAGGTTTAATTTCTCACCTAATTCTTGCTTTATCATACCAATGAATCCTAAAACATTCTTAGCTCTCTCCTGCACTTCCACATCATGGGTTCCACATAACGGCCCCAAACCAAGCTCAATCACATTCACCAGATTCAGTATAGATTCATATGTGAAAGCATTCATGGATGAAGAGGTAGAACTAAACTCCTTAGCCAAGGATGACAAAATGGATTCCTTAGCCGAGAAGTAAGACCTGAGACAGAAGCCAAGAACTTTGAAAGCTGAATGTATGTAGATAGCTCTTATGGAGGGCGGCAAGAGACCAGTGCGTGGTTGCAAAAGTGCCTCCACAGTTTCATATGGATTCTTACAGAACTCAACATATTCCCCTGAAATCCACGCAGCTGCAGATAATATCGGGTGCAAGAACAAGTTTCCGAGCAATGCAGGATCAATGAGAAGTGCCCAAGAAACACGGACTAGCTGCGGTCTAGCATCACTAACCCTCATACCGATATCGATCAACTGATGCTCAATCTCTTCCCCTCTTTGACAATGAGGGATTCTAGCCATCTCACCAAGAAGAGACACATACCAATCAAAATCAACTATGATCTCATATGCATTCCTGGAGCATGCTGATAAGACAGAATATATAATCTCGTTGCAGAACAATGGGTCTGATTTGAGTGCATAATTCATAAGAATCCTGGAGATTTCCGACACATTATCTTCATTCACCATCGCCATTAAGAGATGTAATGCCTCGAGTTTCACATTTGGATCCTCATCGCTCAGAGCCTTGACAACAGCCTCTTTGTTCTCCAAAACTGCCCACAAATGCTTTGGAGCAACAATAGACAAGGCGTTAAGACCAAGATACTTGAGATTTGGATCATCTTCCACAAGAAACTCCCGAATCTTTGCAACAGCAAGTTTCAAAGCTGCTTCATGATCACTCAAGCTACTCACCACAGTTCTAATACACTCAAACACCAGAGACTTTGCCACAGTCCTCCTCATATGTTCACAGATCGGCTCAGCCACTTTCTTACCCAACCTTGGCTCAATCGAAGCCAACTTAGCAAATATTTTAAGAACCTTAATCAGAACCCAATTGTTCCTTGAATCAACCAATACTTTATAAAACTCAGGAGCTAAAGGAAGACAAGATCCAGGATCTCTTGTGGCAAGCTCACAGAACACTCCAACAACAGCAGACAGAATCTGCGGATCAGAGCTTTCAAGATTCTCAACAAGACGTTTGAAACATACTTTAACAGCATCAGGATACTTCTCGAAAACCCTCAAAACAACACCAATTGCTTTCTTCTTAACAAAAGCTTTACTACTACCCAAGAGTGTAAACACTTCAGGAGTCAAATCTCTAGCTAGGTCCTGAGTTCCAATCCTAGACAAACATTCCAAAGCTAGACTTACCTCATATTCATTAGAACTAGTCAAATCCTTTCGAACCTGGTTAGTAATCAGAAGCAGAACCGAGGTCTGTTCATGGAACGACTGAGTAATTGCTTGGTAACCGATCCTCTTGTGCTGGAATCGTGAAGAGGATACGACTTCGACAGCGTGAAACGTCGCCCACGACATATCGACGCCGTGAAGTGCAGCGAGGTAAGAGAGCTTGTGAAGTGCGGTGGATTTAGTGGAGAGATCTGTGACTTTGATCTCGCGGCGGATTTCTTCAAGAGCTCTGGAAATGAAATTGGATTCTCCGAGAAGCTGGAGACGAAAGCCTTTGATCAGATCCTCGAGACTTCGTTGGAACAAGTTGTCCATTATAGAACTGGAAGACGACGACATTGATTCTGGTGGTTTAGCAGGGATTATGGTTGGTTACTAGGGATTAGAGTTGTGATTCGGAACTATATGGAGCCATGAATCTGGAGTTGCAGAGATGAGATTCAGATGAGTTTTTGAAGGTGATCGATGCCGTGAAACTTGCGATCTCGACGGAGAAATGGGAGAAGGGAAGAGACGAAAGAGATGAAAGAGAAAAAGGCCTATTAACTTTCTATTAAGGCCCATTAAAAGCCTTTTTTAAAAATGAAAAAAAGGATATCGTGATGCATATAGAAGTTTTATTTTTATATTTTATTGTTTCTTGGGATAAACATAACTACGATTCTGTCGGGATTAATACTGAACAGAATAATAAGGAAATTAAAGAATCTTAACTAGGGTTTGTTTGTTCTTATATCCCAGTCCAAACATAAAAAAAAAATAGTTTTTAACTTTTTGGTGAAACGTGTGTTGTTGGTTTCTTATTGCAAAAAGAGAACATGGACCTTACCTTTATTTACCTGATAGTCGTAGGTGTTGGCATTGTGGTATTTGCAACTACTGATTGCTGTCCTCGTGACGGAGGTGAAAGGAGAGAAGCATCTGCGGCGGAAGATGTGGTGGTGACGGTTAAGGATGCTATTTGAGTTTTTTTTTTTTTTTTTTACTTTTAATATTAGGATTAGTAAGCTATCTCATACACTCGCTTTGTCGTGATGTCCTAAACTTAATTTCTTTTGGGCAAACAGATTTACTTGATTTTAATCCGCATTCTCAAGTTTAATTCTAACTCGTCCCGTTATACAACACGTGTACAAACATTATTTCTAAAACAAAAAAATTGTAATCAGAATCTTTTCGCACTTGATTAGTAATTAGAAACCAAAGTATGTGGAACAACAGAGTAATTGCTTGGTAACCGATCTTCTTGTGCCGCAGGATTTGAAGTGGTTAAAGGATGAATGCAAATAACTGAGACTCAATTTGACTTTTTTTATGAAATGGTAGGTGATAGTTCTTTTGATTCGATCATTTATAAAAAATAAAAAAAACTTCTTCATTAAGAATCCAATAGAGTTTCATAATTTTTTCCAAAAATTTTCAAACACAAGAATTTCTCAAGTTTCGTTCATCAGCTTAATACTTATGTATATTTTTCTTAACGTATTTTTCTCAAATTCCTGATTGTCTCATAATCTCTAATCAGAACTATGAAACTAATGGAAACATATACTAATGTAGAAGTCGATACTCTATATTAATAGTTGAATTGTTAGGGCTAACCGTCATAATTATCCAACTCAATATTACCTTTTAAATATTAAAAATTTAATTATTTTTTTAAAATTTAACAAAAATTAAAATTTTACGTTTTGGTTAGTTTTATATCATTTATTTATTTTGAAAATGAAATATCAAATTTGTAAATATTTCAACTGTTTAAAATATATCTTTTATGTCCATATATCTTATTATTCTTTTTTTATTAAAAAAACTTAATATAGAAAATCATAGTAATTTTAAAATTTATAAATAATTGAGATATCTAAGTGCGTGTGGACGCCTGAACGGCCTGAAGAGCTTATAATTTCAACTTTATTTTACTTTTATTCTAATGTTGTTTCCTTTTTTTGTTTCAATAATAACGTTACAATAAATCAAACATAAGTCAAAAAAAAAAAGGAAAACAAAATAATAACTCTCGAGAATAAATACGAAACAACTTTGAAACAAAAGACGAAGAGAAGACGAAACAAACACAAAAATCGAATCTTTAGAAGAAGAAGAAGAAGAAGAAGGGAAGTTGTAACAATGGAGGCCTCTTCCTGAAAGATCCAAACGACTCCATAACTTCCCTTTACCTCAGCTCCGTTGGGGTCAACAGAGATACCTCAGATGCGTCAATCTACCACCATCAAATTCACATCACCCATCTCCTTCTCCCGATCACCCACCCAACAGATCCGTCTCCACCATTGCTGGAGTCTCGAACGAGAAGCTTAAAGAAGCGAAGAACGGTGATGTAGTTGCGGCGGCTCGGCCGTGGAATCTGAGGACGAGAAGAGCCGCGTGTAGTGAACCTGGTGACGAATCGCCGGCGAAGAACGTCGGGGTTGAAATTGGGTTGAAGAGAAGCCTCGTCGAGAACGATGATGAGAAATTGAAATTCTCAATTCCTTTGTCGAGAGAAGAGATTGAACAAGATTTCTTCATTGCTTTTGGGAAAAAACCTCCGAGGAGACCTAAGAAGAGACCAAGGCTTGTTCAGAAGAAATTGAATGTAAGTATAAAAGCATCTCTTTTTTGTTACTTCAAATCAAAAGTTTGATGCTTTGATTACTAAATCTGTTTTCTTTTTTGTGTTTTGGCAGACAATTTTTCCAGGATTGTGGTTGGATGAAGAAGTAACAATTGATTCGTATAATGGTCCTGGAGCTATGGAAACGTGAAAAGGTGTTTACTTTTTCTAGCCCAAAGATTGTACCAACTTGTCTTCTCTCTATTACTTGTTTCTGCTTTGAGACATTCTCAAGTTTTAGCAAATGTTCTCTCTGGTCCTGTGAAGATTACGAAATGATCTTAGTTTCTAATCCCTTGTTGTTTGTTGTAAAGTGGATTACTACTGGGAAATCTCATCATTCATTCACTAATTGTAATCTCCAGCTGTTTGTTTTATTTAGTAATGGAGTTGCTTCATTGTCTCTCTCTCTCTGTTCTTCTTCTACTTTGAGGCATTCTCAAGTTTAGCAATGTTCCAGTCCGAGAAGAAACACAATTTCAAGGTGATAACCAGAGTTATCATCATTCATTCATAATGTTTAGTTTAGTAAACATATTCATCACCAGTCTAATTGTAATCTCGAGCTGTTTGTGTGTTTTTAATGATGCAGTTGCTTCACTTTCTAAAGGTTTCTCGAATTTTGACCCATATAGTCTACTCTTAATCTCTTATTGTTTCCGCTGATGGTATATTGGTGGCTAAAATTTCTTGACGTAAGAACTTCTTGTTCTCGAATATGTTTCACGGCTTGGTTCCTCAATATCAAGAACATGCTGCTTGTATCACCAACGGTGCATTGGGCAATGTCTGTTGAGGACTGGACAAGCTTCTACTCGCATCTCTGAGGTTAAGATGGTTTCTTTTGTTGCCTTTTAAACTAAAAATAAAAACTCTTTAAGTTGCTATTTTTTTTTGGGATTTAGCAAACATGATCATACTGATAATGAATGATCTGACAAGTTCATGCACTTGTTGCGTCTTTGCGGTTTCCTGGTGCATTCATTTGTCATCTAAATGTGATTACCAACAATATATTTGTGCTATCAAATGTTGTTTGATAACTTCACAGGTTTCCAGACAAGAATCTATGTAAGATATCCTCAAATTACCTAAGGTTGACCGAACACCAGCAACAAAGCCTGACCTCACATTTTTTTGAGAACTTATCTAATTCTTTGAGGTAAGTTATATTGCTTAAGTTTTCTCAAACTTTAGTAATTCTTTCAACTGTTTATCTCATACTTCAATCTTGCATATTACTATAGATAATTCAGTATGAGATTGGGCTGAAATTTTGTTAATCCCTAACTTATACAGTGATCCCCTCAATAGTAACGGTAACATAATTATTCAAACCCTGTGAAAATACGTTTAGATAATATGATTTATGACATATAATATGTATGTAAAAAACATATATATAAGCAATTGCTTCCTATAGAAGTGAGTGGCTTACCACAATCTTTAGACAGATTACGCCTTCCATTATTTTATTCTAAACTTCAACTTCTTCCCACCAACTTATGAGTTTTATTTGAACTTCTAAAAGCATTATGATCATTTTCACTCAAACTTATAAAAGAAAAGTTTTGACATTGAAATAGATCTTTTCACTCACTTTGACTTTTTTTTGTCGTTGTTTGGTTTCTCACTATGATCTGCACGGATTCAAGTCACCAGCGGATTTCGTTCTCGAGTGATCTTGGTCAATCCGATATAGCACCACCACCGGTAATAGAACCATGCGGCCTTATCCGAAGAGATGAAACTCTTTTAGATTCCTCAAATCCGGACTTCGAGTTCCATATTGCAAACAACTTTGATCCAGGAGACTCATCACCTGCTGATGAGATCTTTGCAGACGGAATGATCCTTCCTTTCCATGTAACTGCAGCTTCGACCGTGCCAAAACGTCTGTACAAGTACGAACTCCCTCCCATTACATCCTCCCTTTCTCCATCCCCTCTCTCGCCACAACCACTGCCCACAAAACACAGCGAAAAGGAAACCAACGGGAGAGCGAGTGGAGCAAACTCTGACTCAGAAGCAGAGAAGTCATCAAAGTCGTTTTGGAGTTTCAAGAGGAGCTCGAGCCTCAACTGCGACATAAAGAAAAGTCTAATCTGTTCATTTCCTCGGCTCACTAGAAGCAACTCTACAGGCTCGGTTACTAATTCTAAGAGAGCAATGCTGAGAGATGTGAACAACCACAGGCCTTCTTCTCCCTCTTCTTCTTCCTCTATATGTTGCAATGCGTATCAGTTCAGACCGCAAAAGCACACAGCAAAGAAGGGTGAAGGAGGAGGAAGCTTTTCGATCATTCCAGTCCCCAACGGCCAATCTACATTTGGGTTAGGATCGATCTTACGCCATTCGAAAGATAAGACGAAGAAGAAGAAGAAGAACAAGAAGTAGATGATATGAGATGTTCAGAGTTTCCTCTTTTGATTGTGTCTGCACATTGTTGGGGGTTTATTGAACACATTTTAATAGTAGATGATCACAGCAGCAAGAGATTATCGAAGTTTTTGATCAATTCTTTTTCTTCTTTTCATTTTGTCTACAAATTGTTGTGTGTGTTTTTCTCGAACATTCATTGTACACATTTTTTTAGTGTTACTTAACTTACCAAACTTTTTAGGTTGCTTCAATATTTCGAATTGGACACAATCTCAATAACAGATAAGACTAAAGTGGTTCATAATTTTATCTCAGAGAAGTTATCTTTACATTATGAAATGCTCAATATCAAAGTTTTGTTGAAACAAAAGACTCCTAACTTTCAAGTCAGAGATATGTAAGATGTGGGTAACACCATTGTCATACAAAATCTATATATTACACACCAGAGATTGGTGCACATCTATATCATAAAGTTTCAAAAGCTGATTTAATTAAAAGAATATGACCAACATTAAACATCTGTTAAATGGTAGTTAAAAAGCCAAGTCTAACCTGACCCAATTCTTATTAATAATTAATTATGTATGATTAATTAGACATGACATGTCCACTACTTCTTCAGGTCCTCTATTTCTTGCACTTTCCTTTTGCTTGCTTGGTAGGAGGCTAGGAGCATTGAGCATTCATTCTTCAGATAAAGAGTCCAGATGTGCCCAACTTTCATATAGGACAGAACCAGGCCAAGTCCAACCTCTGCCTCAACTCCATGTTTTCGACCAAAAAGATGCCCGATGAAACTCTCAATACCTAGGCAACAAAGATCATTGCATATTAAGCAAAACGGCCGGAAAAGGTTGTATCCAGTACTCAAAGGTAGAGGGATGCATCTGGGATCGCTTATACCCAAAACATTAGCTTGGGGATTTACCGAGACATGATGTCTGTGGAACTAAAGCCAAAGGGGGAGTGATAAAGATTGATTCCAGTGGAAGAGAGCTCTCCAAGGATGCCACAAGGGATGATGGTGAGAGGACCAGAGTACCCATATTTCTCCCAAACCCGTTTAATACAGTTTATCTTAAAATGATTTTGTTAAAAACACACATTATACAGTTTGAACTGGATAGTGATCAGTGACAAAAACGACAACACTGGTACATTATAGTATAGTTGTATTTTGTCTTGATTTATTTTCAGTTTTACATGAATACATGTTAACATATTAAAATCGGGATATATAAACAAACACAGAATTGTTACAACCGTAGAGCACATAGATAGTCTCACTTTCAAACGCGCAACTGATGCTATCTGAGATCAATGACATCAAACTTGAGATTAGGGTTCATGTAAACATCCTTACACGTATTGTAAATTGGTCCTCCATCTGCCGGTGAACTATGCGCGTGAAACCCACGCCGGTCACAATTTCTTATCACTGTCATTCCTCCCGGCGTTGTCAGCCGGAATATTCCGTGATTCCTACATATATTAAAAAAAAACACATAATCCTTTTAGGGTTTTTCTAATCAGTTTTTGAACTGATATGAACTTTCGGTCTTTTCCTTGTTTATTACCTTGAAGAGTCTTGTGGCGCCATAACGATTGCCACAGCTTCCGGTAACATAATCTGAAAAACATTGTAATTAACGGTTTAAGGTTTATTATTTCTCTATGAGGAAGGTGTAAATCCATTGTTGATATCGTTTTATGCAGATATGTATATATGTAAGTTGTGTTTTGAAATTATGTAGAAAGGTTTTTTCCATACCTGGTAGGAATAGTGTGTGTGAACATCAATGGATGACATGAAACAAGACTGTGTCGGATGCGTCTGAGGAAATGGAGATAGTAATTAGTAAGTCAGTAACGATAAATATATTATGAGACCAATTAACTGCGAAAAAATGATATCAACAATTAACAAAGACTGATCTTCATAATTAACTCACATGAATCCATCCAAGTGGGAAAAGGGATTGCTTGTCCTGTACTTCAAATATCTCCTCTTCGTTTGTGGCCTGACACTGTAAAAGAGCAAGAAATAAGTGAATGTGTAAATGAAGAAACTAAGTTGAAATACGAAAACAAGTCTCAGAGCTTACCGAGTCAGATGTTGATTCTTGCTTTGGTATGATGAGAGCTGTAATGTAAAATTTTCTGTTTTTCTGCACACAAGTGATTCGCAAATCATTATTGCTGACCCATTTACATGAGCTAAATGTCAATATCACATTTTCAAATTTTAATAAGACTTACTAGTGAGCCAGCAAGAATACCACACGTCTCTAAATTCTTTTTCGTGTTCGACTTGGCAAGCCTCATGAAGGTATCCATCATTGTTGTTGCCTGCAAAATTAGATAATTATCAAAATATGAAGACAATTGGGGATAGTAGAACATAGAGCCAGTAGTTGTCTACAAACTTATTCTCAGTCTATCTTATATTTTCAGAGTCTCGGACAATGTAGCAATAGAATTAGTGGCTACTTCTATATTATATGGGTTGAAATCCCAAGGTTAGATAGACAATCTATGATATGTGTCTGGAATTGGACCATCGACACGAATCTAATGTTTACATCGGATAAGCTACAGAACACAATAAAATAAGCAATGGATGCAGCCCTGAGTATATTTGTATAAAATTTGACATCAGAATAATAACAAAGATAGGAGAAATATAGCAAACTTACAATGTGTAGTTCAAGAGGAGACTCCGACCGTAGAGACTCATCTGGCAGAGAGTTTTCTATCTTACATTCTGGTTCTCTAACTTCAGGACATAGAGCAGGTACCAAGTCTTGAACTTCTGCAAGCACTGGAGGTGGTGAAGGTTGCCTAATGATACTGTTATCATTAACACTTTCTGGTTCTTCAAAAGAAATCATGGAAGAAAGCTCTTCAGTGTAATCTTTCTGGATATTTTCACTAGATGTAGCATTTGATTCAACGGTTGGTCTTTCAGGTTCATCATTACTGCCATTCCTTATCATTGGTTTGCTATCTACAAATTGTTGGAAGCTGATTTCCACAAAGAGGGTGAGGAAGGTGCTTACATAGGCATGAGATAATCAAGCAAAAGAAGTTGGAGGGAGTGAGTGGAATATGTAAGAAATCAACAAACAAGCTAGTTGATCTAACCTTGGAAATTCAACTGGCGAAAAATCTATATTGCTTGGATATTGAACCTGGATCATATAACGCAAAGAACATCAGCTTAGTGTGAAGAATTGGATTGTAAAGAAAAAATACAAGCATCATGTGATACCTTTGCAACATTATTTGGTGGCTGCCACTGTCCACGAAGTCCACCTGGACCCAAGATAGAATGCTTAGAAAGGGTTTCTTCATTTGGCCGGAAGTTCACTGACCTAGATAAATCATAGAGTCAATAAAATCCATAAGACAGGACCATGAGACCAGAAAAACAGTGAGAAATACAACAAAGATCCTTCATTGAGAGCAGCTTCGAGAAACGAAACTGAAGACGTACATCTTTCGAAAACGCTCTTCGAGTGGTAGAGTGTTCAAGAATTGTTGACCCCTGGAACCCATGTAGCCAAAGTTATGTCCAGGAGGATTTCTTACCTATACCGAACAAGAGAAACATAGAAACGAGCAGGGAATGTTTATCTAGTGCAGCTTAAAATTTAATCTCATAATGTTCTTTTAGGAATTGAACCAAAATTTTCACAATGAATTAAGAGAGGAGATAATTCAATTTAATTTGAAACATGTATGGATGGCATGTGGGACAAACAAGAGTAAAGCGTTAGGCACACCTTTGTATGATCATAGCTTTTTAACGATGGTTTTACGGCCGAAGACCAGCCTAGGGACCCATTTGCTGGATGAGCTTGCACATTATATTGTGGTATGAGCTTGGGATTCAGTTCGTCGATCCTTTGCTGTACAACTGGTTTCAACTTCTCCAGCTCCGTCAAGACATCCAATAGTCTCTAGACAAGATACCAGCTCACATCAAACTACTGACTGATTGACGAAACAAGCATCAGAATATCTATATCCAATACCATATTACCATTCTCAAATACTCTTTGTTGCTTTTTAGAGAAGTTCTGTAATCTCGATGGGATGGTATAGTCTCAAGAGCCAAGCTAGAGAAAACCGAAAACATAGTTGATCTCAGAAGAAAAAATGTTCTATGATCTGATTCTACAAAGAGTTTAAAGTTTCAGCTTCTATAATCCTCACCTTGAAAAACGTAGAAGCATGACATATAAATCAATAACATTCTTCTCTGCCCGAAATATGTTGGCCTACAAAAACATTTATGCAGATAATTAGGAAAGGGAGCTTAAACAAGATGATTGTAGTCTTAAAACAACGAATTTCAGAGAAACAACAAGCCAACAACTAAAATTTAAGGTAAAGACATCCAGAATAACATTGAGACTTTGCCTGCCAAGATGTAGTTTAGAAACAATAGTGTTACGGGACCAAGACACCTAAGAACAAGACTCGACCAAGCATCTGATATCCAAAATTCCACTGAGACTATACAGGCATGAACGTCAATGGACAAAGGCATGTACTTCCACAAGATTTATTTCCATTTCATAGAATAAAACTAGTTCCACAATTTATCCTCTCTTTCATTTTCATCACAAAACCAGTTTCTGTGACCACCATGATCATAAGTAATCGAAACTGATATCTCAAATCGAACTCGAGGAAGCAGCTATATACATAAGCAATCAAACTTTAAGTGTTGCAAAATGGTGCAAAAGGTTTAAAATTCAACTATGCTGAGCATCAATCAGAGGAATGAGGTCAAGTAAAGAAACCCCCAAAAACAAAGACAGCTAAGCTCTATAGAGTAAAGCGTAAAACAAAATTCAAAATCGAAACCTGTTTGAGGATATTATCAGCGATTCTGAAGTAAAATCGAAGAGAGATACGGTTGTCTACGCCAATTCTCCGAGCACTAGTAGAGATATCGATGATCTCAGAAGAAGACCCCATAGTTGCTTCGACCAGAGAGAGAAACAAAAAAGCAATCTTCCTTTACGCTTTGCGACTAGAGGAAGACCATCGACTCGAGTTGAAGAGCAGATCTCGGAACTCTGCGTCAATCGGTGACGTAACCGTCACAGGGTGGAGAGAACCTCCGGTCTAAAGAGACGGCGAGAGGTGAGAAGAGGCACCGCGATTAATGGCGATTGGCGATGTATGAACAAAGAAGAAACGACGCTGATGAGTAATTTGACTTTCTTTTGAGAGGTGTATATGTAATTTCAGGGTTTTGGTGGGTGCGTTGAGATTTTGAGGCACTTTTAATTTTGATAAACCGATTCGGACCGGTCTCCTGTCGGCCGGTAAAAAACCCGAGTCAATCAATCATGATATTTTTATTTTTCTTGAAAACATAAGAATGTTTATTTTCATCAGCCATCAATAATGTTCATATTTTCATCTTTTCTCTATATATTTTTTTATATAAAGTAAAAAACCACTATCAATAAAATAAAATAAATATATGGAACATGATATTAGAAAATTTCATATTTAAACAACATTTTAAATGCTTTTTTCTAAATAACAAAATTCTATATTATTATTCAATCTTGGATTATTTTTAAAAATCATCTAAATTATGCTGTTATTAAACTAATGATTTATAAAAATACTATACAATTCGTTGTTATTGAAAACATCCATTTTTTTATGTCCAACCAAATTATCATTCATTCGTTAATCTAAAAGATTAAAAAGTAGTAAACTATAAACTAACGAACAAATTCGTATAGCAAGCATTATGATAAACGAAAACTAAAAATAAAGAGACAAACTTTATTAAGCTTGATAAATTGTCAAAAATATTTGTAGAAACAACCTAACACTCGTGAAATATGGTAAAAATAATCTTTAAATTGTTTTTTTCAACACACATTATAAGGTTAATCAACATAACAAACGACTTTGAAAACATCTTGGACATAGATATCAAAGAAAGTGTACCTTGTATGAAAAGAAATAATCGATGAGATATATCAATATTTACATATTTTAGGAGACTTAAAAACACTACAATTGTAAATAACACATTTTCTTGATTAATAAATTTGACCATTAAAAATATTTATTTAATCAAAATAATCATATGAAAACACAAAGTTAAAGATTTGCAAATCTATCAACATTATTCAATAAAGAGGCCAAATAAAATAAAATTTCTTTCTCAGTAAAGTTGGTTATTGCTTTCATGGTTTCATGTGACAAAAATATCATGCCTATAAATTTGGTGGTGTGAAACCTGGATTCCCATATCATCATCATCGGTTGGGAACATGGAGGCCATAAGACTTTTTGGATCTAATAAGCTCTCTATTCGTTCTCAGACCAATGCATTTCCAGCATGCAAACTCTCTCGCTTCCCGTTCCCGCTGACAACGTTATTTCCCTGTAAGCATGCACATGGACATGGTCTTGTTCCTTTGAAGGCCTCAAAGACTACTCATCCTCTGGCTTGTGAAGGCGAGGAAGAAAATAATCGCAACTTCGAAAAGTTAGCCCCTTCTGAATGGGGTCATCAGTTCCTCTCAGCTCATGTTGATCTCTCGGTAAGTCTCATATATATAGAGGACATGAATATGATGAAGTCGTGTTTAAATTAACATTCATTGCTTTATATATATTTTTGTAAGGAAATGGATGCGCTTGGGATAGAAATAGAGACACTAAAGCCAAAAGTAAGGGACATGTTCATGTTATCTTCCGAGGGGATTAAGTCGACCAAGAAGAATATTATGTTCATCTATTTGCTTGTGAGCCTTGGTCTCGCGTATCATTTCGAGGATGAGATCGAGGAAACTCTCAGAGATGGTTTCCAAAAGTTGGAGGAAGAGGACATGATGAGTGGTGAAGATGATTTGTACACAGTTTCCATACTCTTCAGGGTTTTCAGGACATATGGTCACAACATTTCTTCTGGTAAGGATATTTCTCAACCTAGCTAGTAACGTACACAGAGTAGTGGGGGCATTTGAAATTTTAAACCAAATTTTATTAAAATAATAATCAAACGACATTTAGCTTTATCAGTGATACATTATACTATAGTAAAGTGGCTAGTGATCTCACTCCCTCCAAGTTGGAGGGTCCGTACTGAATCAAACGACATTTAGCTTTATCAGTTAATTTTTTATATACATGTCAATATCTAATTGACCAATGACTGTAGTGAATTATTAGCATATATAAATATAACTTTTGTTATTTTACCTTTATGTTTGAAGAAAAAAAAATGTAAATTTATTTTTAGATAACATGTAAATTAGTATATGTGTAATGTTAGTATGTATATATATATTCAAAAATCTAAAAATTTTCTGTTTTGCAATGAGAAAATAAAAATAATTTTTTTTTACCTATTTTAACATATGATCTACATATAAAGTTAACTCGTGTTGTGATCAAGTGACTAATTTGAAAAACCAAATTTTATATAATAAGATATAATTTATATTAAGCCCCTTTAATTATTATTACTTTTCAAATGACCCATCAAATATATGTTTAACAAAAAAAATTGAATAAGGTGTACAAATGACATGAGCCGGTCCTGCTTGTGGGCATGATCGACGTTCGTACATACACGTTTTTGTTGGTTATTATTTGATACGTATGTTTAACAAAACATTTTTCAATTAATAGATGTATTTAGAAGATTCCAAGGGGACAATGGAAAATTTAAGGAATGTCTTGCCAAAGATCCTAAGGGTATCCTGAGCTTGTATGAAGCTGCTAACATGGCGACGACGAATGATTATATATTGGATGAAGCATTGAGCTTTGCATTGAGTTACTTTGAGTCGTTACATGCAAGTGAGACATGCAAACCTGATCTCTCAAGGCGTATACGATATGCTTTGAGTCTACCGCAGCATAAGAACATGGAGATATTAGTCGCAAAGGAATATATCTGTTTCTATGAACAAGAACAAGACTGCGACAAGACGCTACTCAACTTTGCCAAGCTCAATTTCAAATTCCTACAGCTACTTTACCTTCAAGAACTCAAAATCCTTTCAAAGTATATATAATCTCCTCAGTAATTACTATATCTAGCTTTGTCAGGTTTTGAGACACATACATAACTCTATTGTTTTGTATGCCAGATGGTACAAGGGACAAGATTTTGAATCTAAGTTGCCACCTTACTTCAGAGACAGGATCGTGGAATTGCACCTTGCTACACTAGCATACATCGAGCCAAAAATATTCTCGCGTGAGGATTTTTTTGAGTAAGATTTATACGGTTCAGATCATTATAGATGATACATGTGACAGATATGCTTCTCTTTGTGAGGTTGAAAGCCTCGCAGATACCATCGAAAGGTATACCATCTTTTCATTATAATCTATACTCTCATTTTCAAAGCCCTATAAATAATGATGATGACTACATATATATTGATGATGCATACAGGTGGGATCCTGATGATCATGCCATGGATGGACTACCATATTTTTTGAAATCTGTAGCTAAATTTATATTTGCTACCTTCCAAGAGTTTGAAAGAGAAGTAGGGTCAGAATTAGGAGGATCTTATAGCTTGAAAGCTACAATAGAAGACGTGAGCAAATAAAATGTTTCAATAACAAATCTTGAAATCTTTTTGGAGAACGTAGTAATTGTAGTTGTAACATATGTTTACAACTTTTGAGCCATGGCAGTGCAAGAGGGTGATGAGAAGCAACCTTGAACTCGCAAAATGGGCAAGAACGGGTCACTTGCCTAGCTTAGATGAGTACCTAGATGTTGCCGGAGTCGAGATTGCTATTTATTTTACCTTGGCAGGTATTTTGTTGGCTATGGACAATATCAACAAGGAAGAAGCTTATGAGTGGTTAATATCTAGAGACAAACTCGTTAGAGCAATGTCTACAAAAGCACGTGTGGTAAATGATATGTTTGGCTATAAGGTCGGGAAACTATTTCTACACTTTAATTTAGTTTTTTGATAATCATATGTTGTTAAATTTAATTCATTAGCATACTTAACACGTGAAATGATTAGGATGACATGAGAAGAGGATATCTCACAAACTCGATCAATTGTTATAAGAAACAATATGGAGTTACGGAAGAAGAAGCCATTAGAAAGCTTCGTCAAATGGTTGCACACCTTGATAAGATAATGAATGAAGAGTTCTTGAAGACAATCAACGTGCCACGCGAAGTTCTAAAGGTAGTCATTATCGACACTGCACGTGCGGCGAATGTTAGCTACGAAAAGGATGATGAATTTACCCGTCCTGGTGATCATCTCAAGAACTACATCAAGTCTATGTACATTGATCTTTGAGGAATTTGGTGCATTAAACTTGCTTGCTTGTGATCTTTTTATGGTTATACTGCTTGTTCTTTCTTGGAAGGTTTTACTTTTTGTTTCCCATAAGTCTGAGCATTCTTCGAAAAAAAAACAATGCTCATCCAAACAAGTCAACGAAACACAAGACTACAACCAAAGAACGAGTTCATCTCCTCCAAACACTGCTTGCTATGCCAAAAAATATGTGAGTGCGGCAATATATCTGAAAGAACAACCCTGGTCCAGCTAACGTCGTGAACCCTCTGTCTATCAAGAGGAGCATGACAATAATAAGTTCATAACCCATTTTCTGAAGAACAACTAGACTGACAAAAGGAGCCATTACAGTGCAAGAGACTGATATTCTGCAAAGTCTATTGTTTTAAGGTCTCCACGAAGAAGATGCTAGAGAAGCATTGTACAGATGCTAGACAGATTCAACCATCAAGACAAATTAGTTATAACATAAAATCACCAAGGACAGCTATAACTTGTCGTTCTTTGCCCATCAAACACAAAATTACCAAGAAAATTCGAAGAGTGTACACATTTTCAGAAGTAAAATCAATGTCATGACAAGATAGAATTAGAAAGTAAAGCAAAAAGAGGACTTATATATCTGTCATCACAACAGATTTCCCTAAGTTTCATTTCACCTCTTAGGCCTCAGTTATGAGAAACTCAAAAACGACATCTTTACCAGTGAGCTTCTTGTAAACCGCAGAGAAAGCCTCAAGCTTGTATTCAGTGTTGTTCCTTTCCTTTGGCTCCAAGAAGACCTTCAAACACACAAAAATTCCGTTTATCAGATTAACAGAGTGCAAACAGCATCTTCGTGGATAATATTGACCTTTGGATTCTACATACCTTCATGATTTTGGAACCGTCGAGTCTATACCTAGTACGCTTCCCAACAATCTCAGCAGGTAAGACAACATCATCAAGAATGGCTTCATGAACTGAGGTCAGAGTACGGTTGCGTGGTCTTTTTGCCGCTGAGCCTTTCTTAGGAGGCCTGACCATCCTCCTTGTAGCAATGAGGATCACACCCTAATCTTAAGGAAGAGAGACAAAGATAACATCAAGAAGATAACCAGTTATGCAGTGACTCTAAAACCAGTAATTGAAACATGATAGAAAGCTTCATTTCACAATATAACCTAAGAGAACAAAACTCCATACTTAACTCTTAAGAAAAGTTAAGTTGCCTCAACCATTCAATAAAACAAATACAAACCGAGAAACCTCATAGTTCACTTATAGGAAGAAGAAGAACAGGCAAGAAGATCACCTTTCCGCTGAACTTCTTCTCAAGTTCACGAACAAGCCTAATGGATTTTCCTATAAGCTTTTCTCAATCTGAAAGGAACATTGATAACAATTGCCTTGCGTCCTCCAGCTATATGCCGCTATATCAACTTGACTACAAAAAAAGGATTGAACTTTCAGTTCCTTTTGTGATCTAACACAATGTAGACAAAAACATCCAATCATAATCAAACTAATTCACTCACACTGCCGAGTTGACGTACAAATCCTTCAACTCACTTTTCAGTTCTTGGTTGGTGTTCTCCAAATCAAAGAAAGCCTATAAAAATAAACATAGATATCAGAAAAACTGAAACTTTCACCAATTCTAAGTGAAAGAAACCTTAATCAATATACCTGAGCAACTTGCTCATCTAACTCAGAAAGTTCCACACCCTTATCCTTATGAATCTTATGCTGAGCCGAAAACATATTTTTTTCACTCAAATGCAACCTCACAAAACCTTAACCAAAGCACTGAGAAACAGTAACATTTAAATTCCCTTTTTTAAGTCTCAACATAACACTTGAAAAATCTTATCACAAACAAGAAAAATCCTCGAATCTAAAAAAAGGGACTTTACTGCAAAATGAAAGAGTTTATGTTCTGTATCACTCATATTACAGATCAATGGGACATGTAAAATGAAATTTAACGGCGAAAACAAAACAAATCAAGGAAAAACAAAGAAACGCATCTCTGAAAATCACGATCAAATAGAAAAAAGCAGAACAAAATTTCGTCATAACGAAACGCACCTAAAGGCAGAAGACAAAGGGCGCTGAAGCTAATCCGCAAAAGAAAAAAAAAACCTCGAGCTCGAGGAGGAGAGTAAAGAGAGATTATAAAGGTTTGATCCAACGGTCCCGAATTATTAAATGACACGTGTAGGGATAGGATTGTAAGTAAATGAAGCCGTTTGATCAAATCTGAGCCGTTCAAGTAGTTGACGTGGCGTAATTAAAATAAAGCCACGTAGTTGCTGACGTGGTACTAGTCGTATCTTATCATTTCCTTGAGAAGACGCCGACACCGGAGATGCTTACCGTCTCACTTTCTCCGCTTCTCCTTGTTCTGTCGCTTTTTCGATAAACCCTAAATCACGTCAGAATCTGGAAGGAACAAGAGCTCATAAGTCAAAACCCCTCAATTTTGTATTGGTAATATAGGAAACGAAGCGTTTACGGTGTTGTAGGAGAAGAAACTAATGTTTTGAAGTTAGTTGTGGGTTAGTTGAGAAAACATCTCTACTCCTCTGTAAATTTGGGAAAATGTTCACAAAATTAGTCAGATACACAAATGATTCAGATATGTAGTGTCTTGGTTTTAGCTGAGCAACCTATGTGTTGAAACTTCTAATAAAGTTTAGATTTTGATCAATGAAGAATGATGATCAGAAACAACTTAGTCGGAGAGGCTTAATTTAGGGGTTTTTTTTGCTTAATGTGTTTGAAATGATTTTAACAGGTGAAGATAGCTAAGTATGTCGAGCAGAACTATGGATGTGCTAGAAGGTCTGGTTAAAGATAGTTCACTTAAATGGTTACTTGGGAAGCAAAGTTCTTTTGATGAAGATATCGAGGAGATAGAGAATTCTCCATCTGCTGGATCCAATTGGTTACCTGAGCTTTCTCCAGTAGCAAATGTGGTTATTCGCAGATGTTCAAAGTAAGAATAACTCATCTTTGGTAAAGGGTTTAGTCCTCTTGATCAAAATAAGCTAGTTTTTGATATGTTAAGGGTACTCTTTTGTTGTGGAAATGGATTTGGGTGTTGAATTTGGAGAGAAACAATCATTCGTGTTTAGATTTCTATACAGTAATGGGAAACATTTGATGCAGGATACTTGGTGTTTCAGTTAGTGAGCTACATGATAGTTTCAAACAAGAGGCGTCTGAATCTGTGAAGCAGCCTTCAATGTTTCCAAGAAACTTTCTAGAGTACTGCTGTTTCAGGGCACTTGCACTCTCTGTGGGAGTAACTGGTCATCTAAGTGATAAAGACTTTCGACGTTTAACTTTTGATATGATGGTTGCTTGGGAGGTCCCTTCCGCTGCTTGTCAGGCATTACTCAGTGTAAGCACTTTTGGTTTCAGCCTCTTTGGTTCATTGAGTCAAGAATTAGTCCTCTTATTTTCAAACATGGAAGCAGGTTGATGAAGATCCAACTGTTGGTTTAGAAGCCTTCTCCCGGATTGCTCCAGCAATTCCTATAATAGCTGATGTGATCATATGTGAGAATTTGTTCGGGATGCTGACTTCTGCCTCAAACAGTGTTCGGCTTCAGTTCTATGTTTATGACAAGTATTTGTATGGACTTGAAAGGTAAATAAAATATTCCTTCTATTTCCAATTTCCATTCAGAAAATTTTGTGAAATCTGAATCCGGGATCACTTTCTAGAGCAATTAAGAAAATGAAGAGCCAGTCTGAGTCATCGTTGCTATCTGGTGTTCGATCAAAAGGAGAAAAGATTCTTGAGATTGATGGGACAGTTACTACCCAACCAGTTCTTGAACATATAGGAACATCTACATGGCCTGGTATGCTTTTCTCTGCGCACACAAGGTGTGAAAATTTTGTAATTTCCTCTTCTATTCAGTTGATTGAATTGAGTATGATATGCAGGTCGCTTGATTCTGACTGATCATTCATTATATTTTGAGGCTATAAAGGTTGTGTCTTTCGATACACCAAAGCGTTATAGCCTGTCTGAAGATCTGAAACAAGTCATTAAACCAGAGTTAACGGGTCCTTGGGGCACTCGGCTTTTTGATAAGGCTGTGTCTTACAAGTCTATTTCCCTGTAAGGAATGATTTTAGTACCTCAGTTAAAAACTTTTGTTTTGCATTCAGTTCTTATCTGACTGATTCAGTTACATATTTTAATGGCTCTTGTTTTGTAGACCAGAACCAGTAGTAATGGAGTTCCCCGAGCTCAAGGGCCACACACGAAGAGATTACTGGCTCGCAATAATCCTAGAGGTGTTATATGTTCACAGATACATAAATAAGTACAAGATCAACATGAGTGTGGCGAAAGATGAAGCTATCTCAAAAGCTGTGCTCGGCATTTTACGCGTGCAAGCCATTCAAGAACTCGGTTTAACAAACCCTGTGCGCTACGAGAATCTTCTCCCATTCAATCTCTGTGATCAGCTTCCTGGTGGAGATCGTATATTAGAGACCTTTGCAGAGATGTCTAGTACCAAAGTGCTTGACCGGACAAACAAAGCCAAAGAAGGTAACATTACTTTATGCAAATTGTATTTTTATTTTGCTGGTGTTACCAAAGTCTGCGTTGATATAAAAATTCTTTGTACAGGGACATTGCAGTCCTCAGCCTCGGATATGGTTTCACAGTTAGGTTTGGTGTTTGGAGCAACAAGTCCAAAGAGTAAAGGTAGTCTTGTGGTAGGTGAGGTGATGGTTGGAGATGTGAATCCATTGGAGAAAGCGGTTAAGCAATCAAGAAAAAACTACGAGAAAGTGGTTCTTGCGCAAGAGACGGTTAATGGAGTTAAAGTTGATGGAATTGACACCAATGTAGCAGTGATGAAGGTAAAAGAATAGACACAACAATATTATCATTTCATGCAATAGCTTTACAGACTGCGGATTTTGCAGGAACTGTTACTTCCGGTTATAGAAATCGGGAATTACCTTTTGTCGATAGTGTATTGGGAGGATCCATTGAAGTCTTTTTTTTTCTGTCTCTTCTCCACGTTCATAATTTACAGGTGACATACTTTTATGCATTATAGCTAGAATTCTCTGAAATCTTTTATTTTTCATCCGGAGTATAATCGTTTTTGTTGTTCAGGGGGTGGATTGGCTATGTTTTCGCGATTGTGTCTTTCTTTATAGCCGGTTTCATGGTTCTCACGAGATATTTCAGCAATAGAGAGAAAGCAATGATTGAGCTGAAAGTTATCGCGCCACCTCCTATGAACACAATGGAACAGCTTTTAGCGGTCCAAAATGCGATTTCACAGCTCGAACAGTTAATCCAAGACGCAAACATAGTCCTCCTCAAGTTCCGAGCTTTGTTACTCTCTCTTTTCCCACAGGTCTCTCTCTCTCATTCAAGCGTTTTGGCGAACGTGGTTTCTAAAGTTCTTGCAACCGCATTAATTGAAATTAAAAAACTTGACAGGCGAGTGAGAAATTTGCGGTTGCGGTGTTGATGGCTGCAGTGATGATAGCATTGGTGCCTTGGAACAATTTGATTATGCTGGTGTTTATTGAGCTGTTCACAAGATACTCACCACCGCGTAGAGCAAGCACAGAACGGTTGATCCGGCGACTAAAAGAGTGGTGGTTTAGCATTCCAGCTGCTCCGGTCGTTCTTGAACAGAGCAAAGACGATAACAAGAAAACCAAGTAAAATGGAACAAGACAGTTCATTAGGGAAGCCATTAGGGTGTAATTAATTACGTATGTTTGTATACTTACATGTATCAGGAGAATGATGTAGTAAAGTGTTTGGTTTCATCACTATATTGACGTGGATCGAACATCAAAATCCAAATCAATCAGTTCGTTGATTGATGATATATAGCTATTTTCCGGTCTAGCTAGCTGTTTATATAATGACGATATTTTGTTTGTTTGCCGTCAAGATAATGATTATCTGTGAGACTCATCTTAATTTTAGCCTGCAATGTATATTGTATCTGATGAAGAGAAATGATATTGTAGCTCTGACGTAATCAAACTACATAACATGAAATATAACCAAATTGTATACTTCAATCTCCACATTCTTCTGGAGGGTGTAACAATTGAATAAGAACTGAGCGGTAAGACTTGAGTACAGTTCTTTAACCACAAGTTTCATACTCAAATAGTTTAGGAAAGGTAATTCTAAAATAAAAATAAAATGTTATAGAGCATGAAGATAGCCGCCGGTCTAGCGGTAAAAGAAGTTTTCCGTAGCCCATTTCTTAAAAGTAGTGAACTCTCTGTACTGGCATTTGCTTTGCTTCTGGTACCTGTGAAGTTCAGATGTGGTTGAACTATAAAGATACTGAAAAAGAATCGTTTTTACCATCATTATTAGGATACTGAAAATCTTTTCGATGGCAAATGCGTCTACATCGATATGTATCACTTCTTGGTCGGCTATTGAAGGCACTCGGAGAAAGTGTATCGAATAAAGCAGATCAAGCGGTTCAAACAGAACAAAAGTAGATCAAGCAGATTTACCGTATCAAATGCGGATCAAATAGTTCAAACACTTTAAATATATATTGAATGGTGATAACGGATCAAATAGATTATAATTTATTTAAAAAAAATATCATATATGTAAACAAACATAACAAATGACAAAAGATATGTTTAAATGGTAAAAGTGGATCAAGTATATTATATATTTACATAATACAAAAATATTTTCTTTTATAATAGATGACAAAATAAAATTTGGATGAAAAGTTAGATTTGGAAAAACCATATAATTTTGAAAATTTATAAATTCAAAAAAATAACAAAGAGAACTGCTGAAACTTATAAATTTATTTGAGAAATTGATACCAATAACCTTTTTATGATATCCTCTTTTAAAAATACCTTTTATTTTGCCATTTTCATTTTTGCCCTCTCTTAAATTTTAATGGCCATTTTACCTCTAGTTGAGAGAATATTCTTTTTCAAATGAAGGAATATTCCTTCCAAAAATTTCCCGCCAAAAACATTCCCGCCAAAATATTTTCCGAAAAATTTTCCCGCCAAATTTTTTTAAAGGGTTTACAAGGATTTTTAAAGGGTCTTTTAAAGGGTTTACAAGAGTTTTTAAATGAATTTTTAAAACCTTTTAAAAACCATTACAAATCTTTTAAAAACCATTTAAAAACTCTTGTAAATCCTTTTAAAAATTCTTGTAAACCCTTTAAAAGACCCTTTAAAAATCCTTGTAAACCCTTTAAAAAAATTTGGCGGAAAAATTTTGTAAAAATTTTAAATTATCCTCCTTTATTATCCTCCTTTAGTATCTCGAGAGAGAGAGAGGGACGATTCAGGACAGAAATCCAAAAATGATGATAATACCTCATCTGATCCATTAGGACAAGAGTGAAACAATCTTCCAGGGTTTTTAGCCGTTTTTTATGTGCCCATCCTCACTAGTTCACCACATCTGCATCTCTTTGGGAAACCTCTTCCTTGATCACCCATTTCGATTTCTGTCCTGAATCGTCTCTCTCCCTCTCGATACTAGAAGAACAAAAACCAAATCCCTAATTTTGATTTTTTCCCCAAATGAATACGACGTCGTTTGGTTATGTTTTGTTAAACAAAATCGAAAATCCAAAACGACGTCGTTCTACGCCACCCCGAAGCCTCGTCATTTGCCACGTCGGCTGCTTAATTATCGTCGTTAGACGGAGAGTTAACACCGTTTCGGGATTTGTTGGTTTTCGATAAAATTATAGAGTTCAGGTATGAAATTTGAATTTATTGAGGTATGAGGTTGGTTTTAGCCTAGGGTCATTGTTTGGGTATAAAAAGGTTGCTGGAGAATAGTAGGGGTCGATTTGGGTATAAAAAGGTTGCTGGAGAATAGTAGGGGTCGATTTTGGCCAATTTTCCTGAGTCATAATAAAAGAGGATAATTTAGTCATTTTGTACATTGAAGATGGTATTTTTGAAAATAGACACCAAGAGATGGTACTTGTAGAAAATGGTATCATAAAAAGATTAGTTGTGCAAATCTTTAAATTACTTTGATAATTAAATTAGAGACTGATTAACATGTACACTCTAATTAACTGTATATGCATTTTGGAGTACATTTTGGAGTAAAATCTATTTTGGATTATAACATTTTATTTTGTAATCTTGCATAATTAAACTCTTGCCATTTGAATAAATTAAAAAACTTAAAAGTAAAAAATTTTAATTAAATCACAAGCAAATAACAAAATTGGAAACAAGTATTTATTGCATCAAAAAAATTTCCTAAAATCTCTATCTAATAAATCGATTCTCTCTCCAATATATTTATATATTCTTATTTGTTTTTAATTTATATTATTTTACAAAACTTATATATAATATAATACAAATTTTTTCTGCATATTTTACAATTTAAATCTTTGAAAACAAACGTATATTACTCAATCGATAAAGGTAAAATGTATGTAAAACGTCTATATAAGATTGAAAGTTTTAGATAATAGTCCAAAACTATTATAAATATGACTAATATGTTCCCAATACAAATGAGCAGAAAATTTGATTTCTTAGGCATCCAAATTAAAAAATTTATTCGGTTTAATTGGGTTCTTTATTTTAAAAACAGGAAAACTTTTAAAAAGTTTCAAAATATTATAAATTTTTTAAAAAAGATTAAAGTATTAAAAATATTAAAACTTTAAGAGATTTAAATATTATAATATTTAATTTAAGCTTATAAAATTTAAAAAATATTTAAACCTCTACAAAAACATTTAAGTATTATTAATATTTGAACTCTATAAAACTTTAATATATAATAATATTGTATATAAATATAATTGAATGGAATTTGTGTTTACATAAATACAATTATATTTTTACGGGTTATTTATATTAAAAAAATTTATAGATTTATTTAAAATAGAAATTTTGTATTTTTTAAAAGCTTCAAGTGATATACCGTGAGTTAAAACATGTATACTAATATGGTTTTTGTTTATATTGTAGATAAAAAAACCAATAAATTTTCATAGTTTACAACGGCAAAACTAATGATTCCGATTCCATGTTTATAGTATTTTCCTTTAATGCATTGGAAAATTTCCCTAACTATATAAAAGGCGCATAATATCACCTAGATTTCCCTCTCTTTTACAAGAACATAAAAAGACCCTAGTTAATGATTCTTACACGTAGACAAAATAGGAGATACTGAAAATCTTTTTTTTTTTCTTTTTTTACAATCATTAGGATATGGAAAAGGTCTAATTTTTCTGAAAATGTAAAACAATATATTATTTTTTGATAATATTCCAATTTTATTTAACTTTTCCATTAAACAAAAGGAGCAGATATACTTTAATAAAAAAAAAAAAAAGAAAAAACAATAAACCGACGTTAATAGCCCAACAAGAAAAAGGAATTGGTGAGATGTATAAATAGGGGAAGGAACAAATCCCAATTCCCAAAACCTCGTGTGACCCATCTTAAATCAAAACCCTATTCATCTTCTCTGCAAATCTTTCTTCTTCTTTTGTTTTGTTGCTACCATGGCTGCTGCGAAAAAGATCATCCTCAAGAGCTCCGACGGTGAATCCTTCGAGATCGACGAGGTGGTTGCGGTTGAGTCCCAGACGATCAAACACATGATCGAGGACGACTGTACCGGTAGCGGGATTCCGCTTCCTAACGTCACCGGAACTATCCTCGCTAAGGTTATTGAGTACTGTAAGAAGCACGCTGAGGCTGCCGCTGAGGACGGCGGTGACAAGGATTTTTGCGGTTCCACCGAGAACGATGAGCTTAAGGCGTGGGATACCGAATTCGTTAAAGTTGATCAGAATACACTCTTCGATCTAATCTTGGTTTGTCGACTTTTTTTCCTCTGTTTATTTGGTTTTCGATTAGGGTTTTTGATTTGGGGATTTTGTTAGGGTTTTGTTTGGTCTGATGTTGGTTTGGATTCTTTCTTTGGTTTTCAGGCTGCTAACTATCTGAACATCAGTGGACTTCTTGACTTAACCTGCAAGGCCGTGGCTGATCAGATGAGAGGAAAAACTCCTGAGGAGATGCGTGCGCACTTTAACATCAAGAACGATTACACTGTTGAGGAAGAAGCAGAGGTTCGCAATGAGAACAAGTGGGCTTTCGAGTGATCTGTGTTTAGGACAACTTAGTCTCTAGTCGTCTTTTCTTAGATGTGTTTTAGCTTTCCAAGATTTGGATTGGCTTTTTATTTTCTTTTCTTTAGAATTTAACATGAAAATCGAATGCTTTCTTCTGCTAACATGATCTCTTGGTTTTTATGAAATTAATTTTAGACAAAAAGTGTTGGTCTTGCTTAATCTTGTTATCTTGAACGAACAAGAGCTCAAAACCCCTCAAACATCTTTACTCCTCTGTAAATTTGGGGAATGTTCACAAATTAGTCAGATACACAAATGATTCAGATATGTCGTGTCTTGGTTTTAGCTGAGTAACCTCTGTGTTGAAACTTCTAATGAATGTTCAGATTTTGATCAATGAAGGATGATGATCAGAAACAACTTAGTCGAAGAGGCTTAATTTAGGGGTTTTTTTGCTTAATGTGTTTGAAAACTGGGTGAAGATATCTAAGTATGTCTAGCAGAACTATGGATGTACTAGAAGGTCTGGTTAAAGATAGTTCTTTCGATGAAGAAACCGAGGAGATAGAGAATTAATGTTCATTAGAGGAGCCATTAGTTCTACAGGATAGTTTCAAACAAGAAGCGTCTAAATCTGTAAAGCAGCCTTCAATAATCATTAGGGAAGCCATTAAGGTGTAATTAATTACGTATGTTTTTGTACTTACATTTTATCAAGAGAATGTTGTAGTAAAGTGTTTGTTTTATACCAAAACGATTATATAGAATATAGTTTACGTTCCGTCGTAAAATCACATTTTAACTGAATTGAAACGCAGGTGGAATACAGAAGTCGATCATCTTACAAAAAAATAATGGTTGGGCACAAAATTAAACATTTTCTTTATTCATTATATAATCACACATTAAAAGCGAAGCCTCAGTCTCTGACTCTTTATCTTCTCGAGGTTTGGTTACAAAGCAGCAGCATTTTGCGGCTGTTCTGTCTGGAGAGGTTCCTGCAACTCTGGGTTTATTGGAAACAAATGGCATTGTGCGTATTGCGCCATCAACTGATCCACAAGAACTAAAGCCACCATTGCTTCCACCATTGGCACAGCTGCAACAAAAACCCAAAAACCAAAATCAAAATCCAGAGTAACAAAGTGAAAGAGTTCAATAGTTTGGGATTTGGCGTATATAATCACCTCGTGGAACAACACAAGGATCATGACGGCCACGCGCAATCATTTCGGTTTCCACCTTGTCTCTGGTTACCGTATTCTGCTTCCTCTGCGAGTTGGAAATAAAACATCAATGTGTTAATCATTGATCTCAAACTTGTATTTGTTATGTTCACATGGAAACTGCATGAGTTTATCATAAACTTACTCCAATTGTTGATGTTGGCTTGAAGGCTACTCTCATGTTTATTATTTCACCATTTGAGATCCCTCCCTATGCAAATTAACCAATATTAGGAATCTCTCAGGAGAAAACTAGTTTAATGACATATTATATACAAGACTTAACTAACCTGAATTCCACCGGATCGGTTTGTTCTTGTACGTATTCTTCCATTTCCATCGGTATAGAACTCATCATTGTGTTCAAGACCAGTCAAAAAGGTTCCTGCGGGTTCATCGCATATAATTTATACTGTTCATAGGAATTGTTATAGATTTTTCACAGAAGAGCAAAATATAACTTTCTTTACCTGCAAAGCCACTTCCAAACTCAAATCCCTTTGTTGCAGGTAATGACATACAAGCTTTTGCCAGTTCTGCTTCAAGTTTATCAAAAACCGGTGTACCAAGCCCCTGCATATAGTATTTTAAATAATCATTCACTGAAGTCCATGCAATCATATTACAGTAGGGGATACAGATTAAGCTCATGGTAAAGTGAGTGCATACACGTGGAGCATTCCGCACAATGCAGGTCACAACACCACCAACAGAGTTTCCTTTTGTCCTGACAGCATCAATCGCAGCTATCATCTTTTCCGCATATTCAGGATTAGGGCATCTAACAATGTTATTTTCTATCTGAAAACAAACAAAATTAGGTCAGAATATTACTCGAAGAACCAAAGTGGCAACAAAAATGGTAATTAGGAAAATGATTGTCGTGGTGGATGAAAGTTACAGAAAATTCACAGCATGAATCAAATCACAAAATTAAATGTACGTTATACTTCCAAGAAGGATTCGCACCTGTTCGAGTGTCAAATTCTCGTGGTCTACCAAATCTTCTGGAAGTACAACTTGGTGGACTTGAGAGACATAAGCAAGAATCTGGAGACCAAAAAACAAACAAACAAAAACATAAGCAAGTCCATAAGCAAATATGAAAGAGTTGCATGCATCTGTAGAAAATAATTAATTAGTTTTTTACTTAGGACATCCTCATTGCACTACTAAGATAAAGAGAACAGAGGTGAGAAAGACCAAACAAAAGGTCAAAAAGGATATAAAGAGTTCAATTAATTCTCTGAGAACAATGCCATTTGCAAACTCAGAAAGTAAACACACCTCAGTTCCTGCAAATTGCTTCAAAATTTTCTTGGCCAAAGCTCCAGGGGCAACTCTTCCAATGGTCTCTCTAGCTGAAGATCTCCCTCCACCCTTGAAAAGAATCACGCTTAAGGTAAGTTAAGCCGCACAATACCTTTGAACTAGATAAAACCTTACCAAGAAAAGTAGCATATAAACAAGATAGACAAAAGATACCTGCACAGATCTGACACCATACTTCATGTCATAAGTTGCATCAGCATGTGATGGTCTATAGGCAACTGACATTTCACTGTAATCCTGAACATCCAGGGAGACTATCAAAGGTTAGAGCCTACATAAAACCTCCAAGCTTCTATTCGATTCGGCTTTTCTCTAATGCCCAATAACAAACATCTATTTAAGAAAACCGAGTACACCTACAGTATAAGCCTAAAGATGTCAGAAAACTTACAAGTCCTCTCTGATCTGTGTTCGGCACAAACACATGGATAGGTGTTCCTGTCGTCATTCCTGCATTTTATATAAGTTAACAGTCAGAACAAGGTTGAGACACTAAATCAAATTCAAACAATAAAAAAAAGAGCTAAAACTAGACCTTCTGAGACTCCAGAAGATATCCGGCAAGTATCAGTCTCTTTTCTAGGAGTGGTGATCCTGCTCTGACCAGGTCTCCTGATAAACCAAACCAACATGTAAAAACCCCAACAAGGGATCATATTATTGAGGCTATATAATAAGAGCTTTGTTCCTCAAAGATACCTACCTCCTATCAAGATCAAATTGCAAATCAGATTCAGTAAGAGGAATCCGCGGAGGACATCCATCAATGATACAACCAACTCCTCCTCCATGTGACTCTCCAAACGTGGAAACTCTAAAATGAGTCCCATATGAACTTCCAGTAGCTTGTATCTCTGCCAATTTAAAAAACCCAAAATCGAAAACTCATAAAGATTCAAAATTACTCATCTTTTCCATCTCTCCTTTTTGTTCTAATGGAAATGTGAATCAATTCAATCAACCAGAACTGCCCTAAAGATTCAAATTACTCATCTTTCTTAGATAAACTCTAGAAGTTTTTCGTAGGTAATCAGAGATTGAATGAACTCACGGAAGTTTTTCCTGGTCTGGGTACGGATTGAGATCTGAACGGCGGGAGAAGAGAGACGACGGAGCTCCGACGGAAGAGAAGAAGAACCGGGTTTGGTGGATCCGAGAATGGATTTGGAAGTGAGAGAAGAAGCCATGATCAGGATTCAAAGGACAAAGAAAGAGGATTGAGAAAGGTTTAAAGGAGAGAAATTGGAGTTGGTGGCAATTTTGTGGGGGTAGGTGAGTTAAGCCATATAAATTGGGTTTGATGGCTTTGTGGTCGTCTTCTTCTTCCTTTTGATGCAAATGGAGGCGCAAATGCAAATGGCTAAATTCTCCACCTACCAACACTAACCCAAAACGACGAGGACCAAACCAAAATAATTCGTTACGAACTTTATATATTTAACCGGAACTGAATTTTTGTTCAAAAAAAAAACCGGAACTGAATTTTTGTTCAAAAAAAAAAAACCGGAACTGATACAAATGCAATTAAGTTTTGGTTTAGCTCCGGTTTTGGTTTACCTTCCAAGTCAAATATGGAATGAGTTTTTAAATTGGTTTTGGGTTTTTGCTATAAAAAAAATAAAAAATATAAAAATAAATAAGAAAAATTGAAAAAAAAAAGAAAAAAATTAACAATGAGAGAAACCATTGTAAAATGGTCTGGACTATATTAATTTATATACGCAAAGACTAAAAAATCAAGAATATATAATTAGTTATCTCTTTAATTTGTATAATTATGTCAAAATGCTTTTCTACCTGTAAACAAAATATTTACAGATATAATAAAATAGATATCAATATGTTATTTATTTATTATGTTAACCTCAAATACTATTTATGTTTGCGATATATATATATATATATATTTACCGTGTTAACTTCAAATAATTTCTAATTTTTCTGACATTGTATGCGGATGAAATTTTTTAGATAAACTCTGAAAACATTCTTCAAAGAACACAATTTATCACAAAAGAAGTTAAGAATAATAATTTGTACGATTATATATATGATTAACCATATAGACCATATTATATCGCGATAAGTTACAAGTTATGTTATAAATTTAGATTTATTGTGTTATCATGAATTATATATATATATATATATATATATATATATATATTCCCACCAAAAAAGAAGTATATATATATATACCATATTTCATTTAATTGAGTTATACAAAAGGTAACAAATATTAAATTTGGTCGATAATTTTATTCATATATGCTACCTTATATGTACATTAATCTCATGGTTTAATTTTGTGTAGTTAGAAAAAATAAAATAGTAAAGAGTATTTAAAAGAAAGAAAGAAATAAAAATATATATAAGAAATGTTGTAGGGTTAAAACAGTTTAAAAGAGCTTGATACAATGACCAATTGATCAACATAATTATTAAGTCTCCTATGCATATTCAATGGTATAATACCTAAATAATTTCTAATTTTTCTTTGAAAGTGGTTAAATCAGGGCCGATCCTATTTTGAAAATAGCTTAAAGCATTTTAAAACTTATATATTGATTTTTTAAGTATTAACCCTGATAAAAAGTTTTATTTTAAATTTTTTTAAGTAATAAAAAGCATTAACTATTTTAATAAATGCAAAATATTCTGTTACTTTTGATAATAAACTATTCTAAATGTATTTTTTGATAAATGATTTTTTAAAATATTCAAAGTTTTTTCTGAATAACCAACAAATAAACTAGATATTAAAAGATGTTTTGCTAAATAAAAGAAATCAGACTATCAAAAAAAAAATTAAAGAACAAAACAGGGAAAGTGCTCTCGACTAATATTTAGGATATTAAACATAACAAAGGAACACTAGAGCCAATGAATTCATTGAAATATAGTGATCTCTCAATTAGCTATATACTTTGTGGCCTAAAACAAGTGTTTTGCATGTCTTATGGACAGGACGGTTTGAGTTAAATCTTCCAAACACTGAATTTACAAGCAAACTCTACGAAAAAACTACTAACCATTAGTGTCATAGTTTAGTTTTTTTGTTTTCCACAAAATCCAAATCAATATTCAATACAATCAAAATGTGTATTTCTTTGTTTGACACATCATATTTTAAAGCTTTTAAAGGGGTCACATCTCACTAAAAATAAAATTTAATTAAAACATGGATTTTGTAGTTTCAATAAGTTGACACTTCATTTAAAAACTAATAGAACTAAACCAAATAATACATTCCATTTGAACAATATAAATATAAAGACTACACATGGTTATAAATAAGAGATGTAATTTGTTATTATTACCATTTACTACAAGGTTATTAGCAGAATTTCCTTAAGTTAAAATTAATGTGCACTCTTTGCCCAAAAAAATTCAGTTGACACTTTTGAAAATTAATCACCTCTTGCGTTGATTGCATTCTCAAGTTTCTTAACTTGAATTCTTTTGTTGAAAACAGTTTTTCATGTAAGAAAATTATGCATTACGTAAATCATAATAGAATCTTGATTTAGATCGTTTTTTTGTTTTTTGTGTAGCAAGATTTTTGTCTTCTTAAGAGTTCATATATCTAGAAAAAACATTATGATAGAAATCTTCATATTTTTAAAATAGTCGTTGGTATTAATTTTAGATCTTTAGCGGTATAAATATAATTGTATTGTGGTATTTTTTTAATTTTTAGTTTTTTTTTTTTTTTGGACAAAAGATATTTTTAGTTTCTAAGAAATAGAGTTTTCCTTAGCATATTTGAATTGGTATCATTTGGCATTGAGCTTCAATTGTAAGAAATTGTAAGTGAAAAACGAAAACTCTATTTCATAAAAAAAAACTAATCAACTATATCACCTTTACATGTAATTAAACAAAAACAACAACAAAAAAATCATTTCACATAATTTTCAATCTTTCCTACTTAAAACAAAAATAATTAAGATCCATCTCTATAATCTACGGGGAAATCCATAATTATGGAATGTCCTAATCAGCCCATCCAAGCTCGCCGTCACGATCACCAGTCTCCACGCCTCGGCCAAATCAAACTCTCCCACGGCGAGGGTACTATCGTAAATTCCTACATTCATCATTAGCTTCTCCTCCGGCCACGTGGCTGTAACACGAGACAATCTCCCGGAGCTCTGTAATTGTCTCAGCGCTCTCCCTGACTCGTTCCCATCTCTGGCCGGTTTACATACTTCTTTTCCCGGCGGAGTCCAAGCCGCCGCCGCGGTTACACCCGGAGAGTGAAAATACTCGAAAGAACTCGACGATTTGGCGCGTTTCTTCGCCGGAAAGTCATCGTTGTTCCAGAGAGAGATTCCGTGACCTCGTCGGACTGATAAAATATGTTTTCCGGCGGAAGAAACAAACGACGCCGACGATTGTCTCCCATATTTCGACGGAGCTGAGATATTAAAGTTTGAAAACAAAAATCAAAACATATGAATTCAAGAACTGTAAAGAACACGAACTCAAAGATTCAAGTTTCTACCTTTGAATTTGTGAAAGATTTGAGTTTTATCAAATACTCGAACTTTCGAATCGTCGGAAGATACCATTACTCTCTCGGAGCTTCCATGACAAAACTCAACGGCAGTGATTCTGTTCCGTCCCCGGATAAGAATCTGCTCATCCATTATCACATCGTTGCCTGAGATTTCATAGAACCTACAAGTCCCGGTGATGCAACCAACAACGAACCCCTGAAGCAAAACAGAGCAAAGTTTAGAAATTTAGATGATCTCTGAATAAAGAAGAGACATTGAATGAGAAGTTTACATTTCCGTTTGGTTGGTAACAAATAGCAGAAATGGAATCATGAACATCAGTCCAAGCGACGACTCTTTCTTCTGATAAACCCCAGATTCGAGCTTTCCCATCTATAGATCCACTTATGAAGTTGTTCTTATTTACAGGATTGAATTGAACACAAGTCACTGTATTGGAAAGACAAAAGCAACAACAGTGAGTAAACAAAAACGTTTTTGCAAAGATTTCAGAACAACTTGGGATGGAAAAAACAAGTTACCGTAGTTGTTATGATGGAAGACATGAAGACATTGATCACAACCAATTCTCCATAACCGGACTGTCTTGTCCTTAGAAGCTGAAAGAAGTAACTGCAAAGCCAAAACACCAAAGACAGATTCATGAGTTATGGATCAAGAAATCTTGAAAACAAGAAGGAACAAAGAAAACAAAGTAAAAACTCACATTTGAGTCTGACCACGCTAAATCCAAGACATCTCCAGTGTGACCATAGAGTTCTTGAAACGGTGTTTCTTCTATATGAAAAGCTTTTTGAGGAAACAGAACCAATGCTTCTTGTTGGCTTTTTGGTTCTTGTTGTCGCATAAAAGAGGCGAGTAGAGAATCCGATAGCGTGATTTGCCATATCTTTACAACTCCATCTTCGCCTCCGGTAGCTAAGTATTTACCGTCAGGACTAAACTTCAATACCCAAATTTTTCCCTTGTGTCCATCAATCTTTTCTACCATGTAAGTTGCAGATAACTCTACATGACTCTTCTTATTAGTCTTCACCTTCACTTTGCTCATTGTCACTTCACTCGATTTGTATTTGAAATCTTTATCCTTTTCTCCTGTAAAGCAATTGAACAACCACTTCTTCCCTCTTTTCTTGCTGAAACTCTGCGATGGACTCGAAGAAGCATTGGTTGAGATAACTTCTGAATCAACATCCTCTCCTTCTAGTTCCTCATCAGACATTGAAGTGGTTGATCCATAATTCTCCTCTCTAACACAACTCTGCAACTCATTACCACATAAAGATGAATCTGAAGAAGAACTAGTAACCTCATCGCTGTAATCACTTATCACCCTCTCCAAACTCATGGACTCAATTCTCTCATCTAATAAACCCATTCTCTTGAGAAACATTTGACGACGCTCCTCAACACTAACTGGCTCACCAGACCAAACTCGAAACTCTTCTTCTTCTACTACTACTTGTTCACCAACAGACAAAACATCGGATGAATCAAAGAACACATCATCAACAACTTCACTTCTTCCCACACTCATCATCTCAATCACAACTTGCAATAAAAAAAACTAAAAAAGCTTCTTCCTTTTTCCTTTATATAACTTTCTTCTTCTTGTAGCCTCAACGCGGATCACGGTCCGTAAATCCCTCAATGTTCAAACCTAAGACCAAAAGTGTGAAACCAAATCTTCCATTAGAAACAACAACAAAAAACTAACCCGACTCAATTCTCTGAACTAAACATAAATCGATGTGAAATGTTCAGTACAATGTTGAAAACCCCCCAAGATTTGTAAAGATAATATATAGAACAAAAGAAGACGGTTCCTGAAACTAAGGAAGTGAATAGAATAATCAAAAGCTCTGAAAGGTAAAAAAGTATGTACCTTTGTCTAAGTAAGAAGCAATGATCCCAAACAAAAGAAGTCAAATTCGGAATTGGGTTTTGATTTGATGTTCTTTCTTCAAACCTCAGCAAGATTTGTTATTTTCGAAGTATCATCCGTGTGAGGGAAGATGTAAAATAGACAGGAACATCCACGTTATGGGTGTCACAGTGAGTAGGTTGGGTTCATCAATGGCGGCCCAATGAGAATCTGAAAGATCTTTTCTGACGGCGAAGTGGCCGCGACTCAGGAGACAGGAGACAATTAAAACCTCTTACTCCCGACCAATTTCTCAGACTCTTTAACTGTGTTTTTGTTTTTGTGCTTTTTCTCTTTTTTTTTTCTTTTGGGGTTTTTATGTCTGTTCTGCAACAACGGCGAATTAAAAGAAAAAAAAGAGTTAAGCTTTATGGATCAGAATCGTGTTTAGTGCGCAGAACAAACGAGAAGACACGATTGTCGACAAAACACAGATTAAGTAGTAATTACCAAAACCCTTCATAATTCGATAAATTCTTACTTTACGTTCTTTCTTTCCGACATTAAAACTTTTTCTTTTTAGCTGATAACCAATAACATTATAGCTGATTTTTTAGTCCTTTTTTGTCTTAGTAATATTAACAAACAATATTTATGTTCTGAAAAAAAAAATTAAATAATTTTCTTTAATTATATATTTTGTAATTCGGTCTACTAAAGCTCGCATAGTAATTACTAATCACAATGAATATTTGATAAAAAGAAATTGGTATTAAATTAATTAATTAAGCTGTTCATAAACTAGCTTAATTTAATTGGTTAAACTTTTTGTATTATGTTCTGATATATATGCTTATATATCTAGACAATATTATTTCAAGTTTAATACTCTCTCCGTTCCTAAAACCTTCTTTTTATGACAAACATAGTTTTCGTGATAGAGGTGTTATACGAAAAGAAGTTTTAAAACATATAAATGTAGTATATTGAAACTACAAACATATGTATGTTGAAACTACAAAAAAAAGAATGTGAATGTTCATATATACATTTAAAGGAATGTATATATTGAGAGTACTTTGAGACTATATATAGTACGATGATGATACCTGCGTAAGAACATGAACCAGTAATCGTGACTGTAGTAGTTATATGGACTCAAACTGAGCTTCAGAATTTGGAAAGAGAGTATGATTCTTAGAGAGAGAGAGAAAATTAGAGAGAGGGCTCATAGATATATGCATGTACGTAATGAAACATTAGTCGTCGACGATGTGTGCTTATATAGTTGTATGTACATAGGTATCTGTATAAATGTATCTGAGGCCTGATCGCAATAAATATATAAAAGATTACTACAAAATTTATACAATATGCTTATATGCAAAACAAATGATTTGATTACATTTCCAAATAATTGAAACTTTAATTGGTTCGGGCTAGAAAAAAAGAAAGATTAATTATGGAAATATATGACAACTAATTCTTCCCCAGCTTGTAGGAAGGCATAATAATCTTCTCAATTCTGTGCTCATTGCATACACAAAATTTTACATGCATAATACAAAATCTACAATTATGTGACTAAATAATTCATTTGATCATGCCAATCATAAAAGTAATAAACATTTTACGAGTAAACATAATGCGACAACTCGCTACCTTTACATATCTATGATTCGAGAGAACCATCGGGATGATTTTGTTCGTATCTCAAGAGATTTGATTGGTCAAACTATGCACGTAATTTTGGTGACGATGAATTAAACAAAACCTGCAACTTGTTTTTTTTTGTTATACCGTACCTAACTCGTATCTTCGTCATTTGCAAATAATTGAACCATGAAGCTTATATATGAGTATTATCTATAAAAAATAAAAAGGTGATTTCTTAGTATATTACAGACTTATGGTGGATAAATCTTGAACGTGGAATGTTTTTATTTATATTTGTATTTCTTTTTGTTTCTACATTACGATAAAGTTTTAGTGAACGGGAGAGTAGTGTGTTGTCAAAGTCTTACATTTTCATGATCCGTAAGTAGAGAGAGTAGTACTCTACACGCATGGTCTTTAAAGAAGCTAGAGCTTATATGTATTTTTGCTTCATGTCTTTATGTGGCTGAGTTTGAATTCGTGAAAATAATTAATACTTTTCTAGTTGATGATACGTGGTTGAGTTCGAATATGTTACGGAAATAAAAAAAAAGTTTTATCGATGTAGGTAGTTACGTACTTACGTGAGTTCATCTTTCGACGAAGCCTAAATTTAAAATAGGCTAATTAAATACGATCTTGACACCAAGAAAACAAAAGGTGCTACGACTAATGTACCATATATAAGTTCAAAATTAAAGTATTTAATTAGGGTAATAAGTCTATTAGCTTTAAGCTACTATCTCGAGTCCCATGCAATTGTTGACTTATTCCTTGGACCGGTCAATCTGAAGTGTGTAGTATCGTATACACCATAACATGATGACAATGTAACATAAAAAACGTATTAACAACTGTCAAAAGGACGAGTTTACACCAACAGAATTATATAAGTAGCTATTATTAAGTACAAACTATTACTGAACTTAAACGAATTCACTAATTCAGTAAATTTGTGATCTTAGATAAGATCATGTACCATATATATATGCTAACATTACGTACGTGGTGTGAATTAGCTTAAAGTAAAATACGAATTTACGTGTAGAGTATCGAATTTGTGGTGAAAAGGTGTTAAGAAAATTTACAAATTAATTAGTTTCCTGATATAAAAATCAATCTCTTACTGGCTAAATTATTTATTTTTTGGATTTAGGCCTTGATTAATGATTAATACGTGACTAGGGTATGGAGAGATACGGATATCGAAATCTTTGGTTAGTTGATTGATTAATTAATAAGATTTGGGTAATTAAATAGGGTCTATGATAAGATTCTGCATGTGATCAATCCCTGGGAATAATTAATTGGTGTCCCAATTAATTGATTTATGTTTTGCGGTCAGGGTTACGTTTGTATGTTTGTCAAAGTATATTTTCTACCTAACTTGTTTTCTTGTGTGTTTGTTTGACATGGCTTAGCTTAGCGTAGGATTCCGAAAACGATAACCTCCATGTTAGCTATGGGAGCTTGCAAAATTTTTGGAAGAGTTCAGACGAAACTCATCGTCATCGAACGAAGTCTACATTGGTGTAGCATTCTAATTTTGAGGCATTCATGTGAGCAAAAACTCTTAAGACATGCATATACAATTGGATGAATTTTACGAAATGGGTAGAATAACATAGTTATGTGGATATAAATATAATCTATTATGCATTATCTGATTGTTCTCAACCTTTTTACATAATATTTTATGTTTAATGATTTGACACAAAATATGATTAATTTATTTTATTGACAAAACCTAGGATAAGCAAAATAACTATTCGGAAACAAATTTTACTTTAAGATTTTTGTGAACATATTAAACTTGATATTAACGGTAGTTTAGTTTTTAGGATTTGCAAAGAAATTTAGAATTTTACTTTTAGACGTACTAATTTCCGCAACAAAAACTGGTTGAATTTACTTTTTTTTTTTGTAGTTTAAAAATCGTGCCTAATCTGAATCTTCGTTAATTAATTTATATGTTTTTCTTGATTTTCTCAAAAATTCCTAAGCTTCCAATGAATTTACAACTTCCTTCATTAAAACATTGTCTAAAGAGAGATGAACACTTTTAAATTAAAACATTGTTGGGTTTTAACCTAAGAAACATTGTTGGGCTGAATGGGCCTTGTTAAGAGATAAAAAAAAAAATATTTTACTGTCGGGTAGCTAAAAATGAAAATTTCTTGAACTTACTTAACCGGTTTGTATGAACACAGACAGATCCTGACATTAAACTAAAATTAACGGCTAAGATTAGAGACTTTGCCAAAAAAGAAAAAAAAAAAAACCTAAAGAGTGAGAGAAACTTGGACCTAAGAAGAGCTTTTTGGGCTCCAACTGCTGTGGCATAGAAGAAGAAGGAGAAGAAGAAATTACAACAAAGCAGGATTTTTATAAAGTCATCTCCTTTCTCCATTCATTCCTCTGGAAACCCTAGAAGCGATGAAGCTTCCTCGTTAGAGATACACGCTTCAGTAAGTTTTGTTGATTTGGGAGGAGAAAGAAGAGAACCACGCTCTCTCTCTCGCTAGGGTTTATCTCTCTCTCGATTTCTCTCTGTGGGGTAATGGCGTCGCTCGTTCCTTGAATTCACGTGAGTGTCCCCTTCTTCTCTCTTCTCTCTGTCTCAATGTTATTTCCTTTGTTGATTTTAGGGTTTCGTGGAATTCGAAGATTTGAAATTTAATTTTTGGTTCAATTAGTGATGGGTGTGATTCCTTCTTAGCTCCGAGTAGTTGTTTACATCATTGATTCATTCTGTTTATGATAGGATCTTCGAATTCACTGTTTGTAGATTATCTAGGATTCTGAATTTAGTGGTCTTTGATCTCAACTCTGTCCTGTATATTTTGATCTTATTCTTTGAGATATGCTTCTGCTTTGAGTGTTTCATAAATCCAAACCTTTTGATAGCAATAAAATGCTTCTGCTTTGAGTACTTCTTGTATCTTTACCATTTCAGATCAAAATGTTTCTTATAAGTTTTTTTCTTACATTGCTTCTTTGTTTCACGCTCCATATGACACGCCTTTGTGATATGCAAATAACGGTAGCTCTCTTGACGTGTGTTTTAATCTTCGTTGGCTACATTATCTCCCTTGCAGAGTTGACAGTTAGTATTATTCTGTGGTCTAAATTACGGGTGAGAATGAGTGGTTCTGGGAGAAAACGTGTTTCGAAGTGGGATACCAAGGAAGAAGATACTCAGCATCTTATTGGGAATGATTACATTGGGAAATCAGCTTTCCGTGACAATGATCCCGAGCATGCACGGTTCTATCCAGAGGGTAATGGTAGAAATGGAAGTAGGAGGGCTGGTCCGGATGACGACAATGAGCATCTGAAATCTAGACAACACTCAGGAGAAGCTTGGCCATCCAGAAGCAGAGTTTCACATGACGATGGTGATGCCATGATGGGTTACTATGATGATCCTAGAAACTCTTCTGAAAAAGATGAAAGCAGGCAACAGTATTTCCGCCAATCAGCTTCCAAGGAACGGGCTAGAACCCGTAGGTCAGTTTCGGTTACAAATGTCTTAATGCTTTTGTTTCATCTAACGACATTGTACTTGTGTTTGATTGATTTGTGTTCGACTGCTGTGCTTTCTTCAGGAGTGGAAGTAGAAGTAACAGCAGGAGCAGGAGCAGGAGCCGAAGCCCATCGCAGAGAGTAAGGCGAGATGGAGGAGGATCCTATGACAGGCACAAGACGAGAGCACGGGTTTCTCCAAGGTCAGGAAGAGAGTTTGATGGTAGACACAATAGAGCTGGTGACTATGATTGGGAGGGTAATAATAGAAAGACAAGGGATACCAAATATTATACTGAAGATTCCCGGGAACAACACCCCGTAAGGGTCGGTGGCAGAACTGACTATAGCTCTAATTTTCCGGAGGATAATACTAATTCAAGAAGAGAAACTTCAGATCCAATCTCGAGAAACTACAGAAATGAAGCAGCGAGAGACAGAGAAACACATAGAAGGGATGTTCCCGAGGGAGAATTCCACAGGAGCTCCAATATTCCATGCAGATTTTTTGCTTCAGGTTCAGGGTACTGTCGCAATGGAAATAATTGTAGGTTTTCTCACCATGGGGCTCCTTCTGCAAGGGGAAGCCCTGAGAGAAAGCCGCAAGACGAGATGTATAGTAGACATGACAACAATAATCATAGTGGCCCAACAGAGAGGATGAGGAACAGTCATAGATGGAATGATGTCGAAGGATCAGATGCAGGAAAGTCCAGTGAGGCCGAAATTTCTCGTGTCAGTAAAGGTATGTCTGACGCAAAGGGTAATAATAGCAGCTGGATTGATGATATGGAGATGTCTCCAGATTGGAATTACGGTGTTAAAACTTTAACGAAACCTGTGAGCGAAGAACATGGTGGCATGTCTCAGAGCTCACAGTTACGAGTCCTTAAAGATACTTTGGCACCTGCTTATGAGCATGGTGTTGCATCGATAGCTCAGCAAGATGGAAATCGAAGGACTGTTGGTATGTTTTCAACCGTCGGTGAAAATACTGTAGCTTCTTCACATCACAACAATTTCAGTAACAACCTAGCTACCCCAGCTCTTCCAGTCCAAGCATTCAATCAGAACATTGAAAATCATATTGCAGTGCCTTACCAAAGCACACCACTAGCTGTTGGAGGAAGCCAGGTGCTGCTACCTGCTGCTACAAATCTTCCCGGTGCCTTAAACTCGAGCAATCCTGAAAACGGAAACGCTCAAAACACTGTGAGTAGGGAAGAGCTTAATCATATTAGCAACATCTCAGCATCTCTAGCACAATTTTTTGGTAATGGGCAGCCAATTCCGCACCTTCAATCTACATTGAATCCCAAACAGGCAATACAGGTGCCTGAAGTATATGGAGTAAAGGAACAATCTTCACATACTCAGGGTGACCTCCCCAGTAATAATTCCATCCATACCGGAGGAGTTCCACTGGTTCCTGCATTACAGATACCTAACAGCGAGGCACAGCAAGTGCGGATTCCTGAAAACTTGGTCTCATTAGCTTTAAATCCAAAGGCTTTATCTGAGGAAAACCGGGACAAAAAGACAGATGATGAAGCTAGCAAAAAGCCAGACGGGAAAAAGACTGGAGAAGAAGAAGACACCGCTGAGGATGCTGAGAACGGAGCAGAGGAAGAAGAAGATGATGGGGCGGGCGATGAGAACAACAAGAAAGAAAAAGATCCCAAGGGAATGAGAGCGTTTAAATTTGCTCTGGTGGAGATTGTCAAGGAGCTTCTAAAACCTGCTTGGAAAGAAGGTGGGATGAACAAAGATGCATACAAAAACATAGTCAAGAAGGTCGTTGACAAAGTTACAGGAGCAATTCAAAGCGGAAACATTCCTCAAACACAAGAGAAGATCGACCATTATTTATCAGCATCAAAACCAAAGCTTACGAAGCTTGTTCAGGTATGCTTATTTGTTCACACAACACATTTTTGAAGCTTAAGACCAAAGTTGCAGTTCATATTGGAGGTTTCTTTAACGAATGTCTTTGTCTTCAACTTTCAGGCGTACGTTAGCAAAGTTAAGAAGAGCTAATTTAAATGGAACCTCAATTGTTTCTCTAAATACAAAAGCCACCATAGAAGCTAGAGGAGCTGAGAAATGTTGTTAAAAACCTTCTACTTCTCTTTGAAGTAGGTGAAGAATCAAGCAAGCTCATGTTTGCTTCCTGTCTTCAGTTGTATGTAGATATTCCTACAGAGATTTTTGTCTAGACAAAAAAAAGATTTTTTTTTGGTTGAATTTTAATAAGTTAGCAGACAAAAAGGTTTCGTTTATCAGTTCTGTGTTGTCAGAATATAGAAAAGGATAGAAGTCAGATGATGATGATGATGGTGGATGATCAATCTCTTTCTTGACATGTTGATTTCTTTTTTTGTCATGTAACTCTTTTTGTTCTTTACCCGATTTGTTCTTCTTTAAATCTGAACTATTTGCTCCACCTTACTTAATCTTCTTCTTGGGTTATTATATGATCTGTAAAATATAGTAATTAGTACTAGTGCCATCATTATGAAATAAGCCAAGTACAGTAATGGCATTAACTATATTACCTACCTAGCTTCTGTTTCTTTATCTCTGTTTAGTAATAACAGAATAGAACAACATACGCATTAGTACATTATCCGATTTTCTAACGATAATTTAATAAATCATTTGGTTGATGTTTCGCAATCATAAAAGAAAAAGCGAAGTCACGAAAGTTCCTTTAAATGGGATACAACAGCAACGACAAGGATCAATGACCAAAACATTCTTAAAAGACAAATTTCCAAATTTTTTTAATAAATCTTCTAAATTTACCAAATTGGCCTTTTCGCTATTTCCATATCTTGAAGCATAAAACTAAATTACTGAGCAGACATCGGAATCGGACAGTGTCCTCTTTCCTCGCCGATCTCTCTCTCTCTCTGTTCTTTCCTCTGATCTCTCCGATCTCAGACAAACCGCGTCTTGATTTCAAGAACCTCCAAGTCTCTTTGCTCAAATTGTAATCTTTTCTCGCGGTATAGGTTTCTGATTATTGCTTGCTTCTTCTTCTCTTCCGATTCGGTTGGTGTTTTTGTTTATTGTTTATCGGATTTGAACATTACCCATTTAGTGATTTGATCCGTTTATCTCTGGGATTGCGTCAAAATTATGTCTTTTCAACCGTTTGGTTACAGCTAAGAGATTGGATCATCTCTGTGTTCGACATTGTTGTTGTTCTGCATGATGGGTTTAGGATTTGGATTAGGTAAAAGTGGAAACGGAGAAGCTAGAGATACGACCTTATATAGTAACTAGCTAGAATCTTTCTTATGGTGTTGAATGCCGAAAATGCGGTTGAATCATTAAGGAAACAATGACTAGTTTCACCAAGAGTTCGTCATTCAATAGAAGGGCATTAAGCTCCTTAGCTATAGAAAGCCCTAGGAACTCTTCTTCAAGTGCCTTTACTAGTCCCATTGGCTCAGCCTTCGCAAGCCCGAGATCACAGAACTTTGGAGGAAGTCCTCGCCCGTCTACTAACCGGTTAAAAGAGATTTCATACTTGTTTCAGGTGCTTATTATCGCTGGAACAATAGTGTCGTTTCTTGTTATCATCGCTGGGGGTTATTTGTATGTTGTTCCTAGCCTCGGCCAGACGTTCTTGGGTTATAATGGAGCATTGCTGCTTAACAGCTCTGTTACAGATGATAAGGAATGTGACATATTTGATGGGAATTGGGTCGTTGATGAAAACTACCCGTTGTATAATGCTTCAGAATGTCCATTTGTAGAGAAAGGATTCAATTGCTTAGCGAATGGGCGTGGGCACGATGAGTATTTGAAGTGGAGGTGGAAGCCTAAGCATTGTACCGTTCCGAGATTTGAAGTACGTGATGTATTGGAGAGGTTAAGAGGTAAAAGGATAGTTTTTGTGGGAGATTCGATGAGTAGAACGCAGTGGGAGTCTTTGATTTGTATGTTAATGACTGGGTTGGAAGATAAAAGCAGTGTTTACGAAGTCAATGGGAACATTATAACGAAAAGGATACGGTTTTTAGGTGTGAGGTTTAGTACCTTCAATTTTACAATTGAGTTTTACCGATCGGTATTCTTGGTTCAGCCTGGGAAGTTGCGTTGGCACGCGCCAAAACGTGTTAAGTCTACGTTAAAGTTAGATGTTTTAGATGTTATTAATCATGAATGGAGCTCAGCGGATTTTCTCATATTCAATACTGGTCAATGGTGGGTGCCTGGGAAGCTTTTCGAAACGTAAGCTGTCTTAAAAACTCTATAGATTATACAACGTTTGCAAATGGAATTCTTATATTTTCGCTCGTTTCTAATTGTGTTTTGGAACTTCCAGTGGTTGTTATTTTCAGGTTGGAAACTCACTGAGGCTTGGAATGTCGATTCCTGCAGCGTATAGAGTAGCATTAGAAACATGGGCATCATGGATGGAGAATACAATTGATCGAAACAAAACCTGTGTTTTGTTTCGTACATTTGAGCCATCGCACTGGAGGTTAAAACCATTTTTTTTTATAGCTTTACCCTTCTTCTTTTGCGTTTCCTTAGATGATGCTAATTTAAGCATTTTTCTGTTGTGTTGTTTAGTGAGCATAGATCATGCAATGTGACAAAGTATCCAGCGCCAGACACTAAAGGAAGAGACAGAAGCATATTCACTGAAATGATCAAAGAAGTAGTTAAGAACATGACAATTCCCGTATCAATATTGGATGTAACTTCGATGTCAGCATTTCGAAGTGATGGTCATGTCGGCTTATGGAGCGATAATCCGTTGGTACCTGATTGTAGTCATTGGTGTCTACCCGGAGTACCTGATATCTGGAATGAAATCTTGCTCTTTTTCCTCTTTAGACAACAAGTAAAAACTTTCTTTCTCTGTCTTTTTTTTCAAACACAATAGTATCAGCATCATCCCTCTCATGTCTGCAAATATTTACTTGATTTGCAGGTTCAGTAAAATGGATACTTGCAAGTTCGTTGCAACATAGAAAAAGATTAACAAGACCCTCGAAGAGTGTATCTAATTGCTCCTGTTTCTTCTGGGAGCTAAAGACAGATTAAGGGGTCTCAAATTTTGGTGAAAGTTATTAAAGTTGATTCTTAATTCATTCTTTTATTGTTTATTCTACGTTCTTCTTTTACTGAATTATCGATTCAAAGAGAGTAAGAGGATCTTGTTCAAAGCTGAAACAGTTTTGTTCCCCAAACTCTGTTGGTATAAAATGGTTTGATTAGTGTTCTTCATGTAATGTGTCGTTCATGTTTCTTTCCGATCTGATCACTCTTTTCTTCCCCAATTCTTTTGGTATAAAACTCTTTTCGTAAAATTGGAAAAAAAATTGCAAACATTTTACAAATACAGTAGGGGGAAAACTCTAATAATGACAGCGTGGAGTTTTTGGGTATGCAAGAAAAAAAGACCGAAAGAAACTACTTGTCTCCGCCACCGAACATGCCCATCATGTCCTTGCCGGAACCCATCTGCTTCATGAGACTCTGCAGACCACCCATTCCGCCAATTTGCTTGAGCATCTGAGGCGGTAGGACCTTGCTCATGTGCTGAGCGTTCATGTTTCTCGAGAGTGCACTCATGTCTCCATTCTTTGGGATCTTGAGTCCTTTCATCTTGCTCCATATCTTTGCTAGTCTCTTGTACTCTTCTAACATCTCCATCACTTCTCTTACTTGCCTCCCTGACCCTCTTGCTATTCGCATCATCCTTGACTCGTTAAACACCTTAGGGTTTGAGCTGTCCAGTTCTGCACAAACACAAATCCACCCATCACTCTTTTATTACTTCCTACTGAAAAACTTTCTCAAATATAATATATATTGCGCTCACCTTCATTTGTCATAGAATCCATCATTGTCATGTATCGTTTAATCTTCGCCTGGCTTTCTTTCTCATGTCCTTTCGGCATCATTTCCGCACCAATTCCAGGCAGCATTGAGAAAACCTACACACAAGCATTGTTTAAATATCAAACACCTCGTACTAATTCAGCCTAACTATTATTTGATAAGAGTTTCTGACCTCTTTGAGTGGGCCCATGTTCAGTATGTTCTGGAACTGGTCGTACATAATTCTCAGTGTAAAGTTACCCTGGGAGAGCTTTTCCAGAAGTTCAGGTTGTTGATCTTTAGGTACTACCTCTTGTAGCTTATCCACGAATCCAGACCAATCACCCATTCCTGTTGTACATATAACATTATCAAGATTCTGAGCAAACAACTCATTGGGAGGGAGCCTTTGATTACTCCTTGTGGTACTGCTATAATCTTCAATCAATGTCATGAAAGTTACCTAAGAGACGGCTGACAAATGGTTTGACATCAAACACTTCAAACTCATCCATATGCTCTCCTGTTCCAATGAATATCACAGGACTTTTTGTAGCTGCAACACTAAAAAGGTGAAAATGGATCACATTTACTTGTCCAATTTAAAAACCCGCAAAATTTTCATCCTGATATTTCGAGTACATAGACAACTCAGTAGTCAGTAGCTAAATAATACTTACGCGCTAAGAGCTCCACCACCCTTGGCATGGCCGTCCATCTTAGTAATAATCACAGCTCCAACAGCAACACTTTGCTTAAATGCTTGAGCTTGATCAAATGCAGCTTGACCAATACTGCTATCCATAACAAATATAACAAGATCTGGTTTCTGTAAAGTGAAAAGACCATGATCATCAGTGTCTGTAGCATCAACTAGAAACAAACGAATACTTCAAAACAACAGAGCATACCGTTGCTTCAGCAACTTGACGCATTTCTTCAAAGAGGGAAGCTTCTTGTTTATGCCGACCACTGGTATCAACAATAATAAGATCGCAGTTTTCTTTCTTGAACCTGTCAACTCCCTCAACAGCAATTTTCACTGGATCGGATTCAGTGTAGCTGCAAAGAAACATAACTCGGCCTTAGCACATGCTGCTAATACAGTGCATATTTTTCAATTCCCTACGTAAGAGTCAATGACAAACATCCAAAATTACGGGTAGAAAAGTCGCAGTAAATGCAAATGAAAACAGAAGATGACACAAGATCTCGAAAGATCTATTTAACTCTTTGAAAAAGATGTAGTATCCTTTGATAGAGTGGCACAAGTAATGAATTCCAAAACAGAGCGCAAGAAAGAGAGAAAAAAAACAAAATAAAAAGATAAAAAGGAAACAGAGAGCTAGAGAAGTATGACAACTGACTGGATGATGGAAAAATAAGCATATTAAGAAGTAACAGTAGTCCATTTCAGAGAACATTTTTGCAGCTACTGACCTAAACCAAACCTATTTCATTAAATTTTTGCATCTACAGTTTCAAAGAAAAATCAATCCTTTGTACATACAATCCTATATGGGAGCTAATAAATTCCTTTTAAAATAGTAAGATATAACTCTTCATACATAGGAAACACAGTAAAGGGGTTGACTTGAGTACCTTCCATAAAATGGAATCTTAGCCTTAGTGGCATTCTGTTTCAGCTGATCGAAAGCACCGGCCCTGAAAGTATCCGCACACACTAGAGCTGGTTTGTACCCTTTCTTCTGATGATAATAAGCATATTTGGTACAAGTTGTGGTCTTTCCAGCACCTAAACATAATCACAAGAAGTTGGGATTACATGAGAAACAAGTCAAACACAATTTGCACCAAAATGAATTTTTAAAAGACCTTACCTTGTAATCCGACAAACATAACTATACTAGGCTTAGCCTTTTTGGGAGCAAATGCAGGCTTTCCTGGATCCAACATCTTACATAGCTCACTGAAGATAGCCTGAGACAAGACAATACAAAAATCATGACCAATTGAATCACAATTGAATCAAATTCCAAAGATATAGACTTGGGGGTAAAGGAAATGAAACCTGCTCAATGATCCGGCGCTTGTTGTGGCCAGCTGCTAGATCTTCAAGATTAACGATCTTCTTGATATTGTTCTGCATCTCTTTGACAAGGGGAAAGGAAACATCGGACTGAAGAAGAGCACGAGTGATCTCGTTCAAACATTCATTCAAAGCCTTCTCATCGATAATTGTCACATTGCTCATCTGCTGTATCGCGCGGGTGATCCGCCCGCCTAGCTCCGCCAACACCATCTTCGCTGCTTTGAGAATTCAACAAAGATCAAACCAATTTTGAAAAAAAAAAAAAGCTTATCGGAGGATAAGAATCAGATTTGGGAATTAGGGTTTTGATCAGAGAGATCTTTGGTCGCGATTGAGATAGAAAGAAGGTTGAAACTTTTGATTCGAGGATCTTAATTCCAAATTTTCTAAATCCCTTAACCGGTCCGGTTAGGAGACGAATCAAACCAACACTTATGGGGCCTTACGAAGCTCTAAAGGCCCAATGGGTCATCATTATGTTTAGTAGGGAATTTTTAGTTATGTTAATGGTATGACTTCGTTGAATATATATTTTGAACTAGAGAAGAGATCCACGCGTTGCGCGGGGTTGTTCGTTATAAATTTTTCTTTATTTATTTTTTATTTGGTGTTATATTTTAATATTAATGATTGTATTTACATTTTGTGTCATATTTGTTTGGCTATATTTTGATTTTTTTTTCCATATTCAGATATTATAATCTAACACCGTTAGGTATTAATTTGTGTGGCGCTGTTGTTACTCGTATTCAAATTAATGTTTTTGGTTTTGTTTGGACGCATGTATTAATATAGTTAGATTAAAAGCTTTACCTTAAAAAGAAATTGTGACGACAAATCATTTTTTACTCTTTTATTTTACTTTTTCCTTTTTTTATTGTCATATTTTTAAATTTGACTAAAAATTAATTTATCAAAATTGGAGTGTGCTCTGTTTGTTATGCCGTTTTTATCTATTTGAATTTGGGTCTTAGTATTTTTTTGTTAAAATGTTTTGTAATTGAGTATGCATTTATGACATGTCCTGCCAAGCTCATATAATGCATACAAATGTCTTTGTGTTTGATTTAAAAGTCGATCTAAATTTTAGATAGTTTACTTACTTTTTTCATTTTATTTTATTCGATGGGATCCAATATTTCTACTTTTTCGTTTACTTTGCATAAACCTTATTTAGTTGGACGATGCCATTGTAATTAACGGATTAACTTGGACGGGATATTCAAACATGAAGAGAGCTCAATCCAAGAAAGGAGGATGTCACACCATTTTTGATTTTTTATCCTTTGTCGTAGCTCGTAGGCATTATGCTTTATTTTTTTTCACCATATTTCGATCTAGCGATCCTCCAAGATAGATTTTAAAAATTTAGTTTGATTTTATCTTTTAATAAGTAAATTTTGATTTTTACCTCAAATTGAAATTTTAATGTATTTCAACTCTTTATTTCCTCGTTTTTGGTAAATCACTTTTTTTAGAGGGTTGGGCTTCATACTTGGCATTTATAGAGCACGATTTGGTGGTAATAAAAAGTAATATGTAGCATATACATTTTGTCAAAAATATTAGCCTTTTAGTATGGAGAGCTTATATATTTACTTTTTATATATATTGTTGTAGAACTCATAAGATTAATATAACCAATTGATTATTTTACGTTTATAGAAGATGGAATATAATGTTCTATAATTTTTCAAGTTTTTTTGCACCAGAAAAAGTGCAAAAATATTTTTTATATATTCATTTACTATCACCGAATCTATGATCATATGTAACTGTCCGTAAATATTGTGTTTGGATATGCCAACAAGAATTTAAAATTTTACAAATCGGTGTGGTGAACTGAAATTAGAGTGATCTGTTCATATTTTTTTTTTTACATTATCGTTATTTGATTTGTCTTTAGTTTATTGTCGTTTTCACATGAATGCGCTTTTGAAACTAGTATCTATCATATGGTCAATGCGACAAGAAAATTGTACTAAATTTAAGAGACACCTAATGTATGATCATATGTAACTTTCCGTTAAAATTGCATTTGGATATTTCAACAAGAAATTTTAAACATTTGACGGAACACTTTCCCTTTAACTTTACATTTTCTTTATTTGATGTGTCTTTATTTTATTGTCGTTTTTACATGAATGGTTTTTCGATAATTTTATCTATCAAATATAGTTTTGGTAAATCCGACAAAAGATTTATGCGACAATTAATTAAGATCATTGAGTCCACGATCGTAAATAACTATTAATTCCGTCGAAATCATTTGGATATTTATAATAGAATTTTAAATTAAAAAGGAGCTCTTGCCGTTTTTCAAAGTTTTTAACAAATATATTAGGGTTTTTATTAGCTTAGCTATTGCTTGGTCTTTTCTTACTGTTTTATTATCTTCTTCTTCTTTTTTCCTCAAATATTTACCCAACAATAATCTCCTTGTTTGTATTGTTTGATCTATATATTGTGGAAAGTAAAGGAAACAAAAAAAGAAATAAAATATTGAACAGAAATATAATAGAAAATATAAATTACGTGCAGTACATATTTTGTTTTTAATTAACCCATAACAAAAAATTCTTTAATATTCAATATGCAGCTTGCAAGTGTAATGTTAATGTCCTTTGAAATAACGAAGAAACCTTCTTGGATACTTGGAAAAATAAATAAATCATTAGTAGATGAACATACATAAATACAATGTATAGTAAATTAATATGTATTACTTTTTTGTTGTTAAAAATATGTGTCACTTTAATTTTTAAAGCTTTTATGAATTTAGAGTTTGAATATTCAATTCATTGAGTAACAATGCTTTTCAAAGATCCAAAAATTACACGAGTACAAGAGTGATATAAGGAATTAGATAACATGTGTCACTCCAATTTAAAAATATTAATTAGTTTATTTGTATGTTTATAACTGTCATAAAAAAATGGTCAGATACAAAGAATATCAGTTTCTTCACACACACACACACACAAAAAAAGAAAAACAATTTTGAAGAAAATGTTACAATGCATAAATTAATAATGCAGTATATACCCTTTGATAACACTTTTATATAAAAATTGACACTACATTTTAATGGTTAATTTATCATTTAGCTAAGCTAATTTCAATATATGTGTCTATTATTTAGTAGTTTAAAATCTATAGTCTATCTGAAAGAAATAATAATAACATGCTGAGAATTTTCGACACATGTCATAATTTGATCAAATTATACCAACAAAATTTTATCATCTTTAAGCAATTTTTAGTATATTTTATCACATACCAAAAACTGATATATTAGTCAAATGAATCATCAATTTAAATTTAATTCAGTGAATAAAGCAAAACAGAAATATATGACACAATACATCATCTCTGCCAATTCACCACACAAAGTAACCACGTGGATCATAGTTCAGGTAACGTTATATATGGTTACGTTTTTTTAACCTAATGTGTTTTAAAATTGTGCTGATCTGTGATATAAGTTCTAACCCAAGTCTTTGTTGATGTGTATCACTTTAATGTGTAGCTCCAAAATAGCTAATATAATCTTGCACTCTTTAATACCATTCACCATTTGCTTACAGATGGTGGAAATATATAAAAAGATTCCATAATTTCATCGTTTTGATATATTGTTTGAAATATATCCATTTTCAAAAAGTAAAATTTCTTTCATTGATACATATCTCAAATTCTACTAATATACTCATATATAAATACCACCAAGTCACCACCGAAATCAAGAACTCACACAGCAATCATAATTGTTATAAACACACCAGAGAGAATCTTACAAACACTTTAAACACAAAGAGAGAGATATGGAGACCGTAGTGGTGATTGTGGGAGCTGGACCAGCCGGTTTAGCTACATCGGTTTGTCTAAGCCAACACTCGATCCCGAACGTGATTCTCGAGAAAGAAGACATCTATGCGTCTCTTTGGAAGAAACGAGCCTACGATCGTCTCAAGCTCCACTTGGCCAAAGAGTTTTGCGAGCTACCTTTCATGCCACACGGCCGTGACGTTCCGACCTTTATGTCCAAAGATCTCTTCGTCAACTACCTCGACGCTTACGTTGCTCGCTTCGACATAAACCCTAGGTACAACCGTACCGTGAAGCTCTCGACGTTCGATGAGTCCAAAAACAAGTGGAGGGTCGAGGCGGAAAACACGGTGACCGGAGATACCGAGGTGTACTGGTCGGAGTTTCTGGTGGTTGCGACTGGGGAGAACGGAGATGGGAATATCCCGATGGTGGAAGGGATTGAGACTTTCCCTGGAGAGATTGTGCACTCGAGTGGGTACAAGTCTGGTCGTGACTTCGAAGGTAAAAATGTTCTTGTGGTCGGAGGTGGGAACTCCGGTATGGAGATTAGTTTTGATCTTTGCAACTTCGGAGCTAAGACGACCGTTCTCATTAGAACTCCGGTAAGTAATTAATGTTGGTTTTGTCTTTTAATTATTTATTTGCATGTCTTGCATGTGTGGTTTTGTGGTTTATAATTTTTCCGAATTTATAATTACTAATACATCCCTTTACGATCATTTATTTCTTGATTGGTCGTCAATTCTTAGATAGAAAACATCATATGAGATTTCGATATATATATTTTGAATGTAATTTGTGTTGAGTTATAACAAAATTTGTGCATTCGAACATTAAATATATGTATGTATACATATTAGGGTTTCATTTCTTCTAACTTAGGGTTTCATTTCTTCTATCTTTAAATCATTGCAGAGACACGTGGTGACTAAAGAAGTGATACACTTGGGGATGTCATTTATGAAGTATGCTCCGGTAAAGGTTGTCGACACAGTGGTGACGACTCTAGCGAATCTTGTGTACGGAGACCTCTCAAAGTACGGACTCTTCCAACCAAAAGAAGGTCCTTTCGCAACCAAACTCTTTACCGGAAAAGCTCCTGTCATTGATGTCGGAACTGTCCAAAAGATCTGCGATGGCGAGATTCAGGTACCATATAAACCCTTTTTTCCATTTTCTTACTTAATAATATAATTTAGTGTATAGAAAATATCAGTCTATTTTTCATTTTTTGTCAAACAATGTCAGTCTTTTAAAATTTGGTTGTATATGAAAACGGTTACGTTAAAGTTGTTCCTTTTTGATTATTTTTTATTTTTTTCATATCAAACCTATAGATCCTACCGATTTCACACAACTTAGTGAAGATAAAATTCATAAGAATTTATTATTTGATTTTTGAGCAAAACATAAGAATTTAGTATTTTATTTTTTTGAGTAAAGCATAAGAAATTATTATGTATCGTTTTCTTCCATATTTTTCATTGTTCAAAGCTTCTTGATTACTTATTTATTATGATAAATCTTAAATTTGATGAAATGAAAACATTATTAACTAACTAATAATGCAATATTTTTAGGTTATCAATGGTGGGATTGGAAGCATCAAAGGGAAGACCTTGACGTTCGAAAATGGACATGAACAAGATTTCGATGCAATTGTGTTTGCTACTGGTTACAAAAGTTCTGTCTGCAATTGGTTAGAGGTATAACATAAGTACTCCCAAAACCCTCTACCTAAACAAAATAAAACCCATTGAAATAAATATGATAATAATGTGTTTCTTGTGAAATAATACACAGGACTATGGGTACGTGATGAAGGAGGATGGGTTCCCTAAAGCACCCATGCCGAAGCACTGGAAAGGAGAGAAGAATATTTACTGTGCTGGATTTTCAAGAAAGGGAATCGCCGGAGCTGCCGAGGATGCTGTGTCCGTCGCCGACGATATCAGCTCTGTCTTGGCTACCAAAAAAACATGATGCTGTATTCGAGAACATAATAAGACTTGGTAAGAAGATGAAAAAGAAGAAAACAGAAGTAACAAGCATAAAAATATTGTATTATATCCATTGTTGCTTTGGTCTAGATAGTATAGTCTAGTGTATCATCTCATAAGATGTTTAATTATCATGTCGTTGGTTTAATTAATGGTTTATTTGTATTCTCTCGTTTTGTAAATATTTTCGAAATTCGGAATGTAATATTACTTATATTAATGTCTAATCGAGTTTGTTATCGGCCGGGCATGCATAAATATGGTTAAAATCATCCATCTAATTAAAATGTTTAAGAGTGATCTTTAAGAAAAAAGAGTCTTGCGGGGAACAATAGTACTCGTTACGGAGAAATATAGAGAATGCGACACTTTTTTGAATTTGGAAGTGTTTTTCATAACCAAAATTCTACTTTATTCATTTTCTCCATCACATTTTCATTATGCTATACTCTTTTCATTTATTCATGACGTATATGCCTACCTTTTAATGTTTGTGTTACTAATTTTTTATTCATATTTTACATAAATAATAGGCTAATAGCTATGTGCCTATGTGTTAGCAAGAGTTATTGAACACAAAGTAAGTTCTATTAGTAAATAAGAAGCTCTCAACGTTCAATGAGTCCAACAACAAGTGGAGGGTCGAGTCGGAAAACAAGGTGACCGGAGAAACCGAGGTGTATTGGTTGGAGTTTCTGGAGGTTACGACTAGGGAGAACGGAGATGGGAATTTTCCGATGGTGAAAGGGATTGATACTTTCCCGGCCGGACAGATTGTGCACTCGAGTGCGTACAAGTCCCGTCATGATTTCAAAGGATGATCTTGTGGTCGGAGGTGGAAACTCCGGTATGGAGATTAGTTTTGAACTTTTGATCTTTGCAACTTCGGAGCTAATACGACTGTTCTCATTAGAACTGGTGAGTAATTAATGTTGGTTTTGTCTTTTAATCATCTCTTTGTATACATGAAAGCTAAAGATACACACTTGTCATGCATGTGTGGTTGTGGTATAGATTTCTTTTCGAATTTAAAAGTACTGACACATCTCTCCTGCACAATTTCCGTCTAAGGTGTATTAAATTTTTAGAATTAGAAGTATTTTATAGAATTTTTATAACAAAAATTATTACGCTAGTGTGAATGGTGAAGTAAATATTTTTTTGATAAAGAAATTTATATAAACATGGAAAAAAAAGATTTGTCGACTACAAAATCCTAGGTATTATTATGGGATCTGGCTCATCCTCCCACCAATCTAGGTCTTGATTCTTGCGGGTTACATCTACCTTCTACGAGTTAAATTTAGGGTTTCGTCAGGAGGCGGCATGAAACGCGAGGATGACGATGAGAAAGAGACAAACCCAAGTGATTTGCTAGATTCGCTTCCTATTGATCTAAAGATGGATATACTAACTAGATTGCCTGCCAAGTCTCTTATGAAGTTCCGATACGTGTCAAAGATGTGGTCATCCTTCATCCGAAGCCAAGAGTTCATCAACTCTTTCTCCTCTAAGTCCTCAACGCAAACCCGGTTTATACTCGCTTTGAGTAATGATGGAAACTTCTCTGAGCCTGAGGGGAACCTTTCCTTCTACTTCTCATTCTCAGACGATGCAGAGGAGTCCTCTTCTTTGGTACCCAACTTCGAGATGGCAATGCCAGTGATTTCTAATCACATCTCAGGGTCTTGCACTTCTGTCCATGGAATTCTCGCTGTTATACATAGTTTTCAGCTCATTTTATGTAACCCTAGCACAGAGCAAGTCATTAAGTTAACCCCTGGCTATGCCGGTTTTGTGGGATACGATCCCATTAATGATCAACACAAAGTATTATCCTTGCTAAATCAATTTAGTGATGATCCTCTAGAGCACAAGGTGTTAACACTTGGAGTAGGTGGAGGATGGAGACGAATTCAAGGTCTCAATCAGTTTTATACTGCAGTGTCAATGGGAGTATGCATTAATGGGTTTGTGTTCTATGGTGCTTATAGCCCAACCCCACCTTCGAATCCAGGTATTGTGTGTTTTGATGTTAGATTTGAGAGGCTAAGCTATATCAAAGCACCTGAGATTCTTGTTCACTATGGGAATGCATCAATATTTATTGAATACAAAGGGAAGCTAGCATCCATTGTGAGAAACCCTTTTGGTTATTTCAACGAGTTTGATTTATGGATACTAGAGGACGTTGAAAGACATAACTGGTCAAAGCAAACATGTGTGTTTCCTTTCTCTGTGTGGGATTCTTTAGGGGTTATGAAGATGTGTATTCCAGGTACCAACAAGGCTGATGAGATCATTATGGCACCAAAGTTACTGTCACACAAAGTTCAACCCTTTTACATTTTCTACTACAATGTTGAAACAAGAAACATCAGAAGAGTTAGGCTCCTAGGAATTGGAGACAATGAAGAGTTTCGGACTTGCTATGAACTCAATTATCGATCTAATGTCAATATTGCAACTCATCACTTCGAGAGTATTGCCTTTTTCAAGGATCCTCCTATAATTTAACTTCAATCCAAGGATCCTAATCTATGAGGGAATGGAAACTCTTTTGGTTTTCTTTTATATTCAACAAACAAGCTACTTTTGTTATTCTATGACTTTTGCTTATACTGTATGTGTTTTGTTTTGTTTATAAGCTAAGTCTGTTTTATCAAAGCCTTAATTTCATCTATTTTTTTTTTATCAACAACAAAAATGATAGAATCTCAAGTCTATGATGACCATTTTTGTGTTGTGCTGTACACAAAGGACTATGAGGAAGGACTCCAACGCGTGGAACTTTATTTGGGTTCAAGATTGTTGAAAGGCGAAAGCAGGTAGGGAGCTCTATGTTACCAAACTGTTACCAACTTATGATAATGGGCCTTAAACAAAATGAGCCCAACAAGGAACTTGAGACAATTCTGAGCCCACTGTGTAAGCTAAACGGAAATCGAAAGCTTAAACCAAAGTAAACCAAACAAATTCGCCTTCTTCTTGTAGTAGTTATTGAAGTCTGCCAAAAGTCAAAAACTCAATGCGAAACACCAAAAAGGTCAAAGCTTAAACCGACTAAACCGAAATTGTCATATGCGCGTAAATCCTTGGCAACATTTTGACCGAACAACTTCAAAATCAAACGAACGGACGGTCAGGATTGTCCGATCAGCATCGTCTGAGTCCTTAACGCCGGCTGGATCACAAAAACAAAAATTCAACCACTCCATCTCTTGTGCTCACCACGCTCCATTCCCTCAAATTCGAGTCTCCCTTTGACTGTTCACTTCAATTTTTATCAGTCTCAGATCTCGACGATGGCTACACAAATCTCTCAGCTTGCTTGTTTCTCATCCACCAATCGCCAATTTCACTTTCATAGCCCATCTTTGACGTTCTCCAAGCTTCGTCCCCAGGTAGACTTTTAGATATCGCGAAAAAGACATATTTTTTGTCATCTCGGTTTGGTTACTTTGATGCCCCCAATACTCTTTCCTGGTTTCTGTAATAGAATTATGAACTTGATTCGATTTTTGTGGCCGTACTCAGACATTAGCTTTTGGTCTTCTTCTTTGGCTGATATCGTAGGGAATGTTATATGCTTTACCTTGTGTAATAAAATCATTTCCTTTTTTTTTTTGTTTTTTCTTACAATTTCTGATTATTCGAGTGTTGTATAGCTTGAAATAATCATGTCTGACTTCTTTTGGTTGTTGTCTCTTTGTGCTAAGAATCTCACCTATAGAGCTCATTTGTGTCACCACTAGTGGCTAATTCGCTTAAAATTGTGCAGTCTTTTGTAGTTAGAAGCGTTGATGGGAATAGCTCAGAAACACCAACGTCTCTTAGCTATACAGCTGAGGTTCCAAAGCCTATTGTTGAGAATACATCCACACCTTTTCCCACAGTGGATGAAACTGCTACCAATAAAGACATTATTACAGAGCCAGTAGAGGCTACACAACCAATTAGAGCAGCAAAGATCCACGACTTCTGTTTTGGCATTCCTTATGGTACCTACTACCTTGTCAGGGTAACTCGTTTGTGTTAATTCTGCTTCACTAATGATTTATTTTTATTAGGTGGTCTCGTTATGAGTGGAGGGCTTCTTGGGTTTGCGTTTTCACGAAATCTTACAAGTTTAAGTACTGGTGTCCTCTATGGTGGTGGCCTTCTTGCCCTTAGTACATTGAGCTTAAAGATTTGGCGACAGGGAAAATCTAGTTTTCCTTATATACTAGGACAAGCAGGTAATCTTCATTTACTGTCTACACTCTATCAAGAACATTTAACTGTAGTTGTAATCTCACTAAATTCTCTCTTTACTTCCGTTTCATCAAGGTATCTTACACTTGATAAGTGGATTTATGAATATCCATATAATTATACTGTGTAATACTACAAGTGGTCATCTGTGAACCAAGAGCACATGGATGTCTATCAAAATGTTTCTGTTATCCATAAAGCTTTTGTGCTTACTCATTCATCGAACCCCTGTTATTGCAGTGCTGTCAGCTGTCGTCTTCTGGAAGAACTTCACTGCTTATTCTATGGTATTTATTCATCTTTATAGATCATGCGGATTGTTTTTTTTTGCTTGCTTGACTTCACCTGTTTAATGTTGTACTTTTGCAGACTAAGAAGCTGATTCCTTCCGGGCTTTTTGCTTTCATCAGGTAAAATTTTTTTTTTTGTGATCCACATAGACTGATGATGATCTTTAGTGGATTCATGTAACAGTGTGTTCATGTCTTTTTCACTGCAGTGCCTGCATGTTGTGTTTCTATTCATATGTGGTGCTCTCTGGAGGAAACCCACCTCCAAAGAAATTGAAACATCTGCTAGTCCTTCATACTGAAGGGACTTCTCCTAGGTTAGGTTTTTTTTCTTAAATGGAGATTTCTCTCTTTTAATGACTCTGGTGTCTTGGCTTCCTGGTGTAATTTTATACTTTTACGAGTTGATATACTTTTTTGTGACTTGTTCTTACCAGTGTCATCAAGTTTTGTTTTTCCTACTTGTGCTGTTGTGAGCCTATGATTGTCTATACTCTTAAGCTAAGTGTCATATTCTAAGGTTTTATTTTCCTTACTTGTGACATGTTATGAGTTACTCTTAAGCGAATCATATATACTCAATCCAAGGCAAAGGTGAGTTTTATCAAGGAGAGGTTTCGACAGCAAAATTTTGATTAGCAGAGCTAATCACTAACTTGTAAGTCCGTCCTGATAAGCCTTTTGGTGTGGTTTATCAACTGAGACATAGATTGTAGAAATTTCAGACACAAAGGATTAGGATACAAATGTTGTAATAGATCTAAGTATGCTTACACGTTGGGGTGATTAGGCTCCATGATTACAGTTTCTGATTCAGAATCAATCTTGCCATCAAGCTTTGAGGTGCGGATTAGGTTCACAATCCATCTTTAGGCCTCCTCATAGTTCAGGTTCAGTGTTTCAGCAAGTACCCTCCTGAAAAGGCCATAATAGACACGATATGAATACAAAGTTAAAACCACAAGACTGCAACAGTTCATCTCTCAGTGGTACTGTTGAAAAGTTTCCATCCTCAACTCGCTTGCCAAGGAATGGGTCATTCACAATGACCTATATATCATAGACGGTGATGCAAGGTATAAAGAAGAGATGCAAATAACATAAGAGGTTTAAACTTGTCTTGGTTAAAAAGATCTATACTCGCGTCTATAGTGATCCCAAAGGTCACAAGCTAGACGAAGTTTAAAATACAAACCTTTGAGTCAAATAATCTCTTTGAGACAGGTTAATCTCTTCAATATTTATAAATTCGCTCCTTTTACTTCTTATAATTAATTTTTTCCCCCACAAGTTATTTTTTTCTTCAAAACGATACTTAAGCCGTAGTTATCTGATCGGCCGGAACCGGAGGGGTTAAGAAAAAACGATATTTGTGGAGGGGCGCACGATAAGAAGGCTTTATTTTGTATGGCGTATGTTAGTAGTCTGGACTTCTTCCCGTACCGCCTGTGTCCACTAAATTGCGCATGTTCTTCTTTAACCTTTCTCCATCTTCGTCATCTATCATACTGGATTAGGGTTCTTCTTATAGACGAACTCTTTTTTTTCTTCTCCTGACGATTGTTTGCGTACCATTAGCAGCTTTAAGGGTTAGAATCTCCGAATTTTTATACGCCGTGTCATTCTCTTGCGTCTCTCATGGATCCTTCAAGAAGACCACCCAAGGCATCGCCTTACGCGAATCTCTTCGATCTCGAGGTCTGTTAGGTCTCAATTTTTTTCCATGAAATTTGTAAATTTTACGCTGTCTTCTCTCTCATGGTTTGTACTTGCTGGGTGATGATCATCATGTGACTGTGATGAATGTAGTTTTGGTGATTGGAAATCTTGCAATTCTATAGCATCCCCTCCTTGTTTCTATAGTGGGGCTTTTGTTGAACTATTAAAATTAAATGGGTTTAAATTCTTCACTCTTGCAGCCGTTGAGGAAGTTCAGAATTCCGAAACCTGAAGATGAAGTTGATTATTATGGGAGTAGTAGCCAGGATGAAAGTAGAAGCACTCAAGGTACAGTTTTTTTTAATGGACTTACTTTTCTTGTCAACTGTTGACAGTTTGAGTGACTTTAATCTGTGTGATCTTCTGTCTATATGGTCGGTAATGGTCAAAGGTGGGCTAGTGGCAAACTACAACAATGGGTCTAAGTCTGGAATGAATGTTAGCTCCAAGAAGAGAAAGCGGTGGACAGAAGCTGATGATGATGATGATCTCTACAATCAACATGTTACTGAGGAGCACTACCGATCGATGCTTGGGGATCATGTACAAAAAATCAAAACTAGGTCCAAGGAGTCTCAAGGGACTCCCACCCATCTGATGGGTGTTCCGTTGCTAAAGAGCAATGTGGGCAGTTACAGAGGTAGGAAACCAGGGAATGATCACTATGGGAGATTCTATGACATGGACACCTCTCCAAATTTTGCAGCTGACGTGATCCCACAAAGGCGAGAAAGCTACCGCGATTGTGATATTACCCCTAAGTATGTTGAAAGGAACTCTGTGTAACCCTTTGTGATCCATTAAGTTAACTAATGATTTTTGATTTCCTAGATTGACACGTTGAGTTTTGCATCATTTGCAGAATAGCATATGAACCTTCGTTTTTGGACATTGGTGATGGTGTCATCTACAAAATCCCCCCAAGTTATGACAAGCTGGTGGCATCATTAAACTTGCCAAGCTTTTCAGATATTCATGTGGAAGAATTTTACTTGAAAGGAACTCTGGATCTGAGATCATTAGCAGAACTGATGGCTAGTGATAAAAGGTCTGGAGTAAGAAGCCGTAATGGAATGGGTGAGGCCCGACCTCAATATGAATCTCTTCAAGCTAGAGTGAAGGCCCTGTCACCTTCAAACTCCACCCCGAATTTTAGCCTCAAGGTGTCAGAAGCTGCAATGGATTCTGCCATTCCAGAAGGAGCTGCTGGAAGTACTGCACGGACAATTTTGTCGGAGGGTGGTGTTTTCCAGGTCCATTATGTGAAGGTTCTGGAGAAGGGGGATACATACGAGGTTTGGATCATGTGACAGTATTTTATGGAAATATTCATAATTTTGTATCTTTCACGGCTCTGGCAACATTATCTATTTTTCCTACATTGTTTAATGTGTCCTTTCTTTAGATTGTTCGACGTAGTCTACCAAAGAAGCTGAAGGCGAAGGATGATCCTGCAGTCATTGAGAAGACAGAAAGGGACAAAATTAGAAAAGTCTGGATCAACATAGTCAGAAGAGATTTACCAAAATACCATAGAATTTTCACTACTTTTCATCGAAAACAATCAATTGATGCTAAGAGGTTTGCTGATGGTTGCCAAAGAGAGGTAATTTAATTTGGCTTTCATGGTATTGCTTTAACTGCTCATGTAGTTTTTATTACATTTTCTTTTCTACATGGCTCTTCTCTTACATTTTACTTTAGAGTTATCTCTCATTTGTTGTTACTTTGAGTTCACAGGTGAGAATGAAGGTGGCTCGATCATACAAAATTCCAAGGACTGCACCAATTCGCACCAGGAAGATATCGAGAGACATGCTGTTATTTTGGAAGCGATATGACAAGCAGATGGTACAATTCCTATTTTCCTTTGACTTTATAGTACACTTTCAGGCTGCCAACTAGATTGGGTTACAGATTCTGCTGCCAACTTTTTTGTAATCATACATGCTTTTGCACGGGTTTCCATCCCCTTTCTCCTAAATAAGGACTTGAGAAAGTAGTCACAACTCTATAACTTGGCTATAGAAATGGATGAAGTTATGTAGTAGATTTGGAATTTTTTATTGTTATTCTTTAACTGGAGCTCTTTTGAACGGTGCACTTGGAATAATTTGACAATGTTGACAGGCCGAAGAGAGGAAAAAACAAGAAAAGGAAGCTGCAGAGGCTTTTAAACGTGAACAGGAGCTTCGAGAGGCAAAAAGGCAGCAACAAAGTCTCAATTTTCTTATCAAACAGACTGAGCTTTACAGTCATTTCATGCAAAACAAGACCGATTCAAATCCTTCTGAAGCCTTGTCTGTAGGAGATGAAAATCTGATTGACGAAGAGCTCCCAGAAACTTCAGCGTCAAAACCTTCTGAGGTGGAGGATCCTGAAGAGGCTGAACTGAAGGAAAAGGTCCTGAGAGCTGCTCAAAATGCGGTGTCCAAGCAGAAGCAAATAACAAATACATTTGACACTGAATATATGAAGCTACGGCAAACTTCTGAAATGGAAGGTCCTTCAAATGATATATCAGTTTGTGGTTCAAGCAATATAGATCTGCATAACCCGTGAGTTTGTGTTCTTGTTATTTCCATACTTTGTCTTTGAATTTTTAGTCTATCAAGCCAATGAAATCTCTCAACTCTGCAGATCTACAATGCCTGTTACATCAACAGTTCAGACTCCAGAGTTGTTCAAAGGAACCCTTAAAGAATACCAGATGAAAGGCCTTCAGTGGCTAGTTAATTGTTATGAGCAGGTTCACTCAACCTCTATTTACATGTTATTTTGTTGTCTGGAACTGAGTAGAGGAATCCTCTTTCTGTATGGGACTGCACTAAGATTATTGTTTGATATACTCCAGGGTTTGAATGGCATACTGGCTGATGAAATGGGCTTGGGTAAGACTATTCAAGCTATGGCGTTCTTGGCACATTTGGCTGAGGTAATTAGTGTTGTTGGTCTTTTATATTTGTAGTGATTTGGTAGTGAAAACTCATTAGTCTTCTTACACAGGAAAAGAACATTTGGGGTCCATTTCTGGTTGTTGCCCCTGCATCTGTTCTTAACAATTGGGCTGATGAAATCAGTCGTTTCTGTCCTGACTTGAAAACACTCCCATACTGGGGAGGATTACAAGAACGAACAATTCTGAGAAAGAATATCAATCCCAAGCGTATGTACCGAAGGTAATGGCTATGTGATATTTTTGAGGTGACAAAGTTTGTTTCTTTTCCTTGGGCTTTCAGACATTAAGTGATATGTACTGCTAGTATTCTACCATTCTTGTCCAGTTCTAGATGTTATCGATCTAAAGGAAACCATCTCTGTTGTGAGAATTCACGTTATTTATTTGATGGTTTTCTCAAAGGCTTCACAATCAATGAATCTTCTTTACGCTTTTCTAAATTTCTCTTTTTTTTAGGGATGCTGGCTTTCATATATTAATTACTAGCTACCAGCTATTAATCACCGATGAAAAGTATTTTCGTCGGGTGAAGTGGCAATATATGGTGCTAGATGAGGCCCAAGCAATTAAAAGTTCCACCAGGTTCGTACCTTTCCCTTGAGAGTCAGTTAAATTAAGTTTGCTTGTGCTCTCAAGGTTTTCTTTGTTTCACTCTTTAATTTGTAAGTTGAATTCCCAGTGTTTGATGATTCTCATGCAAGTTCCATTTCCTTTTTTTTTTTTTTTTTTAAACAGTATAAGATGGAAAACCCTTCTTAGTTTCAACTGTCGGAATCGATTGCTTCTGACTGGTACTCCAATTCAGAATAACATGGCAGAATTATGGGCCTTGCTGCATTTCATCATGCCGACGCTGTTTGATAGCCATGATCAGTTTAATGAGTGGTTCTCAAAAGGGTTTGTACTAGTAGTCTGCTTTAATTGTCATATAAAAGTATGTACTCTAGGAAATTGTTTCTGATACATGATCGATATTGATTAACAGAATCGAGAATCATGCTGAACACGGAGGCACTTTAAATGAGCACCAGCTTAACAGACTGGTGAGACTTCATTTTCTGATTGCAGCATTATTGTGGGGATACTACAAGTTCTTTAAGTTTCTGTCTACTTCTTATTTTTAGTTTGCTAGATTCCTTGAGTAGGGTTTCGCATTACTTTTCATTTCGAGTGCATGATTCCGTCTCTTCGTCTTGGGGCTTTTAGAAAAAAACATTAATGTTTGTGATGACATTCATATATTTGCATATGTCATGAACGAGAAGCTTCCATGTTAACCAACAATGGTAACTCCTTGTGCTGGGGTTCTTGTTTTTTCGGTTTCTAACAGCCAATCTCCTGCCTCTTCCTTTGCGGTTAGAAGGGTTTGTTTATTCCAGTTAGCGATTCCTGATTCTCCAGAAATTCTTCAAATTTGTCTGCATATGCATCTTTTTACCATTTAGAGTTGTTTAGTCACTCACATTGTGTTTCTTTTCCCAAACAGCACGCGATATTGAAGCCATTCATGCTTCGACGGGTAAAAAAGGATGTAGTTTCTGAGCTAACTACAAAGACAGAAGTTACCGTTCACTGCAAGCTCAGTTCTCGACAACAAGCATTTTATCAGGCTATTAAGAACAAAATTTCTCTGGCTGAGCTGTTTGACAGCAACCGTGGACAATTTAATGAAAAGAAAGTATTGAATTTAATGAATATTGTCATTCAACTTAGGAAGGTAAGCTCTCGTCTGGCCAGATTTACTTCCCTGCTTTTCTAACGTCTTGTCCTGCTTTCTCATATATTATACAACATGAAGGTGTATTTAACTCCCAAACAACATACATGAGAAGACTTCCAGCGTTTCTGGTGTCAGGTTTGACAAGACTATGGCTTATGCTAGTTCATGTTTGTGTTTCTGATGTCAGGTTTGTAACCATCCAGAGTTGTTTGAGAGAAATGAAGGGAGCTCGTATCTCTACTTTGGAGTGATTTCCAATTCTCTTTTACCTCATCCCTTTGGTGAGCTAGAGGATGTGCATTATTCTGGTGGTCAAAATCCAATAATATACAAGGTGGAATTTCAATATCTAAAAAAAAAAGAAAAAATTCAAGTAGAGAAGATCCTCTAGTCTTTCACTGAATCCTGCCTTTGGGTTCAATATTTTCTTTCTCTTTCAGATACCTAAACTACTACACCAAGAGGTGCTCCAAAATTCTGAAACATTTTGTTCTTCCGTCGGGAGTGGCATATCCAGAGAATCCTTTATGAAGCATTTTAATATATATTCACCAGAGTATATTTTAAGGTCAATATTCCCATCTGATAGTGTGGTCAGTGGAAGTGGAGCGTTTGACTTTTCTCGCTTGATGGATCTATCACCATCAGAAGTTGGATATCTTGCTCTGTGTTCTGTTGCAGAAAGGCTATTATATTCTATGCTGAGATGGGAACGGCAGTTTTTGGATGAGTTAGAGAACTCTCTAATGGAATCCAAGGATAATGATCTTAGTGACAATAACATGGAGAGAGTTAAAACCAAAGCTGTCACAAGAATGTTGCTGCTGCCATCAAAAGTTGAAACGAATTTTCAGAAAAGGAGACTAAGCACAGGGCCCACCCGTCCTTCATTTGAAGCGCTAGTGACCTCTCATCAGGATAGGCTTCTTTCAAATATCAAACTACTACATTCTGCATATACTTATATCCCAAAAGCCAGAGCTCCACCGGTATGATTCTTTAAAATGTTAAGTTGCTGACTAATAACCTGGGTAGTTCCTTACCAAGTCTTCTCAACCATGCTTTATTTGAACTTGCATGTGTCAGGTAAGCATTCATTGCTCGGACAGAAATTCTGCGTACAGAGTTACAGAAGAATTACATCAACCATGGCTTAAGAGACTATTAATCGGTTTTGCACGAACGTCAGAAGCTAATGGACCCAGGAAGCCTAACAGCGTTCCACATCCTTTAATCCAAGAAATTGATTCAGAACTTCCAGTTGTGCAGCCTGCGCTTCAACTGACACACAGAATATTTGGTTCTTGCCCTCCAATGCAAAGTTTTGACCCAGCAAAGTTGCTTACGGTACTTTCTTTTCTTTTGCAACTTCCTTTTACATTTAGTGGCTTTAATATGAGTTCTTTTTTCTAATCAAAATATTGGATCATAGGACTCTGGGAAGCTACAGACCCTTGATATATTATTGAAGCGACTCCGAGCTGGAAATCACAGGGTGCTTCTATTTGCACAAATGACAAAGATGCTAAACATTCTTGAGGTAATATCTAGACACAAGCCTTTGACGTAACGCTACAATTTGTGCTTTATGTATAACAAGCATCGATATCTACATAGTTGCTTTACATTTTTGATCTGACGTTTATGCAGGATTACATGAACTATAGAAAGTACAAGTACCTCAGGCTTGATGGATCTTCCACCATTATGGATCGCCGAGATATGGTTAGGGATTTTCAGCGTAGGTAGGATTTAACTTTCTCAAGCCTTTCTTTTGATGTTCCCATGAGGCTTTCTGTTCACAAGTGTAAACCATGCATGGTTGCAGGAGCGATATTTTTGTATTCTTGCTGAGTACCAGAGCTGGAGGACTTGGTATCAACTTGACGGCTGCAGACACTGTCATTTTCTATGAAAGTGATTGGAATCCCACCTTGGATTTACAAGCTATGGACAGAGCTCACCGTCTTGGTCAGACAAAAGATGTTAGTGATTATTCTCTGCTTTTATTCTTCCAATCTCATACATTCCCAATGGAATTATTTTCTGTGTCGCCTGATCTCTTTTTCTTATTTGAAAACCTCTTACAGGTTACTGTATATCGGCTCATATGCAAGGAGACAGTGGAAGAGAAAATTTTGCACAGGGCAAGTCAGAAAAATACAGTTCAACAGCTTGTTATGACAGGAGGTCATGTTCAGGGTGAAGATGTTTTTGGAACTGCGGATGTGGTATCGCTGCTAATGGATGATGCCGAGGCAGCACAATTGGAGCAGAAGTTCAGAAACCTACCATTACAGGTGGGGGACAACATTATTATTACATCGTATATTTCAGGAAATCTAGAATTCTGTCACTCATAACTTGATTATGCCTTCCAGGTAAAGGACAGGCAGAAGAAAAAAACTAAATGTATCAGAATAGATGCTGAAGGAGATGCGACTTTGGAAGAGTTAGAAGATGCTGAACGACATGAGAACGGACAGGAACCTTCTGAAGAGCCGGAAAAGACAAAATCCACTAATAAAAAGGTATATATATGCTACCAACTCACTCATTCTTTCGCCTTCCTTATTATCAAATCCCTATCCATTTCGCTAGGTTTATGCACTATGCAAGGCCTAGTTGCAAAGGAAACATGAGTTGGTCTGCTGACGGAGCTTGTCTTGGTACTAACTTGATAATTTTTGGATAAGTATGTAATATTAAAAGCATGTATGTGCGGTGATTTGCAGAGGAAAGCTGCTTCAACTCCGAAATCTAGAGTATCCCAGAAAGCAAAGGAAGAAGCAAATGGTGCCGATACTCCTCAGAGGACACAAAGGGTAAAAAGACAAACAAAGAGCATAAACGAGAGTCTTGAACCTGTCTTCCCTGCCCCTGGCACAGAAACAAATAGAGGATTCGATCCAAGTAGTTGAGCTAAGTAATGTGAAGATGATTGAAGCTTCCAGACATATGTTAACTTGAGGCAGGTTTAGCAAATGGTTCCTAGTTTTTGAGCCAAGTGTACAGATTTGAAACATTTAATTCAAGTTTTTTACTCTTTTTAACGTACACCAGTCTTAAGTAGGAGAACATAATGGTACATATATGTATAAATAGATTTAACCATAGTCGCTACGCTCATCATTCATCACCAGCTTATTTAGTGGACGTTAAATTTTTTAGTATGATGTGAAGAAACTTTAACAGTCGTTCGTTCTCTGTGATATTATCTTTTATTGATTGACACAGATTTAATTTATAATCGTCCAGATTCTTCGAAATCAACAAAAGTCTTGTAACAAACTCGTTTGATCAAGCGAATGTACTCGAGCGTGATCATTTATTTTACTAGCTCCGTCAACTAAAAGATATACCATCACGCATACTGCATAATACATAATCCTTAAGGATGATAATACGCATACATACATTTTCAATGGTGTTGACAATATTTTCACTAATGAACACATAAGTAGAAATGAACTGAAAATATTGAATTATTTACAAACTAAACATTGAATCAGCAAGACCAAACGATTAATTAATGTTGTTTTTGGTATATGATTCATGCAGCTCCAATGGTCAACGATTCAACATGCAAATCCGTGTTTGTGGACTTTTGGACACCATGCATGGTGTTCGTGTGGACGACCCTTCAAAATGATTGATTCGAAGTGGCAGCAGAACAGTAAGCAGAGATGCCCAAATCTGCTGAAAAGCCCACTAAAACTTTAAGAGCTGGGCAAAATAAGACACACAAATGTGTTTTAAACAAAAACCCAAACCTGCTAAAAAGCCCACTAAAACTTTCAGCCCATTACAGAGAGAGAGAGAGGAAGGAGGCGCTCTACTCCTCCGCTTTGACCTATTTCTAACCGTTGCCACTTAATACGAAAACTAAAAATATCTACCAAATAAAGAAATACCAGATATTTTCCACGTGGACGGCACAGATCAAATAACCCGCGCGATGAGACAACCGTTAGATGAGCTGAACCTGAAAGGACCCTTTTGCCCCAAACCAGAATCAAATTGATTATAAATACATGTTCTAAAACCCTAAGCTTACAAAATATCTTCACGCAGCTGTCTAGGGTTTTTCGCCTCTCTCTTTACTCTCTCTCGAAAACCTAGCAGTCTTCTTCTTTCTCTTTTCTCAGTTTCTCCATGGGTAAACCTAAATCCGCCACCAAGGTAATCTTCTTCTCCCATGTTATGGCTTTTCTTCTCTCTTCTTCTTATTACTCTGCTTTCAATCTCTGTTCATGTTAACGAGCTTCTGTTTGTTGTTTTGCATTGTCAGGTTGTTGCAGCTCCTGCTGCCGTTAAGGCCAGTAAGCCTTTGAAGAAAGGTATGTACTTTGGCTCCTTTTGCCTCAGATGCTTTGCCCTTTGATACTCAACGAGTTTTGTTTTGAAAGTTTGTATTTTTATCTCGATGTTGCTCGTTCTGCTATGGCTATTGGAATATGATGTTTAATTTGTTTAACTAGTGATCGTATAAGAGATCTTTATCCATTAGTTTGGGAATATGTATTGGTAGCATTCAATAAGCGTGAATTAGCTTATTCTCTGTAGTATATTGACTTGTTAAACTTGAATTTGATACCTTCAGTGTTGAGATTAAATATGAAACCTTTATTGTTGAGATTGAACATTATTTGATTATAATTTTGTTTGCCGCTTCTATTTAGGCAAGAGAGAGCCTGAGGATGATGTTGACACCAAAGTGAGCCTTAAGAAGCAGAAGAAAGACGTGATTGCTGCTGTTAAGAAGGAAAAGTCTGAGAAGAAGGTGCCTAAGAAGGTTGAGAGCTCTGACTCCTCTGATTCTGAGTCTGAGGAAGATGAGAAGGTATAACTATTCCTGTCATCATTTATTTGTTGGTTTGAGCATTTATTTTTAGTGTAATTGCTGAACATCTTTAATATTTGCCAGGCTAAGAATGTTCCAGCCAAGAAGGCTGCTGCCAAGGCGGCTTCTAGCAGTGATGAATCATCTGACGACTCTTCTTCAGATGATGAGCCAGCAACCAAGAAGGCTGCTGCCACTAACGGAGTTGCAAAAAAGACTAAAGATGACTCATCTTCTGATGATGAATCTTCAGAGGAGGTTAATTTCTTTCTCTGTTATGGAGTTTTAAGCCTTCTATTATATGAGCTTGCGCTAAAAGACTTGCCTGATTTGAAAAATTTCAGGAAGTTGCTGCATCAAAGAAGCCTGCTATAGTTGCTGTAAAGTCCAAGGCAGAGAGTTCATCTGATGATGATTCATCTTCTGATGAAGTAAGCACCTCATAAGATGATGCAGCTAGTTTAACTTCTGGAAACATGTGTAATTAACTATTTTACTAATTGAAAATAACTAGGAATCTGCAAAGAAACCTGCTGCTAAGAGTGCCAAGCCAGCCGCTAAAGATTCTTCATCATCCGACGAAGATTCAGATGATGAGTCTGAGGATGAGGTGATAAATTTATCTATATGTAGTGTGTTTGTACTTGACCTTCAGCTAGTTTTTGTATTTTTAAAAATATTTTGCATTTTCAAATGGGTCTCTAACTCTTTCGTTTATGAAAATAGAAACCTGTTGCCAAGAAGGCAGCTCCTGCTGCTGCCAAGAAGGCTGAAAGCAGCTCAGGTTCATCAGATGAAGATTCTGATAAGGTTGGCTACCATATTTGATTTGTTTATTCTACTTTTGAAGCAGCTTTGGATTTTCTATATTTCAGTCTTTGACTTCTACTTTTGAAGCAGCTTTGGATTTTCTATATTTCAGTCTTTGACTTCATCCATGTGTATTGATATTTGCAGGAAAGTGAAGATGAGTCTAGCGAATCTGAGGAAGATGAAAGTGAAGATGAGAAAGAAACCCCAGCGAAAAAGAGCTCCGATGTAGAAATGGTGGATGCATCAAGTGCAAAGCAGGTGAGAATCCTTCTGGTAGCATCTATTATATATTATATATTTTGTTATGTCGACGTTAATTTTGTGTATCATTCAATTCTTTTACTTTCAGCCAAAGACACCATCCACTCCTGCTGCGGGAGGATCAAAGACACTCTTTGCTGCCAATCTCTCTTTCAATATTGAAAGATCTGATGTGTAAGTACCAACCTTTGATCTTCTCTCGTCTTGTTGAAAGTTTTACATTACCTGATATCTTATCCTCAATGTGCAGCGAGAATTTCTTCAAAGAAGTTGGTGAAGTTGTTGATGTTAGATTTTCTACCAATAGAGAAGATGGTAGTTTCAGGGGATTTGGCCATGTTGAGTTTGCTTCTGCGGAGGATGCACAGAAGGTAAAAGTCCCTTTCTGATCTTGAGTAAAAAATATATATAGTAAATTTGATATTATGTTTGCTGATCAATGTCTGTTGTACTTTAGGCATTGGAGTTACATGGTAGACCTTTACTCGGCCGTGAGATTCGGCTTGATGTTGCGCAAGAGAGAGGCGAGAGACCTGCATTCACTCCACAAAGCGGGTGGGTTTTACTTTTCCATGTGTTGGGAGATTTTTTTCTGTAAAATTGTTCATTTGTTGATTGTATTCTCTTCTGCAAATTATTGCAGTAACTTCAAAAGTGGTGGTGGTGGTGGTGATGCCCAAACTGTTTTTGTTAAGGGATTTGACTCTGCACAGTCTGAGGAAGATATCAAGCAGGCATTGAGGAAACATTTTGGTTCATGTGGTGAGATCACAAGGGTTTCTGTTCCCACAGACCGTGAAACTGGTGCTTCCAAAGGGTTTGTGATTCTTTCCCATGTGTGTGACCAATTTGTGAATTCTATCTTTTAGAAGTGAAATGCTAACTACATCTATGTTTTTTTTCACTTTTCAGAATTGCTTACGTTGATTTTTCAGAAGGCAAAGAGAAGGCTTTAGAACTAAATGGAAGTGACATGGGAGGATGGGGTCTTGTAGTTGATGAGCCTAGACCAAGAGATAACAGTGGTGGTGGATTTGGTGGTGGTGGAAGGAGCAGTGGGTTTGGTGGAAGGAGCAGTGGCAGAGGAAGAGATGGTGGTCGTGGTCGTTTTGGTAACAGTGGTGGCCGCAATGGAGGTGGTCGTTTTAGTGGTGGCAGAGGAAGAGATGGTGGTCGTGGAAGACCTAGTTTTACTCCCTCAGGTACATAAATCTGATCTCGATTCTAGGTGTTCTTTATAACAAGGTAACATGTCATTCATTAATTATTCGTTTTATATATTGCAGGTAAGAAGACTACCTTTGGCGATTTCGAGTAGAAGCTTCTGTAGAAGAAAAGGCTCTTCTTATGTTGTTAACTTGTGATACTTCGCATCCTTTTATCGTTTTGTTTCTTTTTTGTTCTAGTTTCTTTTCTGTCAGAACCTTAAATTTTTGTCTGAATGTTAAATTAAGCTCAATTTTGAGTGTTTTGGGTATTAAATCTAATTACTATCTTCGTCCTTCATCATATATTTTTTTCTAAGTATTAGCCTCATACCATTCAATTGATTAGGTTGGCTAAAATACTCTCTCCAAGGGACACAAATTTACATTTCTCTGTTTTAGTCTCAACTTGGTTGGCTACTTTCACATCATTCACTCAAAAGCATAAACAAAAAGAAATAGGAAAACGAGAAGAAGAGGATTAGTTGTAACTCAAAACCGAGACTTTAGCTTGAGGACCTCCTTGTACATAGACGAAATCATAAGCTTGTCCTGCTCTCAAAGTCTTCTGCCATTGAGGAAGCTGGTAAGTATTCTTTTGTCCCGTTGGGTTTACACCCCAGATAGGTCCTGAGAGATCTTCAATCTTAAGTTTGAGATCTGATATGGGTTTCTGAGAATTGTTCTTGATGATCACTTTGTGCCTGTAGTATCTTGTGTTCCCGGCCATCCAGTTGGTAGTTATTGAGTGAAGAAACTCGATTTGTGCACCTGATTGTTTTGGACTATATGTTGTTGGTGTTGCTTTGTACGATGAAGCTGTGACAGTTCCAAAGAAAGTGAGAATCAGACACTATTGAGAAAAAGTTACAAAAGCTGTAAGTGAAAAAAAGATCAAACCTGGTGGCTTTGTAGTTTGATAAGGTTTATATGATCCTCCTCCATAAGATCCTGCAAAACAATTCATTACATTACTGTATGAGTCATGAATCATGAGAGAAGAGAGCTAAGAACTTAGATATTCAGGTTTACTGTTTAGTTACCTAAGTTTCCAGAGAGTTTAGCGAATAGGCCAACGAGTGGAGCTGTTCCAGACAAAGTTGGTTCCGATTGCTCGTAGTTTGAGCGGTCATCAGAATAGTAATCATTCTGGTCTGGTCCACCAACAAGAGCACCATAGATAACATTAGGATCAGCTTGAGACCTTCTGTACCAAGAATCAAATCCTTGAACACAATTCACAGAAGAACGTTGAGCAAAAATTGAAGGGATTGAAGAGCCTCTATGGTGAACACGGATTGGATATTTTGGTCCATATCCAACTACATAACTCATTCCTTGACGGTTCTTTCCAAGAATGTAATCAGCCTGCAAATGAAAGAACTCAGTTAGCGGAGTTAAACCAACAAGGAAATTGTTTTGCTTCCTTGGGAGGATTTAGTAATTACCTGAGATCTAGCAAAGTCAAGAAGCGCCTGAGGTTGAACCGAACCATCAGGACAATTGAGTTTAGCATTTGCTGCAGAGAGATAATCTGAATAGACCGCGAGAAGATACGCAGCCGCAGATGCATATTGCAGATTGTTCCACTCTCGAACATACATTAAGCCACCAGCAGTTGTTTGGATGTTGTAGCCACCATTCTTCTTGAGACAAGCGCAAGCGAAATAGTCAGCTTTCGTCTGATACTGCTTTAACGTCGAAGTATATGCACCGCCTTTCCCTTCTAACAAGACCTATAAACACACAAATGAAACAAGAAACAAGATTAGTATTCTTGAAACCGCAGGAAAACATTCTTGAACTAACCAGCGTATTAAATGTTTTTATACCTTGGAGAAAAGGATTTGAACACCGGCGTATTTGTTATCCCAAGAGAACTCTTTCATTCCCCAGCCGGTTCCTCCCATGTAACCGGCATTGTCCATAGCATATTTCAAGTAATACTGATCCCCGGTGGCACGGTGTAGCCAAGCCGCAGCCCAAAGAAGCTCATCCTTTAAGAAAATACCCAACGGAGACATTTTAGTATTGGAACAACACTTAATGGAAGAAGAATGAAGGAACATATTAAGAGATCAAAGGGTTATACCGAGTAACCAGATGACATGTAGAAAGCTTTTGCATTTGGGATTGAATCAGTGTAAAGTCCTCTGTACTTGTCAGCAAATGAGAAGAGCTGAAAACACACAATAACAAAAGTTTCAAAATGTTCAGAATCTAAACAGAACCGGATTCATAAACCAACCGAACAGATCACAAACGAACCTCTTTGGCATGACTCAAGAGGAGAGCAGAGTAAGAGGAGTTAAATGGCTTGAAAGCCAAGGAAGCAGCGGCTAAAGCAGCAGCGGTTTCACCGGCTAAGTCTGAGCCAGGATGGTACTGGTCAAGCTTATAAGCTGTTCTTGAAGTGGTCATGTCCTCAGCCCGTTCCCAACAATAGTGGTCTGATTCTCCATCTCCAACTTGACCCCATAGAACATTTGGCTGAGGATGGGCCTTGATGAAGTAATCAGTACCCCATCTGATTGACCACAATGTCTGTTGCATCTGGTTCGAAGCGGATAGCTCTTTCCGGTGATCAACCGCGGCCCACGATAGCATTGTCACCGCAAAGGCCATTGGTAAACCGAATTTCACATGGTCTCCTGCATCATAGTATCCTCCTTCCAAGCTCACCTATTCATTCAAACATACACAAACCTCAATACCATTTTATATAACATGATATATTTTCTTACAAAATCGATCAAATCTTGTCTTGATGACAACATATTTTGGTATTCTACATCTTTAATATCTTTATATAAATATTCTTACAAATTTTGTGTGCGTAAGTGCAAATTTCTTCAATAATACAATCTGTTTAATTCTGATGGTGGTGACACATGACAAACCAATATATATATGTCCTAGTCAATTTCGATGATTATCTGACGACACCTGAATTAACTTTGACTATAACATTAGTTAAATTATGTTTTTGTAAAATGGACTTACGCCTTGAGCAAGACCATCCTTGAGACCAGAGTGGCTACGCCATTTAACACGTTGAGCAGCAGGCAACTTTCCTGATCGCTGAGCCTCAAAAAACAAGAAGGTCTTGTCAAGAGCATTTCCGTAGTTATAGTACTCCGCTGCCGCGGTTGCTGCTGCTAGAAGAACGGTCAGCAATAGGCTTACGCCGAACAAAGATCCACCAAACTTGCTCATTTCCTCTCTATCAATCTTCGTTTTAAGCTTTCTCTCCTAATTAAGAAACGTTCAGAACTGTGAATCTGTGATAAGAAGAGTTTAGTCTATGTGTGGGTGTATTTATATAAACATATTGAGAAAAGGGAGAGAGAGAGAGAGAGAGAGAGAGAGAGAGAGAGAGAGAGAGAGAGAGAGAGAGAGAGATTGTGTATGTGAGTTTGGTGAGAGGGAGGAATGTAGAAGAGAATCAAATAGGTACGAAACTTTGTCTGAACGATCATTGTCTTTGTCTCTATTTTGTTGTGTTCGTGTGTGTTTTGCCTCTTTGATAACAGTTGTGACCTTCACGTTTTGTTAGAGCTTCTCACGTTGTACCTCGAGACTTTTGTGTACACAAAAAAAAAGCTGAAACCAACTATGTGACTCACCACGTGTATCTCTTATTGGCCGTTGGATGAACTTGATATTGACCATCTATTCGAGTAGAAACAGATTAATGTATCTCTTAATTTTAATATATAGTTTAACACGCTTAAGAATAGTATTTTGGTTGATTTTTGTTAAGGTGTCGACGGACAAGTTATCTCCCATTCGTGGTATCCACAACTTGCATTCCTTGTTATATAGTTTTGTCTTTCAATTTATTTGTATGTTCGGATGTTTCTTTTTTGTTTTACAAAACAAAATTTATACAGTTTCCATGAGTCATGAACCATGATGCATAATATTTGGTTTTCTTTCTTTATAACGAGTGTAAAAATATGTTAATTTTACATACTATTTTGAAATTGAATGTTGTGTCTATGATTAAGAGAAGGTGAAACGTTTGTATTTCAATAGAAACCTAGAATCAATGAATCATAATATAATTGATACGAACATTTTTAAATAAGACAAGACTTCATTTATTATTATCCTAATTTCTGATAAGAATGTAAATAACATTTCAAGAAATGCAAGTTTAGGATGTGAATCCTAATTATTTCAAAGCTGTGAATTAACCAAAAAACAAATGGAATTGAAAAAAAGAAGAAAAAATACTAAACCGGACTAAAACTCCACGGTTGAACCGCCATAACCGAGCCGTAATGGTTCTTCTTCCAATACTCTAAAACCAAAACTACTACACAACACTAAGAACCGTTAAAACGAGAATCGAAATTGTAACTAAACCGGCACTAATGAACCGACTCGTTTTACTCACTGAGCTGTTACTCTTCTTGTGAGTTGAAGAAGCGGCTAGGGACGAAGAAGGCGGAGGAGACTGCGGCGTAGGTTCAACCTCCATGACTTTAATTATCATTTTCTGACCCTTCTCACAGTGCCCTGCGACGCCGCTTATGAAATAAAACAAACCGGGTCGGTCCAATTTGAAAACCGTATCGTCGTGGTTCGAGTAAAGTTCCGGTTTGGTCGTTTGGCATTTCTTGTACTCTTCTTCTGATACCACCAAAACCGAGTCTTTCTTGTACTTGAAACCTTTATAAATATACACACACCAAATCAAAAACTTCAAAATCTGATCATTGATAAGTTATAGAAGAAAGAGGGAATAAAAATGATTAATCTTACGGATAGTGTCGCCAACTTTAAACCGGTTCTTGGAAGCCCAATGGTTAAACATATCAGTCTGGTTACTAGATTGTGGTATGATCCAACCATTTTCTCCACCAGCTTCAAATTCAGTACATGACACAAGTGAAAACACGTAAAAGAGTACTAAGATCGAAAGAACAACAATCTTTTGTGCACCCATTTTTTCTTTCTTTTTGATAGTTCTGTTTGTATCTGCTTTTGTTGATGCTTAAGGTTTGAATTTAAACTAGTGCGTGTGAGAGAGTTGCAGCTAGGTTTGTTAGTTTGGCTTTTCCCACAACTTGAGGGATATCTATTAGATATTGTTTTGACTTATTATTTGCTAATTTGAAATCTTAATTAAAATTTTCAAGGATATAACGACTAGTTGAGAAAAAAATCTGTTTTTTGTTTGTGAGGATTTTGCGTATTAGTTCGGAATTAATATCGTAATTTTAAATAATTCGATGATTGTTTTTGTGTTTTTTGGATTTTTGAAACGATTTTACAATGTTTGGGTGATAATTAGATGAAGTAATAATTATAGGGACTATTATTGAAAATAGTTAAAATACTTGAGAATATTTGGATTTGCCGATACGACGCGAGGTCCCGTCGTTTTGGAGTTGTTCCGACACCGCCATCTAAAACACACTCGTTCGTTCACCTGAGCCGCGACGAAGAAGAAAGGAGTCGAATCTGACTGTAAGGATTTAGGGTTTATAGGAATTTAGGAAGACGAAGAGCAAGAAGAATTTGCGTTTTTTCTCGAAGATAAACAATGGCACAAGACTCGGAGAAGAGGTTTCACCAAATCATGGACAAACTCTTCACTCCATCGAAATCTCAGCCTTCATCTTCCTCAACCAGGTCAGTTTCTTATTTCATGGATCTATTCATCTTCCACTAGCTTAGTTTCAGATTTCCAGAATCGTTACTCGTTTCGTTATTTCTCTGATTGGAGTCGTGGAGATTGCTTAAAATTTGAACGGAGATTAGGTGATTTTTGTGTTCATGTTATGATTCTGCATCAGCTTATGTATTTGATATATCGTTTTGGTTTCAGTAGTTCATCTGTAGAGCAACAATCAAGAGGCAAGAAGCGTCCAAATCCTTCGTCTGCGTTAGCACTGGTTGAGCCAAAGAGGGTATTAGCTACCATTGATAGGTCTTCAGCTTTTAAAGTCCCTGCCGGTTCATCACCGTCTGGTCTTTGCAGGCCGTGGGATAGAGGAGATCTTATGAGGAGGCTTGCTACTTTTAAGTCCATGACATGGTTTGCCAAACCCCAGGTTTGCTTCTTCTGACCTTTCTACTACTGATTTTTATCTGGTGGTTGCTATGGAATTCTTACCTGATTCTTGTTTTTTTTTTTGGTGTGGTGGTAGGTTATTAGTGCGGTAAATTGCGCGAGGAGAGGGTGGGTGAATGATGATGCAGATTCTATAGCTTGTGAATCTTGTGGAGCTCATCTTTATTTTTCAGCCCCAGCTTCTTGGTCAAAGCAACAAGGTATTGTTAACATTTCTTGTTTGTTTTGTTTGTAAGAATCATCTCTATAACTAGTACACTGTTATGGTTTTGGGTTGTATCCTCTCTGACTTTGGATATCTTCTCTGTGTTCTTCCAGTGGAGAGAGCGGCATTAGTCTTCAGCTTAAAGCTGGATAATGGACACAAATTACTTTGTCCGTGGATAGAGAATTCATGCGAAGAAACACTTTCTGAGTTTCCTGCTACGACACCGCAGGATTTAGTCGATCGACATGAAGAACGGTCACAAGCTTTGCTTCAACTGTTGGCCCTGCCTATTATTTCGCCATCAGCCATTGATTACATGAGGAGCTCTGATCTGGAAGAATTTCTCAAACAACCTATTGCACCTGCATCTGGTGACACAGCACCAGAAAGTTCTCAAACAGACTCCCTTATCAATCATGTTGGAGCGAGTCCGGCTCAACTTTTCTACCAGGTCTGACCTGTACCTAAAAATCTGAAATTTTTCTAGCTAACGTAGAACCCTTTGCAATGCTATTATTGTTTCAGCCTTTGGCATTACATTACGATGTCTATGTTTTTTGTTTTAGACTTTTAGGTACTTGTATGATTTTAGTAGAGTAGGATGCTCCTTCGTTTATTGTGCCTCTATCAATAGACTTTACTGTAGCCTGTCCAAATTATTATTCTTGATTCATTGATGCTGTTCATATGATATAATATTTGCTTACAGTCAATAATGATCACTTATGGCATATTTTCTGAGAGGCTTTTGGTATAATTTTGAGTCATATCTGATACATTGATATCTTTGCAGGCACAAAAACTTATCAGTTTATGTGGCTGGGAACCACGGGCACTTCCTTATATTGTGGACTGCAAAGATAAATCGACTGAGACTGCTAGGGGTACAGATACTATTGATTTACTGCCAGAAACTGCTACCCGCGAGCTTCTAAGAATCTCTGATTCAACCTTGATTCCAACTGAAATATCAGGGAATAATGAGAACCCAACCCTTCCTGACACATTAAACTCTGATCCTAGTTCTGTTGTACTGGACTGCAAGCTCTGTGGAGCCTGTGTTGGTCTATGGGTTTTCTCAACTGTTACAAGACCACTAGAATTGTGTAGAGTAACTGGTGATACGGAAATTACTACAGAGAAACATCCTGGGGGTGGTACACTTCAAAAGCAACCTTCAAGCTTAAAGTTTACTATAGCAGGAGGACCCCCAGCAACAAAGCAAAACTTCAAAGCAACAATATCGCTGCCTATTATCGGAAGGAACTTGAGGTCAAGATTTGCTTCTTACTCCAGAGATCATGATCATGGGGATGTCAGTTCTATTCAGGATCAACAGAGTAAAATTGCAGAGAACAATGGTGGTGTTACACAAGAGAGCGATCAAGCAATAAATGATATAGGAGCTAAGGCTGATGGAGGAAAAATCTCAACTGATATAGAGAGTGATATTGCAGTACAAAACAAAGGCAAACAAATGATAGTAGAAACATCAACTCTTTCAGAAAAATACAAACCCAAGGATTCAACTGCAGGTAAATTGCCAAGAGTGTCAATGCAGACACAAATTTCTTAGATTTTTAAAACCGTTAATTCAGAGAATGTTCAGCTAAATTATACTGAAATACAAATTTCTATGTGAATGCAGGAAAATCAGCAATGGCGAACAAACAGATGGAATTTGATCCAATCAAGCAACATAGATATTTCTGTCCTTGGATCTGGTCAACGGGTAGAAGAGGCCCTGGATGGCGGCAGACTCTGTCTGCGTTACAACGCCATAAAGGATCTTGTCAGACTCCACCATCACCCTCTTCCCTCTTCAAGGTAACACATTCCACTACATTCGTTTGGATATATTCTGTTAGGAAATTGACTAGTTTTTAGTGTTAGAATGGAAAAAGCTAATTATAGATAGGTAGATATAGCTGAACCGCGACCATTCCCATGTTTCTATCGAAATGAGATCATAGAAACTCCTTTTTAAGCAACAAATAGAAAGATCGAACAATAACCTAGAAGTATGAAGCTATAAACTTATCTTGGTTGAGAGTGCAACTTATGTCCTTGTTAGAACTCCATTGTGTACGACTTTTTGTTGATCTATCCTTTACAATTTGTTTGGCTCAAAATTTGCTTTGACCATGAGATCTGGCCCTAAAAGATTATTCGTATATTTAAAAGAGAAGATCAATTTCGGATATGTCGTTGATGGTTCCTTTATGTGTGTGATGTTGTCAGGTAGATGATCCGTTAACATCTGTCAGAAACCTTTTCAAGTCGCCATCCCCTAAAAAGCGAAGATTAAATGGAGGATCGTCAAGCTGAGAGACCAGAGAGTTTTGTTCCTGAAAAAATCTTGATCTCTTTTGGTCTACACTGCATCCGAAATTTTTTGAAACTTGAAAATAACATTCATGTGTTCTGAGTTATTTGTTGACTCCTCAAAAGAGTAATCTATGTTGATACACATATGAGTTTGTACCGATTAAACCATAGCACAACGTTAAAAGTGATGGTTAAGTTTATAGCTTAATTGGTCATCTATGAATGAACTGAATTGAAATGTCTCCTGAGAGAGTTAAGGTAACGGTCTCGAAACGAAATTTGTCGACAGAGCCATTAAACATTGCCCAAAAGGCCAAAACAATTCGTCCATCTCATAATGTATGATGTGATTGACGTCTATTAAATCCTGTTTATTTCCTTTTTGTCATTATATATTTTCATGACTTTTATAATAATATCTCCAAAAAAGATAATGCATAAGTTATTGATTATTGCAACTAGAAGAAATAAACTCTGTGTGTGCGGATGTTTCCTGAATTAGGGATAGAAAAGACAAGCACAAGTCGATCCCATAGATACAACCAAACCATTTCATAGCGTCATTGTCCCACTATCTACATTTTTGTTTTCTTAAAATACCTTTTTCATTGAAAAAAAGAAGTCGTAATTGCATATATGCATGAATACTTTTCTATTTATATAAGTATATAACAAAATAATTTATGTGGACCATCTCCGGATTCATGGTTCAACTTTATGGATTATGTTCAACACATTTGTGGTTCTTAAAGTTTTTTCATATTTAGATTTTAATACTTCTTTTTTTGGTAATATTTAGATTTTAATACTTTTTATACAGTATATATGTTTTATAGGTTCTCAAGTTTAAGATTCGTATTTATTACACAGTTAAGTTTAGTTTAGTGTAAGAGAAAAAAACACATGTGGAAGTCATATGCTTCTCTGTCAGCTGCTGACGTGGACTTTCGTGCGTTACCTTTTTTTAAGTTTACCGAGTCTATTCATTTGACACGTGGTTGTATCGTAGCGCGTTGTTCATATTGTACTCTTAAACAAATTAGGTTTTGACCCTTTTGTTTTGTTGAAATTGTTTACAGTTCCACGAAGTTTTGGTTATTTCTATTTTAAGCCTGTAATAATATATATTGTGTTTTCTATTTCGTATAAACTAAATGTACTATTCGTGTTGAAAAATTGTGTGTCCTACCATAACCAAACATGGTAATTGCTTTTCACAGAGCTTAATTGTTTATTAAGAAATTTCTTCTTCTAACGTATCAATTTACACCTATTAGGGCTATTAATATGTATAAATAAAATATTTAATGTATTCAATTATAAATTACTTTTATTGATTGTGTTTTCTTCTTCTAGTTGTAATTGTATGAAACATACTTTAATAGACGCGTATTTAAGCACCAACACGACCAATCAAATTCATGTTTTGCCTTTTTTTCAAATTGCATTTAATGTTTTCTGCCTATCTACTAAACTATGGTTTCCATTAGTAAATAACATTAACATGAAAACAATCTTTTCGACATGAAAAATTAATCTTTTTTCCTACGATTGTACAAAATTGGAAATAATTATTCCACAAAAGCAAATTATTTATCTAGAAACAATGATGATCATATAGTATGAAACCCATGTTCAATATGTATAAAATGAAGGTTTTGGATCGAATCGAGATCGGATTCAAACAAAAAATATTGAGAAATCTATAATATTTCAGATATTTTTGTTATTTGATATTTTAACTAAATAGTTTTAGATATATAATTGTATTTCAGAATTTTGGATATACTGGTTAATTTTTGGTTTGGTTTACATAATTCGAATAGGAAAAAAAAGTATATTCCCATAATTATTGAGTTCAAATTTGCTTTTTCTTTCCAAATGATAGAGTTCAGTTTAGAAACTAATTTTTTGTTTTTCAGTTTGGATTGGTTTAAGAATTCTGTGATCAGACCTAAATGTTAATAATACACACTACACTCTATCCCAGATAACAAAAATACGGTCCATGCTTTCATAACCTATGTATCACATTTGACCCACTTTAATTTATTTTTCAACTACGAAAAAAATTCCAACTTTTTATTATTCTACCCATATTGAGAGTTGGGACACAGAAAGAGAGAGAGAGAGTCACAAGAATTACGACACTAAACCAAACCCATTCCCCAGAAAGAAAGAGAGAATATATATATATATAAATATAAAAGATGGGAGACGTACGGAGGATTGTGGTGGTCGTAGAAGACAAAGAAGCGGCGAGGACGGCGTTACAATGGGCACTTCACAACCTCCTCCGTCAAGGTGACGTCATAGTCCTCCTCCACGTCTTCTCTCCTTCTCCCTCCCGTAAGAAGAAATCAACGGCGGCGCGTAATCTTCGCCGCCACGGATACCATCTCGCACTTTCTTTCCGCGAAATCTGCGACTCTTTCTTCAACGTGAGTCATTAGAAACGAATCTTTTTTGATCGGAGAGTTTTGTTTACTTCCATTTTCTTGATGAGTTTTAAAAAGGTTATAACTTGTTATGATCGCGATTTTTTAACAGACGCATACGGAGATCATCGTGAGGGAAGGAGAAGATGATGGAAGAATGATTGCTCAAGTTGTTAAAGAGATTGGTGCTTCCATGCTTCTCGTTGGTCTCCATCAGCACAGCTTTCTTTACAGGTACTATTTTGATCGATTCAATAGTTCCGGGGTCATTATTTATAGATTCTGAACCCCACAGTCCACAGATGGGCAATGAGTGGGATTGACGTAGCAAGATACTTTGATTGCAAAGTGATGGCTATAAAGCAGCCTTCTTCACCGGAACAGTTGACTCCGGCTAAGGTTAAGGGACACAAGACCTCGCCGAGCACAGCTACATCAGACAGTTTAACTAATTTTGACTTTTCACAAATTGAAATTTCTGGATTACAGTAAGATTTCTTAACACTCTTCTTTGATTCCTCGATTATAAAACATTTCATTCATACTAACTCTAATAATGGTAATAAAAAGTGAAACTTTGACTTAAACAGGGTTCCTGAGGTTCCGACACCACCTAAAGTGCCGTACAGGTTATGTCCGAGTCCTCATGCCATACTGTGGAGAACGAGACCCCGGAGAAGATCCAAAGACCAATACGGTGTCGTTTCCTAGTTTCAATGTTTTTGTTTTGTTTGATATTAAAGGAAAAAGCAAAACTTTACTCTCAAATTTATTTTGTCAAAGAAACAATTTTTTTTTTTACTCAAATACAAAAAGAATCATTCCAAATTCCAAATCACATTATTCTTGAACAAATGAACAACAAATTTCACATGCCATCGTTAGAGATATAAAGAAGAATGATGATAGTTTATGTTAAATACTAAGTTTTTTATCTCCCTCTCCCCTTGTAAACTGTATCTGTAGTTTTGTATGCTAATAATATTCTAAACACATTACCTTTTATAGCAACAAGTGTTCTCTCCTGTATTCACGTACAATCACTGGTATGCTTGTCGGAGGAATCTATTTTTACACACACGCACAGACAAAGATGTATCAGACACTACTGCATTGACATAATAAACTTAGAACACAATAATATGTGTGATACTTACCATTCCATAATCCGATACGATCATAGATATATATTCTGAAGGAGTTGAATCATACCTGGAACAACAAAACACGAGTTTAAGAGAAACTAAGATAAAGGTTTGAGATAAATTTTCAAAACCACTTTAAAAGCGCTTTACATTAGATTCAGGAACTGAAGGTTTTTGTTGTTGTCCATCGTCTTTAAATGCTTTGCTTTGGTACTAAATGATGGTATGCTGGCTACGGCATCAGGATCGCCTGTAAAGTTTCCGCACATGCAAATCTCTATTCAATATCTGATTCGAGCAAAGGACTAATCAACAAGAAGTACAAAGAAGAGCGAGTGAAATATTACCAAGTTCATTGGTGCAGATGGAATCAAGTAGGACTCTTTCATGAAACTTGTATGCTTCACAACACACAATTACAGGAACACTAAATGCGTTTGCAACCATTGCAACGCAAGCTGTACCAACTTTCGAGTAAAGAGTTCCATTAGAGAAGATTGATGAAGCCCCAAGAAAAACCCGTGTAGCTTCACGCATAATGTAGGAAATGGCGTTCATATGAGTGTAGGTACAGTCGAGGCCATGGGTCACAAGTCTGCGGAGTAGCTTTTGCCCTTCAAGATTCGGGCGTGAGTCTACAATCACTACACGGAATTTTTTCCCAATCTCATGGGCGTATAACAGAATCATCTCAATCACACAAGAGAATCCGGATGTGAGAAGAACCTCTCCATCTCTGATTTTTGTTATGGCGTGTTGTACAATTACCTTGTCTGCTAGAATTATCTTCTCATCTATGAACCGTCCAATGTCCGAACACAGGGAAGCTTTTGCCTCTGGCTCTGACAGGTTTACAGGTAGTTTTCTTATTTGGTTCTTCAAGAACCTGATTGCGTTTCCCATGCTCATGGAGAGTGGACGACATTCTATCAAGAATGAAACATAACCATTAATTTTGGTTGTCAAGTCCATGGTCAGGTCTTTCATAGGAGGTGTAGTGTAATCTCTAATAGCTTCTTGGAATGCTTGGAGCATGGCAATGCATCGCGCATTGTCCCCAGATATATCTCCAGCCAAATGTTGCAAACCCACCTAAGATAAACAATATACATGTGTAATGTCATTTGAAGAAATAAATTCACGGCCACACATCTAAACAAAGAGGTGTACCTTATAGACTGCGTGGTGTATGGTATCGAGTATGAAAATATTGGAGCTTAAATCGGGAAGCTGATTGCCACGCTCGTATTGAGGAAGATGGAGAAATAATTCAACTTTGTTCTTGCTCTCGGTCTGTTCAACGACTGCACGCTTCTTAGCTTTCTCGACTCGGCTTTTGTCGTCATACTGCATTTGTGTCTGCGGGACATCCATTCTCTTCTCTTTTTCTACTGCTACAGCTGTTTTTACAGAAACAGAGGATGTGGCGGGAAGTCTTTCTTTCTTCGGTTGAGGCTTTTTGGCAGCTTTGCCAGGATTAGCTTTACCAGACTCATCTGCACGCCTGTTTCCTTCGCCTAAAAATTGCAAGAGGGAAGCAATCAGATGATTGTACATTTCACTTTAATGTAAACGGAAAACAAAGCAAACTTATTGTCAAAATAAGAACCTTTTGCAGCAGCTTTTGCTGCCCGTTGTGCCTCTTGGATGGCACGCCTTTCTGCTTTAGTTGTTTTATCTTTCAGCGATTTTGGTTCCTTTTCCTTCTGGGGTTTTGTGGTCACAGATTCACTCTTTCCTGCATGATTTTCTTTCTGTAAGTAACGAAGTGCAAAACTACAAGGAAACATCTATGCATGGCAATAACTGAATGACTCAAACCCATAGCAATTCATAAGGTCAAAATTGATACTAGAGACAAAGATGTATTTCAACTTCTGATTCTAAAGGCGAGTGCAGTTTCGGAATGGAACTTAATGACCCTTCTATGGCTGGGCGGCATCAACAGCTCTGGAGAAACCCATAGCCTCATCAAGGAGTGTACTTCAGGGATGTAATGACCATTCTCCGGCCATGCGGTGACCGACAATTTCGTTTTTGTCAGAAACTGGGGACTGCAATTCAGTTCATAGAAGACGAATTCCCAACCTCGGCGATAATAACATCAACGTGGTAAAGGAGAAAAATTTGATGATGCATTTCCGTCAATGTTAAAGACGCCTAAGCTGACTTTCAAAAAAATAAGGCAGATCGTGTTGACAAAGCAAAGAATATAGTTCTGCTTTCATGATAAAAAAAAGGCTTGTTGTCGTCCTGTCTGCGAAGCGTCCTTTTGCAGATGTGAGTTAACATGAAGTATACAAAGATTGCTGTATATGAAACTAAGAAACAAAACGCTATTTCAGAGAAATTTAAGTGCCAATGATGACACGTTGTTGAGTGGGAAGCTCAGTCAATTTCACACTTAAACACCTCTGAAACAGCAGCAACTGCATCTACCTCCGATAGAGAGGTAGCTTCCTGGAAGTGCTTGATTCGGGAGTTTGTTGAACCACCTCTGCAAATGGAGACAGACCACAACAGCTGATTCATTTATCATCAATGCGCGACTCTCTGACAGTCCACAACAGCTGATTCATTATCTTCAAAGCACGACTCAGTGTTTCAAATTCGGAGTCCGGCTATTAACAACCAGACTTTGCTTCCAAACAGACTCAACTTTAAATATTCCTCACATATACTTGTGTGGTTATCAGCAGAGCTAGAGAATAGTCATCTCTGGCTACTCAAGACAAAGCCGCAGCTATTAACCAGGCCAGAGAATGGTCATCGAACAGGTTACTGACTTCCGAACCAGACACCAAGGAAATAGGAAAAATCAAGCTCCACTTCCAAACCAGACTCTCAGAAGTTCTCCGTGAGAGCGAGGCTTAACCAAGTTTCATAGTTTTCCAAACTAATCATGATTCTCGGGGCCTACCCTGGTCCCTACGGCAGCGCTCATTCTTACTTGGGGATTACAATTCATCATAAAGGTCTCTTTTTTATATAATACCAAACTCAATACATAATTATACAAAGAGCTACATGCAATTTATTCAATAAACCCTTAAATTGATTGAGTGATAAGTATACATACCAGAAACTTCGGCGATCTTCTTTGTCACTTCAGAAGCCGACGCGGTCGCAATTTTGGGTTCAGGCTCTTGAGGAGCTCTAACTGCTAAAGTCAAATCGAATCCTCCATTAGGGAAACTCGCCGATAACTTAGCCGAATCACTCCGTTGAAACCCAAACAGAGAAACCGAATCCTCAGAAAACTCTCCGTTACTTGACGGTGGTGACGTCCCAAGAAGGGAGTCAGGAGGATTGTAACTGCCGACGTTAAGACCCCGATCGTGAGCTAAGTATCTGCGAAAGGCGGCAGGTCCAGGAACGGGTACAGGAGCAGCAGCAGCAGCAGCAGCGCGAGAGGTTAGATTGTCAGAATGGTGACGCGAAGGTGGAATTAAGACCGGAGAAATGAGATTCCCGGAAGGTGAATCAGAGAGAGGAGAAGAAGAGGTTGTTGCCTCTACCGGACCGGATTGGCTTCGATTGGGTCGTTGTGATGAGTCATGAGTCGGCTCGATTGCTGATGTGAAGAAGCCTACGCGACGGACTTTAGGAACCGCAAGAGCTCCGCGACGAGTATCCATGGAGAGAGAGACCGTTACTCAAGTTTTGGATGACGACGATGATGATGATGATGAATTTTTTTAGGGTTTTAATTAGGCGGAGGAGAGGTATAAAGGATTAAACCAAAACGGTGGACGACTGATTAAAACCTTATTTATGCAAGTTGAATTTAGTTATATTTTTATAACGTGCCAAAAAGTAATTAAATGTAGTTTTGTCATTTATGCTTTTGTTAATCAAGTTTTCATTAATCTTTTATTACATTGGTATAGTTTTCAATATATATTTACACAAAACGAATGTTTTGACCCATGGACAAATATGCAAGCATACGTTCCATGCTCGTTTGAGTACTAGCAATTAGCCCTGAAAACGAATATTTGGAAAATTTGTGATATTTGGGATTCGTGTCGTCTCGATCGAATAGTTGATTTTATTATTTGTTTCGATTCGTAAATTTTCAAGTATTCGAAACTTCGAATTTCGAATATTCGAATATTGTTTGTAATATTCGCAAATTATTCGCTTCATTCGAGCCATCTATTTTTTTTTGAAACTAAAAACATATAGTACATAAACATAACGTGCAAAATATGAGATATTAGAGTTTCTTTTTTGACATGTTTTCAAAATAAGAAAGAAATGTAACTACTGTCCACAGGATTCTCAGATTTTATTTTTAATATTGATTTTCTAATAAAGTTTTATTTGCTTAAAAACAACATTTAGCAAAAAGGCTACATGCCACAATATAATAATTTAAATAAAAGGTCTATTAGATATAAACTCAAATTTATAAATACACATATTATATATATTATATAATGATTTATATTTATACATATATATAAATATACGAAGCCAAGTAGATATTCGACATTAAAAAAAAATATTTGTTATTTGCTTCGGTTTTTACGAATACTACATTTTCATATTTGCTTCGCTTCAATATCTTATCGATATTAAAAATTTTTGAATCGAATTGAAACGAATATCGAAGAGAAGCGAATCTAACGAATATTTTGCCCGGGGCTACTAGCAATATACGAGTTTCAATTTCATATATATAATATATATGTAAATATGGTTATCAAAGTAAAAATATTTTATTTGTTATTTGAAGTGAAATAAATTGATTTGATGGTTACACATAGATAATGAAATAAAATTCATAGTCTATTTTGTAAGATAAATTATTTTTGGATTTTTTTTTAACTTATGAAACTTAACATTCTTAAATTTTCAATGGAATATATTTGTTAATATATAATAATAGTTTACTAATTATAATAATAGTTTATTAATTAAGATAATTTTTTAGATCAATTTAATTTATTATAATAACTAATTAGTCGAATATGTTAATTATTATTGATAACTAGGTAATGTCCCGCACATATAAAATTCGCGCACGCAACGCGGATCAACAACTAGTATTTATATAAGTTTACACACATTTTTGGATACATTTCAAAAATTTTGTGGCTTTTTGATACAATTTAAAAGAAGATGTATTTTTAAGTTTTTTTGAAAAAGGGTATTTTTATAATCCTCCTGAATTTATTCGTTGATTTATTGTTTAATTTTGATGGCAATTGTCTTCATTATTTTCGAGCATTTTAAAGTAAAACAATAATAATGTTACTGATAAAAATGGAAATTTACTATGATGTTTAAATGTTTTATTTAAGGTTTTCATATAAACCTAAAGTATTTTGTAATTAAAATCTAAATTATTTTTGAAAGTAATAAATTATATATATTTCCTATAAAATCATATGAAGTGCAATCAAAAGTTCTTAAAACAATTCCCAAAGAATATTGTTTGTACTTAGCATAACATAAATAGTTCAATCCTTATATATTGTACTTAGCATCAAGCAAACAAAATACAAGTAGTAAAATCTAACACAGTAATCATCAGTGAGTGATGTAGAAATCTGAGAATGTCACTTCAGATGTATTATCAAGAACAAGAATTCAGAATGTGGCACAAAACAAATCCATTCAAGATTCAAGTAAATCCAAGAGTTACGAGGTACGATCTATAGAATCTAAGACAGTAATCATTAGCTGACAATGCAAAATTCCAAAATGTGCTTTCACTTGCGTAGAACAATCACCAAGGGTTTCAATACATATATGTATAATGCAAAACAAATACATTCAAGATTCAATAATGTTATGACCATAATGTGAATTAGTAGGTCATCACATACATTCAAAAGTACTTGTATGCAGAAGATCCCAAGATGAATCTATTTCATAAAATGCTACCAAAACAGAGATAAGTATAACAGACACACAATGTAATGTTCCACAAGCTAAAGTAAAATTCTAGAATGCCATTCACATGTTTAAAACAATCACCAAAGGTTTGGAGCAGAACACAAAACAAATTCTTTCAAGATTCAAGGAAACTACAATCATAATCTATAGATATTGCTCTTATGTCAAAATAAATATCTACACAAGACTCTAAGCTGTCTCCATTACATAGAGTAAGAATGATAAAAAAAAGCACTAAGACAGAGAAAGAGAAAAAAACCAAAGGGCCTTATGATCATAAGACAAGAGACGTTATTGTAAACAATCAAGAAAATCCATTGCATATTCTAACTAAATACACCAAATGATTCAATAGGGTTACATTGCCTATGTTAGATCACTAAAAGACCAATGGATAGGCACTCATGCAATAACAGAAATATTTCAATCATTATCTATTGTATAAAGAGATCAAGCCAAAGAGTAAAAGATTCAATAAGACTATTACCATAACGTGCAGAAGATCCCAAAATACGTAAAGAGAAAGTACACTACCAAATAAAAGATGATAAGTATTTTAAACAAAGACGTAATGGTCCAATAGAAAGTACGTATACACTTCCAAGATTCAAAATACGTATCTGCAGAAGATCCCAAAAGACATAAAGAGAAACTACACTACCAAAACAAAGATAATAAGTATTTTGAACAAAGTAATTTTCAATAGCTAAAGTAAAATTCTAGAATGTCATTCACATGTTTAAAACAATCACCAAAGGTTTAGAGCAAAACACCAAACATATTCTTTCAAGATTCAAGGAAACTACAATCATAATCTATAGAAGTTGACACTTATGTCAAAACAAATATAACCAAGAGACTCTAAGATGCCTCCACTATATAGAGTAAGACATGATGACACAAAAGCACCAAAACAGAGACAGTAAAAGAATTATTACAACACATTGTACTGTTCCAATACCTAAAGTAAAATCAACATTGTTTTTAATTAATTTATCACAGAGGAGTCTAGAAAAGCATATATATATATACATGATCATAAATTCTGCTACAGTTAGAATATCAACATCTCCTGAAGTACGTACCTGTAAAAATCAAAATAGTCTATACTTCACATATACGTCTCTCACTAGTGATTTTCATAATAGTATCAAGTAATTACTTCCAGGTTTGAAAAGCTCATTAAAACAAAAAGAAAAAGGTTTGAAACATATATACCTGTCAAAGAAGTTTGCTACTTGAACTCAACTCAAAATCTTAACAGATCCATATACCTGAAAAGAAAAAAAACAGAATTTGTTAGTCTTCATTCTACGTGAATGTCATATACTTACCTCGTTCGTTTATGTTATTTGGTCTCAAGTCTAATCATGTTGCATATTCTTTGTCAACTATCTTTGCCTTACAACTTTTTAAGTCATATGCTGAATTCACAGATTGGTTTTGAGACTTCTTTACTCTGCTGGTCGTTTTTAGCATCCAACATATCGCAACTGATCCATCCAAAGTCTTTTACCTTTAATCTTATGATTTTTCTAAGCCCCTCTTTGAGAACTCTTTGGTTCTACTCCCTTTTTGTCTTAAAGTTCTTCCCTTCCAAAGTCTTTTGACTCCTTTGTCTCGTTTTGAGCCTTCTTTACTCTGCTGGTCGTTTCTACCATCCAACAAATCGCAACTGTTCTTCTTTACTTTACTTTGCATGCACTACCCATCCAAAGTCTTTTCCCTTTTGTCTTATGATTCTTCTAAGCCCCTCTTTGAGAGCTCTTTGGTTCTATTCCCTCTTTTTCTTAAAGTTCATTCCCTTCCAAAGTCTTTTGACTCCTTTGTCTGGTTTTGAGCCTTCTTACTCTGCTGGTCGTTTTTACCATCCAACCAATTATAACTGATCTTATTTACTCTACTTTGCATGCACTACCTATCCAAAGTCTTTTATCTTTTGTCTTATGATTCTTCTAAGCCCCTCTTTGAGAACCTTTGGTACTTTTATGTCTTTTGTCTTAAGGGTCATTCTCATTCAAAGTCATTTGACTCTTAATCTTATAACTTTTCCCAACATGCATGCACTACCAAGCCAACAGTTCTCTTCCAATGTCATATGTCTTTTGTCTTAAGGCTTATTCCCATTATGATTTTTCAAGCCGAGGGTACCAAGCTATGAGAACTCTTTGGTTCTTGTATGTCTTTTGTCTTAAAGCTCTTTCCCATTCAAAGTCATTTGACTCTTTGTCTTATAATTTTTCCCACCATGCATGCACTACCAAGCCAACAATTCCCTTCCAGTGTCTTTTGTCTTAAGGTTCTTTCCCATTATTATTTTCCAAGCCGAGGGTACCAAAATGTTAGAACACTTTAGTTCTTGTACATGTCTTTTGCCTTATCTCATTCCCATATAATATCATTTGACCCTTTATCTTATAATTTTCCAACCCATGCATGCACTACCAAGCCAACATTTTCCTTCCAATGTCTTTGTCTTTGTCTTAAGGCTATTTCCCATTAGGATTTTGCAAGCCGAGGGTACCAAACTGTTAGAACACTTTGGTTCTTGTATGTCTTTTGTCTTAGCTCATTCCATTAGGATTTTGCAAGCCGAGGGTACCAAACTATTAGAACAGTTTGGTTCTTGTATGTCTATTGTCTTAGCTCATTCCCATTCAAAGTCCTTTGACTCTTTATCTTATATTTTTTTCCAACATGCATGCACTACCAAGCCAACAGTTTCCTCCCAATGTCATTTGTCTTAATGTCTTAAGGCGTTCCCATTATGATTTTCCAAGCTGAGGGTACCAAAATGTTAGTACTTTATCTTATAATTTTTCCCAACAAGCATGCACTACCAAGCCAACAGTTCCCTTCCAATGTCTTTTGGTTCTTTTATGTCTTTTCTTTTAAGACTTATAAATCCGTAGGATCATCCAACAAATCGCAACCTCATTTCCAATTACCATTATGGATGCACTACCAATCCAACAGTTCCCTTCCAATGTCTTTTGTCTTTTGTCTTAAGGTTTATTCCCATTATTATTTTGCAAGCCGAGGGTACCAAACTATGAGAACTCTTTGGTTCTTGTATCTCTTTTGTATTAGAGCTCATTCTCATTCAAAGTCATGTGACTCTTTTGTCTTATAATTTTTCCCAACAAGCATGCACTACCAAGCCAACAGTTCCCTTTCAATGTCTTTTGGTTCTTTTCTGTCTTTTCTCTTAAGACTTATAAATCCGTAGGATCATCCAACAAATCGCAACCCCATTCCCAATATGCATGCACTACCAAGCCCACAGTTCACAATTTTGCTTGGGACAATGTCCCCAAAATAGAATCTGACAGAACACTATTAGATTAGTGTCTGCCCATGATCTTTTTTGGGTTTTGAAAGAAAACAAAAACAAAAACATCAAAACTTAAAACCTCCAAAACTAAGAATCCGCAGATCAAGTAGCCAAAACCAAAAAACGGATATGGGTTCTTATCAAAGTGAATAATATTTTTGATGTTGGATCAAGAAACGAAAAACAAAAACAAAAACAATCTTGATTCCAACATCACAATGACACCGAAGTCAATTGCTTAAATCAAACCAAAAAAAAAATCTGATCAGAAGTGAACTGATCAATTGTACCTAAACGATTTCAATCCTCAAAAACTTAGAAAAAAAAAACGAGTTAAGACAGAGACATACCTCGACGAAGCGAAGACAAGCTTCAAGGGTTAGACAGACACAAAACCTAGCCGTGAACTGATCGATTGAACACATTCGATTTCAATCCTCAAAAACCTGAAAACGCACAAAAACAAAAAACACAACAAAGCGGGTTAAGACAGAGAGATATTTTAACGGACTCTAATAGTTTCAGGCCGAATCAAACCAAACAAAACAAAACCCCTAGATCTGTACAACACAAGAACGATTAGAAGATTCGAAAACCCTAAAGAAAAATACAAAAAGACAAATCAAATCAAATCACCATAATAGAGAAGAAACCATTCAATTGTACCAATTTCCTGCTGAATCAAACCAAACAGAAGAAAAACCCTAGATCTGTACAGCACAAAACAATTTGTAAATCTAAAAACCCTAAATTACAAAAAAAAAACCCAAAGAGAGGATTAGAGTAAGAAACCAAACCAAATCACCATGACAGAGAAGAAACCCATGCGATTGTACTAATTTCGTGCCCAAAATCAGAAACCATATATCGGTACAAACATATATAAGAACAAAAATTATATAAATCCAAGAAACAGGTTCGGGATATAGAGGAATTGAAATACATACTAACCTTAAAGACTACTTAACAATCGTCGAAGAATTCTTCTTAACTCCAAAAACCAGAAGAGGGAAAAAAAATGGAAGAAGAAGAAAAGGAAAAAGAAAAAAGCAAAACCGTTGTTTGTAACAAAAGCGTGAAATCATATCTCTTTCTCTGATATATGTAATGTATCGGAGCGTCTTGACAAATAACGAATTTCCTTAACGGCTATTATTAAACATGGATGAACCGTTGATTTGTCATATACTTGCTTCAATCGGACGGTTCTCCATTTTTCATGAATTTGTTTTTTCTTTACTTTGGCAAATATTAACAATCGCAAAAGCAACAAAAAAAAGCGTTTAGCGGTTTAGTGGTCAATTTTGATAGATTGGGTTTCATAAAGATGGCCCAATAAGATCCATTAATTCAAAATTCAAAATTTAAATTACACCCTGTACTATCTTTTTTCCGTTGGCTTCGGTTTTAGAATAAAAATCCAACGGTTTAAATTTAAATGCAACGTTCTTAAGTAAAAAATAACCAAACTACCTAAATCTCCAAATAAAATTGACAAAAATGTATTGGGCCGAAACCAAACCAAAACCCGTTTCTCGGTTCGGTTCCCGTTCTTTTGCCCAAAGCTACATTGCTTGACATGGGCATATATATCTACTTTTGTAAGCAAACTAATTATATGTTCTCATGAGTTCTTTGAATCAACCAAAACAACTTGTTGACCAAAAAAAAAACAACTTAACAAATCAATAAACACAAATTCTCCCCTTTTTGCTGTTGTTGTTGTTTAAAGTGACATTCATACAAACAACGACCATTATTGATCATACCAAGAGAGAAAGAGAACAAACATAGGAAACAGTCAAATTAAGGGGAACACATAACATTTACACCAAGAACAAAAAAAATTTTTAAGGGGAATAGAAAACGTGTAATTTCTAAATGAGAGCAAACCGTGAGGTTTAACTAACCCTTCATGCACCAGGTGCTGCATCTTTCAGCGTACCATGGAAGTACCCACCAGCATAATCTTTGACATGAGCCGCCGTGTCATGGATTCGACTCCGAGCATAATCCACCTGATCCGACCCGATTGGATGCATGCCTTTGAAATATCTATACAACCACGAGACAACTGCCCCCGTAGCAAAGAGGAACCCGGCTAGGGACAAGAATCCGGTGACAAGGATGACCAAAGGGATCCAAATAGGGCTTGTGATAATGATGACTGGGAGGAGAGCAATTAATCCGAGGACAGAAGCGGTGACGGTGACTCCGGTGAGTAAAAGGAGGATTCCACCGGAGATGAAGAATGCGAGTAATCCGAAGAGCTGGCCGGAGTAATTAGGAGACTGTGACTGTAGTAACTGACGGAGAAGAGATGAGAGGGGGTGGCTGGTGGTGGTGGGGGTGGTGTTACTCCGTGGGACGGTGGTGGTTGAGTTGTAGATGGGTCTTTGTTGAGTATAGCTGCTAGGGTTTGTTCGATCAGCCATTCTCGGCGAGGAGAGAGAGAGAGAGGTGTGTGACTGTGAGGTGTGAGAAGAGAAAGAGTGAAACAAATGGAGACAGGTTCTGTCTTGATAAGTGAAGGCGCATGCATGCAAACACGTGGAGGGTCTCTCTTCTTGTTTTTACTAAATTGTTTTTTATAATTTTTGCTTAAAATATATTTATTTTCTTTCCTGGTTTTGAGAGAAGCAATATCAAGATTCGGACTGTTTCATTGAAGACACTCAATTATAATGGCACAATCAAATCTCATGTACGTTTAATCCGATTTCTTAAGTTTGGTTTGGCGTTTATGATCGAATGATTAGTTGGAATTTTGACTTTTTTCTTAGATCTTTTGATATTTACCAAATTATTTAATATCTTTATGTATTAACCAAAGAACCTCTAATCTTTTGATATTTAACAAACTTCCTCACATCTTTATTTATCTACCACATTACTCCATATCTATTGATATTTAATTTTCCTGATTACCCCAAAGCTTTTGGTATATAACAAAAGTACTCCTAATTTTTACATGTTAATGTAATAACTCTAAATACATGGTATTTCAAATTTACCATCTTTTGATAATTACCGAATTTATGCCAAATATTTTCGTATATACCAGTTACCCCTGATCTTTCCATGTTTTAAAAATTTTATTAAATCTTTTGTTATGGTGCACAGTAATCCACAATCTTGAAGAGGTTTCTATAGAGACCTCCTACCAAATATTTTGATATTTGTTGAAGAGGTTCCAAGGTTATGTTTTTATCAGAATACCCCATGTCTAATTTTGAAGAAACATAAAAATGATTACTTTTGGTGCACCACTGAGATTAGATTGGGAATGCGTAAACTACCCTTGTTTAATTATTTTGTATCCGTTATAGTTAATTATAACGCTTAGTAATTCATATACATTAACAAATAAAGAAACTGTTTCTCTCACGGAATAAACTCTAATTGTTCTTCTTTTTTATAAACAAACCACATACGGTCCATGTAAATATTTTGAAATGACTTTGGGTAACATTTTTTATATATTTAATGTATTAGTGTAAATATTCTGGAAAAATTGCATACTTAGTATTTTTCTTTTTTAGTTCGTTAAACAAAGAAAATATAGCCCAAATGGGCAAAAACATAGGCTGATGATACAAACCAAAAACCAACATCTAAGTGTCTCAAACACATGCTTCATAATATGAAGCTACACTGGTTGCGCACTCATACTTTATTCCACACAAAACAAATAAAAAGGGAAACCAAGAAAACTGTGATGAATTTGGAGATCAACTTTTGGGTTGGAACATGGTTTTGATATATTTGACAGTTTTTGGAGATGTCTGAAAGGCTTGAGACAAGATGTTGTCAGGGACAGGAGGTGTAGAGCCGAACAAAGTAGCACCAAGGGACTGTGTTCCTGGAAGCTGACTGTTGAAAGCAGCGATCACAGAAGCTGAAGTACGTCCACTGTTCTTTTGGAAATGGACGAGTCCTTTAGGGAAAGCAAAGACATCTCCTTTCTTGAGAGATTGAGAGATGAGCTTATTGGTCGTTGTGAGAAACCCAACGTCAAGGGTTCCTTTAAGAACGAAGATAATTTCGGTGGCACGTGGGTGCATGTGAGGTGGGTTTAAGCCTCCTGGTGCGTAGTCTATACGTGAGAGAGAGACACCGAGTGTGTTGAGTCCAGGGATTGTCATTACGTTAGCTCCTCTGACTAAGGAACCAAATGTGTTGTTTGTGAGACCTGGCATTGCTAAGCCTTGTGAGAAGAAATCGAGTGGTGTGACTAAAGCTGCGTCTTTACAAGGGAAGCCATTGAGTTTGACTTCGGATGAGATGTTGGCGACGCAAAGGTCTTGGAGCATGTCGGGATCTGCGGAGGCTGAGATAAAGAAGAAGAGACCGATGAGGAAGAGGAGAGATGGAGTACTTGGTGAAGCCATTGAATTGATTTTAATTTGTTGATGATTTGGAAACTGTGTAGTTGTTATGCTTATAAAAGGGTGGATTTTTTAAGAAGAGATTGGACTTATAAAAGCAAGGAACATGCCTCCTTTTGTTTTTTATACTCACTCTCTCAAATGTCAACGAAAACTAAGTAGATGGATATGTCATATGGAGGATACCTACACTATATACTATTCACAAGTCCATAGTATATAAAAGTAACGTGTAGCTTTCTATTGGTCTATTTGATATTTAATTTTTTTAAATGTAATATTTATGTTTAATTAAAATAAAATTGTTATACATGTATTCATATACATTAATCCACACTTTACTACTACGATACTTTACTACTACATGTAACTGAAAATTTAATAAATTTTGAATTCACTATTGGTTTTCTCCAGTTTCAGTGTCATCCTCATCCACCATGTCTCATATCTTCAATATTTTCTTTAATTTTTTTAATATTCTTGCATGGGATGAAAACTAAATTGAGATATCATTGTAAGAGTTAGATTAAATATTTTGTTTAAAATTTTATTTCTTCTTTGTTTTATGTACTTCTTCATTTTTTCATTGTTTTCTTATATTTTTAAATGTATAATACATATTTGGGGGAATTTCAAAAATACCCTTTTTCCAACACCCTTTTTAAAAAATACCCCTCTTTCTAATTTTATCAAAAAGTAACTATAAATTTATCAAAACAATATGCGTAAGCTTATATTTATAGACACAAATTATCTTTATATGTGTGTAAATTTACATAAATGTTTCATAAATACCGTATAAATACCTTTTAAAAATCATTTAAAAACCTTATAAAATTTTTGTAAACCTTTTAAAAACCTTATAAATACCGCTTAGAACCTTTTAAAACCTTATAAATACTTGGATTTAGTCTCCCACTAGTAATGATGATCTTGATGTACCTTATCAATCATATAAAAGTTTATAATTTTTCATATTTGAAAAGGGGTACACCAAAAGGGGCATTTCTCAAAAAAATTCATAATATTTTATGGCTATAAAAAAATTATTTTATCCATGAGATTCAAAAATATTGATTTTTGACTATCGCACAATTATTTAACATATTCATGCACATTTATTTTATTTTCAAAAGTATGTAATTTTTTAGCAAAAGAAATTTTTGTTATATAATTATCATATCAACTTTTCTTAACTCTTTCTTACTTCCAAAAAGTTGTAATGCATTTTCTTTAAGAATAATGATCATTATTTTAGTTTCTGATTCAACATTTCATAATATAAAGATCATTATAATAATTTTTATTAACTTTGGATTTTATACTTGTTTTTCTAAAAAAAATTGATATTCAATTTTATATCTATTAACTAGACTAAGAGGATGAAAGTATTATAATTAAACCTAGAGATATGACTTAAATTAAGAGGAAAAACCTATCCTAAGTTATTTTTTCCTAGAGAGACCAAACATAAAATCTATTTGTTATAAGCAGTTCAGATATGTTGTCATGTACATATAATAGATAGATGTCGTTGTTCATCTTCTTTATGAATAGTGATTGTACTATCTTTACAATTATGTTTCGAAAACGTACTAAAACGCAAATTTTCCCATTAGTTTACTTGCAAAAGTAGATATGCCCATGTCAAGCAATGTAGCTTTGGGCAAAAGAACATGAACCGAACCGAGAAACGGGTTTTGGTTTGGTTTCGGATCCCACAAAATAACAAAACGAATCTATCCATGGATATGTATCAGGTAAATACCAAATGGAACTGAAAATTTAACTTTTTGCAAACTTACAACTAAAAGTCTAATAAGTTTTGGTCCAATTTCTAACCTAATACATTTTAGATTATTACGACCCAATACATTTTTGTCAATTTTGTTTGGAGATTTGGGTAGTTTAGTTATTTTTTACTTAAAAACGTTGCATTTAAATTTAAACCGTTGGGTTTTTATTTTAAAACCAAAGCCAACGGAAAAAATGATATTACAGGGTGTAATTTAAAATTTGAATTTTGAATTAATGGACGTTATTGGGCCATCTCTATGAAACCCAATCTATCAAAATTGACCATTAAACCGCTAAACGCTATCTTTTTTTTGCTCTTGCGATTGTTAATATTGCCAATGAAGTAAAGAAAAAAATTCATAAAAAATGGAGAACCGTCCGATTGAAGTAAATATGACAAATCAACGGTCTATCCATGTTTAATAATAGCCGTTACGGAAATTTGCTATATGTCAAGACGCTCCGATATATTACATTCATTACATATATCGGAGAAAGAGATATGATTTCACACTTTTGTAACAAACAATAGTTTTGCTTTTTTTTTTTTTCTTTTTCTTGCTTTTTTTTTCCTTTTCTTCTTCTTCCAATTCTTTTTTCTCTCTTATGGCTTTTGGAGTGAAGAAGAATGCTTCGACGATTGTTAAGTAATCTTAAAGGTTAGTATGTATTTCAATTCCTCTATATCCCGAACCTGTTTCTTGGATTTATATAAGTTTTTGTGTGATTTGTTCTTATATATGTTTGTTTTGATCTAGGGTTTCTGATTTGGGCATGAAACTAGTACAATCGCATGAGTTTCTTCTCTGCCATGGTGATTTGGTTTGGTTTCTTACTCTAATCCTCTCTTTGGTTTTTTTTTTAATTTAGGGTTTTTCGATTTACAAATCGTTTTGTGTTGTACAGATCTATGGGTTTTGTTCTGTTTGGTTTGATTCAGCAAGAAATTGGTAAAATTGAATGGTTTATTCTCTATTATGGTGATTTGATTTGATTTGTCTTTGTGTATTTTTTTTAGGGTTTTCGAATCTTCTAATCGTTCTTGTGTTGTACAGATTTAGGGGTTTTGTTTTGTTTGGTTTGATTCAACAAGAAATTGGTACAGTTGAATGGTTTCTTCTTTATTATGGTGATTTGATTTGATTTGTCTTTGTGTATTTTTTTTAGGGTTTCAGAATCTTCTAATCGTTCTTGTGTTGTACAGATCTAGGGGTTTTGTTTTGGTTGGTTTGATTCAGCCTGAAACTATTAGAATCCGTTAAAATATCTCTCTGTCTTAACCCGCTTTGTTGTGTTTTTGTTTTTGTGCGTTTTCAGGTTTTTGAGGATTGAAATCGAATGTGTTCAATCGATCAGTTCACGGCAAGGTTCTGTTTCTGTCTAACCCTTGAAGCTTGTCTCCGCTGCGTCGAGGTATGTCTCTGTCTTAACTCGTTTTTATTTTTTTGTGTTTTGTTTTTTTGAAGTTTTGAGGATTGAAATCGATTAGGTACAATTGATCAGTTCACTTCTGATCAGATTTGTTTTCTTTGTTTGATTTAAGCAATTGACTTTGGTGTCATTGTGATGTTGGAATCAAGACTGTTTTTGTTTTTGGTTTTCGTTTCTTGATCCAACATCAAAATATTATTCACTTTGATAAGAACCCAGATCCGTTTTTGGTTTTGCCTATTTGATCTGCGGATTCTTAGTTTTGGAGGTTTTAAGTTTTTATGTTTTTGTTTTTGTTTTCTTTCAAAACCCAAAAAAGATCATTGGCAGACACTACTCTAATAGTGTTCTGTCAGATTCTATTTTGGGGACATTGTCCCAAGCAAAATTGTAAGCTGTGGGCTTGGTAGTGCATGCATATTGGGAATGGGGTTGCGATTTGTTGGATGATCCTACGGATTTATAAGTCTAAAGAGAAAAAGACAGAAAAGAACCAAAAGACATTGAAAAGGAACTGTTGGCTTTGGTAGTGCATGCTTGTTGGGAAAAATTATAAGACAAAAGAGTCATATGACTTTGAATGGGAATGAGCTCTAAGACAAAAGAGATACAATAACCAAAGAGTTCTCATAGTTTGGTACCCTCGGCTTGCAAAATAATATTGGGAATAAACCTTAAGACAAAAGACATTGGAAGGGAACTGTTGGATTGGTAGTGCATGCATAATGGGAATTGGAAATGAGGTTGCGATTAGTTGGATGATCCTACGGATTTAAAAGTCTTAAAAGAAAAGACATAAAATAACCAAAAGACATTGGAAGGGAACTGTTAGCTTGGTAGTGTATGCTTGTTGGGAAAAATTATAAGATAAAGTACTAACATTTTGGTACCCTCGGCTTGGAAAACCATAATATTAATGGGAAAGAGCCTTAAGACATGAAGACAAATGACATTGGGAGGAAACTGTTGGCTTGGTAGTGCATGCATGTTGGAAAAACTATAAGATAAAGAGTCAAATGACTTTGAATGGGAATGAGCTAAGACAAAAGACATACAAGAACCAAAGTGTTCTAACAGTTTGGTACCCTCGGCTTGCAAAATCCTAATGGGAAATAGCCTTAAGACAAAGACAACGACATTGGAAGGAAAATGTTGGCTTGGTAGTGCATGCATGGGTTGGAAAATTATAAGATAAAGGGTCAAATGATATCAAATGGGAATGAGATAAAGAAAAAGGCATGTACAAGAACTAAAGTGTTCTAACATTTTGGTACCCTCGGCTTGGAAAATCATAATGGGAAAGAACCTTAAGACAAAACACAAAAGACATTGAAAGGGAATTGGTGGCTTGGTAGTGCATGCATGGTGGCAAAAATTATAAGACAAAGAGTCAAATGACTTTGAATGGAAAAGAGCTTTAAGACGAAAGACATACAAGAACCAAAGAGTTCTCATAGCTTGGTACCCTCGGCTTGCAAAATCATACTGGGAATAAGCCTTAAGACAAAAGACATATGACATTGGAAGAGACTGCTGGCTTGGTAGTGCATGCATGGTGGGAAAAATTATAAGACAAAGAGTCAAATGACTTTGAATGGGAAAGAGCTTTAGGAAAAAGAGTTCTCATAGCTTGGTACCCTCGGCTTGCAAAATCATAATGGGAATAAGCCTTAAGACAAAAGACATATGACATTGGAAGAGAATTGTTGGCTTGGTAGTGCATGCATGTTGGGAAAAGTTATAAGATTAAGAGTCAAATGACTTTGAATGAGAATGAGCTTTAAGGCAAAAGACATAAAAGAACCAAAGGTTCTCAAAGAGGGGATTAGAAGAATCATAAGACAAAAGGGAAAAGACTTTGGGGAATCATAAAACAAAAGGGAAAAGACTTTGGATGGGTAGTGCATGCAAAGTAAAGTAAAGAAGAACAGTTGCGACTTATTGGATGGTAGAAACGACCAGCAGAGTAAAGAAGGCTCAAAACCAGACAAAGGAGTTAAAAGACTTTGGAAGGGAATGAACTTTAAGACAAAGAGGGAATATAACCGAAGAGTTCTCAAAGAGGGGCTTAGAAGAATCATAAGACAAAAGGGAAAAGACTTTGGATGGTAGTGCATGAAAAGTAAAGTAAAGAAGAACAATTGCGATTTGTTGGATGGTAGAAACGACCAGCAGAATAAAGAAGGCTCAAAACGAGACAAAGGAGTCAAAAGACTTTGGAAGGGAATGAACTTTAAGACAAAGAGGGAATAGAACCAAAGAGTTCTCAAAGAGGGGCTTAGGATTGGTAGTGCATGCAAAGTAAAGTAAAGAAAATCAGTTGCGATATGTTGGATGCTAAAAACGACCAGCAGGGTAAAGAAGTCTCAAAACCAAACTGTGAATTCAGCATCTGACATAAGACAAAAGGGAAAAGACTTTGAAGAATCATAAGACAAAAGGGAAAAGACTTTGGATGGGTAGTGCATGCAAAGTAAAGTAAAGAAGAACAATTGCGATTTGTTGGATGGTAAGAACGACCAGCAGAGTAAAGAAGGTCAAAATGAGACAAAGGAGTTAAAAGACTTTGGAAGGGAATGAACTTTAAGACAAAGAGGGAATATAACCAAAGAGTTCTCAAAGAGGGGCTTAAAAGAATCATAAGACAAAAGGGAAAAGACTTTGGATGGTAGTGCATGCAAAGTAAAGTAAAAAAGAACAGTTGCGATTTGTTGGATGGTAGAAACGACCAGCAGAGTAAAGAAGGCTCAAAACGAGACAAAGGAGTCAAAAGATTTTGGAAGGGAATGAACTTTAAGACAAAGAGGGAATAGAACTAAAGAGTTCTCAAAGAGGGGCTTAGAAAAATCATAAGCTTAAAGGTAAAAGACTTTTGATTGGTAGTGCATGCAAAGTAAAGTAAAGAAGATCAGTTGCGATATGTTGGATGCTAAAAACGACCAGCAGGGTAAAGAAGTCTCAAAACCAAACTGTGAATTCAGCATCTGACTTAAAAAGTTGTAAGGCAAAGATAGTTGACAAAGAATATGCAACATGATTAGACTTGAGACCAAATAATATAAACGAACGAGGTAAGTATATTACAATTCACGTTAAATGAAGACTAACAAACTCTGTTTTTTTTTTCTTTTCAGGTATATGGATCTGTTAAGACTTTGAGTTGAGTTCAAGTAGCAAACTTCTTTGACAGGTATATATTTTTCAAACCTTTTTGTTTTTGTTTTAATGAGCTTTTCAAACCTGGAAATAGTTAGTTGATACTAGTATTATGAAAATCACTAGTGAGAGATGTATATGTGAAGTATAGACTATTTTGATTTTTACAGGTACGTACTTCAGGAAATGTTGATATTCTAATTGTAGCAAAATTTATGATCAGGTATATATATGCTTTTCTAGACTCCTCTCTGATAAATTAATTAAAAACAATGTTGACTTTACTTTAGGTATTGGAACAGTACAATGTGTTGTTGTAATTCTTTTACTGTCTATGTTTTGGTGCTTTTGTGTCATCATGTCTTACTCTATATAATGGAGGCATCTTAGAGTCTCTTGCTGATATTTGTTTTGACATAAGTGCCAACTTCTATAGATTATGATTGTAGTTTCCTTGAATCTTGAAAGAATATGTTTGGTGTTTTGCTCTAAACCTTTGGTGATTGTTTTAAACATGTGAATGACATTCTAGAATTTTACTTTAGCTATTGAAACATTACTTTGTTTAAAATACTTATTATCTTAGTTTTGGTAGTGTATTTTCTCTTTATGTCTTTTGGGATCTTCTGCAGATAAGTATTTTGAATCTTGGAAGTGTATATGTTTTGGTAGTGTACTTTCTATTGGAACATTACGTCTTTGTTTCAAATACTTATCATCTTTTACTTCGTAGTGTACTTTCTCTTTACGTATTTTGGGATCTTTTGCACGTTATGGTAATAGTCTTATTGAATCTTTTACTCTTTGGCTTGATCTCTTTATACAATAGATAGTGATTGAAATATTTCTGTTATTGCATGAGTGCCTATCCATTGGTCTTTTAGTGATCTAACATAGGCAATTTAACTCTATTGAATCATTTGGTGTATTTAGTTAGAATATGCAATGAATTTTCTTGATTGTTTACAATAACGTCTCTTGTCTTATGATCATAAGACAAGAGACGTTATGGTAAACAATCAAGAAAAGTATTTTGAATCTTGGAAGTGTATATGTTTTGGTAGTGTACTTTCTATTGGAACATTACGTCTTTGTTTCAAATACTTATCATCTTTTACTTGGTAGTGTACTTTCTCTTTACGTATTTTGGGATCTTTTGCACGTTATGGTAATAGTCTTATTGAATCTTTTACTCTTTGGCTTGATCTCTTTATACAATAGATAGTGATTGAAATATTTCTGTTATTGCATGAGTGCCTATCCATTGGTCTTTTAGTGATCTAACATAGGCAATTTAACTCTATTGAATCATTTGGTGTATTTAGTTAGAATATGCAATGAATTTTCTTGATTGTTTACACTAACGTCTCTTGTCTTATGATCATAAGAGCAACATTATAGGTAGTATGTTAATTAGGGTATCTTAACATTAATTTAGTATTAAATTTGAAAAATAGAGTTTAAGAGTTTTAATTTTGTTTTTAGTTTTGAGATGTGTTTATTGGTAGGATCTTAAGTTGGGTATCTTAGAAAAAAAATATTTTTAAAAAATTTAAATAAATTTATAAATTGTAATTTAAGAAAATCTTATAATTATTGCAAATTTTGAATTTGAAAACATACATAAAATAGAAATTATAAGATATAAATTATAACATAAAGTACAATAAATTTAAACTAGATTGCGAGAAAATTTACTCCAAATATGTGCGATCAAATCGTTCTTCAATTGTTCATCTGAGTAAAAAAAATTTTTCCCACTATATATTTAACATCTTAGCCAATTAGACAAAAAATGAAAAAAAAAACCAATCAGAGTCTGCCACGTAGGCGTCTCTTAACCCACCAAAAGTTTCTTCTCCAACATACTCCAATATAAGTATCTTACATTTATTATGTTTTTTGATTAAAATTTAAATACTATTTATGCTAAGATACAGCTTAAATCCTCTTGATAATCCTGGTCTAAGGCCCTTTGGTTTTTTTCTCTTTTTTTTATCATTCTTACTCTATGTAATGGAGACAGCTTAGAGTCTCGTGTAGATATTTATTTTGACATAATAGCAATATCTATAGATTATGACTGTAGTTTTCTTACATCTTGAAAGCATTTTTTTGGTGTGTTCTACTCCAAACCTTGTGATTGTTTTAAACATGTGTGAATGGCATTCTAGAATTTTACTTTTAGCTTTTGGAACATTACATTGTGTGTTTGTTATACTTATCTATGTTTGGGTAGCATTTTATGAAATAGATTCATCTTGGGATCTTCTGCATACAAGTACTTTTGAATGTATGTGATGACCTACTAATTCTCATTATGGTAATAGCATTATTGAATCTTGAATGTATTTGTTTTGCATTATACATATATATTTTAAACCCTTGGTGATTGTTCTACGCAAGTGAAACCACATTTTGGAATTTTGCATTGTCAGCTAATGATTATTGTCGTAGATTCTATAGATCGTACCTCGTAACTCTTGGATTTACTTGAATCTTGAATGGATTTGTTTTGTGCCATGTTCTGAATTCTTGTTCTTGGTAATACATCTGAAGTGAGATTCTCATATTTCTGCATCACTCACTGATGATTACTGTGTTAGATTTTACTACTTGTATTTTGTTCGCTTGATGCTAAGTACAATATATAATGATTGAACTATTTATGTTATTGCACTAGTAGTGTCCAAAGTCTTACCGAGTCGACAGAACTTGGAACTCTTTTGGGTCATTTTGTGTATTTAGTAAGAATATGCATTGGCCATATCAAGAACACAGTTCTTGTATTTTGGTTGGTAGTCCAATATTTTTTTGACTTTTATTCTTTGGATGATACCATCCTAAACCGATTAAACTTTATTGGGAATATCTTATTTTGTATGTTTGTCTTTTTACCTAGTAATTTATAGGGTATATCAATGTCTATGATTGGTTATGGAGGATGTAGATAGGACTATAGATTACTTTTGTTTAGTGCCTCGTATTTTATATGATTGAACTAGTATACACCAAATTAAGTTAGCTATTCAAAGAAACTTGGAGATGTGTGTATTCATATTCATATAAGGGGTCTAGTTAATCTAAACCTCTTAACACCAATTTAGTCTGCTAACTAGAATAACGTATCGATTCAAAGCCTAAGCAACTAAAATATCCGTATGATCCTTTCATAATAGTTCTTACAATACAAATATATTTCAAAAACTTAGTGTTTTGGGAGATAAGATCTTAGTAATTAGAGTTGACAATACAAATATACTCCAAAACTCAGTATGTTTTCTAATCTACTATTCTCTTAAATATATGTTTTCTAACATAACAAAGCCACTGTCTTAAATTATCAACAATAAAGTTAAAAGTTTTTTTAACATACTTTCTTGTAGGCGATTAAATACTATACCAAACCGAAATAACCTAACCAAATCGAGCCGATAGTTTAGGTGTTTGGTTTGGTTTCGGTTATGGCAGCTGAACCGATCGGTAAAAATAAAATTGAAATATTTCGATTAATTCTTGGAGATATTGTAAGCCTTTTTTAGGATCACGGTTAAAATGATCAGCCCCAAGCATCAGCTTTTTCTTTATACGCTTTGCCTTTCGGACAAAAGAAACCAAAAAATTAGGATCTGTGTAATTCTCACATCTCGCTGTCCAGAATTCTTCATGTGTATGAACATCTGAAGAGGGCAATTCCTCACCCACCCTCTCAGCCATTCCCTGAACCATAGAAATTAACCCATCCAATGCAAGTATATGCATAGCAGATAAAGGCCCATTAATTGGGAAGGCACTCTTAGATAGCAGGTTTGCAACATCTTCAAACACGGATTAAACCCGCCCACGAAAACCTCAAACCCATGTGAGTTTGAGTCATGTTAGGTTGGTTTACCCATTTGACACGCCTATTTTTAGGTATCTCGAGTAAAATAACCAGAACCAAACCGAGATTTATGGATAGTATTTCAGATAAAGAACCGGAATCAAACCAAGATTCATGGGTAATTTGGTTTCCTTTGTCTATTTCGGTTTTTTTTTTAATCCGAAATACACAAAACAAACCAAACTACCCATGAATCTCGGTTTGACTTTAGTTTTTTTTTACACACACTATGGGCTTTAGTTAATTTTTTTGGTTCTCTTATTAAAGAACTGAACCTAACCGAAAACCTTTCGGTTCCCTCGTAGATTTTTAAGTTTATTATTAGGGTTAGTCTCTGTCCCAACTCGCAAGTAAAGAAACAGTTATATAAAGATTCTTTCTCTTGCCGCTTGAGGGAGTTGATTTTGCTTATTAAAAACAGACTTTGACGTCCTTCTTCTTCCTAAGGTTCTCTCCGAACTTTATACTTTTGTCTCTTCTTTTGGTTTTATATTTCTTCTTCTTTCGTTTCTCTGCTGCTTCATGGAGTTTATTTTTGCTTTATACTCTCTCGACTGATCGAGTGAACCGGTTGGTTCTTCTATGTGTATGCAATTCTGTTCCGATCATCTTGAAACGTTTAACTTATTTTTAGGGTTTACTGATTTGGATCATATGTTTGAATTAGGCCAAAAGATAACTTATTCTATTTCCAAGTATTGAGAACATTGACCAGCTTTATTAGGGTTTAATTAGGGCTTTTGATTTGATAACTTGGTGGTTACTTCTATTCCCCTTATTCACTTCGTTGAATTGTACAAGATTTTTCGTTATTAACTATCCTTTTTACTGTGTTCCCTTGTTGTGTTGCAAGTTAACAATGGGAGATAATCATAAAGACGACGACAAGAACATTGTGATATGGAAGATAAAGAAGCTGGTCAAATCCCTTGAAGTTGCTAGGGGAAACGGAACTAGCATGATCTCACTCATCATACCTCCGCGTGGTCAGGTCTCTCGTGTTAGCAAGATGTTGAGTGATGAATACGGAACCGCATCAAACATCAAGAGCAGAGTTAATCGCCAATCTGTTTTGAGCGCCATAACTTCTGCGCAACAAAGGCTGAAGCTTCACAGCAAGGTCCCTCCCAATGGTCTCGTGCTCTATACAGGCACCATTGTCAACGAAGAAGGCAAGGAGAAGAAGGTTGCTTATGACTTCGAGCCATTCAAACCGATAAACAATACTCTCTATCTCTGTGACAATAAGTTTCATACAGAAGCTTTGAGTGAGTTGCTGGAGTGTGATGAGAAGTATGGTTTTATTGTCATGGATGGAAACGGCACTCTCTTTGGAACTCTTAGCGGTAACACACGTGAGGTGCTTTACAAGTTCTCTGTTGAGCTTCCGAATAAACACGGAAGAGGAGGACAGTCAGCTCTTCGTTTTGCTCGTCTTCGGACAGAGAAGCGTCGCAATTACTTGAGGAAGACTGCTGAGCACGCCACGCGGCTCTACATCTGTCCTTCAACAAGTCAGCCTAATGTGTCTGGTCTAATAATCGCGGGTTTAGGAGATCTCAAGACTGAGTTGAGTCACTCAGATATGTTAGACCCCAGGCTTATGGGAAAGATAATGAATGTGGTGGGTGTATCACATGGAGGAGAACGTGGTTTCAGTGATGCTATTGTGCTGTCATCTGAAGTCTTGGCCAATGTGAAGTTCATTCAAGAGAAGCGTTTGATAGGGAAGTACTTAACGGAGATAGAACAGGACACTGGGAAGTATGTGGTCGGCTTGGATGATATGTTGAACGCTTTGGATTCGGGTGCTGTCGAGACACTTATTGTATGGGAGAATCTTGATATCAAAAGATATGTGATGAGGAATAGTACAACGGGTGAAACTGTGATAAGATTCCTGAACAAGGAACAAGAAGTCAAGACAGAGAATTTCAAAGTAGGCAATACCAAACTGGATGTGGAGGAGAATATGTCTTTACTGGAATGGCTGGCTAATGAATACACAAGTTTTGGTTGTGCACTAGAGTTTGTGACCAACCAATCAGAGGAAGGGACTAAGTTTTGCAAAGGGTATGGAGGGATTGGAGCTATACTTCGTTACCAGCTTGACATGAGTGCCTTTGATCCTGAGGATGGAGAGGTTATTGATGATAATGAAGACGGTTCTGATTAGCCATTAACCAAATCCTCACCATTGCCGGTTTGGGAAGATGGACCACCAGCTCCAAGCCCGAACCAGCCTGCGCGGGCTCTCGGGGTCACCGCGAAGAAGAAAATAGTTCGAAAGTAATCGAAGAAGAATTTATATTCAAAGGTAAATGATCTCTTAATTAAAGCTGTTTAACTTTTTCGGAATTCTTTGCTTACTCTCTGATTTGGTGCGTGTTAAAAACAGGTGAAGAATGAAGAAATAAGTGGAAATTAAGCTAGTCTTGGCTACATGTCACCTTTGATAGCGTTCATACCGTTCTACAACATCGGAGTTTTCTTGTTTTTTCTCTTTCCGTTTTTTTTGTCTTCTTAAGAAAGTTACTTTAATTTGAGTCAGAGAAGAAACTCTTGGTGATTTGAGTTTGTACCTCTCTCCATTGCATATGGATGTTTGGTGTTACTTTGTATTGGTGGTTAAGTTGAACGACCAATACCTTTTCCTTTGCGTCTTTGGTTTGTTTTGCAAGATTGGTAAACTAAATAATTTTTCAATTTTAATTGAAATTCTATGATTCCTAGCTCTAATTATTATACTCTGTTGAAGAAAATAACAAAAACATAGGTGTGTTCCATGTTTGTTAAAACAATTCTCTCTCAATCTTCCATGTTCCCTGAGATAAAAGATGCATCTATGAATTATCATCATGTCATGTGAATCCTGAGCCGTTGCCAAAATATATGGATCGTAAAACATTTTTGGGCAAGGGGAATTAAAAACATTATATATCCTCTCTCTTTGACTTGCCTTGTTCTCGAAAAACATAAAAATCTCTTCAAGCACTTGAGAGTCTTTCCTCCTTCCCCTTTGGTTTCTCTCTCAGCTTCTTATCAACAAATGTTTTTCTCTCTTCTTAGTGTATATGAGAATAATAGATTATGCGCTCTGGAGTCTGGCGCGGTGGAATCAGATATGTGATGAAGAAAGGTGCAACAGGTGAAACTGTGATAAGACACATAAGCAAGGAACAAGAAGAGAACACAGAGAGTTTCAAAGTAAATAACATTGAATTGGATGTGGAGGAGAAGTTATATACCACTAGTAGAGTGGCTGGCTAATAAAAACATACATTTTGGTTGTGAGCTAGAGTTTATAACCAACACATCACAAGAAGGGGCTCAGATTTGTAGAGGGGTTGAAGGGATTGGAGGGATAATTAGTCGTTGCGATTTTGACCTAACAAGTGATTGTGGAAGTGAAACAAGTGGAGGTACAGATTGAATGTGGATTGCAATTGGTCTTCGCTACAATTTATAACCTTTGGGAGCGTTCCTCTCGTTCTGCGAAATTTATGGGTTTTGTTTTCGCTTCTTCTTCTAAAATTTAAGTTACTTTTAGAGCACCATTATCAATGGTCTTTTAAGCAACACTTAGTTTAAAATTTGTTAATAAATGGCTCTTAAAACAGAAGTGTGTAATGGTGCTAGATGTGTTTGACAAGAAACCACTATAGTGATTTGGGTTTGCATGGGTGTTATCTCTAAATAAATAACTGCAATTTTAAAGACTAAAATATATGGTTTTTGTATAAACTTTTGGCATGCAAATGAGAATCTTGGAGATTATTTTTGTTATTAGAAAAAAAAAAAACTGGGTTTATTATTAGATTTTTCCTTGACAACTTGTCTAACCCGTACCAAATCAAACTAAACTAAGTCAAATGAGATTTAATAAAAATTGGATCGAGTCAAAAGTAATACGAAAAACTACAATTGAATCGAGATTCGGGACAATTAGTATAGTTTGAAAATGAATTATGGCTTTGTTGAAACTTTTGACCTATCGAAATTTAGATAACAAAACAACTGAATGGGATAATATGGATTTGATCATATCATATAGTATACAAATAACATTCTTATATTTACATAATTCCGTTTCGCTGCCTAATCAACAACGTTGGCGTTGTTCATACATTAATGAAGCTGCATCAAAATCATTCCGTTTCCCATCGGGTTTAACGGCGACCCGGCTCAAGAAATTGTCGGGTAAACGGGTAACAGAGTGCCACGTGGAGATCTCGGTGGCACTTCGTTTAACAGCCGTCCATTGCAGTCGTAATAAATCACACCCGAGAAATCCAACGGTTCACATTTGCCTCCCATCAAAATCTCTCTCTGCCAAAGACCGTGCTCCTCCTCTTCCTCCTCCTCCATCGCCGCCATGTTTTTCCGTCCGACCATCATCATCGCCTTGTTGCTCAAAGCCGTGAACAACTCTTTAGTCCGAGGAGACCTCAGCGGCGAGCTTGCTAGATTCCATCGGAATCTTTCTCCTCCACCGTCTCCGCCGCTGCGAGTTCGCTTCTTCGGCTTCAGCTTTAGTTTCTTGGAGAGCCGATTTGCATGTCTAGCGCAAATAACCATTATAGAGACAAGAAAGCTCACGCTTAGACGTTTGTGTGATGAAGAAGAGGAGGAAGATGACGACGACGAGGCATGATCCGGCGTTGATCGGTCCATATCTTCACCGGAAAATAATAATATCAAGAAATAACAAAAAAAGCCTTAGTTAGTTTGTGGTTTAACAAGTCAAAACTCAATAACTCTAGTGTCTGAAATGTATGTGTGTTTAAGGTTGTGTTATATAGTATAAGTTCGTTAATGAGAGTTAAGAAAATGGTGGTAGTTTACCGGTGGAATCGGTCGTCTTTGCGTTGATTTTATTTCTTGAGTTTTTAATTATATTGTCATTATATGTGGACATTACGAATTCTTGAATGTAATTAATAAAATTTTGAAACTTTCGTTTTTCTTTATTTTTGTTGAATACTTGAAACTTCAAAGACCGTGGCGAAAGATATGCTTAACGAACTTTGGTTTTGTGTATTAAAATACTTTTATAAAATAGTATAAGCTATATACTTGGTCTACGTAAATTATAAATCCTATATTAATTTTTGTTACAGAAAAGGGATTGGGTCTTGATGCTGCTAATTACATGCTAATAATTGGTAAGTCCATTTCAATAGGATTTTGATATTTTGTAGATGTGTATGCGGTGGAGAGTATAATGAACAAGACGAAATATTGAAAGGTTATGGGAATTTGAGCGTTTTAAATTTTGTTTGGTGATTTGATTAATATAAAGAAATCACCAAGCAAACAAGAATCAAACGATATAGATATACATATTGATGATTGGTGATTACGTACGTACTGCATAATAGTAATAATTAAAGCTAATAGTAGATAAGAGGAACGTAAACGTCACTTGGACGGCCATGAATGATTTTTTTATGTATGACGTAAATTTGATTTTTTTTTTCTTTCTTGTGGTCGATTTTCGCTATGAACAAAATCGTATTCATAATGAAGTAAAAGAACTAAAATCGTCTGTATTGCTGGATTGTTATTGCAAAATAGGTTGAACCATATTCTTAAAATTTGGTACCAAAGTAGTTGAAAATTTAGTGGACGGAACCTTTTTTTAATTTTGGTTGGACTTGTTCATCTCTAAAGACTAAAGTTTTGAACGACTTAAATAGGTTGAAGTTAAACTAGATTCTAGTCATAGATCCTTTGTGTACCCAAAAATTACAATAGAAAATGACATTTTGTTGTTGTTAATAGCGTTAAGTTTACACTTGTTTTCATTTTGGAAGTATTTTGGGGTCGAGTGGCGTTCGTTGATGGGCCTTTAAAGCAACTTGATCTTTGAATATCAGTGGTGAGGATCAGGGTCCTCCTCCATTTGACAATTGTGAGTTTGTCTTTCATTATTCGAAGATTTGACTCAGTCTCTATCGATTCGTCACTCATTTGACATTTTTGGTGTTTTAGTTTTTTGCACTTGAACAATAACTATGTAAATCATTAAATCAATATCCATGGATTATGAAAACATGACACTTCTAATTTATAATTGTAATGACGAAAAGAAAATCAAATGCTGTGATTATAAGTAGTATATTTGCCTTGCCTACATACTTTTGTCGTAGTTAAATTTGGACATTTCTATAACATATATTGACTTATAAAAGAAATTTTAAGTCTCAACCTAAACTCTTTTAATTAGAATTATATTATCAAGACTGGAGTATGTAACATAACGATTTGTACTAGCTAGTGAATATGCTTGTTCAAATTTGATGATGTGATTATGTAGAAGACAATATTTTGTTTAATAATACATGAAAGGCCATTAAAGATTTTGGAGGTAATTGACTGGTCTTAAGCCATCTAATTAGTGTGCTCTAAATTGCATTAGTTTATTTGCGTCAGTAACCTTATGCGATCCCCAAAAGCTCTCCTAACAATTTTTTTTAGCTCAAATGATTCATTAATAGATGAGGCAAAAACTGAATCAAGTAATAGGAGAAGAGAACACAAAACTAGGGTGTATTTATGGTGTGTTAACAATTTGACTTCTCTATTGGAAATGGTCATGGATCGAGGGCTAAACATCTTAGACCATCATTATTAGCTAAGAATAGTTAAGAAAAGCTAAGAAAAGTTAGTAAATGTCTCTTATATAAGAGATGTTTAGCCCTCGATCTATGACCCTTAATCCATTGAGCCCATGCATGCTTCCTCACCTTAAAGAAAAGCTTGAACTTTAAGGAAATAAATGATTTTTTTTTTTTTTTTTCTTTTTCAGGTTTACGATGATATTGTTCTGAAAACAGTGACGAGAATGCAACCATGGGAGCATGTAATCTTCAAAGGAGTTTTTTTTATTTCCTCTGCTCTGGCTAACTAATATAAAAGTGCATGTTGAAAAAAAGAAAGAAAGACTAAACTTACATGAAAATGTGTGTAATGTCAAATGCGGATCTTTATATATATATTACGATTCTCCAAGTCCAAGATCTGATGTGAACGAACCCCATATCAACACTGATATATGGATTCCATAAAGTTCTATGCATTCACCAAAACACGTACGCACTCGACTTTTATTCGTGGCGCCTGCTATATATAGTTTAATAAAATGACTAGTGAACAAACTCCACCCTTTTTTTGTTGACATTTGCAAAGAGTGATTAGGTCCAAATTTTACAAGTGTGGGGATAATTTTTTTTTGTTGCAGATGAAAAAATGTCAATACCAACTATATATGTTATTTTTGAAAGAAAGTTTCTGAATATCTTTTCCTAGACAAAAAGAAAAGCAAAAACCCACAGAAGAGTATGCATAAAAAAGATTACATAAATGATAATTAAGTTTTCGGTATATACATGTATTGTTGTCTTATTATTTCTTCTTCTGTTTTTATTATGCTCGTTAATGTATATAGAGATTGACTCACATTGCATTACAATCACACTGAAAATTATAGTTTATAATGTATACGATATATTATAGTTTATAAAAACAATATTGTAGTTTATAATGTACACGATGGTATATTCTTTCTTACATAAATATCGTAAAAGTAATATTTTCATGAGTAAGCCAATCTAAATTTTAAAATAAAATAGATTAAAACATCATTTTTTTTTAGTGAAAATGCATTGTGTGTCTGTGTGTATGTGTTAGTTTAATAACTCAAACACACTACATTTAACTCAAACATTTAATCTGAATATAACACTTTCACAGAAAATATAAAATAATGATCAAAACAACAAATTAACTCTTTATCTCAACATGAACAATATGTTGTACGTTTTCTCAACATTAATAGAAGTAAATCACATATATTAATTATGTTCAGTGAACATCTTAACAAGTAGTGTATATATATAGTCTAATAGAGAGATCGATAACTATATAATATACAAAAACTGATGAAGCTATTAATGAACCCCTTCAAATCAAGAAACCATAAACAAATATGATGGTTACATCAATTTTCATACACTTCATGATCCATGGTCTTGTACTCTTATATCTTGTCATAACAATATATATATTAACCCAAAAAAAAAAAGCAACAAAAATCTATGGAAACAAGTCAAACCTTTTAGCTAGCTAGTGATGCAAAGGGTTTGGACCGCTAGGTACGATCCGTTCCTCATCGTTGTACCATGAACCGGTTACTGTTCCGGCCAGGTTTTGACTTTGACGTTGCCGTTGGGTGCGATCTCTGTTCTTGTTCTTGAGAAATGGTGTAAAATCAAAATTACTTGCTAGAATCCTCTTATGTCCCCCGAGACCATGAATAATGCCTGATTTACGCTTGTAAGAAGCCGTCAAAGCAAAAGAAATAAGAAGAAAAACGAGCAACGCAGAGAGTAGAGAGACGTGGAAGAGGAAACTACACGGCTTAGGTTGTTTCTTCATGGCCATGTAGAGAAGATTTTGATGAAGATGAAAAATCAATAGAGGTCATGGAGACAGAGAGAGAGAGATAAGATAAATGGTTAGAGAAAAAGATATGAAAATTTTATGATTAAAAAAGGTGTTTCTGTGATGCTAATCTCCAAGAAAATAAATCTTGACACGAGTTTTATACTATAAATTTTGAAGAATAAAGTACAAAATAATTGTAATAAATGTTTTAACTTATGATATGGATCATTATTCACATATTTGGCATATATATATGATATGTATAGGGTTTGTGAAAAAAATGTATGAAACGAAGGGAAAGGAGAGAGAGTCAAAAAGGTTACTTTACGTTCAAGGAAGACTAGGAGGTGGAGTGGTACCATTAAAATAGCCCAAATAGTCAAAGTTTTGAATTTATTACATTGTATTTGGTATGACCTAATTTTATTGGAGGTTGGGCACATTTTTATAACTTTACATCTTTTGGATTTTATATTTATATTCGTTACATAAGTAAATATTGTATCGATATACGGGTTCGAAATAGCCAAGAAATGCTCAAATGTAACTTTTATGCAACTTTAATAAATAGGACAAAATTAATTAGATACGAAATTAATTAGAGGTGTATAAATAAGTTTGAGTAGTCCGACGTTTTGATATTCGTACATTCGTGGCCATAATGCACGGTGGTAGTTGACTTGATCATGACTTTGCGATATAACATTATATGTACTTTTTATTTTCTACGGTTTTGTTTTGTCCAATAAATATATATTCAAAGAAAGTTATATATGTTCACAATACATATGTGAATATGTTTAAGTATAATAGTTAGCATTCATATTCGTATGGTTTGTCAAATATTTTTAGTTGTTTGATTGTAGTTTTTTTTCTGTATAATATAAGAAACTTTTTATCAAAAAATATATATTTATCGAAAATTCGAAATAAAGAACTACAGAATTTTTGTGAGTTTTCCTTTCAAAATACTTTATATGACTTATCCTATTTGTTTATTTTTTCTTTCTAAGAACAAGATTTTTGTATATATATATTTAAGGTATATGTAGCTATCAAATATCAAGATAATTAATGACCATTAGGCATTGGCTATAATAATTGGGAAGTTATATATCTATTCCATGTAGGGAGAATACTACAATTTTGCTATTCTTTTATTTGTCTCTTAGTCCATTATAAGAATGACCATTTTTTTTTTGATAATTAAGAATGCCCATTAGTTATATATTTAGTTTTGGTTATTGACATAAAAAAGAGAGGTGTTTATTTGTTTTTGTATCCTTTTCTATATAAATCCCAATAGTTAAAAATCTATATACGCGAAACAAACTAATCAAAAAAGAGGGCTAAACTAAACTCTCTTCTAAGTATTTGATTATTTGCCAATGTTCTGCATAATAAGAATATATAAGATTTGATTGCATAAAAATACAAGTGCGCATGAATGTGATAACACGTTAATGTCGCATTGCAACGGACATTTACTTTAATGGTACTCTAATAATTCCTATATCCCAAACTTTGGCCTTATTTTTCATATTAGAGTATTGTGTATTTACTTAATTTTTTATTTTCATAAATTGACATATTGAAATTTGAAAAACCACAAAAAACAAAGCTTCTATAAGTTCTTCATCTTCCGTACATTACGTTAATTTGATTCATTCCCCAGCTAGCTAGCTGTAACCCAATGATAATTCATATTTTGGAACTATATTATTGTATATAATCTATCTTCCGTACAATATTGATTAGTATAATTTGACGTATTCTAATGGATCTTATTTATAATGGGCGTTGGCTAAAATATTCCAGAAACGTGTCCAATAAAGGCCCAAATATTAACAACTGGAAATATAAAAAATTGTTCATGATGAAAATCACCCTACCAAATTTTCAATTTATTCACTTAATAAATTGTTTGTAAGTTCTATTTTCTTAGGTTTTGTCATATACTAGTAATTTAAAATTAATTAATTCAGTACTGATATTTAATTTGTGTTGCATTTCATTGTTGGATTTAAATGACTATTAGTTAATTAAACGAGCATATATGAAAGTATCAAAACCCAAACATTTAATTGACTGATTTAGTGTTTGAAATCGATATTAGCCTTAACAATATGTTTATTCAACAACCTAATATATTATTTTCAAATACAGAACCGAGACAGGGAATTGAAAAAACCCTTTTACCATTAGAAATTAATATCTTTAGAACTTTTCATTTTTTACTTTCACATTCATATCCTCTATCTAATATACTTTTGAATAAAATGGTTCTTATGAATGAGAAGCCTCCTTTGAGTTCAAGACGTTATGGTATGCATCTTGTCTATCATTAAGCTTCTCACTCATTAAGTTTTAGGAGGAGACTCGATACATATTACTAGCCCAAGAGCTACTTGATTAATTTTATTTGATTGAATTTAAATTTGGTTTGATGTTGTATTAAACATACACACACACATATTAACATACATTTTGATGTTGATAATTATTTCGTACAAAAATTTGATTAGTTTATTCTTCATTGTGATTTTTGCAGGAATCTACGCGATTATTTAAATTAATTAAATTCAATACTAATATTTAATTTTGTATATTTAATACTTTGTTAAATGAAATGATCCTTGAGTTTTTTTTTAAGTGCTTTTCTGTAAAGAAAGTTGTTACTTGTTAGGCTAAGCAATAATCTTCCTTACTCATGCCAACACCTTTGTAATTTTTTTCTTAAATAAAATCATAACTCCTCCCAAATCATCTTAAGTCAAGGGTTAGTTTTAACACTCATTTGAGAGAAAGCTTGTGACAGATTTACTAGCTTAAGAGCCTTGGTAAATGTTCTTTGATTGAATTTGATTTGGTGTTGGTGGTTATAATAACATATATTTCGATCTTGGTAATTAATTCTTACAAAAATTTGATCAGTTTATTCTCCATTATGAATTGCGTATCCACGATACATTGTTGTTCACTAATATAAAGTTGTACAATGTGCTCAACATTTACAAATTTCAAATTGCATTTGTCTTAACATAATTCCACATTTAAAACTACAAAAACAAAGCATTTCCTTAAAATAATCTTATTTGCAATTTATTAGAATCGATAGGTTTGCCAAATTACAATAATCTTTTGCATTGCTTTCAAACTTTTAAATATAAACCAATATTTAACAAAAATCTCTAAAGAACTAATGAGAATGAATTTGAAAGAAAAGTGAAGAGTGATCGTCAACTACAAGAATCTTATCCTATGGGCACACTACTCTTTTCCTTATGAGTGACACAATCGAACCAAAAAACTGATTGATGATGATGATGCTTGTGAATAAGTTAAAGTCCCTATCATTCTCTAATCATGCGCATATGCACTGTCCCATACTACTACCCTGCGCATACACAAATGTCCACTCTTATAATGCGCACCTCCTCGACTTAACTTAAAAACGAAAAGAAAGAAAGAAAAAAAAAGTTTCACAAAACTCCAAAAGGTAAAGAATCTGACCCATTCACATACGTTTCACAAACTCTTATCATGCCCACCACACGATTAAACCAAAGAAGAGAAGAGAGAATAGAGAAAGAGAGAGAGAGAGAGAAACAGAGTGAGCGATTTGAAATCAATCGAATGGAGAGTGTGGTGGCAACATGGAGCAGAGAAGAAGAGAAAGCCTTTGAGAACGCAATTGCCTTGCATTGTGTAGAGGAAGACATAACTGATGATCAATGGACGAAAATGGCGTCAATGGTTCCGACCAAGACCTTAGAAGATGTAAAGAAATATTTCCAAATCCTTTTAGAAGATGTCAAAGCAATCGAGGATGGTCAAGTTCCTTTACCTCGTTATCATCACCGGAAAGGTCTCGTCGCCGACGAAGCAGCAACTTCTCCGGCTAACAGAGACTCCCATTCTTCTGGATCATCGGAGAAGAAACCAAATCCTGGAACCTCCGGGGTAAGTAGCTCCAATGGTGGAGGAGGAAGAAGTGGTGGATCCAGAGCAGAGCAAGAGAGAAGAAAAGGGATTCCATGGACTGAAGAAGAGCATCGGTTTCTTCTTCTTCCTTTAGTCTATCCATTGACATTTTGAGACTTGATAGAGTTAAAAAAGATTTCAAAGATCTTACCTTTATTCAATGCTCTGTTACCTTTTGTTTCAAAGATCTCACCTTTACAGAATCCTCTGTTTTTTTTGTTTTGTTTTTTGAAAGGTTGTTTCTTTTGGGTTTGGACAAATTTGGGAAAGGAGACTGGAGAAGCATTTCAAGGAACTTTGTGATCTCAAGAACTCCGACACAAGTTGCAAGTCATGCTCAAAAGTACTTCATCAGGCTTAACTCGATGAACCGAGATAGAAGGCGGTCTAGCATTCACGACATCACCACTGTGAACAATCAAGCTCCTGCGGTTACAGGAGGAGGACAACAGCAACAACCAGTGGTCAAACATAGACCAGCTCAGCCACAACCACAGCCACAGCCTCAACAACAGCCACATCATCCGCCAACAATGGCTGGATTAGGGATGTATGGTGGTGCACCTGTGGGACAACCGATCATCGCACCACATGATCATATGGGTTCAGCTGTTGGAACACCTGTGATGCTTCCACCTCCAATGGGAACTCATCATCATCACCATCACCATCATCTTGGAGTTGCTCCTTATGCTCTACCGGCTTACCCGGTACCACCATTACCACAGCAACATCCATCTCCGTCTACAATGCACTGACAACAATACAGTTGGTAATAACTGACAAAAATATTGTACTGAAAACTTGTGTACATTCTCAAAATCGAATAGCGAAAACTGCGGCAAATAATAATGTACAGCAGAGGATTCTGTTTTTCCATTTTTTTTCTCAATATGTCAGTAACGTTCTTGAAACAAAAGCTTATAAAGGATTTCATATTCAGAAAGAAGTATACAAAGATACAACAACCATTACATACACTAAAGAGTCAAAAACCAAGTGATGACTAGATTTTTTAAACCAAGAATGCTAAAAGTAGAGTAGCAGCTGCCAAAATTGAAGTTTGATATTCGGGTAAAACAATGCTGAACAAGACCAAGCTAACATGTGAGACAAATGAGGAGATGTTGTTATTAGAACTTGAATCTTGGAGACTACATAGACAAGACAAACATCAAAGCGAACGAGAAAGTAAACTCAAAGTTTAGCGAACGAGAAAGTAAACTCAAAGTTTAAAAGTTGAACAACGCATTTGGGCCTGTTACGGCCCACAATGGTTTAAGCTGTTTAAAAAAAGACAAAAGTGAGGAAAAACAAAAATTTGCGCCGCTGCCGGGGATCGAACCCGGGTCACCCGCGTGACAGGCGGGAATACTTACCACTATACTACAACGACTTTGATGCTATTATAAATTTGTTTAAGTATATCATTACTCTATAACGCAGTAGCATAAGTCAATCTGTCAAAGTCTTTGAAGCAAAATAAATAAAGGCATGTGCATGGACAATCATGTCTACCATTATCAGATAAGAATCATTTTCCCCAAGTCAATACAAATTTATGTTTTATTTTTCTCGACTAATAGATTATAAAACTTCCCACCCACCAATATAGAAGCCAAACAAGGTTAGGAAGTCAATCTTTTTTTGTTTAGTTGAGGTTTTGTTTAATTTGTGATGTAAATACAACTTTTTTTTTTTTAACCTCTCAAAAGACAGTTGTTTACATATTTGATAATATGCGGAATTAAACGAGTTTTGCGTGCCAAAAAATCTGTTTTTACATTCAAACTTCTAGAAATAAGAGATAAAAAATAACAATGTAAATACAACTAATTTGCGGATAATCGGTTTCAATTTTTGTCGAGTTATAACGATTTTTTGAAAACTTAATTAAAAATGCTGCAACGGTAGCGATATATATGGCATTTTCTTTGTAAAACTAAATGGTGGTTTAACCTCAAGAATATTTTCGAAACTCCAATTATAATAAAATAAACAAATAAAGATGTACACTCATAGGTCCATGTTCCAACTTCCAAAGAACCATGACAGTAGAGCTAGTTTCATTTATAAGAATACACGAATCAAAATATTAATTGGAACGAAGTTATTTATATTCAACATTGCCATGTTGTATTATAGATAAAAAGTGCAAGATGTAACGAAACTTTTAAATAAATTCAAGTTGTACATGAATCAACCACCTTTATATAAACCAAACCCCTTCATTCTAATCTTCTTTCACAAGAAAGAATTGGAAAAATTTAAACCCTAAACACTTCTCCTTTTGGTTTACATAATGGGTCGACCAGATCAAACTCCGAGTCCGAGGATGAACAACCTGACCCACCGGTTGACGAGAAACGGGTGGTGCAAGCTGAGCAGAGATATCCCATTAATAATGGTGGAATGGTTAACCAACCAAACCAAGTACCGATGGTGAGACCAGTTCAGCCTACGTATGTCAATCAAGGCGCACCAGTTAACCAACCATATGGAGTCTCAATGGCCGGACCAGTCCATACTCAGCCATCGAACTGGACTTCAGGTCTTTTTGATTGCATGAACGACGGCGAAAATGGTTAGAATTTTGTATAATCATATTTTGAAGGTCCATCATTTACATTACAAAATGATTCTTATGTCTTCATTGTGTTTTCGGATCAGCTCTCATCACATGTTGCTTTCCATTCGTCACATTCGGACAGATCGCAGAGGTCATCGATGAAGGAGCGACCAGTAAGTACTATACTTTATCAGTTTTTTTTTTTTTTTTAATTAGTATTTTCAATTGCTGCATTGGAACGAAGATGAATATATATATAACTAAAAAATGATATACAATTCGTTTGCAAATTAAGATATCATATTTGATAAAGATTTGCACATAACGTTCGATTATTTGATACTAAATCTTGTAGGTTGACGTATAAATATATGTGTATGTGTAGGTTGTGGGACGGCAGGAATGTTGTATGGATTGATATGTTGTTTGTTTGCGATACCATGTGTGTACACATGCACGTTCCGGACCAAGCTCAGAAGCAAGTACGGGTTACCGGATGCTCCAGCTCCAGATTGGATCACTCATTGCTTCTGTGAATATTGTGCTCTTTGCCAAGAATATCGTGAACTCAACAATCGTGGCCTTGATCCTGCCATTGGTAAAACACCAATTAACCTGGTCTAAAATAAATCTCAACTAATTATGAAATATTTTAATACCATGGTTGTTTTTTTCTTTAAAAAAATGATTAGTTAGAGTGATTTGTATATATGATTGTTGTGTGTTTAGGATGGATTGGGAACGTGCAAAAGCAGCGAATGGGTCAGCAACAAGAGATGATGGCTCCTCCCATGGGTCAACGAATGATGGGTTGACTTTGTTTAATCTTTTTACTCCAACATGCTCTTTATTAATTTGTGTATTTTTTTCTTGTTTAAATCTCTATTGTATTTTGTTTATATCACGACCAAAAAATAAATGTCTATTTGAGTGTTGAGGCTTTCTTTGCTACAATTTCTTAAAGTTACCAATTAACATGTTTATGTCAATAATCATTGAATCTACTTTATATTTTTTGAAATTTCCAAACACAAGTCAAATTTATCTTTTTCAATTGAATTCTATTTTGCTTGTAAATGAGACGAATTAATAGTACACTTTACAATTTGTAGTTTGCAAAAGCTCAAGATACATTTTTAAAAATGTAAAATGTCTTACAGAAATACATACTTTGATAAATGATCACCTCTAATATCTGGATATCGAAAATTCACATGTCGATACTTTTTATCGAATCACATTATATAAACGCTTAGAGTTTAGTAATAGATTGATCGAAACAAGAATCACTGAGAAGAAAAGTATTCAGAATGAAAACATCAAAAATTTTCTTAAAACCACATGTATGTGGGAGGGCATAAGCAAACATACAAGGTAACAACACATAAAGTTAAGAAGATACACAGAGACAGTTGTGGAAAGACAAATCAGATGTTGATGGTCGCATCCCACAGCCGGAGAACTCCATTCCGACCACCGCTACATATCCGTTTCCTCTCGAGATCTGACGCAACACATCTCACCTGAATCACATAATCAGAGATTCTGTCTTAGTGAAAACAAAGACACGAATAAAGAAACAAACCACCAGCCTAAACTGTAGAACATGATGATCAATAACTGTGTAGTCTTATTATCCCGTGACTTACACATATCTATACTGTTTCCAGGTGTTTCAGTATCTCATCAGAATTATCAAATGGCATGACCAGAAAAAATATTGTATCTTTTAACTAATGTGATAAAGAGGATCATACCACTGCCGCTGTTCTTTGTGGTACTCTATAAAGTTGCCAGCCTGAGACTTTAGTTCCTGCGTTAGAAGGACGATGGAAAAGAGACATTGAGTTATCTGCTGCTCCAATCCCTAACCAGTGTTCGCCGGCGTTGATTGATAGTATGGAGGAACTGTGGAGCGTTATGTTCTTCACACATTTTATGCCACCTGAAAATCGAGATAACCAAAGTATTAAGGAATTATCAGGTACGCGAAATATAATGTTTGGTGCAGCAGATAGTTGTTGATTGGGTTTAGAACTGTTGTTGGCCAAGGGTTAGTGCTTAGCGTTTACAAATGGAAGTTGTAATTGTAACATAAGTACCCTAAAGAGTTTATGAAGCCAGCTACATCAATTTTAGTAAAGTGAGTCAGGTCAGAGTTCAGGTTAATAATGAGAATCTCACCGTCATCATTTTCCCAAAAGCGGAGTAAACCATCAGCCGAGCCTGCAAGAAAAAGAGAGCAATGCACTAACTTAAGCTTTGATGTTATTTATGAGATTGATGCTTCTTAATATCTTATAAAAATTGATGGTAGATTAAATCAGCATGGACCTGTGATTATTCCTTTGTCAAATGGGGAGTATTCAACAGATTGTACTGGCCCAGCATGGCATGCCAAAACAGCATCGCATGATCCTCTGGAGACAGACCACACTCGTGCTGTCCAGTCATCACTGCCAGTAATCAAAGTATCTTCGACCATTCGAATTGATCTGCAGAATTGACACGATTTGATCAAACAAATCGCAGAACTAAAATATTATAATATCCTACAACATTTTACAAGGTAAGAACAAATGATTAATATGAATCAATATATATTAAGAATAAGCAGCCCTACAATCCGCAGATATAACATCATTAGTAAGCTTGTAAAAGAAGATAAATCCATAGGTTTATTGGTTTGTAATTTCTAAATCAAAACAAAAAGAAACATGTTGTAAAAGATAAGGGTGAGGCTCACCGTATCCATTTGGTATGCCCTTTCAGCTTATGCATTTGCTTTCCTGAACGGATATCCCATATATTTGCAACCCTGATGATTATCCAATCATGATAGTTGAATCCGTAAGTGACATTTAATATAGCAAATTCATACGTTACTAATGGGTAATATAGCATACATACGTATCCCTGCCAGCAGCAGCTAAGATTCCTGTGGAGTCATCATATTCAAGCGAAAGAATGGCACTAGAGCATCGGCCAACAGTTGCAACACACATATCGGTTCTTACATCCCACATCTTAACTGTTCCATCATGTGCAGCAGTTAGGACACGCTCGCCTGAAAGCATCTTGACACAACTTACCTGCACAATAGTTTTGGATGTAGCATACCCTTATTCAGAAAAAGGTAAGTTATATAAAGCTTCTTCTTTGGTGCCCTTACTACTGATTTATAGTTTATAGTTGGTTCGTAATATTAACTTAACAAACTTAAATTGTCATTGATCAATGGTCAATACTGTAAAGATAGATGCTAGTGATGGCAGCTACAACATTTTCCAAATGGTAATCCAATGATAACTATCTTATTTTTTATATATACTATGTCCACGCATATATGTTTATTCTCTGTTGAGCATTAATACTTTCCCTCATGAATCATATCCTAATGTCAGAAAAACACTAGTGTAGTAGAAACCTGTGCATCGTGGCCTTTCAATTCTTCTAGAAGCTGAGTTGTTTGTTTGTCCCATACGATAATGGATTGATCATCTGATCCTGAAACTATCTTTCCTCTGTCAGAGCTTATAGCACGCACAGTTCTACATAAAAGTTGAAAAGAACAAGAGAAAGGAAGTGCTATTAAAAATTCGTAACATATGAAAGTTAACAAAAAGCCCACAACTACTGAGAAGCATCAAGGTGAATAAGAAATAGAGTATACCCAGTATGTCCTTTCAGAGTCGCTCTAAGTTCAGAACCACGCAGACTTGGATCCCAAATTTTAACCTGCTCAAATTCAGGAAGCAACCAAAAGGGGATACTAGATTGTCATTACCCATTCTGATTTAGCAGAAAATTTAACCACTCTGAAATTCCAGAAATGAAAGAGTGAAAAACTACAACATCTTATCTATGATAGAAATGATCACCTCTTAAGTGAAATTTTTTCAATCAATGACTATCTCTATAAGAAGTTGACAAATGAAACTGGCAAAAGCAGCATGAGAATTATTTTTCTAATCCTACTTTAGCATAGTTATTCTTCTAAATGTCCCAATTTACTATATGCACGATTATGGTAACATTAATAGCAAAATAATAAAGTTATCTTAGCAAACGAATGAACTACCCTATCACCCTCTAAGTAATGATCTTTACAGATAGGGAATGCATCATCTTTCAGATCAAATAGACCACAACATCATCAAGGTGTGTTCACAAGTAGATATAAAGAACATATATAGGTGCAAAGCAAAGTCAACTCAATGACTAAAAAACTGATGAATGTAAAATAAAAATATAAGCATTTGTCTAAACAAGCATTTACCGACCAGACAGTCTGTACTACCGCTGATAAAGAATCCAGCATCCTCGCGATCGCCCACAAGGTCGCAGACTTCCCTTCTTGTTACAGAGTGCAAGGCAGTGACAGCACCGCTGTGACCCTTCAGAACACGTACATTGGTCTGAATTTTCTTCTGTGCAGCAGCAGTTATGTCTGTTTTGCCAAGTTTAGTATATTGACGTCAGCAACAACATGCTAGAATGGCAACCGCAAAGACAGAAGAGTAATCACGGGTATACCTGAAGAAGCATTATCAGAAACCCACTTACGAACACGACTGAAAGAATTTGCTCTTGATGCTGTATCTCTGCTAAACATACTCTGCACCCAGCTCCTTCCAGAAGCTTCTGAGGGTTGCTGGGATTCATCAGAGACATCTTTTGGACGTGGGGATGGCAGCCCAGAAGATATGACCTGCTGCTTAAATGAAGAAGCACCCCAATAGCCGACACGAAGTTGCTGAACATGCGACAGGAACCCTCTGAGTTTAATCTGAAACAAAGTTGGTTAGAATTTCCAAAATATGTGACATTTCATTAACTGCAGAACGAAATAAACAGAAAGGCTAATTTACCAGTAATTTGAATCCAAGTTTTTGTTTCTCTGCTATTGTCTCGATCATGTACCAAGCTTCTGTATCAGGAAGTCCCAAGCCAGCCTTTACAAGAACAATATATAATGTGAAGAAATAGTAAGCAAAGAGAACTGTAACTATCACATATCAAGAACATAAGGTAAAAAATAAGCCAACTCTCAATATAAGAAATTCACCATGTGTGATGCCACTATGATTAGTCTGGCTGTGACCAAAGTAGCATAGTTCACTGATCTGAGATAGTACAATAAAGAGTTACAAGAATTAGTTATTTCAATGATGATTCAATCAATTGGCAGTACAAAGTGAGACACACTAAGATGATATATGGTTAACAGGGTTAAAATTTCAAGCATGTGGACAACAACTGATTAGTTGATAAGGGGAATCGGAAACACCTAAAAGTATGACATGGACATTACTTACAATCTATGAGCATTACATACATTTTTAAAGACTAACGAATACTGAGAATCATGATGAAGAGCTCCTTGCGAGAGCCAATATATCAAGTATGCTACAGAACGACTTCTATTTCCATCACAAAACCCCCACCATAAGTTTTTCAAATTTACAGTTGGTGTCACTGACTCATTTGTTAATATAGTTCTCATTGTGGTAGCGAGTAGCAATAAGGAGCATGTATACGAACAAACAATTGATACTATCAAATGAATACAAGAACTTAAGAAGACTCACTCATTTGCAGGCTGCTCCATGAGATACTCGAAGTAACCCTCCCAGAATCTGTCAAAAAATTTCACAATATGTCAAATAATCTATTTTCAAAGCAGCACTAATAAATAATAAAGTTCATAGAGCCGGCAGCATGTTGAATTGCAAACCTCAACTCCTCCCAGATGGGTATGGAGATGAGATGACGCTGGACATAGTCTGAGACATTATTGGCATCCTTCTTGAACATTTCAGCAGAAACTTCAAGTGCATCCCGCACTGTCGACAGATCGCTTCTTGAAGCAGCACGGCTCACAGCCATTTTGAGCTGATAACAATGAACAATAATTGTTGAAGAATATCATTCTGTGTTTACACCTTTCTTAGTCTCCAAAGGAGATAATACATGGTGTTACGAAAAGCTAAAAACCCTTCCACAACAGCCAGGACATATAACCTGAGCAAATCTATTATGCACAGCTTAAATGCAATTAATTGAGAAACTGGGTATATTAAGGTCAGTATACAGATAAAACTAGTTGATCGTTATCTGCCTACCAATTCTTTGACTGCAATAAACTGCTCCTCGGTCAATCGACCATGCCAGCCCTGCAGGAAATAAGTCCACGATACAGTAAGGTTCAGCTCAAAAAAACTAGCTCAGTATATATGCCGTACAATTGCTACGCTTACCGAATACAGATGCTCTCGTATACACTCGATAAAACCACTCCCACCAATCCCCTCAGCATCAGATTCGATGAGAGCTACATGAGAAAATTATGGGGTTCAATTTTCAATAGAGAAACCAACAGCTCTCTGGTTTTTACAGCAGAGACGGAAATATGATCACAATGGCAATCATTTTGTTATTATATGGCTGATTATGCATAACAACTTGATTCATTTCTAGGTTTAACCATTTCTTATACCAGAAATAGTAGTTTACATTTACTCTCATTCCCATTGAAATGGAACATACCCAATATTGTGCCGTATTCAAATGAAGAAAGAGGATCTTCAGATGAACCCAGTTTCAAAAGACGGAGCCATAATCCCTGAAAACACACAACAAACCGATCTTCACTGTTTCCTTTTTTACAATAGATTAATTTACCAGCGATTGGAATCATGACCAGTTCAGGTTAATTTAAAGAAAAACAACCAACTTTTCAAAAGTGAAAAATTAGTTGTACACGTTTTAGGTAATTACATCTTAGAAAAAAAGAAGAGTTCTTCTCCTACCTATTATGTTTTTCAGAGGTAACTTTGATGACATGCATCGAGATTTTGTAAAGCTCAATCAGCATACATTTCCAATAGTTTGGGTCTCATTAATATATTTAAGGATTCGTGTTTTATTAGTCAAGTTTGAGTATTATCGGGGACTAAGTAAATATCAAGACAAGATATACTTTCTCTCAGTTTGGGTACTTTAGGGGTTCTTTTTCTCACAAAATTCTCAATAGACAAAACCGTTTTGAAGATGGAATTCAGTTTCGATCATTCCAGAATACAGAACCTTGCAAATTGGAATCTTTCAAACACACAAACAAGAAGAAATTACCTGCAACTTGACTTGTATATCCAAGACCATTCGTTCTCTCTCTGCCTGAAAACAGTTATTACAATATCATCAAAAAAGAGAAGAAGTAATGGTATGACATTTAGAACAGATTTTTTCTGGCCATTGTTTTCATTTTCGATTGAGTCTTATTTTACAGAAGAAGAAAAATGAAGGCCAAAAGCAGAACTTGATATAGCACCCTCTAGAGAACAAGAACAAGAGAAATCAACTTTCGTTTGATATCTTAATTAAATTCTGTGCAATGATTGATGAGTTTATCTTGATTCACTATCCACGCATGTCAGATCCATACACTTCTTCATGTCATATTGATTTATTTGAATCCATGCAAGAGAAACAAGATTAAAGGCAACACTTACAGCCCTCTCCATTGAACTGAAATTGTCTTCTTTGGTGTTCTTCCCTGGCGGTGAGCTACAATTGGAGGATATAGAAAAATAAGTAAAAATCTGATCGCTGTTTCAAGCAAATCAGGATATACCTTGGAGGATGCCTTCCACTGGATTCAAGAGCCCCGCTTGCTGCTGCAAGGATCTGTTTTCGCTTTTCTTCTTGTTCCTCTGATCTAACACTCGCAGGAAACCTGTCATATGTATACCTGGTGGCTAACAAAAAAGAATAGAGATAAATCAGAACATGATCCAAACTCAGTACACGAACAAGTATTCCCCAGAAAAATAGAACAGACTGAAAGATTCTTAGCAGCTTTTCTTTTGTTATGCATACTTCACCAACTTGCAAATTTTGTCTCTATCCAACTACTGGTGGCCAGCCAAAAACCCATGAGATTAGGAAAGATGGTATACCATCAATTAGATACATTCTCATTCTCGGTAGTTTCTTGTAACTGAACAACCTCAATTTTCTATCATTCCGCTTCTGCGATCTAACAAATTCTACCAAACAAAAGATCAAAATGTACCTGATTCTTCAACTTCTGGCTCAGCTATTGTGATTATTTCAGGCTCCACAGAAGATTTAGGTAGAATCGACATCGCATCTTGACCCCTTCCAACTGCATCTTGTAACTTCTCGAGGAGATTAGTACTGTTCTCATCAGTGCCTAGACGCCTTTCAAGATAATCGAGGAATGCAAAAGAGCCCAAGAATTGAACCAACTGCAAAAATTAGAATAGTACCGATAATAAAAATTATTCCACAAATAAAAGGTAACTTTAGATGATTAAGGAGAGTTTTGTCCAAAAAAAAAAGAAAGATGATTAAGGAGAGTAATGTCAAGTCATAAAATACAGTAACTGTAAATATATGCATTCCATACATGAAACAATTAGCTTACCATAGGCTCTGGTGGCTGATTTGTGGAACGGGACCGTCTCTTAAGAAACGCATCAGTGCTAAAAACTTTGTTTTCCTGAAAAAGAATCATACAAGTAAGAAAATATTTACAGTACTGGTGAATAAAATACTATAAGTAAAGAGTAAAAATCACATACTATGAAATTGCGGTAGCCACCCAATATAGATGCAAAAAACTTTAAGTATATAACCCTGCCAGAGGAAATGGATTGTATAAGAAAACAAGAACTTGAGTACCAAAAAATTTTGGATGGAAAAGATAATAAAGTCTAGGCAATCATATGACAAGGTTTCCTAATGTCACCTGAGTTGAAGGTCATGATCTTCTCCCCAAGGTTTGCTAAGGTATTTGTGGCACTGCTCAACAGAATTACCAAATCCCTTTAACTGATCAATCCCTACAACATTAGGGTGCAGTAGTTTCAAGATATCGTTCCGCAACGCGCTGAACTCAGGCTCTGGTATAGGAGGTATCTCTTCAGAAGTAGTGATTTGGTTAAAATCAAGATCCACCACTACAACCTAAAAATGGCAATGTTGTGAGACCAATATAAGGTTGTCTATATTTAAAGAAGGTAAGAACTACGTAATATAAGACTCACGCCATCCATAACAAGAGTAGAAGTATCGACATCAGAGTGGAGACCCATCATATATGGTGTTGGTGCATCAATGTAGTCTACTCCACTAAAAAATAGTAATGGAATGTAGACTTGCTTCAGAAACATACAACACAACAAATAATAAAGATTAGAAGATATGTTTTAGTCAGTAGAAATGCATGGGTTAGCATGCTTACAAATGGGTTAATATTTGCTTAAGTGATAAACTGTGATCTCATCAGCGTTCTATGACATACCTGCCATCGGAAAGGATAAATCAAATGACATATGGATTCAGACACCAGCGTCAAAAGCGAATACCTATTGAGATTCACGATAAAGCAAAATAAATGTGATGCTAAAAAAGAGATATTATGAAAATTATAACCGTCTAGAAAAATGTCACTCAAACTCATTATGTCTCTAGATACAGAAACTTACTTATTGGATCGAATCAAAATCCTCCTTTCAACTAGTACAGATGTAAACAACTTAATCAAGTTGTCGACATCCAAACATTGTACAAGCGGCTGGAGAGATATCTGCAGTCAGTAAAACCATGCCAAACATTTCATAACTTTATTGGAAAGAGTTCAAAACTATCAGGGAACACTCGCCCTTGTAGTTGTCAGGACATTGAAAATCTCCAAAGTGGCTAAGGAAAAGATTAAGGAGACAAAAGCACAAGTCATACATCTGCCTGAGGAAGACTATCCTCTGGAGGTGCTTCCACCGAGAGCAGGCAATTCTCAACAGCAAACAAGACTCTGTCTTTTCCGGGAGTCGGCAGTGGCACATTAGATACCATATAGGCGATAATATCCCACAATGGTTTACTGAAAAGGTTAAAGTACACTAACATCAAAGTTTAAACATACCAATGGTGTTTGTTATTCTTTGTATTGTAGAGCAAATTTTTGAAGAGGATGAAAACAACACAAAATTTATTATATGCAAGCTCCATCCACATATGTTTACTGAATATATCAAAAAATTATATACAGAAACAGTAACTCAACGCGTAACTCATGTTAGATAGACACGAATAGAGATGTTTTAGCATAGTGTTTACCAGCTTCCTTCTGAAGAGAAGCAAAGAACAAAAATCTCTTCGAGAGAATTACGAAGAACACGGAAATTGGGGGCGTGAGACACAAGACATATACACTTGTCTGCGTATGTATTCGGCGGTAAGCGATAAGCTTCAATAATATCCTCACAGACTCGATCCCGAAATGCAATGCAACTGACAAATATTTTTGATCCATCCCCCTCTGTGCAAAACATATTAAGATAACTCAGTAAGAGATAACTACCAGAGTTAAAGCAGGTGTATTCAAAACCAACGAACTTAAATCCAACATGGCAGAAGAAAAAGACAAAGAAAATGAGTGCAAGACCGCTTCTTTGCTAAAATCACTTCAACCGAATCAGCATCGCACGTAGAGCAGCCACAATGCAAAGCATACAAACCTCCAACTATGCAATCTAAGGATAATCACATACCCGTCAAGACGATCGGATAGCTCCGTGGAAAACTTGCAGGGTCACTAGAAACAAACCCAGAAGAATGGAACTCCACCCCAGCAGGAAGAACACACTACCCAAAAGAAAAGAAGTTGAATCAGGAAAGTTTGCCTGAGTAAAATATATCTAGTTTCACCCAAAAAAAGAAAACAAACTCTCAGGCCTAACCTAATCGAGTAGGTTAAACTCTTGCAACTTTTATTCAGATCATTCATTTCAACATGGATCAATAAAAGAATAAAACCAATTGTTTAGTAAGAAATGCTTCTTTTATTTATTTTTTTTATAATCTGAATGATTCATGAATCAAAAGTAACCTCCAAAGTAGAAGCACAAGACCAAAGCCAGGAAATATAACTGTGAATGACAATAAACGAACTACTACACAATGGCACTAGCTCTCTCTCTCTCTCTCTCAAAGAATACTGAAGCCAAACTGAACCTCCAGTGACAACACACGATCAAAATCTCCCTAAACGAACCACACTTTGAGCAATTTCAAAAGCTCCTTTCTTGGTCAAAGACAACTCAAATATAATATTCCAACTCAACTAATCTTGAGACCTAATCTGAGGTCGATCCAATTCGAGCACATTCATTTATCACCGTATTAAAAATCGAAGCCTCTCCAGTAACTAACTTGGAAATACTTCTTACATCAAATACAGAAACCTAGCAACTAGAAAACGGTGATTCCACATATGAACAGCAAAGCAGTCACCAGCACGGACCTAAAACCCAATCAAAATCCTCCAAAAAATGGGGAACCTGAACGAGAATTCAAAAGATGTCATGGGAACTTACAGTGGGAAGCTGAGGAGGAGGGGCAGGGTAAGGGGATTGATCAGTAGGAGGGAACTGGTCAAGAAGCGAAGGCAAGTAGAAGGTTTGAATCCCATGGAAACCAGGATCTCCATCCACGGTTCGCATCTCCGGACCAAGTCCGCACACGACGAAGTACTCGAAGATCCGACCCATCGTCCTCCTCGAGATCTAAAAACTGGGTTCTAGAGCATGATCTGGATTTTTCAATTTCGTCGACGATGATGATGAGAATGGTGGTGATATGGAGAAAAGTAGTTGCTTCAATTCGGGCTCCCTTGGCTTTGTTGTATTTTCTTTTTAGTGAGAGTCGTTCGTAAAAAAAAATTAAGGGGAAAATAACAAAAAGGGCCGTTCGCAAAACTAGTATTGTATTTTCACACAAATTTACAACTAGCCCTCGGCATTTCAGTAACCGGACCGTGTTCAGGATTTGGATTTTTCGGGTCCTCATATTTTGTTTGTTTCATTGAATCATTTTTATTTCAGTGCCATTCTCATATATTTTTTTTTTTGAATGAATGTAAAAATATATTCAACCCAAAAAAAGTCCTTTTTACAAAAAAGCATCCTTATTTTAAAAGAGAATTAAAATAATCTAAAACAAATTTAATTGTGGGCTTGAAACCAAATTTGAAAACCATCTGCATACTTGTGAGAATGCAGTTGCAGAGATGATAGTTTGTTACGGATGAGACGATCAATAAATTTGGTGAGTTGAGGTTGGGAGCTTGCGAGTTCACCGTGCCGGCGTCGATTCCGTTCGATCCAAATAGTGTGAACAGTTGCTTGAAAGACAAGTCGCAAGATGAAGCAAGTTGTCTCTTTGAAAGTTGAATTTGAGAGCACTAAGAGGAGTTGAGAGAACCTGGTTGTGTAATGACGATGAAGAAGCGTACGGGTTAGAGTTCGCCAAATCTGAGATGAATAATTGCAGGCCATTCTCATGTTTGTATATATATACACATTCAATTTAAATCCTAACTAGGTATTCAATTTAAATCCTAACTAGTAGCAACCCGTGCTTCAACACTAGACATTTTAAGTTTTCTAAGCCATGTTTTTAATTTTGTTTTTATGGTTTAATAGCTAATATATTGATTTCACGTATCCAATACTTATCATGTTACCCGATCTGGCTGTCACAAATTTTGTGGAATTTATCTCTTTTCTTGAGCGGTTGGCCTACCAATCTCCATTTGAGATTGTATATTTTAAGAAATAAAAAATATGTAAGAGATTCAACTCACACGTACGTACAAATTTTTATCTGTAAATATATTTGGTTTGGTATAACATTATAAAATAAACTTGTTTTTTATTGTTGTCATTGATCGTGACACTAATAAACGGGAACAACAAAGTTTGAGAAATATATTGTAATATGTGATTATTCTTATTTCTCAATTCAAAAATTATAATATATTCTATAAAATCAATGTACTTATATAAAATATTCTCTAAAATATCAAAAATTAACGATAACTTGTATTTTCCTACAACTATATCAATATTTTTTGTAAGTTGTAGTAACATTACCTTACAAATCATTTTATTAAGTTATTATTTATTAAATTTATTAGAATTTTTTTTATTTTAGTTATAAAAATAATCAAATTGGGAAAAAGACCTAAATTTTAATGAGAAATACCCTTTTCGGTATACTTTTAAAAAATACCTCTTTCATCTATACATTAAAAAAATACAAATTTTTAAATATGAAAACATATAAAGTTGTATATGGTTTATAATGTACTTCGAGATATTAAATACCACTAGGAGACTAAATATGAATAATCTATAAGGATTTAAAAAGTTTAAAAACATTTTTACAAGGCTTTTAATAGGTTTACAAGGTAATTTTAAAAGATATTTATATAGTATTTATAAAAAATATATATATAAAATATTTATATAATACTTATAAAATATATATAAAATAGGTATTTTTGAAAAAAGATACACCAAAAAAGGATATTTTTCAAAAATTCTCTATATTCATAAAATTATACATAGATTTTGAATAAGTTTCAATTTTTGTGATATTTTTGATAAAATTTGAAAGAGAAGATAGTTTTGAAAAATGACATTTTTAAAATTTCCAGAAAACTATAAATTTTGTTAAACCTTTTAAAAAAACGTGCTGTTTATTTTCCTCCACGTATCAAAATCGAATATTTATATGGTTTAAATAAATGTTATTTTTTCTGTTTAAATATACCCTGATCAAACAATCATACCGTTTGGATCCGTTTTCTAAAGAGGAAAACAAAACAAAAAAGGTTTATGAAAAATATGTCAATGTGTAAAGTGTATTCAATTTTCAAATTGTAGACAAAATAAACCTCTCTCCTTCCTCGCAGCTTCCGTCTTGTTTGCAAAGCCTCTTTGACTCTTGACCACTTCTACTCTGCCATTAACTTCTTCTCTTCCTCTATCCCGATCGAAATCAACCCAATTCGATCGGAATAGATCCCCCATAATGGAACCAGATCGTCATGACCAGCAACAACAACGTGTCCACGGCGTAGTCGTAATCACTCTCCCACCGTCCGATGATCCTTCACAAGGCAAAACAATCTCTGCCTTCACCCTCACTGATCACGATCACCCACTAGAGATCCCTCCCGAGGAAGACCTAAACCCGAGTTTTCATCAACCCGACCCGCCTCACCAAAACCCGCAATTTCGGCTCTCGTTCTCGGATCTCTCCATGACTTCTCCGAGATTAGTTCTAAGTCTTCTCGGTATCTCGCTTATCGCGATTGCGCTGTACGGCTCTGTTTTCTCCAACTCTGTTCAGATGTTTAGGGTTTCTGATGAGAGGAACCGTGATGACGATAATAGCCGCCGTGAAACGACGTCGTTTGTTTTCCCTGTGTATCACAAATTGAGGGCTCGAGAGTTCCATGAGCGGATCTTAGCGGAAGATTTGGGTGTAGAGAATGGAATCTTTGTGGAATCAATGGATTTAGAATTGGTCAACCCTGTGAAAGTCAACAGTGTTTTATCTACAACCGCTGGTTCTATTGACTCCTCCTCCACTACGATTTTTCCTGTCGGAGGTAATGTGTATCCAGATGGGTACGCTTTGAATAAAATTCTCTAAAGTCCGAATTTTGCGAGTTCCTTAAAGCACAAGTAAACAGAGATTTGTTTTGTTGCAGGCTGTATTATACACGGATTCTTGTTGGGAAGCCTGAAGATGGGCACTACTATCATCTTGATATTGATACTGGTAGTGACTTGACTTGGATCCAATGTGATGCGCCTTGTACTAGTTGTGCTAAGGTAAAGATCCATTTTTTTTATGTTTTAGGAGAGTCTCTCTTTGGAATCGCTGATGAACATTTTGGTTTTTGGTGGGATTTAGGGAGCAAATCAACTATATAAGCCAAAAAATCATAACTTAGTGGGATCTTCGGAGCCCTTATGTGTAGAATTCCAAAGGAATCAAATGACAGGACATTTTGAGAGTTCACAACAGTGTGACTACGAGATTGAATATGCTGATCATAGCTATTCCATGGGAGTTCTCACTAAAGATAAGTTTCATCTCAAACTCCACAACGGATCACTAGCTGAGTCAGATATAGTTTTCGGGTAACCATTATTCTCTGTTAACAATTTTTTATTTTGTTACAGAATATATGAGTATTTCATGTTGTGACTTTTGCTTTTGTGATTAACATATTAAGGTGCGGATATGATCAGCAAGGCGTACTGTTGAACACTCTGCTAAAGACAGACGGGATTCTCGGTCTAAGCAGAGCTAAAATTAGCTTACCTTCTCAACTTGGAAGCCGAGGTATTATCAGCAATGTGGTTGGCCATTGCCTTGCCTCTGATTTAAACGATGAAGGATATATCTTCATGGGTAGTGATTTGGTTCCATCACACAGAATGACATGGGTTCCTATGCTTCACCATTCCCGCTTGTAAGTGCTTAACGTAAAACCAGCCTAATCTACCTATCAGCTTAGAATAGCTTTGATTGGATGCTTATTTGAATATACTTTAGTGTATTCCCACAAGTTTCAATCTATGTAACTTGCATATATGCTAAGGTCGTTTACAATTTTTTGGTTTCTTTCAGGGAAGTTTATCAGATGCAAGTTACGAAGATGAGCTATGGGAACGCTATGCTTAGTTTAGATGGTGAAAACGGAAGAGTAGGGAAAGCCTTATTTGATACAGGAAGTTCCTATACATACTTCCCAAACCAGGCTTACACCCAATTGGTCACATCAGTAAGTAGTCGCATATAAAAACTACTTTTGCCTTTTGTTAAATGAAAATCTTCTGATCAATGATGTTTTACCGTTTCTTTTTGGTGAAAGCTTCAAGAAGTTTCTGGTTCAGACTTAACACGTGATGATTCAGACGAAACACTGCCTGTATGCTGGCGAGCTAAAACTAACTTCCCTATCAGGTACAACCAGAACATATGATATTCTTTTGCATAAAGCTAATTAACTTTCCGATCAGGTACTTTCAGAACATAAAGAGTTATTGGTTTCAATAATGTGCAGTTCCTTGTCAGATGTTAAGAAGTTCTTCAGACCAATAACTCTGCAAATATGGAGCAAATGGTTGATCATATCAAGAAAACTTTTGATTCAACCCGAAGATTACTTGATCATCAGCGTAAGCACTTTTTATAAGCTCTTATAATTTCGATTGCTAGCTTTATATTCGAGTTTATATATTCGGGTTTCGCACGTACTTTTTGCTGCAGAACAAAGGAAATGTGTGTCTTGGGATATTAGATGGAAGCAGTGTCCATGATGGTTCCACCATTATTATTGGAGGTAAACTTATCATTTTATCTGCAAAACCCAACATTTTCTTGTCTGAAACCCAACATGGAACTTATGAGCGACGTGTTTCGTTTTGTTATTGCAGATATATCGATGCGTGGACACTTGATCGTGTACGACAATGTGAAACGGAGAATCGGATGGATGAAGTCAGATTGCGTCGGGCCTCGTGAGTTTGATCACAATGTACCTTTCCTTCAAGGCTGAATTAGGGATCCGTACGCAATTCTTACATATATGATATATCAGTGTATAAACCTGACACATGCAAGCGTGTATAATAGTAGTTAGGCGTAAATTACATATTTTGTAACATAAAATGAAAAAGACTAATCAAGTTTTGATCTGTAACACTTGTTAAAAATAATATTACTATAAACTAGATATGATTAAATATTGTATCATATAAAAGAAAAAGGGCAAAAAATTGATTAAATCTTATATAATAAGACAATATTTCTTCTAACTTTGCCTCACAAAGCGACATTTGGCGCTCTATATTCTTGACATGTGTCATTTTTTATTAATTTCTAATTTAACATTTAAAAATTATTTTATTTGTGATATTGTGTTGTAAGTTATAAGATATGTATTATTTGTTTTTTAAATAAACCATAAAACACATTTAGTCATATACATTAAACTCACACTTTAATATAAAAACTGAATTAATATAAATTTGCATTAACTATATTTTACATTGAATTTTTCAGCACACAATAAATTATAATTGATTCCCATAAATATTTTTATGAAATTGTAACTCCCATCACTTCTCTTCCTATATATACTCATTTTCTCAGTTATCATTCCCTCATTCTCTCATCCTCTAATTCTCTATCTCAATTATTATTTTTTTTTTGTTGTTGTATGAGTTTTAGAAAACGATTAAAATATTCTTTTATAAAAGCTCAATTGTAAAAACAAATTAGAGATATACATCTTATGTTATTATAATTTTTGTTTTTGGAAAATTCATCTCTATTTTATATTTTAGATTATCATCATATAAGTAATCATTCCCTCACCCTATTCCATTATATTCATGTATCTTTAATATTTTTCTATTTTTTATGTTGTTATATGGCATAAAAATCAATGAAATGATCATTTAAGAATTTGATATAAATATTTTTAGAAAGTATGATACAAATCTAACATATTTTTAAATTTAATCATACTTATAAATTAAGAAAGTATGAAACAACACATGTGTAAAATAAAAGATTTTGAAGGCTATAAAAATAAAAATTTTGATTTAAAAATATTAGTTCCAATCATCCTAACAAGAGAATTAAGTTAAAAAGATCCATTTCGTTATATATTTTTGATGTTCGCATAGTTTCTTACATATATATGCATTTTTCTTTTTGTAATTATGAAATTTCTAATTAAATATTTTATCGTAACACATTTTCCAAATAATATTTTCTTACCTCTTTCGTATTAAAATAATTCTTTGTAATTTATTTTAATATTATGTATCATTATAATTAATTTTTGTGATCTAATAAATTATTATATAAATATCGTTAAAATGTTAATGAGGGCTAAGTATTTTTCGAAAACGAAAAAAACGTGGTTAAAAACATGGGGGAATTTCAAAAATACCCTTTTTCCAATACCACTTTTTAAAAATACTCTTTTTCTAATTTTATCAAAAAACACTATAAAATTTGAAATTTATCAAAAATATATATGTAAACTTATATTTATAGACACAAATTATCTTTATATGTGTGTAAATTTATATCTATATATTTCATAAATACCGTATAAATACCTTTTAAAAAACCTTTTAAAAATCATTTAAAAACCTTATAAAAACTGTGTAAACCTTTTAAAAACCTTATAAAAACATTATAAATGCCGTTTAGAATCTTTCAAAACCTTATAAATATTTGGATTTAGTCTCTCAGTAGTAATAATGATCTCGATGTATCTTATTAACCATATAAATATTTATAATTTTTCATATTTGAAAAGGGGTATTTTTGAAAATTGAGAGAAAAGAAGGGTATTTTAAAAAAAGCGTACAACAAAAGGGGTATTTCTCAAAAATTCTCTAAAAACATTTGGTCTTTCAGATTTTTCTTAAAACAAAATATTTTAACTCCTACCGGCTAACTAACCATAACTTTAAAATCTTCTTATACGATCATAGTACAATAGATGAACTTTACTTTGACCACTATTTTTGTATCCAAACATACAAAGAAATCAACACTTTGGTAGATAAATTAGAAAACTTACCTCGTACTAACCTAATATATCTTCTTTCAACTTTTAATATTTTCCATTTCTTCTCTAAAATTTTATTTCTTATTATTTTCATTCTTTTCCTATAATTTATTGTTACATTATTTAATTTTTCATTTAAATTAGAATTTTTTTTTCTCGGGAATCGTGGTAGAGAGCAAAGCGGCTATGGTAAATTGTATGTGACTTTTCTTTTTTAATTAACATAACCTATTTTTAAGAATACATATGGTTTAGGTTTTTATTGTATATGTAATTGATATTAGGCTATTTTGATGCTCTGGATTAATATAAGGTTGTTGACAAATAATAAATTGAAATATTAATGTGTCGTTATATAAATATTATCCTATATGAAATATTAGAAGATATGATTTTTTGAGAGACCGAAAAAAAAAGTAATCAACATTTCATAAGCAATGATTTTTTTGAAAAAAAAAAAGAATATGACATAGAGAGAAACCTAAAGTAGATTTGTATAGATTACAAGTTCAAAGAGTTGTTTGTAGTGATCTAAGACTATAAATCTAATTACTCTTAGTATCCTAATGTAGATGAATAAAAAATTTATTCTAATGCTTATTTTAATTGATGATAGAATTTTTTGAATACAAATTAAAAAATTATTTAACTTTTTGTTTTTTTTGTAAAAAAAATATCATTTACAATGTATTTTAATTAATTTATGCAGTAGATACCAATCTGCATAATAGAAAATAATCATAAAATATACACTTAGTTTTATATTAAAATTTGGATCACATCAAATAAATATTCTATGAGATAGTGCATAAAATGAAGAGAATTACATAATTGTTTCAATCAAATTGATTTCCAAAAAATATATTAAAATTATTATAAATTTAATATCAAATTTATCTCGCGCATCGCGCGGGTCTACCTCTAGTATCATATATGTTCGTAATTATCAAATATATTTTAGAATAATGCTGAAAATCCATATCCGTTAAAATATTTTAGGACAAACGTATAATATTTGTCAACTGCCAAGATTGGTTAGAGAGGGTACATTTCTGATGCACTGATGAAAGATTTATATTTTCTAAAACCTAAACGGTATACATTACCTATATATATACCCGTCCTATCAGCAAATACAATGCAACGATAAAGAAAAGAATGAAAATATCAGATTACATCCCAACTGATCTCATTAAGGAGATATTCTTGAGGTTGCCGACAAAGTCGATCGCGAGGTTCCGTTGCCTGTCTAGGCTATGGGGTTCCATGCTTTGCTGTCCATCATTCACCGAGCTGTTCTTGACCATGTCCTTGTTCCATCAGTGAAGAATAAGCACCTGTCAGCTTCACCAGAACATGTCCGGACGAATTCCAAGCTATAACCTAGATCAGTGAGGACAGGTTTAGCAAATTTGATCTTGAAGACCAAGCCAAAATTTATGTACAAGAGTCTAGCTATCACTTTGTTGGCCTAGCTATTTTGTTCTTTTTTGTTACCATGTACTAATATTGTTACTTTGGAGTTGGGAACAAACTAATGTTTTATCCTACATTGTGTTTTCATAAAACAAGGAGTCACATGGGTCTTTACAGAGCTGATGTTTGAATTATATACGATACATAGTAATATGCATGAAGCGATGGAGAGTCAGAATACAGTTTACACCTTTGTAGACCATGTTGAGGATCTTAAGTTGAATAATATTATGAAGACAACAACATATGCCGCAGCGTCTATAAGACCAACATTATTGGCAGGATCTTAAGAGGCTAAGATCCCCCGGTTTTTGCAAAGGAAATATCTTATATATTTCCTTTGCAAAAACCGGGGATATTAGAGCAACATTATCAAGGAGATTTAAGGAGTATCTTAGCAAATTTAAGATTTAAATTTAAATCAAAAATCATAATTTTAGGTAAGATACTTAAGATAGGTATCTTATGCAAGATACTTTTGGAGGGTTAAGATACGTATACGTGGCACATTTTGATTGGATACAGAGATAAATATATAAGGGAAAAAAATAACTTAGTTTTTTCTTTCTTTTTCTCGCGATGCGAAACAACAGTATCACCGACGACCACCATCTTTTTCTTTTTGTCAACCGACGACCACCATCTTATGTATGTTTTAAATTTTAAATTTTGCTATAATTATAAAATTTTCTCAAATTACAAATTTCAATTTAATTTAATTTTTAAATAATTTTTTTTTCTTTCTAAGATATCAAGATGAAAATGAACAAGATATGTATACTCAGATTGATATGACGGAATTTTCAACAAGCGGAAACTGCCAAAAGTACACGAGTGGATTTCTCGTATGATACAGATATGCCTTCAAATTTTGTCGATCTGATGGCCGCTAGAACTCGACTTCGGGATCGAGTTAAGCATGAACAATTGAAGAACGATTTGGTCAAACATATTTGGAGTAAATTTTCACGCAGTCAGGTTTAAATTTATTGTACTTTATGTTATAATTTCTATCTTATAATTTCTCTCTTATGTATGTTTTCAAATTCTAAATTTGCAATAATTATAAAATTTTCTTAAATTACAAATTATAAATTTTTTTCTAAGATACCCAACTTAAGATCCTACCAATAAACACATCTCAAAACTAAAAACTCTTAAACTCAACTTTTTCAAATTTAATACTAATTAATTCTAAGATACCCTAATTAGCATACTACCTATAATGTTGGTCTTAGCCTCTTAAGATTCTGCCAATAATATTGGTCTAAGCTCACCAGAACAGGAGTCTAGTCCCACGAGCATATCAACATCATCTAGAGAAGATAATATGATGTGACGATCGTTGCTCACCCGCAACAAGATCATCTTCCTACGTTTGAGATCATTAACAAGTTTGAATCTCTGCTTCTTTTAGATGATGATGAATTTACAGGTGTCAAAACTTGGCTTGTTGTTTTCTTTTCTTTTCTGGTTATATACATGTCCTAATTTTTTTACACGGTGCTGAGGAACAAACTAATGTTTTCTCCTAAAACTCCTTTTTCGTAATGTAAACCTCTATTGTATTCTGTTTGCTTTTACTTCATCTTTACGAAATTACTAGATTATACCAGAAATAAATTGATAAATTCAACTAATAATTCAACTAATAATTATTCATTCATTTTCACACGAAATAATCTTGTAGCTAGATGAATCACATATTACCCACTTTGTTACGTACAGAGACATATAGTATGAAAACTTCTTCTACACACATTTCACCTATGAAAACATATTGTTTTTCTTTATCTGTTATATAACTATCACATGTAAATAAAATTCATCAAATTTATCTCCTTTGGGGATAGTAAAATCGAAGACATCACGAAAAAAAAATTATTTGTTTTATGTGAATAAACACAATGAAAATGCAACCAAAGCACATAGTTCTTTATGCGATCTAGCGAGCCACAGGGTTCACTTCAGTATCAAAGGTCATGGTTACTTCTCTAGAACTCTCAGAACCCATGTTCTGACTTTTCCCTCCTCTTGTGTTTTCTAATGTTATACATTCGATTAATTCGGTAACAACTTGAGACATGGTCGGTCTTGCCATTGAAGATGCATTCACACAAGTCATTGCTAGCTCCACAAATTTCCAAACTGAATCAGAATGGTAATCTCCCTTGAGACTTGGATCTACAATTTTTGTAATATCTCCTATGGTAATCATTAAATTCACCCATTCCGCTATGTGTGGCTTTTCGCGGCACTGCTCAATCACCGGTCGATTTGTTATGATCTCCAATAAAACGACCCCGAAACTGTACACATCACTCTTTTCTGTCAACCTACCTGTTCTGTAATATCTGCAAGAGAGTTTGTAAAATTTGGTAAAGAGTTTAATTTATTAAGAAGTAAGAATATGAAAAGATAGTTTAATTAAATACTCTGGATCAAGGTAACCAATAGTTCCTGCTACAACAGTGGAGACATGACTTTCTCCTTCGTTTAGAAGTGATCTCGAAAGTCCAAAGTCAGCAAGTTTGGCTTGGAAGTGTTCATCCAACAATATATTTGCGGTTTTGACATCTCTATGAATAATTGGTGGTCTGCATCCTTTATGCAAGTACTCCAAACCTAGTGTAACAATTTCATTTGTACCAAATTTTATCATATAAAACAAGAGTTTTTAAAAGGAAGTGAATAGGTTCATTAAGCTTTATTAACCTTGTGCCGCCTCCAGTGCTATTTGTAATCTAGTTTTCCACCTTAAAACAGCATCACCGCGCTTCCCTGTGTGTTTTTAATAAGGACGTTAGCTTCTAATAACCAATAGGAAGTTGTTACATGATTTGTTAGTTCAATAGTGAATTAAGATTAGGTTAAATTTGGTTTACCGGAGAAAAATTCTTTCAAGTCTCCATTAGCCATGTATTCGTAGACGAGAGCCAATTCGTTCCCTTTTTCGCAGTATCCAACTAGGCTTACGAGATTCTTGTGATGAACTCTTAAAAGAAGTTCAACCTAACAAACCACCAAAGCACACATAAATTTTAGATATATATGGTCATTTTTATTTTAAAAATTTATAAAAGACAGTTGCATAAATGAAGTTTGTTGCTTTATAAGTACCTCTGCCTTGAATTGTTTATGGCCATGTTTTGAAGCATGTGAGAGTACTTTAACAGCAACTGGCTCTGTGCCATTTACATATCCATGATAAACCATACCGAACCCTCCTTTCCCAAGAACGCTTTCAAAGTTATTTGTCATTTCAGTAATTTCTGCGTAAGTAAATCTTTTCTTTTTCGTTATCCTTGGTGGGTCGGATGATCTTGAAGTTCTGCCATTTGCTGCAACACAAAAGTTTAATATGATCTTGAAGTTTCTTTTTCGTTATCCTCATATCAAAGCTTTTGAGTTTGCTACAAGTACCTTTACTCCTTGATGGATTTTTCTTTCTAAGAACCAAAAACAAAACCGATGCAGCTATAAGAACAGCTATTAAAGCAACCGATGAGACAACTGGTATAATTATACTCTTTTTAGAATGGCCACCTTCTCCAGGTTTATTTACACATGGTCCTTCTGTGCAAATAAGCATATGGTTTCCTTCAACACTACGAATTACAAATGTTATTCAATACATTTTATTTATTAAACAAAGTTATGATAATCTTCGAATGAAAATATACCATCAAATACTTACTTTAACTTTAGTCCTTTCTTTTGTAGAAGCTTTTGAGGAAGTTGACCACTAAAATTGTTTCCACTTAAGTTTCTGTTAAAGAGATATACAACACAAAGTTAGAATCTATATGAGCTAGAATTGTTGGAAGACATTATTGTATTTCATACTTTCTTATAAGAGACTAATTACTTACATGATCAAGAGCGATTTTATGTCAGCAAGAAACTCAGGCACATCCCCAACCAAGTAGTTATTTGACAAATCCCTATAGCATTTGATTTTTTTTTATATAGATTACTCCATCACATAAGACAACTTAAAATGTATGATTTGTTCATTTATATGCATATGTGATATACTTACAGCTCTTGTAGATTGGTCAAATTCTTGATGGAAGATGCGATGATCCCGGTTAATCCACTTGAAGACAAGTTTCTAGTGATATATATCCATGAATATGTATATGTTTCAAGTTTGATATATTTAGAAAAGAGAATTTTAACTTAGTTTTAATACGGGGATTGAAAAATCTTACAGAAAAGTGATTGTTGGTGGAGTGGAACTATCAGTGTTGCTGCATTTTAAACCAGACCACAAAAACTGTCTGGGGACACATGGATCTCCTTGCCAATTAATTCTACTCAATCCATAAGCAATTTGGATCTTCTTGATAGCACTCACTGGCATTGCATAGTGAATATCAACGATCAAACACATGCAAAGCTACAATTCATATGTATAAAAAGGTCCATTTAAGTACCTTCATCTTGATTTGTTTCTAATTGAGGAAAATCAACAACAATAAAAAGCTCAATAGCATTGATGAGAGGAGGAAGAGTTGACTTTGTTGTTTTCACTAGCTGCAAGAGGCAACTCCCTCCTTTGCATGTCAATGTCGATTCCGGTTGTGTGCTCATGGTTCCTATACTAAACTTGTTAGGACTATAAGGTCCATAAAAATGTTTTCCATTTAGCAAAACATTGAACTCCCTGGTTTCATTGGCTAACAAAGTTTGAAGTTCTGCGAAGTGAAGGTAAATGTGAAACCGTGTTGTAGAATCTTTTAAGGTCCATGGAAATTCCCATGTCCCATTGTCATTTACACGGGTTGCGGCCGAGGCCATTGCACCTTGTGGTAGATCAAAACCATTTGAAGTGTTTACATTGAGAGTGGTAGTTATAAGCGTCCACTCCTTATTGAAGAATGGGAACCATCTACGATCCTTGACATCATCAGGGTACCTATAAAAATCTTGTTTTAGACATAGACAACACTTCGAAGTTTTTTCACATTATTTATCTTCTTGCTCTATGGCATCTCTATATCATAAAACTTTACTAAATCCAAGATAAAGATTCCTTAGCACATATCAAAGTGTATTTACCTTAAAACTGGTCCTGAATCGTTAAGATAACCTCGGAAATAGAGTTGCAAGGAGCTTCCATTGGCACTTATGTAAGTATCACTTCTCAAAGGTCGTAGCTCCAAGGTTGATATCATCGGTGTAGTTGTTCCAGTCTTAACAAGACAAATATGCAAAGAGCTTGACCTAGACATGTGAATCATCTCCTCAAACACACCACCTCCACTTGCATTAAAATTCACCGTTGTCCATTTATTAGGGCCAATAAATAGATCAAAACTTGGGATAATATTAAGACCATCATAATTCCCATACAAGAAAGATGCTCTAATCAAGTAATTTGTTCCTTGCGTGACCTTCAGGCTATAACAGTTCCTTTCTCCATCTGGAAAGTATCTCAAAGTTATAAAAGCCTTTTCGAAGTTTCTCTCAGAATCTTTACTGACTCGACCGTTCTTTCCACTCTCGATGAAACTAGAATCCGAAGTGAATGTTAATCCAGTAGATGGATTGGTATATGGAGACCCGTCAGGTAACAGACCACAATCCAAAGTGATAAATCCTTATAAGAAAACACAAGTTTAGAAAAAGGTCAAGAGGATTTTTTTCTTAATATCAGAGTTTAAAAGTTAATACCGTTTTGATCCTGAGCCTTAACAACATGTATAAAAGCAATGATGATGATGATGAACACACACAAAACTCCATGATAATACTTCTCCATTTTTTCAAAAATTTTGGAGGATTAAGTGCTTGACATCTTTTTTAAGTTCTGAAAATATTAAGCTATGTCACGTTATCAAGTGGACTATAATGAAAGAAAAGCTAATCCTATAAATTGTCAACCGCCTAGTATAAAAATATGTCTAAAAATCCGCATCGAAACTTAGGGAAAAAAAACTTAAATGCGCTACAAAAATTATATAGACCAATCCATTTTATATCAATTGATTTAAATTGTAAGTCCATAATATAATCTAATGATAACATTTGCAATATAATCATTATCTATGAAAAAGATTTCACAAAATAACTCAAAACTGTGTAGCGCCAATATCTAACATTTTCAATACAAAGTTGACTCTTATTTAGCCACAATATATTAGGGTTTTGCCACTTAGAAAACTTTAATTACAAGCAAGGGTCAATTAAACCCATTCCACTGGGTTTATTTTGATTTGATCAAACTGAGGGATTAACTCGAAAGTATTACAAAGTTTGCCGTTCTCTGTCAAAACATTTTCACAAAAGGAAAAAAATGTATTATCAATTCGTGTTAGAGACATTAAATTAAGTCAACACCATCTCTGCATTTGTGACCCTTGACCCTCGGCATTTTCATTGTGAAGTACATATGCAAAGGATAAGGTAAGTTAATAAACAATGCAGGGTGATTATAAATTAGCTTTAAAGGATATCAAGAACATGTCAACGAGAGAGATAGATTTTTTTTTTTTTTTAAGACGTGGATCCAAGTTGCAAAACACAAACCTTGATCAATCATTCAGGATTAAATTATTTTAAACAATCGACCCATTCTCTTTGAATCGTTACTATTCTATCTACATAGTTCCATGGATTTTGGTTCTAGTCATGGCACTCAACCAACCGAGAGAGAGAAAATATGGTAACTTGCATATCTATACGGGTGTGTTAGGTTCCTTTGTTGAATACACATAAAAATACGTTTGTTTTGGTGTCATATCAGAAGTTGCGATACTCCGACAGTTGATATTGAATGTGATGCAGTTACGATAGCTCCACGGCCGGAGCCGATACTTCTCTCTCAAACCATTACCTTTCCCCGCCACATTCTTTTTTGACGGAAAGACGGTTCAAGAGGATCCAGCGCGCTAGGCGCTGAAAGCGGATGATTCTTTCTTTACTTGTGCCCCGGACCCAAGCTCGGCTGAAGGCAAGGAATTCTTTAAAAAGGTTCAAAGCCGGTGTGATTTCATCTCTAGTTTACGTTGACGTTATTTTGTGTTATAATCCACGTGGCATCTTAGTCAGCATATCGTTCAAGGAACATTAATTAACAGCTTCCGATTTGTAGATTTCTTTTGAATTCTTTTTTTTTATTCGTGTATGAAATTTAAATTTTAATGTGAGTTTATGTACTTATAGACACACAAGAAGGTTTTATGTATTGAACTATTGATAAAATAACTAAGTTTACAAGGAAACATGGATCTCTTTGCTGAATACTGAAAAGAGGTAAAGGAAGCTGATCATATATGTATAGTCGATTCTTGGAGCAGTTCATAATAATATTAAAGATCATATATACGAGATTCTCCTTTTAAGGTGGCTCCTCCTTTGAGTCCCTTGCTCGTCCCTTAAAGATCATATATAGTGGATTCTTACTTTGGATTCATCTCTCACTACCTTTTTACAATTATTTCCGTCTCCTATTACTTGATATCAATGTGTTGTCCATATTATTCTCCATTCTTGTAAATCTCTATGCCTTTTTCGTTTCATCATTCAGATGTACCATCCAGATGATATTCGTTTAAATCTAAAAATGAAATTATCCAAAATCAGATAAATCATTTATATTTTTAGGAAAAATTTTGATAATCAATTAAATGACTTTAGTTAGATCATCGGGATGGAAATGGTTCATCTAAAAATGACAAATAACAAATATAAATTTGTAAAAATTGTAAAAATAGATTTGCTCAAAAAAAAACACAAAATCACATTTTTGGCATAACTGCAAAAATACATTTACCCGCCATAAACTTAAATTGCATTTTCTCGTTAAAATCATAAAATTACGTTTTCCCACCAAAACTACGATGTTTTAAATCTTATAAAAGATTATTTTTCATGAAAATTGAAATTTAAAAATGTTAAAAATAATAATTTGTAAATCTTTTAGGTGTATATATATTTTAGATCAATAATTAAAATTACTATGATTAACATGAATACGAAAAAAAATCATTAGAACAAACATGGTATTTTAGTCATTTTTAAAGTCAAATCCACCTAGATGAAAAATGTAAATAAACAAACAAACACATCTTCATCCAAATAGATCGCGAGATCAATCATTTCTTGTCTTGTTTGTTTGGTCATTTAGCATCTAGATGGATTTTTGCTTTGCTCCCTTACAAAACAGTAATGTGTAAGACATAAATGAATTAGTAACCATCCCCTAAATTAAGCTTAATAGCATCTCAAATATTTATATAGTAGATAATGGAACATCAACGTAAAACACGTTGCTCTTGGATCGCTATCTCATAGTAGTAGTAACCAAACCAGAAACAACATATTCTATATAGCATAGTGGAAGATCAACGTATGCAAAGGGTCCCAAAAGTTAAAAGCAAGAAACGAGAAACATGGTTCTTGGATCGCTATCACTGAATCAAGCCGGACACACAAATTAGTCCTCTTATGATTAGTTCATATAAGGTAATAAAACCCTTCATATACTGTACCAAAAACTTTTTTAATACATCTACACAAGAATTCTCGTCTAATCTTACAAAAAAAAATCTAAATATCTATACAAGAAGTCAAGATGTGACCATCTCTAAATTACATGAAAAAAAAAAGGTGACCATCTCTAAATATCTACACAAAGTGACAACCTTTTAGTCTCGCAGGGACTTATTCTAACAAATTTTTTTTTTCTTTTCAGTTTTGTTCTTCTGTTTAATTCTACGATGTTCATCAAATTTCACATAAGAAGTGACAATCACTGATCAATCCTTATCATATGTAGACTTATATTTTTACTTGAAGCCTGTTTACAAGGACTACAAGTGATGATCTTTACGTGATCTTAATTACAAAGTATTTTGTGTGTTTCTCTTGTCATATTATTTTTATCAAGTTGTTTGGCCTTTAAGTCTCACAGTATATCAATTTAGTTTATAATAAATTTCTAAAACTTTTTTATTAATTTACAGAGGTTTTAACTTCTAATAAAAATCGCCGGAAAAAGATCATCATCACCTTTGTCATAACTTTTTTACAGTTACTGAATATATGAAAATATTGATACAGTTAATTTGTTATAATTACGTGTTTTGGCCTTCTTATGTCACATCTATGCTTGAAAAATTCGATATTAAAAAATATTTTCTGTCAATTTATTAGATTTAGATTATGCAATCACATGCAAAAGAAAGAAAAACACTGTGATCAACTACTGTAGTATGTCGGTATTGAAAGATATTGTTTGTTGTCGGTACCTATAGTGTAAGTCTTTAACAAACAAAAGAAAGAAAAACACTGTCAACAACTAGTATTTAAGCGAGTGTTGTCTCATCACCATTTCATAGATACGAGTTTATAAATCTTAAAAGTGTTTTCTCTAAGTACGATTTGGGATATTCAAACGAAGAATCAATCAAAAGATGGAAGGTAAAACTGTGATTTTAAGTGTGATTATAATGAGTCTTGTCATGGCGCAGATTCAAGTCGAAGCTAAGAGTTGTTGCCCGAACACGGCTCCTAGAAACTGTTACAATGGATGCCGTATTCCAGGGACTGCTAAGGGAACTTGTGCAATACTCTGTGGATGCAAACTTATCGAGGGAACACAATGTCCTCCGGGATATACACATGACATTCTCGAAAACTCTGGTAATTCAATTTCTTCTTTTCTTTCTTTGTTGTTTTATTAAGTTATACTATCTTCTACACATGACATTTTGTGTCCCTTTTTTTATAATCAAGGTGATGCTGTCAACGAATACTGCAAGTTAGGGTGTGTGTCCTCTGTGTGTGGTGCCTTAACCACTCTCCAGAACTTTGGTAAGCTCATTACTTTTAACTATTAGTATTAGATTATTAGAAGATGAGAACAATCAGTACTTCTTAGAATCATCTCAACAAGCGAAGGATAATGGTCCTAGCACCTTCAGCAAGAAGTCTACTAAACCAAAACGTTAATGTCGGGTTTCTTTTGGAACATCCGAGGTCTTAATAAAAAGAATAAGCAAGAGGTTGTAAGAAAATGGGTTTTGAAAAACAGTTTTCAGTTTGGTTGTATTGTTGAAACAAAGATTAAAGAACACAGAGTGGGTACGGTTTTGCAGGAAACTTTAGCAGATTGGAATCTAGTTTCTAATTATGAATTTGGTAGATTGGGAAGGATTTGGGTACTGAGCAACAAGATGACTAAGTTGCAGGTTTTATTCAAAAGTGGGCAAGCAATAACGTGTGCAGTTCAGCTTCCAGGGGTTGTTGAGGAGTTTTGGTGTTCTTTTATTTATGCTTTTAATACTGCGGAGGATAGGAAAGAGCTTTGGCAGGACATTAAACAGCAGCATGATCTCGCTTTGGTTCATGGAAAACCATGGCTTTTGTTTGGTGATTTTAACGAGACATTAGATATTGAAGAGCACTCTAACTATCAATCTGATCCTCTGATTACTTCAGGGATGAGAGACTTTCAAGAAGTTGTCCGTTATTGTTCGTTGCTGGATTTGCGGGTTCATGGTCCGTGTTTCACTTGGTGCAACAAGCGTGAAAGTGGTCTAATTTGTAAGAAACTTGATCGTGTCCTGCATAATAGTGATTGGTCTCGGGTTTTTTCTCAATCTTACTATGTTATGGAGTCGGGAGGCTGCTCTGACCATCTTCGCGGGAAGGTGTTCTTATCATCTAATATTCAAAAGCCGAAAAGTCCTTTCAAGTTTACAAATTTAATGGCTTCCCAAGCTGAGTTCATCCCTCAACTTGACAGTTACTGGCAGTCCACCCCAAGCTTATTTCATTCGACTTCGTCGTTGTACCGGTTCTCCAAGAAACTTAAGGGTCTGAAGTCGTCTATGCGGGCTCTTAGTCGAAATAAACTTTCTGATATTTCTAAACGTGCGGCTGAAGCGTATGAAGACCTATGTGCTAAGCAACAAAGCTCGCTTTCTAATCCTTTGTCGTCTGCGGTTGCTGCTGAAGCCTTGGCTTTTGAACGCTGGGAAAGTGTAACAGCCCTAGAGGAGAGATTTCTTAAACAAAGATCCAAGTTGCATTGGCTGCAAGTAGGGGACAAAAACAACAAAGCTTTCTACAATGCAATCCGGGAGAGAATGAACCAAAATTCAATTCATGAAGTTTTGGATCACCATGGTCGTTGTCTTACCCAGCCGGAGGATATTAAAGAAGAAGGCGTCCGGTTTTTCACTCATCTTTTATCTCACACGCCTCCGGAGTTTACTGGTGTGTCTATCGAAGCTCTGCAAGATCTCTTACCTTTCAGATGTACGCAGCATGATCAGGATATGCTTCAAGCTGTTGTTCTAGACGAGGAGGTGAAACATGTTCTGTTTTCTATGCCCTCCAATAAATCACCGGGTCCAGATGGATATACAGTTGAATTTTTTAAGAGTGCCTGGTCTATTGTTGGCACTGATCTAACCAAGGCGATTCAATCTTTTTTTCGGTTTGGTTTTTTACCAAAAGGTGTCAATGCTACAATCCTAGCGCTTATTCCTAAGAAGGTTGATGCTCGAGAAATGAAAGATTATAGGCCTATCTCTTGTTGTAATGTCTTATCTCCAAGATTCTAGCAAACCGGCTCAAAACCATTCTCCCCGGGTTTATTGCTCCAAATCAATCTGCTTTTATTAAAGACAGGTTATTGATGGAGAACTTGCTTCTTGCTACTGAATTAGTGAAAGACTATCAAAAGGAGAACATTTCTTCTCGGTGTGCAATTAAAATAGACATCTCAAAAGCTTTTGATTCGGTTCAATGGTCTTTTCTGCTGAATGTCCTTGCAGCTCTTAACCTTCCGGAACGGTTCATCCACTGGATTTACCTTTGTATTTCAACGGCTTCTTTTTCAGTTCAAATAAATGGGGAATTAGCTGGTTTTTTTCCAAGCAAGCGTGGATTGCGACAAGGTTGTTCGCTCTCCCCTTATCTTTTTGTGATATGCATGAATGTGCTGTCTACTCTCCTTGACAAAGCTGCAGTTTCTCAGAGTTTTGGTTACCACCCTCGGTGTAAGGCCATGGAGCTTACTCATCTGTGTTTTACGGATGACATTATGATCTTCTCGGATGGGAAAGCCTCTTCTTTGGAGGGGATTTTAGAGGTTTTTAAGGACTTTGCAGCAATGTCAGGGCTAAGCATAAGCTTAGAGAAATCAACGCTTTTCTTGGCTGGAGTCTACGGCTCTACTAGAGCAGCTATTCTTGCTCGTTTCCCTTTTGCTTGCGGTACTTTGCCTGTACGCTATTTAGGCTTACCTTTGCTTACAAAGCGGATGTCTCTGGATGATTGTCTACCTCTTCTTGAACGCATTAGACAACGGATAACCTCCTGGAAGAGTCGTTTTCTATCCTTTGCTGGGCGCCTTCAACTTTTAAACTCGGTAATAGCAAGTCTTACAAATTTTTTGATTTCAGCTTTTCGGTTACCGAGCGCTTGTGTTCAGGAGATAGAGAAAATTTGTTCCGCTTTTCTTTGGTCTGGGCCAGAGCTAAATGCGAGGAAAACTAAGGTTGCTTGGAATGATGTGTGTGCTCCTAAATCTGAGGGGGGTTTGGGGTTGAAATCATTGGCTGAAACAAATAAAGTGAGCTGTTTTAAGTTAATTTGGAGAATAGTTTTTGGTACAAACTCTTTGTGGGTGAATTATATTCAAAGGGAGCTCCTAAGGTCGGCTTCTTTCTGGTCTATATGTGGTAATACGACAAAAGGAAGTTGGATGTGGAAGAAATTGCTTAAATACAGATCTCAGGCCGGGGATTTTGCTTTGATGCATGTAAGGAGTGGCTTACAAACATCTTTTTGGTTTGATAGATGGAGTCCAATGGGCCGACTGTTTGATATTAGGCAATGTAAATGTAAATTTAGTCAATGTAAATTTTCATACGTTACGATATTGTAATGTTGTATATATGAGTCACTAATAAGAGAGCAGGCAAGGGGAGTTTTATCGATTCCAATATGGTATCAGAGCCTCTTTTCTAAAAACCCTACAAAAAAAATAAAAAATTTCTCTGCCGTCATTCCCCTCATCTTCTTCTTTCTCTCTCTCTCTCTCTCTCTCTCTCTCTCTCTCTCTCTCTCTCTCTCTCTCTCTCTCTCTCTCTCTCTCTCTCTCTCTTTTCTTTTCATCTTCTCGTCTCTCTTCTGTTCTCTTGTTCTCTGTTTCTTCATTGATTAATCATGGCTGCAAATCTCCCAAAACCAATCACAACAGAAAAACCATTCACCATAAGTCAGATAAAGGCTTACGTTCCTGTAACTCTCAACATGGAAAAACTCAATTACGAAGTGTGGCGAGAACTTTTCGAAACTCACTGCTCCTCTTTTGGTGTCATCGGTCACATCGACGGCACCTCTGCTGCACCAACACCGGCTGACAATTCGTGGCTGGAACACGACAACCTTGTGAAGATGTGGCTCTACGGGACGATCTCCGAATCGATCCTTGAAACTGTGCTGAAGCCCAAATGCTCCGCTCGTGATCTTTGGTGTGCGATAGAAGCCCTGTTTCGTGATAACAAAGAAGCCCGTGCTCTTCAGCTTGAGAATGAGCTTCGCACCACTGTGATTGGAGATCTCACGGTCCACGAATACTGTAAGAAACTCAAATGTATTGCTGATCTTCTTGCTAAAATCGAATCTCCTGTTTCGGAACGTGTATTGGTGATGCATATTCTTAATGGTTTGTCCGAAAAATTTGATAGCATTCTTAACGTTATCAAACACAAGTCTCCCTTTCCAAGTTTTCTTGAGACTAGGTCGATGTTACAATGCGAAGAAGATCGCCTCAAGAAGCAAATCAAAACTGCCACAACTGATTCACTCTCATCTTCTTCACCAACGCTTCTTTACACTTCCACCAATGTAAACGCTGCTGCTCCTGCAAACAACAACTCCAACCGCTCTCAGCAGCCAACAACGAACTACCAACAACAATCTTTTGGTGGAAACTATCGCGGACGTGGCCGAGGACGTGGCGGTCGTGGTAATCGTGGTCGCGGAGGCCGTTATTACAGCAACAACAACGGCTATTGGCAAACACCTACACTCATCCTCCATGGTCACCATATCCATACTCCGGTTACGGCGCACCTCCCATGATGCAACCGGGCTTACTTGGACCACCTCCTCTGCCCGCATATGAAGCGCATGTGACGCAAAATTTGCTGCCTGCTCAAATCACTCATGCTTTTAACACCATGGCGCTTACTGACCCGAATGTCTCTCCATGGTACATGGACAGCGGTGCAACAAACCACATCACCTCAGATACAGGTACCCTTCGAACCACTTCTAATTTGAGCTTATATCCTACTATTACCGTTGGGAACGGATCCTTGGCACCTGTTACTAATGTTGGTAACAGTACTCTTCCCTCTTCCTCTCGTGATTTTCATCTCAAAAATATTCTTGTTTGTCCGTCTATCATTAAAAACTTACTCTCTGTTCGAAAATTCACTACTGATAATTGGTGTTCCGTTGAATTTGACCCTTTTGGCTTTTGTGTTAAGGATCTCAACACCAAAACCAAACTCCGATGTGATAGCTCAGGCCCTCTTTACACCGTCACTCCATCTATTCGTCCCTCATCACCACTAGTCTTTGCTGCGTCTTCTGTTGATGGCTCTCTCTGGCATCGCCGATTGGGCCACCCCTCTTATTCTTCTATCTCTCGCATTTTATCTTCTCTATCTTTGAGTTTTAATAAGAAAGCTTTGACGGATTTGTGTCAAGCTTGTCATCTTGGGAAACATGTTCGTCAACCTTTTTATTCTTCTAATACATTAGTCTCTCAACCTTTTGAAATTATTCACTCTGATATTTGGACATCTCCTATTATGAGTCCTAGTGGCATTAAATACTATCTCCTCTTTCTTGATCAATATTCTCATTATGCTTGGGTTTATCCTCTTCACCGAAAAAGTGACACTCTCTCCAAATTCATTCATTTTTCTAACTATGTTCAAACTCAGTTTCAGTGTAAAATTAAAGCTTTACAATGTGACAATGGTGGGGAGTATGACAATCGTGCTTTTCACGCCTACATGAGCTCTATGGGGATCCAGTTCCGCTTCTCTTGTCCCTATACATCTCAGCAAAATGGACGAGCTGAACGTATGCTTCGCACCATCAACAACCTTCTCCGGACGCTCCTTATACAAGCCTCATTACCTCTAACGTTTTGGGCTGAAGCTCTTCATACGGCAGTGCATCTTCTCAACATTCTACCATCTTCCGCCATTGATGATAAATCCCATACTCTCAAGAAAGAAGCGTCCTATCACCACCTTCGTACTTTTGGATGTCTTTGTTATCCGAATATGATGCCTATGACTCCACACAAGCTCGCTCCTCGCTCCACGCCATGCGTCTTCTTAGGCTATCCGCTGGATTACCGCGGTTACCGCTGTTTTGATCCCTCTACTCATCGTGTCATACTCTCCCGCCACGTCATATTCCATGAGTCCATTTTCCCTTTTGCTACCACTAAGTTCTCTTCACCCTCAGTTCCCGTTCTTCCTCTTACTCAACCTCAGCCTATAATTAAACCCATTGTTCCTCTTGATACCGTACCCACTCCTCCTCCGCCTTCTCCAAATCCCTCACCTCCATCTTCTCCTACTTCTCTTTCTCCACCGCCTTCTCCACCACAAGAACCATCACCGCCGGTCCCTCCACTGCCACCTCCAACTATTTACATGCACACACGCAGTAAGAGTGGCATTGTGAAACCACGCAAACCTATGTGCCTTCATATCGATATTTCTATCTCTCCGCTACCTTTGTCTCATGTTCAGGCTGCCAAGGATAGTCATTGGCATAATGCGATGACGGAGGAATATAATGCTCAAATTAAAAGTGGGTCGTGGGTTCTTGTTCCCAGGCCTCGTGATGCTAACGTTATTCGTTCTTTGTGGCTTTTTAGACATAAATTTCGTGCAGATGGCTCGTTGGCACGGTATAAGGCAAGGCCCGGTCGTGAAACCAGCCACCATCCGAACCGTTCTCGACGTTGCCACAGCTAAAGACTGGCCGCTACATCAACTCGACGTCAAGAATGCATTCCTTCATGGTGATCTCGAGGAGACGGTTTACATGCATCAACCGGCCGGTTTCGTTGACCCAAACAAACCAAATCATGTTTGCCTTCTCAAACGCTCATTGTATGGCCTCAAGCAAGCGCCTCGTGCATGGTACCAACGGTTTGCAACGTATGCCAAGAAGCTTGGGTTCAAACAATGTCTCACAGACTCCTCCCTATTTGTTCTCTCCACGGGCCGCGACATTGCTTATCTTCTCATCTATGTTGACGACATTGTTCTCACCGCATCTCAGCCCTCTCTTCTTCAACGTGTCATTCACAGTCTCAATTCCGAGTTTGAGATGACTGATCTTGGCGCTCTTCATCACTTTCTTGGCATCTCCGTGACTCGCGATGCTTATGGTCTTTTTCTACATCAACAAAACTATGCTGCCGACATCCTTCATCGTGCTCAGATGACACATTGTAATTCTGTCTCTACACCGGTTGAAGTGGGAAAGAAACTTGAAGTCGAGGAAGGTCCACCTATTTCAGACCCTACACTTTATCGCAGTCTAGCAGGGGCACTCCAATACCTCACGTTTACCCGGCCCGATAGCTCTTTGCGGTACAACAAGTCTGCTTATTTATGCATGATCCACGTGAGCCTCACTTCAATGCACTAAAACGCATCCTCCGTTACATTAAAGGTACTATCTCTCACGGTCTTCACATACGCAAGTCATCCTCTTTGAATCTTGTTGCATACTCCGATGCTGATTGGGCTGGTTGTCCTTCTTCCCGACGTTCTACTTCGGGATATTGTGTTTTCTTGGGTGATAACTTATTGTCTTGGTCGTCCAAAAGACAACCCACTGTCTCTCGTTCTAGCGCTGAGTCTGAGTATCGTGCTGTAGCAAACGCTGTTGCCGAAACAACTTGGATACGTAACTTGCTTTGTGAGATGAAGATCAACATTCCCAAGGCCACTCTTGTTTATTGCGACAATGTCAGTGCTATATACATGAGTTCCAATCCTATTCAACATCAAAGTACAAAACACATTGAAATCGACATTCATTTTGTTCGTGAAAGAGTTGCTCTCGGCGAAGTCAAGGTTCTTCATGTCCCGTCGGAACAGGGACTTGCCTCTCCACTTTTTAATTCTTTTCGGTCCAGTCTTAGCATTCGTCCACCCGACGCTAAGCCTGCGGGGGGGGTATTAGGCAATGTAAATGTAAATTTAGTCAATGTAAATTTTCATACGTTACGATATTGTAATGCTATATATATGAGTCACTAATAAGAGAGCAGGCAAGGGAAGTTTTATCGATTCCAATATTTGAGACATTTGGCAGCCGCGGTTTCATTGCTCTTGGAATTCCCTCTTCCGCTACTGTTGCTTCGGTTCTCTCTTCTCATCCACACCGCCACCATCGGAATGCCCTTCTTAATAACATTGAACATGAGATAGACAAAATCAGAGCGAGAGGCCCGTCCTTGGAGAAAGATGTTGCTCTTTGGCGTCACACAAACAACAAGTATAAAGATCGTTTCTCCACTTCGGAGACGTGGTTGCAGCTTCGACAAGCTAAGCCAAAGGTTAATTGGTCTAAGGCCATATGGTTCTCAGATTCGACACCAAAGTACTCGTTCATGCTTTGGCTGGTCGCAAAAAACAAGATTACAACGGGTGCTCGCATGGTAACATGGAACAGGGGTGTGAACCCGTCGTGTGTGTTCTGCCAAGCCCCTTTGGAGACACTTGATCATCTTTTCTTTAGCTGCCCTTACTCCTCTCGGATCTGGGGAGTACTCACTCGTAAGCTTCTTAGAACTCATTTTTTAACTTGTTTTACTCAGATCATCAATATCCTCTCTACTACAACATTCAAAGGGACTGCACGTTTCATCTTAAGATTTGTCTTCCAAGCCACAGTCCATACTTTGTGGATCGAAAGAAATAAGCGTAGACATGGAGAACGACCAAGCTCCGTTGATCAACTCATACAGCGCCTTGACAGGCTCGTTCGCAATAAGCTCTCCTCCATTCGGCTTCTTAATCCAAACAATATGCCGGATAGTCTCCATATTTGGTTTGATTCAAGGTCATAAGATTTATATATTTTTTCTGTGTTTTAAATCCTATGCCAAAACAAGGATGCATATAATATACCAAGGACTTTTTTTGGGTTGAATATAATTTTACATTCATTCAAAAAAAAAAAAAAACAGAACAATAAACACAATTACTACAACACTAATTAACTTGAATGCGGGATATGAAACAAACAATAAAATGGGACTAGAGTCATATTTAATTTAAGAAGTGGCTTTTAATTGAACCGTTATGGTCTTTTCGTCTCACTCATGCATGGGAAAATGAAGCAGCGTGCTTAAAGACCCAAGGGCATACAAAGAGACTTCGTAAGAGTGTGTTTAACTTATTTAAGAAAATACCTAACCACTAAAATACCACCAATAATGATGGTCTAAGCTCATGGGAAAATGAAGCAGTGGCTTGTAAATGAACCTACTAAATCGTCTTATTTTTTCTTTTTCTTTATCACACACTCACGGCAACTCATTTGCTTTGAATAAGTGTCTTTACCTTACATGTTCCTAAATAAAAATACAACATGTCTTCTGGACATCGTCAAGAAAACAAGTTAGATGCCAAATTCAAAGCTATGTTTGAAACCAAAGACGAAAAGTTCCAGAAGCTCCAAGAATGCTTAGAGCCACTGCGTGAGAACCAGGTACAAGTCGACGGCTTTACTCTATCTGATTTGTACAACCGTGTCTATTTAACAGCAGCCCAAATGGTTAAACATGTCCAAGTCCTCACTACAATTCCTTACAAAGATGTACGCGAAAGCGTGTTAGCCAAGGCAAACTCCTTAGGGATATGTCCTTTAAACCACGAGATGAATCTCTTTCACATCTACCAAGTTTGCGAATGGATGAAAACCAAAGCCGGTATCAAAGCCGTTGTGGAGGTTCAACGTAGCGAGAAGCTGAAGAGACGAGCCGCAGCAAAAGGGAGGACGGTTGCTGAATCGGCTATGATCAGAGCCTTTAACGCCCAGTTTGCTGAGTATAGCTCTGAGCTAAAAAAGGCTCGTGCGGTCCAGGAGAAAGATAGTGATACTGGAGTCCGTCTCCGAGACAAGTACTGGCCAGTTTCAGGATTTGATGTAGCCATCAATATTGTACATGAAGAAGCAGTTCTTGATTTTTGTAGGAAAGAGGACGTGAAACGTGGTTTGTACAAGTATGTTGAAGGATTGATTCAACGTAAGATTGTTAGTTTCGCTTTACGTGAAGCTGATACTCTTCGGGCTGTCCTTAAAGAAATGGAAAGTTTCGAAGTTCCGGTTTCGTCTAAGGATGGAGATTGTCGTGTTGGTGAGAAGAGGAAAGGTTTTGGATCGGTGCTTGCTCATGGTGGAGAAACATTGGCTAAGATGAAGAGACGTCTTACTCGTGAGTAGAAGATGTAATTAACCTCGAGAAAGGTTTCGCAAGATCATTAAAATTCATCAGTAATGGGAAAATGTGCTAAGAAAATATGATTTTGTATTGTGTTGTTTCTTAAGTCTCTTAACGTATTTTGTTGTTGTTGTTGTAGAGTCTCTCTGTTAAGTTTAAAACTATTGTTTTGAAGAGAAAAAAGAAACAATCTATTTCCATTTTATACATAAAGATGATAAATATACACTATGAGTATGATGTATACGTAGTGACTGAGAAAAACTATTGATTTTAAAAGTAATAAATTTTTATAAACTATTATTTTTTAAACAAATTTTTGAGATAGATCAAGTCATTTTAGAAATAATCCATTCCAAAGTAAAGATTTAAAAACCTTTGAAATTATCGATAGTCTCAATTTTGTTTTGGTAAAGATGGATAGTCTAAAAGTTCACGAGCTGATTTGTCCATTGAAAAAAACAAATTATTTAGTTATTAATGTTTAGTCAAACTCAAAAATACTCTCATTAAAAGTGAGAATTATGTAAAAATAGAAAGTTTAAAGTGTAATATTAACTGGATGTTTAGGGAAAACAAGAAAAACATTTTCTAAAATTATTTTTAGATAATTCCCGATTTTCCCGTTTTCTGTACTAAATATTTACTTTCTTTTTCTCCTTATTTTCGTGATTTGGGTAAAATCAGTTTCCGATTTTTCTGTTAATATTTACGAAAGATTTACTTTTCTAAGTTTCAATTATATCTAAGAAGGAAATAAATAGAAAATAAAAAAGGAAAATATACATATCAATATTCATAAACTGTAATTATTAATAACGTCTTCAATGTTTCGTCTTCCTTAGCTTTTTTTTACATAATAAGCTCCTTTTCGTTTTTTATTTTAATCTTTCTACAGACACACTCTCTCCACAAGACACAACAACACACATAAAAAGGTACGATGATGAATCTTTAACTATATATGTTCTATGTTTAGGTTTTTGATATCTGATCACATGAACTCAAAACTCAATATGTTTTTCTACTGTTTATGTTTTGATGGTAAGATTCTCCTGCATGTTTACTTGAGTTTAAGTCGGAGAGACAACGATGATCCGTTCAAAAGAAGAAGTTGACGACATCGTCGATCTCAACGTGATCAGAACAGTTAATGTAATCTGTAATGATCCATACGCCACCGATTCCTCAAGCGATGATGATGATGATGAAGTCGTCATCTCCGGGAAGAATACTCGCCGCCGTCAGATGAAACCAAAACCACGGAAGCGTTTCGTCTCGAGGATCTGTGTCCCGACGCTGATCAAAAGGCACGAGAACCTTTCGAGTTCCACGGGGAACAAAGCAGCCGGGAATCGGAAAACGTCGTCGGGATTCAAAGGGGTAAGGCGGCGGCCGTGGGGGAAATACGCGGCGGAGATTAGAGATCCGTTTGAGAAGAAGAGAAAGTGGCTTGGAACGTTTCCTACTGAAGAAGAAGCAGCAGAGGCTTATCAGAGAAGTAAAAGCGTGTTTGATGAAAGAATGGGTTTAGTTAAAGCCGAAGTGGACGTGGTGGATTTAACCAAGCCGTGTGGTGTACGTAAACCTGAAGAGTGCAGTGTACGTAAGCCGGTTAAAACAACCAAGTCGTCGGTTCCAACTCGGTCGGCAAAAGGCAAAAAGGTAAATAAGAAAAACGTTGTTGGCAATACATATGTTTGTGGTGGTTATGTTGATGAAGATGAGGGGTTGTCGATTGATAAATTGTTGGAAGATCCGTTGATGACACCGTCGATTTCCGACATTTTTCGTGATTCGGCTGTTGGATCGGATGAAATTTGGGTGGATTGCAATCCAGCGGAATTTAATTCTATTTTCGATGATTTTAAGTTGGACTTTTTGGAGGTGGATGATAAAATAGGCAATGAGAAAACATTAGGATTCAAGATTGGGGATACTCCCGCTGAAATTGCATCGACGATTGCAAATATTTTCGACGATGCTGATTTACGCGAGTTTGAGCAGTTGGCGGATGAGTTTAGGATAGGAGATTCTCCAACGGATGATTTTTGGTTACTAGGGGAGCCAGAGGTTGGTGATGATTATAATTGGCTTAATAGTACCATTGACTGGTTAGATAAGAGTTTATAGAGATATATTTTGGGATACTTTTTTTTTTGTGTGACAAGGAAACGGCACTAGTACAAAACCATTGAGTTACTAGTTCTTGTAATTCGTTTTGGGTTTTGTAACGTAATTATTTATATATATAACATAGATTATCTCATGTTCGTATGAATTTGTAACGTATAAGTATTTATATCCTGCTTGAAAAAATAACCAAAAAACATACTAGTATGAAATTTCAATAATTAAATTGATTAAGAGTAAAGTTGTAACCATGTTATTGTTTGGGATAAGATTCAAAACCTATACCAACTCTTGCACGAACTAAAAATGTTCCACACGAGCTTTTGTACTTTTAGACTAAGCTTCTGGTTTCTTTGCAGTAGTCTTTTTTATTTGAGAAAGCAGAATCTGAGAGAGTTCGATCCTAAGACTCGGTGGCTAACGATCTTCGGACAAATCGACCTTTCATTCTCGGCCTTTTGTCTGCGTTAACCTTCCTAACCTCATACCTTATCTTCTTCTTGAACAAACGATTCTTCTTTTTGACTCTGTATCTCCAAACTCTAGCTTCTCTCTCACTTCTGCTGGTTACTCTCTTCTCTTCTGTTATCCCCTGCAATCAAGAAGCATTACAATAAAAGTCTTTTTGTAATTTTCCCAATTTAAAATTATGGTAAAACATTTTTGTAAGAACTCATTAGATTAGGAGCTCTTACCGGAGGAACTAGCTGGAAGTTACTTGTGTTGTTAAACTCATTTTGGTTTCTTGTTGCTTCTCTTGGAGATTCTTGTTTATCCCAAGCTGCTATAACATTTTCATAATTCAGTCTAAGTAACATGTTCCTCTGCCTTGCATTACTCTCATAATCTTCAATTACTTCTGTCTTGGCTGAAATCGTAATGTCATTGTCATAATCTTTCTTGCAGCTCATCAAAGATTGTCCAGGACATGCTTCAGCTCCATTAGTTTTAGTTCCTGCTTCTTCAATGTAATATAGATCCTCCATTGCATCAATTTCATCTTCAAAGTTGAATTGTTTAGTTGTTTCTTGAGTACCATTGTGGTTGGTCAAGAAGAAGCCCATCTCTGTGAATCCTTCGAACTCTGGCACAAGAGAAGTCATATCATCCTCATCATCATTTGGTTCTGGTATGAAAAACATTGCTTCACCTCCAATCTCGGGAACACGAGGGTCTTCTCTCCTTCTTTCATCTTCTTTCTTTTCTTGTGTTTTTTTCTCAGACCGGGATCTAGGTGTTCTTGCTTTTCTTCTGAACCCGCTGTGCCAAACCGGGTTTGATGTTGTTCCTCCAAGCACATCACTCGGTGTTCGAAGACAAACTCTTTTGTGTTTTGTCGCCACATGGTTTGCAGAATGCACTGATTCATCACAAACATGGCACAAGAAAGCATCGTCCGATGCACAGTACCAAACCGCGTGTTTGTCAGGACACAGGTCGCAAGCTCGTGGCTGCTTCTTCACATCTTCTTGGTACTTTGGCATCATAATTTCTGCGCAAAACACAAAACAGAGTTAAAGAGAAAAGAAATCAAACTAGAAGAAGAGAGTGGCGTTGTAACAAAACAGTAATGGTCTTATACTTAGGATATTTTGGTGACTTGTCATGAGTCTAATAACAAAAAAAGATCTTAAAAATGAGAAAAAGGGAACAGTGAAGAAGACAAGAGCTAAGAAGGATGGAGAATAATGGGCACTGACAAAGGAGTCTTCTTATGTAGGTAGGTATATAATAATCTTTTTCGTTTGGAATAGACAAAGACATTCCCTCTTTACTGACAAGACTTTTGAAGATCTTTTTTACTGACAAGTCTTTCTTATGTCAGTAAGACTAAGGGAAACGACTTTTAGCTTAAGTTCTCGAGTCTTGTTCATACATCTTAATATTCTTGAACCTTAATAGTAACTGCTAAAGAACATATAAGTCTTAACCAAAGGAAGTGAAATTTGAAAAGGGTAAAAGTAAAAGACATGGTGTATTATTGAAGTTTGGCCATACCCAATTTTTTTGGTTGGTTTGTACAAAGGGAAAAGACACAGTACTTGATGACTTGGCCTCATGCACCAAAGTAGATCCAAATCTTTGCGATCGTATTGGTCAGAGTTGGATTATGTTTTTGGGTCTTTTATGGGTTCTTTTTCTTTACCCATTCTCTAAAATTTTATCTTTTTGTTTGTTTGTCTTTTGTTTTCTGACTCATTTTGTCTGTGGTCCTTGCATGTCTCTATCACCCATTTAACATACGATGACAAACTCCATAAAAGTTTGAACTAATATGAGATTAACAATATATTTCTTTTAACAATCCGTTATAGACAAATACTAAAGATGTTTTGTAGAAAACTAATCCTCCAGTTTTGAAATTAAGGGAGAGCTTGTGGAGTTATTGCAATTACTCTTCCTGATTGTTTCATTATTTCGAGTAAACAGGGAATCAATGTACAATAGAAAGCCAAGAAAGCAAAAGTTATTTTGATAACAACCCGAGGCTGAGTTTAACTAATTGGGAGTGAATAGTCCAATTAGTAAATATGTTTAATGAAAACAAACGCACAAATCAAACAACAACCTTTCATGGACTCTCCATTTATGTCCAATAATCAAAGCTTTCACTCACCTGTGTCATTCGAACAAAGAAGATACCTTTAAAATCTTTAAAACCAAATTAAAATGTCATCAAATCAATATTAGACTATAGGCCATAATCCTAGTGGAACATTTGTACACGTCCTTTATCAATCAATACCTAAACGCTTGTCCAAAACATGTCTCATATCATCAATCATCAATGAAAGTCCGTGACTAGGTTATATGTCTCCCCAAATGTCCAAAATCAATGAAAAGCAGATTGGTATCCAAAATCAATGAAAAGCAGATTGGTATCCAAAATCAACCATATCTCCCCAAATGTTCAAAACTGCCTAACTCCAAAATCTATCAATTCATTTCTAAAAAGTCTCCAAAACATGTCCCATCTCTTAAATCACCAGTGAAAATCTATGACTAAGTTTACTAATCACCAATGCGTCCACAATTGCCACAAAACTCAGTCACTCTAAGACCTCATCTAATAATATATACAACTATTCTAAAATTCATGTATTACTCCCAACACTAAATCCTACAACCGATCATAACCGTATCCAGTTAACTAGTACAGTACTTCACACATGAAATGCTAAAATGTTTGAATTTTATCAAGTAAGCTATTCATCAAGTGTTTCTGAGAAGTACACACTATATTACTCAAACACTAGCTACTTACCTATGATCAATCAGGCTTCAGGCAAACAACATTATTCAGCTTCTTCAACAGCTACTGGCTTGGGACCTGGTATTAAGAAAATCAATATAACAAAAAAATAGTTCAATACATATACAAACCAAGAATTAGGTACTAGTAGAGAATCTGAGACCAATTCAACATCAAATTCAAATCCGATATAAAAAGTGAATCAATTGAGCCACATTGGCTTCATCATTCAAGAAACTAAGAGTAACTGAGTTCAAATTTCAAAGATTAAGCAACAAAAAAAAAACAAAACCCTAAGAATCTCAATTAAGCATTCAACAAGCTCACCGTGAAGAGAGATAGGACGGTGGTCTTTGCCCCAACCGACGCCGCGAGTGGCGTCGAGATACTGCTGAACGAGATGGCGACACTTCTGGTAGTGATTAACGCCTTCGACGCGGTAACACCATTTGACCTTCTCACGCAAGATCTTAGCCTTCTCGATATGGATCCACTTCTCACGAACAATGTGTTCTCTCATCTCAACCATCGCAACCGGGTCCTTGTACGGATTCTCCGGATCGAATCCATCCGGCGCCGACTCTTCGAACTCCGGCAATCCCTTCTTCCTCCCCATCGGATTTTCGATTTCTGAGATTGTTTTTTTCCTGATTTTTTTCAGGTAGTGGTTTTGTTGTTGAATTGGGCTTTTAATTCTCTTTAATAGGCCTCAAGTCGGCCCAGATAAAGCTTAGTTAGTTTATAATAATACATAGAAATTATTCAATATATAGTTTACGATAATATATAAAATTATTCTTTTGAGTTTTCAATGATAACATAATAGATAGTTAGATATTATAATCAACAGTTTTTTTTTTTTTTTTAAATATTTGAGTTGGATTCAGAGAAGTGGTGTATATCAGATATAAATAGCCTGGAAACCCTAAAATACTATATTGAAAGGTTAAAATTGATTAAATATAATTATGTATCAATATGTAACGAAAGTATAAATACTGAACCCTTGTAAAGTAGTCAAAAGAATTAATAAATCTCTATATATAAAAATCCGAGGAAGTAGAGACATCAAAGGTATTCATTGAGCCATGACCTTAAAGGAAATTATCGAGTTGGGTTTGCAAATCCTGAATGGAGATCATATTGATATTGGCTTGTTCTTCTGCTGAGTACTCAGCTTTGAGCAAGGACTCCACTTGGGTATGCGCTTCCACTATATTTGTCCTGAATACAAAACGTATACTTTGATCATCCCATTTTTCGTATTCAAACAAGCAAGCGATTTGGGTTCAGACACAAGGAATTAGGACAAACACAGATATGTAAACCAGCCAATGATATTAATAGTTTAGACTCGAAATTTACTTACTTGATTGGTTTGAAAAGTATGGTCCTTGTTGATGGGTTTTGCAAATAGAGTTTCATTTTTGCCAAAATCGGAAGCAACTCTTGCTGTATTGCAGCATATACCTGGTTATAGCACATGTGATGAGAGATTTGCTTTTGGATTATGAGTTATAAAGGTGGTAAAACCTTGAACATGTAAAAAGCTATGCGGGTTATATATTATCTACGCTGATTCTCTATTTTCATATCGGTTCAATCACAGTAAGACAATTACCTAAGGAACCACAACTGCATGTTCAAGGTAGCATATCATTGGCATCTATATTCGTTGGTACTTAAAAGGCTAGCACTGCCTATGAACAGAGATTTCAGTAACATGGCTCAGTAAAGGAAGGTGCATCCTTCAGAGCTTATTAAAAGGGAACAAGAAATAACTGCCATCTCTATTTCTGAGATATACCTTGAAGAAAAAGAAAAAAAGCTAAAACACTAAATTATCTATCTCATACCTTTTGAACAAGTTCAGCCACCTTATCCGGTGTAGCGAAAGCTTGTTCCTTCAGCGGCTTAGCCATGACAGAATCAACCTTTTGATTCTGAGTTCTAGTGGAAAGCGTAACTTTTATGGCTGTGGCCTGCATATACAAGTATAAAATGTATAAACATAGCAAAACTATTATGCTATTCCATTAAGAGAGAATACTCTTCAGATAAACAGATCATCTTCTTATCATTGGTGCATTGTATTTAATAGCAAACAGAACAAAGGATGTCGAGTTAAACTTTATCGAAGACGTCAGGAAGTCTTAAACGGAATGTCTAAAAACATTTTTTTATAGATAAAAGGAAAGGAAAAATCAACCTTGGTCACAAATGAAAGCATAGGATCCACAACTAGCTTAGTGACTGACATGATGAACTCCTCACAAGTTGTCTTAAGACATTTTTCCAGTTCCTGCGAGAATAAAAGGTCTACACATCATTCCCATTCATATCAAGTGATGCAAGGACCCAGGCATAGAATGAGACGTCCAGGTAAGCAAGAAACCACCAACAAACTAACAAAAAATTGTCATATCTCTTAAGCCTAATGTCTTAGCCGAAATATAACCCAGATTATGAAATTATAAATTTAAATATTTGTACATCAGTCACGCAGAATGGTGCTCAAGTTTAAATTGTAAAATGAGATCAACACATCTGAATGGCAAACTTATGTAAACATGAAGAACATATGCAATTAATTGTTGATGGAAGAGAAAAATCACCAACCTTCTTGGCATCTATTTGACTCTCCAAAACTCGAGGTGACAGGGTCCTTGCTAGGGAGGTTGACCTAGACCAGTCAAAAAGTGACGCTTGACCTCTAAGTATCCTTCTCAAGTGTTCCTAACCACAATTTTGAATGAATAATCAGAAGAAGTTAGCAAAGTCATCGCCAAAGAATGAAACTGAAGGAGAATAAAGATCTAAAACGTGCACCAAAAAATAATAAGGCTAGAAAGAAAGGTTAATTATAGCAATCATACAAATTAAACTTGAATCTCAAGGAACTAACCAGTAAATGAGAGAAATCAAGCTCTTTGTGGGTGACTGAAAACTCTATGTCAAAAGGTGCAATCTGGACAAACACAATAATTTTTAAAGTCAATAAGTTAATACTTAATAGCAAAAGAAGCAAACAAAAGATATATTAGCCCTAACCTGTTCTCTCAAGATAAGAAGATGTTTGATAAGGAAAAGCTGGCCATCCATTGTAGTTGATCGCTTAATGATTAGCTTGCTAGCTTTCTGTTGCATATTTGACAAATAATGTGGACATCTCAACTATTGTATACTTGGAGTAGATGTAAAAGTTTGGTAATTAAAATCAAACAAAAGCAACTACAAATCAAGAAAATGAAACATCTTTGTGTGGTTAAGATTGATAATGTCATTGAAAATAAGGAAAAATATCAAGGCGGGGAAAATCTGGTTTTCTAGCTTGCTTACTTGAATTGACAGAGAGCAAACTTCTACAGCTTCCTGTGGAACAGAAGAAATGTTTTATTAGACAAGTTTGCCTAAACGTGTATTTTCTTTGACAGAATGAGAAGCAATACTGTTACTAATAGTCTTGCCTGTGCTAATCCAGTGAAGACTGCAGGCTCCAAGCATCGATATAATTTAGATAGACAAGAGAGAGTCTTTTCCAAAGGTGGATACCAAGTCTTAAATACATCAGCGTTTTCATCATCCTGCATCTTAGAATATAAGTATAAAGCACTAAGGATTACCAAACCCATAGGAATAATTTGAGAATTTCGTTTTACCCCGAGAATAGATTCAGATGTTGTATCAGGAGAAGATCCCTCTAGCTTTGCAGGATAATCCAGATCTTCGTCAGAGGGAATATAATTTGCAATCTGCAGAAGTGAGAAGGGAATTCAAACAGAGCAGCCCAAGAAAGCAAAGTCTTCTAAGATGAAAGAGGATAGTACAGCCGAAATTGTAGCAAATTTGTCCATTTAAAGGTTGTTCAGTATCACAGTTATAACAGTTTCATCTTATCAGTAGTAGGGTGACTCGTCTTAGTGGTGACAGCATACAAAGTTCACTGTTTCTACATAATTGCAAATGAGAAGACCACACATAGAAATGAAGGCTAAGGTAAAGAACTTGTAGGAAAACTATCCCAATGCTGTACCTCATCTCGAATATATGTTCTGGCACGGAAAGTCAACCTCTCATTGACATCGGCCAAAATTCTTTGTAATGTAGGCCGCAGTCCAGCGAGGGGTTCACTCTGTCTAGCTGAATGCTCCCCCAAGACTTCAACTTTAAGGATATGAACGAGCTCACACAGAAGATCGATATTTGCTTCGTGAATCAATTTTGGGCGTAAAATGTCATACAAGTACGTGGACCTGTTCGGGAACAAGTAAATGTGATAAATTAAATGCACTAAAATAAGATATATACAACCGAAAAAAATCTGGATCCCTTACGCTTAACTCATATTTTCTGAATCCTAGACCATTAAGAAGCCAAATAAGATTCGAAGAAAGTTGATTACAGTGTAGTGGATCCACCGACTATAAAAACTTCCCATCTCTAAAAAGGATTAAAAGACTAGCACTTAAAAATCAAATAATATTATCGAGGCAAAGACAGCAAAAGTAGGTTCCTATTTCACAATAATGGTGTAAAGAGAACGAGAAGTAGAATAAATGTAACTTCTTAATTATTAAGTATTCAAGTAGATATATTAGATGTTTATGGCTCGCAATAACAAGTCTTCATCAATTGTCTGTATCTCACTATAAAAGGCCCAAAGTTCATTTTAGGGTTAAATTGAACAGAAACAGTGATGGTGAAAGCACGGTAAATATAAACTTACAAAGGATCAACTAAAGGTGCCAGACTTGAAACTTCGTCTGATGATGCTGGAAAGAAATGAGTAAACAGTTGATGCTCCATATGACAAACCTGAAAATTTCATAATGGGTGTTAAGAAGTGGTGCAGTAATTTCATGTTGTGCAAAACCAAGTCCATCAACAATCTCTAAACTCCACATTTGCTAAAGCTGATAATCCAGTCGTTCTCACTCTCAAACAGACCTACTTTTGAAATCGCACATATTAACAGCTAAACTAACATTCTCAATTTTCTTTAATTAACAAAGGACCCTTTTCTACTAAACTGGTACAGATCCAAGTATCCCTCATAGATTAAAACGAACTATCACTTTACTTTCCTTCATATACCTGCATCAGATATGCACAACCCGATCTAGTCAAAGATGGCAGTGCTTCTTTCTTGGAGAAATCAGATACTCGTTGGTGAACTATGCCTTTGACCTGATAATGCGAAATGAAGAGTGAACAGGAAATTCTAGTTACTTTTAGACAGACACTTAACCATATTGAATTCCAGAAAATTAACTCACAAGCGAGAGCCGTTGTTCACAGTATAGTCTGTGACATTCTGCAAGTATTTGAACATATTCCTTTCTTGCTGACCTACTTTCGATTTCCTCCAATACAGGTTTAAGCTGGACAAATAATATTTTCGATGTTCAATGTCAAAAGAAAGAAAATACCACCATGTCATAATGTCAAGATTAAACTAGCAAAATTGACACTGAATGATGCTACAAAAGCTATTTCTCATTGTTCACTTATCTAATATTGTGACCCTAGCATTTCTGCACTAACATTGAAAGAAAGCCAAAAGGTATCACCTCACTAGCAGCAGCCTTGAAGCGAACATATATAACAGATGCCTCGACACCCTCTGAGACAGATGTTTTCTTTCCATCTGCCCCACGAAATGCTGCTTGAACCTGACAATCAACATGTATGTCTTAAGGAAACTAGGCATAACTACATAATTCACTCTACCTGCATATATTACATGCATATAGATATGCAATATATATGGAAAATGCATAGTCACAAGAACTATAGACATGTTTTGTCTAAGCTGCGCAAGAATAGAGGCATATTACAAAGAAAATTACCTGGGAAGCAGCAGTTTTGAGCACTGCAAGAATGTAAGTTCGTATCATGCCCAAGGCCCGTGACTGTAAAAATTATAAATGTTAGTCTTCTATAGAACAATTTACAAGGTACTAATCTCCCGTATAAATTCTGGAAACGGTGTATAAGTTCGTGGATGCGAAGAATGCTAAACCCACACCTCTCTTTGAGAGGGAGAGAGGGGGAAGAGAGAGAGAAAGGAAGGGCTCTTCTTAGTACCTGGAGCTGACGAAATTTGAGCAAATAAACACTCGACTCTGCATATTGAGGATTATCTTCGATGTACCTACAGGGTTCAAGACATTATAATCAGTTCAAGGGAGAAGGAAGAACATAGGTGCAGGATTCTTCTACAAAACTACCAAGTAGTTAATGTAAAATTTAGAATATTAAATGTAACATCATTTACTTACGATATGCACTCATCAAGCCTTTTCAGTAGTGGGAGAAAGTTTGAATTTGATACATTCATATTCGGAGAATAAAAATTGGAGGATATCTGCGGAAATAAGAAGGAGATATTAGAGCATTTTAACACCTTGTTCAGGTACTTCCTCTTAAATTTACAGCAAGAATTCAGTAAGAAACATACACTATGAACTAAAGTACCCCAGGTAGGCAAAAAGTAAAATTGATAATGATAATGACTAATAGGCAAGATAAGAGGATGACCTCACGCAACTACACACTGATACTTTTACATGTGGTAAAATAACATGTCTGTGGGCCATAATTTAACTCTTACATTCTCCAATTCATCAAAATAGTTGAGCTTACTCCTTAAAGCTTCTGCAAATTCCATCAATTTCTGTTTCTCCATTAACTAGAAAAGGTGAAAGAAAGTGAAAATTAGCTCAGGCAAGCAAACTACAATAATCAAAAAGAGAGTCATATTTTCGTAGGTCATTTCAATATTTATGAGGCTAGGACGGAAAAACGTGGAAGAGGTTATCATCTGATTGCATAAAAGACAGAGAAAACAATACCAGCCGGTCACATGCATCATGAAGAGTTTTAGTCTTTGTTGTTACTCCTTGATGTTGAAGCTGCAGTTCATTAAATAGGTCAAGTGTCTCATCAACCTGCGCAGGAGAAATTGTAAGGTCAAAAATGAAGCAGATGGCTTATAATTTACTGGCAAGGTAAGACCATAGGAATGTGCAGAATTTGGTGGGAAACCTACCTGGTGAAGTATATCATCACACGTCTGGATGCGCTCAGTTAAAGTATTGACATAGTGCCGATACTTTTCCTCTGTCTATCTCAGAACAAATCATTTAGACACATTGCAAGTAATGTTTCCCACCCTTTAATCTAGGAACAACACGAATATCACTAACCTCAGACTTCATCGCTGATTCAAGATCAGTAAACCATTTGTAGAACTGTAAACAACATACGTCAAAAGGAAGAAGCATTAGTACACATAGAGAGATGCCCACAAATAAAAATGCAAATCCTATAGCACCGCATAAGAACTTTTATCAAATCAGCTAAGCATGGCTATGCTCGACACACCTTTGCAGGACAAAAAATTACCTGATTCGTATTAACCAGAACAGCTTCAATTGCTCCAGATTCTCCCAAGTTTGTGTCCTCCACTGAGACAGACAATCCATTCTCGGGTCTGTGAACATGCTCATGTACCTATAACCATGAACTAACAATAACATCACACCAAAAACAAAAGGAAAACATTCTCAAAAACATCGTGTGATAAAAACCCAGACTCACAAGATTGGCAGGAAATGGCCGCTCAGCTACTGCGTGTGATAAAGAAACTATAGCTGCTTGTTGCTGCTCAGTCAAAGGAGCGCTCTGCAATGGAAGTAACCACATTACATTAAATGAAGAGAAAACGAGGCCAAGCCACGGCAACAGAAAATCCCTGATCCGTATCGGGATTTTCATGGATCCCAATGGCGAGATCTCGAGCTCAGATTGTGCGATTACCTGTTCCCAATTGGAAGCGAAATTGTACCCTTTGGAGATGGCTCCAGATTTGGGGAGGCTGGAAGAAGAAGCCGCCTTTGTCGCCATTATCTATGGCGGACTAGAGAAACTTCGGAATCTCGGCTTTGATTTGCTTTATCAGTCGGAAGAGGAAGACGATGATCTCCCCGAGCGTAATCTTTACTCTTCGATCTCAGTTTAGCTTGCGATCTCAGACGGAGTTACAGTTTACAGTTTTTACACGGACCAAAACGCCAAAGAAAAACGCGTTTCCGCGTTAGCGTTGCAACAAACGCTATTATGATGAACTCTTCGCCCGAACCAAACAATTCAGTAAAAACATATGTGATGAAAAGAGACAAATAGAGTTGAGATATTAAAATTAAAAACAAATACTTAAAAAATAGTAGAATAATTTCCTAACAGTGGTCATTCAACTCACCTAATTTTTCAACCCTCTATAGTTATACATTGGTATTAGTGTTTGTTTACCCTTCATTTTGCCTTTTTTTAAGCTAAACAATTAACAAAATTTCAGTTAATTTTATACTTTTATAAAAATAATTTTCATTCGTAAGTAAATATTGTACAAAACGTTTACTTTATCAGTTTAATTATAACAGAAACTTGATGTTTAAGGGCGAATAGACCCGTCCACCCAAGGCTGAGCTTAATAGGACTTGGTGGCATAAACCAAAATGAAATATTATTTAATAACGGAAATGCCATGTTAGGTGCCACCTATGACATATTGGAACAAACCAATTACCAAATCCACCTATGATATATAGTTAACTCAATTTTTGAAACGATACATGAAAATTCTTAGCACATTATTGTACTCAAAAACATTTACTATATACAATAAGCAAAACTTACTTTTTCGAGTATTCAAGGTCTGATTGAACAACTTTCACATTATTCAACCAAAAGTAGAGAAAAGCCAACCCAACTGATTTCAATAATAATTTTTATAAAACTACTATATAATGGTCAGTTTGGAGTATCTTTTTGAATTATGACGACCAGATCAATTCTACTCCAACAAACATGTACCAACTGTTGCATTCTAATGTCATCAAAATATTACAAGAAGACATCAAACTTTAAGCAAAAGAATATTTCTTTGTCAAATAGTTGTAATAAACAAATATATAGGAGGATTAAGTTTTAATATTTAAAAAGAAGCAAAATGTCTATCTGGAACTTATTAGACATCATTAAAATAAATAATCATATTTGCAATACACAATTAACAAGTTTAGTAAAGCTTTTAGTGTGTGCATTAAGGCATTTGCGTTTGTTGGGTGCATGAGTCATGAGCGGTGGTGCCATCCTTCTATTCTATGCTTATTGATTCTTCCTTCCCATTCTTCAACTAAAAAATGAATGATTAGTTATGGTCATGGAGTATTATTATTATTAGAATATATGAATGACTAGATCAATTCTAGTCTAACAAACATATACCAAACCTGTTGCATTATCATATATTTGTTTATTGGTCAAACAAGTACCAAATGTTACATTCTTATGTCATCAAGATTTGTGAAAGAAGACCTTATAACCATTTTTATTTTTATTTTAAATGCTCGACAACTCACAAAGGCGTGTGTATAATATGACAATTTTCATTTAAACAAATCCAAAGTAATAGTCGTCATTAGCCGTCAAAACACAAATAATTTTAATTTCCGCCATCGTCTTCTTCTCGGGAAATTCAAAGAAACGATCATTTTCATGGCTGTTACCCTCGAAGTATCTCCGGCGAGAAAACGGCGACCTTTAGAATATCTCGATTCTCCAAAGATGTCAGATTCGAAACTAACCCGGTCACTGTTCCTCGCCTGTCAAGAGGTTTCTTACATGCAGCCTCTCCGTTTCATCCTGAGACGGAACTCTCTCTCCATCATACGCAAGGTGAAGATATTATCCACAGTTTTCGAGGAGCTTCTTCTTCGATCCGACGACATCATGGTTGTTTACTCACAATCCGCTCAGCTCTGTTTCGAAGAACTTCAAATTGTGATGCAGCGTATGAAGACTCTGATCGAGGATTGTTCAAGGTCGAGCAAACTATGGCTACTGTTACAGATCGAGAACGTGGCTTTTAGTTTTCACGACGTCGTCACGGATTTATCCACCGTCCTTGATATTTTACCGGTCAAAGACTTTCGTCTAAGTGACGACGCTCAAGATCTCATCATTCTCCTTAGAAAACAATGCTCCGATTCGGTTCAGTTTGTTGAGCCACGTGACGAAGCTCTCCGTCGGAAAGTTACGGATACAATCGACGGAATCAAGCACCAGATCTCCCCAAATCAATCGAGACTAGTCGAGATTTTTAACGGCCTCGGTTTTTCAGATTCCGTTAGCTTAACCGACGAAATCCAGAGATTAGAGGACGAAACTCATGATCAGATCGACGAGAGATCTAAATCCTTAGCCGCATCTCTCATCGGACTCGTGCGTTACACAAACTGTGTGTTGTACGGTCCTTCCACGCCATCGGCTCATCCTGATTTCCGCCGCCATAAGTCGTTGTCCGACGCGAATATCCCGTCGGATTTCCGGTGTCCGATCACACTGGAGCTGATGAAGGATCCGGTGGTGGTTTCCACCGGTCAGACGTATGATCGAGAGTCTATCGATCTCTGGATCCAATCAGGGCACAGCACTTGCCCAAAAACAGGCCAGGTCCTCAAGCACACCAACCTCATACCTAACCGCGCCTTGAAGAATCTGATCGTCATGTGGTGCCGTGATCAGAAGATTCCGTTTGAGATATACGAAGACGGCGGCGGCGTAGGGTCTTTTGCTCCGTGTAAGGAAGCGGTGGAGTTCACGAGGATGTTAGTTGCGTTTCTGATCGATAAGCTCTCTGTGGCGGAGTCGAACGACGTCGTATACGAGCTCCGCGCTCTCGCTAAGTCAGACTCGGTGGCGCGAGCCTGCATAGCCGAGGCTGGAGCTATACCGAAGCTGGTACAATATCTAGGCTCGAAGTCGTCGAGTCTTCAGATAAACGCCGTGACGACGATCCTTAATCTCTCCATCTTGGAACAGAACAAAGCAAGGATCGTGGAAACAGACGGAGCTTTAAACGGCGTTATCGAGGTTCTGCGTTCGGGAGCCACGTGGGAGGCTAAAGCAAACGCCGCCGCGACTTTGTTTAGTTTGGCTGGCGTCTCAGCTTACAAAAGAAGACTCGGGAGAAAAACACGTGTCGTAAGCGGATTGGTTGACTTGGCGAAACAAGGTCCGACGAGCTCTAAACGAGACGCGCTTGTGGCGATCCTGAACCTTGCGGCGGAGAGGGAGAACGTAGGGAGGTTCATCGAAGCTGGGGTAGTGGAAGCCGCAAGAGATGCATTCCGAGAGCTGCCGGAGGAGGCGGTGGCGGTTGTGGAGGCGGTCGTGAGGAGAGGAGGACTCATGGCGGTGTCAGCGGCGTTTGGTTCAATACGGCAATTGGGAGAGATAATGAGGGAAGGGGCGGATACGACGAGGGAGAGCGCGGCGGCTACGCTGGTTACGATGTGTCGGAAAGGAGGGTCAGAGCTTGTGGCGGAGATGGCGGCGATTCCAGGGATAGAAAGGGTTATATGGGAGATGATAGGGACGGGAACGGCGAGGGGAGGAAGGAAAGCTGCATCGTTGATGAGGTATTTAAGGCGATGGGCCGCCGGGGATACCCAAGAGACGACGACGACGACGGTGGTGGTGGAGACGCAGAGCATTGTTGTGCCAACGCCAAATAGGATTTTTAATCCTGTTTCATAATTTTTGATTTTTTTTTCTTTGCCTCTTCTTCATTTTCTTTTTTTTTTCTGTAAAGTTTAAAGGTTTTCTTTTTCTTTTCCTTGCGATTTTAAAAAAGAAACTGATTCTTTTACTGTAACTGTAAATGTAATTACAGAAATGTAAACCCAAAACTTCAATAGATAAGTTTACTCAAACACAGAAATGTAATTACTGATATAACAGAAGAAAAATACAGTATTGTTTACTCAAGGAGAGACTTGATTTGAGGGAGTTTACCTATACGCATCAAGCAAATTGATCATATGACAGATGTCTTAATTAGTGTACTTCACCAAATCAATTCACACAATTAGGTTATACTCCTAATAAGAAACTTAAATTTTTATATCCAAAGAAAAAGAAAGAAAAATAAAACCTAAATACATGTGTGACACATGTGTTATGTCCGTATTTAGATACCAGTATAGTACGAGCCACTACAGGCCCATATATTAGAAAACCTATATTGGATTTTCTTGTGCCCCAAGCCAGAAATAGTAAATATGTACCTTTCTTCCTAACGTTGTCTAGGGTTTATATAGCCGCTCTCCACTTTCTCTTTCTTAATTGACCTAGAATCATTTTCCTCATAAATCCGCTAGCAAAGCTGAAGCAGCTCCTTCTGTGATTAAGGCGACGACGCCGCTTCTGAAGAAACATAAGAAAGACATGACAGATCAGACAATATCTGATGATGATCCGATGGAGATATTAGAAGTATTGGCTGTTCGTCTTCATAATATCGAAGGAAAGGTGGATTTGATGGAAGAAAAGATGGATCTGTTGATCTCACTGATTAGGTCAAACAATGAAGTTAAAGCTGGCTCTGTAAAGGTCGAGGCAGAGAAGATGATTGTCGATCAGGAGATCAATGTTAATAGTTCTGTCGGTACCCGTGCTCATGCTCATGCCCGTGCCCGTGCTGATCATGCTCGTGCCCGTGCTGATCATGCTCATGATCGTGCTTACGCTTGCGCTCGTGCTTACGCTCGTGCTTGCGCTCGTGCTTACGCTCGTGCTCGTGCTTGTGCTTGTGCTTGTGCTCGTGGTCGTGGTCGTGGTCATGGTTATGGTCATGGTGGTAGTCGTGGTCTTTTGTGCAATTTCCGATCGGTAACATGAGTTGTTGAAGTTGAGTTGTATGTAACTTGTAGTAAATATTGGATTAGTAACTCATTTGTTAAGATTGAGTTATGCTCATAACTCCAAAATGTCACCTGTTTTATTTTCAAAGTTTTTGAGTTAGAGTTAGAGTTATATTGAGTTATAAATATTGACTTACAACTTTGAGTTATATATCCATTTTGTAAAATTATTAAATCAAAACATAACTCAAAATCATGGAAATTTTTAGCTCCTAGCCTCCTACTGATAACTTGTAATACCTATATATTATAATTTGCAGTAAAAATGGTAATTAACATATATATTAGCTGATTCACACCATACATATTGCAAGGCTTTTTGGTGAATCCTTAGAGAAGAAATCAGTGACCATTTTGCGATGGTAACAAAATTGATAACCCATTTATTAAAACGTGTTTCATCTATAACCATTAATTTTGAAATGCTAATAACATGTCACTAATTTGAGTTGATTTAACTCGCTACTAAATTGTGCAAATGTACCATTCAAAACTATCGTTGTAAATTCATTGCAAGTTAGCAGATAAATATAAATTTGCAATGATACTAGTATTTGTCGCAAATTCCAAGCAAAAATGATGGAGTAAAAGGTTCATACATTGTTCTAAAGAGATTTCCGAGGGATATATATAAATTGATAAATCAAAACTAGATACTAAGTTTAGAAGAATACTCTTGTTCCAAAATCTCAGAGAACAAAAAACTCTTATAATTCAATATCCTCGTTTCAAGCATTAGACACCTACTTTTAATCAAAATACATTCACAATTAGTTCGAAATACTCACAACTCACAATGCAGAGCATATTAGAAAATCATGTAAATCCCAATTACCATTAGAAAATACTCTTGCTATGAAATAAGTAACACCAACAGCTTTTTCTTTTGACCAAAATATAAAAAAAAAAAATGGAAAAGAGAAAAAGCAAAACAGAGGAAATCCAAAACCAAAAGTGTTTTGCTCTCTTTTTTACTTTACTCAACTTGTTTCATCTTCTTCTCCAAAAATCTATTTTTGCTCTGCATTGTTGCTTCTTCTCTTTTCCTCGTTATCTCTTTCATCTCCTCTCTGAACCTTTCTTCTATCTTTTCTAGTTCCTCTTTTAACCTCTCATCTTCTTCTTCTTCTTCTTCCTCCAAGCTTCCTGGTTTCTCTGCTTCTTGATCTTCTGTTTTCGCAGCTACGGTCGGGTTTGCCTCGTCATCGGACAAAGAGTGACTAATGGATTCACCAGCTTGAGGATTTGCACCGTTCTGTTGCGGATGAATAAGATGATCAACCGTTACATCGGTTTTCCAACTCGGTATCAAATTGACGAGTAATACGTCAATCAGTTCTGCTATAAACTTAACGTTTTGATCCGTCAATTCGAGCTGTTCAACCATCTCACTTGAAACATTAGAAGCAGTGTCACCTTCTTGAAAGAATAGGAAATGGATGTTCCTCACACGCCCTAAACACACAAAAAAAACTCAACATTAACTTTTTTGCCTATGCATTTCACATTTTTATAAATGAACATATACATTTCCGTAGACTATAATTGTAACAAATAAACGCAAACAACACACAAAATTTATAAGGCTAAAGACACTTACCATTTTCATCGACTATACGAAGAATAAGCGAGACAGAGTTTTCATCATTTTCTTCACCTTTGAGGACAAAGAAGTTTCCTCGCTTTGCCCGTCTAACCTCAATACACTTTGAACCTGAATTGTTGCTTGAAATAACAATAGGAAGGTTACTGTCTTCATCGATATTCATTGCCATTGGTCTATTCCCAGCATTAGGCGGTCCTTCAGACATAAGACATCGCTCTCCGAATGATCCTTCTTTGGGCATTACAATGTCGGGAAGCGGTAATGGATTGTTCATAACTAAACCATTCACATTGAGAAAAGAATCCAGTAAAAGCTCATCTGCTGATAACCTTTCAGAAGCTGGCAATAAACATTTCTCAATAAATTTCATTACTTCCGGATCTTTAACCTTAGAAAGTGAAGCTGGTTTTATCCCCTAAGGAAAAAAAAAATCACCATAGTAAGTGATTAAATTTTGTTTGTATGAGAAATAACCAATGGTGTATTAGACACAATGTGAAAATATCGAACTTACCGATGAAACTTTCTTGTAGATTTGGGCAGAGTTTCTACATTCACAATAAGGATATTCAAAAGTCACCATTTCCAACATACACATTCCGAACGAATATATATCAGCTAGCTCGTTGTAGTTCTCATCATAAAGCTCAGGCGCCATAAACTCAGGTGTTCCTGTTGGTTATAACACTTTCAATTTAAACTTGATCCTTCAAAACAAAGAAATATGATGAAATTTGTGTTACATACCAATCACACTCTTGGCATTAGCTTGTTCCATGACAGTAGCTAAACCAAGATCTCCTATTTTCACTTCTCCATGGTTACCATTGATAAAAATGTTGTCACATTTGATATCTCGGTGTATAATCGGAGGATCTTGACTATGTAGATATTTCAACCCGGTTAAAATCTGCCTCGCCCAACACTTGACAGCCTTCATGTTCACCTTTCTATGTTTCTTACGGTACCTTTTAAGAAAACCAAAACTTGACTGCTTTAGTCACAACTCCAAAAACCATTATAACGAAATAGCAAAATGAGTAAAAATACATACTGTCTTAGGCTTCCTGAAGTGAACAACTCGGTAATTATGTTAACCGTTTTGTTCTTGTCATCGATCCACGAGTTATAAAACCTGATAATGTTTTTGTGCTTCAGCGATTTTAAAAGCCGCACTTCGGAATACAGCCTCTCTAAACAGTCAGGTGATTGCAAAAGATCGTCAATCTTTACTTGATTCCACGCGACTTCAATCCCATCTACTTCGTCGAATCCCTTAAAACTGATCATATTGTTCAAGAGAGTTAAAGAAATGACAAATTCAAGATTCTCTCATAGCATCAAAAAGAACAAACTATGATGATATCAAATCACACGATATGATAAGATTGGAAAAAGGGATACACTGTCTTGGATGCGCCTTTGCCTATTACTTCTTTGTACTGAAAAGGTTTACACATATATATAAATTAGGTCAAGGAGAAACAGAGGAACTTAATATTTTGTAACATCATCCTACAAAAAGAATTGAAACAAATTATATATGGAATACTAACCCGAATATATCGACAAGTTGGGTCGATTTCAAGAACTTCTGGGTCAGGAGGTTCTACGACAGCAGAAGCATCTTCTGAACCTTCCATATCTTTATGATTAAGCTTTCTTCAAAACCAAAGTTGTAGCTATAACAAAAAAAAATGCAAAACATAAACATAAGCAACGACGCAGTGACGTTCATGTGTTTGCTAGAAAGGGACTTCTCATCAAAACTCAGATATTATTAAGATGAACATGAGATTCGAAATTACCTGGAAAATGAAGGTTGGTTCTGTTCTAAAGTTTATAAGCCAACTTAAGTCGAAAGGAGAAAAAAGAAAAAACCCTAATTAACCCAAAGAGCTAGAGAACCCTAATTTTGTAAAATCGATAGAAGAAAAGGGAGAGACAAGGAAGGGCCAATGATTATAACAAGTGTTGTGTTTAGTTGTTCAATCTAAAAACACAAACAACAAAAACTTGGTTCCACCTGATTTATCTCTCCAAACTAGTTATATAAAACAAAATTAAAAATGCAAAAAATTAAGTATTCCTAAAAAGCCTAGCCCATGTAATTTTTTTTTTTAATAATCATCCACGATTCCTCATGCAATTTTAATATAAACTTCTAAGAAAATCAAAATAAATTTTGGGCCTCTTGATCTTATAGTACTATAGTCTTAAGGATAACACCATAACCATACGTTTTCGATTTTGGAGTCGATCGTTCGGGTGTTAGGTGACGTATTTTACAGATGGCATCTGCTCATTGGATATTGGTGACATGGAAATACTCAAATTGGGATATTTGTTTTTAAAGAAAGAAACCAAAATCAATGATTACGTTTTTGAATCCCTTTTGGTGGCTTTAAGAATCGTTTACCTGATCGGTATCTGAACAGACAAATATTCGCTTTTTTGTGCAATATGTGATCTTTTTCGTTAGCATGAGATCAGACAACAACGATCATTGAAAGTGACTTCAACCTCTGCATGGCACGCGTCGTCGCATAACTTAAACCCAAAATTCCATTTCATACATTTAAAACCGTATATGCACAAATCTAGTAGTTTTACAAGTATTGGATCATAAGCCTATTTTTATCTTCTTTTGGCCCATCATCGTTTATTATCTTTGTGAGCTTGGTTTGGTCCAAAAGACTCGAAACATTCTAAATCCAAGCTTTACAAATAAGGATCAACAAGTCACAAAGAAACCATCCTAAATCCATAGTAAAGGTGTTCAGATCAATTGGAACAAAATTGGTTATATAACAAGCAATAGTCTACAGATTTACATTGCATATAGTTCACAGTAACATACACCTATGATCTCTATTACAAATCCTGTAGCTCTCTTTATACAATTCGTACCTTAAGTGAACACGAACCCATTTAGCTTTTGGTGCTTTGGTTCCTCCATAAAGTTACAGGCTTGGGAATGGGATTTTTTTCAGGTGGGTTTTGATGCTTCGGTCAAAGCTTGAAAAACGCTTTGTTGTGTCATATCTTCCACAATCACAACTTTATCTCGTGACTTAGATCCTGAACCGAGTGAGACCTGTCTTTTTTTCACTCCCAATACCTGTTGAAGATAACATTTTTACAAGTGAGGATGTGATGAGAATGATTCATCGACTCTTAACTATAAAAATCAACAGACACCATTCTCACTACTTAAACTCAGTGCATACCCATTGCAATCTAGATCATGACAACAACTAAACTACATGTTTTCCAAGTTAAAGCTAATATTTTTTCTCCATGAAAGCTCACAAGTGCAGTTATATGACTAATGGCTCAACGAGAATGTGAAATATACTATACACATTGCTCATATCCTATAGAAGAAGGAAGGAGAAATCTTAATCATACCATCAAAAACATTACAGAGACACACTTCTACATCACGTTATCAAACTATGAGAGCAACCAGAGTATCAAACACCTTCAAAGAACCTGAAAGTTGAAAACTTTATCTGCAAACAAAGAGATGAGAAGAGAGAGAGAGGGAGAGAGAGAGAACTTACAGAGCTCATGTACTCGAGAAGAGCCGCGTTTGCTTCACCATCTCTTGCCGGCGCGTCGATCTGAACGCCCACCGCTTCCTCGCTCACATCTCCAGATTCAAAACAGAGAAACTAATTCAGTAAAATCTCAAACGGTATATAAGAATCAAACCGATATAAATGAAAGTGTGACGAAAGAGTAGATATACCGGTGATGGAGGCGGATTTGGAACCTGGCTTCGCGTGGATGGTGATGGCGACGGAAGAAGGTGTAAGTAGTCGCAAACACGCCGGAAAACTCGAAGATTCTGCGGCGGTGGATTTGGCCGTCGTTGATCCGGCCGAATTGTTCTTCTTTCCTTTCTTCGTCGGAGCCATCTTTTTTATTTTTCTTAATCGGTGGAGTCTTGGGTTTATATTTTAGTAGGCTTTGGATTTAGGCCCTTTGGGTATGATTTGGGTTTTGGATTTGACTATATATAAAAGGAGAGTCTTGAACGCTATGTACAAAAGATTCTTATACACACTAGTGGCGAGAGATCACAAGGGATTCTATTTCTACACAAGGATTCAAGAAAATTTGACACTCTTTACAAGTACCTCATGGAGAGACAATCAAATCTGTAAGAACTTGTGCTTGTAGAATTCATCGAAAGAGAGACGCTTAACTGCAGAAAACAGTAACTATAAGGACTGAGTGAATTGAATATATAGCGATGCGGAGACACGGTGAACCTGCAAATGTATGAGATCTTGATGTACCTGGATTAATAGAAAGCAACCTTGAGCAGACGTCGATGCAATCTGGATGCAATTGCTGAAGAATCAGCCGAGAGAAGGGAAGAGATGTACTAGATCTGATGTTCCTTAGAACCTATGGGTAGTGGAAAAATAAGTTTAATGGCATGGGAGCTTTTTGGATCAAAGAATGCTACTAATAACTAATTCAAAATCTCACCTGAACATTGTTATTACCGCGGAAAGGTGGATACCCGTGAAGCATCTCGAAAAGGATTGCTCCTACACTCCACATATCAGCCTGCAAATGTTTTTCTAAAGTGAATTTTCTACTGCAAAACCATTCAATGGAACATTATACTGTCATAAAACAATGTCACACCTTTTCATTGTATCTTTGAAATTGAAGAACTTCAGGAGCCATATAAAACGGAGAACCACACACTGTCTCAAGATACTTGCCTGGAACTAGTTTTCTGCTTTTATCATGAAACATATCAAATGCTATAAAACACTTCCATAAACATAGTTCTCTCCTCAAAAAACTTTGAAAATTCTACCTTGCAAGACTAAAATCAGCTATCTTCAACACCAATTCATCACCAGATCCAACAAGTAAAATGTTCTGTTTCCAGTTCAAATACTTGTAAATCACAATTCAACAAATCAAACTCAAATCCAAAATTATAAATGAATCTAATAACATTACCTCAGGTTTCAAGTCCCTATGAATGATGTGATTATCATGAATGATTTCCAAACCAGCTCCTACATCAAAAACATTGATGAAACTATTAAGTCCACAAAGAAGCAAATACAGTAATATCATGATCCTGTAACAAAACAGTTATATACCAATTTGCTTCATAAACCTCTTAGCGATATCTTCTTCTACTCTGCCATGACGTTGAATATACGATGATAGAGTTCCACCATCACAATACTCCAACACCATAACGAGAAAATCTTCATCCTAAAATACACACAAAATTCGAAAAAAAATTGGAATCTAGAGAGTAACACTAATTCGTGTGTTGGAATCGTACTTGAACAAATTGGAGGAGACGGATGATATTGGGATGATGAACGGAAGATAAGAACTCGAGCTCGTTGTTCAAACAGTTTCGGAGATTGCGATTGAGCTTAGAGAGATCGAAACACTTCATCACTGCTTCTTCTCCGGTTAACCTGTGATTTGCTAACCAAACTGTAGATGTTAAACTCTCGCTGAGCTTCGATTTAGCTTTGTATTCATCAAGCATCACTACAGGCTCCATCGTTTTTCAAATTTTTTAGTGAGAAAGGGTTTGTTTAGATCCTCTTGCGTTAGCTTTTTCGTAAACGGATCATGTTTGTGTTCCGACGTCGTTTTGTGTTTACCAAAGTATTATATTACTTTTGTATCTCAGCCAACGGATCACAGAGATGTCTCCAGAAACTAAGTCGGAGAAAAACAATATTTTTCTAGAATCTGAGTCGAAAGAAAATGAGATTTCTATTAGTGTATATATGTATAAGAGTCTTTGTACACTGGTATTTTGTATAAACCAGTATAAACCGAAGAATAGAATTAGAGTAGAATTGGTTATTGGCTTTGGTTTAGGCCTCAGGTCTTTGTATATAAACCCACAATTGTATACTTTACATTAATTAATGAGAATGAGATTTTACTAGTAATATGGTATCAGAGCATTTTGATTCGTAACAAACTCTCTTCCGCTTCTCGTCGAAATCTCATCGGAATCTCATCGGAATTTTCTTCCGATCTCATTCTTTTGAGCTTCTTCTTCTTCGATTCGCTTCTTGTTTCATTCTCCCGTTCTTATTCAGCTCCGATTTCATCTCTTCAAAGCTGTTTAAGTCGTCAATGGGAAAACGCAATTGCAAGTCGACGTTTCGTACTCTAGCTCCCGATTCACCTGAATCCGGCACTGCGGTGTCACCTCGTGGTCATGGCGAGAAATCTGTTCGTAACTCGTCTCAAATGGCTTCGGGAACGGTGAATCGTGCTTCTGCTCATCCGGATCGTGCTTCAGCTCGCCGATCTCTCTCTTCTCCGTCTCATGATCCTTTTGAGGTATCTGACTCGTCGGATAATATTCATTCTCCCTTTCATTTGCATAGCTCGGATCATCCTGGTTTAGTCTTAGTCTCGGAACCTCTGGATGGTAACAATTACAATGTCTGGTATGTTGCTATGGTTACGAGTCTTGAAGCTAAGAATAAACTTGGATTCCTTGATGGTTCTATTGCAAAACTGGATGAATATGATCCGTATTTCAAGATCTGGTGTCGTTGCAATTCTATGGTGAAATCTTGGTTGTTGAATAGCGTCTCTAAGAAGATCTACTCCAGCATTCTGTATATCAAGCATTCCTCTGATATTTGGAAGGATCTTCATACTCGCTTTCACAAATCAAATCTTCCTCGCCTGTACAAGCTTCGTCATCAGCTTCACTCTCTTCAGCAAGGTAGTTTGGATTTATCTTCTTACCACACTCAGACTCAAACTCTGTGGGAAGAACTATCCAACATTCAAACTACTCCACACACTGTTGAGGATCTTCTTGCAGAGAAAGAGACTAATCGGGTTATTGACTTCTTAATGGGGTTGAATGAGTCATATGACAATATCAGAAGTTGTATCCTCATGAAGAAGACTCTTCCTTCTCTTTCTGAGATTTATAATCTCCTTGACCAAGATGATAGTCAGAAGACAGTTAAGGTTCCTATCACCAGTGACCTCACTTCATCTGCCTTCCAGGTATCACAGTCTCAGGGATATAGTAATTCTCAGCAGTCTTCTTCCAACCACCAGAAAGGGAATCGACCTCAATGCACCTTATGTGGGAAAGCTGGTCATGTTGTTGATAAATGCTGGAAGAAACATGGATATCCAACAAGCTTTAAACCGAATCAACGATCAGATAAAGCTGTTGTTGCTAATGTTGCTCTTGATGATGGCTCCCCAGTGTCTTCTGATCCTGTTGGTGAACTGTCTGCTACTCAAATTCAACAACTCATGTCCTTCCTTACCAGTAAGCTTCAACCTCCAAGCTCCACTCCCACACCAGAAGTTCACTATGTCTCAGTTTCCTCTGTCCCTTCTTCCTCAACCATTGGTCCAATGTCTGGTACAATTTCACCCTCTATCCTTTGTTCTTTTACCAGCATTGATAGACCCTATGTCTGTTCTCTTCATGGCAATATTCCTGCCATTTCTGCTTGGGTTATAGATACAGGAGCTACTAACCATATCTCTCATGAGAAATCTTCTTTCCTTTCCTTTAAACCAATTCATAATGCTGTGAATCTTCCAAATGGGATTACTGTGAGCATTGTTGGGATAGGTACAATACATTTGGGTAGCACTTTGGTCCTTCACGATGTTCTGTACATTCCCCAATTCAAATTTAACCTCTTAAGTGTCAGTTGTCTAACCAAGAGTATGGGTTGTCGTGTCTGGTTTGATGACAATTCTTGTTCAATACAGGATCCTACTTGGGAATTAATGATTGGAAAGGGAAAACAAGTTGCTAATCTCTACTTCCTGGATATAGAGTCTATGTCCTGTCCAGGTAATTCTCTTTATGTTGTTGCTGCCACTGTTTCTAGTCCAGAACTTTGGCATAGCCGTTTTGGCATAGCCGTTCAGGTCTTTGTATATAAACCCACATTTGTATACTTTACATTAATTAATGAGAATGAGATTTAACTGGTAATAATTTCCTTGAAAGCTAAGTCCTAAAAAGGGAAACATTAACACTTACTTTACATCCAAATTCGAAAGAGATCGAGACCATAAACTAAGACTAAAGGTAATCTGATTAAACCATAAAGACAAAACACAAGCATTAACAAACAAATTGACTTTCTCTTTATGAAATACCTATGAATGAGATTTACCAAAGACGCCCACGGCCAATCCAGCGATAACATCAGTTTCCTTCTATAATGATGAGAGACAAACTCTCGAAACCAAGTAACAAAGGCTTAACAACCCGACAAGTAAAGGCTAAAAACTGAACCTTATACAACACATCCAGATGTGGCATGGACGATTGTGTGTCAAGGAACGCTTAAAGAAAAACCTTATAGAAGCATTACAATCTCAACCAGATTCAGAATGCAGAGACAAGGAGCAAAACTAAACCAACTTGATGAACATCCACAAACACTTGACCAAAAAGGTTACCAACCACAGCGACCTCCACCTTCACCAAAGAGAAAACGACATGAAAACTTAGCACTATCTTTACACAAAGAAGCCTCTGCTTAGTAGGGAGACGATCCAAATGGGACAACAATCGATAAAGCAAGGCAAAAGTAGTGAGCAAAGAGACAAAAGTTGGATGCAGGCTAACAAGAGACCACACTCCAGCTATGCCGGCGGATTTGTAACAACGAAGAGCACAGAAACGACAACCAAATTTGGGTCAAAGACAACAAAGATAATGACTTTATTATAAGCATATCGTAGATCTATTAGATCCGACACCAACCTCTTCACATAATTCATAACCAAACAGATATGATATGTTTTACCGCTTCCCAAGATAACACAGCTTCAAACCCATACTAAACGAGAGAGAATCCCCAAACGAATGCCAAAAAAACATAAATCTTACGAATTGAAAACAATACACTAAAGCATGAAAGAAACGGGGAAGCCACTCACGTCATTGATGAGAATCGTCGATCATCGAATTCGTTTCTTCTTTTTACTAAGGTTTCAGTTCTTTATGTTTTTAGTATTATATCTTCCCACTTATGCTTTGTTTCTCGTTTTTTGTATAATTATGAAATCTTGTTTTTACTTGTACTAAGAACAGGGTTTTGTGTCCACCACGCCCAACAACAATTTAATTTCCATCAGATCGATTCATCTGCCACATCCTAAAGGAAAAAAAACATAGCATGCGCACCTATTTACCCGCCAAATTTATGAGGCCAAAATCGTCATTTGCTCGGTAGCAAAAAGTAAATTTGTGGCAATTTGAATAACACTTTGAGAATATCGTTGTCCGTACAAGTTTTTTTTTGGATAAAAGTGGCCTTTTCTTTAAAAAAATCTAAAATTCATTCCTTGATTGATAGCTCAGTTAGATAAGAAATATTGTTAGTTATTTTGGATTTTACGGATTCTCCTGTCATTATTTCTATCTTCTTTCTCTATAATAAATTAAGTTCAAAAATAATTTATTTCATTACGTATATATTTATTATTTATATATAAGTATCCGTTTTTACTCTTTTTTTAATATAAACATCACTTTCACATACCCGCTTCTAATTTTATGCAACCTACTTTTACGTGTTTGACAAGTTTTCGTGTTTTGAAAATTATTTCCTTCTTTTAACTAGTTTTTCCTTTTTTTTTTTTTCTTTTTTATAAAACTACTTCCTCCGTTATCAAATTATAAAAAAAGTTTAAGGTAAAAATACGCATATTTAAATTTGGAAAACATCTTTGCTCAAAATTTTTTTTTTGCAAAACATCTTATAATATGAAACAAAAAAAAAGTTTTATACTATAAAGCTGAAGGAGTATTGTTCTATTATAGATAAGATTTTATTGGCCCTCTTGTTAATCGTTCTAAAATGATGAATTCTCCCTACACTAATTTACGCCAATTTCTATGATTTGTTATATATTACTTTTTGTATTTCAGAAAATAAACTAGAAACATATTCTTATTTTCTGTTGCGAGCCCAAAAACTAACCTTTTTTTTTTTGCCAGACCTCATTCTTTATCAATGGTGTACTTTTGTTTGAAAGTAACTATACGAAGTGGTAAGGTATACTTTCATTTCAATACATGAATTACATGATATGCATTCTACAGCCATATGAATCTTCTTTGGACAAAAAAAAAAACATGTTATACATACATAAAAAATCCACAAATGCAGCATAGTTATAAGAAAATACTAGATATCATTACCATCTTAATAGTTAAGTTATAGTCTTATAGAACATAGTTTATTAAATTCCACTTAAGTAAAAATACATACGATAAGTCTGATCAATATATTATAATGGTGCACCCATGCTTTAACAATTATTTAGCTATATATAAGTCTCTATATTGAATTTGTATCAATTTTTTTTAACTCTGATGATGGTCTTCACTTCACCACAAGTGATTTTGCTCTGTCGTCGTCGTTGTAGTGTTAGTCTCATAGAGTGATAGCCAAGTGAAATTAAAACAGCCTGGCTCTGCAATATCTCTTTAGCTCATTTGTGGAAAGATATATTTTTAAAATGGTCATATACAGTCATACTCATATGTGAGAGTTAATTTCAACCCCAACAATTAAGTCACTTAGCAATTTTTAGTGTTAATTATTTAATGTAAAATATCTCTTAATTTGGTTAATATCTTTTTTTCTTATATTTACTATGTGATATACAATTAATTAAGAAAAGAAATATATAGCATAAAAATCATATATATATTTTTTTTCTTTTTTTAATAAGTTTGAAAAGCTGGCTCGCCAACTGGTTGTATCCTTTTTTGCTATAACTATTTCCTTTTTTTTTTTGTATTTTCTCAAAAAAATGACTATTACAATTGTAATTACATAAAATGATCCACCTGTAAAAAAGTAAAATATTTACCATCAGTGTAATTGGACACTTGTCAAAACTTGTAGATAAGATCATCACTTTCTGTATTATAAAAGGCATCCATACTTGTTGTAATAAGATATAAACAGCTTCAATCCATACAAATAAAAACCTCTCTCACTTCATAATATCAATCTCTACAAAATCTATATCAATGTTGGTGGGAAATAGAAGTAGAGATGAAGTTTACACTTCTGAATTCACTTCTCTTCTCATCAACCAGTTTCCGGCCAGTACTAATGTTCTTATTGTTGACTCCAATCTCGCCGCTTTAATCTATATGAGAAACCTCATCAAACAATTTGGCTATGAAGGTTTCTCTCTCTCTCTCTCTCTCTCTCTAGTTTTTATCGGTTTGGACTTTGGAGAGTTGTTAGGGTTAGGGTTAGGGCTTTATAACTTTTTTTTTTTCTTTGTGGTGTTTAGTGACGATTGAGCAGGATGCGGAGAAAGCTCTTTCGTTTTTGACGAGCTACAAACATGACATCAACATTGTGATTTGGGAATATCATATGCCTGGAATTGATGGACTTCAAGCTCTCAAGAGCATTGCTTCAAAGATGGATTTACCTGTGATGAGTATGTAACTCGCAAACTACCTGTTTACTTTAAAGACCAAACCAAATCTGTCTTTTATTATATTGAAATTAACAATATCTGTTTGGTCTTTGTGTAGTTATGTCTGATGATAACCAAACAGAATCGGTGATGAAAGCAACACTCCATGGTGCTTGTGACTATGTTATGAAACCGGTTGGAGAAGATGTGTTAGCCAACATATGGCAACACATTGTCCGCAAGAAGGTGATGTCTAAACCCAACATAACTCCACCAGTTCAATCAGATCTGGATCAGTCTTATGGTTTCAACCAAGGTCAAGTTGGTCCCATGTTCGTAGAGCAATATCAAAACATCTATCAGACAGAAGAGAGAGCTGCAATAAGAGGATGGTCCGGAGAAATCCAACCGGTTCAATCAGATCTGGTTCATGAGATCAATGTCGTAGACCAACACAACGAGTATTTCAAAACCATCAACCAAGGTAATGACCAACAAAACATCGAGAGTGCTGCTACGAGACCAGGTATAACATGGAATGGAGAAACCCAACCAGTTCAATCAGATCTGGTTCAGATCAATGTCGTCGACCAACGCACCGAGTATTTCAAAACCATATGCCGCCGATCTATTGGCCAAGAAAACATCGAGAGAGCGGCTACGATACCAGGTATGACATGGAATGGAGAAATGCAACCATTTCAACCAGATCTGGTTCAGATGAACGAGTACTTATACCAACACAACGACTACTCCCAGACCATAAACCAAGGTAATGGCCAGCAAAGTGTTGCCAAGAATGATGAGCAGGCAGCCAAGAAACCGCGTACGGTATGGGATGCTGAAGAAATCCAATATGCTCCGACAGATCTTGTTCAGACCGATGGTTTCAACAATGGTAACAGCGTACGAAACACCACAAGGAGAGTGGAGAGAAAGAAGAGGAGACAGCGGATGATATGGACCGAAGATCTTCACCAGAAATTTCTTGAAGCCATCGATATGGTTGGGGGAATTAACAGTAAGTGTATCAAACTTTTTCTTGATCTCTAAGTCTTTTAATCTCTTGATGATTGTTATGTTTTGTTTTTCTTTGTGGTTCTAACTAATCGTGTTTTGTATCAAACGCAGAAGCTAATCCAAAGGTACTTCTCGACTGCTTGCGAGGAATGGAGATCAAAGGACTCACAAGAAACAATTTGTCTAGTCATCTTCAGGTAAAGAACAAAATAAATTCAATATTTAATTTGTTTCTTTCATGACAAGCAAAACATTGAACTAGGGTTTTATTCACATACCGATAATACAAGTTCCAACATTGTTGTGCAGAAACACCGTATCTATCTTGAAGATAAGCAAATCAATCAACAGAAGAAAGAGATTGGTTGGTCCACTGCGTATGGAGCAGCGCTTCCTCAATCTTTCCAAGGTGCAAACAACGTCAACACAGCCATATCACCATACCTTATGAATGGTCCAGGGCCCGTGAACCCGATCCAGTGGAATCAATACCAAAAGCGAGCAGTGAACCCGATCCAGCGGAACCAGCTTCAAAAGGGAGCAGTGAACCCGAACCAGCAGAACCAGTTTCAAAAGGAAGCAGTGAACCCGATCCAGCAGAACCAGCAGTACCAGGAGAACGAGCAGAACCAGTTTCAAGATGGCTACATGACGATGAACAAGAACCCGTTCATAACCAATCCTGTGCCTCCTTTTCCCAATCTTGACCATGAAATCCACCAGCCTCAACAGCAGCAGTATCAGCCATCTCCTCAGTTTAATTACGGGATGAGCAATGAAGAACCTGGACAAGCCTCTGACATCTTTGCACCGGATCTTGGACTCACTTATCCAAGCTCACCATATATGTGAGATCCAGTTCCTTCGAACCAAGGGCAACAACATTTTCATCTATCCTGCGATGAGGCCTTCTTTATCCTTAAGGCTGTCGTTTTTTTTTTTTAAAGACATTCTTATTATCCTGTCTCCTTGTTATCCTGTCTATGTAGGGAGATTATTTATTTTATTGGGAATTTGTATTTTGGATGTTTTGAGAGAGTAATATTGTGACTTCCCTTGTTTAGTCACTAGATATTTTACTCTCTATATATCATTTCTTTTTAATTGATATATCCAACTCATTACAAATATTTTTAATTTGTGTGGATATTATGCAAATCAGTAAACCAATAACATTGGCCATAATTTACACATGTCATCCTTATCTTAAGTTGTTTTTGTTTATGGAAAGGTTATCTTATTTTTAAAGAGGACTAGATTTGTTTTCCTTTATACTACTAGGTGATGACCTGTGCTACTGTTGGATCATACGAACCCATGTGAGTGTTCGTATTATCCAACCTAGACCAGAATTAGTATTGCCTTCAATATGTGAGGTATCATAGTTGCATTTTATCCATCCGTGTACCGGTTTCGACCTGCAGCCCTCCATATAGGAATCACGTTTCACTCCGATCTATGAAACGTTGTAGTTGTTCTTCATCCCACTGTCCATGTTGTTGGTTAATAAGAGCCTTGAATTTTATCTTTGGGTTATTGGGTCTGTTGTAGGTAGCATATGTGGTGGTCTAGCTAGGAGGAGTAGTTGGTAATAACCAATTAAGGATCCAAGCCTAAAACAAAATCTTCACCATTACCGACTCTAGCTTGTATTCCATATTTCAGAAGTTCTCCATAAGTGAATGCCAGCCATATGAAGGCTTCGTTCCTTGTGTTGCATCTAACAACGTCCCATCTCAGAAGTTCAATATCTATTTTATGTAAATGGCATATTATAACTAAGTTTTGCATAGACAACTTTTAATAATAAAAACTTTGTTATTACCTAGCGGAGGCACAATCGCATATAATTCAGGTTCAGGCGTATATATGTTTCCTTCTTCTTTCTTGAAAATGTAGCTTCCACAAATGTGGAGTTGGATGATATCGAGGAACACTGAAATCCAACACTAGCAAGACACATGAATGTATTTGTTTCAACCTATCCTATTTAATATATTTTGCTTCAGTATATTTTTTTCATAGCATATAAAATTTGGATCAGTTACTAGCTACACCCTTATTTGATGGATGTTTATAAGTTTTGCCAATTTATCAAAAAAAAATTCAAATTTTTCATTTTCTTCTATATAAAAACACAATATTTTTTTTTAAAACACAATATTTAGTTTTTCAAAACGGTAACAATGGCAAATTTCAAAGGACAATGACAAAAATGGCAAATTTGATAATTGGCTATGCAAAAATGGCTTTTACTATAGTAATCCCGTTGTATTTTTGGGGGAAAATGTTTTGAGTGAAATAAAATAACTCCTTAGAGAGGATATGTGCTTCAGTGCTTCACAAAAGTAGAGAGTATATAGTCTCTTACATTATGTTTGGAAATTAAAACATCAAAAACAAAGATTGATAGGGTTGTTTTCCTCTTTAAGTTCTAGGAGTCTTACAAAAAATATCATTTTCTAAAGCAAATTTTACGAATACGCCTTTTAGCTAAAATTTTATGAATTTTCCATTTTTGAACATTTAAAATGTTCATCTTATACTTAATAGTAATTACTAAACCCTAAGAACAAATATAACCGACTAAATCCAGACATAACGAGTAAAACGTATGTCTAATCGTATGTTTATGATCTGAAAAATGGCAAAATCCATAAATTTTTACCAAAAATGGCAAATCAAAAAAATGCTCTGAAAAAATGGCATAACTCATTCATAAATTCTTGGCATATTGGGCTCCAAAACAAATGGACTCTCACGCTCTACGAGAGATAGTATATCATATGTAATTAATTTTTCTTTATCTGTCTCTAAACTAAGTACTAATCTACATTCGCATAAATCGATAGTTAATTAAGTAGTCTACCTTGACAAGCTAGTGTTAGTTCATTGATACTTGATAGTGCTCAAATTGCAGAACAGGAGAGGACTCTAATTAAGACTGCATGACTTACATCGTCTTCTTAAGTTTGCCGTTAAGCAATATTGTTTTATATAAGATAGGAAAACCTTAATTGAGTATGACTATATATTCATACGATCTTACACACAACTTTTAAAATTAAAGTTCTATTTTTAATATATGAAATTTTATCTTAATTATAGGACAAGAAAATAAAGTTAGTTAAAAACAAGAACTCATCATATCCATAACAATAAAAAGGACATGGTAATGAATATATAATTTAGAGCTAGGAAAACTATTTTGTGGTGAGAAAGATATTAGAAAAAGAACATAATTTTTCTCACCACAAAATCTTTTTCTTCTGTTATATAAATCATTATCATGATGTCCTTTACTACAAAGCGCCTAATTAAAGAAAAGTGGAGAGATTTATACAAATGTTTTATATGAGAATATAGTAGTAGTGTACATGGGCCGATCACGGTGAAAGCTCAAAAGAAAAAGGCATAGTGGCATTCTATATATGATCAAATCCAAACAAAATTAGAGAATCAAAACTCTTGTTACATTATATATAAATATCATTTGTGTGATCTTCTGAGTGTGCTTGAGCAAATGCATGAGAGAAGTAGACTGTTCTTGTTTGCAAAAGAAAATAAACTTCACTTGGTAACACCACATCATATTACAAAGCAGAAAAAATATTCATATTCTGATAAGATAATACAAGGACAACAAGTACTACTATTCTAAGTATGTGGTCTTGTTCTTTTGAGAGTATTTTTTTGAACAAGTTGATCTAAGAAGTTACTTATATATATGTATGAATGACGATCAAAACATGTGGTTATGTGGGATGCAAAATCTATATGACGATTCTACTCAACGATGGAGTTAATGAATACGAGGATTTAGCTTGTCACGGCGCATGCATCAACACATAAATTAATTATATCTTATGGCTTTACTACATTATCACTAACTAAATTATTTGAATGTGCAAATAAAAAATTGCAAAGGAGAGTTAAAAAAATAACAAAGGATCCCATACTTGTTCTCTTTTGGTAGGCTAATTATTGTCCACAAATTTCGCTAACACTAACTCCAAGTCTTTTAATCAAATTAATCATCTCCATCTATTAATTAGTTTTTAATTGAAAAAAGCGTATTCATATTTTTGCTTTGTAATCAAAAATTTGGTGAGTGACAAATATAATCTTGGTTAAAAGTGAAATGCATTATTCCGACCTCCACTAAATGATCATATATATGCATTTTAAATGGAACTTTTCACCCAAAAACAAAATTGTATCCGTATACTAAAATGATTTATTCCGAATTTCGCTATAATATAATCGAAATTAAACCAAACTATAAGTCCTTATTATGTCCCATTGTTCAACTATTTCCAAATAGTTTCACTCTTAAGTTGGCAAATATATAGCAATATATGATCATTTTTAGTGAAAACTTTAGTATTTTTCAATTGCTTTTAGCAAGATTTAACTCTAAGTTGGATTGGAACTTAATAATTTCTAAGGACTTCTTTATCATATAAAACTCATGGTATGAAAAAAAGGAAAAAAATCCATGAATTTCATATTATATAAAAGGATCATGAAATATAAAGAAAGTAACATTAGAAAACTAAGAAACATGGGACTTTAAATTAGTGATAACTGTTAAGGTTGTGGAGATTTAGGAGAAGAAAGCGACAAAGTTCAAATCCAGACGTATAATATAGTGTTTGTACATATAAACAAACGCCGACCAAGAAAAAAGGAACATATAAAGAAACAACAGAACCATTTATATGCAGACATTTAGATGATTCGGAAATATCAAATTATGAAAAATAGATCTTCCATATATTACCTAGAGATTAGTTTAGTAAACATATCGGGAAAAGCCACAATAAAGATCTTATGATCTTGATAGTTACATCTACGCCTGAACATTCAGGTTTTCGGGTCGAGTTCAAATAAACTCCGTTCGGATTCGGATTATATGAGTTTAAGAAAATGGAACCCATTAGATAATTTTAGGAAATCTCAAAAATCCAATAAAATCTAGGAAAGTTAGATCGTATGCTAAGAAAGAAACAAAGAAAACATAACAAGATTGCAACGTTCATGTTCATTTACAAGGCTTGATTCTCAATGAAATTACAACATGTTCTTTAAGTAACTTCAGTTTCTTGGTCTTCACTTAAGATACAATTTCATAAATTAACAATAGAACTTTAAATTTTGGATAAGTTTTATGTAAGATCTTATAGATATGATTTTGATATATGTATCTATTGTTATTTTATTTAAAAATTATCTTCTAAATATGTTTTATATTTGCAATAACTAATAAATCGAAAGACGATAAAAAAACACATGTTTTATATTTTTGTTAGTAGATAGAAAGGTAAACTAAACAAATTTGATCTAACAATTGATACGTTTTAAAGGTAAAGTGAAATTACATCAAGCAAACAAAACATATACACATGGAAAGAACCAAAAAAGGATGAATGCTAAAGCACAAAGACTGCTTTACAACACCACATATTGTCGGCAAAGCATTAAAACTGTGAAGAAGAGAGATACAACAAAATCTCCCCCTTGACATAATAAAACAAATACCAAAAGTAAACTAAACTTATAAAACATTGAATAATGGAGATAAAATAAAATCCATCCAACTTATCAAGAATCAACACAAGACAAACATTATAAAACAAAAAATTTTCCAATTTAAAGTGAGACAAAAAGTAGTGTTTTTTAATACAAAAAGAATACAATGTTGGAAAAGTGAAAGAGTCCCTACACAAGCATCTTGTGGTTGGAGAGGTATGGGCCAAATGTCACACTTAGCACTCAAAGATTTATCAAAATTGGATAAGCTCTTTATGGGTCCCCAAATTCTTCTCAAGAAACTCACTTTCTTGAACAAGAATTATTAGACTCCCATTATTAAATTCTCACTCCCCACTCAGTGATGATCAGTACGCATCTCAAGCTGTATATAAGACCCACACTGAATTCCCCAAGACTTTAAGAAGCAAAGAACCTAACAAAGCTAAGCAAAGCATAAAGAAGAGACTTTTGTTCCAAAGCTTATCAAAGAATAAGAATATGTCTGCAAATGAGTTACCTTCTTCTTCAGCTCAAGCCTTCCAAGAGCAGTCCCTTGGTGGTTTTGTCTCTAGAAAGCTGCTTCTGCACAACCCATTTGACCACAACACTCAACGATCCTTTGCGGTTGCACCATCTGCTCTCAATTCCCATGAGAAAAACCTCAGTGGGAATGTCCTGATGCTTCTCTCAGTCCTCATCTGCGGCATCATCTGTTGCCTCGGGTTACATTACATCATTCGTTGTGCATTCAGACGTACTTCAAGTTTCATGATCTCCGATCCTATCTCTGGTCTTTCAACACCACGAGGTTCATCAGAGAAAGGAATCAGTAAGAAAGCTCTTAGGATGTTCCCAGTTGTGAGTTACTCACAGGAGATGAACTTACCAGGGCTCGGCGAAGAGTGTGTCATTTGTTTGTCAGATTTTGTTTCCGGTGAACAGATTAGGATGCTCCCTAAGTGCCACCATGGGTTCCATGTTCGTTGCATTGACAAGTGGCTTCAACAACATTTGACTTGCCCCAAATGCAGACACTGTCTGGTTGAGACATGCCAAAAGATCTTAGGTGACTTCAGTCAAGTTAATCAAGTGGCAGCAGCACCAACAGAGAGCGTAATTATCAGAATTGCTCCTCTAGAACCTGAAGGAAGAGTAAATACTTTAAGAGAAAGCAGCTAGATGGCAAGAGAGGCAGAAACCATCAAAAGTTATCAGAATTTGTGCTTTTTAGTTAGGTAGAAGATTTTTAGATTTTTGAGCACAATTCATGCCTTTAGCCACTTGAGAAAAACAAATAACTCAAATTTTTTCGTCTTTCGTTTTTGCCTGTATCACAAAGTGTATACAGAGAGAATATATCTCACGAGTTCATCAAAGTTCTTTTTGCAAATACGTGTTTAACGGTGGAATGTGAATTAGTCTTTTTTATCCAAAAACATTAAGAATCATCTACAACCAAAGACTGATAAGTGCTAGTTCATGTATGCTTATGTGACACAGTCACTACACAGAATCAAAGACTCAGTAGACAGAATAAATGGTTTCCGGTAATGAATGCCAAGGTTTTTGTGTAGTAGTGTTTTGTCTACATGATGCATATACGGTGCAGACCTGGTCACGTGTATGCTTGATAGTTAGAAATGCATAGAGTTAGTGAAGAAACAATGCATCTATCAACTTGACTCGACCCACTTAAAAACTACCTATATGCCTAAAAACACCAATTCACAAATGAGTCATCAAGATAGCCTATACCAGAGGATTCTTCATCGTAATGATAAAGAAACACTATCATTGCCAGAGGAAAGTGATATACTGATATGGACCCAACCCACAATAAGATAAGCCAACTGATCTTAGTTTATAGTTAAAATTCAGAACTAAAGCTAGTTTGGGGGATGCATCATCTTGTAAGGTTCTTAACTGCCAGTCAAGTGATAAACCTACTATCCTATGGGAATAGCCTTGACACAAGACAACATACCTGCCACAATATACTATCGAAAATTTAGAGTTGTTCTGTAGTAGATAGGTATACCCACAGGTCACATACAAAAAATCTGAATGAGGAGAAGCATCCAATTATTGTCATCACAAGTGTCTCTTGCTCTACTCCGACAGTTGATACCTCAAAATATACTCACCCTATCATTTATCATATACTCAAATCTATTACTTTTCTGTCTTTTCTCCCCCAACAGACGCTCATCATGCATACACTACCTAGTGCAATATGTTGTCATGATAAAATGAACCGAGAAAAGGCTAAGCCTAATGATTCAGATATGAAAAGAGAAACAGAACTAGAAATTTGGCCTACTTTGACTCTATCTCTGTGATAAATAAAATCGTGCAAATATAAGATAACACACGAAGTGATCAACTAGATATGTTACTAGATATCATAGTTATTTTCATAGATTCTCAAGATATCAGAGTCCGAATCCTGATATGAGTGACATCAAACAAGCTGGAATCCACAACCCATTGTAAAAAAAAAACTACTAATAACTTGATTTAGTTAAGGACCACAAGTTCTAGCTACGAGATTTTGGAGATCCTGTAATTTAAAAGGGAGCAACATGTCATAAACAAGGTTATCAAAACAAAAGACATGTCATATACAAGGTTATCAAAACAAAAGACACGCCATAAATAATGATGGTTCAAATAAGACTTAAGATCCTAGGCATTTCTGATTGGATTAGAGACAAATAAAGTGTAGGAAAGTTCAATTTAATAAGCAAATCCCGGCTTAAAAGAAATGGGAATTTATTAGTGAGTGAGGCCGTGCACAAAAAGAAAGGGTTATTGGTTAATAACAGAAGACTGTGGTTAACAGGTAGCATATCTGCATTAAGCATCTGCGGGATATCCGATCATATCCAATAATATACCATTGAGAGTGTAAAAACTGCTATAAAGTAACTTATAAGTGCAACTTTTATCCGTGATAAATTGCAAATCTAGCTTAAGTAATCCCCTCACCAAAACAGCTTATAGTCTAAAATTGTATAACTCTCTCAACAATTGAGGCTTTCTAGAAATTTGCCATAAATCTACTACTGGAACAACCATAAGGGATCAATGCAGTTACCAAATCATTATAGGAAAAGTTACTTTCCATTGCAATTATGATAATGTTCTTTTGCTGGGTGAGAACTATTTACTCTAATATTGACAGAGTTAAAAGTAGGACAGTGTAAAATACACAAGCACTAGAGGACAATGATAGCTTTGGAAGATAATGTATAGAAATACCATCTTAGTGCTTTAAGAAAATTCTGGCCACTTGTTGTTCTAAAGACCTCAATCAATATGATAAGATTCATGTCTACACTTTTTTCTAATATAATACAGATAGTAGCTAATAATTCAAATAGAGAAAGTTTGGCAACATACCGTTAGAAAGCAAAAGAACTGAACACAAAAGGCTGTATGCCTATTCATCCTCAAAATGAAATTCCCTACATTGTCAAAACAGAACAGAAAAACAAAAACAAAAAGATATTTAGTAGGAATGATGAACAAATAGATATTTACTTAAAAGTTCATTAAAAGATTGGAGAATGAATGATTAAATAATTGTTCAACCAAAGAAAGTCAATAATGATACATATATGATTAAAAACACAGGACTGAAGCTCTTTGTTTCAGTATTTTAACTTTCTAGCCAAAGTGTAACCTTCCTACCACTACGTCATGAAAGCATCCACAGAAAAACTCTTACCTGCCTATTCTCATTTCTCACCAAGTAGCGTTATTTTCACCTCAACAGAACCATTTATATGAAGACATGTAGCTACTTTAAAAAACATATTATAAAGTGAAATCCATCTCATCAGATATCAATAATCAATACAAGACAAAATGATAAACAGAGTTTTTTTAACATAAAGTGACACCAAAAGAACTAATTTTAAAACCAATTTCCCTACACAAGCATCTTGTGGTAGGAGGTGGTCTGGGCCAACGACACAATCAGCACTCGAGGATTAATGGAATTGGATAAGCTCTTTCTGGGTCCCAAATACTCTCAACTCTCATTTGAAAAAAGAAGAAAGACCACTTTTTAAAACAAAATTATTAGTGTCCAATTATATAATTCTCAGTCTCCACTAAGTAATCAGTAAGCATCTCAAGGTATATATAAGACCACATTGAATTCCCCAAAAATTTAAGAAGCAATAACCAAACAAAGCCAAGCAAAGCAGATAGAGGAAATTCTGACTTAAAGCGTTTTTCAAGAGTAAAAAATGTCTGCAAATGAGTTACCTTCTTCAGCTCAGTCCTTCCAAGAACAATTCCTTGGCGGTTTTGTCTCTAGAAAGCTTCTTCTGCACAACCCATTTGACCACAACTCTCAACGAGACTTAGCGGTTTCACCATCTCCTCTCATGACCAATGAGAACAATCTCAGAGTAAATGTTCTGATGCTTCTCTCAGTCCTCATCTGTGGCATCATCTGTTGCCTTGGGTTACATTACATCATTCGTTGTGCATTCAAACGTTCTTCAAGTTTCATGATCTCCGAGCCTATCTCTAGTCTTTCAACACCACGAGGTTCATCAAACAAAGGAATCAAGAAGAAAGCTCTTAAGATGTTTCCAGTTGTGAGTTACTCACCTGAGATAAACCTGCCGGGGATTGGTGAAGAGTGTGTCATTTGTTTGTCGGATTTTGTTTCCGGTGAACAGCTCAGACTGCTCCCCAAGTGTAACCACGGGTTCCATGTTCGTTGCATAGACAAGTGGCTTCAACATCACATGACATGTCCGAAATGCCGACACTGTCTGGTTGAGACATGCCAAAAGCTCTTAAGTGACTTCAACCAAGCTGATTCTACTGCGGCAGCACCCATGGAGAGCGTTATTGTCAGGATTGCTCCTCTAGAACCTGAAGGAAGAGTAAACACTCTTAGAGATAGTAGCTAGATGCTAAGAAAGGTCATCAACTTAGAATTTGTCAGTACTTAGATAGGAGATTTTAATACTTTGAGCAAAATTCATGTCTTTAGCCATAGATTGGTTTCTCAAAAGAGAAAAACAACATAGGATACTTCTACTTTTTTTTATGTCTTTCTTTTTTTGCCTGTAGCACAAAGTGTACACAGAGAGAATATATCTAACTTTTAAGTAACATCTCATGAGTTCAACAAATTTCTTTTGGCAAAGTTATCTTTTACGGTGGGATGTGAATTATGCATTCTTATCCGAAAACATTAAAATCATCTATAACCAAAGCTTGATAAGTGCTAGTCATATTCTTATGTGTCATAATCACTACACAGAACAAAAAAAAGTCACTAGACAGAACCAGTGGTTTCCCCGTAATGAATGCTAAGGTTTATGCAACGAATCAGTGTCTAGTCTACAGAAGATGCATTTACAAAACCAGACCGTAATACTGAAAAATGCACAAAGTTTGTGAACAATAAATGATCTATCCACTTGACACGACCCACTTTATAAATTTCCCATATAACTCAAAATCGATCAACACAAATGAGTCACTGGGATAGCAAATAACATGTCATATGATCCTTCCCGATAACGGAATGTACTCTGCCCTAGGAATACTGACCCAACCAATAATAGAGTAAACCAACCAACCTAAGTTGCTGGGTAAAAGTCAGACCTGAGAGCTACTTTGGGGGATGCATAGTTTTGTAAGATATCAAGTTAAGTTACACTAAACTTTTTCTTGCAAGATTCTCAACCAACAGTCATGTACACATCTTATGGGATCTATATTTGACACCAAACATATGCCATGATACACTGACAAAATTGTAGAGTTGATCTGTAGTTACCATCCTGGTCGAGAGAATCCATTCCCATAAGTCACACACCAAAATCTAAGCGAGGGTGTTCAGTAAGATAAGTGAGAAATCCTTCACCATTATTAAACCAAACACGGTTAAACTTCCATATGAATCTCATCACAAGCCTCTCCTACTCTAAGTTGAGGGTTGATACATGTTGATGCCTCAACACTCACTCACACTTTATCTTATCATATTGGTACTAGAGTTTGTACCGTATCATGGTGATGTTCTGTCTTATGTAATATGCTTTCTCTATTATTCTTCTTTTATTCACAACAAGCGCACATCTTGGGTACTGAACAGTAGCAGTGCTATCTCGTAGTGTGGAAACAGAAGAAAAACTACCAAGTTGGCCTAATTAGAGTCTATCTCTATATATGATAAGAAAAAACATTGTGCAAATAAAAAAAGAATGCGTGAAGTGTTCAACTAGATATAGGGATCTATATATAATTGATATCTTAGTCATTTTCGTAGGTTTCTCAAAATACCAAACTCGGAATCCTGATCACTGGGTGATTCAGAACCAGCTAAACAAGTTGGTATCAAGAACCTATTGTTAAAAAATTACTAAAATTGATTGAGGTAAGGACCACTTTTTTCTAACTACGAGATCTTGGAGATCCTACAGTTAAAAAGGAAGCAACATGTCAAAAACAAGGTTATCAAAACAAAAGACATGTTATAAACAAATGATGGTTCAATAAGGCTCAAGATCCTAGGCATTTCTGATTGGATGAGATGTAAATTAAGTGTTGAAAAGTTCAATTAATAAGCACAGCCCCACTTTAAAAAGGGAGTTTAATCAAAATTTCGGAAGTCCACAAAAAATAAGAGTTATTGGTTAATAACAGAAGAATGTGGTTTACAGGTTAGCATATGCCCATTACAAACATCCGAGGAATATCATATGTTATCAGATAATATCTGGTAAATATGCTATTGAGATTGTAAAACCTGCAACAAAGTATTTTTAAGTTCAATCAGTGACCTTACTGCAACAACCAATGACCTTACTGCAACAACCAATGGTATAAACTACTCTATCAACAATCTATAGTTCTGCCTTCTATAAACTACTCTGGAACAACCGTAGGACATCAACAGATGTTAATAGTACAAAAGATGTTCAAATTTCCGCTACCATTCAAGTCCTACTGCAATTATTTCAATGTTCTTTTGGTAAAAGTAAAATAGTGATTAAAGACAGGAGCACACTAGAGGACAATGATAGCTTTGGAAGATAATGTTTAAAATTCTATCTTTAGTGCTTTAAGAAAATCCCGGGCCACTTGTTGGACTAAAGACCTCGATCAGTAAGATAGATTCATGTCTAACCTTTTTGTAATATAATTATATAACAAATATCGTAGCTACAATTCAGAAATATGCTAATAATATAATAAATAAAGTTTTGTCGGCATACCGTTAAAAAGCAAAAGAGCTGTACACAATAGGCTCTGCCTATTCATCCTAGCACAATGAACAAAGATATTTACTTAAACAGATATTTAGTAGGAACGATGAACATATAGATACTTAACAGATATTTTAGTAGATATTTAGTAGAAACTATGAATACTTAGAAGTTCATCAAAGGTGGAAAACTGAATATAATAATGGGTACATAGATAATTACAAGGCAAGACTAAGCTCTGTGTTTCACTAGTTCAAGTTTCTGGCAAAAGAGAGCTTTACTTATCTATGACATGCAGCAAAACTCTTACTTGAGTATTCCCAAAAATATTCCAGTTCTCATCTTTTTCATGTTATTTCACTTCAAGAGAACCATTTATATGCAGACATTTAGATACTTGGGAATTGCTAAACAGAATTTGCATGTATTCGCCAAACTCAAAATATATAATAGTGAAAGTAAACTATAATCTAGCTTATCAACAATCACCACAAGACAAAAAAAAAAAGCTTCTACTTTAAAGTAAGACATAAATAAATGATTTCCAAATTCAATGTTGGAAAAGTGATAGTACCTACCTACACAGGCATCTGGGGTTGGAGGAGGTATGGGCCAATGGCACAATCAATACTCAAGGATTTCTGAAATTAAATAAGCTCATTCTAGGTCCCAAGTCTCATTGGAAAACAAGAAAAGAAGAAGAAAACACACTTTTTATAGTAAAAAATTATTCGTGTCCAATTATAAAATTCTCAGCCCCCACTCAGTAATCAATAAGCATCTCAAGCTATATATAAGCTGTTTAAACCTTAAGAAGAAATAAACAAGCAAAGCATAGAGAATTAGACTTTAATTTTAAGCTATTTAAAATAGTAAAAATGTCTGCAACTGAGTTACCTTCTTCTTCAGCTCAAGCCTTCCAAGAGCAATTCCTTGGCAGTTTTGTCTCTAGAAAGCTGCTTCTGCACAACCCATTTGACCACAACACTCAACGAGCCTTTGCGGTTGCACCATCTCCTCTCATAAACCATGAGAAAAACCTCAGTGGGAACGTCCTGATGCTTCTCTCAGTCCTCATTTGTGGCATCATCTGCTGCCTCGGGCTGCATTACATCATTCGTTGTGGATCCAGACGTTCTGCACGTTTCATGATCTCTGAGCCTATATCCAGTCTTCCAACAACACGGGGTTCATCAAATAAAGGAATCAAGAAGAAAGCTCTTAGAATGTTCCCAGTTGTGAGCTACTCACCTGAGATGAACCTGCCGGGAATTGGCGAAGAGTGTGTCATATGTTTGTCAGAATTTGTTTCCGGTGAACAGCTCAAGCTACTTCCCAAGTGCAACCACGGGTTCCATGTTCGTTGCATAGACAAGTGGCTTCAACATCATTTAACATGTCCGAAATGCAGACACTGTCTGGTTGAGACATGCCAAAAGATATTAGGTGACTTCAGCCAAGCTGATCAAGTGGTAGCAGCTCCAACTGAGAGCGTAGTTGTCAGGATTGCTCCACTAGAACCTGAAGGAAGAGTAAATACTTTTAGATAAATCATCTAGGTGCCAAGAAAGTCAGAAACCATCAAATTCAGAATTTATGCTCCAGTTAAACGGAAGGTTTTACATCTGAGGACAATTCATGTCTTTAGCCATAGAGGGTTCCAAAGGAGCAAGAAAAAAATAACCAATGATACTTCTAATTTTTTTATGTCTTTCTTTTTAGACTGTAGCACAGTGTATATAGAGAGAATTTGTCTCACTTTTCAGTAGCATCTTACGAGTTCACAAAACTGCTCTTTGCAAAGTTATTTTTACAGTGGAATGTGAATTTTGCAATCTTATCCAAAAAACATCAAGATTCATCTATAAGACTACAACCAAAGATTGATAAGTGCTAGTCGTATATTCTTATGTGTCATATCAGTCAGTACACTGAACCAAAAAGTCACTAGGCAGAATAAATGGTTTCCTGATCATGAATGCCAAGTGTAGTCTACGAGTTGCAATTATGTTCCAGACCTTATCGCATGTATTCTTGATATTGACAAATGCACCAAGTTCATGAACAAAATATACATCTATCCACTTGACACGACCCACTTAAAAATCTATCTATATGTCTCAAAACCGATCCACACACATGAGTAGTCATCAAAATAGCAAATACCAAGATCAAGACCAAAAATATATATCAGCAGGAACTATGAACAAATAGATATTTTACTTAACACTTTAGCAGAAAGAAATTATTTAGTAGGAAAGATGAACAAATAAATATTTACTTTACAGATATAATTAGTACAAACAATGAATAAATAGATATTTACTTAACATATGATTACTTAAAAGATATCTAGTAGATATTTAGTAGGAACGATGAACAAATACATATCTAATCAAAAGTGCACTAAAAGATGAACACTGAGAAATGGCATTGACGAGTAAATGATTAAAAAATAGGTTCCACCAAAGAAAGTCAATAATGGTTGATAAATGATTAAGAGACAGGACTAAAGCTCTGTGTTTCAGTATTTCCAGTTTCTAGCAAAAGAGAACTTTTTAATTATAATGTTCCTGAAACTTTTCCCATGGCCCTTTTTAAACCCATTGGATCCAAACCATTCCCGCATAATAAATCCATCAAGCAAAACTCTTACTTCAAAATTTCCCAGAAATATTCCAAATTCTCACCAACCTTAAATCGTGTGGTTTCACCTGATATGTTTCTTTCTGTCCGAGTTCCACACCATCATTCATGTTACTCCTGCAGTGTTGTAGTCATGAAAAACGGAGACTTTCGATTAAAAAGTGAATGAGCATCAAATTAAGATATTCCAAGCAAACGAATCATTCGAGCATACACAAACAAAAGTAAAGTTTATTTGCTTTAAAGAAGGTACCAAAGAAAACTGACCAGCATCTCTGTGCCAGTTATATGTAACCTAATGGCACAGACAAAATAAAAAAGGAATCCATTTCCGAATGAGACCGGTGAGAAAAGATAGAAAAGAGGCATCTCCTACTATGTAACATCAACTTTTTTATCCCAATCTTCCTCAATCTAATGTTTCACTAAACCAGCTATTAGGAAAGTATAGCAAGAAATAAAATGTTCTACAAAAGCAACTTTCGAAGAATCTTGCTTTGATTTGGGAGCTACAAGATAAACATTTGATACTAGATTCATGTAGATTTCCCTCGCAATTTGCAACCAATGAAATACGATATCTCGTAAAGCAAACAAAAAAGAATCATTTTTTATTTCTTCAGTCGTGGGACCAAATTGCTTTACCTCTGATTTTAAAAACAAAGGCATAGAAAGATAAAGAGAGAAAAACTGTTTAGTAAAAAAAAAAGCAGGTGGTGGATACTAATGCTATGAGAGTGATCTTTCTTGATAAAAGTAGCCTTTAACAAGATTGATTGGGAGAGACTTTGTCCTTTTGGCTAACTCTATGGGCAATGTAAGTTACTACAGATGGGGTGGATTCCTGTTCCCCAAACATAAGTAGAATTCAGTAAATGGAAATATTTCTTCCGTACACCTTCAAAACCGCACAAACTCAACCAAAGCTTTTAGAATCCACCACCACTGTTAAAAAAATAGCAAAAAGAAAAAGGTAAATCAAACCTTGCTTAGTTTCCTATATGTAACACTAAGGAAACTGTCTAAGGAAGACTTGACCTTGAATAACTAAAAAGGAATAAGAAGCTTCACAGAACAAGGTCTTCTTCAAAACCACAATTGTGAAATAACATCTGAAATCTAATGTTTGTGGCATAGTTTGATGAACTCTTTAAACATATATTAGAAGCCTCAATACCAAGACACATTGAGATCTCAGTAAAATGAGCCAGGAGATATTATGTAAATGCTGCTATCTCAAAGATAGGGAAAGTTCTTGGCTGCTCCAGTTAAAAAGCTCATGGGTCCCTGGAAGCAATTCTGGGAGATTTGATTTGCTACGGCCACAGCCACATGGCACTACTATTGCAGCAACTGGTATGATGGACCCATTTTTCTATAGCAAAGCATATTACACTATAAATGATTTAATAAAATTAGACACTAAAGGTAAAGGTCCTTAATGTAAGCTTGATCTTTATAGTTATTCATCCAACCATAATATAAAGAAAACAAAAAAAATGAAATAAGAAATAATTCCTCATTAAATATCTGAAAAAACATTGAAACTTTACCTTTCCTCTATATAAACAACCTCCAAACATTTCTCTATATAAACAACCTCCAACGGAAACCCAGAAAGCCACCAATCTCTCTTAAAAACTAAGTTACCATGTCCACTACCATTTCCATTCCCACTATGAAACCAACTGAGATCTTTCAAGAAATTCTTGGAAGTTCTTATTCAAGAAAATTACTATTTTATAACCATGATCAATCACCAACTCCGGCACCATCCCCACATGCAGGTGATAACAACTTTGATGCAAATGTTGTTATGGTCCTATCAGTCCTCTTATGTGCACTCGTTTGCTCACTTGGACTCAATTCTATCATAAGATGTGCCTTGAGGTGCTCCAATTTAGTACCCTCTGAAGCTGGTGACAACCACCCAGTTCGCCTGACCAACACAGGAGTCAAACGAAAAGCCTTGAAGAGTTTCCAGACTGTAAGTTACTCTACTGAATTGAATCTGCCTGGCCTAGATACCGAGTGTGCTATATGTCTCTCAGAGTTTGTTTCCGAAGAGCGTGTAAAGCTGCTGCCAACATGCAACCATGGATTCCACGTCCGGTGTATAGACAAGTGGCTTAGTTCCCACTCATCCTGTCCCACCTGCAGGCACTGTCTCATCCAGACATGCGAGAAGATCGCCGATTGCAGCCAAACAAGCTCGTTAAACTCCACTCAACCACCACAAGACAGCATCATTGTGCAAATAGCACCACTACAACCGGAAAGATGGTTACGCTGTTTTAGGTGAACTAGTCACACCTAGATATTGTAGCAGTTGTGTTTCAAACACGACTAAACCACTATGTAAGTAGAACTAGTTGAGATCACAAGCGGTCTACACTTAAAAACAAGTTTAGCATTTCTACTGTAAAGTTGTAAATATTACGAGAAATTGTTACTTTCTTCGTATCTTGAACTCCTAAATGTTAATATTTCAAAAGTTACAAGCCAATGAAAAGTGTTGGATAACGGCAAAATTTATTAGATCTGCAAAAACTCACATTGGAAAACAAAAAACATAAACAATTCAAAACTCCAATGTACAGGATGATGAGAAGGAAAATCACTTAAGAGCTTAAAGCAATAGTTTAGTGGAAGTGGGCAATACACTTAGTCAACTAATATAAATGTCTTAATCTTACCATTAAGAAGTTTCAAGGTTATTAAAGTCACCTTCTGCCACTAGCTTATTTTTACTGATTATCATAAGGATTACTGCCCTTTTATATAAAGCATATAATACTATGATGTACCCCTTCCAGAAGTAGAAGAGTCCTCTTGTTTTGTTATTGATCAAATTATTGTTGTAGTCTATGATGATAAGCAGGCCATATAAAACTGTGACAACGCGAAGCCCCAGAGAAAAATGTCAAGGCCCACAAATGAGAGAAACATGCACTAATCCAATCCACCGAAAGGAGAAACAAGTGGTAGATTTAAGAAAAAGAGAGGTCACAAGTATAACAAACGGCATAAAGCGAATGGGGGTCCGAGCACGAATCCACCATATGGTCTAATCAAATAATACTAAAAGGGGTGGTTCGAGGTTATACTGATCACATGAAAAGAATGATAAAAGAAACTGGGTGACCAATATCATTCAACAACCAGCAAGCATGTGTGGTTTGTCAAGTACCAAGATCAGTTTTACTAAACCAAATTCATGCAAAATAGATTATAAAAAGAGCTGGAATGGACTGGAAACAAAAAAAAAAAAACATGAATACAACATTACTCCAGAAATTTACTGATTAGTAGAGAAACTCACTAAACAACACAGAGGAAAAACTAAACGCTGCTTCAGAAAAAAACCTGAAAGGTCCACTAAAGACCAGCTTAAACACAACAAGACAGATATAGAAAGTTAAGACATGTGGAATTTATTATACAAGGATAGTTCGACCTCTTCCACTTGCTATATTGTAGCAAACGGTATAAAGTGAATGGGGCTCCGAGCACGAACCCACCATATGGCCAAATCAAGTTCTATCACATGAAGAGAGTGATAGAAGGAACTAAGTGACCACAATAATTTAACAACCGGCATTTCGTGCTGTGTCACATGCCAAGATCAATTCCACTCAAGGTCAGATTACACACAAGTACACAACAACAACAACAAGAAAGATATTAAATTTTTGGATAAACAAGGAGTTTCCAAAGAGGTGTAGAATGGTACGAACTAAATTGAAAACCCTAGATACTTATACCAACAAATCAGGAAGCGTTTCAATTCCACCAAATTAAAATCATCTTCTGAGTTCTGAACACGTTATTACTTGTCGGGATTATACAATAAACATGAAGAAGTAAACAGTAGCAAATCAAATTGATATAATCAATTAGAGTATCAGTGGGAATCTCAATTTAAGATAGAGAAATTTCGAGAATGGCATATACGAAATTCAAACGAGGCTGTGACAAAAAAAAAAAACCCAGATTACTATGTGAAAAAGGGGAAATTTTCTTACCCACACTCGGCAGTCTTAAGATCTTCTGAAGACGACGACGATGTTGCAATGTTCACTTTGTTGGCGCCAATGATTTCAGATTTTCAGAACCAGTTATCGGATCATCCATAGTTTCTAATTGGGCCTATATATGTAGCCTAGTATGTTCCCCATCAAAGCCCAAACTTTTCAACTTTTCGTTTTAAATTGATGGCTCGTTTATAATTAGGCCTGGGTATACCTAAATAATTTTATTGAATTTGAATGGAACACAAGTCCATAATTGTATTGTTGTTAAGCAATATTTTATTTTACACATTTAATTAAATTTTAGTGTTATTGTATTGATTAATATTTAAATTCTATAAAATATTAAGTTTATTCAACATTAGGACAAGGATGATTTTAGAGATTTTAACGGTAATGTGAATTATTATTTAGATATGGAGCATAATGAATGTGGTGAGCCACAACAATGAAATACAATGTACAACCAAATAAGAAAAGAATTAAAAACTTATAAAACAAAACAGAAATTCAATTGATATTTTTTTAACGTGGATTATTTCATATAATTCTTATAAATTATTGTATGAATAGGGTCACGATATAATTAATGTAATCATGACATGAGCAATGTTAAATAAGAGTAGTAGGTTCATAAATAATGATGGGGCACAACGTTCTTAAGGTAACAAGTACAACACAACTTTTCTCTCGGCATGTGCGGTTCACGTGGATCATAAAGTTGACTTTCTGGTTTTCTAGCTCTTTTTCCGGTTTTAATCGGTTTTGTTCCGGTTAGTGGATCAATACATTGACACCGCTATGAAGTATGAATCGATTGATACAATTTTGTTAGGCATTTAATCCGGTTGGTTAATAAACTATTGTGCTACAAATTGTAGATCACTACCTAATTGTAAAATTTTGGCTTCGAATGGGAAAAGCATATTGTGCAGAGCAAATCATGCAGATCGAGCAGAACAAAATGGATCAAACAGATCTAGCGTTTCAAATGCAGATCAAATATTTATTTAATTTTTAAATCAATTAATATTAAATAAAATAAAAGACAGAACTTACCACAAACACTCCTAAATAAATATGGGTGGATTGCTCTGCTTTTTTGAGAGAAAACATGAGAAAAAAAAATATTCTCATTTTTAAAAAAAAAGCAGTACAAAAAAGCAGTTCAAAAACAGTCCATCTGCTAAATAATTATTTTGTTTGATTGGAAACATAAATACAGATGTTAGCAAATTAACTGCTTTTGTATTATGGTCCCATTCAGAAATATAGGTTCTGATTTGTAACGATGTACAATGACATAGATTACAAAACAAAAATAAAATTACTTTAAAAAAAATATGTTGACTGGATATATTTTTGCAGAATGAACATTGTGTGTGTTTTTTTTTGTAGTGTCTTAATTCTTATATTTCAAACAAAATATGCCACATAGGTTAGTCAGTATTGCCTCGTATATCTGACGTGTTACCCTTTGTCATGTTTTAGGCTAATCAAACTTTTTATATTCGAGAATATATGTATGTCTAACTAAAAAATACGACGATTAATAATGTTTTAGCTGTTGGCAAGATTTAATTATCTTGCTTATATATTAAATAATTTAAACCGTGTTTGTAATTAATAAATATCAATAATTATGTCCCTAGGCTTTTGGGTTATTAACATATACATCTGTTATTTTTTACAATTCATGAGTGTATTGTTTATGATTTTGAGTTTTCTATTATATTTTAATTTTTTAGCTAACACATGTATAAGTTTGGTTAGCAGAACATTAATATAGAATAATAGGGGTGAAGCTAAAGTTTTATTTTAAAAAATCAAGCAATAAAACAAATACAAAACTATACAGTATATACTTTAAGTGAAACATAAATAATATACAAAAAAAATAACTGTGATAGAAGTCACAAAACTGTAAATAAGAGAGGTACTTTTAGTGTGACTTATATAAATTTGTGATAATGCTTGATATATATATGCATTTTTAATGTTATATGAAAAATATATCACTTATCGAAATTTTCAGATAGAAATAAGAGTAAAATAAGTAACTAAATTTTGATTATTAGATTGTTTGATAAAAATTATAAATGATCTCAAATTAAAAATAAAAATAAACATGGTGTAGAAATCATGGATTATTCCTTGAAAAAACAATCTAATAATATGACCATCGTTGTCTCCTCGACTCGCCGACTTGAGTAGTGGAATATGATTAATGAAGCTGTCACACAAGCCTACCATCACAGTCATCTACGCCATCTGATAAATCCAACGGCTGATATTATTTCTTAAACACTTTTCAAAAATTCTAAAATGAAAAGGCTGTCTGACAGCCAGGTCATGCTATCTTTTTTCTCCTATGGTCGAAATGATTCGCCTCTCTCGATTTTTATTTCTTTCTCATTTAAAAAAAATAAAACAAATTGGTTTTTTCAGATAAACCCGAGTATATAAATAGTTGAATACACAACCCTCTTTGAATTGTTTCGTCGTCTTCAGCTTCATCGGCCGTTGTACTTTCCGGTGATAAGAGAGAGAGAGAGAGAGCTTGGGGAGAGCCAGATCCTCATCGCCTTGGTTCTTGTTTCTTCCTCGATCTCTCGATCTTCGTCTTTTCTCCTCCGACTAAGGTAAATAAAGTCTCCGATCTAATTTCTCTTGTGTTGGATCTCGATTACGATTCGTAGTTACTTCAAAAGGTTTATTTCGGATTTGATTTTAGATCGGTGGTCAAATTATTGAAAATGTTTTGATCTTGGCTCCGATTAGCCCAACTGATTGATGTTTGACTTGATTTTACTTGTTGTATTTGCCATGGATCCGGATTCTTTGACTATGTTGAAATCTAAACTTTGAAATGTTAGTTGAAGTTTGACTTCTTAGTTTGAAGATTTAGTGACCGGATTGATGAAATTAAGTGATTCGATGAGTATGGATTTTGAAATCTGCTTTTATCATATAAGTCTAGTGATGATATTAATGATGAAGGATAGTTACATTGAATTGAATTCATACAGAATGCAAAGCCTGTTTTTGATTACTTAAGCTTTTGACTCTTTCTTGATTGATCAAGATTCATATCTATATGTTTTGATTGCAGTTCATAAACCATGGCTGATGCTGATGATATTCAACCCATTGTCTGTGACAATGGTACTGGAATGGTCAAGGTTAGTTGACTCTTCTTTACTTTTCAGGTTTTTTTGGTTTTTCTCTCTTTTGTTAAGATCTGATAACATGGACTATTCTTTTTTAACAGGCTGGATTCGCCGGAGATGATGCTCCCAGGGCGGTTTTCCCCAGTGTTGTTGGTCGACCTAGACATCATGGTGTCATGGTTGGGATGAATCAGAAAGATGCATATGTTGGTGATGAAGCACAATCCAAAAGAGGTATCCTCACATTGAAATATCCAATTGAGCATGGTGTTGTTAGCAACTGGGATGATATGGAAAAGATCTGGCATCACACTTTCTACAATGAGCTCCGTATTGCTCCTGAAGAGCACCCGGTTCTACTTACTGAGGCTCCTCTTAACCCAAAGGCCAACAGAGAGAAGATGACACAGATCATGTTCGAGACCTTTAATTCTCCAGCTATGTATGTTGCCATTCAAGCTGTTCTATCACTTTACGCCAGTGGTCGTACAACTGGTTAGTACATTACTGATATCGAAAAAGCCAAGTTTTGTTTTCTGTTTATTTAACCATTATGTGGTATTGATGACAGTGAAATGATTTTCTTTAGGTATTGTGTTGGACTCTGGTGATGGTGTGTCTCACACTGTACCAATCTACGAGGGTTTCTCTCTTCCACACGCTATCCTTCGTCTTGACCTTGCTGGTCGTGACCTCACTGATTACCTTATGAAGATCCTTACCGAGAGAGGTTACATGTTCACCACAACAGCAGAACGGGAAATTGTAAGAGACATCAAAGAGAAGCTTTCCTTTGTTGCTGTGGACTATGAGCAAGAGATGGAGACCTCAAAGACCAGCTCCTCAATTGAGAAGAACTATGAATTACCAGATGGGCAAGTGATCACAATCGGTGCTGAGAGATTCAGGTGCCCAGAAGTCCTTTTCCAGCCTTCATTTGTGGGAATGGAAGCTGCAGGGATCCACGAGACAACTTACAACTCGATCATGAAGTGTGATGTCGATATCAGGAAGGACCTTTACGGTAACATTGTGCTCAGTGGTGGTACAACTATGTTCTCAGGTATTGCAGACCGTATGAGCAAAGAGATCACAGCTCTTGCCCCAAGCAGCATGAAGATTAAGGTTGTGGCACCACCGGAAAGGAAGTACAGTGTCTGGATTGGTGGATCCATCCTTGCTTCTCTCAGCACTTTCCAACAGGTAAAATTTGGACTGCCGTTTCTCATTTTTAGCTTCTCTTGCACTGGGCTGATTAAATGTAGAAAATTCATCTTATTGTTTTCTTCTTTTGTGTTTAATCAGATGTGGATCTCTAAGGCAGAGTATGATGAGGCTGGTCCAGGCATTGTCCACAGAAAATGCTTCTAAGCCAAACAAAGCAAAACCCTTCCATGACGGCTATTACACTTCTCCAATCTGTTTGTTTCATTTTTTTTTTCCCCTTGTCATTTATTATGCACCATGTGAGAAACTTTCTGGTTAAAGCGTTTGGAGAGGTGTCGAGGGAGGATCGCTCTTACCTGAGGCACTAATCTGCGTTTCAAACTCAGCTTCATTCCTTATTCTTGTCCATTTGTTTGTTTGTTTGTAGCCTCATGAAACTCGGATAAGAAACAACACTCTTTGGATTGTTGATATATGTACTCTATATCCTGAACGGAATTTTTTTTATGATAATATATCAACAAAAGTTTGAAAAAATCCAGGACCGTTTCATGCGTTAGATCCATTAATCACGGGAAGAGTACCAATCATTAGCTTAGATGTGAGATTTTTGGAACAACATTTGAAAACTGTTAAAATAAAAGTAAAAACAATGGACTTCTTGGTACTGGAACGCTCCCTCAGAGTTTACTTAGACCGGTTTCAGTGATGTGGTAAACCTGAGAATACTTAAAAGTTCGGTAAAGTGGTCTCATCTTATTAAATAAGGACGCGAAAACTGGTTTGGCAATTGGCATTGACAAGTAAGCATATTGTATTGGTTTTAGCCATAGTTTCTTTGTTTAGGTTATGATTAAATATTTTTTGGTTGTGTGTTATGCCGTTAAAGACTTTGTTTCTCTGTTTTGGTTGGTATAAGTTTTGGTTGTGTGTTAAGCTAAAGATGAAGATCCTGTTTCTCTTTTCTGGTTGGTAGATTGTTTAAGTTTTGGTTTTGTCTTAAGCTGAAGCTAAAGATGTGATTGTATGTGTGTTTCTCTGTGATTGTGTTTTTTTTTTTTTGTCATATCTCTGTGATTGTTTATGGGGGGAGTAATCCGATTAACCTCTCTCTGAATTAGGGTTATTAGATGTTTTTGCTTCAATTAGAGATCAATTTTAGATGGTTACTTGCATTTGATAAGTCATATTTGAATGGAATCTTATATGATCAATGATGTTTGTATTTGATCTTTATGTTTGTATTGATCATAAGTGATAAAGTTGTATATAATGCGTGTATGAGTTTATGTTTATGTTATTATTGAATATTTGGACGCTACGGCTATAACTCCAAAAAATTTCCAATGTAACGGTGTCCAAAAACGAGCGGTTGGAGTAACAGCAAAATAGAGCGTCTACTCTTTCTCTCTCTAATTGTATTAGGATATATTAGAATATTGAGATGTGATATGATTCTATCATATAAGAAAATCTTATTATGTATAAATACTACTCTTATGTTAATGAATAAACTAAGCCTTTCTAAATTATTTCATGGTATCAGAGCAGAAAACTCTTGTGACCTAATTTCTTTTTCTATGGTCGGTGTTGCTTGGCTTCAGCAACCGCCGCCTTCGTTCTAAAATCATTAACCTAGCCACCGCTGTACAAACCGGTGTAGCTTCCGCCGAGATGTGAGGTGCAGGTGATGATGATCACCCCGGGGTATGCGCTAGCGCCCTTGACAGGCACTCCAGGACCCGCTATCTTATATTTTCTACAAGTTATAAACCTTAAATCTATTGTTATGGAGTTTGGAGATTCAAGATCTACCAGTTTTCTACTAAATCTACTTCTACTTTGTCGCTACCTCACAAGCTGCCGCTAGTCTATTTTCTACTAAATCTAGAAGCCGTTGTTGCTCATGGAAGCCACAAACCGCCGCTTTACTTCTACTTTGCCGCTGCTTGACAAGTCCTTGGTCTTTTATATTCTATTCATGGTGTTTGAGAATTTATTGTCCAAGTTGGTGTTCGAAATTTCGGATCACCAACTTGAGGGAGGATATTAGGATATATTAGAATATATTAGAATATTGAGATGTGATATGATTCTATCATATAAGAAAATCTTATTATGTATAAATACTACTCTTATGTTAATGAATAAACTAAGCCTTTCTAAATTATTTCAAATTGAATGAATCAATTTGGTTTTGGTAGTATATATTGTTCAAGTCGGATTTGATTTGCTGATTGTTTTAGAAAACGACATATTTTTAATATACTATTTTTGGTGTATTGTTCAAGCTATTTTAAAAAAAAATTATATAATGACAAGTTTTGGTTTAAAAAATCAATACAATTTACTTAAAATAATATTTATATAAAAGAAACTTTGAAGCGTCTAAGCGTTAAATTTACAATACGCGAAATTATGTTGAACTTTTACACCAAACTTACGGACCACAAAGGGACTGGATGCTAGGTGCGGTTTGATTTCAACGTATTTAAATTTAACACTTAGTTAAAAAAAAAAAACTATTTACTTGAAAATTATTTAGTAAAAGTAAAAGCTTTGATATTTAGTTTTAAATCATTAAAATCAGAAGTGAAAAAAACATAAAATCTTTTTTTACTTTTTTTTATATAATTTTATATCAAAATCATTATTCTTGTTTTTTTTTTGTCTTCAATCATTATTCTTGTTTTTAAATCAAAATCATTATTCTTAATTTATATAAATAAAAAAAAAAAAAAAAAAAGGTAAGAAAGTATATAGTATACCTGCAAAGTTGTGATGTCTTGAGCATCCTGCTACCTGTTTGTTACACATAATACAAAACAAACCCACGAGAGAATCAGAGATGTCATCTTTATTCATAATACCACAAATTCAATTCTCCAAACCAAAATAAAAAGATGATGACTATTACGAACCTGCTTAATACCTTGATATATTCACTATATAATCCTCCTCTTATGGATTCTCTTGTCAAGTTGACATATGAGGATAATGAATGTTCTCCTTTTGCGGTTCTTGCTCTCTTCCTTCTCCCAGCTTCCCGAGGACACGTTTCATGAGGAGCAACATCGACTAGCATGTGATCCAAGCAACATCTACAACATATTCGTTGTAAATTACCAACTCAGGTTTGTGATCCAAGCAATTTGATGGATGCAAATGAACCACCTGCAAACCAAGAGAATAATGTTTAAATGGAAACAACAATACAAACTGAATTTGTCTTGACTTACTTGGTTGTCTTTGGCTGTCAAGTAAATGGCCAGTGCGTTCTAAGTGAGCCACTTGCATGAAATAACCGGCGAGTGCTGATAATAGTAGTTAAAACGAGTGCTGCACATCTTCAGGTTGTTGAACCATGACGTTATCTATCCGAACTAGCTGCTGTCTAACATTGTCTGCAAATTTAATCGCTCTATTGTTGATGAAGTTTTCATAGGCACCAATTGGGATCTTCATCTGTGAGAATTTACATTGACCAAGTTAGTTACCATAAATTGTAATTGACAAAAGAGGAAGAGAAAGGGATGATCACTTACTGTTTTTGCTTAAAAGTAGACGGTTCAACAATGTTAGATGATCTCCATCAATGTGTCCAAATCTAGCTTTAGCTTCATCTGCTGCTTTTTGAGACTCTATAGGCTGAATAAAGCAGAGAAAGAATTGGTATTTATATAAGAAGAGGTCCATCGAATAGGTTAGGAGATGCATAAAGGCGATGAGACTAATACCACTTTGCTTCATGAGAGAGAGAATAACTGAGAAACTGCATCAGCACCTAGTCCCTAACCATGGGTATGCAGAACCTAGACTAGAGACTGCTGATGATAACCTAACTCTAATACTTGATTCTAATTGATATTCACTACATACCTAACCAAACCTAGCAAGAATATTTTCAAGAAAACAAAAGTAAAAGGGTGGTACCTGAGAGCATGGCTAAAATCTAGAGAATCTCGTTTGAACAGTTGAATTCAGGACTGAATATGAGCATCTTCACCACCTGTGGATCCAAGAGAACTCACTGATCACTATCTCACTTGTCTTTGTTCGTGGGTTGGAAAACCATGGTCAATGACTTAGACAATCCCATCTATAGTTAGGGAAGTCTCAGCAAATGTTAATCGAGAAGACGAAAGAGCAAATCTATGGCTAGTGATCTTTCTTCGAGAATAATCACTTTGAGGAGCGTTCCATTAGTGAAGTACCTGGTCATATCTTTAACACAAGTACATAAGATTATAAAGAAAACAAACTAGAGAGAGAGGGGGAGAGAGAGAGAGAGAGAGACAATGCTTACTTAAGCACGGTTCTGGTGTCCTCAAAACGAACGGTGTAACCAACTTCAGCAACACGACGAGACACAGACATGGCTACAACTCTACGAGGCTGTCCTGTGTGCAACCACTTCCTACGATTATCCGAAGTTTCAGCATCCACAACAAGTGTATAACAAAGTATGGGATTTGTACAAATAAACAAATTTTACAAATTAGAATTAGGTAATCTTCATTCTCTAAGATACTAAACATCATCATCTCTAATTAAATCAGTCCTAAAACTCAAATTCAAATCCAAGAAGACGAGGGCTTTTATCGTATACCTCGCTCGATTCCTCTCTTTCACTTTTAAATTCAGTCTCCGGTGAAAGCTTCTCCTTGGCTAGACTTAGTATTCCGTGAAATCGATATTGATTTAGACTGAAGAAGAAGAAGAAGTACAGAGTCAATGAAACGAAACGAAACGAAACGATGATATAAAATACTTTTTCCAATCTTACCCTTAAGGATCATCATCATCGCCTTGGGTGGATCATCATCGGGCGAGACTATTACGAATTCCTCTCTTCACTTTTCAGTTTCGTCGTAGTCTCTGGTGAAACCGATGTTTATTTAGAATGAAGGAGACAGAGATGGATCGATCTTATCATGCAATCAATGAAACGAAACGATTATATAGAGATACTTTTCCAATTTTACCGTTACGGATCATTATCGTTCTAGGGTTTAGAAGAAGAGAGAGCTTTGAATTATCTTGAAGAAGAAGAAGAAGAAGCGTTGAGTATTTGGATAAACAAATTAAGGATTAAGAAGTTAAAAAAGGAAAAAAGGAAATTAATATATTTAATCTCACAACGGTCATATTTAATTATATTTTTATGGAAAATTAAGAGTTTTCGTTCTGTTATTTCCTTTTATTTCTTCATCATTACAACGGTAACACAATCTTAAAGTCAACTTCTAGATAGTTTCTAAGCATGCGGTACAGTTCTAAAATTTCAAATGTCAATCTTTATAACATTTTTGGAGCAAGTTATGAAATAATTCATGGGTTTCAACAGTATTTACAAAGAATGCCATTTGTATTAATTGTTTTTTAAAATAAAATTTTAAAACCAATACTTAAAATCTCCTAAAATCTCTCTATAATATTTTTGATATTCCTAAAATAATATGGGTATAAAATCGCCAAACAAAATTGATTCCTACAATATCTCTCTTAAATTTATTAAATTTTCCTAAATCATTTTTTTTTGTTTTCAAAAACATTTTAATATTCTAAAAAATCGATTTAAAATTTAAATTTAAAATGTCTATAAAATCTATATAAAACCTACATCTATGGTATACTTAATTAAATATAATTTTGACCAAAAAAGCGTATATAGAAAATTTAGGAATATTTTAAACACGATCTTACATAAAATCAGAAAATAATTTACCCATATTTTGGATTGCCCTATATTTGTTTTGTGAATAATGTGTATTTTTGAGTATAATCAACTGTAATGTTATTATTTTTTAAAAAAAAAATCTTATTTAATTTAATTATTTAAAACTTGAAATCAATTTAAATTTATGCATATTGTTAAGAAAGAAAATGGTAACCAAATTATTATTGTAGATACAACTTTACAACTAATGAATATGATATGAATAACAATTACCATGATTTATTTACTTAAAGTCATGAATTAGTTAATGTAATATCCAATTAAAGGTGCATTAAAAACTAAACTTTATTATGAAATATTTTTTCAAAAAATCTTTAAATCGTGATTTATAAAATAATTATGAAAATAGTATTATTTTCTAAGCACAGGTCACGGGTCATGTGATTTATTTTTACATGAAATTATAAAATGGAGTTTTTGTTTTAAACAAATCACTAAAGATAATATAATAGTATTACAAAATAGTATTATTTTGTAAAATGTACAAGAAAAATTTCAATGTTCACTTTTTTTGGTTAATATTCAATGTTCATGGGTCATGTGATAGAGTGAGTTTGAGTATATATATATTTATGAGTTGTCTACATACAAAATATTTTAGTCCGTAATCAAATAACTTGAACTAAAAGATGTTATGTCATCATCAATTTATTGTTTTAAATATTATACATATTTAATTAAGTTGATTAAATTAGAATTATGTAAAAAATTAAATGACTCGCGGGCCACGGGTTAAATTATAAAATAAATAATCAAAATACAATTGTACAAACTTAAATACAAAACTAAACAAAAAAATAATTACAACTTAACAAACAAAATTAACAAATATAACTTCAAATTAAAAAAATTATCCCGCGGTGTACCGCGGGTTAACATCTAGTACTGAAATATGCTATTAATATATGTAACTATGTATCATGTTTTCCATACTTACTTAAGAGTTCTTTAAAATTTAATCAATGTACTATACTACTACTATAACATTCAAATAAAAAATCAAAGAAACTCAATTACTTTAAACACTAAAAAACAATTATGTGTATAAAAAGTTTAAACTATCATAAAACGGGGCTATATGGTGAAACATATTATTATTATTATAAGTTTGAAATATCATAGAGCTCTGGTCAAATAATCATTTTAATATTTTGTCAATACCAACTTTATATAAAAATCTAAATACTTATATTTATTTCAAATCTAACTGAAATATATTCAATAATGAGTTGTATTAAGTCTAACATATATATATATATATATATATATATATAATTTTAGCGAATCAAAGGTTCACTATATTCAAAAATACACATATGATACTCATAATTCTTCTAAAATCCAGCCCATATGAATTCATCAACATTTTTTTTTTTTGCAAATACAACTATATTATAATTGTGTATTATAAGGCTATCACATTTATATTAATCACTAAAGAAACTCAATCATTTTATTACAAAAAGTCATGATATTACATATAAAAATTAAAAGAAAATGGACTCGTGGTGTATCACGGGGTCAAAATATGTTTTCGTTTAACAAAAAAAAACCTAGGAAATCCCCCCCACCCCGCTCTAACGCATCTACGCATCTAACATATTCTTCGATATATATAAACCACGAAGTATACATTGTTCATATTGGCAATCAAAGACTATGCTAAACGAATTTTATATGTAACCGTACATATATATAAACTATAATGGTTACGGTTTTACATAACTTATACGCATAAAATACTAGTCACAGGGTAAAATCTAGTATGTAAATAGGACTTTACTAGAGTATCATCATATGAGATAAAAGAAGAAAGATTAAACTAGAGTATTGTAGGGCTTTACCCCGAAGGGAGCCCTTCCAGAAATTCTCGAAGGCCCAAGACAAGCTTAGGCCCAGGAGGGGGTTTGGAAATAGTTTTCAACCAGCAATAGACGCGCCTCGGTTAGAACCTCATTAGCTGCGTCATTGCCCCAAGCGCAAAGATGAGTTACAGAAATCTCAAACCCACGTTATTTATACCCGAACAGAACCTCTCCTCTTATGACTTTCTTCCGATGTGGGATGTTGTGTATATCAATATAACAAAATATATTTTATTATTCTAGAAACCTAAAGAAGAAAAATTAGTCTCGCAGCCGCACGCACCCGGAGAAAAAAAAAAAATGGCTGCTTCGTCGTCCTCCTCTTCAGGTCGCGAATTCGAACTAGAGAAGGAGATAAAGAGGCAAGAGGTTTCGTTAGATGAATTGAGCTGTCTCTCGTCTTCTCGAAGTGTCTACCAGAAGAGTTGCAACCTCTTCTTCCTCACCACAGCGGATAAAGCCAAAACCTCTGCGCAGAAACAACTTGACCTCGCAAAATCTCAACTCGACAAGATTCGTATCCGGACATAAACAATGAGAGCTTTGTAGTTCTCGATTTAGAGCTTACCTGTCTTTCCTATGATGTATTGCTTCATCTTGTTATGTTTTGCTATGAAAGATTCAGACCACGAGGTTCAAATATAAAGAGTTATGGTATGATCTTGAATAATCGTGGAATTGCTTGTAAATTTCTTGATTTTAATATGAGAATCATCTGTTCTGATATTACAATCTGGCGTATTGGTGCAAAGATCCTTCCTTTCGTTTGAAAGATTGACTTATCTGAGTAGCTGATTCTTGTTTATTGAGACTACTGGTTTCTTTGGTCCAAAGATCCTTCATCCTTCTTTGATGAAACACAAAACCTTCACTTAAGGAAACAAAAAGATTCTCGTAAGAGAGATTTTTGTGAACGCTTTTGTTTTGCAATAAGATTCAATATCAGAATCAGTCAAAGGTAAACATAGTCCTACCTTGGTAACTCTGTAGTATTGCTTGATTATTTGAACCATTATAATCAACAAGAACTCAGGAACAGAACATACATGGTACTGCAGTAAATCATTAGGCCAGACAGAGAACAAAGAAACACTTCTATCTAAACTGATTTAAAGCAATTTTGTTTAAAAGAGTATATTGCCTGTCCATATAATCCTTCTTCAGTTTCAGCCAACTATTTGTTCTTTTGCAGGCTCATAGGTTGCATTCGAGTACAATGATTTTATCATTAACCTTCACATCTGCAAAATAACATACACATCTGATGAAGAATTGAAACAGCATAGAGATAATGAGGCTGAGGACAATGTCAGATGGAGAAATAAGTGGGAGACAGATGAAATGGTCAAAATTGCAAACATATCATATCCTTCAACATGCAGAAGATACTCTCCAAGATAAAGAGGGTACTACATAGAGGATTTTTGAGAGTTAAGACACATCTTAGCATATGATAAATGCATAATAGTATTTAATTTCTTTAATGTTTCCAACAAACAATTACATCAAATAGTCACATTTCTCATCCAACAATTACATACATTTCTCAATCCAACAGGTTTTGATAATTTAAATCCCACGGTTAGTAGTTTTTTTAGTGCTTCCTCCAATGTGCATCTCCTCGCTGCTTGAAGATGACGGGTCAAGCCCGTACTCGCTAGTGGCACCGTATTCGCTGCTTGCCCCGTAATCACGACTGTCCACTGTCACTTTCCGAAACTTCCTCATCTCCGCACCATATGTTCCCATCTCATAGTCTGAGCTGCCTTCACCTCCGCTTGAACTCTGTCTCGGTTTCACACCATCGTCTAAGTCATCCAGCGAAGCATCACCCTCCAACGTTCGAACAATCTAGTAAAAATATAAGCAGTTCATATATAACTCCGTAAGAAATATCCAAGATCTCGATCAATAAAGGATATGTGTGACGCTTATTATTTACCTGACTCATCTTTGGGCGGCGACGACCAGAATGTCTTACGGCTGCAGCAGCACAAGCCACCATGCGTGCCATCTCGTAAGGCTCGTACTGGTTCTCAAGGAATGGGTCAACCAATTCACTATAATCTCCGTCACGTGCTGCGTTCATGCATAATGGTCTCGCCTGCCAATAACAATTCATCAAACATTATATTTTGTTTTCTTTTTGGTTTACTTTTTTTTTCTAGTATGCGTCTAAATATATGATTAAATGCATTACATACAGTATTAGAATATACTCACCCAGTCGACCAAACTGTCTTCCATGTCACCACTTAGATCAACCGGTCTGCGCCCGGTTACGAGTTCAAGAAGCATAACTCCGAAAGAGAAACCATCTGATTTCTCTGTTAGTTTTCCACTCGCTGCATATTCAGGAGCCAAGTATCCGAATGTTCCCATGACCCGAGTCGACACATGTGTGTTGTTGTCTTGAGAAAGCTTAGCCAAACCAAAATCTGCAACCTGGAGATTAGTGTTAAAGAATGTCGTCAACCGTGAATAAAATATTGTAATCACATCTAAAGAGTCTAGTTAAGCAGAATTTAGGTATAGTTAAAGCCTACCTTGGCTTCGAAGTTAAGGTCAAGGAGAATGTTTGAAGCTTTAATGTCTCTATGGATGATTTTAGGATGACCTAACCGCAATTATCAGAACACAAACATATAAATATTTATCTTGGGATGTAGAGTTAAAGTGAAAAGATGAAAAGAGATTAACCACTCACAATCTTCATGAAGGTAAGCAAGACCTTTGGCTGATCCTAAGGCAATCTTGAGTCTCGTTGGCCAATCCATCACACTCCCACTTTTTCCTTTAATTCAAATGATTTCATGACAATTTAATTTGTGTTAGTTTTTTTTCTATAAGTTATAATCCTTCCCAAAGAACACAAGAAAACTCAACATTAATTAAATTACCATGAAGGTGGAACTCAAGTGTGTCATTAGGGAGAAACTCATAGACCAACATCCTCTGTCCTCCAGCATTACTGCAGTATCCGACAAGAGACACAAAATGTCTATGATGAACGCGGCTGATGATCTCAACCTCTGCCTGGAATTCTCTATCGCCTTGCCCGCTTCCGGCTTTAAGGCTCTTCACCGCAATCTCCTTACCGTTTGGCAAGACTCCTTTGTGAACATATCCGAACCCGCCTTGTCCCAACAAACGGTCTTTTGAGAAACCTTGAGTTGCGGCAGCGAGCTCCTCGTAAGTGAATGTGCTTTGGTTGAATCCCAAAGCTACTGAAGGGTGAGGCGGTGGTAGAGATGGAGCGTATGGACCTGATGAGAAATTTGAGCCCATCTCGGCGCTATGAATAACATTTACGCCTCCTGACATCGGTGCTGGTGGCGACGGCATTGGCTGCCAATTTCCTGGAGGTGGTGGTGGGGGAGGTGAATTCACCCAATTTGTTCCCATTGATCCAGGTGGTGGAGGCAGATTCACAATGTGATCATTTTGGCTGTAGTGTTGTTGTTGTTGTGTAGCAACACTATTGAAATATTGATCATTCCCACCTAAAACCCCATCAAGAAAAGAAGTAAGACAGAGACAAAACAAATTATGCTTTTCTAAGCTAAAATTTGGTAGAAGAACTAGATGAAACTAAAGCTTAAGGTGAAGGTGGAGGTGGTGATTCTTGTTGTTGTTGAGGTGGAGGAGCTAGGTCAGGTGAAGATGGAGGAGGAGGAGATGTTGTTTGTTGATTGTCGGAAGGAGGAGGAGATGTTGTTTGTTGATCGTTGGAAGAGGGAGAAGGAGGAGGAGGAGGAGCCGGCGGTGAGTTCTCCGGGGTTTGCCCCTCCGCCATAATCTCTCTCTTTCTCTCCGGTGGATTCAATGAAACAAGGAACACCCAACTCCTGTTCCTGTTCTCCTAGGAACAAGGAGAGAAGCAATTTTTTTTATTTTTCCAAGTTCTATTTTTAAGAAAGTTTTTTTTTTTGTTGTTTTCTATATTTGGGAATTATACAGCGAGGCAAAAATAAAAATATTGACAACGGACAATTTTTACGTTACAGCCTAGATTTCATTTCATGTTTATAAAATGTAATAAAATTACTAAACGGGTGCTCTAACCAACTGAGCTACGAGAGCCATTTGTTCACAGATTTTTAATTTATTATAATCAAGCAGTTTGACAACAATAGCGTTAATAACTTCGGCCGAGCTTCCATTGAGGAGTTCTCAAGAACACCGGGTTCTCAAGTATAAGTATAGATAAATACTCCCTCCATTTCTAATAGATTGATGTTTTGAAATTTTTTTTTGTTTCAGAAATATTGATTTTGTAAATTAAAAAACTAAAATGATTACTTTACTTTTTATTTTCTCCATTGTATGTTGTTAATGATTTATTTTTACCCACAAATAATTATAAATTAATTAATAAATAAAAACTTTACTCTTTCTTAATAAGTGTGAAAATCTTAAAACATCAACATTTTAGAAACAGAGAGAATATTAGTTTTAATTAAAAGTAGTTTAAAATCAGGAGAATTGCACGGCAAACTTCTCCTTTCAGATATTTGAGATACGTATGATTGACTTGATTTTTTTTTAACTTAAGGTTTAATTATGTACTAAAATAATATTAAAATTATATAGATGAGATACTTATGAGGGAATCTCACCCAATGGAGATGCTTTAAAGTAATCTTTCAAACAGTAGTTTTGGGTCACAAATCAAAACTATGAAACTTTCTCCATATTAGAAGATATATTTAATGTTTTGCTTTTATTTTAAATAAAATTGTTGAAAGTATTGTAAGTGCGGATGAGGCAATAATATAGTGCAGAAAATAAACGAGACACAAAGTTTGTTAACAAGGTTCGGTTTTTTCTACTCTCCGGGACTAAGTCCAGATTTCGATTTTACTAGAACAAGAAAGTAAATACAATCAATTTGCAAACGCGTAAATCAAGCACACCCCTCTTGAACTACCGCTTTGAACTATTGCATGAAACCTTAAGGGTAAATCTCTATGCTTAACTAAACTTTGATTAAAAAAAACTAAACTCCCCTTGAGTCTAGATTTAACCAAGATAACCTAACATTGGGCTAAACTCCCTCTGAGCCTAGACTTCAATCCAAGTCTCTGGAGCAGTCTTCACATACACACGTCACACCGACGAACAAAAGAAGCTTGATCACACAAGCACCAAACCGCAAAACTAAGCCGCACACAAAACCAGAAAGCTCTCAAAGATTATTATTTATGCTTCATATCTCTTACTTCACTAGGACGTGCCTAACACCTCTATATATAGCCACTATGATTCCCAAATTACATAAGAGAACTTTCCAAATTCGATTAGGAAAAACCTTTTTTCTTTTTACTATTTTCCTCTTCCTTGTCAAATTCCAACTACATTAACAATGAAATAGTCTTTTTCCCTCTTTCATTCATCCTCAACACATGCTCTAATATTGTCTTATTAAGTCTTATAGAAATCAAACACACACATAAAACATCAACATCCTGAATCACGTCATGTATGAGACAACCACTGCATCAAACAAAAACCTTGCATCTACAAGCATAATTAAAACAATGATTTACAGAAAATAATAATGAAGTTTTTAAAAAAACGTTACGCACATTGAATTTTTAATGAGAATGGATAATTTATTATAACTTTATAAGTTTCAAAGTGTTGCAAACCAGACATCGTGGTTTCATAAATGTATTAGGGCTAAAGTTTCATTCGGGTCTCGGGATATGTCTTGACAGTCTGAGTATTGCGAAGATATAAATGCAACTTATACAGTTATTCATGAAACTTTACCGTTCATTTACATTAACAAAAAAAAAGATTTCACATTTGTTGTAGGTAACTAGATTTGAAAATTTAATAACAATTTGTAATAGGATTTGATCAAATTAATATTTCCATCTTCAAACAAATGAAAAATATCTGAACCCAAATAAATCTTACTCGTCATAAAGGATTATGTTGTGTATTTTGGTTTGCCGACAACACTTTTTCGCATCAACAAAATGAAACTTCATAGAGCATTCATTTCGATACATTCCATTTCTAAATATAGGAAACTTGTTTTCCTTATTCGATAAACAACAAAAAAATTAACCTAGAATTATACTGTTCCTAGGTTTTCATATCAGCTCAGCTCACATCGACCTCCTTGCTAAACAACAATCAATCACTTGCATTGTTGTCTTGTTGAGTGAATGTTTGTGCAAACATTAAAGAGTATCATATTATATATTCTTAGGCCGTAAATGGTTTTCCTTCACAGGAATGAGATGAAAATAGACTGGTGAAATATATAGTTTTCATCTTATATTCTTCTATTGAAAATAAAATAGTATGAAATTTTTTTCTTATTTTTGTTTAACTAATCAAAGATGAAAGAAATGAAGAATCGTTTTCTATATTTTCAAATCAAATGTATGAAACAGTTTTTAATATATTACACCATCATTGTACTATGTTATGTTCTCCTATGTCATGTAGAGTTTATTCCACTTCCCCTTTTAGTGTGGTTTCGTTTTTCCTTTTGTAATCTAGCTTCGTAAATCTAAAGAATCGTAATACTAAACCTTCCTAACTTTTCTAAACTCTTTTTACTTAAGATGAACGGCATCCATTGAACTGCATGCTTACATGAAGATGTTTCAGGTTAAAGTTTAGTGAAAGAGTAAAAGAAACAAAACAGATTCCAGTTTATTATAGACATATAACACATTTATCATACACATTATTAACAAAAAGTGTGTATGATAAAAGTGTAGTAACCCTTGACACTTGTTATTTCATGAGCTACTTTTGTTCTTTTATGAAATATTTTTTTTCTACTGTTACATCAATTCGTATTTGTCGTCTACACATACGACGTATATGTACATTTTACAAAACTCAAAAGAGCAGGTTTGTTTTGTAATAAGGTTAACAAAGTATGATAAATGTATACATATACTCTTCTAATTTCATGAGCAGCTGATTTTTATTTATGAGATAACATATTGCTTACTATTACCTTGATTTTAAAGATATATAAAAAAGGAAACATATGTAAATATTGTAATTAAAATATCACATTTTAAAGAAATATTAGCTAGAAATTTAAGCTTATGGAGGATGTGAGAAAACAAAAAATTGTTTACTTGACTGATTATAAATTGAGAAACCTTGACCAAAGAACCAAAAGAACAACAATATATCAGGTTTATGATTTAATTGCTTTTAAAAGTTTCTTATAATCATCTAAATATTTTTACTGGAAAATTTTTCCCTTTCTGCCGATGAAATTGTTAAACATTTTTTTTGGTGAAAGATGGAATTGTTAAACATTGTAAAGAAAAACAAACACTCAAGAACTAGGAAAATAATTCTTTTATTATAGCCAATCTGAACATATACTAATGTTTTACACATTAATAAGACTGATGGCACATATTCATTAAACTTGAAACAACATCATCAACAAGCACAGATACACTCAAACATTAGAGGCTGAAGGTGAGGAGGCTGAAGGTGAGGAACTGTTCTTGCGAATGTACTTACGAGCCCAGACATGTTTGCCATTGATGGTGTACTTGTTCTTGAACGTCCCAGTCACAATCTGATCCATCATCGAAGCACACTTGAGTTTCAACACCAACTTAGCAAACAAGGGCTGGTCATTTCCCTCAACATCTTGCATATGAATCACTTCAATCACATCCCCAAATCTCCTAGAGAAGTAATCCCTTACCTCATCCTCCGAAATCGGATACCCTTTGGAAAACGTCAGGAACACCGTCCGGTCATCCACCGCCGCCGCCGCCGCTCTCTCCTCTTCAGTCATCCTCCTTTCCCCGGCTGCCCTAACAGGAGAAGGAAAAGAAAACGTTCCTTGTTGCGCAATAAACCTGTTAGGGTTTCCTTGTTGAAGAACAGTCAACCTAAGTTTATCCTTATTGCAGATACGTGCGTTCTCGCATATATCTTCGAGAGCTCGAGTGCAGACGCCGTTCCAGTTCTTGGCCAATGAATCGCGAAAAGTCTCGCCGCTTTGGTTGATCAACGAGAGAGTCAACTTCATATTAGTGATACGATAGAGCAGAGGTATGATGGTTAAGTCTCCGTCGGTGGCAGCCATGACCGTGGATGCGAACTCTTGGTTGTAAAGCAAGGTTATACACACACTGACTTCGTTAGCCAAAGCGTTGAGTAAGTTGTCTGGTATAGTCAAGAGAGAGGCGATGAGTTTGGGAGCGTAACCGCACTGCTCGAGCAACATGAGAAAACCCATCGCAAGAAACGACTGCTCCACGTCACGGCTTAGTTGAAAGACAAAACGCTTGAACAAGTTTCTGTCGATTTTGTGAAAACTGTTGAACTCCTCTCGACTGATCTCGCCGGAGGCAAAGGAGAAAGGAGCCTTTAAGAAAGCTGAGTACAATGGAGCAGCCATGACAGATTTTTTTACTTTTGGATTGCTTGGAGGAGATTATGTGTGGTGATGGTGATGTTATCAAAGTGATCAGGAGAGGTTTTATATAGAGAAAACCAATGAAATGGGTGAAAAGGCGTAATCTTATTTTGCCATAACAATTTGCATTCATTTCCTTACAAGTGTAATTTTTGTCCTAGTTCATGTCTCTAATAATTACATACACAAGTCTTGACCTTCCGGTTTAGAAAGAGGATTGGTGTCTTTTACTGGCGTGCAATGGTGACCCTTGGATCATCATCACTCATTTACCCATCACCATTGGATCGTTATCATCATCTTTTTTTTTCCCAATCTTTTTACTTGTATTTCTGTTTTTGGAGGAGCCTAAAAATCAATATATATTATTACTTTCCCTGAGACTAAATTATAAAGAAAGAAAAAAAAAATCAGCTCTTCCAAATTTGTAACAGTATCTTTTGACAACTTTTTGTTGAATTTGAGATAAAATTTATACGGTCAACATTTGATATTAGTATTTCTTTCTATAATGTCATTTAAAGTATTCTTATCTACAATCTTATTTGATTAGATTCTATATATTTATATCATTTGATTAAATATTTTTACATTTATATTTATATCATTTGATATTAGTATTAGATTTGACTAATTTGATTTATCTAAAATAAGAATTTAAAAGAGTTTATGTAGTCATATAATATTTAACTACATTTTTTTACTTTATAAAAAATGTATTTTTTCTTTTCCCATGTCTTATAAGACTTTTTGATCATTAATCTAACCCAAAAAAAAAACATTTAGTGAATAATTATAATCGTAAAATAGTAAATAAAAAAAAGTATCGTCGTACGGATTGGTCAAGATACTAATTATGAACGATACACGTATTTGGTAAAAGAATATATTACTGATCGGAATAGCAAATACGTATCATAAACAAATATATACGGTTCTGTGTTTTGTTTATAAATAAAATAACATATTTTTAATTTGAATTAACAAAAAATCTGTAATAAGTTGAAAATGATGTTTAATGAAAAAAAGTACTTTCGTACGGACCGGCCAAAATACTAATTATAAATAAAATACATATTTAGTATAAAACAAAAATGTAATCGAGATAGCAAAATACGTATCATGAATAAATAAGTACGGCTCGATGTTTTTTATAACAAACTACAATATCAAATAATATAAAATATATATAATTTCAACAAACAACAAAAAAATGTAATAATTTGAAGATGTTATTTTGATAGACCATAAGATTATTTCCCTTTTACAAAAAAAGGTCAAAATCATTATCTAATTTATATAAATTTTCTGTATAAGGTTAATTAGCTGTATAAACCTGTATTACAAATATCATAAAAATAATTTATATAGATTTTCTGTATAAGGCTAACTATACGTTACAAATAAAAATAAAACAAGAAAACAAAAAATAACAAAAAAATCCAAACGATGTGTAGTCGTTGGGTCTTAACTTTTTGTAGTCGTTGGGTCTTAACTCGGTACTGATCTTTTGTCTTTTGATGGGCTGATCTTTGTATAGCTAAATGTGTAAAAGGCTTTTCTCAAGCCTGGTTAATTGTTGTAACCGTATCCTCTATTAATATAATATCCTTTTAAGTGAAAAAAAAAAAAAAATGATATTATAATTAGCCAGGTCAGCAACAACAGCTCTCAAGGGGCAAAAGGAGAGAAAAAGAGAAGAAAGAAGCAACAAACCCAAAAACCCAGAAATCGCAGCAGAGCCTTTCTCTCTTTTCCTCTCCGTCATCGTCACTGTTTCGATGCCTTCCCGTAGAAGAACTCTCCTCAAAGTCATCATCCTCGGTGATAGCGGGTCTGTTTTTTCACCGACTTGCTCTTTCTCTATCTCTTTCTATGTCTATGTATCTGCTTCTACATGGTGATGATTTTAGTCTCTTCGATCACTAAGAAAGTAGAATTTTCTGGGTCTGGATTTTGTGAATTGCTTGTTGATTAGACTGGATCTGAATTGGAGTGATCTCATCTCTTAGCTTGTTGATTTTTCGATTCTATTGTTTGGAATTGGATTTGTAAAGTTCTCGGTGGCAATTTTTGAATCAAAATTACTGCAATTGGGGAAAGTTTTGGTTATCTCGTAGGCTCTTAAGTTCATGATGTCTGATTTTGTTCTTCTCTAAGTATGATTCAAGTTTGGTGTTTTTGTCTATTTTGACTTGAAAGATTGAATTTTGTAATCATATCCATGATTTGTATGTTACTACTGCTATAAGTGACAAGCTTTTATGAGAAATCATTTGGTCAAGTATTAGCAATCATGGGAGAATTCGTTGTTAACTCAGTGTATAATTTTCTTCTTGGTGGGTAAGAGTGGGTATGTTCTGAATTGTATACCATCTGTTGTGATGCCTAGTGAAACTGTTGTGCTATTTGGTGATATGTGTTTATTTCTTGTTTTTTCTCTGGAAGTCTATTGTTATATATGTTTATTCAAGTTATGACATGACTCATTGGGTATTTTGAACTTGTAATTTTGCAGGGTTGGGAAGACCTCTTTGATGAATCAGTATCCTTAATTGTGTGAACGGATTGTAAGGAATTGATACTACAATGGTTTTTTTTTTTTTTTTTGACATCTACTACAATGGTTTTATAACTATGATGGATACAGTATCTGTTTTACGACTACTAATCTGCATTATTTTGAGTTAGATGAGTTCTTATATCTGTTTTACTTTAACATCACGCCTTTAGATATGTCAATAAGAAGTTCAGCAACCAGTACAAGGCAACCATTGGGGCAGATTTTCTGACTAAGGAAGTACAATTTGAGGATCGGCTTTTCACTTTACAGGTTTGTTGTAACAGCATTTTATCAGTGAACTAATTTTACTTTGTCTTGAAGTAGATTACTCTTGCTTAGTGCATTGGTGTTAACTCCTAAGTTGCAGAGGTCAAATTGGAAAAGAAATTTGATTAGTCAGGCTGACCATTTGGTCTATTTCTGCTTAAGTTTTGAAGGAAATTAAGTTGTCTGCAGTCTCATCTTGGAATTGTTGTGCCTTGTTCCAATATTTTTATACTGGTTTCTAATGTGTTTCTTTAAGGGATTTGCTTTGTCATGATATTTCTTAGGAAAGCAAAAAGAAAGGTTGACACAGTCTGTCCAAGATTAAGAATTTATCTCAAGTACTACATGTATTACCCTCTTCATAAGAACTATGCGCTCTTTTACAGATCTGGGACACAGCTGGTCAAGAAAGGTTTCAGAGCCTTGGTGTAGCGTTTTATCGTGGTGCTGATTGCTGTGTTCTTGTATATGATGTCAACTCTGCGAAATCATTTGAGGATCTCAACAACTGGAGGGAAGAGTTTCTGATTCAGGTATATATTATACATATTAGATTCATGCTCTCTTCCCACTCACTTCCCAGTGGATTCAATAAAGAAACTTTGCCTGAATTCCATTTATTGTGATTTGCAGGCAAGTCCGTCTGATCCAGAGAACTTTCCCTTTGTTGTTATCGGTAACAAGATTGATGTGGATGGTGGAAACAGTCGAGTGGTACGTATATAATCTCCATCCAAATAAATAAATAATAAAGAACAACCCTGAAAGTTGAAATATCTTTGCATTGATACTAGTCACTTGTTGAAATTTTCAGGTTTCAGAGAAGAAGGCTCGAGCATGGTGTGCTTCAAAAGGAAACATCCCATACTATGAAACCTCAGCTAAAGAAGGCACCAATGTGGAAGACGCGTTCCTGTGCATAACTAAGAACGCGATGAAGAGTGGTGAAGAGGAAGAGATGTAAGTTCAAAACACGCAAATCACCATCATCAATAGAGAGCTTTTGCTAATGCATATTTTAATGGTTGATTGGTCTGAAACTTGTTGATGTTTGATCTTATAGGTACTTACCAGACACAATCGATGTCGGAACCAGCGTTCCACAGAGGTCTACAGGATGTGAATGCTGAAAGTAGTTTTAATTACTAAAGCTCTTTCATCGATCACTTATCTCACTTTAAGGTTTTTTTACCATATTGTAAATGTGTTTTCTCTCTTGTGTATATTATTTTAAAAAATTTAGAACCTTAATAAATAAAATAAAAATCCGAATTGGACTAGTCGGTGTTTGTGGCCTATGTTAATTATTCTGGAACTCTTTTTTGTCTGCACTAACGACATTTGTCGTCCACTACATTTTATGAAAACACTTTGTTTTTTCTTACTTTTTGTTTCGCTTTAAGGATGACTTTTATATATAATTTGTTCCAAAATCTGTTTAAGAGACCACGACTACCTTCCCCATATATGTGACACATATCTTGTTGAATTGTTAATATTAATTTCATTTGAGTGTATAAATCTTTTTTAGTATATTATTCATTGAAAAATGTTGATGTTCTTCGAAAGTGGATACAATCATTTGATTTTATATAAATGGGTAATGAACCAAATAATTTGAGTAAAAGTTATATTGGTTTATTCATTAGTTTTGTTTTACTCTCTTTCGATAACACTTCATGTATAGACGTATGAATTTATCCCCTTGAGATAAGATTTACTCATATTGATCATCATTTTTCATATGAAATAGTTACAGAAGAAAAAAACTGTATGTATATGAAGTTATATATATCAAAACAATGTGAAGCAAATCTAATTTTCACCACACAAAGACTCACTCACATTAATGGTGAAAACAAAATCCCGGCCCATATAACTAGCTAGGGTTAACATTTCTGCACTAAAACAGAATAAATATTTAGTTTTAACTGTTACCAACTCAAGCATGCAGCTGTTATTTTTACCTAATACAACACACACATACGTACGTGCATGTATAAACCGATACATACATAAACACATAGCTCAAACACACATATATGTGAGAGAGACAGTGAGAGAGAGGATTTTGATTAAACTATTCATTAGGATTGTGGTAGATGATGACAACAGATTTGGTGTCGAAACTCTGTATGAACCTTTCATCTCCGGTCCTAAAAGGATTGTAAAGAAGCTCTTTGATCGGTTCAGGCAACGGTTCATTCTTCATCATCTTCTTCCAGTATTGCTCTGCAACTCCTCCTCCTGATCTTCCTTCACTCAGATTCACAAACTGTGTAACAACACATATATACAACATTCAATGTATATTTTAGAATCTTTATTAGGGTTCTAATTTAAAGAAGTATCTTTAATTTACCAGAAGAAAGCTGAAAAGGATGAAGAAGAGGACGACTAAGTAACGTTGTTGCTTCATGTCTCCCTTTAACTTTTTTTTTTTCTTTTGAGGATTTTATTTTCTTGATCTATGTTAAATCTTTTGGGTGTTAAAGTTTATATATATAGAGACTTAGAGAGAGAGCGACACGTTTCGTTTAACAGTGATAATTTTTTCTTCACTCTTTCTGCATTAATTTTTTTTTTCTATTTAGTAATCATTTAATATTACACTGATGTTAGGTCAACTTTGTGTTTTGTAGTGCATAACCTAATTTTTTCTTGTTTTCCTTATCTGAATTCCAGTGGTGTGGGCCGCTTAATTAAGGATTTGTTTTGTGTATGCTTCTTTAGTTTAGTGTGAAATCTCTAAAGTTTGCATATATTTAAATTTGATATGGTTTGATCAAAAGAAATTTTTGAGTCTATATTTTAAAGTCTCATGATCATGGCCCCAACATGCATGATTATAGGGTTTTCCAGACTTTTACGAGTTTTTCTTACAACTAAAGAAAACCTTCATTATATTATATATATTCCAATTTCTTTATATGCAATATCATATATAATTTTTTAGGTTTCAAAAACTAAAGTTTAAACGATTTAACTAAAATTCTAAAGCATATAAGATCTTTTTGAATTATCCTCAAAAACTGTGTAACTAGAAAACCCCGATTATTTTTGGGATTATATATCTAAACCAGAGTTCAGTGTTTTGAGAATAGGAGTGGAGTTAATACTATTCAACTAATAAAGATATATATAACAATAACTTCTTCTTTTTTTGTAAATTTGTATGTAAAAACCTAAAACACCACTTTGTTTTAGAGGACCAGAGAGTTGTATTAAATAGGATAGTTAAGTAGAAGAATTTCATTAAAATTGTATTCTAAACAATCTTTCCCCAAACATTTGAGTGAATGAGGTCAATGGTCTCCGCTGAAAAAATCTACATTAATAAAATTAGTAACTATTGTGGTGTGAAAACTCTTTGTTCTAAAAATAACAAAACCAAAGCTCTACTAAACTGTGGGTGTACGTGTACGGTGCCCAAGGATGTTTTGTAGTAATATGTAAAATGTCAAAATTGTCAGTTTCATTGTTCCAACTTCCAACAACGAATATGATACAGTACAATATACGCATGCATGCATGATCGTTTCAGAGTATTTAAAGGCACGTATATATTTCATGTGTTATTCTGTTTTCTGTTTTAATAAACTCGTTATGTTACATAGGATATATAGCCCCAAAAAGAAGTGGTTATATATATATCTTCATTTTTAGGTTGGTATTGTACATTTGTAGCATCGCTTTGTTAAATGGTTTTTGATTCTCTCTTGTTACGATTACGTAGATAACTTGAAGACGTAGTATAGTAATTACATGGAAACAGAGTTGGGTAGTGCTTTTATATTAGAGGTCCATACGAATTCATTTTCTTTGAAAAGATGAAAATATAATGTTGGCTTTTCTCCGTGAGAGTTACTTTAATTTTTTGAAAAAGACATACCATAAAAGTTAGTATAGTTATGTTTCAAAGATGAGATTAGTAATAAAAGTTGGCATTGAAACCAAAAAGAAAAGGTAAGTTGGAAATTACAAGTGATTTTGGTCAACTTTCAATGTGTGTGCACATTAGCTCCACGACACATGACCCAAAATCTTTTTACAAAATTGATTTTTTTCTTCTTTCTTCTTCCTTTCTGACTTTAACATTGATATTATATACTACAATTTAATATTGTCGTATGGTTTCATAATTGGTAGTAGTGGACTTGTACTTATAGTCGTTAGATCAAGATCTAGCTAGGTACTTGTCATGAATTTATCTTCTTCGAATTTACTGAGATTTACTTTTGATTCATTTGTGCATGTATAGATGATATTAGGATCCCCTTGAGATGATATTTACTCTAATAAATCATGTTTAATTTTCACAAGGCATAATTAAATAATCTCACAAAAGATAAGAAAAAAAAAAACACAAAGCACCTTATATTAATTTATATATCAAAACAACATGAAACAAATCTATTTTTCCCACAAAAAGACTCGCACATAAATGGAAAAAAAAAACCCTTATAGCTAGGGTTAACATTTCTGCACTAAACAGAGTATATGTTAATTTGTTTTAAGCGTATCAAACTCAATCCAGCTGTTATTTACCAAATAAACCACACATTCACATGCATGTGCAACCTTGTCCTTGCATACATATAAACACAGAGCCATGTATGTATACTTTTACTATATGAGAGATACTTAATCTAAGTTATTCATGAGGATTGTGGTAGATGAGGACAACAGATTTGGTGTTGAAGTCTTGGATGAACATCTCTTGTGCTGTCCTAAACGGATTCTTAAGAAGCTCTTTGATTGGTTCAGGCAACGGTTCATTCTTCATCATCTTCTTCCAATATTCCTCTGCAACTCCATCTCCTCCTCCTGATCCTCCTGATCTAGTATTCACAAACTGTAACAACACAACATTATTAATCCAAAATGTTTCAGATCTTAATTATTAATTAGGGTTCTAGTAACATAAAGAAGATGCTTTACCATGAGAAAGGTGAAAAGGACGATCAAGAAAACGACTAAGTAATGTTGTTGCTTCATCTCTTCTATCTTTAACTTTAGTGTTTTTGTTTTTAGGATTTTTTTTTCTTTCTCAATATCTATGATGAATCTTTGGGTGGTTATAAAGTTTTTATATATATCACAATTCTCCTCTCTCCTTGTATATTATTTGGAACAACATTTCATATTATATTGTAAGGTCAACTTTGTATTGTGTATATATTTTAAATCTAAATTTTGAGAGTGGTGGGTGGCCTGAGTGAGGGAGTTTTGTTTATTGTTTATTATTCATTCTCTGGAGAGATCAGCTATTACAGCTCAGATAGCAACACCACCAAATTTTATATGTAGTAAAAATAGATAAGACGACTTATATAATTGTAGATATATAAGAAGAACAAAGAAGAATTCTATAATTGATTATGCACAATCGTTGGAATGAGACTCGGCCTTTGGAATACGCAAGAAGACAAACGGATTAGAAGTTATTGGGACACTAGTATGACATCTTTCCATAAAGCTTTTGACGTTTATGTCAAAAGAAAGGACTCAAGAATAAAGCTAAGTTAAGTATATGCCAATGAGACATTACATTGAAGATAGACACATCCTTGGTTAATGTTGGGAAGTTCTGTTTTTATTAACATTGTATTCACGTGTCGGTGTGCCACTAACAAATTTCTAGGTAATTCAACTAAAAGCTAGTAAAATCTCATACTTATTTAACGTTTGTAATTTATACATATTTTATAAGATTCGAAGTTTTTATGCTTTTGTGATCGTATTATTTAATTTTTCTGCTTTTTCAATAATTAAGTTTGTGGAAAATTAAATATATGTTTGGTGAGTAGTGACACATGTCAACTTGTCACATGCTCTAAGATGGTGTGGTGCTAAAATTGTTGATGAAAAAAAGAGTACTATCCTACTTTTATATATGTGATTTGGAAAACTTTACTAGAAAACCAAAAGCACGTGTTATCTAGTCACTTGTAAAGATTACAACATTATGAATATAAAGATTGAATTTGGCAAACAGTAGAGTACACAAATAACCAAACTGTTTAATTGGCTAGAGAACAATGGATTAATGAGACCCACCACCATTATAGTTTTGAAGTTTGATCGTCTGATCAATTCTATCAAAACTGTGTCCATGAAGGCAATGATGTATTGTGATTATGATTTGAACTTAAAAATAATCTATTATATATGATCTTGTCATGATCTGAACCATATGGTGTTTGGCCAATTACACTCACATTTTACTAATCTTATTTTAACTTTGCTAACTTTAAGTGGCCATGGAATTTTGTCTAAAGATTTGAAACCGCTTCTACAATATTCCCATTAGGAAAAAGGATAATCATGACAAACAAGCTTAGCTTTAGAAAGAAAAGTCATAAAGAAAAAGCTGATGATCTCTTAGTGCTTCTCATAAGTGGATATTGAAATTTTTGTTAAATAAAGAGTGTGTATATATATAGATAAGATAGATGGGTTGAACTGAATGGTTTTACTTTTTCCCTGATTAAATTGTGGTGCAAATGAAAAGTTTCTAATACATTGATCATGAGTTTTGATGTTTCCGGCAAAAACTCCAAGTCAAACCAACTTTTATATATGGATGATGACAGATCCGATAAATTCGAAACCATTTTTAAGATTTACAACAACTTTTATAGAGTGTAAATCTATTATATATATATATATATATACATTATTATATTTATATATAGTGTCCAAAAAGAATAACATTTTCAAATGTGAAAATCGATTTCTCGTGTTGATATGGTTTGCAATATGTTCGATTGGTAATTTCATTTAAACGAAATAGCTATAGTTTGAGAGCATTATTTAAAAAAATAAGTGGTAAAAAATTGATGAAAAAGGTGGTATAATAAAATAAAAAAAAATTTGTTGATGTAAAAAACAAATTTAACAAGACGAATTAATGTATAAACTTTATTGGTTGCATGGAAACAGTTGAATATCAGTATAAATATTAAACAAAATAGTTAAAGTGGTAAGAAATTCATGAAATTAAAGGTGTTATAATTACAAAGATGATTGATGTAAAAAACAGAAATCAACAAGACGAGTTAATGTATAAACTTGATTGGTTGCATGGAAACAATTGAGCAGTAGTATAAACTTATTAAATGTGAAGATGAGAATTTTATGTAATCACAAGAGGAAAAAAAAGTCGACCTTCATGTCGACACAACCAGCATCAAGTTTCCTATATTTCGAAGTCAATCACAAAATAGCAATTCTATTTAAAAATATATATACAGTTTATAGTTAGGTTTTAGCAGTTTTTGTGGCAATGAATTTCTCAAATGTTTTATAGGAATGATCAGAATGATTCGATGATAATTAATAGATGAAATGTATGTATGAAAATGTTAATGTAGCATTTTCTGTGTAATCGGATTTTGGATTTGAATAATCTTAGAGGTTACAGAAAAATATCTTCGTAATATTCACCAAAAATTTTACATTTTATAATTCTCTTATTCTTTTTTTTTTTTAATTCTCTTATTCATACTAGATAATTAACTACTTCGAAAATAGAATAAAACACTAACAGATTAATGCTTTATCGGAAACATCAATTCAAATGCTTTACGAAATTTTATTTTGATAGTTTCCATAATCTTTTACCGCGAATTTAATAATACAAAATCTTGAGATGAAAAGAAAAAAAATGTAAAATCTTGTGGAACGACACGAAGCAATCTAGTGGGGGGACCAAAATGTTATCAATCAAAGTCATGCATGCATATCTTCTTTCAAGTGTTGGCTTCTAAATTTTAATGCTATTTCTTGAATTTATCAATTTGTAGTAAATATATATTTATATTTAGCCTATTGTCAACTTCTACATGTACTTGTTGGAATTAGCCTTTTTATTACAAAGTCAACTTATATTTCTCAATCATGCTCACAATATTTCTTAATTCTTTTTTTTATTTGTTCTTCACTATTACAACTATTGCTTATTAGTATAATGGATATATCCGCTGTCTATAAGAAATTTATTCTGTGTGCTTAATATAAGGACTATTTTCACATTTTAACGATATTTTAAAACAAATAAGTTGTTTTTGGTGTTTACTACTAAAAAGTATGGCATACAAGGGAAAGTGAAACAACTCAAAAATGTGAAATAATATAAATTTCAGTATTTGTTTTCATGTTTTTCCATTTTATATGTTTTTGTCTTTTCATTTATTTATTTTATATGTATATGAATCGCTTGGGGATTCAATGCAAAGCTACAAGATTTGTGTTAGTTAGTACTTAGTAGTAGCACTCATACATAAACCATTTTAAAAATCTAAGCACATATTAATATTCTCTTAATTAATTAGGTTCTTTTATTTTCGTAGAAACATTAAAACCACATATCTATATACTAAAAATAGATTCCAAGAAGCATGAATATTCATTTTTGATTATTTTGTTCTCTTCTTATATTTTCGTGCATAATTCGGATTAATAAAAACATAATGGGTGATGTATTAAAGTCAAAGATTTTATTTAGTGGGTTGGTTGTCGCCATATAACTATTGTAATTATGAAAACGAACACAAAATATTAGGTCAATGATACTGCGACTAAGTTCAATGAAAGATCAATGAAGCTTTTTAATTAGTTTTTTTAGTTTATTCTTATTATTATTTATAGTCCCAATTAGTTTTAAAAAATACTAATCTATTGTTTTAATCCTTTTGAATTCTCCAAAGGTCTATCATTCACATTGTCAACAAAAGATTTATTGAAGAGTACCACAAAACTTCGTGATGAGGATGACACATTCACATTATAGATATAGATAAATTTGAGCATTTAGAAATAATCAACCTATGACAAATGAGCACGTAGCCTTTTGGCACCTTAAACAAATCATCTGATGAAATATGCTCACATCCTCAGCTGTACAAGGGTTCTTCCACATTGTTCTATCGTATCAAGACTATGTAACCGAGTGAAAAATACATGGTTATTATAGGTCTATATATCAATTAAGGTAAAACACATAAATATCATTCAAAACCCCCAAATTATATTAAACTGTGCTACCTTATTCACGTACGTGCATATAGTCTCTATTCATAACATGTTATATATGCTATATATGGTATCTCAACTTCCTCTAGATATAAGTCTTTAACTTTATTTATCGGAATCCAAACATTTTATTATACATTTTCTAGAAAAGAGATAACACTCACAACACATAACATATACATTCGCATAATCGTGTATGACGATGACTTCATTTAACAAAGAGTCTTCAGTCAAAAAAAGAAGCAAAAGTCTTCTTCAGAACATACTTATTACTCCCTCAGAATGAGCTTTATAGTGTCGATATTTATATCCCTGATTAATAGTTCTAGAGACAACTATCCCTAATTAATAGTTCTTACTATTTATATTTACAGATCACTCTGGAATACTTATATCTAATTGTTAAAAGGCTTACGAATGCATAATTAGTATACAAATATAATTTAATTCTTTTAAAATTTTCAATTACGACGTAAAGGATGATCTATGAATTATATTTGTTCTTGTATTATAGAATCAATCTAACCAATTTCTATATCAAATTGTTTTATCAACGTATCTTTTACTGTTTCAAATTTAGATGATGATGTAAAAGAAGCTGCAGGCTTGAGAAATTAATTAATTACTATACAAATAAAATTGAAGTATATCGATTAACAGTACTGATCTACTTATCTGTGAAAATTAAATTAATGAATTAAATCCTTGATTTTTTATTTTATTTTTAATTAATGAAGAAGTCAGCCGATCATCATTAATAGGTAAATGGATTATTATAAATATACACAGATGTGTGTTCAGACTTCATTGAGATCTAAATATCACTTGAATACATTTAAAAAAACTATTTGCTCTCTCTGTTTTTTTTTTAATAAAACAAAAAGTCATAATAACAAGAAGAAGAAGAAGATAACTCATTCTCTCCGCAGAGAGATCATGGCTTCTACTTTAAGGCTCTCTAATAGCTTCCTCATCCTCCTACTCTTCTCTGTGGTATGTTCTTTCTCTCACCATATGTTTATATGATTCTCTATACATATGTACCTCTATGTATATGTGTGTTCTAAATAAGAGTCTTGGATTCAAAGCTTTATTCTTTAGATGCTTCTTGAAGGATTTGCTATCAGAATCTTGCAAGATATAAAGTTTGTAATCAATTTAATTTGTACATAAGTTTCTGCATCATTGTTCTTACCACATTGCATGTTAATTAGGAAAAGAAAAAGTCTTCTTTTTCTCCTTTTGGCGACCTTTTTGAAAAAGGAAAAAAATGTTTAAATTGATAAACAAAACTTCAACTTCGAATATAATTAATTTGAAGAGTTTGGTTTGTAATTTCGAATTGGTTTTGTGTTTCTTGAATGTAGTGGGTGGTGGAGGCACACACGTCAAGAAAGCTGATATCGATCAAGGAACAAGAAGGTCAAGATGTTACTCATTTTCTCAAAGATGGTGAGTTCGATGATCCTTCACTCAACGTGTATTTCACACTCAATGATCTCAAGCTAGGAAACAAGTTAAGGGTTTACTTCCACAAAAATGATTTCCAAAGGCTTCCTCCACTTCTCACAAGAGAACAAGCTGATCTCATTCCTTTCACCAAGTCAAAGCTTGATTTTCTTCTCGACCACTTCTCTATCTCCAAAGACTCTCCTCAAGGGAAAGCCATAAAGGCTACCTTGGGACATTGTGATGCTAAAGAAATCGAAGGAGAGCATAAGTTTTGTGGCACTTCTCTAGAGTCAATGGTTGATCTTGTGAAGAAAACATTGGGGTATAACGTTGAACTCAAGGTCATGACGACTAAATTAATGGCACCTACACTAAACTCGATAAGCTACGGTGTGCATAACTATACATTCGTCGAGGCACCTAAGGAACTTGTTGGAATAAAGATGTTGGGATGTCATAGAATGCCATACCCTTACGCTGTTTACTATTGCCATGGACATAAAGGTGGAAGCAGAGTCTTTGAAGTCAATATGGTGACGGACGATGGGAAACAAAAGGTTGTTGGACCAGCTATATGCCACATGGACACATCCATGTGGGACGTGGATCACGTAGCTTTCAAGGTGTTGAAAATGGAGCCGAGGTCAGGACCCGTTTGCCACTTCTTCCCTCTTGATAACATCGTGTGGGTAACTAAGTAAGAGAGTATAGGCTAATTAGGTAATATGTAATGTGAGTGGATGCATGTGTCTTGTAATATCTATGGTTTGGAAAAGTAAGAAATGATGTTGCCCTCTTTTGTGTGACTTGCAACAACGTGACAATGCTACATGTAACATATAATATAATGTTACATAACATGTAATATATAATACTATACTTTATATACCGGCATGTTTGTACGTAGCTCTTTTTTTAGCGACGTTGCAGACGACGGACCACCAGATCACCGCTGCTAAAATATTGTTTTTACTCGAGATCATATGAGTATATATCATATTTCTAAACACAATATCACTTGATATTTGATCTAAGAATATCAATGGACTAACCTTTTCTTTTAAAGATATTGAGTGATGTTAGTTTTTTACAAGGGTATGATGGAGATATTTACTATCTATATTAACATTTTGTTATCCGTAAGGTTTATGTTTGGAAAACCTGGTTATTTCTACTTAGTCGTTAAGATTGTGTTCAATTTTTTTTTTATTTGTTTGAATGGTTGTATTACAAGGATTTCATGTATCATGTAAACTCTTTCTAACACAATATTATTGATATGCCATGGAAAAATACATTAGTTTAAAACAAAAATATGTAGAAGTGAACGAAAATATGAACATATATAGATAAGTTTATTGATCACGTCTATGTACAAAATGAATCAGTTGACTAGTTTTAAGGATATACGCATTATAATAGCGAAGTGATAGCATGATTTAAGTTTTTTTAGTCTTATCTTATCCGATTAACACATTGTTTTCAACGTTGTACATACATCAACACTTTTTTTCTGACACATCAGTTTTGCAAGTAAAAATATAGAAATTTGGGTTATCCATCATGTTATTCAAACTGAAAATCTCATGCTGACAAAAACAACAATCTAATGGAAGAGGAGATATGTGATGAGATGAGATGAGAAGAAGTTCTATGAATATATTATATAGTGTTGGGTAATTTTCTAACATTATCCAATTAGAGAGTTTGTAATAAGGCCGCCACACTTACCCACTCATATGTTGGGCTTTTTCCATTGTTGGGCTATTTCATCTGACCCAGGTTATTTTCGCATGCTCAGCTGCGCTCTAATTTTAATAAATAAAACCTCTCTTTTTTAATTTTCATATGGTACTTTATATAAGATTAAAAAATAACGTTAAGACATTATTCCCTCTGAGTCTGATCGGTCAAAAAATAAAAGAAGAGAGAGTTAAGATAAAAAATCTAGAAAATAGCTGTCTGATAACAGTTTTTCAAAATTCAAAAAAAAAGAGGTTTGTTATTTATTAGTATATAAAGGTTTATCAAAAATCTCTTTGTTTGTTAAGATATTTGTTCCAAATTTGAAATAATTAATTTTTAATACCAAAATAATAATAATAGAGATCTCTCATCATTTCTCTCTTCTCTTGTTACCGCTCGCACTGAGATGCGTAACAGAAAAGATCCTTTCTCTCTCTCTCTCTCTGCACTTTTTCTCGGCATTTTCTCTTATATTTTCCCGTCGTTTTCTCGCATCCCCAAATTAAAACAGTGTACGGATCCACACACAGTCCCACCAGTACGCACAAAAAGAAAAAACACTGACGCCATTTCTCCTTTTTGTCGTTTCGTTTCCTCCCACCTGAAAACATGGACGACACTAACGGAGTTATTTACCGGAGGAGAAGATCTGCACGACGTCATCAGATCAACGATCTCCCCAATCGGCGCAACCAGACGACGACCACAAACGAACCTCCGAACCACGACGTACAGGCTAATCGTGATGAAGTCGATGAGTCTCTTTCGCTAAGCTTGGGTTCGACATCGTACCCCTCCTCTCCTCACTCTCAGATCCCTTCTCCTCCGGTGACTACTAATTCATCGCTTCGTCTTGCACCGCCGTCGCCTTTCGCTGGACCTATGACGACGTGGCCAACGCCACATGCTGCTGATGAGTTCATGGCGAGTTCCAAGGCTTATTCATCTGTGCCTTTTTCCATGACGACGACGCCGTCGTATCTCAATCTGTCATCGTCGTCATGGCTGAACAGCTCTTTTCACCAGAGAGGATCTCAAGGATCGTTTCCGACGGTTATTCAGCCTCCGACTACGGTTAATCGTTTCTCCTTCTTTCTCCCGCCGGCTCAAACTACCCCGCAGATGAGTACGATGATAATGGCACCACCGAGAATAAACACCGCCGTTCGTAATTCCAGACAACAACCCGCCGGAAATCAGAAATCCGATACGATCCCGCCGCCGTTTCCATGGGCGACGAACATACGAGGGGTGATTCATAGCCTAGAGTATCTCGAATCGAAACAGATCACAACAATCACCGGAGAGGTTCAATGCAGACACTGTGAGCAAGTGTTTGAGGTGAGCTACGATCTGAGGGAGAGATTCAGGGAGGTTGAGAAGATATTCCTGAAGATGAAAAGGACCATGAGGGAACGAGCTCCTCCCATGTGGTTAAATCCAGAGCAACGGAGGTGTGAGCTTTGTGGCCGTGACAAAGCTGTGAAACCTGTGGTTGCTGAATCGAAGAGTCAGATCAATTGGTTGTTCTTGCTTTTGGGACAAACCTTGGGTTACTGTACATTGGAGCAGCTCAAGAATTTTTGTAAACACTGCAAGAGTCATCGTACTGGTGCTAAAGACCGTGTGCTTTACTTGACGTACCTGGGTCTCTGCAAGATGCTTGATCCTACTAATAGTCTCTATAACCGTGGTGACACCAACACTACACGGTGAGCGCTCTGATTGATTCTATCCTTGTTCTATTCAGTTTTTAGATTTTACGTTTGGGTTGAAGGATCGTTGAAACTTTGATTTCGCATTTGGACTGTCGCGTTGCTGCTTTTTTAGGTGAATAATTCTGTGACAAAAATAAATATTGCAATTGCATTGCATGGGTTTATCGTTTTGTCGTCTTCTTCCTTCGTTGTATCTTTTATCTCTTGGACTTTTGTTTCATTAATATCTCATTAATATATATTAGGGGGTTTTACCATGAATCAGGAAGTCTAATAGTATAATTTTGTATTAGTTTACTTGTTATTTTCAATTCTTGCAGTATAAATGATACTTAAGTATCTCAACTGTCAGCTCTGATTTATTTAATTTGATTGTCTTATAACCAAATTTCATTAACAAAGTAAAAAGATCTTTACACTGTTTTCAATCGTCTAAATCTTAACGGGGTTTTTAAATCTATCGCTAATTCAAATTTAAAATTTTCATATCATAATCTATTCATCATCACACGAAAGCAACATATAAAACAATTTGTGGAGAAGCTTCAATATTATATAGCTCTCGATAATATGATTTGATTTGCCCATTAAATCCCTAATAAAATTTCTAATTTTTTTCATTTAAAGCCGGCCACAAATAAACCGACGGTTAGATTTCTTATTAATATGCTCTGTTGTTCAATACGAATCAGACCGGTTAAACTGATTTGGTATAAAAACCTATTTCTGATAATTTACGAATTTACCCTTTCGGACATCCTCCACAACGGACAAAATTATCAACCGGGGAGCGAAGAAAAGAGAGAGAGAGAAAAAAAGAAAGAGAAGGGACAAAAAAAAAAAGAAGAAAGAAAGTAAATGGCGACTCAGGCGACCCACGAGCCCTTCCATAGCTGCTTCGTCTTCCAACACAGAAGCACGAATTGAACGAAATTTGAATTCTAGAACCAATTCCCACACTCACATTTATGATTTTCCCCTTCTTGGTAGATCGTACGAGATTTTGACTCCTTCTTCAGGCAGATCTGATCGCGAAAGTTTCCTTTTCCCAGCTAGTTTGTTCCGTGGTGTTCGACTTTTTTTTATTGTGTGATCGGAGATGGAGGCGTTGACGGAGCTTTGTGACATTATAGCTGAGAACCCGAAACAATTCTCGGAGAAGTTAGCTTGGATATGCGGCCGTTGTCCACAAACGGAATGGCTTCTCGCTGATTCCCCCAGGGTTTCTCGGAGTCATCTCAACGCCGTTTTGGCCGTTGCTCGGATCATCTCCAAGAATCCTGAGTCTATTGATAACCGTGCCAAATCCGTCGTGAATGAGTTTCTCAGCGCTATACCTGCATCGTTCCGTCGTTCGTTTTGGCCGCATTCGTTTCCTTCGCAGTCGATCTCTGCGTTCTATTGTGATTTCTTGAAATATCTATCGTGTGCGGCGGATCTCTCGCCGGAATTTGGTACCGAGGTTGCTAGGTTTACAGGTGAGGTTGTGATTGCCGCCACGAGTTGCGGTGAGAGCGACGGTGATCCATCTATTTCCAAGGCTTTCTTGGTCGCGCTTTCTCAGAATTTTCCGTCAATTCTGCAGTCTGATGGAGATAAATTGATTACAATGCTGCTCGAGCAGTTTGTTGTAAACCGTGCTCCTGCTTCTCCCAAAGAACAGCGGCAGCAGACCTCGGGTAACTCTGAAACTTCGTCGTCTCAGGGCTCTCCTATCAGTACGAACCGTTATCCCTCGGGCAAACCTGAGGAGTCTAGTCCTGGGGACGAGGTAGCTAGTAATGGGTCCAATGTATCCTCTAAGAGTTCATCGTCTGTAGTGGTGAATGGAGGTAGTATTGTGTGGAAGAGTGGTGTTGATCAGTTGAGTTTTGGGTTTAGTGAGGGGAGTGGTGGCGCTAACCCGGTGTTTAGACAACAAGTGGCTTCTTTTGAGGACGAATCCATCGAGTCCTTGGAGAAGCAAGAGATTGCCTTTAGATTAATAACCCATATCTTGGAGAAAGTCAAAATTGATTCTAAACTTCAGGATCAAGTGAGATTTATAGCAAAGAGGCAGCTCCAGTCCATGTCTGCGTTTCTGAAGGTAAATGCTTTTCTTGTGGTGAACTGGTGATATATTATGGTATTTTCTAGAATGCTTGAAGCCATATATCTTGGTGAAGCAATTGTTGGTTGATACTCCCTTTTCCAGTCTAAATTTGGCATGTTTTGTGAGAGTTGGTAAGAGGGTGGTTACCTTACCGATCTTGACTTCTTGAGTGGAGCATGGATTTTTAGAAGAGATGATGACTTTGTTTCTGCTTTTGTTTTTTTTCTTTTTTTATACAGTCAAGAAAGCGAGACTGGAACGAACAAGGCCCAGTTCTGAAAACTAGAGTCAATGCCAAACTGTCTGTTTATCAGGCCGCAGCTAAAATGAAAATTAAGAGCCTGGTGTCTCTTGAAACAGATGGAAAAACATCTAAAAGGTTGGTCCTGGAGACGCTTGCATTGCTTTTAGATGCTGCAGATGCCTGCTTGACATCTGTGTGGCGGAAAATGAAGGCATGTGAAGAATTGTTCGACTCTCTGCTTTCTGGGATTGCGAAGATTTCAGTGGCAAGAGGAGGGCAGCCACTACGTGTGTTGCTTATCCGTCTTAAACCACTGGTACTGGCTGTCTGTGCACAGGTAATTTTGTTATATGTGCACTAATCATAACTCATTCAAGCAACATACTCTAATCTACTGATGATCGCGTCTGGATGCCCATAGAAGTATAATCGAACATATAATGTCAGAAGTTTCTGGATGGATTCTGTTGTAGTTCATTTAGCTTTAAATTATTGAATGCGTTTTTTATTCATTTTTAATGCCTGCTGGAACAGCCGGATACTTGGGGGAGCAATCAAGGAGCTATGCTTGAGAGCGTATTTAAGACTAGTTGTGAAATTATTGAATCTGGCTGGGCCAAGGACCGAGCTCCAGTGGACACCTTCATTATGGGATTAGCTTCAAGTATTCGTGAAAGAAATGATTATGAAGAACAGGTGGAAAAATAATTTTACCTTTCCCTTACATGGTTAATATCCCTATCCTATGTTAGACTGCACTTTTATCCTTCCAATAAGGCTCATCATTTGGTGCCCAGGTTGATAGAGATAAGCAAGTACCTGCTGTTCAGCTTAATGTTATTCGGCTGCTTGCTGATCTCAATGTTGCTGTTAAGAAGCCGGACGTAGCTGACATGATTTTACCACTTTTTATTGAAAGCCTGGAAGAGGGTGATGCTTCGACTCCTAGCTTTTTGCGACTCCAAGTACGGTTCCAATTTCTACACTGATACCTGGCTGCCTGATTAGTAACTTTTATATGCTACTTTCTCGAACTTTCATAATGGCAGGAACTGCTACCATCTATGTCCTTTTTCGTTTTTTTTTTTTTTTTGACATATTTAGTTTTGCATTTATGCTAATTTTGTGCAGCTTCTTGATGCTGTTTCTCGGATAGCAACATTAGGGTTTGAGAAATCTTACCGTGAGACTGTAGTTCTGATGACCAGAAGTTATTTGAGCAAACTATCGAGTGTCGGATCTGTAGAGAGCAAAACATCAGCACCAGAAGCCACAACCGAGCGTGTAGAGGTATATGTCATTTGATACATGGTAGTTTACTAGTTTGTTGTGTTTCTCCTTATTTTTTTTATGACTTTGATTCTCACAAATCCAACTGTCGTGTAGACTCTTCCTGCAGGTTTTCTTACAATTGCCAGTGGTCTGAGGGATACAAAATTGCGTTCAGACTATCGCCATCGTTTGCTTTCCTTGTGTTCAGATGTAGGCTTGGCTGCCGAGTCCAAAAGTGGAGGGTAATTATATAATCTTATAGCTTGTATAAGCTTTGAGTTTTTTTTGAAGGGTTAGTTTATTTTGAAGTGTTTTCTGTAAAAATTCATATTTGGGGATAAAAAATCTGTGCACATTTTGCAAAATCTACTGGCAAACTTTTGTTGGCTACTATACGTTTTAAGAAATGAATAGGTATGGCATGAACGATCAATGGTGTGTTCAAGCTGTTAACAGAAAGATATATCAATCATCTTGCGCACTCAATTTTGCCTTAAAGTTTAGTATAATCGGAAACTATCCAGTTAATGTTTCTCCACTAAAACGTTTCTGCATGTTTCATTTTTTTGTAGGAGTGGTGTGGATTTTTTAGGGCCTCTTCTTCCTGCAGTTGCAGAAATTTGTTCAGATTTTGATCCTACTATGGATGTGGAACCTTCACTTTTGAAGTTGTTTCGTAATCTCTGGTTTTATATAGCCCTTTTTGGCTTGGCACCTCCTATTGTGAAAGCTCCGTCACCAGCAGTGAAGTCAACTTCCAATTCAGTGAACAGTGTGGGAAGCATGAGTGCAACTGCTTTGCAAGCTGTGGGAGGTCCTTACATGTGGAACACTCAGTGGGCGCTAGCTGTTCAACGAATTGCTCAAGGCACTCCTCCCCTGGTAAGTCATTCTAGAAGGTCATCTTCAGAGTTTAATGTGTGTTTCACCAAATTATGAGCCTACTAAATTCTGCATCTTACACCTCCGAGGAAATACTTGTTCTGTAGTTTAATTTCATCTAATTGACTAAATGCGCATTGCTCTTCGTAGGTCGTCAGTTCTGTAAAATGGCTTGAAGACGAGTTAGAACTCAACGCACTTCACAATCCTGGTAGCCGTCGAGGAAATGGAAACGAAAAAGTAGCGTCGACTCAGAGACTTGCTCTTTCAACTGCCTTAGGTGGCCGAGTTGACATTGCAGCAATGAACACCATCTCAGGTTAACAAATGATGAGTTATTTATAATATCTGCTAAATGGGTTATGGTGTGCTTTTTTTAGATACTTAGAAATCCATTTCTTCAATTCTTTCAGGAGTGAAGGCTACATATTTGCTTGCTGTGGCTTTTTTGGAGATCATACGTTTTATTAGCAACGGGGGTATCCTTAATGGTGACTCAAGCGTATCTGCCTCTAGAAGTGCCTTCAGTTGTGTGTTCGAATATCTAAAAACTCCAAATCTTACTCCTGCCGTTTCTCAGTGTTTGACGGCTATCGTGCATAGAGCCTTTGAAACAGCAGTCTCATGGCTGGTATGTAAATACCTGGTTATAGTAGTTAAGCTAATTTTTCGTTTAAGACCTTTTAGTTGCAATTCTAGCGCAATCAAGGCCCTTGTATATGCATTTTGGTCTTTCTGTTATCAACAAAAGCTCGGCTTTTCTGGTTTTTACTGCTTTTCATTTAAATGTTCTAGTAATATGTGAATGTTATGAAAACTTTCATTTGGTTTCAGGAAGATCGAATATCTCTTACTGGGAAAGACGCTCGTAATAGAGAACTGACAACGTATGCACATGCATGTTTCCTCATAAAGAGTATGTCACAGAGAGATGAGCACGTTCGAGATATCTCTGTGAACCTGTTGACTCAGCTACGGGACAAATTTCCTCAGGTAAAAACATATGGGTATACATTCTCTCGTTTAAAAGGTTATATGTAGGTTGACCATTTAATAAGAGAGAATGGAGGTGATATAATGCATATAGTATATTATGTCGATAAAATTATGGAGAGATAGATTTCCTCGTTATAATTTTTCCAATGCGAGTACTCACAGAAGATATATCAGGACTAAGACCCCAACCTCAGTGATTGTATCAAATTTTAATACTTACAGATTTGTAGTTTTACATGGAACAAAGTAACTTGGTTGATCATTATCTATTTTTCTTCTCACATGTGTGCAATAACTTAGTTTTACCCATTGCAATTCTTATTTGCTTTTGATTTTAGCTGTTCCTTTTTTTTTTTTTTTTTTTAAATTTATTTTTAACAAATTGGTCACTTACATTAGACATCAGTGGTGTAGTCTGTTTGTTTTTATGGACCAGAAAAAATGTTTTTTGTGATTTCTGTTTCACTTGCATTTTACCATATAAATTTTGGTCACGGTTCACTTCCTTCTATATATTCCATAAATTGATTAGATATTTTTTTTCGCTTCGGTCTTCTGTCACTGCCTTTTACTCACTGACTTTGGTAGTCTAAGATTTTCCATCAGTATTTGCTTTCTGTATGTACTCTATTACTAGAGTATACCTCCAGGAAATGTTTGTCTGCTGTTACCTTCTCCAACTTTTCCTTTGGAATCCTTATGCTTTGTAGATCGACTAACAATTGGAAAATGCAGGTTCTCTGGCATTCGGCATGTCTGGATAGTTTGCTGTTTTCAGTTCATGACAATGCACCTACAGCTGTTGTTAATGATCCTGCTTGGACTGCTGCTGTTCGATCCTTATACCAGAAAGTTGTTCGAGAATGGATCATAATTTCGCTTTCGTATGCTCCATGCACTAGTCAGGGTTTGCTTCAGGTTTCCTTCTTTTTGCCAATTTGTATTGTCTTCTATACTGAAATATCTTTATACTGACAGCTTTCTATTTCTTCTAATCAATCTGTTAGTTTAACAATTTTAAATGGAAACGTACTGTGGAGATATAGTTCCTGTCGTCTCTGTTTGTTGCAGTGCCATGTTTTACTTCCTTTTACTGTCTCTAACTAATTCTTTTTAGTTTTAGGCTCCTCTGTTTTCTTAAAATGTTTAGAGCAGCTCGGCCCCTATTTTTTCTTTCCCTCAAACTACTGTAATTGCTGTTTTATGTTTCTGTATGATTCCGTGGTCGTTTTCAGAGGTACAGTCTGTTTTTGGTGCACAGACGAACTATGAAAAGCTTTGGACATAGGCGCTTAAATTGTTGTTCATGTGGATTGTTTTTGTGTATATTCTCTTTGCAGAGCGCATTTTGTGGTTTCTGCTTATGTTAGATTGTTCTTGTTGTTTCCTTGATTTATATACTAGAGTTTCATATTCTTTCTCTGGGTTTTATATGAACCTCAGGATAAGCTGTGCAAGGCAAACACATGGCAGCGAGCACAAACTACAACTGATGTGGTTTCCCTTCTATCTGAGATAAAGATTGGAACTGGGAAAAATGAAATTTGGTCTGGGATAAGAACTGCAAATATCCCAGCTGTGATGGCTGCAGCAGCTGCAGCGTCAGGGGCAAACCTAAAAGTTTCTGAAGCCTTTAATTTGGAGGTACTTGGTACTGGTGTAGTCAGTGCAACGGTAAAGTGCAATCATGCTGGAGAAATTGCTGGCATGCGAAGGTTGTATAACAGTATTGGTGGATTTCAATCAGCCTCGGCACCTAGTGGTTTTGGTGGTGGCCTTCAAAGATTAATATCTGGGGCATTTTCCCAGGCACCACAACCAGAAGACGATTCATTTAATGAGATGTTAATCGCCAGGTTTGTGCGTCTACTTCAGCAATTTGTAAATACAGCTGAAAAAGGTGGAGAGGTGGACAAGTCACAATTCCGAGAAACTTGTTCTCAAGCAACTGCACTACTTCTGTCAAACCTGGTAAGGCTAACCAAGAACAGAGGGACTCTTTTTTCTTATGTGTGTAGAGTAGAAGGGGCACATGTAGGCGATATCTATCATCTTTTTTAAGCTGTACGTTCTAATCTCTCTTATTGTTGCATCAGGGTGGTGAGTCAAAAACAAATGTGGAAGGCTTTTCTCAATTACTGCGTCTCCTTTGTTGGTGTCCAGCATATATATCTACACCAGATGCTATGGAAACTGGAATTTTTATATGGACCTGGTTGGTTTCCGCTGCTCCGCAATTGGTATCTCTAGTCCTTGCCGAGCTTGTTGATGCATGGATATGGACAATTGATACAAAACGAGGACTCTTTGCGTCTGATGTACGATACTCTGGCCCAGCTGCAAAATTAAGACCCCATCTTTCCCCAGGGGAACCAGAAGATCCACCTGAAAGTGATCCTGTTGATCAGATTGTCGCTCACAGACTGTGGCTTGGATTTTTGATAGATCGTTTTGAGGTTAGGATTTATCCCCTACTTTTTCTAATACATAAGGAACTCATATGTGAGGTTTACCTCAATTTTCTTCCGTTATTGGTTAAGTGGTCTACAGTGTTATAAGTGCTGAGTTTTCTTGTGATCCTAATTGAATCAATATCACTTTTCGCACCTTAGGTGATAAATTTGAAGTCGCAAGTAAATTTGCTTCACTTGAATATATTTGCTTACTGATCATCACGGAGTCAGATGCTGTGCATTTGTGAGTTTCTTATCGTCAAATTGGTTTTTTAGGTTGTCCGACATAATAGTGCGGAGCAACTGTTATTGCTAGGTCGGTTATTACAACGGAGTACAGACCTTGACTGGTGCTTTACCCGCCACCCTGCAGCCGCTGGTACCTTTTTTTCTTTAATGCTCCTTGGACTGAAATTCTGCTCATGCCAGACACAAGGCAATATGCAGAAATTTAGATCTGGACTCCAGCTGTTAGAAGATCGAATCTACAGGTTATGTTTTGTGAATTACCTTTGCCTTTTTGGCGTATCATATATTTTGTTTACTCTTTCTTTATGGACATCTCTCAGCCTGCCTCTATGGTTTGGCAGGACACATCTGAATATTATTCTTTTTTCTTTTTCTGCACTATTTACTTATGTTCATGTGGGATCTCTTAGTGTTTTCTAGGCACTAGGATTTAACATGAATTGCCTTTGCACAACACATTGAATTGTCTGGACTTGTATCCCCTATGTTAATATTATATCATATGCTGAGAGCAAACTGGAAGTAATTATATTTTGAGTTTTTTTGTCATCGTAGCCATCCAACATGGCATTTTCCGGTGTTTAAAAATACTTTTATATTGTTGCTTGAGTCGATTTTATTATGTCTGACATACCTTCATTTTATTTTTGTCAACTTATTCCAGGACGTCTTTAGGCTGGTTTGCTCATCAGCCAGAGTGGTATGATGTAAATATTCCAAATTTTTGTCAGAGCGAGGCTCTATCTGTTTCAGTTTTTGTTCACTTTTTATCAAACGAGCTATCAGAATCAAGTCAATCTGATTCCAAAGGAAAACCTCGTGAAAGTGGGAATTTGATTGATGTGGTAAGAGAAACATTTGCCATTTTTCTACTTTCACCTGTACATCATTTGATTACAAACTATGAGATTTATTTGTGCTGAATGTTAACAGACTGATCAATATCATCCCGTCTGGGGTGAGATGGACAACTACACTGTTGGAAAAGAAAAGAGGAAGCAGTTACTTTTAATGCTCTGCCAGCATGAAGCTGATAGGCTTGACGTTTGGGCACAACCTATTAGCTCAAAGTAAAACTATTTCATCTTTGACTTTCACTTCTCAGTTGTTTTGTTTAACTTACATTGTTGATATTCATTTTTCCAAGTGGCAATGTATATATAGGGACAGTCCATATTCGCGGCTGAAAATAAGCTCTGAGAAATGGACCGAATATGCTAAAACAGCCTTTTCAGTGGATCCTCGCATTGCTTTATCAGTCGCCTCAAGATTTCCGGCAAATGCTGCTGTTAAATCTGAAGTTACTCAGCTGGTTCAGGTATGAATTTACAGCTGTTACTTCCTCTAAGACTGTAGAAAGAAAGTTTTTTTTTTTTACATTTTGTAGTCTGAGATGGTATACTGTTCACCTAGTATATTAAGCTATAAATGAGCTGGTGTTGAACCACCCCAAAAAACTTGTGGGGCATGATACATCTAGAAATAAGTATGCTATGGTACTTTAAGTTAAAAATTTATTGAAAACAAAAACGTATGTTGAGAATCAGATTACATGCTCTGACTTCTTAGGATAAAAAGTACAATTTGATATTATGGCTTACATTTTATAATTAGTGAAATGATGTAAAATGAGTTTTCTCACTGTTACTCTTTCCTGCAGACACATATAGTAGATCTTCGTACAATTCCTGAGGCGTTGCCGTATTTTGTTACACCTAAAAATGTTGAAGAGAACTCAGTGCTGTTGCAGCAGCTACCACACTGGGCTGCTTGTTCAATTACACAGGCTCTTGAGTTCCTCACTCCTGCTTATAAGGGACATCCACGTGTCATGGCATATGTTTTACGAGTTTTGGAGTCTTACCCTCCTGAACGAGTTACCTTTTTCATGCCGCAATTGGTGCAGTCTTTGCGCTATGATGATGGGGTTAGTCTTATCTTGAAAATCTATATATTTATCTCACCTGCCTCTCTTTCCCTCTAAGCAAGTTGGGGGTTTAATTATATCATTCGGTTTGTGCGCGTTAGATTTAGTGACTCATCTTAGTACGTGAAATTATATAATATATAGATTTCAATTGTAGTCTATTTTAGTTTTCATATCTGGTTTTTACTTTCTCTTTTACTCTTGAGATTAGAAATTCTGCATTCAATATATTGCAGCAATTCCGGGAACTCATCCAACCAGGGTACCGAAAATTGGAATGATCAGCCTATATTACCTTTTCTTTTCTTGGCCTTTTATCTGAACCAAATTACTTTTCCGTTTTTTACATTAGTATTGGATTATCAGCTTGACGTTTTCGAAAACCATGTCTAGTCTAGCTGTCGTTGGGCCACTCATTCCTTGAGGTTTTTCCCAAGGGTTTTTCTTGTCGCAGATTTGTTTTCAAATCCTACGAAAATTACACTTCTACTAGGGATGGATATTGTGTAATGCCTTACTTGAGTTCTTTCTTTTTCCTTGTTTCCTGTGATGTTTAACAGTACAACTTCTTTTTTGAATGCAGAGGCTAGTTGAAGGGTACCTTCTCAGAGCTACCCAAAGAAGTGACATATTTGCTCATATTCTCATTTGGCATTTGCAGGTGAGTTTAACCTAGTAGACGTTGCTAAATCTTAATTTTGCTTGTAACCTTTATGGAGATTTTGTTGATTTTTAAGTTCTATCTTTTATAATGCCAGGGTGAGTCTGTTCAGGAAACTCCAAAGGATGGTTCTATTGATAAGGTTCGCCCATTATTACCTTTTTCTGCTTATATCGCGTGAGTGTTATTTTCAATGTGGGCTACATCTTACTACTCCTAGGATAGTATAGTATTTATGTTAGTGCAATATGTAGCTAGACTATCTCTCACAACACTGAATTATATTGGAATCTAGTGCAATCTACTGGCCTTAATTCAGAAAAATCAGTATGCTGCAGTTGCAATATATGGCCTCCTGCAGAAAACATCTGTGAATTCTTCTGGTTAGGTTATTCTTTACATGTTAACAACGCTGGAAATATCCTTGATTCGCCATGTTGACCACTGGTTATAAGCGCATAATATCAAGATCTGAAAATGAGTTTTATGACTATTCATTATACTGTAGCATAAGTTTGTTATTCGAAAACATCTTTTCGATAAAATTTGTAGTGAGACAGAGAGTAGGTTGTTAAGCTATAGAATTTGTTGACTGATATGCTGATAAAATCTAATCTCTTGTTTCCGTGATATTTCAGAATGCGGCATTCCAAGAAATTTTGCCAGAGGTTCGGCAGCATATTATTGATGGTTTCAGTCCCAGTGCCTTGGACATGTTCACTAGAGAGTTTGACTTCTTTGACAAAGTTACTTCTATTTCTGGGGTGTTATTTCCTCTCCCAAAGGAAGAACGCAGAGCCGGTATTAGAAGGTAACATTTGAAATTTAATAAAACTGTATCATGGTACGGATGGATCTGCATCTGTTGGATGCAAGGTAATTTAATACTTTCCATGGCAGGGAGTTAGAGAAAATTGAAATGCAAGGAGATGACCTTTATTTGCCAACTGCTCCTAACAAGCTTGTTAGGGGTATTCGTGTAGACAGTGGAATACCTTTACAATCAGCTGCCAAAGTTCCTATCATGATAACCTTTAATGTTGTTGATCGTGATGGTGACCACAGTAATGTAATACCACAAGCTTGCATTTTTAAGGTAAGCCTTTGCATGATTATATACAATTTCTTTTTTGTATGTAGGTAGGTTGACATAAAAACTATTCTACCGTGATGTTGATTCTTAATTTCTTATAGTATTTGCCAGTACAAAGAAAATGAATCAATTCTCCTATCTTTCTCTTCCACTTAATTAAAGTAAAAATAACACAGAAAACAAACATAGCCAGTGGTATCTAGACATTGCTGCACCCAGTTGGTGTTTACTGTGAGTTTGATGATTCTCTCTTGTATTTATTTAGGTCGGAGATGATTGTCGGCAAGATGTTCTTGCCCTTCAAGTGATATCTCTTCTTAGAGACATATTTCAAGCGGCTGGTATTAATCTTTATCTTTTTCCATATGGAGTACTCCCAACTGGTGCCGAGAGGGGGATAATTGAGGTATCACTCACTCTAAAATGTTTAATACTAAACCCATTTTCCCTTGCGAGATAAAATAGAACAGGTGGTGTGAGAACTTTCATGTATACAATAAGAGGCTCATACATATTTTTTTTTTTTTCTCTTTTCTTCCCTTTCATTACAGGTTGTGCCTAATACAAGAAGCAGAAGTCAAATGGGTGAAACTACCGATGGGGGTTTGTATGAGATTTTTCAACAAGACTATGGACCTGTCGGCTCAACCACCTTTGAAACAGCACGAGAGAACTTCCTCATCAGTAGTGCCGGTTATGCAGTCGCTAGTCTTTTACTCCAGCCCAAAGACAGACACAACGGAAATCTCCTCTTCGATGAGTATGTTTCCTTTTCTTGCGATTTCTCTATGTTCTTTTCTCTTAGTGCAATGACAAAAAAATCAGTCTATGACAATATAATGTGGGAGACATTTCAGGGAAGTAACACAACTTTATTACCATGTGTGTTATGCTTAATGCAGCGTGGGAAGACTTGTCCACATCGATTTTGGATTCATCTTGGAAACTTCACCAGGAGGAAACATGCGGTTTGAGAGTGCTCATTTCAAACTGAGCCACGAAATGACTCAGTTGCTAGATCCGTCAGGTGTAATGAAGAGCAAAACATGGCATCAGTTTGTGAGCTTGTGCGTAAAGGGATACTTAGCTGCTCGGAGGCAGATGGACGGAATCATCAGCACGGTGCAAATGATGCTAGAAAGTGGACTGCCTTGCTTTAGCAGAGGAGATCCAATCGGTAACCTTAGGAAAAGATTTCACCCAGAAATGAGCGAACGTGAAGCAGCACACTTCATGATTCATGTCTGTACGGATGCATATAACAAATGGACTACTGCTGGATACGACTTGATTCAGTATTTGCAACAAGGCATCGAGAAGTAAAGAACACGAGAGAAATTTGCGGGTAAAAAATTCATTAAATCATCCGAATATTCCGATTTGTTAATTTTTATCTCCTTTCGGTGGTTGGACATTCTGACTAATTTATTGTAAGAGAGGAACTTGAGGGTTTTGCTATGCAAAGAAAAAGAAAAAAAAGTAACAAAAGAAAAAGGTAGGAGTGTATTGTGGTGTGTGGGTTTTCTTTTAGATATGTGAAGTGCAAAGCTATTATGATATATCATATATGATGAGTGATATCTTCATCTTTCTTACAACACTTTGTCTCATGAATGGATAAACCTATGGTAACGTCTTTCTTACAGTAGTATATTTGATTCAATGGATGATGATAAGCTCATTCTACGTACTGTATATCATCAAGAATGATCAAAAAAATGTAACTAGCTGAGGTTTTACATATGTAACATATCAAAAATCAGATAAAATGGTGGTCTGTGCTGAGTCTTTGATAAAATACTCACTCTTTCGTGGTGTCGATTGATATAACATCACTTGGCACATATTTTCAGTGTCAAACAAGTATTATCAGATCATGGAACTGATGCAAGATTGCAAGGTAATTTGCTTTGTTTGTCTTAAGCTACATACAGCTTTTTTTTTATATATATAATCAAATAGGCCATGAACAACTTTGGAAATCGTTCCTGAATAAGTCAGTGGCACTTACTCAGCACAATATACACTTAAGTAAATTTATAGAAAAAACGTTAGTGGTGAGTGGTGACCCCCAAAAAAAAAAAAAAAGTGTCAATCAATTAACGTCAAGTCAAGAGTCAAAAACAGAGAAGAACAAAGAAGACCAGATAAATCTAACTTGTGACTTGAGAGGAGGGAGAGAGAGGATTCGAACAGAGAAAAGTCGTCTTTGAGGGTAAACCAATGGAACCGGTGATAATCGGTGCGCTAATATTAGATGTTCACGCTAAGCCGGCAACCACACCAATCTCAGGAACCACCGTCCCTGGCCAGGTTTTTCCAAAATTTGATTTTTTGATTGATCTTGTGCGCAATCATGTACTTATCCTTCCAAAATTAACCTGTACTTATCAATTAGGAAATTTTGAGTAAAAGGTTCAATCTTTCTGGTGAATAGGTCTTGTTTACGCCGGGCGGTGTAGCAAGAAATGTAGCTGATTGCATCTTCAAGCTTGGAATTAAACCTTTCATGATTGGCACTTTGGGCCTTGATGCTCCAGGTCTGCTTTTTCATACGATATTTGCAAAGACATTGGCTTTTTTTTGCTTGCTTGGACATTTCTTGGTAGCTTAACTTTTTGGTACTTTCTTGTATTCATATTCAGCCAATGCACTATTGAAAGAGTGGAAGCTCTCCACTGAAGGTAAGACTTGTAGAGTAAAGGAAACTGATGCATTTCTCAGTTGCAAAGTCTTTGCTTTTTACATATTTATGAAATCTTGTCTCATTTTAATCTCTCAAATAGTCAATCAACTTTGTAGTCCTTTTTTTCTTTGTCTCTGTTTCTGTCACCTTTGTTTGATAAACTATTTCTTGGTCGATGTTGCAGGAATCTTGAGACGTGAAGACATCAGTACTCCCATTGTCTCCCTTGTATATGATATGAATGGAGAAGTTTCGGCTGGTGTTGCTGGTGTTGATGCAGTTGTACGTTCCTTTTTATGTCGTATTATCGGCTCATCTAGTCGATCTTGGTGACTATGTTCGTTTCTTTTTTAGCATTTTGGTTATGAAATTATTAAGGATCAGGTTACAAACACAAATGATAAACTGAGAATGAAGGATGTAGTTGTCGTTGTTGTACTTACATTTACATTGTTTTACTTGGGCAGGAAAAGTTTCTGACACCTGCGTGGATCCAGCGGTTTGTAAACAACATAAGCTCAGCTCCTGTTCTTATGCTAGATGCAAATCTTAGCACTCTTGCTTTGGAAGCATCTTGTAAATGTAATGCTTATACTTTCTCACTTTGATTGCCTGATCATCGTTTTGTCTGTCTTCTCAACGTTTTCCTTCTTGAAGTGGCTGCAGAGTTCAATGTTCCTGTTTGGTTTGAGCCCGTGTCAGTCACAAAGTCACGGAGAATCGCCTCGATTGCCAAGTATGTGAGTGTTATGTCTCCATACTCATGAAGACTTGATTCTTTTTGTTCTCTATGTTTATTTGCAAACCAACAGATTTAAATTTTGTTTCTTGTAGGTAACGATGGTGTCTCCGAACCAAGATGAACTCGTAGCGATGGCAAATGCTCTCTGCGCCAGGAATTTGTTTCACCCCTTTAAACCAGAAGAAAATAAGCTTTCAATCGAAGACATGTTCCGCGCGCTAAAGCCAGCCATTTGGGTTCTCCTTGAAAATGGTATTAAAGTAGTTATTGTAACCCTCGGCTCAAATGGAGCTCTCCTATGCTCCAAGGAAAATCCAACAAGGGCTCTTAACATAAACCGAAAGCTCCCGAAAAGTGGAGAGATTTTCAAACGTGTACGATCTGTATGTTCACCAAACCGGTTTTCTGTATCCAGCCCGGGGCTTTTCGCAATGCATTTCCCTATCATCCCAGCCAAAGTGAAGAAGCTCACTGGCGCAGGTGATTGCCTAGTAGGGGGCACAGTTGCATCTCTAAGTGACGGGTTAGATCTAATCCAAAGTTTAGCGGTTGGCATTGCCTCAGCTAAAGCAGCAGTCGAGTCAGATGACAATGTGCCTCCTGAGTTCAATCTGGATCATATTTCTGGTAAATGAACTAAATCTCTGTCAATATGAAATTAAAGTCTGTATTTTTGGTAACCATATTCAGTTCATTGGTCTGAATATTGCTTGTGTTTGGTTTGACTATACAGATGATGCAGAGTTGGTATACAATGGAGCGAAGATGTTGTTAGTTCATCAGTCTATGCTATGAATGATTCATGATCTTCTTGGTTCTTTTATCAAAGAATGTATTTGGCCTCTGTGCTTTGCAATTGTATACAATGGAGGAGCTTTAAAAAAGAATCTACAAGTATTGCTGACAAAAGTAGTCCCAGTGCTTTGTAACTACTGACTACTGTCAAATTAATGCCTGAGTCCGATCCTGTCACTATTTTGCTGGCTAAAGCAAGTTTTTTTTTTTGTCACATTTCTCACGTCTTGAATAATATATCAGATTTTCACATTTTGTTGTCAATAGTGATATTATATTACTATCGTTAAAAGTATCACTTAAATGAGAAATAAAAACATGACTGAAAAGACCTTGGTAACGACGACGTGCATGTATATACCTCTTTCGGTGCATTTGGTGGTAGACGTCGTAAAAGAGTGATGAAGATGACATTTTCTTTTACTTTTTTTTTGGCTCAAAATAGAAAGCAAATATTACAATTAACCTTTCTCAAATACTTTCCTAAATCCAAAATCAAATGCGAATGAAAGAACCTGTCTCTAATCACAACTTTTTAAGAGTGTGGATTCTTCTTTATATAAATTTCGTCTTCTTGCTCTTTGATACAGTATTTAAATGTCCGGAACTATAAAAGTTACTTCTTCTTTGAAAAATCAAGTTAAAAGACAAGCCCGGTTCCAATGAACATCCGGATGCTTCTTCTGTTGTAGCTCGCTCGGACCAATCGTGTCTCGATCGCTTCCATGATTGGGGAAAGAACTAATGCGTATTTGGTTAGTGGGCTCACGATTGTGGTAGAGATTGCTATCACCGAGCTTACCTTTTGAGTTGGAAGGTTTAAAGTGATTTGTGATTACACTTCTTCTCCATACATGAGATATCCAAAGATTGCCATCAAACTATAGATCATTGATGATAAGACAAAGCTTATGAAAATAACCTATATATACAGGTTAATTAACAATGATCAAAATAACTTTATATTAAACCAATATTAACCTATGTTATATATATACAGGTTTTGATCATTTTCATAAGCTCGTTTTCATCGGAATATTCCATCTTGAAAGTTTTGTTTTGTGCTAATGGAATTGTGAGGAACTTATTATTACACAATGACTTGTGTTGGTGTCAGTGAGTGTATATATAGCGGACCAGATAGATAAACCGGAGAATATAGCGGACCAAATAAATAAACCGGGAAATTGGTTATTGAATCGGTTAAGTGTAACCGGTTTTGATTTTTATCTCATCTTCTTCTTCAAAAAAGAAACACAAGATAACAGAATTGCCACCAAAGCTCCAATTTTTATCGCCACACACAGCAGAAGAAGCTCGACGAATGAGAAGATAGAGAGAGCTCACTCAAGATTTCGAAGATATGATTGTAACACTAAACCCTAGGATTCTCCATTTCTCCAAGCTCCATCCTCTTTCTCGACCTTCTTCATATTTCTACAGAACTCGAAATGTGTCTCTGACCACAAATTGTAAGCTTCAGAAGCCTGAGAATGGGAATCCGAGAAGTAGTAGTACCGGAAGTCTCACGAAGACCATTTCGCTTTCCGATTCGGCACCGCCCGTTACGGAGGAGACGGGTATGGAAGTTTCAGGCGATCGGGTTGTTAAGGGAGGTGGTGATGGTGGTGGTGGAGGAGGAGGAGGAGGAGACGGAAGAGGATTAGGGTTTTTGAAGAAGTTACCGAGAAAGGTTTTGTCTGTTTTGTCTAATTTGCCTCTAGCGATTACAGAAATGTTCACCATTGCTGCTCTCATGGCTCTTGGTAAGTCCTAAACTTCCTTTTTTTTGGATATTGGTTGTTGCATTTAGTATTGAGAAACTGATCAAAGTTTCGTTTTTTTAAGGGACTGTGATTGAACAAGGTGAAACCCCTGATTTCTATTTCCAAAAGTATCCAGAAGATAATCCTGTGTTTGGGTTCTTCACTTGGAGATGGATTTTTACACTTGGATTGGATCATATGTACTCTGCCCCTATATTTCTTGGGATGTTGGCTCTTTTAGCAGCTTCACTTATGGCATGTACTTATACTACTCAGATACCTTTGGTTAAGGTTGCAAGGAGGTTTGTTTTTTTCTTCCTTTCTCCGTTCTGTAACTCCTTGTTTTTACAAAAGAGCTCATAACTTTAGCAACTTGCAGATGGAGTTTTATGAAGTCAGATGAGGCAATTAAAAAGCAGGAGTTTGCTGATACTTTGCCAAGAGCATCTATCCAAGACTTAGGAATGATTTTGATGGGTGATGGATATGAGGTTAGGGTTATTTCTCTTCTTTTTCATGTTCTCCTATATGTGTATGAGTTTTTTCTTGGTCTAGTGGTAGTAATTTTCCAGTTTGTTTGTTCTGCAGGTATTTATGAAGGGTCCTTCATTGTATGCTTTTAAAGGTTTGGCTGGTCGATTTGCGCCTATTGGAGTACATATAGCAATGCTTCTGATTATGGTGGGTGGAACCCTTAGTGCAACTGGGAGCTTTAGAGGTTCGGTCACAGTTCCTCAAGGGCTAAACTTTGTCATGGGAGATGTCTTAGCCCCAGTTGGGTTTTTCTCAATTCCAACTGATGCTTTTAATACCGAGGTTCATGTTAATCGATTCACCATGGATTATTATGATAGTGGAGAGGTGAGTCTTTTTTTTTTGCTTTCTCTGCTCTCTCGTTATGTCTTCATGATTGAAATGTCTTGTGACCTTTCCCAGTTAAATAGAACTCTTTGTTGATATTCCTTTTCTGATTTTGTGTAGGTCTCACAGTTTCACTCTGATATTTCACTCCGTGACCTTAATGGGAAAGAGGTTCTGAGAAAAACAATTAGCGTTAATGATCCTCTGAGATATGGTGGTGTCACCGTATACCAGACAGATTGGAGTTTCTCAGCCTTACAGGTGACAAAAGATGGTGAAGGACCATTTAACTTGGCTATGGCACCTATTAAGGTCAATGGAGACAAGAAGTTATATGGGACCTTCTTACCAGTTGGTGATACTAATGCTCCCAATGTCAAAGGAATGTAAGAACGAACCTCTTACCTTATAGGAACCTTTCTTTATAGCTAAGGCAGAGTATAAGAGATGAAACTTTTTCTTGGATTCTTGACATAGTTCTATTTTGGTGTGTCCTGTATGGGCCTTAACTTTGCTCTAGTTGAAATTTTCAGATCTATGCTAGCTCGGGATCTACAATCTATTGTTGTATATGATCTGGAAGGAAAATTTGCTGGAATAAGGAGACCAAACTCGAAGCTTCCCATTGAAATTAATGGTATGAAGATCGTTATTGAAGATGCAATTGGAAGCACTGGTCTTGAGCTAAAGGTAAGAAAAAACTTCTTGTAGTGTCACCGCACTTACGAAAATTGAGATCCTAGTTTCTTTCAGTATAATATAACATTTTCGTTGTTGGTCTTGTTTCTCAGACTGACCCAGGAGTACCCGTGGTCTATGCTGGTTTTGGTGCGTTAATGCTCACAACCTGCATCAGTTACTTATCTCATTCACAGGTAAAAAATAACTCTTAAAGTCGATATCAATCAAAGTCTTATTCTGTACCTACGTGCTCTGGCATTTGAGTCTTACTAGAATTTGGTCATCCACCTCCAGCAACCTGTTCATCATTTTAACTATGTTTTCCAATTTTTCTCTTATGTGTTTTTGAAACATCATATGAAGATATGGGCACTACAAAACGGAACAACATTGGTTGTCGGGGGAAGAACCAACAGAGCAAAGAACCTATTTCCTGATGACATGAATCGATTGCTTGATCAAGTTCCTGAGTTAATTAATAAGAATACTTCAGTTGTCTCCGAGCAATCTTGATTAGCTCTGATGCATTTCAAGACAGAACCAATAAAGTTGTATAGAATTATGAAAAGGTATAGTTTTCAAGAACACACATTCTACATGTTGCTGATCATCATATGGGAAGAGAGAGGGAGAGGAGCTAGAGAACCTGAAACTCCAGAATTGATTTGCATGGAAGTTTTGTTTAAAGAGTCTTAGCTTCTTCTACACCGTGAAGTTAGAAATTAGATAGTAATTACATTAGTAGCTCTACTGTATCATCCTCTGTATAAAATATTATTCTCTGTAAATTTTTTAACAATATTAAATTGCCGACAAAAAGTAATACAATGCTATCCTGCATTTAGATAAATGCCAAACTACAAAGTCAAGATCGTCTGCTTTGTCTTTTGTCCTAATAAGTTTCTCATCAAAGTCAAGATCTTCTAAAATCAGTAGCAACCATGGAGAAGCCAAAGTTCAAGACTGTCCAAGAGGTGGTTGCAGCCGGTGAAGGACCAGAGAGATATCTCCACGCTCCCACGGACGATGGCAAAAGTCAACCTCTTAACAGTCCGGTGCCGGAGATGGATATTCCGGCCATCGATCTCAATCTTCTCCTCTCTTCTTCTGAAGACGGTCAAGAAGAGTTAAGTAAACTTCACTCTGCGCTCTCTACATGGGGGGTTGTTCAGGTTTGACTCTCTTAATTTAGTGATGATCAGACATCAGAGTCATGAATCAGAATATCTACAAGTTCTTATTGAAGTAAGCAGGTGATGAATCATGGAATTACTGAAGCGTTTCTTGACAAGATTTACAACCTAACCAAACAGTTCTTTGCTCTTCCGACTGAAGAGAAACACAAGTACGCGAGAGAGACAGGTAATATCCAAGGTTATGGAAACGATATGATTCTGTCGGATGATCAAGTTCTTGATTGGATCGACCGTTTGTTTCTCACTACTTACCCTGAAGATAAGCGTCAACTTAAGTTCTGGCCTCAAGTCCCAACAGGGTTTAGGTAAAAATCCATACTTTGCAATTTCAACACCATCTTGGTTCATTTGGACTCTGTTGATTTTGACAATAGTTTCTTTCTTCAGTGAAACTTTACATGAATATACAATGAAGCAACGGGTAGTGATTGAGAAATTCTTTAAGGCTATGGCTAGATCATTGGAATTGGAAGAGAATTGCTTTCTAGAGATGTCTGGAGAAACTGCTATCATGAATGCAAGATTTAATTTCTTCCCTCCATGTCCGAGGCCAGACAAGGTTATTGGGATTAAACCGCACGCTGATGGCTCGGCTATCACTATTCTCTTACCGGACAAAGATGTCGAAGGGCTTCAGTTTCTCAAAGATGGGAAGTGGTATAAAGCTCCGATAGTCCCTGATACAATTCTGATCAATTTAGGAGATCAGATGGAGGTAACTTAATCATATAGATATGATTTTGTAAGATTGATTGGTGTAGATTTGGCATAATGATCTTTTGTGTGTGGTCAGATAATGAGCAATGGGATATACAAGAGTCCAGTTCATAGAGTGGTGACAAACAGAGAAAAGGAAAGGATATCTGTGGCAACGTTTTGTGTACCGGGTCCAGACAAAGAGATTCAGCCAGCGGAAGGGCTTATATCTGAGGTAAGACCAAGATTGTATAAAACAGTGACCAAGTATGTGGAGCTCTACTACAAGTACTACCAACAGGGTCGAAGAACTATTGAAGCTGCATTGATCTGATAAAATACTTTTCAAAAATGGCTCTGTTTGTTTAGTGGAACTTGGAATGTGAGGGTGCATTGTGCTGTGTTGCAATTCTGAGACAATAAGGGATTCTAAACTCTAAAGCAAGTTTCCCTATACCAATTGCTATTTAAAACAGGATGTTTTGTGTAGCAAACTAAGTGAGTAAACCTGTGCACCAACTTGTTGCTCCAATTAGAAAAAAATTGGGAGCATTCGTATATATAACCAGCTGATAAGAACACATACAACTTCTTGTACCCATTGATCTTAATAGAGACAAGATCAATGGGAAGAGAACACATACACATTCTACATGTTGCTGATGGTATGGGAAGAGAGAAGAGCTATAGAAACTGAAACTCCAAAAGTGATTTGCATGGAGGTTTTGTTTGAAGAGTCTTAGCTTCTTCTACACCGTAAGTTAGAGAATAGTTTTTTTTAATGGGTAGGTTTCCTTGTTAGTCAAGTTATATGATGTGTATGTATCTCAATCTTAACTACAATAATTGCCCATTGTAGTCGTACTATGATTTGTTTTTCTAATAACATACTTACCTCTATTATATAATCCTCTCTTCCTCTGTCTCAATCATTTCCTCTGTAAAATAATTTAATAATATTGTTCAAAAAAATAATCAAGATCTTTGTTCAGCTGCTCAAGATCTTGGTCCAACTGCCGACAAAAAAGTAATAATATATAGTTTTATCTTTGGGGATAAACTGACAACAAAGTCATCTTATCTTTTAACCCAAATTGCTCATCAAATTCAAGAACGTCTAAAATCATAAGCAACCATGGAGAAACCAAAGTTCAAGACTGTCCAAGAAATGGTTGCAGCCGGCGAAGAACTACCGGAGAAATATCTCAACGCATCCGCAGACGATGGCAAGAGTCAACCTCTTAACACTCCATTGCCGGAGATGGATATTCCGGCCATCGATCTCAGTCTTCTCTTCTCTTCTTCTAAAGACGGTCGAGAAGAGTTAAGTAGACTTCACTCAGCGCTCTCTACGTGGGGGTTGTTCAGGTTTGACTCTCTTACTTTAGTGATGATTAAAGTGTCATGAATCAGATTCTGTACAAGTTCTTAATGAAGTAAGCAGGTGATGAATCATGGGATCAGTGAAGCGTTACTTGACAAGGTTTACAAGCTAACCAAGCAGTTCTTTGCGCTTCCAACCGAAGAGAAACACAAGTATGCTAGAGAGACAGGTAATATCCAAGGATATGGAAACGATGTGATTCCGGCTAATGATCAAGTTCTTGATTGGCTCGACCGTTTGGTTCTCACTACTTACCCTGAAGATAAGCGTCAACTTAAGTTCTGGCCTCAAGTCCCAACCGGGTTTAGGTGAAAAATCCATACTTCGTAATTTCTTAACCCAATCTTGTTTGTTTCAATTAACTCTTTTGATGATTTTGACAATAGTTTATTTCTTCAGTGAAACTTTACATGAATACACAATGAAGCAACTGGTAATGATTGAGAAACTTTTTAAGGCTATGGCTAGATCTTTGGAACTGGAAGAGATTTGCTTTTTAAAGATGTATGGAGAAAATGCTATCATGAATACAAGATTCAATTTCTTTCCTCCATGTCCGAGGCCAGACAAGGTTATTGGGATTAAGCCGCATGGTGATGGCTCGGCTATGACTCTTCTCTTACCAGACAGAGATGTGGAAGGGCTTCAGTTTCTCAAAGATGGGAAGTGGTATAAAGCTCCAGTAGTAGCCCCTGATACAATTCTGATCAATCTAGGAGATCAAATGGAGGTAACTTAATCATGTAGATTGTATATGATAATTTCAAATATTAATTAGTGTAGGTTTGACATAATCTTGTGTTTGTGTGTTTGTGGTAAGATAATGAGCAATGGGATATACAAGAGCCCATTTCACAGAGTGGTGACAAACGGAGAAAAGGAAAGGATATCTGTGGCAACATTTTGTGTACCGGATCGAGACAATGAGATTAAGCCAGCGGATGGGCTTGTGTCTGAGGCAAGACCAAGATTGTATAAAACTGTTACCAATTATGGGGAGCTCTACCACAAGTATTATCATCAGGGTCGAAGAACTACTGAAGCTGCATTTATATCTAATTAAATATACTCTTTAAGTCTCCTTTTAGGTTTCACAAATGGGATTGTTTGTTTGTTTGGAACATGGATTGTGAGGCTGCATTGTGTTGTGTTGTAGTTCTGAGATAATAAAGACTAATTGAGTCTCTAAACTATAAACAAAATTCACCTATACCAATTAAGCCAATCTGAATTTTAATTCGGTTCTACTTCCTCAGTTACAATATTCGAATTTTTTAAAATTTGGTCTTCATTCCTCCATATATACCCAAATAAATCGAGATCTGAATACCTCAAGTGAAGTGTCTATTTAGGGAAGATGTCTCGAATTTCAATTCTTGAATATTTGAGTGTCCATTTATCTAACAATCCCTCTACATGTATGTATATAGTGAATGTGACTGAATTAGTTTTTGGAAAGGAATAGCCAATAGGTAAGTAAGAACTTGTGTAAGAAACTAGGCAAAATTAAGTTTTTAAAGCTTTGACCAAAAGAATACATTTTGGATTTTATAACCGAGGCCCTTTTACGATAATTAGTTGATTAAGTTGGGCTTTATGTTTGATTCTTAAAAAGCCCATTTGACAAAATTGAAAGAGGCCCAGCGAAAAACCCTAGACTAACCAAAAATTTCATCATCTCTTCCGATCTGAGATTCTCAGGCGAAGATTTTGTATCACTTTTTTCCGGGAAAAATCTCTCTTGGCCGTCCCATTTCTAGTAGTTCCTTCTGAGAAGACTTGGTTGATCGGAGATAGAAATGAAGCCAGTAATAGGCACAGTGGTATCGAACAAGATGCAAAAATCGGTGGTCGTCGCCGTCGATAGACTCTTCCACAACAAGCTCTACAACCGCTACGTCAAGCGTACTTCCAAATTCATGGCTCACGACGACAAAGACGCTTGCAACATCGGCGATCGAGTAACTCACTCTCATTTCCTTCTTCCCTATTTGAATGTTTTGGTCTCAGCCATTTGAAGTATGCTTTTGAAATAAACTTTTAGACTTGGAAAAATTCACGATTTGGTTAATGTGCAGGTGAAATTGGATCCATCAAGGCCATTGAGCAAGCATAAGCATTGGGTTGTTGCAGAAATCATCAAGAAAGCTCGAATCTATTCACCTCAGGCGGCTGCTGCTGCCGTTGCTGCTTCTGCTTCTGCTTCCTCAGCCTCCATTGCTGATTCTTCTGCTCAGTCTCAGATTCCTCCATCATCCACTACTTAAGGTGATTGGTTTAGTTTTCTGCTACTGAGATATCTTTTGGAGCTGCTTTGATGAGAATTGGCTTAGATGCAGCTTCTCTTTTACCATTATATCTCTCTTTAGTGGGTAGTATTGCTGTGTGACAATATGCATCTTGTTATTAGATACTTGAACACTTCATCACTTTACGTTGTGGAATCAATGTATCTGTAGATTAACATATTTGTTTCTTGTTTGCTTCTATACCTTATCTATCATTATGGTTTGCCTGATCATCCCTCTTTTCCTCTTATTGCAGTTTTGTTAGGAGAAACGTGCATGGAATGGGAGAGATGTCTGTGAAACAACATAGGCACTGTACTCGAAGTTGATGCTTTTAGATCATGTCTGTGATATTAGGTTTCCTGAGATGATTATTAGTTATATGATGATAATAACACTGTTAAGAAACTCGATCTTCTTATGTCATTTTGGTAAATTAGTGCATTCATGTTTCAGCAAAAGTGTGAGATACTGATGAGTTGTTGCTAAATTTTTTTGTCATTTCGGGCGTGAGTGAAGGCTGATTAAATGCCTCTTTGGAGTGGCTACACCAATATGCTAAACTAAAAGATCAGTAAAAATCAGTCTTTTCACTCTTTCTTTGCTCCTCAACGTCTGAGATGATGGGAATCTGTCTTTTAGTTAGATATCTCTTATAAAGTTTTTTGATAATGAGTCTTGATATATCTATCAAGTTACAAAGACTTGAGCTTCTATAGACAATTTTGTGTTTGCTACCTATCTATTTTAACTTTTGCTTTAGAGCAGAGAGGGAAGTAACCAGAGATTGAAGAGAGAAGAAGAAAGAGACAAGAACCAAGTCAAGAAAGCTAATGTTGCTGCAAATTGATATCTGTTGCAGATTGTTGGAGGGCAGGAGAATCCGTCTGTTCGCAGAATATCAACAACACTAGCTGCTGATGAAGCTGAAGCCAACACTAGAACAGACACCACCTGCAAAACAAAAATGGTGAATTCAGATAAAAACTCGTCTTTTTACATACTTTTTTCTCAGTAAGCACTAGATATATACTAGCGTTACCCAATCACCAATAGAGATAGCGAGGAGGATCCGTGGCTTTTGAAATGGTTGATTGAGAAGAACACAATAGATATCGACCATTGCTAATGTCAGATTCCATGGTATAGCTACAGACATGATCGTCACCAGGAAGCTGCAGATTTGTTTGTAGGATTGTTAGGGTTCATAAGAGAATGTTATATAGAATTACGAGTCAATTTACCAGAAAGCAGTGAATTGGTAGAAGCGAACACCGATGGTCATGAAGAGAAGAGCGCCAAATGCTAATACCGTTTGCCCTACCCTTAAGGAAAGGCTTGCAGCTGTGCCCACAGAACCAGGAACCTCAACCATCACCAGCGTTTCGCTTGTGTCACACGAAAGCTAGCGCTTTATAATCTAAAACTCGATACAGATGGAAACTTTTGACATGGGTCTGGAAGATCTTGTGGGATTTTCAATTAAATCATCTGGGTTTTCGTTTTCTGGTGTGGACTAAAGAGATGACGATCATGATCATGACGAAGAAGAAGAAGAAGGAGACAAGTTGAGACAAGTTGCTAGTGTTTCTGGTTCGCACGTTGTTTGTGAGTGTTACGAATGGTGGAAAAGAGAAGACTGTTCATGTTGAAAGAGTTGTGGTCTGTATTCATCAGACAAAGCAGAGCAAATGTCGGAGAAAACTGTTATGCAACACTTTTTATTCCTTCCTTCTTCATTTCTTAATTCCTACTTTTTGAATTTTATTCTATTAATGCTCTAAAGACTAAAAAATAAAACCATCTTTCGAATTCATCCCAAACCAACTCAACCATTACTATATTTGCAATGATATATAGTATATTAATTAATTTTTTAATAATTATTTTAAATTCTTACATAGCATATTAGATATCGGACAAATATTGGTTTTACATGATTAATATCAATCACTAAAGAAAAAAGAAAAAACAAAACAAAAAACTATGATTCACAAAAGTTAGGGTTGAAAAGCTTATAGCTGATCTAAGCAGACTAAGCTCATCTCTATACGAGACATAAGTAAGAAAAAGGTTAGTTTTTTCTCGTTGAATTTATTAAGTCTTGTTATCGTGAATCTTGATTTGATTAGCGGTCTTCTTCTTTTGATACTGCCGCTAACGTCTCTGCTAGGGTTTTTTTTTTTCTTTCTGATTTTCAGTGCATTGTTATGGTTCCGAATTAACTGAAAGAAAATTATGTTTATCAGTGTGACTGTGGCTAATTTAGAGCGAGCAGAGGAGATTTGAAGTTTGGTTTTAATAATATGAGCAGTATTTGTGAGCTTTGCGGCGATTTGCTCGTGAAGATACTCTCATTGGTTGAGACAAAAGATGCTGTTGCCACGAGTCTTTTGTCAAAACAATGGTATTCTCTGTGGAAACTGGTGCCGAGGCTTGACTATGGTACTCCATTATATGCGACAGGTTCAGATTTTATTGACAATTTTTTGCTGCTAAGCAAATCTCCAGTTCTAGAAACAATGCATCTCAGACTTGGGGATAATTGTGAACCTGAAGCACATGAAAGATGGGTTGATATCGCAGTCGCTAGACACGTGCGTGATCTTGAGCTTACTCATCATCGTTTCCATTTAAGTCCCATGCCGTTTCCTGAGAGCTTGTTTACATATAAAGGCCTTGTGGTTTTACGCCTTGAACAAGTGATGATTTGGGATATTCCTTCTACAATATTTCTCCAGTCCCTCAAGACTCTGTCCCTGCTATGTGTCAGATTCCTCTCCGGGGATGAACTTGTTCATAGGCTCTTATCCGCTTGCCCTATCCTTGAAACCCTCACTGTACGTCGATGGCTCGCTGACTTTGTAACGACCTTCACAATCGCGGTCCCGTCATTGCAAAGCTTATGTATCATGCAAAGAGCAGATTTCCATGGAAAAAGAGATGATCGCGAGTATGTCCTCACTACTCCTTCTCTAAAGACTTTACAAGTTCTGGATAATTTTAGTCGGTTCCGTTCGTTAGTGAAAATGCCCAAGTTGGCCAAGGCAGAGATCAAGATTAGACATGAGGACTCTGAGAAGCTCATGGAATGTCTAACCTCAACCAAACACCTCTCCTTATGTCTTACTTCAACTGGAGGACCAATTTTAATGGCAAAATCTTTTGAGTTTCTCTGCCAGCTCGAGTATCTAGAGCTATGTACTAAATGCTCATCAAATTGGTTATGCATTTTACTCAAACATTCCCCTAAACTGCGAGTTCTGAGGCTAAACAATGTAAGTTATTTTGCTCCATTCATAAATACGTTTATTGCAGCTTCTCTATATCTCATTTTTGTTTATATGTCAGAGAATTTGCGGCATGTTTAGAGATGTTGCAGCTCAGTGGGAGCAACCATGTTCTGTTCCTGGATGTTTGGTGTCGAGTCTCGAAACTATTGAGTGGATTGGATATAAAGGAACAAAAGAAGAGAAAGAAGCAGCTATATACATCTTTGACAAGGGTAGCCACCTCAAGAGGATGACCATATCCGGAAAGATCACCTATTTTGGAGAACATTACTGTACGCTGACTGATTTGGCCTCCAGGCAGAGCTGTTCTAGCAAATGTCTGCTTGAGGTTCTGCCCTTGGAGCAGCATTGATATATTAATAGATTTTGATTTCTATCACTTCTTAGCTTAGCTACATAGATTTTGATTATGATTTTGGTTGGCAACCACTTTAACAATAACTTAACTAAGTTTATGGTGTGCAAGTGAGAAGAGTCTCAATCTTTGGGATTTGATTGAGAAGCGATCTCCCCATTTTTCTTTTTCAATTGTATAATGTCATTGCTTTTTAGAAAATTACAAGTCAACACCTTAGCAATGTCCATAATACACTAGCTTCACTAAAATGCTTCAGAAGAAAACCAAAATGGACCTGAGAAGTAAATTTGCAAATGCTAAAGAATGGTAGAATTGATCTGCAGATAGTTTGGTCGATAGTCTCAAAAGGTAATTCGTTGGAATTTGGAGGAGAGAGTCGACGAGAAGAACAGAAACCAAAAACAAATACCAATAGTAAACCACTATATAAATGTATGTCTCATGACTAGGTTATTTCAGATCCAAAGAGCAAGAAGATTGCAAAAACAAATACAATGTCTTCCATTGCTTCATAGAGCATCTATCTCACCGCTTCAACACTGCACAAGATGAAAGAAGATAGCCGCTTAGCAAACTCAAGACATTTGAGATCTCAATATGATCTAAAGAGATCGGAAACATAATTTATATGAACTGGATTATTCGACATTTTTCAATACACACAATCTTGTCCTAACATGTTCAGAAAATATTGAAGATTAACATCAATGTTCCTTCAAAAAGACCCTCTCTCATGCCACCACAAAAGAAGCAAACTAGCTTTTGCTTAATTAATAATTACAGTCAGACAACCCCTAATCTCCAAGGGATATTTCGGTATGTTAGATAACTTATCAAGTCATAATCTGAAACATATATTCTTGTGAACTTATTCTCATTAACAAGCCTTGAAATCGAGTCAAAAACAGACGAGATAGATCTTAATATGGCATATGAGGAATCTATGTATAGATCACACACATTCTCGACAAACCTTTAAAATCACATTCTAAACTACACACAATCTTGTTCTAACATGTTCCAAAAATATTGAAAATTAACATCAAGGTTCCTTCGAGAAAACTCGGAGCAAACCAGCCTTTGCCTAAGCATAACAAATACCAATACCTAAGTCTCCATATGGATACACAGATATTTATTCTCATATCAACAAGTGAGCCTAATACATAAGCTGAAGCATATCATGCTTTTATGATTATGACCTCATTATCACGAACAAGCCACAAAGTTAAGATCAGACAAGTGAATGATGACCCAAAAGATGCAATATCAATATGCACTCAAAATTTCCAGTTTCGACTTCTGATGGAACTCAAGTAAGTACCATAACTCGATCCTATAGTATCAGGCCTCAAAGCTAATCAATTTAATCAAATTTCTATTGGCACAAATCTTGCTAAAAGTCAGAATCTACAAAGCAAAATAATATCAAAGGGAGACAAATTTGACAGAATCCGAGAATTTTAGTATCCTGACCTGAAAATTCAAAGTGAATCAGAGGCTTAGAACTCGATCTTGAGCTCATCCTTGGAATCGGAAAAATACGAGAGGACGTAGGGAACAGCACGGACAACGACAACCCAGCTGCCAAAGAGAGCTACATGAGTACGAAGCTGCTTCAAGGCCACGGCTTTATCTGGCTTTCGCATGAACATTCCTGGAAACATGGCTGCGATCTTTCTTCTTCTTCTTCTTCCTCTTCTCTCAGATTGTGGAGCTTTTTTTTATGATTCTAAAACCCTAACCCTCAATTAATTTGCCGTCTCCTCCTTTTTTTACAGTAAGATATGGGCCGAATTTTGGATCTGGACTTTAAATCAAAGCCTTTTGGCACACTCTGAGGACGGTTTTAATTTTCTTTAGTTATGAAAATCATTAACCGTGGTTTTGGTTAAAATTGTATATGTTAAAAAAATCACTTAATACTCTCTACGACTCTATCACTCTACCAAATAAAAACAGTTGTGTTAATAAAAAAATATATGTCTTTCTACAGTTATCTATTATGGTTTTTCTGAAAAAAATCTTTAAATAATTTTTTGTTCAAATTTATTTTCAACTTAATAAAATACAAATGTACTAGGTCGAATTTAATGTGTAAAGTATTTTTTTAAAGTATTTTAAGAGAGTTTGTATGGTAATATTCGTTAATTTTTTTTTATAAATTCTATAAATTTAAGATTCTTCTCCTGAGTGTTCGAGTTTATAGATTATATATATATCATAATTTTAAAAATTTGAAAGTTGTAGCCAACAGTTATTTGCGGACTAAACTAGACTTCGTAGTAAATTAAAAGTAAACTAGCGAAAAATTATTTTTGCAAGATTTTTTTGAAGAAAATCTTTTAGTTATTTATTGGCATATATAAAAAAAAATTGTATGAAAGATTAATTTGATTCAGATAATTATAAATGGTCATATGGTTGGTGTTATTTGATACTTATAAGTTATTAACAGTTGGATACCTATACTTAACTTATATACTTTGAAAGAGATAACTAGAGAAGTATCATCAACAAATGTAATAATACATACGGATACAGTATATATATTGGATCGGATCATCGGACTACATGTAAGAATTATGAATTATGAAATAAGATTAGCTAGATTAGACAAAATTATTCATATCAATAGCGAAAGAACAAAATGACCTTCACACTTTTAAGTTCAAAGTGCGCTTTTAATTAGAAAGTGTTAAAAGCTAAATAAAGTAAGACTAATTGTGTAGAATAGTAGACAAGTCAAACAAGTAAAGGAGAGATAAATATAATAATGGTTCCATAATTTCTTCACATCAAGTGGCACGACGGAGTCTCTTCGCTAGCGTAATGTGATCTGCCACCGTATGGGTATGGGAATGGAGGAGGTTGGCCACTGTAGCTATCGTAAATGGGCCTTTCATAATACCCATTGGGTTGAGCCCATCCGTAATTAGGCCCATTATACGGATGTGTTACCATTACTGATTGGGAACTTGGACCGGCTGGTGCGGTCTTCTCTGGTTCTTTAGGTTTTTCTGGTCCTTTAGGTTTTTCAGCTTCTTTGGGCTTCTCAGGCTCTTTGGGCTTATCGGCCGGAGGTTTGGGCAGGTCGATGGTCTCGATGAGCTTAATAGCTCCACGTCCTTTGGAACAGAGTTTGTCCATGACTTTCTCAGGACTACAGCAAACCACTTTGATTGTGACCGTGTTGGTCTCTTCATCGAACTTTTGGTCTCTTACTTCTGTAGTTTTTTATAAAGCAATCAAAAGAGAACAAAAAAAACACACACACACAAACAAATTATTATTATTATGTCCTACGAAACTTTCCAAACCAAAATATATAATGAGCTAGGTGTCAAAAAAGGAACATACGAGATAAGCTGGAAAGAGCCTTCTTGACTTTTGTGAAATTCTTTTCGGAGCTGAGAGGTTCTGTCTTCAATTTCATCCAAGTTACCTGTGTTTTATTCATTCTCTCATCATATGATTTCCTCATTATTTGTATAGATTTTTTTTTTTTTTTGTAAAATAAGTGCTAGCTAGTTAATGGTTTCAAAAGAGAAAGGAGACTAGAATAAGTGAGAATAGATTAAGAGAGAGCATATTCATTACCTTCTCCGTACCCTTCTTGGCCATGGCTATGCAAAGAGAAAGATCGAAACTATGTAGAGTTGAATTAGCAAAAAGAAAACATGTTCTAATGTAATTCTAGTATATATAATGCCATATATTTTGGAGTTTCATTACAGACATTAAAGAAAAAGAAGTTGTAATATTGTACAGTTTACTTTTCTCTTGGAATGTATTATATCCATAGGTATTATTCACATATATTATGTAGTCATAAACAATGTAAATTTTCTTTTTCTTTAATGTTTCCCTTATTTACAAAATAAAAGTTTAAAATTTAAAGATGTAAAAAAAGTTTGTAAGTTTTGTAATATAAGAATGAAAAAAAAAAGTAAAAAAAATGGTTGATTCGTAGCTCAGATCCGAAAACCAAACTTATCTACAGTACTTCCGAGTTATTGTTTTTTTGCAGCACTTTAAATGAACGAAAGAGTGTGTCAAGTGTAGATCCACGTGAAGGAAAACAAACCATACTGACTTATTAATAACTATTTTTTTTTTTCAGGTATTGTGAAAACATAAACACTGTCATATTCTAAAATATTTATTCATTTTATTCTAAAATAATCATTGATTTGGAGTTTTGAGCTTTATGTTTCAAACTGATAGTGAAATTGTTAAGGTTGGGGAGATATTAATGTTGATTGCAAATATGACGGCAATCTCAATCTAATCGTGCCATAATATTGCTAGTTGGCGTTGAATTCGCATTTTCAGTTCCGACTCTGTATAACAAACAAAACAAAAAGAAAAAGATCAAACAAAACAAAGTTTTCGAAAGATATTTTTCATAGAAAAGAATTTGAATCTTTTAACTCTAGGCGTTTAGCTCATTAATAGATTTCATAATCATAAGCTAGTAGATATTTGCTTAGAGTTGTATGTAATATGTATGAATTCTTAGTGCTAATCAATAAACACGGTTTGAATTATTATTTTTCATGATAGGTCTCCAAAAGAATATTTTTTCTGTCTCATTTTCTTTTGATGAAAATTACATATAACTGAAACTGATGAAATAAGAATTATATTTGGAAAGAAAGGATAAGAATTGAAATGATATAATTTTATTGAAATTAAATGGGCTGACCTTTGTGATTATTGAGCAGGTCGGGAGACTCAGAGAGTGACCTTTTCTCGCTCGTCCATTTAAATTCATTTAAAGATAAATCTATAGAGTTGACACTTTTAAAAGGCTATTACTTAGGGATATGTGGTATGATAGATTGATAGTAGCTACTTAATTGGTTTGATAATTAATTCCAAAATCTAGCTATGTTTAAGGTTTTATTAATCTCCCAACACTTAGTTATTTGGCTCATACAACATATTATTATCCTTCATTTAACTATATACAATTCAATATTAATTCTTCTTTTTCTTGAATTCCTTATCCATCAACCAAATTACATGCAAACGCTCACTTTTCAAATAGTCTACGTTTGGTGTAATTACTCTTTTACTCTTTAGGTTTCTTTACAATATTCAAACCCATCAAATCTACTTGCATAATAACACATAGATACACAAAAGCTTAGATAACAAAACAAAACAAAACAAAAGAGAGGCTCCTAATAATAAAGGCGCAATTAAAAACCGGTCAGGAAATACACCAAAATGTGAGACTCAAGGAGTTATTGCTCAACCACTTCCTCCAACTCATAACCACAATCTCCAAACTTCACCACCGATTCACATAAGACTTTTATTAACCCATCAAAGCATTTCTTTATTTATTTTATCCAATCTTCAAATAGAGACACTCTCACTCCTCATCTTCCATATTCCACTTTCCTCTTCAATCAAAGGGGTAGATTCCTCATTTTTCATTATTAATACAAAAATGGCTTCAGCGGCTGATCATGTTTTGGTGGTGGAAAAAGGACGGCCAGCCACGGCCGATAGCCCATCGGCTGGACCGGTTTATCGATGTAAATACGCTAAGGATGGCCTCCTAGATCTCCCTACTGATATTGATTCTCCTTGGCAGTTCTTTAGGTATGGATCTTGAGACCCTTCATAATTATTAATCATTTGTTGCTCCAATGCTGTTGTTCAATTTGAGCTAATTAATCATTAATTCTTGTATAAGATATGTTTTAAATTGCTATACTTGTCTCACTCTTCACTTTGTATTCTTATATATCAGTGAAGCTGTGAAGAAATTTCCGAATGAGCAAATGTTAGGCCGACGCTTAACGACTGATTCTAAGGTACAAATGTTATATAAATAGTCTCTATTATTACTTTAAACTTTTTATGTAGATCATAATAATGTGTGTGTGTGTATGTAGGTTGGTCCATATACATGGATCACATATAAGGAAGCCCACGATGCTGCAATTCGGATTGGATCAGCAATCAGAAGCCAAGGCGTTGATCCGGTACATTCCTATAATATTTTGTACCAATCAACCAAGTGTGACTTAATTTAAACTCATGGGCGAAAACTTAAAACAGTATTCTCTCTTCTTTTTTTTTTTGTCGGGTAGGGACATTGTTGTGGAATCTACGGATCCAACTGTCCAGAATGGATTATTGCAATGGAGGTAAATTAGACCTATCTAAAATTTTGGTTTTAAATTTTTGACCATTTTATTATAGAGTACCCTCTCTAAATTGTTATAATACACAGGCCTGCATGAGCCAAGGGATAACATATGTGCCTCTATACGATACTTTAGGTACTCTATCGACGCGGATCAATATATTTTTCTTGAAATTAGGATTGTCTTCATATATTCATGAATCATGAAAACCTAATCCGTGGTTAAAATCTTGATGGAACAGGTGTAAACGCAGTTGAATTTATCATCAACCATGCTGAGGTTTCGCTAGTATTTGTTCAAGAGAAGACAGTTTCATCCGTAAGACATTTAATTGAAATAAGTCATACAAAAATTCCATTTTACGTTTCTTGTGCGACAAGAATCTCTCTTTATTGGTGATTAACTCTTGAAAGCTATTGTGTAGATCTTATCGTGCCAAAAGGGATGTTCTTCGAATTTGAAGAGTAAGTTACTAGTTCGTAAATCGATAATATATTTCGAATAAATATGATCTTTGAATCGATAACTATCTTAAATATTTATTTTCCCCTGATTTTTGTTTTTAGCAATTGTGAGCTTCGGGGAAGTCTCGAGTACACAAAAGGAAGAAGCTAAGAACCAATGTGTTTCTTTATTTACATGGAATGAGTTCTTACTAATGGTCAGTGTTTATCACTATACAAAAAAAAAGACAACTTATTTTGCAAACAGTTGGACTAACATAGGATTTACTTCATCAGGATTCCATGCTTTTTTTTTGTCTTTCTAGTGTGTGTCTTTAATTAATTATTTGAACATTTTATCAGGGAAACTCAGATGAGACAAAGCTACCACCTAAGCAAAAGACAGACATATGCACAATAATGTACACAAGCGGGACGACAGGAGAACCCAAAGGTGTAATCTTAAACAATGCAGCAATCTCTGTCCAAGTTTTGTCCATTGACAAAATGCTTGAAGTCACCGATCGATCGGTAATCCTCTTGTTACAAATTTATATCTATTAATTACATTTTGATGCCTCGCTAATAGCAACGGTTAGTGACAATGATGATTACCGATTAACAACAGTGACTAAATCATGTTTATTTTATAATTGATGGTTAAATAACACATGATGACAATATTTTTAGGGATATCAAAATCTTTTTGAGTAATTAATATTTGTTACTCAAATGTGTTTTTAATCCATCAATTCCTAAATAAACATGATTTGTTTTCTCGAAACTTGCTGCTAAGCTAGTTACTTCAAAACATATGTATATGATTTAGTTGTTGTCACTGCCACTGCTCGGACTGTTATGCATGGGACCAAAGCTTTGGAGATTTCAAATTTAGCTGATACATACACAACTGACAATTTCTGGTCTATTTTTTTTTTTTGGAAATTTGTAGTGTGACACGAGAGATGTGTTCTTCTCGTACTTGCCATTAGCACATGTCTATGATCAAGTCATGGAGATTTACTTTTTATCTAGAGGCTCCTCTGTTGGATACTGGCGTGGCGTAAGCAAAATTGTTTCTTTTTAACAAAATTTTGAATCTTTCTATCTTCTACTTAATGTCCATTATCTATTTCGTGTAATAGGACATACGGTTCTTGATGGATGACGTTCAAGCTCTGAAACCAACTGTGTTTTGCGGTGTTCCACGAGTTTACGACAAACTTTATGCCGGTAATTAATATGGTTGATCAAATAGAATATTCGAGTGTACTCTCCTTTTTATTACCGTTTCTTGAATTTCTTGTATTGGGTGTAGGTATAATGCAAAAAATATCAGCCGGTGGCTTGATACGCAAGAAAATCTTCGATTTTGCTTATAACTAGTGAGTTTTCTTTGACTCTCCAAATTATTATTTTTGAAATCCTGGATTTCAGAATGACTTAACATTTTAAATCATATTGTGAATATAGTAAATTGGGGAATATGAAAAAAGGATTCTCCCAAGAGGAAGCTTCTCCTCGTCTAGACAGACTTATGTTCGATAAGGTTAGTGTGTTATCTATAATGGATGTTGAAATAGATATGATTAAATCTAAATATTACCACTTGATATAAAATATTTCTGTATGACATATTTTGGAATCAATTATTATAACAAATGTTAACATATAGTATATAGACTTATAGATTCAGAAATTGAAATTGTGACAGCTAAAAGAAGCATTAGGAGGAAGAGCTCATATGTTGTTATCAGGCGCAGCGCCTCTACCTCGTCATGTTGAGGAGTTCTTGAGAATCATTCCTGCCTCTAACCTCTCTCAAGGTTATGGTAAGTCTACCTAAACCGAGTTTCAATTCATAAAACCGGTCTTACGGTTCGGAGGGATTAACCAACTCTAATGAAATTTGACAGGATTGACTGAGAGTTGTGGAGGAAGCTTCACGACCTTAGCAGGAGTATTTTCTATGGTGGGAACAGTTGGTGTGCCAATGCCTACTGTGGAGGCAAGGCTAGAGTCCGTACCGGAGATGGGTTACGACGCATTTTCCGCTGATGTGCCAAGAGGAGAGATTTGTCTTAGAGGAACTGCAATGTTTTCTGGTTACCATAAAAGACAAGATCTAACTGATCAAGTCCTTATCGATGGATGGTTTCACACAGGTATTGTTTGATCTTGGTCTTGACGTACGTTTTGAATTGTTATTTTTGACATTTACATAGTGGATATGTAAAATTTGTATTATATTAATATGTGTAGGAGATATTGGGGAATGGCAAGAAGATGGGTCAATGAAGATCATAGATAGGAAGAAGAACATCTTCAAGTTGTCTCAAGGTGAATATGTTGCTGTCGAAAACCTCGAAAACACTTACTCAAGATGTCCCCTCATTGCTCAGGTATGTTTGTATACTATCATTATGATGATCACATTAACTGGCTAATTAAACGTTATACTAATGATAGTACTATCGACCAATGATTATTTGACAGATATGGATCTATGGAAACAGCTTTGAGTCGTTTCTGGTAGGTGTGGTTGTACCTGATAAAAAGGCTATTGAAGATTGGGCTAAACTCAACAACCAATTTCCCAATGATTTTGAATCTTTATGTCAAAATCTCAAAGCTCAAAAATACTTCTTGGATGAGCTTAACTCTACCGCAAAGCAATACCAAGTAAGTACACTTTTGATTCTCACATATAGAAAACTGAAATGAATTTTTTATGAATTTTGAGAATAAATTATAGTATTTGTTTGTATTTGTATTTGTAGCTGAAAGGATTTGAAATGTTAAAAGCAATTCATTTGGAACCAAACCCATTTGATATTGAAAGAGATCTTATTACACCAACTTTCAAGTTGAAAAGGCCACAGCTCCTCCAACATTACAAGGTGATCCTTTCTTTACTCATTTCTTCTTTTCTTTTGGACCGAACTTTTCTTTTATGCTTTTACGTTATAACATAGCGATGTTGAGATCAAAAAATGAATTTTGTTGTTGTTTATTTCAGGGCATAGTTGACCAACTTTATTCAGAAGCAAAGAGGTCCATGGCATAGAGAGACACCGATCAGCTATTCATTTTCTGATGCTATTTTGGTTGTATGATACGTTAAAATTGTGTTCGGATCCTCTCTCATGTGGTTCTTGTTACACTCTCGATAGTTTGGAAACTGTATTTTATTACTTTAATTAAAACTATATTTTTTTTTTGTCTTGATACACATTTTGAGTTCTCTTTTAGTTATTATCCATACGTGTGATATCATATGATAAGAAAAACCTCAAACACATATCAAAATTTTAACATTTGTTCATCGAATAAAAACAATAATCCCATCCGTTTTATCATATATTATTTCTGAAAGATTGATCAAACTATAAAACGATACGTGGGCAACACAAGTAGTTAGCAAAACGAGTCTCCGAGATTAGAAGGTTGCACGGTCCCATATCTTAAGATTTTCTCGTCCATACGAATCTCCTCCTCTCTTATTATGCGACTACTCTCGGAACCATTCATCAGTTAACACTTGTTGCTACTTGCTAACGTCATGCGGCTCTCTACGTCGTACATTACCCAAAGAAGTCACTCGAATGTTTTAATAAAATCTCAGAACTTGTTCATCCCTTTAGCTTATTTTATCTAGGACCGACGAGACAATTTAATTTACGCATACGATACTGTAAAAGATCAGGCTAAAAATATATATATATTTATTATGAAAAAGTAGTATATGGCATCCACCTCTGTAAAACCTTATTAGTTTTAAAATGTGATTATTTTGAAAAAATATCTTTCAGTCACACTGATATTTTTACCAAGAAGTTTGAAAACTAGATATATGCAGTATAATTATCCCTAAGATTTGAAGTCAAATGATTAATAAAAACACAAATTATCTTTGATTATTGCCCTATATGAGTTGAAAAAAAACACAATTATTAACCTTTGAGTGATCCATATGATGCCAACACAAAAGATAGCCTAACGGAGGTAAATTTCTCTTTCTCTTTATGGGTGGTCTCATCTCATGCATTGTACCTGAAAATAATGTATTATTCAACTAATCCCATATATACGATTGATTTATCATAAGCATTAAAAATTTACATAAATATATTAGTCATTACAAATGATACGCGGTATTTTTTTTTTTTAAAAGAGCATTGGATTTTATAATATTTGATTGATAAACTTACTACTGACACAAAATACTAACTTGATCTATATATTTTTTTTCTTTCTAAAATCAGTGCTATCTAATATCTTATATCTATTTGCTAAACGATGTTTGTTACGCAAAAAAATATGTTTCACGATCCGACAGGTGTCTAGGTCTTGAGAGTTCATATCAACTGATAAATCCAAATATTAAGTCATGGTCAAAAGACTTAAAAACAGGTGATTAGAGATATCTAATCGTACTTACATATTGCACGTGTCTTCACGACAACACAGATTATCAGGAGATCTATCCACGTAGCATATCACAATCTTTTTTTTTTTTAAATGCACGTAATAAATAAATAAACTAAACATGATAGCTTCACCAAATCATAGAAATTAATAAAATCAGATTCTTAGCAATATTTCGGTCCGCCAAACAAGGCCAGATGTGTTGGGTGATCTCAATACAATGCTACTAAACAACTTTAGAGTATAAGTTACTAGAAAGTTGCCCACGCGTGGGTTATATATGAAATATTAATTGAAATATAAATTGAAAACTACATTAAGATAAGTTTATAAGTATTTGTTAATATAAAACATATTCGTGTACATGTAAACAGTAAAAGTAAATAAAATATATATTTGAAAAATATGAAATCGAATGAGATCAAAACGAAGTAATACAAATTAGCACATACATAATATAGTAGGCAATTGTAATTTGATGTTAATTATTTAAGTGTGCATTGTTAATATTAAAAGTAAACAAAACTCACATAATTTATGAGTATTGATTTATTGCTAGAAGTAAATTGAATTTTAAAAAAGATCAAGTTAAACTTTGCAAAATATCAATTTAAAATATTTCACCTAAGATATATGATTTTTTAGACCTTACTTAGAAAAAAATTTCAATTTAGAAAATATTTCACCTGAGATATAAGAGCTTTTAATCTATAATTATGTAAACACTAAAAAGATAAAGCAAAAGCCAAATGAACATATGAAGATTATTTGAAAAAGAACTTTGATATTTTTCATTCTAATTGATTGGAAAAGAAGCTCACATATACGTAGATGAAATCCTTTTTATATATTAAGAATTATTTTATGTAGAATTTGTTCAAGAATAAAACTAATATTGAAACCATTTAAGAACAAACATAACTATAAAAGCTAAAGAAATGAATTTATATTAAAAAGGCATCACATGTTTACATCAACAAAGAAGATGAACAAATTTATCTATCTATTATATGTACATGACAACAATCATGAATTGCTCTTAAATAATCGAATTTATGTTCGGTCTCTCTAGGAAAATCTAACTTGGGTTAGATATTTATAATGTTATGAAAAGAAAGACTATTATTTATAACAAATGATTAAATATGATATTAGTGTAGAGTGTAGAGTGGATATGATATTAGTGTATAACTCATACCTTATTAAATATTATAATTTAATAATATTTTAGTGAAGTTCACTAATTCATAAAATGTAATAAAAATGTAATAGGATTTAAGTAAAATGTAAAAAATTATGTAAAATAGATGTTTTAATTATGTGATAGTAAATCATATATACACATATATATATATATATATATATATATGTGTGTGATTTTATATCATATGGAATATGAAATTTTATTATAAAATAATCTTTTTTTTTAGATATTAAAAATTGGATTCAGAAGTAGATGTCAAGTTATATTTATAGGAAAAAAGAACTTTAGTTATATCTTTTGCTTTACACAATTGAATTTTGCATTCCAATTAATAATTTTACTCCTAATTATTTTTTCATAATAATTTTATTTTAATTTTTACTTAATTATATGATTATTTTACATATGTGTTATATCATACTTTCTTCATTCATACTCATAAGTATGAAAAGTATGTATAATAAGGCATTAGAAATAAAAATTGAAAAAAGTACGTATAATAAGGCATTAGAAATAAAAATTGAAACTATGTTTGATATATATCATAGTTTTTATTGATTTTCAATCCATATAACAACACAAAAATAGAAAAGTTTTTTTTTTTTTTTGAAAAGTATTTAAGATACATGAATGTAGTGAAAGAGAATGAGAGAGAGAGAGAGAGAGAGAGATTAATTATAAGATGGTAATCTAAAATAGACAATATAGATGAAATAGTGTCATATAAAACAATGTAAATATATATCATATAGTGTCTAAAATTAAAATTTAGATTAAACTTTTACAATGCAAATTAATTTTGTTTTTCAACTCATACAACAACAAACAACCAACAAAAAAAACAGAAAACAAAACAAACTCAATTATAGAAGATTTGAGATAAAGTGGAAGAGGAGGGGGGGGACGAGAGAATGAGAAAATGAGTATTTATAAGATGAGAAGTGGTGAGAGTTGCAATTTAGAAGAAACAATTCTGGGAGTTAATTCTAATTTATTGAGTGTTGACTAAAATTGAGTAGAAAAATATAGTGAATGCAAATTTATATTATTTCAGTTTTTATATTAAAGTGTGAGTTAAATGTATATAATTGATTGTGTTTTAATTGAATATAAATATAGATGATCAAATATTTTTTATTTATGTCTTAGTTAAAATATTTTTTTCTTTAGTTTTAAATTAAAGTGTGAGTTTAATATATATACCTAAATGTGTTTTATTTTTGATTTAGTTGAAAACATAATTAAAAAAAAATTATAGAAAAATAGACCAATAAGAAGATAGTGAAACAAACCACAAATAAAACACAATTGATCATATATATTTATCTCTCACTTTAATTTTAAAACTGAAAAATATATATTCAATTAAAAGACAATTAATTAGATAAATTTGCATTTACTACATTTAACTCACACTTTAATATAAGAATTGAAATTATATAAATTTGCATTTACTATATTTCTCTACTCAATTTTATTCAACACAAAATTAATAAGAATTAACTCCCACAATTGTTGATTTACTATCAAATAATTAAAACATCTATTTTACTCAATTTGCATACATTTTATCTAAGTTTCTTCCATCAAAGTGAAAAAGATAACAGAGTATTTTATAATAAAATAAATATGATGGATGAAAATTTAAATAAAATATAAGAAAACTATGTAAAATAGATGTTTTAATTATGTGATAGTAAATCATATATATATATATATATATGTGATATATCATATGTAATATGTGATTTTGTTATAAAACTTTAGTTATATCTTTTGCTTTACAGAAATGAATTTTGGATCCCAATTAATAATTTTACTCATAATAACTTTTTCAGAATAATTTAATTTTAATTTTTTCTTAATTATATGGTTATTTGGAATTAAGATTGACATAAATGTTTTAGTTAAAAATAAAAATGAAAAGAATTAATTAAAAATAAAGGATGACACATGTCATCAACAGAGAGCGCCAAATGTCGTAACGTGGTGAAAAGTTAGAAAAAACCTTGTTATATTATATAAGATAAGTTAAAATTAATAACTAAGCTAAAATTAAACGAGTAAATACAAATGTAAGAGTCCACGGGCACAAAGTTATTCAAGTCTTTAATTTATGATATTTGTTAGATACGCTTACGTACTTAGATTTCTTATACACTATACTCAAAGTGGGCACGTACGTATGTACGTGTATATTATGTCAGATTACCTTATAAGTCTTCATAAATTTTCGTTATTTTCAACCTTCTTTATGTTTAACGGCATTTTAAAAATATCTCTAAAGGCATATTTAGATACTTTGAATGAAATATCTTTATAGATATTATTTTAAAGGCACAAAACAGTTTGCTTGTGAAACTACAAATAATGAATCACCATGCCCACATCACATACATCAAAGTCAACGAAATATTGCTAGTTGTTATACGTTTCACAACCTACCAATTTGCATTAACGTATTATTGTATAGATGCACTGCATATTTAATTTATACGCCTCGTTTTCTTTCTTACTTTGGTTTTGGAAATTAATTATAAATAGTTTTGGAATGAAGAAAAACATACACACATGATGGGTGGCAAATGTCAACACTTTATTAGTCAGTAAATTGTAGATTTTTTTTTTTCTTTTTTTCTAAGAAATGTGAAACTTTATATATTCATGAAAAAATATATGTATAGTGATCAGCATAAAAAGTATGAAAATTACGTGTGTGGTGGACCGTGGAACCAAAAGCGAAAACTTTCGTCGTAAACGGAGCTTTCCGAATTTTTTTTTATAACACTTAACATTTTAGTATCGTGAGCACAATGGTCATACACTATGTATTTAAATTTGCAACTCACGTCGTAGAAATGTTGATTTGTTAAGATCTTAAGATAAACATGTATACTTAGAACTTAGCTATCTATATAGTTAGAGAACTTAGCTTTTGGGGATATTATAAGAGAATGAGAGAACCTGATATGTTTCCTTCTCAATAATGTCGTATCTTCTTCTAACAATGTTTCTTTATGATTACAAAAAAATTGCTTTCATTACTTCAAAGATAATTAGTATTAATATTCTATCGTGACCGGTATATATATACGTCGAAGGTCGAACAGTCAAATATGTCAAACGAAGTTTATTATCATAAATATTCAAAGCATTAGTATCCTCAGCTTTATTTTTTCAAAATTGATTTGTAATTCGAAAAAAGCAGGGGAATATGCGTTTTACATGGTTACTACTACCATAACCAGAAATAGATTGTGGTGCGTCGTTTACTAAAAAAAATGAGTAGTCACCACTCACGAGCTCACGTTTTGTTTTTGTAATGATAACTAAATATATACAAAATCATGTGATGTATAATTAAAGTATGATTAAAGTTGATACAAGGAATGCAGCGTAATCGTTTCCCTTCACAGGTTTACTCATAGAGTCATAGTGATGGCCGGCCGACATATTGAAGTACTTGATGAAAAGAAAACTTTATATTCTTTCGTCTCATTTTTTTCGATTCGTAATTCGTTTCAATTCAATAAATTGGTTTGGATTACTTTGATCTTATGAAGCTAAATATTAAATTTGACTCGTTAAAATTAGAGAAATATAATTATTAAAACCTATTAAAAGCATATTGAAAATAGTTTTTTAAATTACTATTTCAATAACAGTAGATTTTATTAGATTTTAATATCTATGATTAAGTAACATTATATTTGTTTTTTTAATACATATCACTTAACATGTTGATTGAAATACACTTCTAATTCAATTATGAAGCTAGACAATGTTTTTCATATTGTTGTATCATAAATATATCATAGATTTTACGCACGCTTTGATGTGATCCGCATAATATGATCAATGTGTGTGGTCTCATCCAATTTTTGGTTTTGATTGATATTTTCTAAAGTGCATATTTAAAAGAAAATACTAGTAATCCTGGGAAGAGATGATATCTTATTACTTGAGCGGTTACTGATTGAAAAACGAACTATATTTGGTTTTATAGAGATGATAAAAAATGATTTTTTTATTAGATAGTCAAGAATATAACATAACATCTGTCACAAAAAAAAATGTACTAGAAAATTTTGTTGCCTTAACAAAATCAGTTAAATTTGCATATGTTCAAACAGTAGATGTTAGTTTTACAATTTATTGCGTTTGCTGTAACATTTGCATGGCTTGATGGTTTCAATACAAATGATGTTGCTTTTGTTAAATATTTGGTAACTTTAAGAAGATTTTCTCAAAACGAAGTTAATTCTGTTTTTGAATTCTGACATATATTTTTCCGTTAATTGAAATTTTATAAATAATCAAATATTGAATGTTTCTTAATTTTTGTGTGTTTAACCAAAAACTCTTATAAAATGGGAATGGGATAGACAGAGCGCTTACAATACAAAATTCTCTTTTTCACATATATAAGTTGACGTATATTATGATTGTAATGATATACTTAATTTTGATTCTAAAATATGTAACTTACAAACTCATACAAATTATTCTAACTTTAAAATATGTTTTACTTTTCCAAAAATAAAATTCTTATTTTAATTAAAAACTTTTCAATCTACCATTATCAGATGACAAAAAAAAACAATTACCATTACCATTACTAACTGAATTTCCATATATTCTCAAATATTATTACTACACAATTAGATTATGTTACTATAATTTTTTTGTGATGTTAACTGTTTAGTGATAAGTTTTTTTTTAATTTTAAATTTTAAATTTAAAAATGATAATAATATATATTAATGTCGATATAGAATGAGAACGCTTTAATATTTTTTTTTTTATCAACTAATATTATTAATAATACTTGATATGATAAACGTGAAATATAATAAAAGTCGACAAAAAAACAAGATTTGTCCATAGTCTAAAACCCAAATAAAAGAAACTAAGTCAGTAAAAGAAAGAAAATTTTTTAGAAACTAATTCTGAAAAAAAAAAATAGTATAACAAGACAGAAATTTTAAAACCATAAATAAAAAACTAAGAGTAGAAGCAAACTATAAATTAACCCCAGACGAAAGACGACGCTCTAATTATTGGATATGATCATATGATACTACAACTAATAAATTAACCCCAAAAAAAAATAAAACTAAGACTGAGTCTAAAAAGTCAAACATCTAGAAGACTGATCTTAATCTTATGCAGAACAAAATTATGATAAAATAGTGACTTAAAAAAAAAAAATTCCACCTACTGCTTCGATTCGAGAAATACCTTTTCCCCCAGTTCACGCTATGTTGTGCAACGTGTGAAGATAACGAGCCGACAACACAGCCACACATACCTTATCTTTCTTTATTGGTCAACCAACCCCAAAACATATACTTCTAAATTCTTTTGTCAACTGTTTTTACATGGTTAAATTAAACAGTTTTATTAATAACTTCTAAATATTATAGTGTACTTATAACGTAATATATAAGTTCTCAAACGTAAAGCATACAAAATGTAACGAATCTGAATATGTAGTGGTAATTTAAATAGATGGAACTTATCGATTAAACATAGTACTTTATAGATTTTGTTCTACTCAGTTTCCCACCATTTAACCATTATAACTTTACATACCTTTGTATGTTGTGAATTTCTATCACATTTGATCAAATAAACGACACACATATATGTATGATATACGATGTCAACGAAAACATAATAAACATTACTTTCAACGTTTTATTATATTATTTGGGGTCTCCGACTCTTCAAAGGAAACTGGCAAACCCGGTGTCCCGGTCTTGGTCACTCACGTCTTCTCTAGCTACCACGTGTCGCTTTTACACGGTCATCAGCTTATTCCCCACCTTTCTACATACACGATTCTGTATATATATATATATATACCCCAACGCAGCTTCTTCTACATGCTCTTATTATTATTTAGCTCTTTCATATATAATCTCAAGAAACATTTCAAAGCAAACACTTATATTATTCTTCTTTACAATCCAAATAATCGAATCCCCAAAGACAACTATGGCTATTGAAAATCCAAGTCACAAAGATTATCTCCGGAGGATGACTTTTGCGGCGTTCTTGAAATCGAATTCTCTCACCGGCGAGGAAGACACTTACCACAGCGACGGCGATCATCATCATGATCACCACACCGCGTTTAGCACCAACAGCGATTCTCAACGTCCAAGCAACGCCTCTAGTGCTAGTAGCGACTCATCATCACCAATCTACCCATTATCTCCATGGAACCAAACTTACTATCCAAGTAACGAGAACACGACGGCTTTTACCTCAGCGTCTCAATCACCATGGAACCAAACTTGCTCTCCTTACCACAAATCACCTTGGATGTACCAAACCAGGAACAGCGATTTCGAAGATGATCCTGATAACGGTTTGATCGGTACGGTCGTGAGACAAGAAGGACACGTGTACTCTCTTGCTGCCTCAGGTGATCTTCTTTTCACGGGATCCGATTCCAAGAACATTCGTGTTTGGAAAGATTTAAAAGATTACTCCGGTTTCAAATCGACGAGCGGTTTCGTTAAGGCTATCGTGATAACCAGAGATAACCGGGTTTTCACCGGTCATCAAGATGGTAAAATTAGGGTTTGGAGAGGCTCAAAGAAGAACCCTGAGAGATATTCACGAGTCGGAAGTTTACCGACCCTCAAAGAGTTTCTCACCAAATCGGTGAATCCGAGAAACTACGTCGAAGTCCGTCGCCGGAAAAACGTGGTGAAGATCCGACATTTCGACGCCGTGTCGTGTATGAGCTTGAACGAAGATCTCGGTTTACTCTACTCAGGTTCTTGGGACAAGACTCTTAAGGTCTGGAGATTATCAGATTCCAGGTGTTTAGAATCGATCGAGGCGCACGAAGACGCGGTTAACACGGTGGTTGCCGGATTCGACGATTTGGTATTCACCGGATCAGCAGACGGAACGTTAAAAGTGTGGAAACGTGAGGTACAAGGAAAAGAAACGAAGCATGTTTTAGTACAAGTGTTGATGAAACAAGAGAGCGCTGTAACGGCGTTAGCCGTTAATTTAACGGACGGAGTGGTTTACTGCGGTTCATCCGACGGAACCGTTAACATCTGGGAACGTCAGAAGTATTTGACTCACAAAGGGACGATTCACGGCCACCGTATGGCGGTGTTGTGTCTTACCACCGCCGGGAGTTTGTTATTGAGCGGCGGAGCTGATAAGAATATATGCGTTTGGAGGAGAAACGGAGACGGATCACACACGTGTCTCTCTGTTTTGATGGATCACGAAGGACCAGTGAAATGTATAACGGCGGTGGAAGAGGACGACGGAGAGAAAGAGGATCGAAGGTGGATAGTGTACAGTGGGAGTTTAGACAATTCCGTCAAAGTGTGGCGCGTGACTGATTACGCGTCATAAGCGCGTGAAGAAAGAGTGAACAACGTAATGCGCGTGAATGATACGCGGGACAATGTGAATGTGTTAAGCATTGATTGGGGTGGCAGGCAACTAGGTAGATCTTCGTACAAGCGATGGACAAATAGTGAACTGCCACGTTACAAGTGGTTTTGTCTTCTTGTCGAAAGTGTGAAAAAGTCTTTGTCTCCTTTTGTTGTTGTTGTTGTTTTAAGATTTTTTTTCTCTGAAAAATTCGCATGCATGTATTTTAAAATCATGTGAAAACTATAAGAGGAAAGAAGGTGGAGGAAAAATGGAAAGTCAAAGATTCCGCTACAAGAAGAAAAATGAAAAAATTGTGATGATATATGGTAGTTGTTTGTACATTATATTTATGGGATCTTTTATTCTCTATGGTTTGTTGTTGTCATTGTTGAATTTGAAAATTCCATCTTTTTAAATGTTTTTTAAATGTTGTTTTGGGAAATTTGGAATATATAAGGGAGATTTGTGATACGTAAGGGAGATTTGTTAGTTCAGATTCTTGAAAATGAGATGATTCTTTTAGATTAAAATGTGATATTTTTTATTGTGTTGTATGTAGATGAACAATACGCAAGCAATAATTTATCTAATATAGTAGCATTTTAAAAATATATGTACATACCCGTGGATTTATAATATTTAATTACTAAAAAAAACATGAGATCTGATCCTACGAATCACTTGTATTACTTCTATTATTTTGTCATCGATTTAAATGTTATTTCTTACAATATCATATGTCTTGTAAATTTATGAGTGAAACACGTCTAGTTCTGTAGTTTTGACGGATGAGTCTAAAAGCCATGTATGCTTTGAGACATAGCACAAATATACATGATACATAACTAGCTTTTCTCATAATAGGGGTATCAAATAACAAAGATTAGTTAAACCAATATAAAATTAATCCTAGATAATCTAAATAAACAAATCAAAGTTTTGGAGTTAAGTTCTAGAAAGACAATAACATTATGGTATATACATGATCAGGTGCTCCATTAATGTTTGGCCGAAATTGGTGTGAAGATTAAAACATGCCCATAATCTCCAACGGATCTTATCATATAAACCATAACTTACAGAATTATTAAAACATGCTTTTGATTACTTATTATTAGTGTTTAAATTGCAAAGTTACAGGGCTAATAAACTAGTCACTATATAAACAGGTTAAGTGATACCGTAAGTATTACCGACCTTAGCTCAGTTGGTAGAGCGGAAGACTGTAGTTGTTAGCAACAGATGATCTTTAGGTCGCTGGTTCGATTCCGGCAGGTCGGATATCTTTTTATAACAATTTTGTGCTGGAAAAGAAAAGCCCAACAACTCTTTTACTTGGAAAGCCCATAGGTCCAGAGCACAAACCAATTTCTACTTAGCACTAAAAATGGATTTGCAAAACGTTATCTGGCAGGTTTACTTTTTCCTCTTATTTTGTTAACATGAGGTTTACTTTGTTGTTCTACAATTTTGTCGTATTTTAAACAAACCAAAATTTACTTAACTTATAACTCACGAATCCTGCTAATGTTGTAAGATCATAAACCTAACACAATGGCAATTAAGGTAGTGTTAATCTGGTATTGGCATCAAAATAGTACTGATGGGATTTAGAAGTCATAAATAAAAGTATATTTAGAATGGGTAGTAAATGGATTCAACGTAATTGCCATATTCTGAGGAAGTGGAAAACACTCTTTAGTTTCCACTTGGAGTCGATGGAGAATGACCCCAATAAACCCATCCTCAATAGTTTCATTGGCTCCTCCTTTTCTTTTTCTTTTTTTGGGGTCGTCTTAATCAAAAGTTAGGTCAATTTATTCATTATTGTTAATTTTGTATTGTACATCAAAAGAGGAATAATTGAATAAGATTAACATATAAAAGATTCACAACTTCTCTAGAAAATTGGTTTTATCCTGCTTTATATATGTACCATATTATTTTACATATTTAACAGTTTGGATCTTCAATTCAAAACTGAATATTCCATCGTTTTTATGATATTTATAGACAACTTTTTTTTTTCTTTTTTTTTTGTAACAGTTTTATAGACAACTTGAACGTAGTGCAATACATAATTAATCATGGAATCATGAAACAGTATCGTTCCAACTAATTGAAATCACCATCATCAAAGCATAGATCACGAATCATGAATCTAATATATCTTTGAACTTTACATTCCAAGGAGTCGCATTCAACTTTTCATCTCTAAGCTTCGTGCCAAAAACTCATGTGCATGCACGAACCTTTGTTATCACTATCTATAAATAGTAAAGTATATACATATTTTAAGAAAATTAAGATGAATTAGAAAAAATGAAAAAGTACCTTTAAATGAATATAAATTACACTACGTTATTTTATTATTTTTGAAGTTGAAATAACAAATAACACTACGTTGCTCTCTGTTTTTCGAATGCTTTGCTCTGTTTCGTTAGCTAAAGTTTTTGATAACGAAGTTACTTTCTTTATTTTCTTCACCACAATCTTAAAGTGTTACGTATTGGTCAAGCCACCTTTTCTCCTTTATTTCCTCAGCTTTTATAGTGGTATTTTCCATCACGCAACGCAACCACATTATCATATCATATCCCATCTATATAAACACTTCATCACAAAAAACCTCATTCACAACCACACTAAAAGGATTCTTGCTTTTGAAAACAATCCAAACTATAAACACCATTCGAGTATGGGAACGTTCTTAGGACACTTTGTGCCTGGTCTCTCACTTGCATTTCTTGGTCTTTGGCATCTCTTCAACATCATAAGATCTTACTGTCTTAAAGGCCCTGAAACCTTCTCTGCAAAATTCTGGTTCCCTTTCCCTAAATTCAAACATCTTGAGCTTTTCTTGATTCTCTTCTTCTCCTTCCTCTCCATTACTCTCTTAACCCTAGATTTCCCTAATTTCAACTTCACCTCTTTCAAACCAGACAACCTAGAACATGCTTCCATGTTCCTTCATCTCATTATATTTGCGTGTTTCGCTCTCTTCTGCGAGCTAACCCTTTGCTCAGATCTCTTCTCCGGTCTAATCGGAGTTCTCTCTGCCTCGGTCTTCGCTCAAGAACTCTTCCTTCTTCATTTTCACTCAACTGATCATTCAGGTCTTGAAGGTCACTACCATTTCCTTCTCCAACTCATTGCTTTCGTCTCCTTCTCCTCGGCTCTAGCTTCTGCTTCTTTCCCTAAATCATTCTTTGCGGCTCTAGTCCTCCCAATCTCAGTAATGTTTCAAGGATGCTGGTTCTTGAACATGGGCTTCATGCTTTGGGTCCCAGAGTATGTTCCTAGAGGTTGCGTGAGTAACATGACAACATCTGCAGACAACAACATGAGAAGAAGTGTTGTTCACAGTAGCGCGGTGGCTTGTGAGTCTCCTGGTGCTGAGGCCAGGGCAAAAGCATTGGCGAATCTTCAGTTTAGCTGGATGTTGTCAGCTATACTAATCATTACATGTGCCTTGTGCCTCAAGTTTTCCGGTAACGTTGTGTTGCCTAAGATGAGGCCATCGTCGGAGTACGAACGTCTGTGTCGGCAAGGAAGTGATCGTTCTGTAACCGTGACGGTGGAAGCACCGGCCAGTTCTGATCAACAATAGATTTTCCTTACTTTTTTATCTGAAATAATAATACGATATATGTATTATGTAGATATAATACACTAATAAGTAACCTAATAATTGCATAAACTACATATATTTACAAGATGGGGAGGAGTGTAACGCACTAAAAATATTGAACCCTTTCAACAATACAGCAAAAACTGGTTCGAAGAAATAAGAACGATAATAAATGTCTCCGATCATTTCTCTCAACTCTTTAAGAATCATGCAATATAATTTATTTTGTATGGTAACTTACTGTATTTTCTTACTGATTATACAGAGTATATATTTGATAAATTTGAAATTAGAAAACAAACATATTTATCTAAATTAACATTATAGAAAAAAGTCATTTACTCACAATTTGTCAAAGAAAAAAATCATTTACTGACAATTAATATTTTATAATGTATTCCAACAAATATATAGTCATTACTTCCTTTGTACCATTTTATCAGGCCTGCCCTACTTTAATTTAATACAATAATAAGTAAATGACATCTTGGGAATCTAAAAGAGTTAAACTTTTTCCATTGTGTAATGATGAATCATGCAGTTTTACACGACAAAGAAAGAAAATAAAAAGGCAGTCTCTTCACTTTCTTCATTTTACTTCTCTTTTCGTGGAGTAAGAATCTCTTCTTGGCAAGAAGAAAACCAAAAATGAGGAAAATGCCTACTAGACCATCGGTTCGAATCAAGTCGGCAGCATCTCAAAGCCGGGTAACACCGGAACCAGAACCTGCGGTGGATAAATTCTTCAAGATTATTCGTCTTTCAACTATTAAGGAAAAAATGATGGTAACAAAAAACATCTTACACATTTTATTTTGTTATTTTATTTACCAAGTTCTTGTATGAATATTTGAATCTTTCTTGCATGTGTGGGATTTTTCTACAGAAAATTCCGGAGAGATTTGTAAGATTAGGCCCTAAGCTCAGTGACAATGTGAGTGTTGAGACTCCTGTTGGTTTCAAACGTTCAATTAGGATCAAAAGAATTGGTGATGAGGTTTGGTTTGAGAATGGTTGGAGTGCGTTTGCTGAGGCTCATTCTTTGAGGAAAAATCATTTTCTAGTTTTTCATTACAAAGGGAACTCTAGTTTTCGTGTTGTGATCTTTGATGGGACTACTTCTGAGATTGAGTATCCATTGGAATATGTCATTGTGAGTGACGATGATACAGAAGAAGTGGTGCAAGTTATGGATAATGCTGATGAACAAGGGTTTGCTGGAGTTGGAAGTAGTGAGAGTGAAGGAGTGATTGATTTGGACGACGAATTGTTGAAGAAGAAGAAGAAACCAAGTGTCAGCATCAAGTCTGAGAAATTTGCTTCATTTTGGTATAAAACTTCTTTTGAGGAAGATTTTGTAGGTTTTGTTTGCCTGGTGTCTTCTATATGATTTGTTATTGGTCTTCTTTCTTGTAGATGGTGTTGAAGATATTGATTGAAGAAGATAAGAGAGTCATGAGGAACCATCTCTGAGGTTTCTAGCTCTTGATAGTTGTCACTTTGGAAGCTAGATTGTAGTAAAAACTTGGGACTTTTAAGACCTTTTGTGTAAGAGTATTATGTGTAATGTTCATTTTAATGGTTTCGTCTCGCAGTTTAACCAGTGGCTTCCCTGACTAAATTTAAGGAGAAACAGAAACTATGATCCAAACACACAAAACCCCATCATAATCAACATTTCACATCAACATAATTCTCCTTATGAAGATAAAGTATATACAACTCTACTTTTGAACCTAACTACCAATCAAACAAAGAGTTTTCACTCGAGGTTATTATAATCGTCAAATACTTATCCACATTGAAACATAGGAACCTGAAGTTTCACTCACAACACTACTAAAACAGAGAGAACCAATGCAAGAGAGAGGGTGGTTAAGAGACCCTACATGAAATTTGACTTTGGAAAGCTACCTGCAAGATCACTTATGAAAGCGAAATCTTTTTTTGGTCACATGTACTCATTCACGCGAAAGGCAGTGACTTTCAGAATGAAATCCCGAGTTCTGAGTAGCTCAAACACGCATACATCTCCTTCGCCTATATTGTTCTCGAGTGTGAACTCATACCATCCTTGGCTAAACTTAGCTCTCCCTGCTTTGTAAAGGCACCTCACTGGCCATTGTTTCTCACCGAGCTGGAGCTTGATGAAACCAGATATCCCGCTTAGGTACTTCTCAGCAAACCCAGAAGGCAAGTACTATTGTAAAACCAAGAACAAAAGAAACAAAAAAGTCTTTAAAAAACAGGTAATGGTAAAGATTAAGCCTATCACTCCAATCTTCAACTTGGTTTATAATTTGTGAGAAGTGTTATACCATGATGCAGCCTCTGTATAGATATGATGGTCGCAGAACAACTCTAAAGAAAGGATTGGCTGGTTCAAATGTTTTGGCTGCATTGACGGCTCTCTCTCTTTCCTCTGCAGTTACAGTTCTCTTTCTAGCAGAAGCACTCTCGTAGAACTTTGAACGGTTCTCAGAGTCATCTCCACCGGGAGTTGAAGAGTTTATGTCCTCTGCGCATACCAAAACAATGAATCTTAAAACCCTCCTCAGAACAAAAAGTCAATACGTAATGAAGAGTCTGTCTCTGGAAACTTACCAGGGTTAGGATTCTTCTTCTTCCTTCCTCTCTTCTTAAGCACTTTTGGCGGTGTTTCTTCAGGTTTAGAATCTTTGAAAAAGCTTTGGATGGCTGCAGAACCACCATAACCTCTATTCATCTGTTCAGCAGATGTAGGGTTCGATGGATACATGACCCTAGCATCTCTGTTGTTAGGGTCTTCAAACAATCGAGCACGTTTGTTGAAATGATTCTGCGCGGCATTCATGTCCATAACAGCACTAGAACGGTAGTGTAGATCTCAGAACTGAAAATGTAGACGGTAAAATAGACAGAATCTCCTTAATATCTGAAAATCAAAAAGGAAAGCAATCCTACCAACCCGTCTTGAAACCAGATTTCGTAGTTAATCCTACATGCAAACATGACCATCAGGTACAAGAAAGCTCATCCTTATAAACAAACGTATCTCAGATATAATAGATTAGAATCAACAACAAGCATTCATAAACACAGTGGCTGGTTAAAAAATCCTATACCAAGTAAAAGTTACTAGTCACAGATCTATGGAGTCCACACATGTATATATCATAGTCTTCATAACTGAGACACAGGTCAAATCTACAGTCGGGAGGCAACAACTAAAACACTATTCTTCAATAAATCTGACAGATGCACACATCCCTGAGCAGAATCTACAAAACTGCTTCAAACAAATTTCTCAAATTTACTGACACAAATCGAAATCAAGGCTAGATGCAGACTTGGAAACTCAAAATCTGAAGTACCCAAAAACAAAAGCACACATCTTTGAATCAACAGTATTCAGAATCAGAGAATTGCCACAAAAACAATAAAAAAAAAAAACCAAACTTTGAAATTAAGAAGTTACCAGGAGATTGAGTAGAAGGAAGGATGAGAGAAGAAACATGTGGAAGGAAGAGGAGCGTGGCATACAATTTCTTGATAATCAAAAAACAGAGAAAGAGATTAAAAAACCAAAGAGGGACCAGATCATTAAACGACGCCGGAGAATCCCAAGCAAACCCCTTTTCTTTTTTTCCAGATCTGAAGTTTTTGTGCTTATGGGGTCAAAAGGGCACACAACACTCCTCTCTATCTCTCTCTCTCTCTGGTTAAAACCCCAAACCCAAAATTATAAAAATCCCAACTTGGACCTTAAAATAAAACAAATGCTCGAACGAGTCAAATCTGTTTGTGTTCTCCTTGACTCTGTAAGTGGTGGAATCGCTGAGTTCACGACTCATTTTTTTTGGTTTAATTAATTAATAAAGCTAAACCGTCCCCACCACCTAACTCTTTTTTTTCCACCTAATTTTTTTCTCCTTTTTCCGATATATTAATTATTATTTTTTTTGTCCTTTTAAGGGATATAATAATTTTTCTTGATTAAGAAACAAAAAAATTATCCACTCATAAACAATTTTATTGTAATTTTTTGGGCCTGGGCTGGGCTTGTAACCTTTGTTTATGGATCCTCTAATTTATAACATTTTTTATATTGCATTCTTTGATATTATATATTTTAAACATATTAATTGCATAACAGCTCAATAATAAAAGAACACCATAAACCTAATTTCAATATATATTATGTATAAATTTATCATATTTTATGGACTTATTTTAACTAATTTATGAAAGAGTTGTAGAAGATTAAATATGTTTAGTATATTAGAGTAGCTATGTAATGTATTACATGAGATATAATTTTTTATGAATACTAGGTTTTGAACCCACGCTACGCGTGGGTATATTTGATAAATTTTGGTTAAAATTGTTTATTGTTGCTGATTAATGAATTAACTACTCAAAACAATATCGTTCATCTAAACTCCTAAACTCGAAATTAGATGTCTTTCTTACTTTCTACCGTAACTTAGTTTTATATTTCCAGAATACCCATACTAAATTTCATAAACAAATAAATTAACTAACCAAGATATCAATAAATAATAAACAAACAAAAATCAAACAAATAAAAATATTAGATTGTGCTTTTTACCTTATCATCCTCTGCCTAACATCAACTCCAGTTACTTCATTAAAAGACTTTTTCAATCAAAGATTCCAATATAGTCAATACTTCTGTTACATAAACTAAACGTTAAAAAAAAACAAAAAGTTAGAATTGCACCAATTAAAACACACCAAAATAATACAACACTATAAAAACACAATTATAACCTTGAATCGAACACAAAATCATAAACGGATGATAAGCAAATCAAATCATGGAAACAATTAAAAAAACGCAAAAAAAGAAAATTGATGTATTTTTAAAAAGGGGTACACCAAAAGGGGTATTTCTCAAAAATTATCTTTCAACTATTAACCTAATTTTTGGTTTTGCCAGTTGTAGGTTTTACAATTATAAGGGTTATATGTTGAGTTTATAAATCTGCATTATAGTTTAGATTTTATAATTAAACGAGATTATTTATCGGTTTGGGTTTATTAAAGAAGAGTGAGATTTAGGTTTTACAATTAAACAAGGTTATTTATCAGTTTGGGTTCATAAAGGAGAATTAGGATTTACAGTTTACAAATAAATTAGATTTTGAGTTTAACTAAATACATAATTTTATTCATGATTTTTATTTTATAATATGTTATATTTGTTTAATTTTTAATTTATGTATGAATGTATTATGCCATTGAGCAATTTCATTGTCTAAAACATAAGGGTGAATAAAAGATTTTCGAAAATAATATTTTTAGCTTATATTAAAGAAAAAAAAAGTTCAATATAAATCGTAATATAGTAATTTTAAAATATTTTTAAAGAAAATATGTAGTTTTTTATAATTCGTATTTGAAAGATTTTTTAATGTTTTCCTCAACGATGCTATAATTTATTTTAGAATCTTTATGTTTATTTGCGTTGTTTATATGAATTTATTTACAAATGACTATATTTGTATTTAACATCATATTTTAGATTGATGTTAATTTGAAAGAACTTTACCATCATATTAAATAATAATTAATTAATTTTCATAGTCTGAGAATGATTTTTTGAAAAATTGAAAGTTAAGAAATAATTTTTTTTACAAAATGGTATAATCATGTTTTAGAGGATAATTGCTAAATTAAGATTTTTAAAACTATTTTAGCAATATTATGAGTAATGGTGAATAGCTCCCAAATGTTTTGGTGATTGTCAATTTGACATTACTAGATTTTTATAATTAAAGTTTAATAACGAATTTTAAGATATATATACGTTTATTTGATATTTCAAACCAAATAAAATCTCTTTTCAAATGAAATTAATTTCTCTTATTTTTTCAAAAATAAAATTTGGAAATTATTTTATATAAGTTATAATAAATTTTAGTTTTAATTTTATTTTAAATAATTATAATAGGGGTATATATATATAATTTATAAAATGGAGAGTTCAAAAAAATTATATAATGGCATTCTTCTAAAAAAATCATCTACTTAAAAAAATTACATTTGCTCGTTGTAAGTGACATTTGATGTTCTTCTTGTGAATTTTATAATTTTTTTGTTCTTTCTTTTGTTACAAACAATTACGTTGGAAAAAAATGGGACATTGGTTTTAGTATCCTTGGAACATCGGTGGTGGTGGCGATGCATATTGGGATCCGATGTTTGGTGGCAGGACGAAATCACTATCGTCATCATCTTCCTTGTCTTCTGGTGGAACACTTGTGTCAGATGATGGTTCTGGCGCTTCAACTTCTTCTGCTTGTTTTGGTGATGAGACCGGTTCGTTTGATGGTGATGGTGAATGGACCGGTTCTGAGATTGGTGTTGGGGCGTTAACCGGTTCAAGAATTGGTGTTGGAGCATGACTTGGTGATTGGTTCGATTCTGATGATGGAGTTGGTGATACTTGGGATGTTTCAGAGGATGGGGTTGGTGCTTGAATTGGTGTTGGAGCTTCAACTGGTGACAACATTGGTGATTGATATGAGTCTGATGATGGAGTTGGCACTTGGGACGGTTCAGAGAATGGGGTTGGGGCTTGAACCGGAGTTGGAGCTTCCATCGGTGGTTGAGTTGTTATATGTGTTGGCGGTGGTGAGAACATTGGTGGAGGTGGAGAGTATACCGGTGGTGGTGGTGGCGAGTGGGTTGGAGGCGGCGGTGAGTATACTGGTGATGGCGGCGGTGGAGAAAAAACAGGTGGCGGTGGAGGAGAGTGAACTGGCGGTGGTGGTGATGGCGGTGGAGGAGAAGCAACTGGTGGAGGTGGAGAGTGGACTGGAGGTGGTGGAGGAGGAGAATGTACTGGAGGCGGCGGCGGTGAGTAAACTGGAGGTGGTGGTGGCGAGTAAACCGGAGGCGGTGGTGAGTGAACCGGTGGGGGTGGTGAGGAAAACGTTGGCGGCTGCGGTGGTGGTGCTACACGTGTTTCCTCTTCCTTGGGTGGTGGTGGAGGACGACGTTTTCTAACCGGAGATGCGTCGTATGGATCATCTGATTCCGAAGTCGGTGCTTGAGCTTCCTTGGGTGGTGAAACCGGTTCGGTAGGCTCCGGTATTTGTGGTTGTTCAGGTTTAGGGGATTCCTCTGGCTTTGGTTGTTCTGGTTTAGGAGAATCTTCAGGTTTAGGCGGTTGTGGTTTAGGAGACTCCTCTTGTTCTGGTAGCTCAGGCTTGTTTTCTGGTTTAGGAGATTCATGCTTTGGCGGCTGAGGTTTAGGTGTAGGTTGTTCTGGTGTTTTTGGTGTCTCGGGTTTCGATGGCTTTTGTGGTTCTGGTTTAGGTGATTCACTAGGCTTTGGCATACTTGGCTCTGGTTTTGATGGCTTTGGCTCGAACGTCTTTGGTGGATTTGGTGATGGGCTAGAGCCACCGTTGCTACCGCCAGAACATATGTCCTTGCTACAATCCACCGGACGACTAACCACAGGCAAACATTGCTTAGCCGACTTCTGACTCGGCCTATTCTGCAAGCAATTGTTCGTATCATCAATCTGTTTGCCCTTGTTTCTCCCTGGAATACAACTCTCAGCTTCTCCATTGAAAAAATTGTAAGAAAACTTGAACCTCTCCAAACTAGGCAACTTGCATAATTTGTCCACAACAAATCCGGTGAGCTTATTATGCGATAAATCCAACTGCTCAACGCTAGCTAAACTGGACAAACTTGAAGGTAAACTACCAACAAACCCGTTCTTGCTCGCATCAAACACGGTCACATTGTTAAGCAAACCAATCTCATTTGGGAAACAACCAGTTAAATTGTTTCCAGTGAAGACAATCTCATTGAGGTTCTTCATGTTACCAATCGATTTCGGTATACATCCAATGAATTTATTGTTTGCGAATGTCACAACCGATGCTTTTGATTTCCCAATCGTAACGGGGATAAACGATTCAAACCGATTATTGTTCAAGAAAATTGCATCAAGATCTTTATCAAAGATCTCTAGCGGCAAACTTCCTTCGAATTCGTTGTATCTGATATCAAGATACTTCAAAGACGGCCATAAAAGTGTAACGTCAGGGAACTTACCGACGAATCGGTTGTTGCTGACATCGAATTCGTACATCAGAGCAAGTTTCGAAAAACTTTTAGGGATGATCCCACAAAATCGGTTTGAATTGATATGAAACAAAGCTAGGTCGGTCATAAGGCCAAGCTCTGGTGGTAAATGTCCGGATATATCTGCATGGTTAAGGTCAACTCCAGCGACAACGTTGATGCTAGGATTGTCTAGAGCAGGTGCACAAAAAACTCCATTGTAAGAACACACATTTGAACCAACCCAATTAGACGTGGTTTTAAACGGGTCAGAGTAAATGGCTTTTTTCCACGCTTGAAGAGCAATGTAAGCTCTTTTGAGACGATCATTTTCAAATCTTAGGTTAGGATCGACTTTATTGATGCTAAAACATTTTTGTTCTAGGTCTTTCGTGAGATCGGCGTCTTCCGGGAAAGAAGCTTCGTCGTGGTCGTGGAAGGTAGCGACGACATTATAGGAGATAAGAAGGAGGGTAAAGAAGCAGCCTAAAGGCCTCTCCAGTTTTGTTCTAATCATTTTATTTTATGAGAAACCTTGGGGAAGACCCAAGGCTGGTTAATAGAAGAGTCTCTTGACAAAAAAGTAAAGTCTAAGAATGAAAGAAAGGTATTATAAGAGAAAGGAAAAAAACTGATTTTACAAGTGTCGTTGTGAGACTTATTAGAGCTATATTAAGAAGATGTAAAATTAGTTTTGTTTCTACAAGATAATAAAAATAGTAAATCAATGTTGCTAATTTGGAACTTAAAAATGATATAACTAAATTCAGGTCGTTGACGTCGTCAACAACTTTCTCGTTTTAACCATAATTGAAATGTCGATGACTGATCTCTACTGTGTTTATTATAGTTCTGAAGACTGGTAAATACCATTTCCTAGTGCTGCCACAAGCTTTAGTGATTCATGCCATGGTGTCACTAAAATCAAAACAATGATTTCATGTTATTTATCAGCATTATTGTTGAGCAGTGATATACAAGTACTACAACAGTACCACAAATTTGTTGTGTTCTCATATCTAATCGCCTAACGTATTAATTGCTGTTTCAGTAGGGGCCGAGAGCAGTTTTGTGCATCGATGATGGACCAAAGATGGAGCATGATTCGTCATTCGTCAAGAACCAAGAAATATACAAAAACAAACAAATATTCCAAAAAAAATAGATAACAAGGTTTCCGACACGTTTACTTGGTGTGGAGACCACACAACAGACATCTAATCTTAAATCTCAAACATGGATAAGACAATCATTTTTGTGTTTCTGTCTAGTGGCGAATTAAAAATCAAATATTACCACGATCGTTGTTGTTCGTCGCTGACCTAAATATATTAACATCTGCCTTCTTCCATATCTCAGATCTATCTTATAAGTGTGAACACATTTGTTCTGTAAATAATCGAGCATTACAACATTAATTTTCTCCTTTGTTGATCTTATGAATACACAAAATTATGTACATTGAAACAAAAGAAAATATATATACAAGATCAGCGAACGTATCTAAGTTTTTTATATATTCACGTGTGTACGTAAACCACATCTTGATCTCTCGATACAAATCATACCTTTTGTCCTAGGCACAACGTGACAGATCGAGGCAAGACGTACGGTAATAACAAGATGAACAAATAAAGAACCATATATAAGAGAAGAAAGAATACATTAAAATTATAGAAACCCTACGAGAGGAATGGGAACGGCGGTGTAATTACTACGGCGACCATTCATCCCCGAAGAGTATTGAATTACCGGAGGAGGACGGTGGCGGAAAGCTACTTCGATTGACTCCGCAACGGCGGTGACGAAATCTACGGTCAACTTCACCAACTCGATGCAAATCTCCATTTTAAGAGTCACCATTGTAAGACTAATAAGAACAAGAGAATAGAGAAACAAGGTTTTTTTTTTTTTTGGCTTTGGTTTCTTCTCACTATTTTCCGCGTATCCAAAAACTTTGCTCGTCGTTGTGAAGTCTCTCTTTACATGCAAAAACCAGACTTTATATATAATGCAAATATCCATATTTTTAAGTTTTATTTGAATGGTCCAATTAAAACACCACGTGGCTTGAAACTTGCAAGCAATTATTAGCAAGTTTTTTTTTTGGTTCTTCTTTGGGAAAATGCTTTGCTTCGTTGGCTCTTGGTTTGTATGAAGAGCCAATAATACGTAGGGGGCGTTTATTTAGATATGTGTAGTATAACAATTCAACAAAAAAAATCTTCGACAAAAAAGAAGACGAAGAAGAAGATATGTGTGTATAACCTTATCGACTACGCGTACGAAGGATATACTGTATGGTGTACATAGACAAGCAAACTAACGAAGGTTCTTGAAATAAAATATAACAAAAAGTAAACCCTTAAACCAAAAAACAATTAGATCAATGAAATAAACATCTAGTTCTAAACAAAATCTCCGGATCTGAATTTAAATAAGATACTGTTTAAACAATAAATTATTTTTGCCCCAAAAATAGCCGGAAAATTTATTATAATATACAGCATTTATATTTATTTGCAGTAACATTGTGTAATTGATGGAAAATAGTGGATGTGAAAATAAATTAGAGCTCTGGAGATTAACTATGACTATGTTTTCACACGTAATCACAAAAAACAATTACTAATCACAATTCACATCCATGATATACGGCATATGGGTTATGTTCATTTATGCATCATACATTTATTTTTAATCCAAATGATACAGTTGGATGATCTATTTTAATTGTACGTAGACAACCCTATAACTATAAAATGGAAAAACAAGATGTATTTATATATACGTTCATGGTACATACACATTCTCCATAAATTAAACCAAGATTCACAAGAGTTTACAAATATTTAAAATAGTGTTTAATCCCTAACGCAAATCAAGAATGCTTTAAACCTTAATCCGAAAACAGATACACACACAGTACTCTCTCAATACATCCATTACATAGATATGTTCATAAACTAAAAATCATTAACTAAGGCATGTTCGAGTTCAGTCCATGCACATGTATTTATTAGTAACTGTTAATATCCCGATTATATTACAGTACTATATAATGTATAACCCTTCCCCAATAGATTGGAAATATCTCATTCCTATATGATATTGTAAAATACTATTTTTCTTCACCGGAATATCGTAATCATACGTTTATAAAAGTAGAAAGATTTACCTAAATCCTCATTTCATTATTTTAAATCAGCTATAAAGCGTTGAATATGTTTCGGGCACGGCATGGTTTTAGATTATTATTAATAACCTCCTTTATGTTATCTATATACCAAAGTTATACATAAAGGATTTTAGAAAGCTTGTGGCCTTGTGCAATCATAAAACACATGAATTATGTAGTGTTTTTTATATAAAAAATTCCTTTATACGGATTAAGTTTTTCAATTACGAAAAGATTTTGTTCCAAAACATTATTTGGAATATAACAACTATATTACAAAATAAATTCTTTGTTTTTTAATATTGCAAAAGAAATTTTGTGATCATCATTAAACTTTTATATCGTTTGTTTCCTATTTGCTTATTTTGTTTTGTTTTTTTCCCTCCCGGTCGTTTTACACTAGCCCTATTAATCTCGCTTTTTCCAGCTTGACCAGTTTGCTTTTCACTATTATCTTGTTGTCACCATTCTTATCATCAGAGACAAATATAGTTACATAGTTCTTTCATGTGTAACTCACGTGAATATTTATGTTAATGATCATATTACGACAATGAAAGAGATCAGATATGCATCGCTGTGATCCTGTGGTTTTTGGTTTGGTAAGATCAGGACGAAAGATTTACACCACAAGGACACGAGGACGACAGCTGTGGGACAAAGATTTTGATCTTTGATTTATTTTCATTTAAAAAAAAAATTAAGTTTTGATCTGTGCAGATGTGTTCCGTGTGTGACATTTACTTAATTTATGTTCTCCATCGCAGTGAGAGACTGACAGTGACACATATCTAGTTCTAGACTTCTAAAATGTGTGATCGATTAGTCTTCGTTTCCTAACTCAAACATGAAAAACTGTTGGTAATAAAGTGTTGGCCATATAAAGATCAGTAGTAATTACTTAGAGGTTTTATATAATTACTTAGAGGTTCTAGATCTAAACCCGTATTTCTTATTAAGCTAGAATCCATATCATTTATATAAACATCTCTTAAGTTTCATTGAAAAAAGCGACTTCTAAATTTTATCACAAATACTTTACGAGTTGAGTTGTTAACATTTTACTCTTTTTCTAAATAATAAATAACCAAGTGAAATCTAATTTTGTTTCACTGTTACATATTTTTTGGAATATATATGTAGCTCAAACCTTGAACAAATCGGACATATGAGTCCGTAAAACATATATAAACCAAATTGGAATTGATACATAACGATAACGTTTCTACTATGAGTCCTTGGTCCCGGCTATTTGATATCATGTATGATAGTTTGATCTGATTACGCTAAATAATAAGAACATTTAATGTACTATTAACGAAGTATTAAGTTTGTATGAGACTTCACGCAATTAAGAGTCCACATTAAACTCATAAAAAGGAGAATCTTAAATGTTCTCTTTCAATGTCAATTAAAAGTTACTCGATTAAATTCTTAAACAAACCACCGAAATTAGGCAACCATACTGATCCAACGGTCCATTAAACTAATGCATCCCTTAATTGTTTTATGTGCGTAAAAAAAGAATACTTAAATAAAGTCTAGAACAAAAGCACCAAAAAATAGCCTACCATATTGGTCCATATTAGTCTAGACTCTAGTGGTACACTTTGTTTTAATAAGGTAACCACTGTACTATAGATCGAATCACATAATAAGATTCCAGGATATGATTCGACATTGGAGAGAACTTTGTCGGGACTTGGTGTTAGGTGGTGTGGTTCATCGTATCATGGTTTTGAAAACAATCTTCATTGATTTGGTAATTAACACACGTTTAAAGAACCACTAAAATGGAATAATTGACCCAAACACTACTAAGGAGAATAAATACGATCGATTATTTGATTGTAGGCAATATCGTATTATTCTATGCCGACACTTGCTTTACATTATTTGTGAAACTTATCCCCTTGTTTATTACAGAAGAGTCCTAAAACTGATCATGTCTTTTTATATTGTTGTTTCCTTTTCATTTAAAACGTACATTTCAGTTGCATTTCATATGAAAGTCAATTAATTAAGATGATTTTGTTAAAAAATGTTAATTAATGTTTAATCCTTAAGGTTTTAAATTTTCCAACCTAAAAGTCATTTTTTTTGGGTTTCAATGTTACTAAACCTTAAAATAGGATTTTTGAAAGCTAATTTACAAAATATTAAAGATTTAGAGAGAAAACCTTAAATGAAAACTAAATGAAGAAAAATCCTTATTGGTGGAAGGAGAAGGAGGGATAGGATGGTGTAACACAAGTTTACAACGGTGCATTAGCTCACTTAGCATGGTCTTGTCTAAACACATTGTACCTATTTAGTTTTTTTTTTATTACTAGTTAGGAGATTCGGGTTAAAGTCTTTAATTCTCTTATCGTTAAGAAAAAACTAGGTGAAACCTTCTGGTCAAAAGAAAATGATTAATGTTTTCGCGTTTGAGAGGAATTGATCCTTGATCTAGATCAACATAGTAGCTCTTTCTCTCAACTGAAAACCACCAGATCAAGTCCATTTGGTTTACTTTTTAAGTTGTTAGTGTGAGATTGTGTGCTTTAATATTTTGTGTTTCATGTTCTTGTAATACCATGCTAAGTGAGATAAAGAAATTGCACATTTTAGTGATCTATAGCGGTTTTAACTCACTTAGCATAGTTTTCTCTAAACACATTTGTACTACTTTTAGTTTTTAGTGTGAGGTTGTGTGCTTTAATTGTTTTTGTGTGTTTCATACTTTCATTCATTCTTTCTTTAATTTTTATAAAGCTTCTCTAAATATATAATATCTTTCTTTTCTCAACTGAACAAGATGTCAAGACATGACAATTTGCAAATGTAATTTATCAACATGCAAGAAAATGATAACAAACAATAGCAAAACTGAAAAAACGCAATCATATTTTACAATGTTTGCTTTTGATATATATGCTTAATCATTGAAAATTTTGTAAAGTTCATTATGTTTTCCTCTTTTTTCTTTTAATCTGTTATGGTCTCATTTGTTTTGCTATAATTCACTCGATACAACTCCATGTTTCCATCGTAGAATAATTATTGATATTTTTGTCGAGGACTTTGATAATCTGCTTGGCACGAGTTGATCTTTGGATAGTGGAATCACATATTCCAAATTAAATGGTCATCAATGCTATATTAATCAACAACAATAGCCAACGTACAGTATCCTCATTGACCATCCTTATTGGTAACATCTTAAAGAGTATCACCCTAAGATACTCTTTAAGATGTTACCAATAAGGATGCCCTCACCATCGACAATGTAAACCACCATTTGTGTGTGGCAAATTCTAGAGTGAAGTTGCACCCTTTAGATGCACAATTTTAACCGATCAAGAGTATTGAATATTTATCACTCACTGAATCTCCACAATCAATGCTGAGTCGTCCAAAAAAAAGTTGGTTACGTTGGTACATTACATTTGGTGCAAGGGATTGAATCATTTGGTCATTGTGGGTTATGAAAGAGCTTATATATAGATATATAGATGTCAAAACAAAAAGAAGTCATGAGCATCACAACTCACACTATTAATAAGGTTTTAGTTGGAAACATGATATTTTTCCATGATAATATACAGATTATGTGTTGGATCGTAGCTATACAATATATACTGTTATTTTTTTTTTTGTATATGATATTTTATGTTAGATGTAACTTGCAACCTCAAACCCCAAAAATACTGTTTTTAGAAATATAAAAAAATATGAACAGAGATTAAAACTTAGGCTGTTAAAATATATGGATTTTAATTTGGACATTGTTATATATATGCTTTAAAAGCTCTAAACCATTTTGCAGCCCAACCAATTACATACATATTTTTTTAGTAAATTTAAGCAGATAAAAACTAAGATATGATTGAAAAGTGAACCAATATCACAAGTACTGAGACGTGATAAGATTTAGCTCTTCTAAATACAGAGACGTGATTAGATTTAGAAAAAAACTGATACAGATACTCATTGGTGAAATAAATAATAAAATTAATTAGATTTAGCTAAATATATATATATATATATATATATACTTATATTGAAAGTATTAACACATGATTTATGTAATCCGAGGAAAAAAATATTAGTTGTAAGAAATAGTTTTGTTTATTGTATCAAAATAAGTAATTATTCTCAAATTCAAGAAACCAATTTAGAAAAAACTGATACAGATACTCATTGGTGAAATAAATAATAAAATTAATTAGATTTAGCTAAATATATATATACTTATATCGAAAGTATTAACACATGACTTATGTAATATGAGGAAAAATATATTAGTTGTAAGAAATAGTTTTGTTTATTGTATCAGAAAGTAATTATTCTCAAATTTAAGAAACCAATTTAGAAAAAACTGATACAGATACTCATTGGTGAAATAAATAATAAAATTAATTAGATTTAGCTATATATATATATACTTATATCGAAATAAATTAATTAGATTTAGCTGGTGAAATAAATAATAAAATTAATTAGATTTAGCTAAATATATATATACAAATATATATATATATATACTTATATCGAAAGTATTAACACATGACTTATGTAATCTGAGGAAAAAAATATTAGTTGTAAGAAATAGTTTTGTTTATTGTATCAAAATAAGTAATTATTCTCAAATCCAAGAAACCAATTTAGAAAAAACTGATACAGATACTCATTGATGAAACAAATAATAAAATTAATTAGATTTAGCTGGTGAAATAAATAATAAAATTATTTAGATTTAGCTAAATCTTTCTCAAATTATATGTTTTTATAATTTCTACATTTTTCCAGTTTGAGTAATTTTCTAGATTTACACTAGTTTACTCTACTATTTTCTGCTATGTTATAAGGTGAACTTGTAGAGTTGATGTTTCACTCTTGTTATAGTTATGGCAAATCTAACTCTATATCTCAACATTCATTCTGCAAGTCACCTTGTGAATGTCAATCTCTTCACAAAAATGGATGTGTACGCCAAAATCTCCATTCATGGTGAAAATACTCGAAAAAAACAAAAGGCAAAAACCATTGTCGATCGTTCTGGTGGATCTAACCCGACTTGGAATCAGGCAGTCAAATTTTCCGTCAACGAGAGATTAGCCCATGATGGTCGTTTGACACTTGTCATGAGATTAATCTCTCGCCGAGTCTTAGGTAACAAAGAAATCGGAAGAGTTAACATCCCATTACGTGAGCTTTTGAATTCAAACACACCACCAATTGACGATGGCGGTAGCGATCAGGAGATGAAACTGATAAGGCATCAGGTAAAAACTCTGTCGGGGAAACATTCAGGATATTTGACTTTCTTGTACCGATTTAAACCGAATAATGTACCAGCGGGTGTCTTGAGATATCCTTTTGTTGTTGAATCGAACGATGGTTCTCTTTCACCACCTCACGCTGTGGCACTAGAGCAAGCCAATGTTGCTTACGACCACACACCGCCACCATCACCGAGCCGCACACCACCACCATCACCAACATTGTCGTTTGAGTATTCTATGCTGGCTGGGGTACCGACTTTCTTGAGACCTTATTTTGTTGTTGGATCGCAAGTCAATCCTGCATGCAACCATACATCATGGGACTTTTAAGTGTATTGTATTGTCAAGTCGTACCAACAACTAAAGGAGATAAGACTTGGATTGGAAGGAAGCTGGGCTTTTGGGTGGATTGATTGGCAAAAACTCTTTTCAATTTTTATTTATTTTTGTTTTTGATGTTTTCTGTTTTCTCTAAACAATTTCTTTCCCCTCTCATCATCAACTCATGTAACTTTTTCTTTGTTTTCAATCAATCAAATAATTGGAGAAAAAATAAAAATAAAAATTAATCTTAGATTATACACGAGCTCACGTGATCTTACGGTGGTCACTGGCTCAGGTGATCCCACCTTCCCCGACTCTGTTTTTTTCTTTTCCATCTCTTTCTCTCCCAGTAGGCTTGAACCCTCGGTTCTTATCCTCTTTACTCACAGAGAGAGCAACTCTGAGAAATCAAAGCAACAGTTTTTCTTAGATATAATGGCGACGATGTCTCATCTCTTTCTTTCTTCGCCTCGACCTTCAATGGCTCTGCGACTTCACTCGACCCAGGTAGCCAAATCTCTCTTCTTCTTCTACCAAATCTTCAAATTAGCTTCTCGACCCAGAAAAAAAAATTGTTACTTTTCATTATTTCTCATGTGGGTCTTTGGAGTGATGACGAAATTTTCAATTGGACTGTGGAAGAAATTGCACTTAGGCTTAGCTTTGTTGAGATGAATTGGATCAATTTCATTGTAGAATATTGTGAATTAGAGGTTAGCATCTCTTATTTGGATCTATTGAACATTTAAATTATGAATCTTTCGTTAGGCATATAGCAAATTTGTGATTTTTACCCCAACTTTGTTCATGTTCGTTCTTTATCATTTGTTGTGTTATGAGTTGTTGTTGATTTCTCTGTATTTTGTATTCCAGTTCACGTTGTTCTACTCTAAGAACAATAAAGATTGTACCTTTAAGGGTGCTAATGAAGCTAAAGTCTCAAAGAGATCACTCCTCTGTCGTGCAATTCATATGGAATCTGAACATTCAGGGGAACCAAAGAGGCTTAGTTTTGATAATCTGCTTAGGAAAACAAAAGATGTGTGGGATAATTCTCCGCAGCCGGTTAAGGAATTCCCTTGGAATAGAGCATTTGGAAACTTCATACAGCTCGTTCTTGATCTCGCTATATCAGTAGTTAAGTTCTTGTTCGTTCCCATATTGGCGGTTTCTTCCATCAGTGAGATGTCTTATTGTGCACATGAGAGGAAACTTGCTTTAGTCCCGTTTCCATTAGTCATCGGTATGGTTGTTGCGGGCATTCTACAAGAAACCGCGTTGAAGATGTCTCCTCGTCTTAAGGTAGTAGAAAAGAGAAACAGCTGTTGACTGATCCCAAATTATACCTTTAAGATTTTGTTTTGGGAATGTGTAAACTGAATGCAGCGGTTTACAATATTATTTTTGTTCTTGCAGGAAGCGGAAGTGCCGTGGCATTTGCTAGCTATGATGATGTTCTTCACTCTGATTAAACTTCCTGGACCATACTACCCGTATTGGGGGCGTCTATTTATTCCACATTTTGCAAATGGAGTATGTCTTAGAGCACTTTGGTCCATGTTCTTTTGGTATAAGAAGGCTAGAAACACATCAGGAACTCCACTGCAGAATCACAGTGTGGAAACAAAATGAGCATCTTCATCTAAAGGTACGCACTTAAGTTCTGTTAGATAATTATGTTGAAATCCCATGTGGAAATTCTATGGCCTAAAACATATGGACAAATATTATTTAGATATGACTTAAGTTTGTCAATATATGCACATCTCATATTTGGTATCTTTTGTAGGCTGGTGTTTTTAGGTACCAAGTGGTTACTTTGATTAGTTTTGGGGATTATCTGGAACCTCGCGGATTAGCGTTCGAGCATAGATAGGAGCTTTCTTCAAAATGTCAGAGAATTTGAGGTCAATGAGTTGACAATATCTCTTAGGCCATAGAATTGTTGTGTTTGGTGCTCTCTTCTTTGGAAATGTGTCTCAGTTCTTGTGACAACCACTGTTCTTTGGGTATGTGTATGTATCTTGTGTTTGAACAATGAGGAGAAATGATTCACATTTTTGTTTTTGCGCAAAGGAATGGTTTATTAGGTCTAATGTTTGTAACTGAATCCACAATTTTAAACTTAGTCAGATTTTTCTAAAGAGCATGTGTCAGAAGGAGAAACGAAAATCTAATTTTCGACTTAATCACTTAGCACTAAGAGATAGTTCCTAGTAAATAAATCCACTTCGAAATCTCATTGGATTCTAGTTCTCGTATTTTCAAATAATAAAGTCCAAGTTTATAATTTTACTTCACATTTTGAAGAAGATGACTTGGGCAACCAAGAGACAAGCCTACCACACCACCAGCTTCACCAACGAATTCTCAAGAAAAAGAAAAATCGAGTGAAAGGACTCCAAATTTCAGAAGTCTACGAGATATTTACAAATTACAAATTACCAAAAGGTCCAAAACTCAATACGGCTTTACTCTATTTTGTCAAAACTCAATACAAAACAAATTAAGAGAAACACTAAATGAGATGTTGGAAGATACGAGGCAAGATTTGTGGCAAAAACTCATAGTCAAAGGCAATTATGATGAAGTATATGCTCTTGCTGCTCGTCTTGAAACTATTAGAGGATTCATCAAATAGATATCAAATCAATCTTCTTTAGAAATCTTGTATAAGATGTTTACATTGAGCAACCACAAGACTACATACATAGTCAAGGGAGAAGAAGACAATTTTCTTTTGAGAAGGCATTTTATATTTTAGATACCGTTGGAGGCGTGAGTGGATACATGAAGCATCTATGATCCAACAACAACACATTTTAAGGCAGTACAAAGTCCATGTATCATAAACTCAATAAAGTTTTACTTGTTTGGCTATATATTTTTAATAATTACAAGTTTTGTTGGATAAAGTGACGACAATGATTAAAAGAGCACAAATGGCTTTATGTTCTACCTTGAAATGGATGTCAAAGATGTAAATAATTGTCACTCATTTTAATTGTGAATTCCCTACATATTGACTACTTTAGGTGTTTCCCATGGTTACTAAACTTTTCAAAGGAATTTTGTTTGTCACAAGAGGATCCAATAGAGATCTATGTGGATAACAATTCATCAAAGCTTTAATTTGGAGAAAAAAATTCAGATTTTCATGATAGAAAAAAGGAAATTGACACACATTATTACTACATTAGACAATGTGTTACCAAGATGCATGTGCAATTGGAGAACGAAAATACACATATGATCAAGTAACCAATATTTTTACCAAAGCTCTTAAATTCCCAAAACATATCAAGATGAGAAATTTTACATGTCATAGATTCTGTCTTTAACAACTTCATGGTCCAAATCATAGTACAAAAAATAGTGGAATATAAATATTATAGGCATTTTAATTTAACAATTTATGGTTATATAATAAATTAAATATTTATATAGTAGAAGTGCTAGGCATGTGTTTTTGCGTATGTCAGAACGCAACACATTGCTCTTGTTACCGCCGTCTAAATCGCTAGTAAAGCAACATTTGTGGTCCTCAGACACTTATCATAGTGACCCCTCTGTTTCCATTAAATATGTAACATGTCTCCTTTTTAGACTCTCTTTGATACAGAATTCAAGAAAATGAAGAAAAAGACATTGCCTCTGTTTATAGACAAAATTGAGAGGGCAACTCTTTAACAAATCCCTAAGTACATCATGTGGCAAGAAGGCCATATTGCATTCTATACAAAAGAAGAAGCACGTGACAATGTAAGTTCTTTCTTATGTGCTAAAGTGTCTCGCAACATCATTTAGCAATAGAATCTATTGTTTTCAGGTGCTCCAAATTTTGGAGTTTCACAGAGTAATCTATGAAGTATATTTTGCAATCCCCGTGGTTAAGTGTCAAAATGACAAAGCTGGACTTTACACTACAAGTGTTGAGGTGTGGGATCGTTATGTTTGTTTAGACATCATTATTTTTTCACTTGCGTATTTAATAACTAAAATATCTAATTTGTATGTGGGCAATCATTCCCAATAAAGGTCATATTATACAAGGTGCAACCTCTCAATGTTTCGATCAGAAGCATGCAAAACTATTTGACACCAAATATGAGAATGAGAATGGAGACAAAGCAATAGTGTGGCATAACAAATGGTTATACTCCACTACTAGAGCGGTAAATAATTTACCTCTACCTCAAATTTGTTTTTAATTCTCATTCGTCTTGAAACTATTAGAGGATTCATCAAATAGATATCAAATCAATCTTCTTTAGAAATCTTGTATAAAATGTTTACATTGAGCAACCACAAGACATAGTCAAGGGAGAAAAAGACAATTTTTTTTTGAGATGGCATTTTATATTTTAGATACCGTTGGAGGCGTGAATGGATACATGAAGCATCCATGATCCAACAACAACACAATCTTTGTACTGTATCAAAAACTCAATAAAGTTTTACTTGTTTGGCAATATATTTTTAATGATTACAAGTTTTGTTGGATAAAGTGACGACAATGACTAAAAGAGCACAAATGGCTTTATGTTATGCCTTGAAATGGATGTCAAAGATGTAAATAATTGTCACTCTTTTTAATTGTGAATTCCCTATATATTTACTACTTTAGGTGTTTCCCATGGTTACTAAACTTTTCAAAGGAATTTTGTTTGTCACAAGAGGATCCAATAGAGATCTATGTGGATAATAATTCATTAAAGCTTTGGAGAAAAAGATTCAGATTTTCATGATAGACAAAAGGACATTGACACACATTATTACTACATTAGACAATGTGTTACCAAGATGCATGTGCAACTGGAGAACGAAAATACACATATGATCAAGTAACCAATATTTTTATCAAAGCTCTTAAATTCCCAAAAATTATCAAGATGAGAAATTTTACATGTCATAAATTCCGTCTTTAACAACTTCATGGTCCAAATCATAGTACAAAAAATAGTTGAATATAAATATTTGGGGCATTTTAATTTAACAATTTTATGCATATATAAATATTTATATAGTAGAAGTGCCATACATGTGTTTTTGCGTATGTACGCATTGCTCACCGCCGACTAAATCGCTAGTAAAGCAACACTTGTGGATAGTCAAACACTAATCATGAAGGCTGTTGTCTTAAAGGAAAATAATCATCTACTATAGAAAAAACTTTAGTGACATAATAAGTAATTAAAACACAATTCAAACCAAAATACAACGCTAATTCGTTTTTTTGCTAGTTACAATCACAGACTCTCAACTGATTTGAAGGTTCCAAACGAGTTGTAATAAATTGACGTTTGCTGGTTTGAAGGTTCCAAACCAGTAATAAACAAACACCCTTCAAAGACACATTATTACTAAAAAATAAATTGTCTGCATTTTTATTTGTTATTTTGTTTTTGTCAACATTTTTTTTTTGTTATTAGTGATGAATTGTAAAATTCAGCAAAAAATAAATAAATACAATTGGTTTAAAACTATAAAAAAATGTAATTATAAGAAATAATGCATTTGTAATCTCTTTTAATATCTTTTATTGACGTCGGTGAAAAACTTAAAAATTGATTAATAAGAACAGAAGGAGTAAAAGACGATTACAAAAAAGTCATAGACCTCCATGAATTTATATCGACACTGGAAAATCATGAATTACATTGACCATGAATCAAACTTTTGCCGTAAGTATCAAAGAGTATATTTAGTCACTGCGTTAATCAAAAGAGTTTGTTATTTCTACTTCTATATAATTGGTATGGTTTTTTTGATCAAAATATTACATAATAGGACAAATGGTAGATTTGGGACTACTACTAAGAGATACTGCACTTGTAAAACTTTTAAATGCAACTGTCATGTGTATTGTGAGATTCTTCTTCTTCTGCAGATCTATTTTTCATTGTTAGGTGTGAATTTAATTACTTCTTGAAGAGGAAAGTACTAACTTTTAAGGTCTCTTTAAATGCTACTTCTTTAAAAGTACTACAAAGTACAACGAAACACGCCATTGCAGGTTCGTATATACGGCGATGTCGACAAGAAAACAAACATAACTGTATTCCATTTTTATTTTAGGACCATGAAAATAGTTTAAAATGCCAATTGTAAACACTGACTCAACTACCAGAAATTACTTCTTTTTAAATTGTCACCATTTCTTGGTCAAAAAGAAAAATAAAAAAAAAATTTGTCACCATTTTGTTGGTATTATGTTACTTCAAAATAAAATTGACTCAACCATTTTTTAAATATAAAATTATGATTGTGAAAAGACATTTTAATAACTTTGTGACCATTGACAGAAAATAAAAATCTACATAGAAAAAAAAGTTTTTGAAAGAGAAAGCTTCGAGGATATGGACCAGAACCAGAAGGATACTTGAACAGTGATTTGTAGTTGATTTTCATAAATTCTCAAACGAGTTCCTGCCAAATTTGTCAGTAAATGGTCAAAGTATGCGTTACGGTTTAACGATTCCACGTAATAGTATTAAAGCTTAGATCACATGATTTCCATTACATATTAATCTCACTTGTTTTTTCGTTTCTTTTCTGTCTATGTTGCATGGAAACGGAAACGGAAACGGATACACGAAAACGAAACGTTTCGAAAACGAGAAACAATTTTTTATATAAAATTAAGATATCGAAACGTTCAACCCATATTAAAAAAAAGATTTGAAATAACACACAATCTAAAATATTAAAACACTAAAATCTTTAAATTTAGATATTTATATATTATATATTATTATATATGTGTATTTACATTAAATTAATCAAGTTTTGAAGGTATACAAGTAATCACTATATATACCATAAATCAATATATTTGTTTATTGAGTTTCTAAACTTAAAAATGAGATTCCGTCATGTTTCAGAAATGAAAACGCGAGTTTCTATTGTGTTACCAAATTAAAAAAAATAAAAATCGTGTTTCCATTATAGTTTCCGAGTTTCCAAGAGTTTTTGTTTCTGAAACATTTTGAAAACGGAAAAAACATTTCGAAAAAAGTTTTCATGCAACTTACAGTTTTCGCATGGATGAATCCGCTATATTAAAAAAATAAATGAGAAAAGAATTCAACGACAACGTTTTGGTGTATATGGGGGAGAATTCCACAGATGTCCATTGTTTTTCTATTACAAACCGCTTTTGTAGTTTTCAGTTTTGTAAGAAACCCAAAAAAATAAATTAAATTTTTTTTCTTGGAAGGAACAAAACAGAGAAATGGTTTCCGACTCGGACCTCGTGACCCAGCTCCGGGAAATTCTCCGCAGCTCCGACCTAGAAACAACGACTCCGGCGAGCATTCGCCGTCAGTTGGAGGCGTATTTCGGCGTCGAATTAACCGATAAGAAGGCTTTCGTGAGGGAACAAATCGATGCTTTTCTTGAAACCGATGCTTTGTTAGAAAGCAAACCTGAGGTTCACAAGGAAGATGAAGATGAAGACTGTAATGGCGATCACAATGATGAAGAAGGAAGTGAAAATGATAACGAGAAGACCGAACGGTAAAGATTTTCTTTAAAACATTGGATTAATGGATTGTGTATACATTAATTACTCAGTTTATCAGGTAATGTTTAGCATTTTACAGTTAAGTTTTGATACTTGTGTATGGATATAGCAATATATATTAATGGTGATGGAATCAATCAAAGGTTGGGGAGTATTTGTTTCTTATTGCGTTCTTCTTGTTAATGATTGTTTAGAAGAAAGTTGTGAGATTAGTGTGATGGTTTCTTGTAATTAGTTTTTAGATGATAGTTGTCAAATTTGTGACTGTTGTATTTATTTGTTTGTGTGTGTATTATTAGACCAGTGAAGGCTAAAAAGCGACGAGGTGGTTTTAACAAAATATGTCAGCTTTCTCCACAACTAGAGAAGTTCTTAGGAACTTCTCAATTGGCTAGAACAGAGGTATTTGTTATCCATTACGTAAGTTTCGTTTTTCTTGTGATGGTTTAGTTGGGAGAGAAGCTTATGATTACATTGTTACTTGCTTATATAACAGGTTGTGAAGAATATTTGGGCATATATTAAAGAGCACGATTTGCAAGATCCAGAGAATAGGCGAAATATATTATGCGACGAGGCGCTTCATTCGTTATTCCGCGTAAAGACGATTAATATGTTTCAAATGAACAAGGCATTGGCCAAGCATATCTGGCCGCTCAATGATGGAGATGGTATTTCTTGCTTGTTATTTCACTAGATTTTTATGTGGCATCTTGATAAAGATGATGATGTTTTAGAGTTCTTGTGAATGGTTTTTTATTATCTTTATAGGGTGTGCTAAGAATGTGAAAGAGGAAGATGAAGATGAGGCATCAGGGGAACGAGATGAGAAAGAGGAGCAAAACGAAGAAGCGGTAGAGAATAATGAGGAAGAAAGTGGAGAAGAGGAAGATCGTAGTGTACAAAAACGCAAAAGCAAGAAAAGAAAGTTAGTTCTTTCTTTCTCTCAATTTGTATGTTTGTCTGGTTATATAGCTTAGTGTTAAAGAAACTAAGCCTCGCTCTATCGAATTAGACCAGCCAAGTCCGAGGACAAACCGAAGAAAAAAGGAGGCGGCTTTACTAAAGTTTGCAGCCTTTCGCCGGAACTTCAGGCTTTTACTGGAACCTCTCAGTTAGCTAGGACAGAGGTACATAGCTAACCTTTAATGAATTGGTTCCTTAGAGCTTCTTGAGAAATTACAAAACTTCTGAATGTGTTATTTCATCTGCTGAATGAATGGTTTATTTTTCAGGTTGTGAAAATGCTTTGGAAATACATAAAGGAGAACAATTTGCAAGATCCATCTGATAAACGCACAATATTATGCGATGAATCATTACGGTCTCTGTTCCCTGTGGAGTCTATCAATATGTTTGAAATGAACAAACAGTTAGCCAAGCACATTTGGCCTCTAGTACAGGAGGATGAAGGTATGTGATGATTGAAAAGTGTCCTTTTCATATTTCTTGAAGTAGTCATATCGATTTAGTAACCCTGAGACATGTTTTTATGTGCATACAATTTCCTTTTTGGAACTGTTTTTAAATGTTTGTGTTGGTAGAGGTTGAAATTTTTGTTACCTTTTCTCTGTTTAGTCATGTGCTTTTATGAGTCATTTGTTCAACTATATTTGCCTATATGGCTTCAACCGACAGACTTTTGATAGAAAAAGTTTGTCTTTTTTTTTGTGCTGGTCTTTTCTTTAGCAGGAACTACTAACGATCCAGAGAAGGGCAAGCAGAAAATGGATATGAAGATAGACGAAGGTATGGATATTTTCTAAATCTATTCATGTTATTTAGTTAAGGTGAAAATGAAGTCATCTCCCTTTTTCAACTATATAGATAATGATGAAGCAAATGAAGAAAATGCTGATTCATCAAGAATCAAGACTGAACAATGATTCAAAGGCGACTCGGATTCAAAGCTTCATCAAGACTGAACAATGATTTCCATTCGAAGGGGCCAATTTTGGTAAGTATTTCATATAGGGGAGCCAGATTCAACTGATGTTAAGTTAGCATTTGTTCACTCTTGGTATATATAGAGACAAAACTAGACCTTACAAGAACTAATTTGTTTTTTGACTAATTGTTCTTAATCAGACTTTAAACCTAATGCAATGAAGAAATAGTGATGTGATCACATGTTTCAACTTTGCTATTAAAATATTTCAAATTAGCTACCAAAATTTTCTCACATAGTGCAATTATGCTGCTATAAAGAAACAGAATTTGGTATCTTAAATACCACAAAGTGTTGTGTCCTTAAGGTCAAAAACTCAGACACGATTCAACGGATGTTAAGTATTCTCAAGATTCCTGCATCTATGTTGAGATGATTTGGGGACCAAGTGCAAATATGAAACCTAAAACGAATTTAAAAGTATATATCAATTTTTGTATTAGAGGCTAATTAGTAATTACTAAACTTTACTAATTTAATGGAAAAAAATAAATACAACTCATTAAGTTTACTTAACTCTGTAAAATTTTTATCATCATGCGCCGCGTTACACTCTGGTATCGTCTGCAATGCGGCTGATACGACCGTCCATCTGCCGTCTAACTTCGATCGCAAGCCCTGACGGCTGACTCTGAGTTCATGTCGTATATGAACAATAAGGCTAAGTCCAGCAATAAAGCACTAAACGGTTCCGTTCCTCTTTGGGAGCCAGTACTCGAGCTTCGCAAAGCTATGAGGTATAGGCTTCCCTCAGGTGGCAAACAACTGCCTGAAAAGATTTGATCACTGGAAAGCTGACTTATCCGAAGCTGATGGGTGTGGAGAATGCGAAAGACTATACAAAGAGGTTGCACAGAGAAGCGCAGGAACATCTTCATAGGTTTGATTCAGACAAGGTGGCTCCTTTGTTGTCTTTCGCTGATTACATTGTCAAGAGACAAAACTGACCATTGCCCAAAGCTTGATGACAAATCAATGAAAAGCCTCTAAGTGTATGAAAGACAAGAAAATTACTTGTTTTGTTGTTTTAATGAGACAACTTAATGCAATAAAAGTGATTTGATAATATGTCTCAACTTAGCTTACCAAAATTTGCATAAACATTACACTGGTCCTATAGCGAAAGAGAGTTTTGGTCCATGATCTTAAAATTCACTACAAGGTGTTCTGCCTGCTAAAGTCAAAACTTGAAGTCAAAAACTCTGACGCAATTGTCATCCCCACAAGAAGTTAACCTATGCAAACACTCATTAGACTCGCACTTCTCGGTTGGTCTCCAAGCTAACCGGTTCACGGCCGAGACATGACACATGAATGGTTCGAGCCGCAGAGCAAGAGCTGCTGTTGCAGTCGTACCTTCCTCTTTTTCTATAATATTTATGTTCCACAGCTCTATCAGTCCGCTTTCCATCCCAACGGCCACACACCCGCTCTTTCCCTTGTGGTCTAATCCCGTCCAAGCCACAGCTGTGACACTGCTCCCAAACTGAGGCAAGGCAAGAATCTGTTTGATGCGAGCGTCACTCTCGATAGACCAGATTTTTACAGTCTTGTCCCTTGATGAAGTTGCAAACTGGTGACCAAATGGGTTCCATGAACATGCCCATATGATCCTCTTGTGTGCTTCAACCTTTGCCATGAGTTTGTGACTAACCTCGCCACTGTCTGAAGAGAAAGAAAAAAATTAGACAAGGTAGAATAGTTCAAAATGTAGACAAATTTGGATGTTTTGAGAAAATCTGATTTTGAACTGTGAAAAACGGCTTGGGTTACCTGTCCTTTGGATCGAGAAAATGGAGAAGTGACGATCTCTTGAAACAGACAGGAGCAGAGTGTCATCATAAGAGAACTCCAAGTGTGTCACCGTCAAGCTGTGAGATTGCAAACGACCAACAGCTTTCCATGTCCCAACCTCCCATAGCCATATCTCTGCCATGGATGCAGATTGAGCCTGAAGAAGTTTGTGATTCATTTATAAAAAAATAAACAATTTAGTAATGGAATCCTGCTTGGTTAGATCAAAAATCTAAATCGAAGATCGAACAAGTGTAAATTTTTTTCCTGAAAACTGCATTGCTTACCTTACACGAGGAAGCAACAAGGTTTCCCTTGTGGTCACAGCAGAGAGAAAAGAGTTCATTACCATGACCATACAGTTTATGAGATTCCGGCCATAAAGTATGAAATGCAAGCTGCTCTTCGATTGGAGGCTCTTTCAACTCCGCTGGAGCCGCCTCTGGAACTGTCTCAAATGTATCTAGACCTTCGCCTCCGCCATTTCTCTCCAGCGGTTCACTAGAAGCTGCAAAAAGAAATTAATAGGTATCTCAAGATTGCTTTTGGTAAAAGCTAGAAAAAATGGTGTTGAATCAATCAATCACTTACAGTGTAAGTAGATAGGTTTCTGTGATAATCCAAGAGCAGACATATTCGCTCCAAGAACCTGCACATCTGCTTGTAAATCCTCAGGGAAGCTTCCTTCTCCTCCCGCACAAGTGTGGTTCAGAGTCTTCAAGAACGACAGAGGAGCCTCAAATACTCTCACAACTTTCTCCTCGGCCCCACTAACAAAACGGTGGTTTCCTTTACCTTGAACCATAGCCACACAATTAATATCATGCCCGTGAACCTGAGGACGAGCCAGTTCATGCCAATGCTCATCATCTGCTTCAATTTCCTCATCATTCTTCCATGATGAGAACACTCGAGTGGTCTGTAAAATCGCAAATTTGGAGAATGAAATGTCAGAAAAGTTACTCTTTGCAATCTAATATAACGAATTGTTTTTAACGTCTCAACCCTAAACCCTGACCTGATCGTGGCTCACGGATAGCAAGTACTCGCCGGTTCTAGCCCATGTGACATCAGTCACGGCAGCAAAGTGACCCGAAGGAACTTTCTGCATCTGCCAATTCTCAGACTCTTTGCTGCTACTGACATTTCTCCAGAGATGAAAAGATCCACCGTATCCATGAGCCAGAATCGACAGACCATTTTGGCTCCAATGGCCACCGTAGAAACCAAGAGCACAGTGACTTAGCTCTCCAACACATACAACGTTCACCCACACACCCGTTTTCTTCTCAGGTCGCCAAATCATCATCGTTTTGTCCATAGAAGCTGATAAAATGCTCAGCGGTTGGTGGTTAACAAACCGCCCATCAATGGAATCGATAACTGGAGGTTGCCATTCCACAGAATAGACCCAATCTTCATGTCCAATCAGAACAGATTCGACTGAAATCTGATATGTGGATGTCCCTGAGATGAAAACTGGGCCTTCAATGTAGGAAGCTAGAGTGATTTCTCTTTGCCACGAGCCAACATCACCGACTAACACGAGTTTCCAGATCCGAATAACTTTGTCCTGGGAAGAACTCACAAGCATAATACTATTGGTGGTTCCTTCTGTTGTGTGTAATGGTAATGAGAAGTCCAAACTCCGAATCCAGTCTGTGTGGCCTTTAAGCTCACACACAGAAGTAAACTGAAAAAGGATGAAACCAAAAAACTCTCACAATTGATTATTTTTTGAGAATATATTGGCACAAAAGCGAATCGGTAAGCACCTTTCCTGTTCTGTCACCACAGTAAAGTTTGATTTTATTGTCCAATCCACCAATCGCGAGGGCAAATCGACCAGGATTTTGAGGCAATTCCGCTAAGGAAAGCGTTACAATTGCTTTAGAGTCAACACAAATGGAGTCCAAACACACCACTTTACATTCCTCTGCAACAGATAGCACAGAGGACAAAGAAATTCGATTTAGATACTGCTTAGAAAACATACTTCACTTCGTTTAACCGGTAACATAATACAGGAACGTTAATGCTTACCACTAGACTGAGACGGAAAAGAAACATCCCAAACATTCACAACTCCATCAGAAGAAGCAGAAGCAAACATTGCATCGGTTACAGAAACCATATAAGCGGTGATGCAAGTTACACCTTTCTTGTGAGAAACTGGTAGTTGTAGTACATGTCTCCACTGTTGCTAAACAAATCAGAACACAAACTAATGATCAGAGATAATACAGAAACTATGGAGAAACTCAGGCAAGATTGAGGGAATTTTACATTGTTATGAAGAGTAGATAATTCCCAGAGGATAATGATACCATCTGAATCACCTGAGAGCAGATAATGCCGGTACAAATTCTTGGCTGCGAACAAATCACAGAACTTTTTAGGAGATGCTACTTCCCTTAACCATGTGATGTCTTTCTCATAAAATATAAAGTCAAAAGTTCTAGAAAAGTTTAATCTTTCACAGCAACTAAACCACCAAACCGATGATACAGACTATAAATAGGAATTTGAATGCCTATGTCTTCTCAATTTACTAAAGAAATGATCTAATAATAATAGCTAAACACAAATTCTTCAGTATAAGTTCTATATTTGATAAAACATCAAAATTATCTTCATTTGCAATGCAATACCTATGACGCGATTCAAGATACTACAAACTCTATATCAAGAACAAAAACAGTTCCTCATATACCAGAAGAAGCAAAAGGAAGTACCTTTGAAAGCAAACTTGGCACTGGGCAACCAATGAGTGCAATTCACATAAGCTTTATGACCTGGAAGCGTAGTAACAATCTGGGCAGTCTGAAAAATGGAACACAAAACAAGTAAAAATCATATCTTGCTTTTCAAAGAACAAAACAGGAGGATTTTGAAAGGGTTGCTCGTAGAAACAAGAGTGGAAGAAACAGACCTTTGGGCAGAAAACAGCAACAGCGTTTTGGGCACCGAAAGAGACGAGACCGGAAGCTCCCCAAGAGACGTTATTGACGACTCTGTTGCATCCTGCTCCTATGAACACTCTCTTCGCCTCGACTTTGGTTTTTTCTGACATCTCTTATCGAAAGGTGACTTTTTGATTGAAGATAAAGCACGGTTACGAAGTTTCTCTACTTCCTTCCTGCTGGTGTTAACCAGTAGTATCTACCCGCCGCCGCCGGTAAATCTCGCCGGGAATTAGTAGTAATGCTGAAGAAAATTCAGGGAAAAGCGGAGGAGTAGGAGGAAAGAAAGGTTAGAAAAGATCCAACATTTAAATGGGCCGACATGTTTTATTGGTTCGATTGGGCCTAATCCAAAGAAAGCACTGGCGTGCTCAAGTGTTAAAACCAAGAAGCTTGTGTGGTTGTGTTGAGTTTAGGGTTTAAGGTTCATGGTTCATGAATGTTTTTGTTTCTCACTTGTTCATGAATTCATTACATGCTATTAACTATATACCGTAAGGGTACATAGTATATTAAGTGCGTGGAAAAAACCTAAATCAACCACTTTATAGTTCAAATATTAATAGTAACCAAAAGCATCAGCCACTCGCTGCCGCCGAAGTTTGGAAACACAACAACAATGTCACTGCTCGCAGGATCGTCTACTGATTATAATAGGCGGCTCCGAATGAGGAACGTAGAGATCCAATTGAGAAAACAAGAAGGGGGTGTAATCAATGTAATTCTATCTTTCTTTCTTTCATCTTTGTCAATTTTACGAGAGGTTGATTAATTCATGTCTCTGAAATTTTATCCATCCCTGGACTAATATGTGATAATGGGGTCTTCTAGGGTTTCGAGAACAAAGGTATCCTAGATCAGTTCGGTTGTTCGGCACTGATCGAAGTGGTCTGTACTGATCCGCGGTTCCCTTGTATTGGCATGCACATTGTCAATCTTTATGCTAGGATGGGCCTTCATCGTTACCATTTGCTCCAGGTTTTACTAGTAGTCTCATTGTTTGCTTTCTTTCTTTCATTATCCGCCACAAGATGCATTCATTCTCTCTATTTATCCATATTTTAGGGGAAACACTATCAGTTCCTTCGCGTAGAGAAATACAATGTTACAAAAAATTTTGGTCCTAACAACTACTACATAACTTCGGCGGTGATGGATCCAGCTAACGGTGCTATTCAGTTTTTCCAGTCTAAAATTTCTGAAACATTTCGTAGCGGTGGCAGATTAGATTTAACGTGCTGTGTTGCTGTACTTCGAGGTTTTTTGACCTACATATATCTTTTTTTTTTTAGATTTTCCAAGTCTTCCCGCTTAACTGATGACATTTTTTTATGACATTTATCTTGTATAGGGGATCCGAATGTATTCCCTCCAAAATTGTTCAAGCACGATGATAGCTTGCCTGAGCTGCCCACAGAGAATCCTTTCAGAGATACAAATCTGTTTTACTTGGTGAGATTTTGCAGAGTTTTGCTTTCAGCCTGATTTTGATCAACTGGTTGTTGTAGTGATAATGTTATGATATCGTCTTCGTTTTCTCAGGTGAAGAAGTCAGAGCTGGAAGACAATGTCAATGACTGGATTCGTCTATATTTGGAACTTGCGGTTGCCAGGAAGTCTAGGATGTTCATTGAAGGTGAAGATGTCTCCAACTTGGAGATTGTGAAAGTGGCTTTACAAAAAACTAGTAGCCAAGATCCAAACGAGGGACATTTCAACGCCAAGAATACAACCGTCTACATAAGTTACAGGGACACGAGCGAGGCTCGGGTTGGCAAGGATGTTGATCGCATAGCTGTAGTCAGGAGAAGCTTCGATGAGCAGTCTTCATGCTTCAGTCTTGTGGGTCACAATCAGAGCTTAGAAACCATAAGAGAGGCGTGGTTTGGTAATGACGTTGATCGCATCGCAATAGCCGGAAGAAGCTTTCATGAGCAGGCGGCATGTTTCACGCACGTGGGTCAGAAGCAGAGCTCAGAAATCATACCAAAAAAGGGTAAGAGTCCTTGTGCGCCTGGCCAGCGTTTAGGTGTCAACAAACCGTGGCTGTTATCTATTCCTAAGCTGCGCAAGGCATACCAAAATAGTGGCATTCGCATGGCTCGTCGTCTGGACAAGACAAGAGCCATTCGTCGTCTGCAAAGGAGGAGTCATTTGACTATGTGGATCAGATGATTAATAAACTATCAAATTGTCAACTTTTTGTGTGGCTGCTTATAATTTATATCCGCTTATTTAAATTATGTGTTAGTTATGTGTTTTTAGCGAAAGCAAATGGTTTCTAATTTATTTTCCGTTGGTTTTTATTTGTGTAATAGTACATGTTTGATCCTTTATAAAACTCTATTGTTGCTATTTTTTTTTGGGAAAAATGTCATTTAAATCATGAACTTTCAAATTTTGGCCATTTAAAACACAAATTTTTTATGTGGCCATTTAAAGCATGAATTTTTTATGAACTTAGTTTTTAAACCATCATCTTTGTTAACAAAGCCAAATTGTACATCATATCCAAAAATTTGTTACAAAACAACTAACAAACATTTAGCCATCACTAATTCATCTCTATTAATAAGAGATGACGTCGTTTAAGGCTAAAACAAAGTGAAAAATTAGAGATTTGATTTTTGGAATGACGTTAGAATCACGATTTTGAGATTTCGTTTTAGCATTAAACGACGTTTTTTCTCACTAACAAATATGATTAATGATGGTTAGCTGGTTTGTCAACGAATTTGAGGATATGGTGTTCATTTCGGCCTGGTCAACGAAAGATGATGTTTTAAAAACTAAGTTAACGAAAAGTTCATGTTTTGAATGGCCATATAGAAAGTTCGTGATTAAAATGGCCAAAATTTGAAAGTTCGTGATTTAAATGACATTTTCCCATTTTTTTTGTCAAGGCAAAAGAATCGTTGAATTTCGTTTATGGTGCATTGAAATCGTAATTTTGGCAGAAAATTTGCAAAATACTGTTTTCCAGGAAAGTCTTCAAATAAAAGTTATGTTTTCGTATGAAAATATTGAAATCACAATCTTTTTTTTTCATCAAAATAAAATTATATTAGATAATTATGAAAATTGTAATACAATTGATCAGTTAGTCATGTAGGATAACAAGACTGAATTACAACCATGGGAAGCAAGCAAATGCGCAACTTTGTTGCAGTTTCTATTACAAAAAGCAAAATAAATATTTAAAAATTTATTAGCCCAAGTGAGAATGTCTCGATAAACAGCTTCAATCGTAATATCACATTGTTGTCTTCTTAACATTTTAATCCACAACTCACAATCGCCTTCAAAACACACATCTGTAATACCCCTTATCCAAACTTGTTGAATTGTTGCCAATAATGCCTTTGCATCAGCTTCTAGTGGCGAAATAAACGTTCAAAGTCTAGCTAGAAATAGACGTTTATTTGATTTAACTATGTAAATCATATATTACCGTTATACGTTGTAAATTATTTGATAAATTCATATATTTAATCATATGTTACCACTATAAATTATAAATTATTTAATAAACTCATAATTATCTAGTTAAACTACTTATTATACATAAGAAACTTATAATTATCAAGGAACTTATATATTAACATGTTAATTAATAAATATATTTATCTGTTCTCGTTAACTTATACATAAAAGACATATAACTAATGTATAAAATTTATTCTAAACTTTATAGATATCTATTTTGTTATGTACTAAAATATTTATTATCCATAGTAGATAGGCCTAGGACTAAATAACCGGATCCACCGGATATTCGAATCCGAAATCTGATCCGAAAAACCGGATATCCGCTCAAACGAATCCGGATCTGGATTTTTTTTTTAATCTGCCCGGATTAGATACGGATTCGGATACTAAGAAAACTATGGACCGGATATCCGGATTCGGTCAAATTTTTATATTTCAAAAATATAATTTTATATATATTCCTTACTAATATAATAAATTTTATTCCATGAGTAGTGGGAGAGAGAACAAAAAACAAACATGTGCCCTTTTTTAATCTATAAATAATCCAAAACCTTTTAATATCTCACAACTGCATATTTGGTTTACCAAATAAAGTCCATAATACAAAATAAACCGGATTTCGGGTATCCGACGGATAACTAAAATTTTAACAGATATCCAAAAATTTTTATCCGAATGCGGATAGTACAAATATGTATCCGGCCGGATCCAAATCCGGAGCCATATACCTCTAAAAAGGCCGGATAACCGGATCCGGCCCAAATCTAATAATGGAAATACAATTAATAAAAAATATGTATTTTCTGGTGCATATTTGCTCTGCCGTGTCCAAAGTCGGCGTCTCCCTTGCTTGTGTTAGAGATTTTTTAAAAACTCTTCCCTCGTTAAACTCCTCTCCTTGTAATCATTAATTATAAATATTTTATTGTTTGCTAAAGAGTTAATTAGAAAAAGGCATTTTTCTTAGCGTGCCCTTTCGTTTTATGCACTTTTCTTAATCCTGTCCAAAATAGGTACTCAATGCATTATTAAATGTTGGTTTTACCCTAAATTGATGACGTCTTTGTCTTCCTTCCTCTGTGTTCTCTCTCTTATCCAATCGAAAGACAAAAAAAAGCTTCATTTCTTGCTCGTTCTTAGTTTCCACCTTCCAGTTTCAAATCATTTCTTCTTTTAAATAAGTGGAAGTGTATTTACAATTACACATGATATCTTTTGGTTTTGAACAATAGAATTGAATTTTATAAAAAATGATTTTACAATTTTCAATGAAATTATACCAAACTTTTACCATCACGTATTTTTTTCCCGTTTCGAATTTCTGTATTGAAGTCTTAACATATCTTCTAAAGATTATTTTTTTTAAAGTGATCAAATGAATCATACAACAACTGTTAAACAAATATAGACATTAACTAGGGATAAAAAAAAAAGACCGGGAAAAGGTGATAAAGAGAGATAGGTATGTGTTGGGTCATGGGTGAATGAGTTTGCAAATATTGATAATGCACGTGTATTATTCAGTGAAACTTTTATTAATTTATTAGATTATCAAATGGGACAGTTGGTTTTTGGATTGACATAATTTACACATGAAATCAGTTTTAGATTCATTCAAAGCTTTTCAAATGAAATCATTTGTGAAAATCCACCAAACTTGAATAACATAAGATTTTAGTTAATAATTGTATGTATAAGAACTAATAACACTAGATTTTAAACTTTTTTAATGAAGATTTTGCAAATATAAGAACCAATAACACTTGATTTGAGTAAAGTATTTAAAATCATTGATTAAATAACATTAGACTTGGGTTAGAGTCAGACTCTATTAAAATCCATTATCCAATAACACCCACTTAAAAAGTATTTCACTTATGAGCTTTTTAAAATTTTATTAGAAAAACTTGAGCATAAAGGCATTGTTAAAATGTAATTATATACTGTATTGATTTTTAGATTATTACTCTTGAATAAATAAATAACTAAAAAGGAATAAATCAAATTTTCTTTTATCCTCTGTGTAATTTGAAAAACTGCTGTTTAATAGGTTGCTACAATAAACACTGCGATCCATCAGTTAATAAACTAAAAGATGCAAAATAAAACAAAAATTGTGATTGATTACATATGATGTCAACCTTTTATGAAAACTCTTCGAAATCCCCAGTCGGTGTGTCTCCTATTAAGCATGGTGACTCATGTAACCAATCATATTTCCTTAACATGCTTTTATATTCTACATTCCTATATTCGTTAACATGGTTTTTTTTCTGGTCAACTAACATGGTTTAAAATTATCTTTTCTGAACGTAAATAGTGTTTGAAGGACCCAATGGGTATCATCGGCCCAGAAAAAAATATAGGTTTGGTTCGGTAACATATTAACCCGGCGCGATGTAATTGGCTAAAGAATGGACTAAAGATTCAACCAGCGGTGACCACAGCGACGACACCTCCTACTCCTAGCCTGCGGATTTCTTCACCGGAGCTTCCGCGAGCTCCATCATTTCCGTTCGATTATGGCCGTCGATGGTGGTTGCCTGCGTTGCTATAGCACTAGTCTAAGGCTTGATACTTTATGCTCCCATCGTGACAATCCGTCTCCGTCGGGTTCTTCTTACTCTGACTTTATGATTCGGGGTATCATGTGCTGCGCTGCTAATTCTACTGTCGCGCCTCTCCTCTTCACAGCTTTTCCACTCCAGGTAAGTCTTCCTCTGAGTCCGATTTGAAGTTAAATTTCGATTGACCTGTAATCGAATTAGGTCTAATCTAAGCAAAGCCTACTACTTACATATATGTGGTTCAAGTTGGCGATTTATTTCTTACTGACGGTGTCTGTGTAATCGATTAAGAAAAGATGAAAGCTAGATGCATTTGGTTGATGTTCTTTTGCAGTCATGTTTGATATATAGAGATAAGTAATGTTAATCAGTCAGTCAAAAAGTGAAGACATTTGATGTATGTGTAAGTGATTCACATGATTTGTCATTTAGAATGTTACACTAAACCAAAAAAAGTCTTGACTATTCATTGATACGTGTTTGTTACAATGCAACACTAGTTACAAGCAAGAATCACTTAAACTTGTCTTCCTTATCTGCTCAGGTAAATGTTAGATAAAAAAGCTGGGAGTCCTCTCTTATACTTGGCGTTTATTGCACTAGCACAGATCATCTGGTAAGGTCTTATTTGTCTCAATGTGTTTACTTGTTGCTTATTATTGTACACTAGTAATTTTAATAGTAGGAACAGTTTCTTTCATACACTATATATCCATCTTAAAAGGTTTTGATTTGTGAGATATGGAACAGTGGCAAGGAGTGGTGTAACCCTCTTCTTTTGACCTCTCTCATATATGCTGGATCTTTGGTCTCGAAGTTGTTATTGCTCGAGGATGTAGTTCCTTTAAGTAACATCAAAAGCTTTGTCCAAACTTTCTATGCTTCGGTGCTTCTAATGTTTCCATTTGGTGCAATTTTGTTGTGGCTATCATCTATTCGCCTTCTCTTTTTTGGCTTATCTATCATTCTTTATTAAAACTGGATAAGACTTGCTCATTTATCTGATGAACCTACGCATCAGTTTTTGATTTATCATGTAATACCTTTCTTTTTTGGTTTTTGTCTCTCATTTGTAGAAGTAACTGCTACAAGGAACAACTTATCTTCTGATTTACTTAGAGCTGGCATTTCTTGTGATTGCAGGCACCAGGCACTGAATTGAGCTTGTATGATACCTTTTGCTTGTGTGTGTGCTGGGATTTGAGATTCAAAGCGCCATCTTTCTATAATCAAATATCTGTAGCTTCGAGTTTCTCTATGAATGTTGCTATATTTGTCTTATACACGATGGTACGGAACATACCCCCATCAAAAAACAACATCCATCATTAGAATCGACAACATGAATTAAAAAGATATGTTATAATATAATCAAGCAACGTAAAACATATAATAGATAAGCAACAACAAATTGAAAGTGGTTTACTTTTCATTTTACATTTCCGAACAATTTTTACATAATTATAACAAAAAAAAAAAACGTAAACTTTACAATTGGAAGTGATTGGTCGAAATGACCCCTACTAGCCAGTAGGCAGTTATGAGGATTTGATCGACATTACCCCTACTACATGACCCAATTACAAGGTTGCCCCTAGTTTCTTAATATCATCTTTCTCGCCATTTTTGTTGTACGACTATCTACAAACTTCAAAAGCAGAAACCATGCTACCATTTCAATTTATGATTCTCTCTCTCTCTTTCTGAAACTACTAAGATTTCACGTTATCCTCCTCAGCAATGGTGAGCAGAAGAAGTCGACCATCATTTTTACCCTCTCGGCGTTCTTCTCCTCGCTCTCTTCTTCTCCCTCGGTTCCCGTTCTCTCTGTCTCTCAAATCTTATATTGTGTTGGTCTTGTTCCTCAGGTCGGCGAACAGAAACTGAAGGAAGATGAGACCACGGAGTTGCTTCTGGTAAGCCACGCCATCATCGTTTTGGTCTCCATCTTCGTTACCTCTGGAAGGCTGCTTCTGACGTCTTTGTGTGTGTGTGTTTTGTCGTTATTTTGTTGAAATAGACTGATTCGGTCCATACTGGTGTATCGAACATCTGTTACATGAGAGGCCTCGTTCCTGAGAAGGGTTTCAGCGTTGAATGTGTTCCTGCTTTAGGTAAGAAGCTAATCTCCGGAAGTTTCTAGCGCTATGGCTCTGGGTCTTAAAAATAACCTGTTGAATTTTTCAATTTCTACAAATTCTAGGTTTAAAGATGAAGACGCTAATGCCTATTGACACTGAATCAAGGCGATTAATTGACTGGATGGAGAAAGGTTCCTATATATATATGCTAGTGATTTAGCATCTTAGGTCTCGTTTCTAACTCTATCCTTAGTTTATCTTTGATGATTGATTTTCTCTCTTAACATGGAATCCAGGAGTCTACGATGCCCTGCACAAGACATATTTGAAGACACTTGTTTTGTGCATACGTGAAAGAGTAGATGGTCAGATGGTTGAGGAATATTCATGTAAGTTCTGGGTGTAAAATAAGTTATTAGCTTGATCAAAACTGTGGTTCAATTGTTGATTGATGAAGAGGTTGTGTTACTGCAGTGTCTTTCAGTTATTCAGATTCTGGCTGCCAACATGTCATGATGAATGTCAATGTTAATGGAAATAAGAAACATGGAGGAACTTTTTACTCGGCTGCTGACATTACCCCAAATCAAATGAGGTGCACTGCTGAAACATTTCTTTCTATTTTGAGATATATATGACTTTATTTCCTTAACATACTTCACTATTTTTTTTCTGAGTGAAAGCAGGAGTTCATCAGCTTGCAAAATGGTCCGTACTCTACTTAAGTTCATGAGAACTCTTGACAAAATGCCAGACGAGGTACTGAATACTGTAATTCTCTTCAGGGATACTTCATTTACCTCAATTCCCAAATTAGTTGTAAGATAGAGTACATTCTCAAGTTTTGTTTCTGCTCCAGCGGACCATTGTGATGAAGCTTCTGTACTATAATGATGTAATGGTATGCTCTTAAATCTTGTGAACCTTTTCATATTATATACTATATGATCTTAATGCAGCTTGCACAAAGCTTCTCTCGAGTAATAACTCTTGACTTTCAATCGAGTAATAGCTTTTAGTTGGTTGTGTCCAATACAAGTAAATGCTAACTTTCGAATAGCGTTCATCTTATCTCATTTTGCTCCACTCCTGAGATTCAGTGTCCTGAATAAAAGACTGATTGTTATCTGAACTTTTTCCAGCCACCTTTCTTCAGAGGCTGCACAGAAGAAAAAGCTCATTATGTGTGGACTAAGGATACTATGATAATGGAAGTTGGGAATCTTAATATGAAACATCTCGTGTTAGCATTAAAGGTAATGTGATTGAAGGATATGCATGGGACATCAGACATATATCTACTAACTTATGATTCTAATCCATATTATGGTATATCTGTGCAGGCCAAGAGCGTGGTTGATTCTTATGAGGATGTAAATGAGGACATGATAGAGCATGAGAAGAGCACACGACCTGACTCTGACCAACCTTCTGGCTCTGATACAGATAGCGAGGTTGAAAAAGAAGTCTTTTCAATTCTTACATCTAACGTGTATGATGTGCCTAAAACATAATCTTAATTGTTCTTCCAGATCAGCCAGACACAGGAAAATCAATTGATTGTGGAACCAGTAGGTAAGGATGACTATAATGAAACCTTCCTATAATACTATCTACTGATAACTTCTAAGTCTAGCTTCCTTCACTAAACTGGTCACATCCTGATTTTCAGAAATCATGGATCAGCTCGAGGAAGAAAGAGTTATTTTGAAAACTGGAGAGGACACGTACATTAGAAACAGAGCTAAGGTGTGTCTATCATATTATACTGAATTTAATTGCTTTACATACGACTTTCACTTTGATTTCATCCTATCCTACTCATATCTCTAAGGTGTCTACTCTGTTTGCACCTGTTTATAGTCGTTTTTTCTACTTAACTTAATCCTTTATATAGGTGCAGAGGCAGCAGTTCAAGAGAGAAGTGAATCTCTTGGGAAGCAGCAGGAATGATGAAACTGTTAGCGGCAGACAGAGAAATGTCAACCAGAAGAATGTTCCATGCAAGTTTTTTGCTGAAGGGAATTGTCGTTCTGGAAACCGTTGCATGTTTTCACACGAAGTTAGTGGTGAGGGGAAGAGAAGATCTGAAAGTTCTGTTGATGGGAGTGAAACGCGGATGCCAATCCCTAAGAGGGAGAGAGTACTTTCTGAGCTTGAGAATATAGCTTCAGGCGAGATCTCTAAGAAGAAAGCGGTGACATGCCTCGGCAAGAGAAGATTTGGATATATAAAAGACACAAACCCTATAGGTTCGTTGAGAATATCCGATGATGGGAAGTATGTGGTCATATACTGGAAGACAGGGGGAGTCATAGAAGTTTATCTGTTGGATCAAGAGGCCAGAGAATTGCTCAAAGAGGCCACTGGGAATATAAGAAACCAGAGAGACCATGATCTCTGCTGGACTTATACCGGCTCAGACTTGGTAAGCGCCTCTCGAAAGTTGCATGGTTGGGACGACGTGTACACACCATTGTGTACGAGGTATTTGTGCCAGTCTGTTGATGTAGATGATTATGATAGGCTACCTCTGAAGCGTCTAAAAGAAAAGCAGGGAGGACATCGATGTTATGAACACGATTTGGAGAGCACATTGGCCTATATTCAGAAGTTTGGGATACCAAAAGAAGAAGAGGGCCAAGAGAATTTCAATTGTAGGGTTAGACGGCTTTTGACTAAGAGAGATGAGTTGTATAAGATTTCAGGTATTTTCAAATATGAAACTATCGAGGAAGCATTGATTAGGCTCCGGACGCACCCGGTTGCTGCAACATTGTTAGCTTTCGACGGTTGGGATGGAAATGGAATTTACCGCGGTCCATGTGGAGAAGAAGCCAAGTTAAGAGGACTACACAGCGTTATCATTATTGACTGCATCAAGATTGAAAAAGAAGTTGTTGTTGTCTGTAAAAGCAGCAGTGGGGAAGAAGATTTTGGTGTGGAAGGCTACAAAGGATACATACTTGTGTCTTTGGAATATATGTTGATGATAGCTGGGAAGAAGATTGAGAAGGTTGATGATGGTATTAGGAATTGCCTGATGAAGCCACATCACCTGCTAATTGATTTTTTCTCTATAGATATGGATTACAAAGAAGCAAAATTTGACAGAGAGAATCCCGAGCAAAAAAGGAAGAATCAAAAATACAAGGTTAGTATGTTTTGGATGTGATTTGATGTATTTAACCGTAATTTTTCTCTTTACTAATGATATGGTTTTGTGACTGTCTCCTGTAATTAGGTCAACATTGAAAGTTACGGATGGCAAGTTCCCCCTAAGATTGAAGGAGATCACAAACGTCAAAATCGTCAGGAACCTCATAAACATCAGAAACGTCCGAGAACATCTCTTAGGTTTGCACTCTCTTCTTTATCCCTTGTAAAATATGTCATTAACTAAGGATGAATGTGAAATCATCTTTCTTGTAGTCGTAGAGGAACCAAGGACACTGGCTTAGTTGTCATGGATAACACTGAGAATGTCTCTCGTGTCAAGGTATCTTCTATTGTTGTTGTTTGCCTTTAATTTTTAATTGTTTCTATCTCAGTGATTGTGAATGTGGTGGTTATTTGCTTATTTTCAACTATTGGATACGTTAGCATATGTTTCTAAAGTATTCTCAGTTCTGTTAAAAGTTTTATGACAACTTCTTGTATGGGGTTGTTCCTCTGGAGCGTTTTAGATGTCAAAAAGACTGATGCTCATTTTGTTGTTTTTCTGATGATTTATGGTACAGGTCTTTGATCTGCATCATCACCATATTGATCAAATTAAAATCCCATCTAGTCTTGTAAAAGATGTAAGATGGATCCAATTCTCTTTAATTTGATCTCTCATCTGTCGTTATCTGGGATGTTATCTCACACTTATGCTTATAATATTACCTTTTTCAGGTTTTTGATTGTTGGTTTGAGGGTGGGTCAATGCCTTATGCGTACATCCATTATCCTTTTCAAAACAAGGAATTTGAGAAAAACTCCCCTGGTCATTTTGTGGCTGAAGGTCTTGATCAAACTCATGGATACTGGTATGTTGAACTTGCATATGTAAAATTGTTTGATCTCGATTAAATGGGATGAAACCATAGTGGTTTTTGCTTTCTATTAAGATCTTTGAGAAGGTTACTCATTATAATATCTAAAATTGTGTAGTTTGATGATCTACAGGTTTTATACTCTTATGGTGTTGTCCAAGACATTACTTCGAAAACCGGTCTTTTGGAATTTGTTTTGCAATAATCTTGTGCTTCCTGAGGATGGAAAAAAGCTGAGTAAGAAACTACAGCAATATCAACCACTTTTGGAAGTCATAAATGAGTATGGAGCTGTAAGTTTTCCCTGTAACAAGGACGATTCTCAGACGCCGTCGTCGCAGCAACCGAGCGGCGGCAAAATGAAGGAAAGCGGGAAGAAAACACCGCAGCAGCTGAGTGTCGACGAGAAGTACTCTCAGTGGAAAGGTCTCGTCCCCATTCTCTATGACTGGCTCGCCAACCATAACCTCGTCTGGCCTTCTCTCTCTTGCAGGTCTTTTACTTTTTCTCCTTCTTCTACTTCTTCTCTTTTAGGCTTAATCTGTGTTCCTGGGTTATCTTGTATGTTTTGTGTTAGATGCTTTGAACATTCTGATGTGTGGATTGAGTTGCATTTCTGCTTAATTTGAAAAAGGCAATAGCTGAGAGATATATACATACTTTTTCTCGATTTCTGGGTTTAAGTGAGATATATATATATATATATATATATATATATGTGTGTTGTCCTATTCCTGTGTGATTTGTTTTGTTAGCGTTCATTGGTAAGCCTTACCTAACACTAATTGTCAAGAAAAGGTTTTGGTGTGTTAGTTTGTTTGTTACAGGTGATTATGAGGAAGGTTGTGGGTTTCAGACTTTCAGATGTTTAGCTGTTTTTATATTTGATGAAGTCTTTAGTTCTTGTGCTAAGAGGTTCCATTTGGTGAATTGTTGTTTGATTTTTAACAGATGGGGTCCTCAGCTTGAACAAGCGACCTACAAGAATCGTCAGCGTATGTATCTCTCAGAGCAAGTAGGTTTTTCTCTTTCTCCTGTATCTTAGTTGCTTTAACATTTCAGTAAGTTGCCTCACGTTCTCAGAATTTTTGTCTATTACTCATCACATCTGTATTTTTCTTGGTTGTGTCACCAGACTGATGGCAGTGTGCCCAATACTCTGGTCATAGCAAATTGCGAGGTTGTTAAGCCAAGGGTCGCTGCAGCAGAGCACATATCTCAGGTAATTAGTGGGTTTTGCAGCTAACCTTGTGCCTTTTCCTTATTAACCTTCCCCACTACAATGGATGTCCTGTTGTGACCATTATTCACTATCTTCTGCAAATATTCAGTTCAATGAAGAAGCACGTTCTCCATTTGTGAAGAAGTACAAGACCATCATTCACCCTGGAGAGGTGAAAATTCTACCCAGTCTAGAGATATTACTATATTGTCATTGTTGCTTCTAGTTCTATATGGTGCATTTATTGTATATGCATAGCTGTTCAAATTGGTGCATAAATTTACTCATTTAGCATTTTGGTGGATATTAAACCCTGTTTTGATGTGTATTCATGACCAATTTGCAATTGCAGGTTAACAGAATCAGGGAACTCCCACAGAATAGTAAGATTGTTGCTACTCACACTGACAGTCCTGATGTAAGCTCTGCTTCTTCTGATTTATTATGGTCATAGCTACTCGAAGTATATCGGTTTTATCTCTCTTTATTTGGCAGTCAAAGAACATCCTTTGTTTTGGGCGTATTTCCTGTTCCAGTTATCTGAATACAGTATTTTGATACCAGGTTCTGATTTGGGATGTTGAAACCCAACTAAACCGTCATGCTGTGCTTGGAGCTGCAAATTCCCGACCCAATTTGGTATGTCCACTTTTGAGAACTGTCGTTGCAAATAACTGCTTGGCTTCATTTTTGTTTGCCTAATCTCATCACTTCTTAAACTGTGCTACTTGTTTACATCATCAAACCATTTTTCGTGCAGATACTAACTGGGCACCAAGATAATGCTGAATTTTCTCTTGCTATGTGCCCAACAGAACCATTTGTGCTCTCTGGAGGTTTGTGTTTCTGTGATTTGTAATGTCCAATCCTGTGGTTTGCCAGTTTCTCATGCAAAGTTTGTTCTCTTAGGCAAGGACAAGTCAGTTGTTTTATGGAGTATCCAGGACCACATCACAACTGCTGGGACTTCCGGATCTATCCTCAAACAGACTGGTGAAGATAGTGATAAGAATGAGAGCCCCACTGTTGGCCCCCGAGGTGTATATCATGGCCATGAAGATACAGTTGAAGATGTGGCATTCAGCCCGACGAGGTAATTTCTTAGAACAGACTCCTTCTTTTGATCTCATGCTTCTTTATGCAATACACCGAATTTTTCTAATGATGCTTCTGGTGAACTTTTATGTTGTGAAGTGCACAAGAATTCTGCAGTGTTGGTGATGATTCTTGCCTTATACTATGGGATGCAAGGACTGGCACAAACCCTGTTACGAAGGTACTCTATCTTCTTAATCCTATCAAGTGTTTGAAAATTTATCTACGTTTATCTTTAATTTTGCTTTGTGTACCCTAGGTTGCAAAGGCGCATGATGCTGATCTTCATTGTGTCGATTGGAATCCTCATGAAGACAATCTGATCCTGACAGGGTATGGAGATGATTAATACACTTAATATCTGAAGTAAGAAAACGTTTCATATGCGTACATGTACTAATTAGATATAGTGGAATGTTTCAGGTCAGCAGACAACACTGTCCGGTTGTTTGATCGTAGGAACCTTACCTCAAATGGAATCGGTTCGCCTATTTACAAGTTTGAGGGCCACAAAGCTGCTGTTCTTTGTGTTCAGGTTTCAACAACTGCTATATTTTTATCCTTCTTCATAGGATGTATATCTCTTAACCCACTGATACCATCTTCTTAATCAATTTAGTGGTCTCCTGATAAGTCATCTGTTTTTGGGAGTTCCGCAGAAGATGTTCTTTTGAACATCTGGGATTATGACAGGGTAAGTAATTCACTCGGAGATGTCTGAAGTTAGTCTCTCTTTACTTTCATCACAGAAAAACATTTCATTGTACTCAATGTTGGTTTTGTTTGATTGACCATCAGGTCAGTAAGAAGTCTGATCGTGCAGCTAAAAGCCCTGCTGGACTCTTCGTCCAGCATGCTGGTCACAGGTTCTTAATGAACATAATCCTAATTCCCTATTTACTCTCTCATTAACTTGCTTCTAAGTTCCTTTATTTGTATACTTACTTAGGGACAAAGTTGTCGATTTCCACTGGAATGCGTCGGACCCTTGGACCATTGTCAGTGTTTCTGATGACTGTGAGACGACTGGTGGAGGTGGAACATTGCAGGTAACCTCTAAACACTTTATTGGTACCTCAACAAGTCTATAGGCAATTTTATCGATGAAACTGAAAATGTTGTTTATACTTTCTTCTTTGGCAGATATGGCGGATGAGTGCTTGATTTACAGACCAGAAGAGGAAGTCCTGACAGAATTGGAGAAGTTCAAGTCGCATGTAATGACTTGTGCCTCCAAGCCTTTAGAGTAGAGAAATAATCACCGTTGTCTATCTATCTATCGACTATGGTAAAAACTAATGCGGTTTAGATGTCGGTTTAGCGAGGAGTCTTGTGTTTTTGAAAACGCCGATTTGTCTTTTGAGATATTTGTAGCTTTTAGGACATTTCCAAATCATTTAGGGGTACATGGTTTTGGTTCTTGATCCTGTTTCATCAGACTCGTAGGTTCTGGCTTTTGTCCAACTGAATGTTAATCGGATCGGACCAACGATTTAAAGTTTCCAATGCTTGGCCAGAACCTAACGATTCCTTCTCTGAAGCCAGACCAGACCAACAAAATTGTGTGTTGCATCGAGCCTGCTACTAAAGTAAAATAACCGTTTTCTCTTTTTAAAACAAACAAGTAAAATACAATATAAGCATCGCAAAGATTGGAAACTGGGTTCTTGATTCCCAACATCTTATATTATGTTTGGATTGTATTCATATAGAACTGTGTTTCTTTTCTCGCAATTGTCGTCACGTTTAGCAATAGAACTTGGTGATTTGCATATGTTAAGTGTAAACTGTACACAGATGTATTACCATCTGGTAAGACAATGGTTTATAAAATACTAGGTTTAGTATGATCCAACTAAACAATATAATCAGTTTCAAAAATCCTAACCTCATTTCATTCACAATCTTTATGTTATTTTACTGTAATCAAAAATTATAACATACTAACTATTCACATGTTTTACTTTGGAAAACAAATAATTAAATATCAAAATGAAAACATAAATATTACGTTAAAAGTCTAAAATATTTAAATAGAAAAAATATCGAGTAAACATTATCCGTTGTAGCGCGGATCAAAATCTAGTGTTATATAACAATTGATAAAATCATAGAAAATAGTCAAAATCAATCATGTTCTTTGAACAAACGAAATATATGTTTTTAGAAAATATCACGTTTTCTTATGTACATGTATAGAATGCAAATAGTTTAAGGATGGATTCAACTCATTATATGAAATAAGAGTATATATAGTTAAATAAGAATAGTGTTTTTGTCATCTTCGTATAGAATTTAGCTGGACCGTCGTCGTATGCAAAAACATAAGTGGCCTACAAATGAAAATATGTATAAATTTCGTAGTAATCCTAAGAAAAAAAAGAAGAATACAAAGTAGATTCTTTGACCGAGAGTATTCCGACAAAACCAATGGAGATGAGAAAAAGATCGATGTGGATCCAACGCAATATGGGTCCTTCCTTACTTCAAAATATTTGAGACTTGGATGCGTATATATCATCAGAACATCGAATTTGTCAATAAAAATACAAGTGTATATAGGCATATGTTTTAGACGACTGGTTAATGTGGTAAGATTCTTATAAGAGAATCTAACAAAAGCATAAAAATATATATAACAAATAGATAGAGAGATTCGATTGGCCTTTCCAAAATATTTGTCTCGTGTTCGTAAAAATTCGAAGAATATATATATTTGGGCACAACTTTTTTCAACAATAACAAAAAAAATTGTATTATCATGTTATGTTGGTTGGTTTTGTCAGAGGAAACTTATTCTCTGCACATGACATACATGGTGTGGGTCAAAATATACCTAATCATATCCATTAATTCTATTGACGAGCAAAAACGAAAAAAAAAAAGAGCATCACCGTCGAAATAGAATAGTGAAAATAATCAAATCATACAAATAGATTTGACATTTTGAAAATGTTTTCATATTATTATCTTAGTTACCAAGAAATATATATATATACTTGATATTGAAAGAAAAAAAAGAATGATGACTTTAGAATCCTAAAAACCTTTTATTTATAAAGATGGATACGTGTTGTGAACATGTTGGAAGGTGAGAGAGCTAGAGAAAAGCAATTTAGCAAGAAAAGTTATTCTTTGGACGAAAACTTCAACTTCACAAAAGCTCGAAATCGTAAAGTATGAAATTTTTTTAAAATATATACATATAACATTTTCTTTGTTGCCGCTAATAATAATGTTCCCATGGTTTTAGTATCTTTGACTTGGAAGACTTTGACGCACACCACAACATCATCTTTGATTTTTACGCTTTTAACCGACACATAACATAACAAATTAACAATATAACATAAGCTCTCTTTTTTTTTATCTACCTATAATAATAATTTCATAATAACCATATTATTAAATATTGTTGGACCGACGTTACGGAAAAGAAAAAAAAGAGGTGAGGGTAATAATAATAACTAGTAAGGCTATTCAAAATCTGATGCTATGAGTTATTATTATTACTAATCACCAACAAGAAAACTAAGTCATTGGTTCAAAAACATAAATGAAAATCTAACTACATTTGTAATCCAAGGACCAAAACCATCACCTTTATTAACAATTTCATTCCTAGGTTAAAAGATTTTTAGAGAAGGTAATTTATAACAACAAGTGACGTATGTATTATTATTTTATTTTTTTGAACTGAGACATATGTATTTATCGATCATCAAAATTTAAACTGTTGAAGTTTTTTTCTTTTGCACATACAAATGTCAAATGGTTCAACATTTAATGCAAGAGAAAGTGATGTTTCAAATAACGTTAAAAAAATATTATTTGGACAAACAAAAATCCTTATTAAAAAAGATTCACATCTATTTTTTTTTTTTCTTAAATGTAACAAAGTATATAAATCTGATTTAATTATGGCACTTTTTATTTTGTCATCATAAATTTTATCAAATGATTAATAACTATATACGCCATCGGAACAAGTCTAAATATAAACCGATAAAACTATAGATTTTTCAGAGATAAGAATTTTGAAAAAAAAAAGACTAAAAATACAGATCATAATTGATAAAATTAAGTTTTTACCAAGTTATTTTACTTTTCTAGCAAGATTATTTTTTAAGATGAAAGGAGGTTTTTTTAATAACCCACTTTCTTATTTTTTTCCATTTTTGTGAAAAGTTTTAAACTAACTAATTTCAAAAAATGGTGTGTGAATGATGAAAAAATGGGTTGTAAAACCACTAATTTCAGTGTGAATGGTAAAAAGTAAATATACATTTTTTAAAAATGGAGGAGCTCTAAAGCATTGAAAATAATCACGAGTTTGGTATGAGTAAAAGAAACGAGTCCAACTAGTGAAGCAAAGCTGTTAAAAAAAACACTCAAAACAGAGTTGGGTGGAAATAAGAAGGAATTTGAGAGATACGCGACGAAGCGAAGAGTTTTTGTGATATCTCTCAAAAGAAAAAGATAGATAGAGAGATACCCTACAAAGGCCATAACACAGAATCTTCTAGCTTTCTTCTTCCTTCCTTCAATCAATCTTCTCTCTTCTCTCTCTCTCTATACCAAAAAGATTCCCCACCCAAACATGCTTCTCTTTCTATATAATCGCTTCACATAGATCTCATCTCAGGTTTTTTCTTTATTCTCACACTCTCCTCTCCTTCTATGTTCTCTGCTTACTCTGTTGTTTTTTCATCAAAGAGAGTTGCTTTGAGATCATGACGACGAGCTAGTTCTTCAAAAGTTTGAGTTTTTTTTCTCTTTCATCGAGAAATTGAAAACATAAAAATGGGTTCTTTAGGCGATGAGCTGAGTTTGGGATCGATCTGTGGTTCTCAGAGAGGAGTTTCGAAGATCATTATGAATGTTGAGAAGCTTGAAGAAGAGATGAGAAAGATCGAAAGCTCTCAACTTGAGCTTCCTCTGTCTCTGCAGATTTTAAACGATGGTTCGATTGTTTTTGATTTTGATGATCTCTCTGTTTCTCGGGTTTAAAGCTTCCAAATTTTGAGGATTTGGGTTGCTAAATTTGAGTTATTTTTTTGCAGCGATTTTGTATCTCAAGGAGGAGAATAAGAAGTGTTCAGAGATGGATACTCAACCATTGTTGAAAGATTTCATCTCTCTTGATAAACCTATTCGAGAAGAGATTAATGATTTGCAATTGTTAAAGAGGGATGATGAGCTAACGAGGGAGAAGAAGTTTCAGAAATGGAGAGCTAGTGATGATCACATCTCTAACACTAAGATCAATAACAAGCTAGCGATTCAGGTAAAACCCTGAAATTAAGATAGCATTTGGGGAATTGGATGACACAACAAAGTATGTGTTTTTAAGATGAATCAAGGACAAAGGACTGAGTTTTGCCATTGTTGTTTGGTCTAATTGTTGCAGAGAAATGGGGAGAAATCTTCTATGTTGTTGATTCCAAAAGTAGAGACTGGTTTAGGCCTCGGTTTAACTTCGAGTTCGATAAGAAGAAAAGGCATTGTTGCCTCTTGTGGCTTTACTTCTTCTGACTCTATGTCACAACCACAACCATTACCACCACCACAACAACCAGCATTTCTTCAGCAGCAAGCTTTGCGGAAGCAAAGAAGGTGTTGGACTCCTGAGTTGCATCGCCGTTTTGTTGATGCATTGCAACAGCTCGGTGGACCTGGAGGTAAAAAGCTGACTAATCATCTTTTTGTGTTCTTGAGTTTGGTTACTTAAATACAGAATGTGTGGTAAACTTTGTCTGTTTTGTGTTAAATAACAGTGGCAACTCCTAAACAAATTAGAGAGCATATGCAAGAAGAAGGCTTAACCAATGATGAAGTGAAGAGTCACTTACAGGTAACTAAAAAGCAAATAGATACAATCTTTGATTCATGCAATGAGTGTTACTAACAACCCATCTTTTCATTTTCTTTAGAAATACCGGCTACACATCAGGAAGCCGAATTCGAATGCGGAGAAACAATCAGCAGTTGTTCTAGGGTTTAACTTGTGGAATTCATCATCACAAGAGGAAGAAGAAACAGGTGAAGGAGGAGGAGAGTCATCAAAGATTATCAATTCGCAATCGGATTCCCCTCAAGGTCCTCTGCAGTTGCCTTCTACAACAACTACAACAGGAGGAGATAGTAGCATGGAAGATGTAGAAGATGCTAAATCCGAGAGCTATTAGGTGGAGAGGCTGAGATCACCATAAATCTCATTCCTTTTTTACAAAAGAAACCAAACTCTTGATCCCGGTTTTGTTATTTTGGGTTCATCACTTCTTCTATTAGTAGTGAATGAGAACAATAATTATAGAAAGGTTTATAGATATATATATATATAGAGAGAGAAGAGAACAAGAAAAAAGAGAGAGCAATATAGAGTGAGTGAGGATGGTTTACATTATTATTAGCTTATTTTGTGTACGGCTTTTTTTGGTTGGGGTTTTGGAATGAGGCAACTATCCAAAGTAATAATATTTATGTTTGATTCATCATTTTTAGTTCACAACAAAAAAAAAAAGGGGAGAATATGAATTAGGTTGAATGTTGGGTTTTTCTAGATTTGGAACGCATAATACTATAGGGAGGGACAGAGACATGAGCATGTGTTTGGTTTTATATTCGGATTCATATTGTAAGATGCTTTGAATTGAATTGTTATTTTTGTTTTATCATATGGTTTGAAATAATGGTCTTTCAACGCTCACCTAATCAATCATGCGGTCGTTCGTTCCATCAACCAAAAGGGTTTTTAGCTTTGACCGACGGATACATACTGTATACATTTTTATTTAATTATTTATTACTATAAGAAAAAGAAAAAAAAAATCAACAAGAGATATTTTAAGTTTGAAGTTCGAGTAATTTTTGGTCATGATTAATAAATAGATTCTTTGATTTCTTCAAACTCAAGAAACTGGTTATTGTCTGGTTTCCACATTTGAAATTCGTGGGCGGTAGGTTCTCGTCGAGTTTCAGTTCATGAACAGGCAAATCTAACCCATCTCAAAGTACATTTATGAACAAAGATCCTATATAAGGTTACGATAAGGCATAAAATTTCCGAGTTTAAGCATCATAAATTTGTCTTAAGTATTGTATGCTCTCTTAACATTTAGAGAACCATTTTGAATCTCTATTACAACATTTTTCGTGGATTTTGAAAATCAGGTCCGGTCTTAAGAGTGTTGAGTATGAAAAAAAAATTGTGGGCTCACTTTTGGTATAGTTATCGTTTATAGTTAGAAGCATATAAAACATGTTTCAATGGAAAACTCCTTTCATGCCCAATTAGTACTTTTTTGGCCATTTTTGTCGTCTCGGATACTCTCACATGCAACTAAGCTAAGAAATAATAAGGTCAAACTGAAAAATTTGATCCATGTAATTTAGATGACAATGGAGATAATTTCATGCAATTTTTATTTTGAGAAGGTCGTTGATAGATAGTTGTTGGGATGAACTGATTTGTAATCGATACAACATAATATAATTTCAATGAGAGCCGACATATAGCTAGTTAGGAAGAACCGGAAACGCTTTGGTCGAGCTTGTTTATCAAATTCCAAAAATTCATATATGAACTTCGGCTCAACATTCCTTTATTTTTTATAAGAACTTGTTCCAATTTGTTATAATTTTTATTTATTAATCAAAGAATAACCATCAAAACCAACACTGCAATGAATATTCAAAGATTTATCGTCTAGTAATTGTTTGCTAAAAACTCACAGATATATAATCGATACTTTTGCTATTGATTAATAGCGCTAATAAATTATGAAACGACAAAAGTATATTGTTAGGAGTAATCTTAAAGCAACATGTATTATTAAATGTAATTAAAAAAACATTCTATATTTTATGTCATTTATAATTTACGCATGCACGGTTCAGAATTTGAACTTGGATTATGACTCAATGGCAATATTACACAAAGTTTGTGTCACAAACCACTAACTAAACCATAAACTTCTGTCAATGGAATATTTTTTTTTTTAAGAGGGGGATGATTATTCTATATATAGTTTATAGTAAAGCAAACATAATTATGGATTGCCACAAGTGGTTCATATTCATAAAATGTGATCAATCCACTTTGGTTGTGAAATAGTAAGTTGGAAGCTCTGGCCAACCAATGGAAGCAAAGACTTGGGTTCTCAAGTCGTCGAGTACACTAGCTATAGTTTCGACTTTCGACTAAAGCTTCCAACATGGATAGTAGAATTTGTTGCGCAATCCTCTTGATGTCAAATATTTGACTATCTAATGAAATTCTTACATATATACTTGTTTTGAAAAGTGATGAACAAGCAAGTGTGATGAATTTGTAACAAATTGACCTACAAAAATAACCTTAAACAAAAGTAAGAAAAAAAAAACTTACAAAATAATAAGGGTTAGAGCGTAACTATTTTCCTAGCTATTTACCAAATTGACATTTATTAAACATTAGTTTTTTAGAGTATTTATACAGTAGACGCCAATTTCCAAAACAAAAAATAAAAACAAGAAAAATCAGCATGGTTTCCGTATGTTCAAGTTTCGTCTGTTTTTAAGTTTGTTCATGGACATCTATCTCTACGGCGACCGCATGAGAATATATAATCATATCACTCAAGACACCGATGTAATGCTTTTTGAGTACTCAAGTAAATGAACATAGCTCGAAACATGGGGTGAACAAATTATTCTAAGAAAATTACTCTAAATCTTATTATATTTAACGCTCTTCGAGCCTAAAACACAAACTAAAGAATCATGGCCCATAAAATAATTATATAAATAAAATATTGCGTCACCAAGGTTTAAACTTAAGAAAAATTAGACCAAAAATAAAAAAAGGGCCACTATTATACCAAATTATTCTTCTCAAAATATGACCCTTAAATATATACTTGAAAAAAATGTTACTAGTAAACGCAAGCTTGTTGGTTTAAGGTCTGGATGGGACAAATAGCTTATGAGTAAATAAATGATATCTCTCCTTAATTGTTTTTTTAAAATCCTAAAAGCTAATATCCGATCTTGTGTTAAAGACTTACTTGTTTCTTCTATATTTGGAAGTAATTGGAACAAATAAAGAAGAGTAAAAACATTTTCTTGGTTTTCTCTTTATAAACAATGTTGACAAAAAAAAACACTTGACATAATTTTTGCTATATACAAATTAAAATGAGTGTTTTTTGTTTTGTTTTTCTATCTAAACATGCAAAATAATTATTCAGTTTTTCTATCAGATACATTATGTTGAATTTTGATATTTAAGGTCTTATAGAAAGTAGAACATTCATTGTACAAGAGGAAATTAAATACATATTTGATTACATTGGCTGCGTAACTACGTTGAAGACGCCTTATGCTTGCTCGCAAGGTTATCAGTAAGAAAGGAAAGTGCGGCATTATATGATTTATTTTAGATTATTTCTGCACTAATCCTCCCACTATTCAAAACTTGAGCACAAATTTTAGTTTTTAATTGAAAGTGTGTATGACGTTAACAGAGAACATTTGAAATGTTTATATGATATGACATCTTAACTCGAGAAAATAATCACATGCTAAAATGGCGAAAAAAAAAACCATTTACTTGGTCAAGTGACTGAACTAAAAGACAGAAACCTAATAATACAAAATTATCAAATTTTAAACCACTAGATTATCTTATTTATAGTGGCACTCCCACTTTCTTAACTATGCATGCATCTCCTATGCGCACCCTTGTTAAGGCTAATATAATTCATTTAAAATACACCTTGCTTTGGTGTATAAATACAAGCTAAAATCATCATAGCAAATACACAAACAATCTACGAGCAATTAATCCATCTTTTATTTCATCATCATGGAGTGCACAAAGATTTCGTATTGTTCTATATCTTACCTAGCAATCTTAACTCTTTTCTTCAAAGACTTTGTTTCCTCGTTTCCTTCGGGGTATAACAATGGTTATAACAACCATGGTAATTATAACAATGGCCACGGATACAGACTAACTAGCGATCTCAACTATCGATTCTACGATCGGTCTTGTCCTCGTCTTCAGATGATTGTTAAGTCCGGAGTTTGGAGAGCTTTTAAAGATGATTCTAGAATCGCTGCGTCTCTTCTTCGACTCCATTTCCATGATTGTTTTGTCAATGTAAGTAGTTTTGTTTCTTTACGTGACATTTCTTTTTTTTTTTTTCTTTTTTTTTAATGTTTTACGCATGCATATATAGTAGTGGATTATATATCACTATTCACACATATATACTCGATATATATATATATAATTCGAGTATGTATTATAAAAACCTTTTTTTTGGTAGAAAAACTAATCAAGCCATTTTAGTGAAAACTATACTACTCAGGTACTAAAATTCTACATCAAACACAAAAAGAAATCTTTAGGCATACATACATACACATCAACAAATATTTTTTTTTTGGAATCTGTTTTAGTATAGGAAAGATACATATTAGAGTAGCAGCCACTAGTTAGACTAAAGGCTTTATATATGTACATACATGCATGTATCAAACATATTTATCTCTATATATGTATATAACTAGGAAAAAGGATGTAATTAAATTGTATGTTGTAGGGATGTGATGGATCTATACTTCTGAATGATTCCGAGGACTTCAAAGGAGAGAAGAACGCTCGTCCAAACCGAAACTCAGTCCGTGGCTTCGAAGTCATTGAAGACATTAAATCTGACATCGAGAGTTCTTGTCCTTTAACTGTTTCATGCGCGGACATAGTTGCCCTTGCAGCCAGAGAAGCCGTCGTCCTCGTACGTGTGATCTTGAAACCCTAGCTAATTATTAATCTGAAATGTGACAATATATTGTAATGAAATAACAAAACATCATCTATTGGTTCATTACTTATGATGTGGTTATATGCCATGCAGACTGGAGGGCCGTTTTGGTCGGTCCCTTTGGGGCGAAGGGACTCTTTAACGGCGAGTGAGCAAGCGGCAAATACAAATCTTCCATCTCCGTTTGAGCCATTGGAGAATATAACGGCCAAGTTTGTAAACCTTGGACTCGATCTCAAGGATGTTGTTGTCCTCTCAGGTTTGGTTAATTCTTTGATTTTTTTAATTAAGTTATCCTAAAGCAAAAAATAAAGTAATTAAGCAAATCGACTATTATAATTCAAATTAAATAGAGTACTAAAAAGTACATCATCAGGCATATACATGATTATTTTGAACTTATGTTATACTCTATGACTATTCGTGTATGTAGGAGCACATACTATAGGATTTGCTCAATGTTTCGTGTTCAAGCACAGGCTCTTCAACTTCAAGGGCTCAGGCCAGCCTGATCCAAACCTAGCCTCTTCCTCGGCTCTTCTCTCTACACTAAAGGACACGTGTCCTAACGTGGACTCTTCCAACTCTAAGCTCGCGGCTCTTGACGCAGCTAGCTCGGTCAAGTTTGACAATGCTTACTACGTGAACTTGATGAATAACATAGGACTGTTGGATTCCGACCAAACCCTAATGACGGATCCTACAGCCGCCGCCATGGTGAAATCGTACAGCGAGAATCCATACTTGTTCTCGAGGGACTTTGCAGTTTCAATGGTTAAAATGGGGAATGTCGGTGTTCTGACCGGAAATGATGGAGTGATTAGAGCAAAATGTGGATTTCCAGGTTAAGTTATATAGACTTGTTGAACGTACGTAAAACACTTAATATCATCAATCTATAACATATCTAGAAATATTCTAGCTTTTAAATATAAATCATATAGACCAAAGTCCATGAATAAAATATGTTTATATAAGGTGTAAAATCACCCTTATGTAGCTACATATCGATCACAAGACAAAACTACTTGGAGTTGTATGTGTGTTTGTGTGTAATGGAATGTGTCTTTGTACTTGTATCAACATAAAATAGTCATAGTTCTCGATTTGGTTTGTTCTAATAATAATTTCGGAAAATATATTTCTTATAAATTATTGAAATATCAAAGATACAAACATATAGATTTCTGTAAAAAAATCATTGAAAGATAACGTGTATTATATAAATTATATACGATCTATCACAACAACTATAAACACCTTTAGATATGTAGTTGGAGTCTTGTAAATTCCTTAATACAATTGAAGAAAAAGACCTTAATGATGAAATTACATATATAGTTGACAAAGAACTGATGAAACTACATATATCCATAAAACCCAAAAATACAAGCAAACCACATTTCAAATCACACTTTACATTCAGAATTAAAGCCTATAATTATCAGACAAATACGTCGTTTAATATAGATTGAAAAAGAAGGCAATTAAGCATTGAATGATGATATGCACTTCCATAAATTCCAAATGGAAGCAACTAACTTTGTAGGTATTGTTTGTTGATTAGTGAGTGGAAGAGATAGATTTATAAATCATTAATTATCTTCAACGACTTCATGAGATTATCTTTAGACGAGAGTTAGTGGAAAGAATGAGAAATACATCATCATATAAGCTAAAATTTCCCAATGTTTTTAGTCTATTATCTATATCGTATCGTCTAAATACAAAAGAGTAGTTAGGTTACATACATCATCATCAAGTTATATTACAAGTAAAACACACACAGCCAAGATAAATATAATATAATTTATACTCAGAAGCTAAAGAATTATTTGTTCATATATGACGTTATTTTTTTAATTAGATATCGTACTAATTATTTATTTCTTGATCATGTTTAATTTAACCTAAAGATTGTGTGTACTTAACAAAAAAATTGTGTGTACTAAAAAGGTTGACCAAAAAAATGTGTGTTTCAACTTTCAATACAGTGGTGGTCAGACGGGATGCTTATTAGACCATAGTAAAAGTTACTTCTTGAACGTTTTAATAAATTAGGTGTTCTTGTTACTAAACCGATTCAAACAGCTTTAAGCAATCATAAACGGCCATATTACAAATATCATTAGTCAATTATTATTTAATTTATAATTTATTTTAGTGTATTTTCTGATTTTTTGCTACATAGATTTAAATTTAAGTTTTAACTCCATATATAATGTACATTGTTATCAAAATTCATATGTTGTTTAATATCAATTAAATGAATGCTTTTGTCTAATTCTTGTTTATGATATAATACTTTTATTTTTATAATGGATGGTTTGATAAAAATAAATTTCTATAATATCATATATACTGTTTTTGGTTGTTAACGGTTAAACCATCTAAAATCGTATATGTCTCAATTATGCGTTTTAGCGTTTTTTTGAACTAAAAAGTAGTTAATGATCAGTTTTTTTAATTACTAGCTTGTAAATTATTGTTACTTTGTTAGTAACATTTGTGAAATAATAACTCGTTAAATATATACAATTTTCTAATAACATTTGTTCAACAGATGAAATTTTTAAAATTTGATTAGGTTCCGAATGGTTTCAAATAAAACAAAAATGACATTGGACAAAATTTGTAAATAGAAATCAAAATGTGGACTTGATTTACAAAGTGCCATGATCTATGTTTTCTTGGGCTCATCCGGTGAATCTATGCAATTCTGGTTGCTTGAGTAGTCTATCACTTGTTGTCCTTGAGATAGTTAACTGACATTATAGGTTCGAGAAAAATCTCAAAATGTGGACATGTCTCTTGGAGCATCAGTCAATGATTGGAGAATTCACAGTACACTGTCTAGGCAACTTTGAATAATGCCTGTTGGGAAGAGAGTCTCAATATCTAATCTCACATGTCATCTTTGTCGTTGGCGGATATATCTCAAACCAACCTTCTTCTCTATCCATACGTGAAACCAAAACCAAGTTTGACGATCTCATCTGGTGTTACCATAAAAGTGACTTAGCTAGTTCTCTAGCAAGACATTCCAAAAGAACAACTTCCTCACGTAAGAAACTAGCTAAGCTACAACTTCCTCACAATACATAACCTTGTAGAAGTGTATGTGTACAAGGTTTACATACTATATAGTATATACTATGAATAGTAAATAATCCTTAATTGTACCCACCAACTGTCCACCTATTCATATCTTTCCCTCTTTTTTGACAGCAACTATATTTTCTTTCTCTAATTTAAATCTTCTGTTACTTCATTCAATTCACAATTAACTCAAAAACTCGTACAAAAATTATGAGATTTCACTACCGTTGAAAAAAATGACTCTTTTCATTTTTTTAAATAACAGATCGGGAATTTTTTTTTAAAAAAATTTGGGCAATAAATTATGGCCATTAATACGTGGCCGAAAGCAACTAAATTTACTAACCAATGCACACATCTTCTTCTTCTTCTTCTTCTTCTTCTTCTTCCAACTTCACTCAGATTCAAAATTCAATTCTAACAGTTTCACATCTTCCTCTGTTTCTCTCTCTCTCTCTCTGTCTCTTCTCTAAAAAACCATAACTTTGATGGCATTATTGTGATTTTTTTCGTAAAGTAAGCTCCTTTTTCTTAACCTTTTTCGCCGGAGATTATGGGAGGCTGTACTTCCAAACCCTCTACTTCTTCCGGTAGACCGAACCCTTTCGCTCCCGGCAACGAGTATCCTCAAATTGACGATTTTGCCACTACCCATCCCGGTAAATCACCACTCCCCGCCCCTTCCGCCGCAAAGGCCTCTCCTTTCTTCCCCTTTTACACGCCCAGCCCTGCTCGCCATCGCCGCAATAGGAGCCGTGATGTCGGCGAAGGTGGAGAGAGAGGAGAGAGCAAGAGTCAGACCAGCACGCCGCTCCGTCATTTACGCCGTGCGTTTCACCCTCCGTCTCCGGCGAAACATATAAGGGCGGCGATACGGCGGAGGAGAGGGAAAAAGGAGGCTGCTTTATCGACGTCCCAGCAGGCGACGAAGAATCCGACGCAGGAGGAGGAAGAGGAGGTTGGGCTTGACAAAAGATTTGGGTTTTCTAAGGATTTTCACAACAGAGTAGAATTAGGGGAAGAGATTGGACGAGGACATTTTGGGTACACTTGCTCTGCTAAATTCAAGAAAGGAGAGCTCAAAGGTCAAGTGGTTGCTGTTAAGATCATCCCAAAGTCTAAGGTCAAAGAACTTAACGTTTTACTCTTTTTCGAAATCCTCAATTAGCTTAGTTTATTGTTCTTGATTAGTTTGCATATACTTTGTTGTAGTGTCAGTTGAGAAAAATAGAATGTGTTGATTCTTTCTTGGCAGATGACAACTGCAATTGCTATAGAAGATGTGAGAAGGGAAGTGAAGATTCTACAGGCTCTATCTGGACATAAGAATTTGGTTCAATTCTATGATGCATTTGAGGACAGTGCAAACGTCTACATTGCAATGGAGTAAGACAATTATGTTATTGTAATATATCATCATTTTGTTAATTCCTTGTTTGATGTTGGATATAGTTTGGAATTTGGTAAAAAGAACCTACTGTTGCATTATGAGATTTAAGTAGTTTGAATTTGCAGGCTATGTGAAGGTGGTGAACTTCTTGACAGAATACTAGCCAGGTGTGTGCTACTAAAAACATATTTGATACTTATGCTTAAGATTGTGCTGATTTATATGGGGAGTTTTATCTTTGTTCTTTTTTTTATAGGGGAGGGAAATACTCAGAGAATGATGCAAAACCAGTGATTATACAAATCCTAAATGTGGTAGCTTTCTGTCATCTCCAAGGAGTTGTTCATCGAGATCTTAAACCAGAGGTGAGGCACAATTTTCTTTGAACTGGAAACAAGATTATCTCCTACTTTATGTGCAGAACGTTTTGTTGATTACTGCTTTATCATCAGAACTTCTTGTACACTACCAAGGAGGAGAATTCTCAGCTTAAAGCCATAGACTTTGGCTTATCAGACTTTGTCAGACCAGGTTCATCATCACACATTTTACTTTGTCACTGTTTCTTTGATTCTTTTTTCTTATGGTTACTTAACTAAAAAAATGGTCTTTTTTGCCCTTTATTTTGAAAGATGAAAGACTGAACGATATAGTGGGAAGTGCGTACTACGTAGCTCCTGAAGTTCTACACAGATCATATACAACAGAAGCGGATGTATGGAGCATTGGAGTCATAGCATACATTCTATTATGTGGTAGCCGTCCGTTTTGGGCAAGAACCGAATCTGGAATTTTCAGAGCAGTTCTTAAAGCTGACCCGAGTTTCGATGAACCTCCTTGGCCCTTCTTGTCTTTTGAGGCTAAAGACTTTGTCAAGCGGTTATTGTTTAAGGATCCCCGGAGAAGAATGTCAGCCTCCCAAGCCTTGAGTCAGTTATTTCTAAATTCACAGCTCTTTATAGATTTATGTCTTCTGTCTTTTGGTAATCATAAATCACCAAATCCAGTTCCATATTACTTTTTTCAGTGCATCCTTGGATCCGAGGATATAATACGGACATGAATATCCCTTTCGATATCTTGATCTTTAGACAGATGAAGGCGTACTTGCGATCTTCTCCATTGCGCAAAGCTGCTTTGAGGGTATGTTTTAAGCTCTTTTTGAAAGTGTTGAAAAGAACATTGAAGACTATTTCCTCACTCTTATTGGATTTCTTTTAACAGGCTCTGTCTAAGACTTTAATCAAAGATGAAGTTCTGTACCTGAAAACTCAATTTTCTCTCCTTGCACCAAACAAAGATGGCCTAATCACAATGGATAGCATTAGACTGGTTTGTGACACTGAAACTCATGTTCCTTTTTAAGACATAAAGCAACACCGAGTAACTAAATCCCCGTTGCAATTTGTTTTCTTTTCGGACAGGCACTGGCAAGCAATGCCACAGACGCAATGAAGGAATCTCGGATCCCAGAGTTTCTTGCTTTGGTAATATACATCTCTGTGTTTTCTTGCATTTTGATAAATGCTTTTACCAGTCTGGTGTTAATGCCCATTCAATGACTGGCTTTTACAGCTAAATGGACTTCAATACAGAGGAATGGATTTTGAAGAGTTTTGTGCAGCTGCAATAAACGTTCATCAGCACGAGTCGCTTGATTGTTGGGAACAGAGCATTCGACATGCTTACGAGCTTTTCGACAAGAATGGAAACCGAGCAATTGTCATTGAAGAACTTGCCTCTGTAAGTCTTAAGTTTGAAATTCAGCTTATAATAAACAATGTCTTAAAACAAAAAGACGTATCCTCCTCATAGCTGACATGTTCTGAATTCACAGGAACTTGGTGTTGGACCAGCTATAACCGTACATTCAGTTCTAAACGACTGGATCAGACACACAGATGGAAAATTGAGCTTCTTCGGGTTTGTTAAACTGTTACATGGAGTCTCTGTTCGACCCTCGGTGAAAACCACACGGTGAAGATAGTGAAACAAACGTGAAATCGATAAAAAAAGAAGATATCAAAAACTTTACTCTGATTCTTGGATTGGAATTGGAAATGTAATAGTTTAGTTCAGGACTGTATAAGGAATGAAAAGTTCCTTACAAGAGCACTTCTCCGAATATTGTTGTAATAATATACAGTAACCACAGTGACTTTCATTTTCTATGTGAAGTCGAGAGAAAGTTAAAAAGAAAAACAAAAAAAACAGAGGTATCACAAATATTATAATTTTGATAGCTTGGTTATTTCCGGTTTGCAACTGTCTTTAATTTGTGAGATTCTGAGTCGGCTTGACCAATACAAACCGGTTCAAGAGATAGAAATAAATTAGATTTTTTTCCCCAAAATTTTATATTCTCTTCTCTTCTTCTCCTCTTTGAGTTTTCTTCGATTCGAGTTTAAGGAATTAGGGCTTCTAATCATTCTCTCTCTTCTCTCACTCGAGGATTTGTTTCATCAGTTGGGTTCTGGATCCTGATAAAAATTTGTCCTTTTGATTCCGACATCTTCGTTTGGTGGGTTTAAAGCTTGGATTCAGTCTTCATCTCCCTGATCGACAGCCATGACTGAGGTAAATCAAGATTCGCATCTTTTCTCTCTACTTCTTATACAATTCCCTTCGAATTACGAAACCGTTTAATTAAAACTGTTCAAATTATCAATCTTTTTCGAAACCCTTGTTCGTCTCTAGGTGTCTCTTGCTTCGTAATTGAATTTGATCTTGAGTTTGGTTTTTTTGTTCTTTTTGGTGTTTGGCAGTACTGGGTTAGCCAAGGGAACAAATGGTGCGATTTCTGTAAGATCTGGATACAGAACAATCCAACAAGTATTAGAAACCATGAGCTTGGTAAGCGTCATAAAGAATGCGTCGATAAGAAGCTCACTGATATGCGTGAGAAGAGTGCAGCCAAAGACAAGGAGCTCAAGAAAAACGAAAAATTGCTTCAACAGATCGAAGCTGTGAGTATAATCATATATCAAACACTCAATTCTTGTTTCATTGCCAGTGATACTTTATTAGCGTTTGTTTCTGATTCCTATGTTTTTCTTTGACTTATTTCAGAAAGCAACTCGTAGCTATCAGCAAGATATAGCAACTGCTCAGCAAGTGGCAAAAGCAAACGGTGCACCAGAGGATGGTACAGCCGGTATGTTTCTCTCTATGATTCTTATGATTGCTTTTTATTATAATTTGATGTCATTAGTAAGTTTGTTGTTCAACATAGCTGTTATGTTCAGGGTTGTTGCTTAGCTTTGGATCTGTTTGTTATAGACTAACATACTGAGGTCGTAGAGGAAAATGAGCTGCCTTTTCTTAAAAATGTCTGTGTAATCCATGAAAATGGATTTGTGAATTGCCTTCATTTGACCAAAAGTATGAACAAACTAGGCAGTGTTTGATTCTTCCATGTGTCATGTTACCCATCTTTGCAAAAGACTTTTGACTTATAAGTTTTAATGCCTATAACTCTATAGAGAATCATCACCAGAGAGCAAAACGGTTCCCTCTTTTGAGTCACTCTCAGGTTCTTTCATCATTTTGATTGGCATATTTCCTATAGCCTTTTCATTCAAAGATATGTTTCTCTTCATTTCGTGTAGTAATTATATTGTTATGGCAGGTTGGATGCTTGACAGTGCTTCGGGCTATTATTACAACCAGACCAATGGTCTGCACTATGATTCAAAATCTGGATTCTATTACAGTGATTCAATAGGTATGTGATGGTAATAGAGCTGTTTTCTACTTGCTTTCAAATAAAATCCTATATGGTTTTTTGTATGTTTGCTCACACGTCTAATGACACAGGCCATTGGGTGACACAAGACGAGGCATACGCTGCGGTTAAAACTTCATCTGATAAAGGAACTAAAGTACCTTTGGTTAAAAAGCCTATGGTACCTTCTTCAGAAGCTGGAACAAGTGTGGTGAAACCACCTGGCCGCCTTGTCTCAGCTTCATTAAACCCTAAAAGAGCTGTGAAAGGAGCTCCCTCATCTGTGGATCTGGACAACAACAAGAGAAAGAGACAAGATGAGAAACCGAAGAAAGTATCCGCAGAAGAGAAAGCTGCATTGAAGGCTAGAGAAGCTGCTAGGAAACGAGTTGAAGAGAGAGAAAAGCCATTGCTCGGTCTTTACAATAGACCTTTTTGATGCATCACTCTGTTGAAGAGAGGCTAAGCTGAGAAGAGTTATGATTGATCACATTGCGGTGGTTATTTCGGTTGTTCCTACATAACATTTATTCCAAGACTCTCTGGTAACTCCCGGAGGGATTTGTCTTGTGTTCTTTTAACTGTTGTTCCAATCAAATCAATTTCCTCTTTGTTGTACAAATAGATTCAATTTTTTTGTCAGAGTGATGGAGTGGAAATCCCCACCTTTTACCAGAATGTTGATGAAAGATTCAGAAGTTCTGACATTCTGAGACACTTCCCAAAATTACTACACCTTGTCCCTAATTATGGAAAATGTTTTTGTCTCTTAAATTGAGCCTGTTTGTTAATTGATTAAATGGTTTTGAGAGACATCTTCTAAGGTTATTACAAGGAGGTCGAAAACTTTTTGGAGTCATCACTTCCTTAGAAAATCAAGTTTTTCAAGATGGGAATTAATCGACTCTAAAAGGTAAGAAGAGAAAACTAGAAAGGCACAGCAAACTAGTAATTGATCCAAACGATTTGGGAAATTACTTATTGTGGACCAAACTCTGCCTTTGAGGAAGTCTTCGTAACAGACCAGATAATAAACTTAAAAAAAAAACACTGAAGATAAAATTCAAGTTTTAGACAACCCCAAAATTTTGACAGAGACTGAGACAGCAAGATAAGCAAGATTCAAATCCAGGATACAAAACACGCTTCGGACTAGAGGTTTTAGTTTCGATGGTGCGAGCTAACCTCTGAACCAACAACTATCATCGGATCACTTTGATCATCCAATGGCTTGTTTTTTTTAACCCAATTCCCGAAAGTCCAGGACTAACGGGTTTTTTGATGACAGAGACATACCAACACTTTCAAGAAGCTCCCGGGACAGCAGCCGCTGCAGTAGCGTACATGTTTGAGTCCTGATTAGCATATCCATTGTTGTAACCTTGTCCCCTTGAGTATCCTCCGTTCCATTGGTTGCCAGAGTCACCTCTCCACTGTAGAAGTTAAACAATTTTAGTGAAATAGAATAAACATATGGCAGATCATCACAGTTAAAACCTACCAAGTTGGTTAATCATCCATGCCACAGACTCAATGATGAATGCAAAAATATAGTTGATTGAGCAAACGTAACATTAAGTGTAGGGGCACTAAGAGACTAGGACACTCTTGTAGAGATTAGTTAACTTGTCCACTGATTACAACAAGTAATAGAGACTCAAGACAAACTCTCAAAAAGAAACAATAACATCGGTTCGAAAAGGCTGCAACTAGCTCATTAATCTTGAGTAGCTGTCAATTTAGAAGAAACACTGAACCATCACTATTGTTACAGTAACTGGATAATGTTCTGTGATATGCATTAGATTTGCCAACCAAAATAGTCAACAAAAACCGTGGGAAGGTACTAAATTCCACTAGGTCTTTATGGCCCGCAATGCACCAACTACTACTATCCATTGTCAACTACAGACTCTTGGCTTTCAGGATTCCTATAACTTTACCCATCCCATGGAGAGAGAAAAATCTGAAGACCCAAAAGAACTCGAAAACTAAGTTTACCTGGAACATACTAATAGAAATGCATACAAGGTTTCATTGATACAGAACACACTATCCAAGTTAATCTTTCTTGTACCTGTTTGTTAGGGCTTCGTCCCCAAGAAAGCCGGACAGTGTTTTTCCCGATGACCGTCCCATTCAAGTTCCCGATGGCCTCTTCAGCACTTTGCCTGTCAAAACCAATGGCACATCACACAATGCAACTACATACCCATCTTCACTCTCTTAAATAAGCATCCACGGGATTGCTCATCATGATTGAACAAAGTCCCACGCTACTGGATGAGTAAGCTGACATGCAAAGAACAGGTTAGTACCTGTTAGCAAACTGGACAAAGCCGCATCCTTTTCCTACTGGGATCTTCACTGAAATAACCTCCCCAAACTGGGAAAAAGGTTGCATGAGGTCTTCTTCAGTAACATCAGCATCAAGACCGCCAACAAATATCTACAATGTGGTAAAAGACAATGAGAAGTTAGGAATACAATTGTTAGCAGAGGAATAGATAAGAGAACTCACTGTTGAATTATTTGATTCCCCATCAGACAGTGAACCATTTCCTCCATGTCCACCAGCCAGTGTCAGAGCTAATCCAATGAAAACATTACAATTCACTTTAGATGCTATGTAGAAAGCATCAAGACAAGTTATTAAAACTTAAAAGCTGATTGGTCACCCCCAGTGAATGCTTCATACAAATAACTACTAAAAGAGACATAAACAGAAGTAAATCCATTTGCATTTACTAAGCAGAGAGAAAACATGGAAATAAAAAGGAACATATGCTACTAAAAAATGAAACAAATGAAACAAATAAAGAATAAAATAAAACTTATGCTACATTAAGTGACAAAGATTATATCATTACTTACCTTGTGAACCATTTTGTTGACCATAAGCAGCAGCCCTTTTAGGGGTAGCAATACCAACACGCATTTGCCTGCTTGAACAGAAAGCACCATTCATTTCTGTCATAGCTCTTGACCGCTCATTCTCGTCACCAAACCTGACAAACCCGTAACCTTTGGACCGCCCGGTGTTGGAATCGATCACAACTTTGGCACCTTTGACAGACGGATATCTACCAGCAAAAGTCTCAAGCAAGACAGCATCACTCACATCTGGAGCCAAATCTCCAACAAATATCGATAGGTCTGGACTATTTTCTGATGCTCTCTTCTCACCAGTACTGAAAGATGCCCAGTTTAAACGGAAAGGCTGATCTGCGTTTGGCATGGTTACACCACTAAAGCTCTGAAGAGCTTCCTCAGCTGCTGAACGTGTAAGAAACTCAACAAACCCATACCCTTCAGATTGACAAGTTTGCTTGTTGCGAATAACTTTCACAGAAGAAACCTAAACATCACAAAACAACAAAACCAGAAAGAATAAGCTCACAGGGAAAATAAAAACAGAACACATCTTTGTTAACATGTTTGGAATTCCTTTTTGTTCCTATAACAAGAAAGGTTCTCTAAATGTGGCAATGTACTTTTTCTTACCAAATGAAATGAACTTTAAAAGTGTGTCCTTTTTCAGGTCAACATAGTTCTCCATTACCGTAAATGTCAACCATATTGGCCTCTACACAGTTTAGATCTTAAAACCCAATAAAGAAGTTCAAAACTTGCTAAAATTTTTACATTGGATTCACAATAACGAATCTTTCCAACAACAGAGAAAAAAAAAAAGAGTCACGGATCTAGAAACGTATGACACATCTATCACTTTCCATGTCAGAACCAAAAAAAGAAAGATTCCACTCACTAACATCATACATAATTTAAAAAACAAATCACGATCTAGCAAATCAAATCTAGCATCATTACAAAAACAAAGAACAAGAGAGAGAGAGATGAATACCTCGTTGGTGTGAGAGAAACAGGTATGGAGATAAGTCTCATCCATCCAGTGAAGAAGATCACCAACCCAAAGGGTCTTGACATCATCACCACCAGATCCACCACGTGGCTGCTGCTGCTGCTTCTGCTGCTGGCCCTGGTGATGCTGTTGTTGCTGATAAGCAGCAGCAGCGTATTGAAACTGAGGATGCTGTTGATAAGCAGCTTGATTGTAAGGAGCGTATTGGTGGTGAGGGTACATCATCATCTGTTGCTGTTGCATCATAGCCATAGCAGCAGCAGGGTATTGCTGCATCGCAGCCATCCATTGTTGTTGTTGTTGCCACTGCTGCTGCTGAGGCGGTGGAGTTGATTGCTGCAAGGGTGGTGTTGTTGCTGCTGAGGTTGGTAAAGCCGAATCTGTAGAACCGTTGTTGTTTGGAGTCTGCATCTTTAAAGAAAATTAAGGAAACTTTTCGGATCCGATCTGGTTGGAAGAAGAAGAAGAAGAAGAGTCAGAAATTTAGAATCTTTCTTCCTTTCTCTCTTCTCTCTCTCTCTCGATATGTATTGGTGTAAGTGGTAAGGTAGAAGTAGTATTTGGTAATGAAGGGAGACCGAGAGAGAGAGGATTAGATTTGATAAAATGGAGGCGGAGAGAGAAGAGGAGAAGGAGAAGGAGAAGAGAGGAGAGGGAAGAGAGGAGTGTTGTGTTGTGAATTAGATTCGGAGGGTTTAAGCCTTTTTTTGGCTTTTCGTTGGCTTTTTTAGGTCTGAGAGAGAAGTGGTGGGAACGTGGGGCCCATTTACGGAGTGAAGCCATGTTGTTGTTTTGTTTTGTACTTTCTTTAATTTCTTTCTTCTGCTTCCTTGACTTTGTTGTGTATGTTCTAGTTTCTTTAGATCCGACGGTTCTGATTCGACCGTATTTTTAGGGGTTGACATCGATTTTATTATGACAGTTAATGTTATGATGATGATGATTCCCAAAGTCCCCCAAATCGGGTAAAATTATAAAATTTTGGGTTTTGTTCTTTTCTTTTGGTTTTGGGCTAAATGGATTTGAAACTGCTTTGAGTGTTTTGATTGGAGAGGATATATATGGATGAGACTTTAGCTTGTGGACTTGGGATCCATATGTTTCAAACTTTCAAAATGGTCTATAAAGATGATGAACTTGTTGCATAGCTTTTTTCTCATTAATATCAAATTGGATGTCTATTGTAATGTATGTTGAAGAATCACATAGAATATTTACATAAATTAATCTGTCATAGATACTTTTTTTACTCAAATTAAGATCATCAAAAACTAGCATTAGCTACTAAATTTATACCACTATTTAGCTAAATTTAGCATTAACTACTCAAATTAAGGCCCATGGGCTAAATTTATAGTACTATTTAGCTAAAAACATTATTTTAAACAACTAATGAACATTTTAGTAGAATAAAATAACACTAATTACACCAATATATCTTAGAGTACAAAGATTACTGAAAGTCAAAGTGGATGAATCAAAAAAGGATTAAAGTGAGATTTAAGGAGATGCATAAGAAAAAAAAAATGGATTAAACCATGATGGGATGATCAAATACAACACTTTGATTAATGGAATGCTTAGGGAAACTACATTTTTTTTTTTTGAAAAGATGCTTGTTAAAGGGGTGTCGACACCAATCCTTGAAGAACTCCACTGACGTCCTAAAAGATTTTTACAAGACCTCGACGCTCCATCACAATATCAATATCAACCATCATTACATTTTTATATTTTTGTCCATGATTTATTTGTTTGTCCTTCTAACCAGTTATATTAGATGTTGATTTTTTAGCCTCTTTCATTAGTAAGAAGTAAGAACAAATTGACCATGTTAGTTTTAGATTCAAAAGAAAGAAAGAAAAAAAGGTACTAGCAAACACATCCAAGTTTACAAATTTTCCAGTACTTCTAAACCATATTTATAACCAAAATAAAGAAAAAGTTTAAGTTAAGTAACCGTGAAAGTTTTTTTTATTTTACAACAAGTCCAATGGTAAGCATTTATTAAATTTTGGACACTTAGTCTTCACTCAGTCACCCATGCTGGTATAGAGCTGAAATCTGTAATCTCACGAGCCCTTGTCAGCCTTGAGTATATAGCTACCGAATAAGAAGAGAGAAGGTGCTTCAGACCATAGTTTGGACAAGATGAAGATTCTCATGGCTAATTCGGTCGGAACACAAGTAAACAAAATCACACTTCCAAATAATTCATAATCGCATAGCCAAAAGAATTAAACTAAGTTGTTTCACTAGTGCATGCACGAGGCATGGGAGAAGTAGTACTTCAGTTACACATAAATAAAAAAACAAATTTCTTAATACCAAACAAATATCATCCAAGCATTGATCATTAGCTTACCAAAGAACAAGCCCAAGTTCTGATGGCTTCAATGCACTTCCCAGACGGTAATTATAGAGATAGTAGTGAAGCAGAGCATCATCTCCTGGACCAAACTTCAACTCTTTCAAGAAACTCTCATTGTGCATCACATCCAACGCGTAGAAAATATCAAAACCTTTTTGCTTAGAGACGATTAGCAAATCATTCATCAGCTGAGGTAACGAAGTCTTTGTCACGACATTGTAGTAAGAATAAGCACATTCAACTGTTGCATATTTCGGGTTGCCGAGGATAGTTAAAGGGACAGTGTAGAAGCTGCACAAGTCAGTAACCATGTCATGAGTTTCTACTACGTAACTGTGGATGACGACATCTTTCCTCGGGAGAAGCCAGTGCTGGACATCAGTTTCGTCAAAGTCAGTAGCAACTCCAAACTGGCTAAGGTAGTTCCTGAGCAACAACGTAACAGCAGGGACATCACGTAGCTCCATTTCCCTAAATCCAGGAGTGATGGGTGCATCTGGTAATTTGTAGAGTTTGACGGTCATCTTCATTGTCATTCTTTCACGAAGCGTTGCAAATCCAACATCAATTAGCTTCCTCGGGTTCAACATTCTGACCCAGTATTGACAGGTGGTGACTGGTGTAGGAAGTACATCAAGTGAGGTATAAGCGGCTTGCCATATATTCTGCAAGTGAACTCTTCTAGTCAACTCCTTGATCATGACAGGAGCAAGTCCCTTAGACCTGAGCTTCTTCTTGTGAATACACAAGAAACTGACCTTTGCCATGTTAATAACCTCATCACGCACCCTGATTCTTGCTGGCACGCCACTTATGAAAGCAACGAGTTTCTTCGTGGTCTTGACACGGACTCCGACATGCCAGTTCTGGTAATAACCAGGTGGACACAATGCCCACCTTAGAAACTCCCTCGAGTAATTAACCTTGAAAGTGTATCCATCGTCCGGATAGTTTTCTTTGAGAAATTTGTAAACCTCTGAACACGTATCATCAGATTCCATATCACATGTGCTCCATTCGAATTGACCAAGAAGCGTGTACGGCTCTTGCTTGACCTCAGATAACGGAGTTGCGGGGTCAATTGGGCCTTGAGACAAACTCGTGTTTCCGATGTCCTTAAACTGCCCAACAGGTTCATTCTCCCAGAACTTGTGCGTCTTTGAGTATTGTAACCTTCCAACTAAAGTATCGTCGTCGTCCTTGGCTAATGGGTTTGCTTCTTCAACGATTTGGTCTGCTTTCCTTTCTTTAGAGTTAGGCTGAGATTTTGACATGTCTTCAGGCTGCATTGTTAAGCTCTTCCTGTCCTCAGATCCATTTGCAGGGTTTCACATTAACGGCTCCATCTACACGAAACAAAGAGAAAGTAAATGGCTGCAGGCGTTTTAGGGTTTCTCGAGTTATCACAGAATTATTAAGCCAAATGTGACGTCATTTTGATCACTTTTAACGATTAATAGGCCGGAATCTGTTTATTGGGCCTGTAACACAGTCCATTCAATCACTCAATTGGGAAATCAAGATATCTTCTTAAGATTGATTATTCAAATTACACAAATTCAATCATTATCAAGATAAATGTGAAAAGCTTCTACTAAAATCTACACAATTAAAATGAGATTTATGTAAAATTTCCAAAAACTAAACACTCTGTCTCGGCTTAGTTAATGAGCTAAGCACAATGGAGACACTATTGTACTTTCGAGAAAGCATTGGAACCATCTCAAGCAATTCTTCAAAACCTCTTCTATCGAGATAATTTTCCAACCTTACGACCATCTTGTCTAATGCCTTTGTGGTTTTAAGCATAAGTTCCATGAACGAAGCCACATGCTTTGACACAACATTCCATCGAAAGATATCCCCAAAGACCCTGCATTGGTCTAGGTTCAAGCCACGCAAGTAGTGGTCAACATACTCATCCTGCAGTACGACACAACAGATTTTTCTATTAATGCATAACAATGTAAAAGTGAAAGGACATTTATATATATGGTTCTAGCTAGAATTATTTAAGCTCGGCAATAGTTTGATAGGTCAAGAAAAACAAGAGAGGCTTATGATAAATATACCTGTATGTTGCTATCCTTTGTGTCTAGGGTTAGCTTCTTTAGTTCAGGTGAGTTTTGTAGCAGCCTTATTATACCAGGAATAACAGATTGAGAGATCTCTGTCTCAAGAGTAAAAGCTTTAGCCTTGAACATCGAAAAAGGAACACTGTGGACCTCGCCAAGAGATAAAATCTAACAAAAAGCACAAACAAATACATGTTAATACTAAAGAAAACAAATCTCAACAAGAGAAATGAGGCTGAAGTACACAGCGAGACAAGATTCATCTCTTACAGAAAGCATACAAGAATGCAATAATGACAACGACATTTGAATACATGAAAAACATACCTTTAGAAAGTTTTCCCTAAAAGTAAGCTTTTCAACATTATGCAACTTTTCTAGGATCTTTAGCAGCACCATGTCTTGAAGAAAATCAGCCTCATGGTCTTCAAGTGGGCAAAAGCAAATATCTAGTTTAGCTTCTGTTAACGAGGAGACATCAACAAAAGTAGATGGTAACTTAGCGTTTGTCAATGTGAGACAATGGATATGCGGTGCCACGATGTGCGTTGGTCCCGAAACGCGAATGTCACGATGGATCTCTAATATTTTCAGAGTCGGTGTTTTTGTGAGATCAAGAACCTTGAGTTCATAGCAGAAACGCAGTGTTAAGCTCTCGAGAATCGGACAACCGGAAAGAATGATATCAATGGATTCATCAGAGAGATTGCAACAACTCAAGGAAAGCTTCTTGAGTGATGTCCAAGAAACAGAGCATCCTGCTGGATCCAAGTAAGAAAACCCTAACGTGACGTTGAGTTGCTTGACATAAGAATTGGTGAAGAAGGAGGAATCGAATAGGATAATATGTTCTAGAGAATCGAATCTAAGCAACAGATTCTCCACGTTCCGGGACATGGCGAACTCGATCCATCCATCAATGTAAGGAAGACTGTCATCCATGCTGGTACAGAGCTGAAAATTCGTAATCTTGCGAGCAAAGTAGCGAGCTAGGGTTTGTTCTATAGAATCAGCCGCCTTGAGTAGATCGCTATCGAATAAAGAGAGAGAAGGTGTTTCAGACCAGAGATGCCTCCATCGTTTGGACAAGATGGAAGTTGTGATGGCTAATTCGGTCGGAACAAAGGAGAGGATTTGGTGGAGAATCACATCAGGCAAAGAGCTGATTGAGCTTAAATCTTCTTCCATTGAATCGGAACAGTGGATGAGGAATCTTACGGAAGCTGAGGAGGCATCATCGTCTCTGTTTTCGCCGTCGTCGGCCATCGCTATTTTTGCAAATTTGGTTTACTTATAAAGACAGAGACGCCATTTGTTCAAGTGTTAAAAAATTATGCCCCAAAAATATATTAGTGGGTTTTAAAAGCCCATTAAACATTAAACAAACCCAAATACAGTAAAATTGTCCAGAGGTAAGTGCACCCGATAAAGTGTAAAAATTGTATGAAATATATACATTTAAAAATTGGGGTGAGACAGTTAATAACGTGTAAATTTGCCAATTAAACCATATATAGAAGAATAGACTCACTTTGCAGAGAAAGACTAGTTGGGTTATTTGTTTGTTGTTGCACAAATTATTAACCAAGGCACACGTGTGGGTAGAGAGGTAAACATGCGTGCGTGGAAAGGTTCAACATTCTATAGCCCATGTAGTATATGATGAACATTGGATCTCTCTTGATTTGTAAATAGAGAGTTTTCACAAATGCAGTCTTGTAATAATAATACTATACTAGTCTCCTTCCCCAAGTTTTTTTTATCTTTAACCCACATTTATTACCTTTTCTTAGTATTAATTATTAGAGTCATTTTTTTCACCCAAGAGTCTAGAGTAACCACAAAATATTCATAAATCCTCTTATATCCATTTGTTATAACCAACAAAAAATCGTGTAGTGGTGTTGTTTACATGAGTACCAAAAGACTGGGTCATCGTTTTACCCAACCATGCTTTTCCTCTACAACCCATATATTACTTTCGCCGACCGACCAAAGAGATAATGTTAAAGATGATAGCCCTTTTCACAGTTGATTTTTTAAAAATATATTTTATATACAGAAAGATACAAAAATAAGACATGAAAGTACAACATGAAGAACAAATTTTAAAAGGTTTTCTTTGAGATGAAAAAGTATAAATGGTACATTTTTTTTGCTATATCTCATTTATAATATTATTATTGTTATTCTTCATTCTCATTTTACTTATAAATGATCTGACACAATGGCACGATATAGGTGATATAGCGTAATAGGAACAGTTGTTTAACAGTAGAGGGAGGCAAAAATTAACATTTTACCTGGTCACCAAGTCACTCACTCAGTCACAATTTCGTTGTTTGTTTGTTTTTTATTACTGGAACAACTACATTGACAAAACTACCCTTCTTTCATCACGTGGCTTGTTGGAAGAGAGATTACCTATTTATGACGTTTCAATATTTGATTTTTTATTTAAAATTCTTTTTTATTTCCCTTATCAATATCATCCCTTTGATAAAAATCGTGTTTTGTTGTTAACAGTCAGTTCGCTAATAAAAAGTACATTAATAAGGAGGAAAAGAAAAAAAGGACATAAATGCAAAAGCAAAAAAAAAGAAAAACGAAAATAACAGAAAGCACGTGCAGACACGCGCCGTTGTCTGCTGTGTTTAAAAAAAAAGGTGAGAGAATATAATCCCAACGGAATCAGGTAATGATGAGATCCTCTCTCTCTTTTTACCACTTCCCATTCCCAAATCAATTCTCTCTCTCTCTCTCTCTTTGTATTTTTGAATTTTAAATTTCGCCAAGTTTCACTAATTTCATCTCTAATGATTTCTCACAACAAATACTAATTTGCAAGTTGAACAAACAAAAAAAAAACAAGTAACCAAATTGAATTTAATATTTGCTTCAAATATTCTATTTATATAGAAAAACCAGAGGAAGTTTAATTCTAACTATATAAAAAAGTACATACCAACTGTATGATCTAATATATATCCCTCCCTATGCCACATAACAGTAAAGTACAAAGGAAAGAAACAAAATTCTAAATAACATTTTTTTTTTCAAAAGACAACAATAAATAGCTTTCCAAATTCATTATATACAAAACCTCTCTCCCCCCCAATTTCATGAAAATGCTAATTATGTGCACAACTCCAACACCAACACCAACAAACTACTACTACTACTGCGCCAATACACTGACACTCACACACACACAAAATAACACTGAAATTTTACTGACACAATAATTCCAATTTTTATGTTCATCAATAACCAAAATTCAAATTTTGTTATATAACCTCTTGAAGAAGAAGAAAAAAAATTGTCATTGGTACGCAGAAGAAGTTAAAAAGATTTGAGGGAATTAAAATTAGAAGACTGTACACAATGAGAATGAAAGAGATGATTGAGAAAAAACCCTAAAACTTTTGATACTCTTTCTGTCTGTGACAAAAACTCAGTACGTGTAACTCTAGCATTGTCTCTTCTTCTTCTTCTTCTTCTTCTCTTTCTTTCTTTCTTTCTTTCTATGGCTTCAGACTAACCCACTGGTACCGACCTTCAAGCGGCGTATCGTTAACGATGTCGTAGTTGTACCTATTTTAGTATTTACATATACAACACACACGTTTTATTTTCAAAGTACACTTTTTGTTATCATGCGCCTGAGTTTTATTAATAAATATCAAAAAGATTAAACTCACTTCTCTGTGAATCGTTTCTGGTCGAATCTCTCCGCCGCCGAGAAAAAGTCTTCAAGCTCCGCCTGCGTCGGTGATTTTCCCATCTTCTTCGTCTTCGTCTCCGCCTTTCTCTGTTCCCTCCTCTCCGTCGTTGTTGCCGAGTCCATTTCAGCTGTTTCTCCCTGATTCTCGCTTACCGGACTTCCCTGTTTTCTGTAAATGGCCACAGACACACATGTATAAAATGAACTCGAGAGAGATTATGAATTTATAGAAGAAACAATGAAGAAACTGAAACAAATCTTTGAAACGTTATGTTTAGTATTTAACCTGAAATTGTTGGTGATTAACGTTGAGGTTGAGGTTTCGGTTTCGGAGATTTTATGAGCCTGAAACGGAAACAATCAATTACTCTTTAATTCTTCGTTAAATCCCCAAAATTAAAAAACGTAATCAGATCTTTCTCAGAGCATTTATGACGAACCAGACGAAAATTTTAAAAAAAAATTGAACAGAGAGAAATTCAAAATTTGTGGAATCTGAGTTTTTGAAATTTCACCTCCAGATCTAAACATGGAAGACGAGTGTTTGCAGCGATTTCGTTAGTTTCACTGCTGGAACAACCGGAGCTGATGCTTGAGCTTTGGTGATCGTCTTCTTCGGATAAAGCGGCGGAGCAGAAATTTCCAGAATCTGAAACCGAGTAAGCTAGAGAAGAAGAGGAAGAAGAAGAAAGAGTTCTCGTCGGTGAGCGTAGAACGTCTTCGTCATCGTCATCGAGTCTTATCCTCTTGATGTTTGATCCTTCGAAGTCAGAGTTTCTCTTGAACATCAACGATTTTATCTCGCTCATCTCTCTCAAACTCATTTTTCGTTCTCTCTCTCTGGAGAATTTGGGGTTTCTCTCTGGTTAGTTAAAAAAGGGAATAAAACAGAGGAGGAAGGGTTTTGGGGGAGAGAAAAGAGGGAGGAAGATGAAGGATCTAGAGCCGTTGATTAATTCAACGGATGAGATTTGATATATTGGGCCTTGGCTATAGCGGATGAGGCCGTTGACGGGAGAAGCAGGTAACGGCGCCGTTACGGAGCTTCGTTTTTTCTTTTCCAGCGTAAACGCCGTCGGGATTCGAAACGGCGCGTCTTTTTTGCCGTTTTTAGCTTCCTTTTAAAGCAACTTCTGAAAGCCTCAAAACGTCGACGTCTTTTTTTTTTTTTTTTCATCTTTTAAGTTTTACCATCTTGATACGTAATTAATTGTATAATACACACTAGAAAAATATAAAATTAGACAAAAAAAATTCACTAACGAAAATATAATCTCTATGAAATAAATAAAAAATATCATTGATGGTGATGATTAGAGTCTGTATGCTAATTATAGTTAGTGATTAAAACCGTCAGGTGAACCTAAAGGATTCACGTTCTTACGAGTAGTAGTAGTACCACTTTGAAGACAGAACTATAAATACATATCAATTAATTAACTTAAAAAAACAGTAGTGTTATATTAAATGACAACAAAACAAAAATATTAAATTCCATCTTTAAAAATCAAGGCTCTTACACGAATTCTCTACTACATGTCCAAAAATGGGTTATGAATTTACACTTTTTTATTTATTTCTGATACAATTGGACCATTTTGGATTTTTTGGCAGTGAAAATTATTGGCAATAATTGACCGTTACTAAATAATTTTGCTTACAAGCATTTACTTTCGATCAAAATAAAGTTGTATATTTTGCTGTTTATAATTTCAATTTTCATATGTTCACAATCGAAAATAAGAAACCTTACTAGTTAGTCATCTTTGATCGTCCGATGATTCTTCTTCTTCTTCTTCCTCCTCTTACTTTTAAAATGAAAGATTTGATAAAAATAAACTCATTAATTGTTTGAGTTTTGGTAATAAAATGTAACGTAGAGATTCTTGATATGGCAATGCCCTAAAATGGTAATAGTTACAATATCAGTTCGGAATGTTTAAGACCTAATCCAAAAACAGAACACATGAAGCATGAGGAAACATTAGAAAGGATGAATGTAACAAGATCAAGAGTTAGACACATGATGAGTAATAGATGCATCTTTTAGATAATTAAGAGCTATTCGTTTTAACAAGCACATGCACTGTTCGAGTCCTCCAGCCAATGATGAAGACAATGAAGCTTATGTCTTATCTAGTTCATCATTTTCAATGAATCAAACAAGACTGGTTTTGAAACCTAAAAGGTACACGAAAATCCTCGAGAACTTGTACTGACTGATGCGAACATAGAATATAAACAGAACTAGGAAAAAAAAAAGTAACGACTCGAATGGAAAATTACAGTAGCTAAAGCCTTGTGTTTTAAAGGTAAAATCGCTTCATTTCAACTCTGATAAATTCATGATGTTGGCAAATAAGAATAACTATGTAAACACAGTGACATAAGACCTGAAACTAGTGTTGAGCCTAGAGATTTGATGTGCCGTTCCGTAAACCTAAGAAGATTCCTTCATTGTGCTAAGCTACTTTTTAAGAGGGTCTCAGACTCACAGACCTTTCTTCACTTCAAAAAAGTTTGGACGTTCTTTGTTTGCTGCATCGATGTCTTCTTGTGATGCCACAGCCACTGTAACACCATTATCTCTAACCGAGTCAATTGCCTCTGCAAATTCTTTGAAGTCCTTCAAACTGCGAGATCAAAAAGAAAGTTACTTTATAATCTGTTTGAGACTAACTATGGTGAAGAATTGGAACTCGCTATTTAATAATAATCAAAAAAGTCGTGTAACTCCTAACACTAAAAAAACTCGGATCAAAACATGGTCCCAAAGATCCCTATACTGCCACAAGATATTCGCAATGCAGAAAGTGCAAAAGATGTTTGAATTGACATATATGCACGTCAAAGCAAGAACGAGAGAACGGTATTAACCTTGTTGATAATATCTCTTCACGCCTTATTTGCCTCTCTTCGTCGGTTACATTAAGTACATGCCTCAATAAACTGGGGATAGACATAGGAAATTAGATTCATAATCCATTACATTCCTTGAGAAAGGCCCACCAAAGACCAGAAGAACGCAGAAATAAACATCATACCTGGTATAACCTTTGGCATCGGGAAGTTGGTATGAATCAACATCGCCAATTGTCCCAATAATTGCTTTAGTAAGGGTGTCTTCATCGACATCGAGGCCACGTAAGAAATCCCCAGTTCCATCATATACGTCTAGAGTCTTTAATAGGTTGGGATCACGGTAAGATAAGAACGAAAATGTTCCTGCACAAGAGAAAATCCAAAGGTCAGGTCTGAAAGAAAACATGTCAACATGACGAAAACTCTCTCCAATCTATAAAAAGGAAGCAGTTTTACCTGAATGTGAATCGAAATCACAGAAACCTCCATATGCACCACCACTTACACGAACACGATCCCATAACCATGTGTTACCAATATGCTTTGATATAACATATGAACTCCCATCAAGCTCATAGCCACTGCTGTATATATTACCTGCTTTTCCCACATAATTCACCTGTCGAAAGGGCATGAATAAATTTGTGATATAATCAAGGTTGGGAGATGAGAAATACACACCCAAGTACACAGATATACATCAGCGTTTTCAGTATGTTTACCTGGGTTGGTATTACTATAGCTTCATTCCTCAAAGGTAGTCGTGCATCCCAAGTGACGAGTCCACCAGACGTATTTTCAGGGAGTGAATCAAGAAATTTTCCGACAAACTTTTCTGTGTTAGTAAGGGACTTTCCATCAGCTGTCATATTAACTATGCAACCATTCCTGGAAAGGAAAGATCTTCTGATTTCCTCAAGTGACGATGAAATTCCTTCCCAGTCTTGATCCACCTTCTGTTCAAGAGTATGTAGATATTCAAGGTAACTACAAAGAGAAAAGTAAAATCTCTATCAGGCTCTCTACAAGTTTCAGAATCAAACTAAAAATGTTAATAAAGCTTCTTCTCCCACAGCCAGGTTTCAATCAAATCAAGATGCTACACAAATGATGAGAACTAGCACTTTTAAAAAAGAGTTGTCAAGTTCCAACCTGAGACCACCCATCTGTTCAGACATCCATCCCGCAACGTTCAACATTGCTTCCATCCTCGCAGCAGCAATTGCTTGACCACTTCCCCTCAATTGGTTCTGAAATGAATACAAGTTGGTGTTATATTACCATCGTGTTCTATTTATTATCTAAAAGGAAGAAAGAACTGCATACCTCCATTCCAGCTCTACTCTGAGAGACGAATTGTTTAAACCGCTGTTGATCTGTAAATCGAACCTCTTGCAACGCACAGTTCATCTGCAGCAAACGGAATGAAACATAAGTACTTAACTACAACTTCTTTTGGACATCAACTAGAATTTCAAGAATCGCATGGTTCTTTGATCAAACTACAGCTACATTATCTTCTACTTTAAACTTGAGAGTTAGGAATTTTTTTTTTCCCGTATAGGCACATACTCTAAAATTAACAGAATCAGTTTTCAAGTAGCAAGTGCTAGTCTAGTCTACCTCTAACTCCCCCGTGAACACGCAGAAATAGTATCAGACACTGCTCACCAAATGGGACGAGAAGGAGAGATAAAAAGTGATCAAGAGACAGGAGGGATACAAAGACACAAATCAAAGAAACAGCTTTTGTTTTCTGATAAAGAGATGGACATACAAGTTATCAAAAAGATGTAGCAACGAGTTAGAAGATATGAGGCAAAAGGTTAAATTTGTACTCTGTTTTTCTGTTTCAGGGCCCAAGAAAACGGAACCTGATCTATCAGCCACAAAACTCTACATTAACTATCCTAACATATGCAAATCTCCAGCTACATGTGATAAGTTAAAGATGTTAGAGCAAATTACCAGGTTAAAAAGGTCTTCAGCGCGTCCAACCATGGATTTTCCACGCACAATGATTTTGCTACATGGATCATCCCTACCCCACACAGAGGATGTAAGGGGATAAACTGATATCCCTCCAGTTTTCCTTCCAATCAACTGATTAAGTTGTACAAAGGTCAAGTCTTTCGTGCCCATCTCTAGCAATGACTGACTGTCAAGACAGGAATATATAGGAATAAAAAATTACAAACTTAGCATAGGATATTTCATTGGGTTATACTGAAAGAAATTATTGCCAAAAGAGTATACTCTGATAAACTACAACTGGAACAACCGTCAGTCAAACTTATGGGAGATGAAAAATGTCGAGGGTGATACAAGAAGAAAACTTGCAATGCAGCTACTAAGAAATTGACACTAAAATTAGAAACAAACGTTAGCAGGAGAAGAAAATATCAAAAATTGACCTAGATAAAGTAAAAAACAAGAATAGTAAAATAGATATGGAGACTGTCTCGGACATAAACCAAGCAATATGTCATTCTAAAGGTTTAGAACTACATCAGGCATCGAAATTCCAAAATAGTGATTTCTTTAGAGAGTCAATCTAGCGAACAGAGGTTGCTTGGGATTATTTTTTTAGTAATATTTCACTATTTGCATTTCTGGAAAAAACCAGGAGAAAAACCCAAAAGCAGAACATAAAGGTTAAAACGAAGATGTAGAAACCAACAAGTTACCAGAATAGGGGTATCAGTGGAAGAAGCTCATGCTTTAGTGATCCCATATCAAAGACTACTTCCGTGTAGAGTATATCATTTGTAAAGAGATCATGTCGCAAAACCTTCACACCATTGATATCTCCAACCTATAAAGCACCATATCACCATCAAGCTGAAAATTGTCAGGAATCCAACAATTGCAGAGCGCTAATAAAATGATCACCTCAGAGGGAACATATATAGGTTCTTTTGGAATGTCACTCAAGTTTAAACTTGGAACACATTTCAATGCTTCAGGAGAGTCAGGAGTCTCTTGCTTCAAAGTCAACTCCTCTGTAGCACGGGATAGCTCTGCAAGATCTTCTTCTGTCATACTTGCTTTAACTTTTTCTAGAATATCTTTCTCCTCCGCTTCCTCTTGAGAAGCTTTTTCTGGATCAGGCTGAAGAAACGTGTTTTTGAGATAGAATTATTGAAACATTAGAAAGCAATGAGAAACTCGGAAAAGAAAACTACCTGCATCTCGATAGTAACACAATGAGGGTTCTTCAAAATAAACTTCTCTATCAGTGGAGAAAAGACAGCCTTGGATCCTTTTTCAGCTATTCTAGCTTTCAGGGACTTCCATGGTTCCTCATACTTTAATGGTGTAAAAGGATCCATGTCGTATATCCATTTCGCCTAAGCATCCAACACTAAAATAAGAAACAATACTGTAATAGATAAGGAAAAAATAAGAAAAATGTAGATAAACTCACAATTGATTGGAGCATAAGTGATAAACCACGAGGGAACGATCCTGTATTGTTTTCTCTCAGAGAAAACTCAATGGTATTCATGGAAGCCTCAACAGCATCAGTATCAAACCCCTCATCTGCCAACTTTCTCAGAGTATTCATTATCAACTCTTCAACCTTCTGGACATTCTCATCGGAAATACCTTTCAAACCAATACTGAACTGGGGCTGGAGAAGTTCATCTTCCATCCCACTATTAACAAGAGCTTCTCCTAAACCACTTTCCAGTAAGATTTTTCTTAATGGGGAAACAGGAGTCCCAAGCATTAGATGATCCAAAAACCCAAGTGCAAGTTGAGTTTGTAAGTCTAGTGGCTTGTCAGAGAGCAGCCAGTTAAGGCACACCATATGCTTCTTCTTAAGGTCCCCGTCTTCACCAGCAGGGTATTTTTCAACAATCCTGCGAGGTCCAGAGAATAGCTTTTGTGGTTCAACCTTTGAACTATCTCGAGCTGGACTTGCATTAAACATGTCCAAGTATTCTGCGCAAATTAGTAAAAGTAGTCAAAACATCTGTAAATAGTAACACAATGGCGAGCATAAATAAGAAGAAGACAACCTCCTTAAAATGTAATATAAGATATGACACTTTACCACTCAAGACACGGAGGCGGTGAGCTGGATCATCATCTCCATAGAACCATATCCTGGCATTGCTTGGGTGATAATACTGACGGTGGAACTCCTGGGATTATCACCATATGAAGAATAATATATTATGCATCAGAAGTCATATAATTACGCTTCTGTTGCAGTATAATATTATATTACTTCAACATATAACTGTATCACATGAGGTACTTAACAAACCTTAAATCCCTCGAATGTAAGCTTTGGGATTTTTTTTGGATCACCTCCACTGTCAACACCATATGTATTTTCTGGGCATAAGGCCTATTAAAAGAAAATAAAAGAACAAGTAAACGATGCCATAAGAACCACTGTACCAGAAAAATAATAAACAGATTATCTAACAGGGGATTTAGGAACAGATCTTGAAGTGATGACCAGTGTAAGAAACAAAAAATGTATTATATACAGATGCGCAAATGCAAAGATAAATATCTATAAACGCACACACATGTAATCAGGTAAGCTATAAAGCATTAAAAAAAGTAACAAAGCTGACTAATTCATTCACTACACATCCAGTCAAACCTTTACAGAAATTCACTCTTAGTAAGGGATTGCAAGAACAAACTGTTCAAGTAAATTAAGGAACAATCAAAACTTGCCTGTTGAGTTATCCGCCCTAGTATATTGTCAGGCTGTGAATAGACACCTTTCATCTCATTAAAAACAACGCCTGATATGTGAAACATTAACAAAGAGACAGGGAGAGGAAGTTAATACAAAACAAGGTATAGAAAAAAAGCTTTAAAACTAGGCATCTGTAACCAATAGAACCTTTATATGATATGTCTTCTGAAGGATCGTTAAGTTCATAGTGCCAGCCCTCCTGCTGAAAGGTGTGAACGTCATCCACACACTTGGGGAAGAACACAGCGTCCAAGTATACATCAACAAGATTGTAGAAATCCTAGCATAGATAGTGATGAGATGTGATCAGACCAAACTTGAATATATGTACGCATAGCACAAAGATAGAGCATGGGAAAGAAAGGAGTATTTATGTATTATTACCTTTGTATTTGTGGAAGCAACTGGGTAGCAAGTCCTATCAGGATATGTGAATGCATTCAGGAAGGTATGCAAACTTCCCTTTAGTAATTCGACAAATGGCTCTTTTAGAGGGTACTTTCTTGAACCACATAATACGCTATGTTCCAGTATGTGAGGAATTCCAGTAGAATCTTCCCTGCATCAAGAACCAAACTATTATCTAAACCACTTACTGCCCCTCTTAATTAAACTGAAGAACTACAAGTAGCTTGTAAAGACAATTCCAACTGAAAGAGTAAAAATTATTCAACATTTGGCTAAGGTGATATGCTAGGATATAATGAAACCGGTAATAAATTAACCACTTGATCTCAGATTCTCAGAACACTTCATGAGCACCAACATAGACGAGGGAACCAAATGACTTACAAAACGCCCTCTAGGATTAAGTACTTAAGCTACAACTTGAGGTGATTACTAATCAATTTGACCGTTTTGCACTAGCTAACATTACAAGAATGAAGCCTCAGATTACAATATTTTACACAACGTTAAGAAATCAATTAGATCAATACAAGGACTGAACAGAACCTATAAGTCACATATACTAAAGATAAATTAGCAGGAAAAAATCACTTACGGAGGAGTTCTGAAAACAATGCCAAACACCTTATTCTCATCATCGTTTGAAACAGACATCACCTCGCAACCAGTTTTCTTGTGTTTGAAGAGAACAGCCTTAGATTTACACTCTGAGATAAACTCTTCCGATACTTTCTCAAATCCCAGCTTCTCAGCCTCATCTTGATCTACATTGGACAAGAGAAAGCCCACTCATCAGAATGGTGTACAAATGAACACTGTTTTACCAAAAACATAAATCAAGTATACAGGAAAAGATTCACATCTATCCTAAATTTGAGAACCTACCTTCAAAATTGCCACAATGCAGAGTTAAAATTTCTGGATGTTCTAAATTTCATAAGGTGTCACTATAAGTCTATAATCAAATAAATCAACTAAAGGCAACGATCACCAACAAGAATCACTTTGAATCTAACTACACGGAAAGTAGCATAATTTGAAATCTCTACAGATAAAAATAAAAAGAGAACAGTATCAAATCTAGCTACAGAGTTTGATAATCTCACCGGGATAAGAAGGTGCGGGTTGTGTAGCGACGGCGCGAATGGAAAAGCGAGAGAACTGCCCATTGATACTGCGACTCGCGGCGGAGCGAAGATTAAATCCACGGCGGGTAAATAACCGTCTCCCAGCAGCTTCTGGAGTAGAAAGCCGGCGAATGTTGCGGCTGACGGCGGTCGTCGAAGATGAGAACGAAGAGCAAGAACGAGGGTACTTGTGGAAAAAGCGGAAGAAGAGAGAGGTCGAGCCAAGAGACGAGGTACAATTTACTGATCGGAGCATAGCTGCCGGAATATCTTCTCCGCCGAGGGGTTTTACTGAAGGTGTTTTCTCCGTGGCCGAATTAATATGTTGTCAACAAAATAACTTAAAGCGGTTCGGTTCGAAAATTTAAACCGGATGGACTAAACCGATTAATCGAACGCATGAATTTGAAATTTGTTTACCTTTTCTCTGAGGAAGAAATGTTTTAACTAAATTTGAAATGTCTGCATTTATACGATTGATTTTTTAGAACATAGTTTGGACTTTAGAAACACAAATCCACGAAAATAATTTAACACAATTATATTAAACTTTTCTTTATGAAGTTTTGTTTAGTGATAACGTTTTATTATCCTGCTATTATAAACTCCACAAAGGTCTTCATCATTTTAGTAGCATTCTGAGAATTAGGGTTATGGAGATGGAAGCAGTGTTCTTCCTCTTCATCTTCCACCACTTCCATCACACCTTGCCACCCACTCTTCTCTAGCTTCGCCGCGTAAGCCAACCCTTGCCGCCAAAACACATCTTTACCGGCCACCGCAACCAAAACCTTCTCACATCCCAATCTTGATATATCCGACCCGGATCCAACAACATTAAACAAAGGATCATTCACTCCATCAACACTATTAGGGCTCACGATCTTTTCCCAAATATACGTGACTCTACTTCTGACTTCTCTGTCTTGCACGTCATGCTCGTCGATTGGATCTTTCCCCCAAAAGCCTGGATGCACCATAACTATCCCTTTGATTCTATAGCTTATCTTCTCTTTACCAGCTCTTATTCCCATATGATGTGATATATTGGCTCCTGCGCTATCTCCGGCGATGAAAACTCTGTTGAAATCTGCGTATTCGTTAATCCAATCATCAGAATGATCAGAAAAGATCCACTGAACCGCGGACCAAGAATCATCGTAAGCCGCGGGAACCGGATGCTCCGGGGCAAGACGGTATTGAACCGATACGGCGAGGCAGTTAGCGGTTTTAACAACCTCCGTGAGGTAGTTATGGTAAACCGGAGAGAAAGGAGAGTGAGTGATGTAAGCTCCGCCGTGGAAGTAGATAAGAAGAGGTAGTTTGTTACCCGCCCTGACGAGTTTTGTGGATTTATGAGGGAGAAACATACGAACAGAGAGATTGTGCTCCGGGGAGTATACGACATCTTTTGAAACTACGTCGTTTTTCGGGTTTAAAGACGCCGGGATGATGTCGTTGCCGCCAAGTCGCTCGACACGGCCATTCTTGTGAGTTCGGATGAACGGTAGATGATGATCTGTGGTGTGATCAGATTCCATCTTCGTTTTTTTTTTGTTAAAGAAAAACAGAGTGAAATGTTGTTTGTAAGAGATTTTAATTATAAGTTAGATCAAAAATGATGACAGCACTAACTTTATCATCTCTTAATGACTGTCATTACAGAGAGTTGAAATTGTCTAGATTCTATCATTTTCATCTCTCAGTGTCATTTTGTTAGTAAGTGTTACGTATGCTAACAAATCAGTAGTTTCTTTTAGTAAAATGATAAAATCACAGGTTGCTTGACTTATATTGCTTTCCATTTTTGGACTAAGCACTGGACCAAACGTGTAGACCAAAAGGTCCAAAACACCTGTCATTTGTAAAATGTATCTATACATTGTTACCTTTACATAAATCTCTTCTGTATTTTATACATGTATGAACCAGTCATACGATGACATATAGATATCTCGTATTCGACATATACTATATACTATTATATGTTTAGAGAGAAAATGCAAGATATCTAATAACATCGCTATGACTTACATAGCTGGCAGAGAGAAACTAAAAGAAGTTGAAAGATACACTTATCAAGGTCGTGCAAAGACATTGACACACGAGACCACTAATGACTAGTGGTCACCACAGCCACGATTACCACTAATTGTCCACCGACAAAAAACCTCAACATCTCTTGGACCTTTTGTGTTACTTATTTTGCTATGGAGAAGAAAAAAAAAGAGACAAAAGGACCACAAGTCTCATTCATGTGTTTTGATTTCTTGAACCTAAATTCACATAACCAAATCAAAACACAAAGAAGACATAAAAATGTATTCACATCACACTTTGACGACAGAACAAAAAAGAACAGTTTTAGAGATTCATTAACCGGAGATAAACTCCACAAACTTCTTCATGAACTTGGGAGTATTTTCAGAACTAGGGTTTAAGAGATGGAAGCAATGATCTTCACCTTCTTCCTCCATCACCTCCACCGTTCCTTGCCACCCACTCTTCTTCAGCTTCCCCGCGTAAGCTAATCCTTGTCTAACAAACACATCTTTCCCAGCCACCGCAACCAAAACCTTGTCACATCCCATCCCGGAAAAATCCGACCCGGATCCAACTACATTAAACCACTGATCATTCACTCCATCAACACTATTCGGACTCGCAATTTTTTCCCAAACCTCAGCAACTCCGCTTCTGATCTCTCTGTCTTGCACATCGTGTTCATCGACAGGATCTTTTCCCCAAAAAGCTGGATGAACTATGACAGTTCCTTTGATTCTAGGCTTAAGCTTCTCTTTACCTGCTCTCATTGCCATGTGATGCGATATATTACCGCCGGCGCTATCTCCGGCGAGGTAAACTCTGTCGAAATCGGCGTATTTGTTAATCCAATCTTCTTGACCAGATCCATTGGAATGTGAGGCAATCCACTGAATCGCGGACCATGCATCCTCATACGCCGCCGGAACCGGATCCTCCGGCGCACGGCGGTATTGAACAGAAACAACGAGGCAGTTAGCGGATTTGACTACCTCGGTGAGGAAATTGTGGTAGATTGGGGAGAAAGGTGACTCGATAATCCAAGCTCCGCCGTGGAAGTAGATAAGTAGAGGTAGTTTGTTACCGACGGCGAGTTGTGTGGATTTATGAGGGAGGAAGAGACGAGCGGAGAGGTTATGCTCCGGCGAGTAGACAACGTCTTTTGAAACGACGTCGTTTTGTGGGTTTAGAGAAGCAGGGACGGTTTCGGTGCCGGAGAGACGCTCGATACGACCGTCTTTGTAAACCCGGATGAACGGAGGATGCTCGGAGATTATTTCAGAGGAAGAGTGTGAGCAGATACAACGAAGAGAGGTTGGAGTTGATAGCCTACTAAAGTTGCGGCCGGAGAAAGCGATTGTTGTCGGTGATGTGTAAGAGCGAGGGATCTGGCGAAATAAGCGGAAGAAGAGAGTTTGTGAAGCCAATGAAGAGGAGGAACAAGTGATTCGTCGGAGCATGGTTACCGAAATCTTTACCCGGCGAAGATTGCTAGCTAGAGAAAGATGTACTTTTTGGATAAGGATTTCATGAAAATAAGTAACCGACCCGGTTTAAGTTTTTGATTGAATGTGTTTTTTTTTTCCTAATTGACTAATTTTGTTGGCACATTCATCTGAGATATGTTTTGTCTTGTTGTGTTCTGTCATGAAGGGTAGGTATTCTTAGACGTCATGTCACATTGTCAATGAGTTGAGGAATAGAATCGGACCATAGTCTCTACATTACATCAAAAACTTTATTTATATGATTTTCTCCACATAAACCTTGATGTCATCAACAAATTACCAATATTTTATTACATGAAAACATAAGATTACATTAACCAAAATCAAATTAAAAAAAGAAACAAATACCATAGTACTTTAGAATCATCAAGATTCAAGAACATATATATATATAAAATATCATTCTTCAACCACTGATGAAGTCGACAAGCTTGTTCAAAAACTTCAAAGCCTTATCAGAGTCAGGTTTCTGCAAATGAAACACATGTCCTTCATCTTTCTCCTCAACCACTTCCACAGTCCCTCCCCACTCACTCTTCTCCAGCTTCGCCGCATAAGCCAAAGCTTGCCTCCCAAACACATCTTTCCCAGCCACCGCAACCAAAACCTTCTCACAACCCAACCCCGAAAAATCCGACCCGGATCCGTTTACGTTAAACAACGGGTCATCAGTTCCGTTCACACTATTCGGACTCGCGACTTTTTCCCAAACCTCCGCGATTCCGCTTCTCGTCTCTTTGTCTTGCACATCGAACTCATCGACCGGATCTGTTCCCCAGAAAGCTGGATGAACAACTCCGATTCCTTTGATTTTTATACCTAGCTTCTTCTCTTCACCAGCTTTCATCGCCAGGTGATGCGATATGTTACCTCCGGCGCTGTCTCCGGCGAGGAACACTCTCCCGAAATCAGCGTGTTTGTTAATCCAATCTTCAGGACCATCAGATCCGTTAGCATGAGAGAAAGTCCATTGGATCGCGGACCATACATCCTCGTACGCCGCAGGAACCGGATGCTCCGGCGCACGACGGTACTGAACCGATACGGCTAGGCAGTTAGCGGATTTGGCAACCGCCGCGACGTAGTTATGGTAGATTGGGGAGAAAGGCGACTCGATGATCCAAGCTCCGCCGTGGATGTAGATAAGCAGAGGCAGTTTTTTCTCGCCGTCGGCGGCGGCGGTGGCTTTATGAGGGAGAAAAAGACGAACGGAGAGGTTGTGCTCGGGGGAGTATACAACGTCTTTTGAAACGACGTCGTTTGATGGATCTAGAGACGTCGGGATGATGTCATTGCCGATAAGTCGCTTGATGGTACCGTCTTTGTAAATCCTAACGAAGGGGAGAAACTCAGAGACGATTTCAGATTCCATTGATGAGTATTGTTGAGTAGTGTGGTTGGAACTGTTTGTGAGTGACGCATTATTTATTTATTCCTAGTCACGGCTACTTAATACGTAGCGTTGATTGAGTATGAGACTTGACAGTTGACACGTAGCATTTTTCTTGTTTCTCTTTCCAATAGTACATTATTCTCAACATCATAGATTTATGAAACAATATTTGTTTTAAATACTTCCATCAAATTTTATATTAAAATACAGTAATTGGTCATTTGTTGAAATACAATATTATTGATGGTGAAACAATGAGACAACACTATTATGTTGTTTCTTTTATTTTTGTGGTGTGGAATGTAAATAATGTACCTTTTACGTTTAACTTCGAAAAAAGCAAAAAAAAACAAAAAAATGTTCTCCTCTGTTTTGTAAGCATAAAGAACCATTTACTTACTGTATGTATACTCTTTGTTGCCTCCTATAGACTCTTCTTGATACCAAACTGGATTATACTTCGTCAATGTTTTGCTTACAGTCTCGGCGTTTTCTTCTCGAATGTCGGATCCATGCAAACGACAACCTGCGCAAATTTCTTTTGGTTAACACCAAACTATAAATGTAAACACTGTGACAATGTTCAGGACTCATCAGGAGCATCATATTTGTATGCGTTCACGTTAATGGTTATTCATTACTCTTAACTTTTCGGTTAGTAAGAAAGACAGTTTTTACCTTTCCAGTGCTTTTACCCGAATGCAGATACTCAACAGCATCTGCAACCGCGTTTAGACCTACAAACTTTTTCTGATCAATCCCAACCTACCAATGATGCAAGTAAAGGAAGTAAAGTGAGTGTTTGGAAATTAATTTAGTGCAGAATCTATTTCGTGAACATACTGTATATAAGCAAAAGAAATTCAATACTAAATAAAGGATGCATTACCTTGAGCTTTCCGAGAGAGTATAGATTGAATAGCTTCTCAAGATTTGGTTTCCACAATTGGCTATATTGCACCAGAAAGAAACCAGCCTGAAACAATTGTTGTCTGTTTAGTTATAGGAACTTAAATCACCATGTTAGACGCAGTAGTTTGAATTGAAACAACAGTGTCAAACTCTAGAAAATTTCGTAAATACCAAAACAAGGATTGAATGCAAAAACAGAGACACCAAAGGAGAATAGCATGGCCGTTTCAACATACCACAGTTTGGCTTTTTGCTAATATTTTCTCGCACAGCCCTGGATAGTTTGCGGGTTGCCATCCCTTCTCCCCTTGATACTGAAAGAGAAATATCAAAGTTATATATTTGGAAATTTAAAACCCCAAATAGAACAAACAGAGAGTGATATGATAGGGAACCTGAGAGATCATTCCAATCACAATGAGTCGTCCGTAAACAGCAAGTGCATTCAAGCACATATCAAACATTTGGCCACCTACTGATTCATATATGACATCTACACCCTTTGGAAACTCCTTTTTCAAGACCTGGCAAAATTATAACAGCATTGTCTAGTTTTCGGCTAGCCACATATACACTAATAAAATTTAAACTGGAGTTTCTACTTGGACCTACCGTCTTGATATCCTCGGCTCTATAGTCGATAACACGATCGACCCCAAGCTCTTTCAATAACTTGGCCTTATCTGATCCTCCACAAGTTGCAATCACCTTATTTCCTGCTAACTTTGCAAGCTGCATAGAAAATCTCTCAAAATCTAGATTTCAGCTGGCACAAATACTTCCAAAAATTAAATAGGAATGATATATGTTATGGTTAGTACTTTAAACAACTACATAGTCTATTCAATCAACTTTAGGTATCTATACCTGGACTGCGAATTGTCCAGTCCCTCCTGCAGCAGCAGTCACAAGTACTGTTTCACCTGATTTCATTTGTCCTGCCTGTGAATCCCATAAGATAATGAAAATTTCATATTAAACATGACAGCTTAAGAACATTAGACATGAATTGAAAATAAAGACTAAAAGGGGTAAGAAAATGAAAGACTATGAAAACAGACAGTCAACAACACTCATTAGTAGATCAATTACAACCTTTTCAAGGGCGATTAAAGCAGTTAAACCCGAGGTAAGCATGGCAACAACTTCTGCATCCGGTCTTGGAACAGGAAGCACGTGTTTCGAAGAAACCTATTTTCACAAAAGACAGGTTCACATGATTACTGAAGCATTGAAAAAATCCCAACATTTTGGCATATGATTTAGGAGTGTTCTCATACAATCATGTATTCAGAATATGCTCCAAATGTCATAACAGCAGCTGGAGTCCCAACTTCCAAATTCCTAACAGATTCTCCCACTGCTGCAATTATTCCAACTCCCTGGAAAAGTGAAGCAATTTAGCAGTTTGATGTGGCCTCGATAAAGCATGGTCTGTTAAGAGCTGTGGAAGTTAAAATTGAACAAAATCTACCTCAAATCCAGCATCAAAGGGAAGCTTCGGTGAACCGCCGCCAAAGTAACGACCTGAGCTGAAGTTTACCTGCTCATGGTAAACAACAAGGACATAATATAGAAGTTAAAGGTGAGTTGCCTATTAACTGAGAAGAAAAATGTTACAAGAAACAATTGAAAAGACGGTCTTTCCTTATTATTCTGAGATAGAACAATAATTTTTCGTGTTATAAGTGCAAAGATAAGCAAACCAACAGCAAAAATTTGAATAGGGTAGACAATAACAAAAATCAAGATATAAAGATCTTACATCACTTGCGTTAACACCAGCATAGACGATTTTCAGGAGCACTTGGTGTGGTCCAATGGGTAGTTTTAGCGGTGCGCGGACTATGCGGGTAGCATTGCGGAAGTTATGAGACAAGGCATGTACTATTCTGAAGGTGAGAGTAGGCCATCAGTATGTGTACTCTAAGAGGCAATATAAATACAACATTCATTCAACCTATGTCCTGGGTCTCATAGTCATATATCAACTTACATTTTCTCGAAGTTTTGAGGAAGTTCAATCTTGGAAGATACTTTAAAAGAAGGTCTATTTTTGGAACTTGAACCAACCAAGTACTTTGCCTCTTCCATTGGAGTTGGCCAATACTCCAAACCCCTGCGGTTGGTAATCCATAGACAAGCCCCTGCCTTGTTCTCATCGGTTATAAGCTCAAAAGCACCTAAATCAAAAATACGGCATACCCATGAATTTTCATTAACGGCTTGATCTCATACTAGTATCCTTCCTATATCAAGAACAACTTGCAATCTCGATAGATAGTAAAGGTGAGATCATATAACAATCCAAACAATAGACAGATAGATACTTTTAAGAAGTAAGGACATTTATGTGTTCCAATTCTTTCTGCTCCCAACTAATTCTCCATATTTTACTGAACCAATCAACCATGTCAAGCAAAGCATAAAAAAAGAAGAATTTTCTCCGTATGGAAATATATACAGAAAGCGTGAAGATTCCAGCAGACATATGCAGCTGATCCCTAAGATGTAAGTCCAAGGAATTATAATCAGATATGCATACACACCTTTAATCAACATGTCCATAGACATGAAACCGCCTAGTGCCTGAAGCATTGAAGCAGTCATACCTTCAGCTAAGTCTGTCTTGATAAACTGCACAGCGAAAGTGCAGAAGCAAACATTTAGACAACACTCAGCAAATAGTATTTTGGTTGTGACAGACACATTCGTAACAGAGCTTTTTGAAGTAACAAGTATTTTGATAAGAGAAAAACGAAAAATCTAATAGAGCATAAGGAAACATTTTGGGAGACATTAAGATATTCTTCTTACTTCAGGGCAAAGCACATTGATGCGGATCCCTTGACGCCTGTAATACGCTAATGATCTAGTGAATAAGACGACACCAGCTGTAGACATGTAACATATTTGTATAAAATAAAAAGATAAATGGTATAATTCAATGAACATGTATGAAAGAACTAATAAAAACACAAGTAAAAAGATAAAACCTTTAGAGGCAGCGTAGATAGGATCAATGGGCATTGGATAAAGACCCGCAGCTGATCCCATGTTAATGATAACTCCAGGCTTTAGTTTGGCTTTCATAGCTTTGATCTACACAAAATTGGAAAACCATAATAATCACAAGTTTCGTATAAAACCGAGATACTAAAAATCGGAACTCAACAAACCGAGGAAAATGATAGGAGTCCTGAGGAAAAAAGAAGATATATTTGTTAAGAGTAGTATTGAAGCAAAGACTTACTGCAAGTTGTGTGCCTTCAATTACTGCAACGAGATCCACATTAACAGTGTGTTTCCACGATTTAGATCCATCAGTGTCATCTTTATCAAATCTTACAGGGTTGCCAATCCCAGCATTGTTAATGCAGATGTCCAGTGTTCCATATGTGGCTAAGTGCTTCTCGAAAGCAGAAATGAGATCTCCTGCTCATAATCCAGGAGAATTAATACAACAACTAAGACAGAGTTTTCTACATCATCTTAAGGCTAAATACACACTCACCTCGATTAGTCACATCACATTTCACAAAGATAGCAGAAGGAAAGTTTAACCCGGGATGGAACTTGGCATTCGCCTTTCGAGAAAGAGAAGTAGTCTCTTGTCCTTTCTCCTCCGAAAAATCAACCACAGTTACAAAAACTCCTTTTTCAGCAAGAGCTAAGCAGAGAGCTCGACCTACACAAAATCACATTGTATTACTTAGTTTCGTTACTCATTTAAAATGCAATGACCATCAAGAAGTTTGTAATATAGGAAACATAACCAAACTATAGACACAGTCCAAAAAAGAAGTAAACAGAAACGCAATATAGTACTGATGTGCTTTTAACACACACACAGGGGAATATAGTAGTGTCTTACATCATCTTAAAAAGCTTTCAATAACATATGGATAAGAACCAGTCCTATGCGTCAGTCACACAACAATTCTTAAAACTAATTACATCCAAATTGAGCAAAGAAGAAACATACACACACGCACCAACTTGTATACTTAAATCTAAGCAGGATAAATCCAGCGTCAGCAAAATCTAACAATTCTTTTCACCAAACACAAAAAATTTCCCAAAAGGTTTCCTTTTTTTATTTAAAGTAAGAGAATTTACGAATCCACCATACAAAAACCATATATAATAATTTACCGATGCCGGAGGCGCCGCCAGTGACGAGAGCGGATAAACCAGGCTTGATCTCCATTGATTAAGTTAGACTAAGCCTCGATTGGTTAAGGTTTCCTCTTCCGAGAAGTTGTCAGGTTTAAGAAGAAGAAGAAGATGAAGATTGAATTGTTGATCTTCCTCGAGAAACTCAAGAAGCTATTGTGAGAGAGCCTCTCCACCCGAGTGTTCTATTGTGACACGTCTGCAATAATTACGACAGTCTAACATTTGCCAAACCCGGTTTGTCCTAATCCAAACCTGAATCCGGTTAATCCAGTGTCTGCACGGAAAAATTAGTAACGGCCAAAATTACCATGCGTGTGGTAAAAAATATTAACGAGGTGATAGTTGTCAACAAAGCGCCTGTAGCTCAGTGGATAGAGCGTCTGTTTCCTAAGCAGAAGGTCGTAGGTTCGACCCCTACCTGGCGCGTTTCCCTTTTTCCACATATTTTACTATTATGTAACTCTCAAGACACATATTGGTTTAATCGATTTGTATTTGCGGTTAATGGTTTGATCAAAATCCAATCAGTCCATCTTTTGAGGAGTTTAAACACACACAAAATCTTCTTTTCAGTTAACACTGTCAACTAAATTTAGTTATGAACACATACACAAGGGGTTGAATTCTCGTTTACAAAACCAAAATACAAGATATTGTTTTCCTATTTCACTGTCCAAAATTGCAAAGAAAAAAAAAATTCTCTCTTACTTCTCTACTCCAGGCTAATGACTAATGAGTGCATTGCTACAAAGTGTCATTTGAGATATGTTGAAACCATTTTTTCACCATGGCCTCCAGGTTCTAGCAAACCCTAATCATCGTCCTCTGAATCTGCCATTGGTGTGATAGACAAAGAAAGAATTACTCAAAACTTCCAAAAGACACATTAAGCCGAGTTACCATAATTAGTGATCGACATTAGTATAAATTGTATAATGCGTTCGTGATGGTTAAATGCTCATGTTACAGATTCTAGCAACCATTAATCTCTTATGAATTATAAGCAAAACATATGATCTTAACAAAACTAAAACCGATGACAAACAAAGTGTTACCTGATCTTATGTCTTCTCCCACTTTTCCTCTGTTTTCAAGCTGTCTTACGATCATTGCACAAATGAGATACCACCAATATATGTGGAAAACTAATAGCATTAGCAACAATGTATTGAATGCATAGTACATCAATGAGCCTTTAACTGATTTCATATCCAAATACCCCAGTAGTTCCAAGCTGAAAAAGCGGCGCATATCGATAAATCATATATACTTTACATGAAATCGGTAAAGAGTAAGAGATTTTGTCCCTTGTAGTTGTAAATAAACTGTGTGTGTACCTCGTAGCCCTGATGATCCAAAATGGGAAGCATACCAACCGCAGCAAAAACCAAGAGATAGCAAATAATCCAAAACAAACACTTGCTCCAAGTTCTTTTCCCGAATACTTGAAAATCTTTGCAGATTCCATAAACACGTCGCTGGCGTCATGAATGGCGAGGATGATTGATCCGATTCGAAAGAAGCTGCATATTAACACAATCAGTGCCTCTATATCCCTTTTGATCAACAACTTGCTTACGTTGCATGCCATTCAAAAGTTGAAACTATCAGAAACAGCAACAAGAAAGCAAATGCCTATAGAAATAGGCTGGTTTTAGTTTTATTTTCTTGTTACCTAAACAAAACCACTAGAGAACTAATTGTTATCTGATTTAAGTTAGAATCTCATCTTTGCAACAAAATCCAATTAGACAAAATCAAAATGTGATTACCCCACTAAGTATGAGGAGCCAATGAGGATGATGGTAATTATGTGATGAGACATCATAACAGCAAAGTCCTTTCTTCTGGTCTCCCACGCTAGTAGCGCAGCAACACTATAAACATAGAACCCGCATTGGCACATATAGAAAAGCTCTAAAGAAGACCTACAACAAAAACATTAGTAACTTGAAGTTAATCATGAGCTAAGGAATCATTCACTAAAACCTACTAAGAAGTGACATCAAATTGATGTAATAATCTCCATGGCTCCAGTACACATATCTAAATCAAGAACTCAAAGGTAACCAATCTTTTTCCATTACATGCTAATCAAGAAAGAAATGAAAAGTAAATAGATTACTCACTTGAGCTCTTGATTAGGCCATCCGTCAAAGTAGAGTTTTATATCTCCAAACCACGTCTCTGGATAAACGAATTCGAGAACAAATAACTCACAACCAGCATAGTACAACAGTTTCCACAAGGACTCTTTGCATTTGACGATTTTCCCACGAGTAGCATCGTTTAGTTTTAGTGGAGAAGAACCTGTACTCAAAAGCCAAACAGCTATCCTCTGCAAGACACAAATAAACAAACAACGAAACACATTAATCAATATCAGCAACAGTTGCTGCAAATGTAAACAAGATATACAAATGCTTAACATTGATAACAACGAATGTTTTGGCAAGACTCTTATGTTCTTCACCTAACAGTTATAACATACTTGATGTTTTGGGACAATAACACAAATGCAACGCATTAAACAATGTTCTTTTTCTCAGCTTTGTGATTCATGAAAAAGACAAGCTAGTGTTTCTTACATGAAAGACGAATTTATCGAGGAACAGCCTCGAGAGAAAGAATCCAAAGGCAAAACAGACAGCTGTTTGGAAATGCGAAGGTTTAAGACTTCCGACGTCATTATCGCTTGACGATACAGATTCAACCATGTTCCGGCGACACAAACTATGCCGGAGAAAAATAAACCTCGGTTTTCACGGAGAGAGCATTAAAGAAAACAAACAGAAGATAGAAAGAGAGTTGTGTTATGTCGACCTTCCCAGCTGGAAACAGGACCAAGAAGTAGTGTTGTCGAAGAACCACCGAATGGGGCGCGAATGAAGAGGAATGGATCATTAAAAAATGGAGAGGAGATGACAGATGAGCCTATAAAGACGGAGGCATTGAGAGAGTTTTAATGGCAGAGAGATTCGATATGCGTCATTTATCATGCCTCTTTTTCCAACTTGTTTTTTTTTTCTACTTTTTAACTATTCATTACAACCCATTTTAATGGTTTTATTTTTATTTTTTATGTCAAAATAAACTTTGAAACGACATCCTAATTCCTACGTATGTGAAAAAATGAAGGAATTGTATTTAGAATGGTACTTTTTAAATTTTTTTTTTATCTTGGTGATAATTTTTGTTTCTTGAAACCATTGGCTACAAATCTTAACATTAGATTCCGTTAACCTTGAAATTGAAAAGATACAACTTAAGAAAACTTTTTGTCGTTCAAGAAATTGTAATACAATACAAGATTTGAGGACTTTTTTTATACAACGAAAAAGAAGACTGGACATGTGTTTAATTTTTTTGGTTTACTTAATGAAATCGAGATTGTTTTTAAAACGTAGTTACCAGTTTGTTAAGTCTAATGGTAATTCAAAGTCGCTGCGTTGCAATTAGAAGGATATGTGTATAGTTTGTGATGTTTGGTAGAGAAAATGTATATCCAAGAAGACGGTATAGTTTGAAGTATCAACGTATTTATTTCCACAAAACGTATTGAGTCAAGATTCCAAATCTTTAATATCAAATCGAACCACTACTATAATAAGAATCTTGGATTTGAATTATTATGAAGACTATAGCGGACAGTGACGTATGACTGATGAGTTGAATAAATAATTGAGCCTTTAAAGAAAATTCATTATTAACCTTTAGCTTAAATTAGAGACGACAGAACAAATAAAAAAACAAGAACAGGGCCAGGAAAATGTCTGTCTTCCTCTGTTTCCTCTTTATCTTACCCCTTATCTTAATCTTCTTGAACGTTTTCAAACCTTCGAGTTGGAAGCTTCCTCCGGGTCCAAAGAAGCTTCCCATCATCGGAAACTTACACCAACGCCGGGAACTACATCCCAGGAATCGCCGTAATCTCTCCGAAGAGTACGGACCAGTGGTGCTTCTCCAATACGGGTTCGTGCCCGTGGTCGTGATCTCTTCGAAAGAAGCAGCAGAGGAAGTTCTAAAGATCCACGATCTTGAGTGTTGTAGTCGACCAGAGACGGCAGGGACCAGAGCAACTTTTTACAACTTTAAAGACATCGGGTTCGCACCCTACGGTGAAGAGTGGAGAGCGATGCGGAAGCTCTCGGTGGTCGAGCTCTTTAGCTTGAAAAAGCTTCAATCTTTCAGGTACATCAGAGAGGAAGAGAACGACTTGTGTGTCAAGAAACTCTCTGAGTTTGCTACGAGACGATCTCCGGTGAATCTTGAGAAAACCCTTTTCACTTTAGTAGGAAATATAGTGTGTCGGATCGGGTACGGGATAAATCTCTATGAGTGTGAGTTCGTTGATGAGGATAGGATCGCGGATCTTGTGCACAACTCTGATGTTATCATAGGAGATTCTCTCTTCTCTGATTTCTTTCCCGGAAGAATCGGTAGGCTCATCGACTGGATCTCTGGTCAGAGCAAGAGACTGAACAATCTTTTCTCGGAATTAGACACTTTCTTTCAGAATATTCTTGACGAGCATCTGAAGCCTGGAAGAGAGAGCACTGATATTATTGACGTGATGATCAATATGATGAAGAAGCAAGAGAAAGATGGAGATTCTCTCAAGTTCACTACTGATCATGTCAAAGGGATGATCTCGGTAAACCCTTTAGTCTTTTTTCAAGATTTTAATATTCCACAGTGGTTAGAATCTTTAAGCAACATACCATTTGTGACTTTGTGTTTGTGTCAGGACATATTTCTAGCAGGAGTTGGCGCAAGCGCTGCCACAGTGGTATGGGCAATGACTGAGCTGATCAGAAACCCGAGAGTGATGAAGAAAGTGCAAGACGAGATTCGGACAACACTTGGGGATAAGAAGGAGAGAATCAAAGAAGAAGATCTAAACCAGCTTCACTACTTTAAGCTCATGGTGAAGGAGGTAGTGAGGTTACATCCATCGGCTCCACTCTTGCTCCCAAGAGAGACGTTGTCTCATGTCAAGATCCAAGGCTACGATATTCCTGCGAAAACTCAGATCGTGATCAACGCTTACGCGATTGCTCGTGATCCAAAGCTCTGGGAAAACCCTGATGAGTTTAACCCTGACAGGTTCCTCCACAGTTCCATAGATTATAAAGGACTAAACTTTGAGCTTATACCGTTCGGATCCGGTAGGAGAATATGTCCAGGGAATCATACTTATCGAGTTGACAATGTTGAATTTGCTTTACTTCTTCGACTGGGGCTTGCCGGAGAAGGATCAAGCCAACGAAATCAACACCAAAAATGATGATGTTCTTGACTTCGTTCAAGTTTTTCACCACTGAATATATATATATATATATACTAGATTTTAAGTTTGATTCCAAAATAATAAATGAATCTGAAAATATATGGTTGCAAAAAAAAAAAAGTGATGGTCCAGTTGGAGTCGGCTTATTGGGTCATAGTAGACTCGGAAGGCACCGGCCCGTAATCCTTCCACCGTCGAAAGCGGGAGGTGAACGCTGCTCTGTGAAACCAGTCTCACGCAATCTCCTCCGCTCTAAGAAAGGTCGAACCCAAGCCTTCGCTTGGAACCGAACTTTCAACTCCCGACTTGGAATGGGCAGGCCAGTAGATAGCCCAATCCGAGCCCGGCCCAATGAGATCGACCCAATGTTCCATCACCTTATTGTCTCCACTTGGATCACAAGCCAACGTTACTAAGCTCGACGTTCCAACATCGAAAGCTAAACATACTTATACAAAAGAGAAAAATTTTGCTTCTTCCGATGTGGGACTTTCTCCCATCTCTATTAATATTATTACACCTTAGTCTTTTCTAACAAATGTTATTATTTTGTTGATAATTGTTCATCAACTCTGCTATTCTCAAAATCGCTAATCTTTGAAACAATCAAGAAATTTGTCTTAAAAACATGTAAGTCAATTACCAAGACAAAAAATTGTTTTGTATTCGAAGCTGCATATATACACATTTATAGAAGAAAAACAAAACATTTGTCCAAAAAAAAAAAAAAAAGAAAAACAAAACATATATATTGTGGTTGCTTCACTCTGTGCATGGTGTCGTTGTTGTTTTCACTTCAGAGATGATGTCGGATCTGAGCCATTATTGTTCTTGTTGGTGGATCCATCACCTATTTAAAGACAAACACAAGAGATGTAAGAAACCAGATTGTATACTGTGTGTGAGTGTAGGAAAAAGGGTTTTAACTTAATTTACCAAAATCTAGATTTCTCCAAGCTTCTGCATCTTGCATAGATATTGTTTCCTCTAGTGTTGTAGGAGGTCCATGTTGCTGAGGATGGCACTCCATCAGAGGATGTTGTTGTATCTGGACTTTTTGTTGCATTCTCTGTTGTTGCTCTTCTAAATCTTTAGCAGTTTTTTCAAAACTCGAACCACCACAATCAATATCATATCTTAGTCCGTTCGACGCAGGAGGATCTGATTGCGGCGTTGCAGCAAACGATGTAGAAGGATCTGAGTGTGTTGTTGCAGAAAATGTTGACTCATCGATGAGAGAAGCAATTGAATCATCTATATATATAATTAAAGCATAATCATTAGACACCCTAACCCACTGATTTATCATTAAGTTTCGTCGTACCAAGTTTTTGACTAGAAAGGAAAAAAACATTTAATCACGTACCAGTTGCACCAAAGGAATCGATGAAATCGAAAGAAGAGAATAAATCATCATCTCCAAAAGCAAAATCGCTAGAGTCAAACCACTCCTCATGAATCTGATCTTGATGATCATCATTAGGTTTATGCAACTTTGTTACTACATAAGAGACATAATTTTGAAAACCAATGTCATCCATCAATTCATTAGTAACAATAAATATATTCTTAAAACTAATAAACACAAAAGGGCTTGATCTGTAATCACATACCTGGTGGTGCAGTAGCACTTAATTTCTGCATCAAATCATATTGCTTAGAAAGCAACTCATTATATCTAGCTATCTGACGAACCAATTCGCATAGTTTTTTGTATCTATTGAAGAATTCTGGGATGTCTCTTTCAAGCTGTTCCCAAACTGAAAAAAAAAGAAAAAAAAAAAGCTTTTGTGAGTCATAATGATATGAAGACAAAAGCACCATTATTCACGAGTATCTGCAAATTGATTAACACTACACAATAACAAAACTCAAGTTCTGAAGATAAACAAGATATAGTTTAGAACAACATAGACTATTACTTACTTGCTTTAGTGATATGATGAGGAATCTGGTCATGTTCATAGAGATCATTCATGGTTTGCTCCAAACTCTTGTATTTTTGGATACATCGTTCGATTTTCAACAGAAACTGAAGAAACAGAGGATTTTTATTAGAGAGTGTCAACATATATAATATATAAGAATTTGTGAGAAGAACAAAAATCAAAACCATTCATACATAATCTAGGATCTTATGAACGTTGTCGTTTCCACTCATAGCTTGAAAAGTCATAAACAAAGAGAGTTTGTTTTCTCAAAAGCTTCGGTTCATCAAGGTCTCTGCGTTTTTTTTTCTTCCACTGGGGTTATATATAAAGATTGCGCGAAAGAAATAACAAAAACAAAAAAACTAACTAACTTTGTTGACTTTTCTTTTTGTAATGAATTTAGGGTTTTCTGATAGGTTGTTATAAAAGATTCTCAAAAATTGTAAATCTCCTTTTTGTAAACGACTCCTAATTTTGTTTGATTTCTCTGAATATTTTTGTTTTTAAAATCTTAAGAGTTCTAATTTATAACTCTACAAGGAAAAGAAATGGGATGATACTCCTTGATTCTCCATAATATTTTCCAAGATTTTATGGTTGTTGGTTAATGTTTATCTCTTAACTTTTTTTTTTCTAATTAGAAAACAAATTCTGTTTTTATCTATTTTAAAAGTTAACTACGTACACAAAAATACTCTAGAAAAAAAACAAAGTTATTAGTTTAGCTTTTATAATTGAATCAAATATTTTGTCATTCATGTCCACGTATGTATTATTTTGCTCATAACTTAATAATAACGTATAAGAAAACCTAAGAAAAATTCAGAACTATTTAGATTCCTCTAAAATCTCAAACATTTCTCTGCACTCACAAATCAAGAACAAATCATCTGCAATGTCTGAACAATATACATAAGACCCTCTCTGACCTCCCTAACAAAATGCATTCACCAATGTCATAACTAAATTATCTTTTGAGTTTCAGTTCATCTAATCTTTCACTTTGAGATTCTAGCACACGGAAACGTCTTCACAGCTGAGATGATGTCTGAAGCATATCCATAGGAATGATACTAGACGAAGACAACCTCAAATTTGGCACAAGGGTTGTTTTTGATGTGTGTACTTAGACTCGAATTTCCCTCAAATTTGAAGTTGTACAAAGCCTGTCGTTGAGTTAGGCCAAGTGGATAAATCTTGTGTACTCTAAGATCATTGTCTCCTTTTAGGCTTACAGGTCTTTCCTTCTTCCAAACTGGCTCATGTTTAAGAGACTTGAATTTGGTGAGAACCGCAGATTCTAGAGCTTCCTGAGTCAGATTTTTACCCCTGGATTGGACAAGAAAGGTTCCGGAGAACAATATTCTGGTTAATTCTACCCTGTGCTCTGCTTAAGTGGTTAAAGAGGTAAGCTTTCTTACCTTAAAAAGATGGATTCCATTTCAAACCGGCCTCGTTCTCTAACGAAAACATGAAAAACAGTGTCTGATCCTCCCCTGGTGCATTTGCACGGTCGTTTCTTGAAATTCGGGCTTTTCTCTTCTTGTTCTCGGACCCTCGTGGCCAGGAAAATGCAGAGACGGCAAGAAGAGTGTACAGCAGCCATATCAACAAGTGCCTTGAAAGAATCTGAAGGACCCTCGTACTTCCATCTAAATCAAAACAGAAGCATGAAGCTTTCAAGAAAAAGTTATTACCTACATTTATAATCATTTGTAGAAAATACTGAACCTTAGTGTCTGATTATAAGCAGCAGGATTAGCTGCGAGATACTTCATTCTCTTTGCAACTGGCTCCACATCTTCCATACGCTTTATGTGAAGGAATGAGTCTGAAGAAGGTGCAAATTCTTTAATATTTGGAGCACCAACTACCACGGGGACGGATCCTAAAAGGAAATGTTGTAAACTTGTTTAATATTATATACAGCTCTGATCAAATACTTCTTTGTCCAATGACATAACCAAAAGAACTTGTCAAATATGCTAACAGAGATGGACGGAATCTAAAACATACCAGTAACTAGGGATTGGAAGAATTTCTCGGTGACATAATCCTCCTCGTTAGTGTTCTCAAAAGCCAAACTGAATTTGTATCGCTTAAGCGCTTCAACCTTGTCAACTATATAAATTTTAAAACAACTGATCACATCAAACTGGCAGCTCACTGTTAGTCCAAAGTCTAATTTGAACAATCTACTTAATTTCTATGTTACCTTTTCCATCCCGGTTCCGATGACAACCACCATAAGAATCAATCTTAATGTTAGTCTTCATCAGGGCTTCAAGTGCTTGCAGACGGAAATTCCGAGCACCACAATTAGAAATAAAAGCAGCTGCGATAGCTTTCTCGGTCTTTGGCTGTACTGGAGCCATAATATCATATTCAGCCCACGAAAAATACCCGACAGGAACATCTGATGATAGACTAGTGGTCATCACAATATCATAACCTCTCCTGATGAACAAAGAACATTACATTCACATAAACCTCTACCAAAACAAATGTCATGAGAAACGTTAAGCACTGCTAAGATTGTGCTTACCCACCGTCGTGCCTGTGCAAGATCATTTTCTGGATAGTACTGTGCTGATTCCATGGAACGGATTATACTAAGAGTTCCAGGCTGATGACCTAATCCAAACCCAGCATCAGGTGTCTTACCTGAACTATCTCCAAATGTACAATCCACAGAACACGACTGAAAGTCCTATAAATTGAGACAGAAATGAATCAAAAACTTAACTTTCAATCGTATAAGAGAGTAACACATATAAAACATGTAAATGAATCCATCCAGAATCACAAATGAGTATGATCATCAGGAAAAAAGTCTAGAATTTTGAGTATGCCCAGAGCTAGAATTTTGAAGTTCTCTTGACTAATGAATCAAGCACGATTCTAAAATTTAAAGCCAAAAAGGAATGAATGATCAAAAACGTAAAAGATTAGCTAAAAGTAAAGGAACAAATCAAAAGCAATTGTTACCTTTTCTCCACCAGAGATAAAAATCGGATCTTTAGTAAAATCTCTAGAATGAGTAACTGAATCTTGTCTCATCAACCACTCCTCGCAGTGGTCTGTAAACAATCCGATCTTCTTCCGATCGGATCTCGCCGGTGGAGACAGGGAGAGTGACGGAGACTGGGTGAAGAAATCAGTCAACGTATCGACCAAAGCAACTTTATCGAGGCGACCCAGAAACGCGATCTCGGCTATAACTACAAGAGCAACGCAGATTGGTAACAAATTCGACAATTTGCGCTTGAGTGACGAAGAAGAAGAGGAGGATGATGAAGAAGAAGGAGAGCCATTGGCATTGGATACATGTCCTGATTCAGCTCCAATTCTGGGTCCTCGAAGATTCGAGAAGACACCCATTTAACGAGAGGACGAATCAACGGGGATGAGATGAAAAAAAAGTGATTGCCTTTTACGAGAGGATTTAATGATTCTCGTTAGTTAGATTGATTTGGAATGTGTTTGGGTTTAATGTTGGTTTTTGATTTTATGTGATCAACTTTTGATTTAATTAATTTACTACTACTGTAGAAGATAAGAATAAGTGCTTTTGATTTTTCAGAGCTTAACTTCAAAGTCAATGCACAAGTTGTTTTATGGTCATCGACAAAGCCTGAATGAATTCGCCACGTATAGTTTAGTAGCTAGGTGGTTTTATAATCTCCTTACTTCATGTCGCTTCTGTCTGAGTGAGAGAGTTTAAAAGTGGAGGAGCCTATAATTTAAGTTAAGCAAGTATGGAAACCAAGTCGATCTTTGCGAGCATTGCTTATCTTATGACATAGTAGACCTCGAATAATCTTGTTTTAGTGTATGTCGTTGTTGATGTGTTGCCTAATCGGCTCAAGGGCTCCCCTTTTAGCTGTTTGCCTTTTTATTTTTTTTTATCACCTAGAAATTATTAAAAGAGACAACTTCTCTGTTGAACACAAATGAATAACTTCACCTAGAATGTTCGAAATGGAATAATTTTTATTCTCTTTTTTCATAGAACCACTAACTATCATAATGATCAATAGTTCTTTTTTTTTTTTAGATCAATAGTTTTTACATTTCTTTGTTTAATAAAAATATAATAAATCAAAGCTAGAATTAAAAAAAAAAAATCTTTCAACTTAATGGGTTATAAAATTTTAGGCTCTAACCCATTACTTAGGACAACATTATTGTAGACATCTTAAAACTGAAAATGGAGATCTTAGCACAGTGTTCTGTATCTTATATTGCTTATGTTACATGCCATCTCGTCTCCAAATGCAAAAAAAAACTCCGAATAGTTTATATCATTGACAGTTAGAGTTTTATTTTAAATCTACCATATATAGAAATGTACACTCTTTTTTAGTTTAATAAAAAATATTAGTTCATCGATAAATTGATTAAATATTATAATTACGTTATTATTAATTAATTTATATAAAAAATATCATTATGTTTTGCTCTATTAGAAAGTGGAACTTATGATAAAAGATTGAAAGTTTTTTTTAGCATTACAATACAAATGATGAGGTTTACAAATTACAATTACTTAACATTACAATTACTTAACATTACATTATAGAAATGAAGGTGGACGCCATCATGGTTTTGATGCTCATTCTCTACGCAGGTCCACTCCAAACGTGACAAACAAAAGTAGTCTCTTCTTTTAAATAAGTTATCAAATTACTGTATTACGAAGAAAATCAGACGCACCAATTACCGAATGAGGAGATGGCAAATTTCCATATTTGGAAATGAAACTCGACGCAACGGTCTTTGCTTCTTTTGGGTTGCTTCGATATAACTATTGCTTCCAAATCATATTACACCCACTATGTCTAATGCGTGGACCCAAAAAGAATCACTTTGCTTACCCACTTTGTGCTGCTGCCTATTTATTCAACAGCATATATATATACAATTATATATGTATAATAATACTAACAATTACATGATATACTACAACTTAGATGTTAATTTGGTTATTCCGCTATTATCCACAAATCTTTAATAGCAGATAATACCGGAAAAAATCTAGATTAGGATAAGTTAAGCTTTACTAATATTAGATTAGGATCATATCTTAATTTGCAAATCTCAAAATTAATATCTATATTCAAATTTACAAACAACCCCAAGCCAAGAGAACACACCATTGTTTGAAGAAGACAAGAACACACAGTCAGCGACTAAAGTTGACACACGTTACAGCATCTTATTGGTTAGAGATGAACGTGATTGTCAGCTCAATTAAGTGACCATTTTTAACAAAAAGTTTAATAATAATTAAAACGGGATATTTATTTTTGTTTGTTTACTACAAAAAAAAAAAAAAACACACAAAATATCTAAAAATAAATTAATAAAAAATAAAATAAAAAACCCCTAAAGAGGAAAAAGCTTTAACTTACCCTCCCCCTTAAAATGGCAGTTCGTGTCGAGGCTACTACAAGCACACTTGTCGTCTCCCTCCCTCAGCAAATCTCTGTTTTCAGCAATCGCCAATTATATTAGGTGAGCCTTCCTTTTAATCCTTTATTTTTTCTTGTTGGTTTATCTGTTTTCATTGTCTTGGAATCTGACTTTGTCTTATCATCATCCTTCCTCTGTGTTGTATAGTTTACCTTTTTTGATTGGTCCGTTTCATATTATCTGATCTATGTTTTTTTTTCTTGTCTGTTTGTATTCTAAATCGAGTAATCGTAGTCAGGAAGTAACTATTGGTACTAGAACTAGAACTAGAGACTAGAGTTATGAGTCTTCTTCTTCTTATCGAACAAAGTTTTTTCCTTTCGAGGGTTTACGATCTGATTTGTGTAATAGATCCTGTCATCTTCTTGATCTATCTTTTGGGTTCTTTAAAAAACTTTCAAGAAATGGTCAAAGCTATGGGTTTTGGTTCAGTCTTGTTTAGGATTTCTCTGAAACCAAGGATCCACTTTTTACTTTCTGGATCGAATTCTATGTTTATGATTGATTCTTCATGGCTAACACTAAATAAAATTTACACATTTATATGAAAGTTCCTCTCTTTTGCGTTGGTGTTCATTTGCTCTTTTGCAAAGTATATACTTAAACACAGTGTGACGCAGAGATGTTTGATCTACTCTTAAGCCGGTTTTAGATCTTAATTGTCTGGTCTTACCATCTCTTTTAGGTAAAGCTAGAAAGGGTTGTTTTCTGGACTGAAGAAGAAGAAGTGATTCCTAGTGAAACAGAAAAAAAGCATGGGGATTCTCCAGGAGGTGATTCTTCTGGAGGGAATGGGTGTAATACTAACCAGTCAAAGCCATTGGCGAGGCAGTCTTCTTTATATTCCTTAACCTTTGATGAGCTTCAGAGCACCCTAGGTGAGCCAGGGAAAGATTTTGGGTCAATGAATATGGATGAGCTTCTGAAGAACATATGGTCTGCTGAAGAAACTCAAGCCTTTATGACTACTCCATCTTCGGTTGCAGCCTCGGGACCTAGTGGTTACGTTCCAGGAGGGAATGGTCTACAGAGACAAGGCTCGTTGACTTTGCCTAGAACACTTAGTCAGAAGACTGTGGATGAGGTCTGGAAACACTTGAATTCCAAAGATGGTGATAATGGGGATAATAGGACGGATGTGCCCGAGAGGCAACAGACTTTAGGGGAAATGACTTTAGAGGATTTCTTGCTCCGCGCTGGCGTTGTGAAAGAAGATAATAACTCTACTCAACAGAAAGATAACAGTAGTGGGTTTTATGCTAACAATGGCGCTGCTGGTTTGGGGTTTGGATTTGGACAGCTGAATCAAAACAGCATATCGTTCAACGGCAACAATAATTCTATGCTCTTGAACCAAGCACCTGGTTTAGGCCTCGAAGTGGGTGGAACAATGCAGCAACCACATCAGCGACAGCAACAGCAGCCACATCAGAGATTGCCTCCAACTATTTTTCCAAAACAAGCAAATGTAACATTTGCGCCTGTAAATATGGTCAACAGAGGTTTAGATGGTCCGGTTAACAGTAATATCGGAGGAGGAGGGGTTACTGTTGCAGCTACCTCTCCCGGGACAAGCAGTGCAGAAAACAATACTTGGTCATCGCCAGTTCCTTATGTGTTTGGTCGAGGAAGAAGAAGCAATACGGGCCTGGAGAAGGTTGTTGAGAGAAGGCAAAAGAGAATGATCAAGAATCGTGAATCAGCCGCTAGATCAAGGGCTCGAAAGCAGGTTAAGTGTTAATTCAACCAAACTGGCATTAGTGTCTTCTTTTCAAGAACTTTCATAGTGATTTCAATATTCTGTTTAACCTCAGGCTTATACCTTGGAACTGGAAGCCGAGATTGAAAGTCTCAAGCAACTGAATCAAGATTTGCAGAAGAAACAGGTTTTTAATAACCATATAATACCTTTATATTGCTTCTCCGTATAGAATCTAGCTGGCTCAGTTCTTTAACTGAGGTTTCCTGTGTTGCAGACTGAAATTATGAAAACCCAAAACAGTGAGGTAAAGACGTTTTCCCTCGACTTATTTGGAGATACTTTATTGTTTTCTTTGTATTTCATGTATACAATTTCCTTGTCTCTCTAGACGTTTTGTAACTGTCTAAATATGTGTCTATTGTCTCTTTGATGGTGCTGTTAACTAATACTGCTTCTTGAATTTGCAGCTGAAAGAATCGGTGAAGCAGCCTCCATGGCTGGCCAAAACACAATGCTTGAGAAGAACCCTTACTGGTCCGTGGTAAGAAGGTGAAAAGTAAAAGCAAGAAGACCCTGGTAATGTAATATTAAAGGAAGACGTTGGGAGACTAATATGTAATAGACGATAGTGCTACTGTACAGGAGAGATTACAGAGACACTTACAATGTAGAAATCTTTTGAGCTGAATCTAACTAAGAGTGCAGAGTATGAGAGCTTTTAATATGAATTCATAATTTTTATAAATATATGTAAACTTTCAGATTCAGCTATAGCTAAGAAGTGGCTAACTCAGAAAGAGAGTCCATTTATTGGAGAGTGAGGTAAACTCCGGCTGTAATGTGACCTGGAAGCTGTACTAGATGATGGACCAAAAACCCGGGAATCGCCTCTCTGAAATCTCAAATTACTTCTCTTCCTACTATCCCAGCCTATCTCTTCCTCAACCGCTCTAGCAAATGCACTATGCAACTGATCACAGCTTTCACACAACAGCCTCAGGACTTGCTTAATCGATGGCCTAGACCGGCTTTCTTTCTCGGTACACAATCTCACAACTGCCACAACTGCTTCAAGCTGTTTTACTCCAGCATCATCAATGGAGTCGTTGATTCTTGGGTCCACCAACTCCCGGTGTTTTGATTTCGTCGACAAAAACCGTTGAGACATTTCCACAAGGTTCCTACCTTCATCGACCGCTCTTCTCCCAGTTATGAGTTCCAGCAACACAACTCCATAGCTGTACACATCACTCTTCTCTGTCAGCTCTTGTGTTACTACGTATTCCGGATCTACATAACCTGAAAAAAACTTTCAAATCTTTAATTCTCAGTTTCCATCAAAAGGAGCAAGTTATTTTGTTTTAAGTATATCTCCCTGACCTGGAGTTCCACGGATATTGGTATTCACAGGCTCAAAGCAAACAGAGCCATCTCTAGACGAATGTGCAAGGCCAAAATCTGAAAGCTGCACCAAGAAAACATCACTTAGTTAGCCATTTCTCAATCATAGAAGACGTTACTAAGATACTGCTTGATTACTCATACCTTAGCGACAAAGTTCTCATCGAGTAATATATTACTTGATTTGATATCTCTATGACAGAGAGGAGGATCACAGTAGAAATGAAGATATTCCTGGAGGAGAGAACAACGTGCAGCCAAGAACCAAAAACTGTAAAAGATATATTATCAAATCAGTTTACAGAGGAAATGTAGATGAAAGACTTTGGAATATTTACCAAAGCATTTGCCACATGGATTGCGATTTTCATTCTTGTTCCCCAACTAAGTGGAGGCTTTCCACTGGCTGCAAAGAAAAAAATTGAAAAATAAAACGTTTTCAACACTCTGGATGCTTAAAGTTAATGTAGAAGAAGCATATACATACCATGTAAATGATCTTTTAAGCTGCCATTTTCCATATAGTCATAGACCAGGAACCTGGAAGATTGGTAAAAAGAAAAGAAGAAGCTGAGAAAACTCTATATTTTTAATGGTTTAGATTATAGCAGAAGGCAATAAGCAATGTATGATAATTCTTCACCTTTCTTTCTTGTTGGTGCAAAAGCCTTTCAAAGCAACAAGGTTACGGTGATGCAGCTTAGCTAATAGCTCTATCTCTCTGCAAAAATCTTGTTCAGCTTGTTCAGAAACTTTGTTCATCCTTTTTACTGCTGCAATCAATCCATCCTTGAACTCAGCTTTGTAAACAGTCCCAAAACCTCCCTGACCAATCACCGTGTTGAAATCATTTGTTGCAGTTGTCATTTCTTTGTAGCTGAATTTTCTGAAAGCTGAAGAAGAATCATCTGCAAGATAGAAGATTTTTCATTTCTTTTCTTTGGTAAGACATAACAAAACAAAGAACTAACTATCTTTGTTTTTTTCCCACCTTCATGAATCTTGAAAACAGGCAGGGAAGAAGGAATTGATTTTGTTGACTTTTTATCCAAGCTCTCAGATTCATCAAGTTCTCGGTTTTTTCTACGGATAAGAATAACCAGGACCACCAGCATCGTAAGAGCAACAGCTGTAACAACAATCCCAATGGTTGGAACCATTGTTAAGTGATATGGATTGGTGCTTCTACTTGTAGTCATTTCAGAATCACTGTTGCTTGGGCTAATAGCCGCAACCGTGCTTGGAGAAGGTTCTGGACTTGCCATAGGTGGAAATGACTCTGTCGATATGCAAATGAAATCAGACAAAAACAGATTTCCCAAAAACTGATGTGATACTTTGAAAATTGCAGTCATGTGACTAACCTGAAGGAATGCTAAGCTCTGTCACTTGAAAGAAACAACCAAGAAGCTCGAGAGCCGATGATTCATCATCAATTCGGCTTGCTAATGTAGCATAGGTAGCGTCACGACAAGTACTCAATGTAATGTTCTTAGTCTCTGGACCAATGAGATTACGAAGGTAAGTGATACCAGAATTCAAACACTTCCTGCATTGGTTTCCAGACGAAAGTGGAAGTCTACAATTTCTTGAAACATGTCCAAATTTTGGAGACTGATGCATTTGTCTTACAGTGGTTCGCCCTTCACAGTCATACTTAACAAGGATCTTGGTTCCTAAACCGCAGAAACTAGTAGCGTTTCTCGAGACTCCATACTGCTCCATGGTTTTAGAGATGGAAGCAATGCAGGTCTCAGATAAATCTGATGCGACTCCAAGATTACTTGACAAGTTAGCGTAACGAGCCACGGATACCGCAACAAAAGCGTTCATGTAGCGGCAACATTTGCCTCTGTTGGTGATGTTGGAGCACACAGAAGCTACTAGAGTGAAATTTGATGAACTGAAATCTAATGGACAATCTGCAAACACAAACAACAATGCAGCATTAGTGTCTGTAAGTTTTAAGCTTTAACAATGGAGACTTGCTTCAAAACCCGTAAAGATCAGACTACAAATTTCAAATTTTTCTTTTTTTATAACTTTCTAACCACAATAGCTTTGAACAACAGAAGCATGAATCAAAAAGCTTCAATTTTTATGCTTTCTCAAGATCTGACTTCAATTAAAAAGAAGAAAAAAAAACAGAGTATTTTGCATGTGTAAGAAACTCTAATGAACCAAAACTAAGCAAATTCCGAGCGAAAACTCAATTTAGTCAAAGAAAGCAACAAAATTTACAAAACCCAGAAGCTGAAAATTCAAAAATCAACATCATTTTAGGCAAGAACAAGAATTTTAAAAATGAAGTTTTTCAATCAGGGGAAAATCGAAAAAGATTAAACCTTTAGCCATAAGAGAAGGGAATTGGGTTGCAAGTAATGCAATTAATGCCAACAAGAAAGCTTGACTATTCACCACCATGGCCAAAGAGAGCAGAGAAGAGGAGAGAGAGAGAGAAGGAGATTATAAAAGGGAGTTAACGGAAGGTCCCTGTGTTGAATATGACATTCGAGGCTCTGTATTACTCACTGACAAGTGACCAGCAAAGAGACAAATTCTAGAGTCATCAACTAGCTATACTATTCAATTCGTGATCAAAATCGTTGATATTGTTAAAAAGCCCCTAACTTTATCATCTCCTCTCGTTTAGGGCTCAATGCAACACTAATTAACTTGTGAATGTTTTAAGGAAACACACACAAAAAAAAAAAAAAAAAAAAGTTGACATTTAGATAAGTTTCTTTCATGTGAAATGATTAGGACCAACACAAACACAAAATTACATGATTAGTAGTAGGATTAATAAAAAATTGAAAGCAAAATTGGAATGGAAGTCGCATGTTTCTATCATGATGTCTCATGCCATTTCGGCAATTATTGAATTTTGTTTGTTGTCATTCGTTATTTAAAGATTAAGAAAACACATCCGTTGCTCACAATAAACAGTTGTTGTATGATTTGTATCTACAACTGTTAAATTCAATACTATTAATTACTTAGCAAACTCTTCTAGTACTTTGTAATAAAAAAAGACAATAATTATTATTGTACCTTTGTTCTTTCCTTGGAGTAAAAGAAAGGTATTGTTTTTGTTAATTAAAGAAAAACAAGAAAAATTAAACAAGCATTTATGAAGTGTTTGGTGAAACGAAAGCGACATTTATATTGGGTTCGATGGCTTTTGGGATTTTGGTCATGTTATCCTAATTTCACTTTTGGATATAGAAAAATTCTTCATCGGATTCAAAATATACAAAAAAATGGAATGGAAGAGAAGAATGCAAATGTGAACGACACAAATGGAAATGGTCTAACATGACGAAGGTAGGGTCAACTCACATGTGCACACCCTGTCATATCTCAGAGAGACCTCAACTTCACTATTTTTCTTCTTCTTTTATTTTGTGAAAGGTTTAGATTTTAGTATTGTATGCAGCTGTTTCCCTAAAATATTGTAGTAATGCCATAGACAAAGCGTTTACACGGTCATTTGTAACCGTTAGATTTGGATACTTGGATATGCAACGGATACTTTACAAAAAAAAAAACAAAGGTTTGTAGTACCGTTTTGAATAGTATCATTCGTCCCTGTTACCAAATTTCCATGAATAGTAACGTGGAGTTGAAAAAAACAAAAGAGAGCAAACTATTTTTGAACTACAACTGTAGTTTATAATGGTTTTGGACTTAGCAAAGTGGGCTACCTTGGGCCAGTTGATTCTCTTAGTTACATGGATCGATGGTTTAATTATATAGAGAACAAAATTATACCCAAAAAAAATAAAAATCACTATCGCCTTATCGGGACAATTGGCGTGACAAGCTTTGTACGGAAGAAGGAAGGTTACTTACTGGATTGCGTGAAAGGTTTGCTCATGCGATTTGCCTTTTAACCTCGTCTAGACTCTAGACTCTCTCTAAAGCCTCAAAAGCTATTTCCTCTTTTCTTTTTTTGCTACTCTTTTTGAGGAACTTATTAAAGATTTGATGTCTTCCATTTATCAGTAGTGTTATATTGTGTGAATAAGTAAGTTGCTGGAGGGAAAAACAATGATAATAGTAAAAATGGTGTATTAACAGAGAGTATAGCTTTAGTTTAAAAACTTTTGAAAACGTTTTACATTAAATTGAGATGTCCATAACCATAACTAAAACCACATTAGTAGAGATATCCAATTTCTCGTGTAAACAACATTCTAGCGCAATTAGCTCAATCAGTTGGAAGAGTAATTGAATAAGTCTTCCCAAACTTAAAACTATCTCTACATTTGGGAAACAAAAAAAAAAAAACTGATTAACCAAAAAGATTACTCAAATCATCATCATAACTCAACCATGGAAATACATAAGAGATCACCAAAACGATCCAACTTCAAAAAGGCAGAGTTGGTCGAGTTCTTTCATAGTTCTAGACCAATTGTATGTAATTTGTATATAAAAAACAAAAGTAGGTGGAAAAACAAAAAGAGGCACACCATTTACCAACAAACCCACTTTTGCTGCATCCATTAATATTTATTATCATCATGTCTTAACCGACACGCGCGCACTTCCGTTCACTCTATTTTTATCCTTAAAAAGCCTCTCATTTACTTACTTTTCTTGGTCTCAAGACTCTTCACGCAAATGCAAACCACCATTTCTATCCTAAATTGTGAAGAAGCAAGCTACTTAATCACTTTTCCTTCTCGTAGCTCTTCCTTCTCGTAGCTCTTCCTTCTCGTAGAGCTATGTTTCCGAGACTACTCGTCTTTCTCGTAGCTCTTCTGATTCAATCTTCTTTTCTTTTAGAGATATCCTCTGCTCTCAAGGTAACCCAAACTCTCATCAAAGTTTGTGTCTTTCCTCTGTTCCGACAGACAAAACAGAGCATCTTTTTTTTTTTCTTTTTGTTTCTTGATTTGTTTTGGTTTTGGATCGTAGGAGGGAAAAACATGTATAGCAGACAGAAACTGTGACGCTGGATTACACTGTGAAACATGTATAGCCAACAGTGGTTTCAGACCCAGATGCTCCCGAACTCAACCCATCAACCCCATCTCCAAGGTTCATACTCTGTTTTCTTTGTTTTATATCATCTTTCATTTTGAAATTGATGAATAAATTTTGGATTGAATCTATCTTAAACTAAAAAAAGGCAAAGGGATTGCCTTTCAACAAGTACTCATGGTTAACAACACACAACTCCTTTGCTCGATTGGGGGAAGTATCAAGGACCGGTTCTGTCATTTTGGCACCTACTAATCAGCAGGATTCGATTACAAGCCAGCTCAATGTAAGACTCTTCCCACAACATTTCCAATACAAAGTTTCGAACTTTGGCAAATCTTGTTTCAAAAAGTGAGAATCTTTTTTGGTGGGTTTTGTTTGGTTATTGCAGAATGGTGTAAGAGGGTTTATGCTCGACATGTATGACTTCCTAAACGATGTCTGGCTTTGCCATTCTTTCGACGGAATGTGTTTCAATTTCACCGCTTTCGTAAGTTCTGATGTATACATTTCTTTGTTCCTTGTGAATGTATTGTAAGTTTATGTTAGTTGAACATTTTTTTTTTTGGTGTCTTGTGTGCAATGTGGAAGCAACCGGCTATTAACATTCTAAGGGAGTTTCAAGTGTTTCTAGAGAAGAACACAGAGGAAGTTGTAACAATTATCATCGAAGATTATGTGAAATCGCCTAAAGGTCTCTCAAAAGTGTTTGATGCAGCTGGGCTACGTAAGTTCATGTTTCCGGTAGCTAGAATGCCCAAAAATGGAGGGGATTGGCCAAGGCTTGACGACATGGTACGACAAAACCAACGGATGCTAGTTTTCACATCCGATTCACGTAAAGAAGCAACCGAAGGGATTGCTTATCAATGGAACTATATGGTTGAGAACCAATGTGAGTTAGTACTATATATGATGCAAACCAAGTTATATATGAGCATATTATTTGTTAATGAATGCAAAAAAAACTGCAGATGGAAATGGTGGGTTGAAGGCAGGAGCGTGTCCGAATAGGCCACAATCAAAACCGATTAGCGATAAATCAAAATCTCTCGTTCTTGTGAACCATTTCCCTGATGCCGCGGATGTGATAGTAGCATGTAGACAAAACTCGGCTTCTCTTCTTGAATCCATCAAGACATGTTACCAAGCGGCTGGACAGCGTTGGCCTAACTTCATAGCAGTCGATTTCTACAAGGTACATCTATATTGGTATGTAGTTGTAGGTTGTGAAGATTGTCTGGATTTCGTCTTACTAATTTATGTGTGTGAGTTCAGAGAAGCGATGGTGGAGGAGCGCCGCAAGCAGTTGATATTGCTAATGGAAATTTGATGTGCGGTTGCGATAACTTTGCATCGTGCAAGGTCATTTTCTTTTACCTGTTTTGGATGTGAAGCCGTCATGTAAATTCTACGGTTTGTTAACATTTTCTAATGTAAAATGCAGGCTGACGGCAAGTGTGGACAGTAAGAAAAACTGAGTCACCGGACTAGAAGCAACACCCATAACCAAAGGCTTTCTGTGTTGGTTGTGTCACCTTTGTGTTATTTCTTCTCCCATAAAACTTGTAGTGTAGTAATTGTTAGCTTTTGTTTTTGGATTTTTTACAGATTAGTGTAATGGTTAGTTTCATTTTTCTATATTTCCTAATCATATACGAACTAGGCAGATTATAATCTGTCTATACATAATGAAAACACAGGTGAATATATAAAAAAATGTTAAACAAAAAGTTGTTTAATAGCTAAAACTAAAACATATGCTGATTATATGGAAAAAAAAAAACATATGCTGATTAACCATAAAATGTAATATAAACAGATTTAATATTTTGTTATTTTTGGTTGTTGACAAAAATGTTATGAACCTGACCCAGACACTTACTCAGATTGGGGACCAAAATATGTAATATGGTCCTCTTTCAAAGTGTCACAGGGACTTGTGACTTCTATGTTTTTGTCGTTAGAGTTTTCCTTATTGGGTTACCGACTTTTGATATTTTTAATTACATCAACGAGTCGAAAATATCTCATCTCCTCGGGAAGTCCTTACGAAAAGGTTACTAATACGACACACATCTTTGTCACTTACCCTCATGACCGGCCGGTGAATACAATCCTTTCTTTTCACCTCTTTCCCAATCTCTTACATGTATTTTAACTGTCTTATTTTTACCCTAGTATATATACTTTTTTTGGAATGTAAAATTTTCCAATATAAACTTATTTACATCTTAATTGCCTTGTTTTAGAATTTAAAAAAATATATATATTAAGAAGGTTTATAGAGAATAGTAGGATGACAAAAAAATAAAAATAATAATACATATGGTGTGCCCTTTATTTTCAATCATACATATGGTTCAACTTGTTTCTTTTGACACTAGTTGCCAAATATTAGAGATAGCAACATTGCAAACCCATGTTCACAAAAAAAGAACCATATTACTTGAGTAGATCCATTTAAGAAGCTCCAAAAGCATAAATTAAAATACAAATATCTATATGTTAGATGTTGATGGTTTGTGAAAATTGATAATCCATCTCTACTTTTGCTTTGCACCACTTACACTGATCTCACCGTTTTTGATGTTGTTGTTGACACCTATTTCTCTATATATTAGTAAATTCTATATATACAATATATTGGGTGAAGTTGCCATCCATTGCTTTTACTTTCTGTATATTAATCTAAAATTGGTTATATGCTCACTTAGTCTAGATGCTAGATGTAGATAAGGTAACGAGGAATTTATATGGTCCAAGAAATTGAGAATTCACAAAATTAACTGATCATGTGGTTGAATAATTCATCTTAGTGATAATCATTCAAATGCATTTCCAACAGTCTATAAGTTCATCTTATGAAGATAGATATAGTGAGATGATGCAAAGGTACTCAACAATTACATTTATTCGCTTATATATTGCATTTAGACACCAGATATTATACACAACTTTGGATATATAGTTTCGATCATACATCATAATCAAAAGAAGGTTATAGATTCCGAAGCCGGTCCGGGTTAAGTGCATTATAAGATAACGGATGAGAAACTTGAGCTTTTCCCTCTTCCAGTTGTGCTTGATCCAGTTTAACCAGGTTTGGATTCTTACCACAAGGGACAATAAACAAAGACTTGGGATCAGCACAAGTCTGTCTCCTCTTGAAGAAATCAGCGCATTGCTGTGGTGTGTTCTGGTTTGGAAGATCAAGTATACAGTTCATACGAACGTCCAGAACCTTACTCTCGATGAGTTTTCTACATTTTGGACCGGCCTGAGTGAAGTAATTATAGGATAGAGACAAGTTTTTGAGACAAGCAATCTCGCATACGATCTCCGGTATGGTTCCATAAAACTTGTTTCTGGCTAGATTGAGTTGTTCCATCGAGTCTAAGCAACCGAACGAGTACGGTATTGGACCGGTTAACTGGTTACCACCAACATCAAAAACAGTGGCTTGCTTAAGGTTTCCTATTTGGTACGGTAAGCATCCGGTTAACTGGTTATTCAAGAAAAGAACTTCTTGTAGGTACTTGATGTCACCAATACTCGCGGGAATTGGACCCGTGAACCTATGTCACATCACAATAAATATCACAAAAAAAAAGAAGACAATTTAGCTTTACTCTATATATATTAGCTGTAAATAGAATTGCACAAAAACAATTAAACAAAACGAAGATAATATGACCACGACTAGTAGTTCCCTTTTTAATATTTTGTACCGAAACTGTATGACAAATTATTTAGTTCATCTGATAGAATAATCATAAATTGAGTTTTTATAGATTGATGTTCTTTCATTTTTGTTTTTTTTTTTCTAAAATACTTACTTTCATTTCTAGTACCCTTAGATTTCTATATTTGGTAACGACCCTTTTGGATTTCGAGTAGATATACTCGAAATTAAGAAGGTTAAGAAGAGTAAGTAAAACCCTAACCCGTTGTTTGCGAAGGTGAGGTAAAGAGCTGTGATGGATCCAAGATTGGTTGGAAGATTCTGAACAAGCTTGTTGTTGTTGATGAACAAGACGTCGAGGTCGAGATTAAAGACCTGAGGAGGAACAGAGCCTTTGAAAGTATTGAACCTGAGATCGAGAAACGTGAGATTGACTCCTTGCAAGACATTGGTTGGGAAACCGTCGGTGAATTTGTTGTTGCTTAGGTCAAGCTCGAACAAGTATTTTAACTTGCTGATGTCAGGCACAGTGCCATTGAAATTGTTGGAGTTTGCGTGGAAGATGGAGACCGTTTCTAACGTGTCGAGGAAGTTATCTAACTTGCCTCCCAATTGAAACCCATTAAACAGGACACTCGCGACAGCGGGATGGTTTGATCCCGGAAATGTGGCGCAGGAGAGTCCGTTGTATTTGTTGCAAACGTCGGGGCCAACCCAAGAGACAAGTTTCTTGAGTGGATCGTCGACTGAATTCTTGAATCTCTGGAGAATTGGATAGGCTTTCGCTATGAATGGGCTGTCAAAGAGTAGAGGCGTTGGCGGCGGTTGTGGCGGCTTCTTTTGCGGTGGACGACGTGGCGGCTTTTTAGGCGATGGACGTCGCATCTTAGGTGGTGGAAGCTGTGGAGGAAGAGAGGGTGGAGGAGGGCATGGAGAAGGAGGAGGAGGCGGAGGAGGGCATGGAGGAGGAGGAGGAGGAGGAGGAGCGGGAGTAGGGCAGTCTGCAGGTTCCGGTTCTGGTTCCGGGGAAGGTGACGGTGGTGGATTGCTGTCGTTACCGCCACCGATGATGATCTCTAAGGATTTTCTGTCGGTAATGTGGTTGTCTCCGGTAGGTAGAGTGAAGTAGAGATTTGAGAGAGAAAGAATGAGAAGAAGAGTTGAGAGAATTGAAGCCATTGATTTTGATGAGATGATTTTGTGGTGAGTTTTGAGGATAAGTACTATATATCAACTATGTACGTATTATATAAGGAGATTTTTAGATTTTTAGAGCATAGGAAAGGAGAAGACTAAGAAGTATGAAGAATCTTGAGAAGTCAATGGACACTGTCTTTACTCCTTTAGTTTGTTTGGTCAGTGGGATGACGCCACTAGAACAATAATTACTTATTTATTTATTTACCTGAGTGTTCTAATTAATAATAACAATTTGAGATGTAATTTTTGTCTAATAATATTTTCGAAGGATCAAAAGAAATCTTTGATGGATAATACAACTAAATGAATATCCGAAACTGATGAAGAAAAAACATATGAAATAGAGCATTTTGAGCTTCATTGCCGACAAAACATCCTAAGGGATAAATATATAAATAAAAAATAGAGATAAGATTATTCATGTGGAACATTCGTCAGAGAACATCAACTTTAGTAGATGTCGATCGAGCAAATATATACTATTTTGAGTAAATCGCTTAAGGTATATATGTTGGCAGTGTGTGAGATTTTGCATGCATTTCAAGGTGGTCAAGTGTTTCAAGATGAATATGTTATTTACTAAAACCATAACATAGTCAAGGTGGTGATCTTTAATAGGAACGAATTGGACAGAGCGACAAGTCTAGACTTTTCTTTGTTTGTGTATAAACAGAGAGTTGTATTTCTACCTTCTTCCCTTTTTTTCTCGTATGATAGAAACTTTTACACCTTTGCTTGGAAAACTTTAGGCTCTTGATTTGATGAGGAGATATGGTCTTTAGCCCAAAATGTTATTTAGTACCGTAAAACATCTACATGCTGCAGTATTATTTGCACTCACATACTTTACATACCATGTTCAAAAGTTCAAGACTTGGAAGAGCCGTCCCTGAAGATTTAAAGGCTGGAAGCAAAAAAAAATATAGGCCTATTGAAAAAGGAAGGAAAAATGTTTTCAAGTGGAAGGTGGAGCTAGACAGATTCGAACTCCTCACCTCTCACACTTATACAGCAGTCATAACCAGTAGACTACAAGAGGATTCACAAAATTGAAGGCCGATTTTATCTATATTATTTGAAGGCCGCAAGCACCAGCTTGCCTTGCTTGGCCTCTTGGACGGCTTCTGCTTGGAATCATGACCATTCACCAGCCATATGGTCAAAATCCTAGACATCTCATTTTGTATGTATCCCTATAGATAATGATGTTTCTTATTTGAGTTTAGTTTGAGTTGCAATAATCTTTCTCAAAATAAACAAAACAATATAGGTATAGTTAAACAGGCCCAAAAGTTTGTAGTCAAAACAAAAAAATGCGCTCCAAGTGTTTATGAAAATGCAATTTAGAAGAAGAGCAGTTTGAACTCATGCGTGGCTAGCAAAATCTATATAGGCCCATTGGTCGTCAAACTTATATCGTTGCATTTGGACGTTGTTTTGGTACCAAAAACTTTGAAAAAAAAAGGTTTAAATTTATATACATATTTTTAACTTTAATGTTTATGTTTTCCTCTGTAAATGGTTATTTGTTGACAAAGAAAAAGTTGGCTATTGGTAATAAGGGTAACATTGGTTGAAACTATTCGACTGTTAGGGCGAGAAGTATCTTATAAACGTTATAAAATTGTATAAAGTTTAAAATGGACAGCTCAATACGCGTTGTCGAAAAAGACACACCAAAAAAGTATTTCTCAAAAAAAAAATCAAAGAGTTATTTATTTTGTTTAATGTTTTTTTTTGTTACAGATTATTATTTCATATAGCAAAATATAAGTGTGTAAAAAATGGGTAACCTAATTTAACATAACTCAAATTAACCAATGACTCTAATAAGTTAGGCGGAGAAACCATAATAATTCAACAATATAAACATATATTTCAAACAAAACTATGCAGAACAAAACTAGTTAAAAGTTGCTTTACTAATTTATTTTGAGTTCTTTTTACAATATACTCCTCTTTAGTATTTCTTACAAAAATATGGAAAAGCACATCTAATATTTGTTCTATAGAATCTATACATACATGTGTATTTCCTATACATAAAACGAAATGTGAAAAAGAGCTGATGGAAAAAAGGAAAAGAAAAAAAGAACTGATTACCTGATAAATCCAAATTTACTCAAATTTAGCAAAATTTATTCTTCGTGGATTTTGTTTTCCTCTTTTCAATGGCTAAATCCAAAAAATGCACTCAATTGTGGTGTGTGAATGATTGCCACGTTACCCAAATCAAGAATTCCCAAAAATTTGTCTTATATATATATATATGTAAGAATTTATTAAAAAGAATCTAAAGGTCCGTTTCCATTAGGTAAGGAATAATAAGTTACAAAAACTCGTAATTGAAAATGAGAAAAAAGGAATTCAGACAAAATTAAATTCAAAAAGTTCTGTTTTTTAACGTATAAAAAAAAAGAGAGAAAAAGAGGAAAAGTGACACATTCAAATCTCTGGCGATCAATGATTACATGCACTGAAAACTATACAAAAGATAACGCTCACTTTTACCACCCCTTTCATTATTAGTCTGTTAAGCTAATCACAAGTTAATTAAGGATCCTAATTCCACCTTTTTGCTCTTTTCAGTTCTCACACTAACAACTTCTTTACTTTAATTATATATACAAAAAAAAAGATTTAGAAACAAATTAAGTAGTATTAATCAAACGAGAAAGATCACATAAAATTAGTGAGATACTATATACTTTGTCTTATATTGTGTAACAAAACCAATTCTTTTACCTCTCGGTTAAAAAAATTAACCTCGTTTCCAAATAGCATATATCTATTCCATTTTTTACCATTATGTTCTATGAAAATCGGAAAAAAAAAATCTTAAAATTTTCATTCACCACAATGTTAAATATATACTTTTGAAATTAGAATGAATGTAACGTATGTTTCTCGTATGACAAGTTTCACTAACTTGAATATGAATGTATTTCTTATAATACGATTCTCATCTATTATATTAGAGAATGTAACTTACAATAAGTTATTTTCTTAAGAACTAAATTATGAAAGTACATTTTAATTAAAAGAAAAGCTAATAAATAAGTTAATGGCATCATGAGAAATTAATCAACAATTCAGTATTTAAGAAAGTAACTTTAGAGACAGATATGAATTTTGGAATGAAGTTATTTAAAGTTAAATATTTTTGGAGCACATTTGTCGGCATTTCCAATGAAAAAGTATAGGTGTATATATGCACATTATGATCTTTAAACGTTTCAAAGAAGAAGAAAAAGCACTTCAAATACAACTGTTATTCTGATTAATTGAACTGTTCTTTTTTATATTATATTATTCTAAAAAACAAATCTGTAATAATTATTCGAACGTTGTGAAATTTAATTCACTAAAGACAAATTAGGGTGTGGTGGCTAATACGCAAATTAGTTGTCTTCTAACTTAAAATTTGGACTATGTATGTATGTGTGAAAGTTGAACGTAATTCATATAGTGATGATGGTGCATGGAATGAAGCATAAGACAAAATACACTGAGTTTTTGAGAGCTCTCATGAATTTCACAGTCAATTGTATTTTTGAACTTTATTTTTTTTTTCTTGCATGAATATGCGAAAGTGTTACAAAATACCATGTAATTAAGTAATAAAAAAAAATTGTGGTGATTTGCTAAGAAAATTAACAGTCCATTAATTAAACGAGAGTAGACGAATAGTCAAGCACTACAAATCAAAGCTTATCAAAAACTTAGCTTAAATTGATGTTATTCACACACGAATAGTGAATTTTACATAACTTAATTAGTATACTAAGTATATATATATATATATATATATGTACGAGATTTTGTTTAGAAATTTTCATTTTCGTGTGCCTTTTTCAAAAAAGTTTCGTTCAACTATTCATTCCTTAAAATACATTTTACTAAATACTCCTATGAAAATTTATAAGGTTTATAAGGTGTTTATGGATGGTAATTAACTACTATTTAAATACTTGATCCAAATATTTATAAGGTTTTCTATATGGTTTTATAAGTTTTTACAAGGTACTTATGAGCTTAAAGAAAGCATTTATAAGGATTTACTAAGTATCTATAAGGTATTTGTAAGATAATAATAAGGTATTTATAATAATTTAGACATGTATGAATGTAGTTTGCTTATGCTTTTATAAGGTAACATAGGTATTTCGATAGATCCCAAAATTTTAGTGGAATTTGTTTTTAAGGACGTTTTAGCAAGGGATATTTAGAGAAATGATTTTGGAAAATGGCCTTTTAAAAGTCCTCCAGTATTAATAACATATATCGTTTGATGTATATATGATGTATAATTTTTACAAATATATTTTTTAAGTTCAATATCAAAATTAGATTTACTCACCAAAAGATATTTAAATTACATAATTTATATGACTGGCACAACATGATTTTAACAATGTTAATATCCTCCTTCATGATACATGTAGTTTGAGGAAAAACAAATAGCAAAATTTTTAATATTAGAGTATATTAGTAATAGTTGTCAAAAAAAAAAATAGTATATTAGTAACAGTAAGTTCCTATAATTATATATTTTTATTTTGTTTAGGAGATGGTTTTGTAAAAAATTTAAATCCTGAAAATATCATTCTAAATTACTAGATTAGTATTCTAGTAATTTCTCAACTTCATATTACTATATAATATATGCATATAAAAGCACATATATAATATAGCATAAATATGTGATATAGAAAGAAAAAGTGCGTATTAGTTTATGATCACTAATTTACCAAAACTAATTAAGAAAAATTTTGGTTTTAAGAAAAAACAAATTATAGAAAAAGATATTCCTTAAGAACTTCACAAAAAAAAGAGAAAGAAAAAAATGAAGTAAATATGTATCCTTTTTTGTTTTGATGACCTAGTAACGGCTTTGTTATGATTATCTTTTGGGGTTTTGCTATGAGCTCACTTAACTCCTCTATATATACATCTTCTCTGATTTCTCTTTCTTTCACCATCTTTAAACGTCTCTTTCTCTCTCTCTCTTTGTTTTCTCCTTTTCTCTTTCTTTATATATAGATTCGTAAAAACACAATTAAAAAACAAAGCACAAAAGGGTATAATGAGCATTCAATTCAATATGACTAATGCTCAAGAGTTTGGTCAAGAAGGGTTTATGTGGGGCATTTCCAATTCTGATGATTCGGGAGGCGGTTGCCAAAAAATCGAAAAACAATTGCCTCCATCGCAACCTTCTCATCCGTCGTCTGAGATCCAGATTGAGACGGCCAGAAAGGTTGCTAAAGGAAAGAAAAGGACGAAACGAAGTGATGAAAATGATGTAGAAGAATCACCTGATCATGAAATACATATATGGACCGAGAGAGAAAGAAGGAAAAAGATGAGGGACATGTTTACTAAACTACATGCTTTGCTTCCCCAACTTCCTCCAAAGGTATTTAATTAATATCAAGAACATATAATTGATCATTTTCATTTTCATCGGCATGAAATTCATACATTATTAACAATACTTTTTTCCTGTAATTCACATGCAAAACATTGAATTGTGTTTATAATCCAATTCTGTATATGCAAAGTTTCAGATATGCATATACTTATAACCTGAAAAATACAATATCATGCAGAAAGTAACATTTGGATTTTTGAAGAAGGTTTTAATCTTATCCAACTGCATTAAATGATTCCTTTTGTGAAATGAAAGAATATAAAACTAAACACATTTATTTAATTCTCCAATTTTCCATTTTTCTTCTATATTTTGTCATTTCGTTTATTACTAATCAAAAATATAGATGATTTTATGTTATTTTATGGTTATTTAAACTAAACATTTTGATATCTTTCTCTTGCTTGTTGTCATGTTTTAGATTTCAATTTATTCAAGTCCTTATGCTGGTTCTTTTTTTCAGCTTTTGTTTCATATCTTTTAGCATTATATAAACCATTAGATCATAATTTTATCCCTAAAATTTGGTATGATAATTTAGCTTTCATTTTTTTAGCAAGACCAAATTAAAATATTTTCAAACTCTAAACAATTTTTTTATATATTTGATAATTTTTTTATATATACATTATAATCAGAAGACTTATTTGAATCCACCGAATGCACTATAAAAAAGCTCCGGTTTTAAAGCACTATAAAAAGTAGATAAAATAAAAATGAACTAATATGTACATTTTATGTGTCGGATATCTTACGTTATATAGAATCATATATTTTAATATTTTAAGTTTTGATCCACAGGCAGACAAATCAACAGTTGTGGATGAAGCGGTGGAAACTATCAAATCCCTTGAACATACTTTTAAAAAGCTCCAAGAGCAAAAGCTCGAGAAATTTCGTCAGTACTCGTCTGCCTCAACAAGCACAACTCCTACTACAACTTTTGCTTATGATCCATCTTCATCCTCTTCCCCAACAACAACTCTCCCCACACCAATATCATCATCAAACCATCCCCAAATCCTTTCTGCAGCGGATTCTTACTCCCGTGAAGCTTTCTTGGCCGATCAGATATCTTCATCCAACACTGCTGTCGTGAACCCGCCTTACCCTTGTGGTGATCCGATCGCGGCTTTCGATACGTGGTCTTCACGTAACGTCGTTCTGAATATATGTGGAAATGAAGCTTTCTTCAATCTGTGTTTTCCTAAAGACAAATCAGGGGTTTTCACTTCGGTTTGTTACTTGTTTGAGAAGTATAACTTGGAGGTTTTGTATGCTAATGTCTCCTCAAATATTTTTTGGAGCACCTACATGATCCAAGCACATGTATATTCTACATATTTAAACGTTATTACCATATAATATGTGGTGAAATATATTATTTACGATGGTTCTTTTCTTTTTCTGTTCTTTAATGTAATGAAACAGGTAAATCCGAGTTATGCGAATCAGCTATTGGGAAATGGGTTTGGAGTAGGGGAAATTTTCAAGCAAGTTGCTCAAGACCTGGTCTTGTGTTTTTCATCTCCATGAATCATAAACCAGCTGCATTGGTTTGAATTTAAAGCATTTTCATGGTTTGTTTTTTTGTGCGAAGTCCTGTTTCTTTTGCTTATGCAGAGATATTAGCTTGGATTTTTCAGTTTAAACCCAATTCTCAAAAAAAGAAAGAAAAAAAAAGAATAAATAGAAGATATTACCAGCTCCTTCGAACATTGTTGGCTAGTGACTTTTTCGTAATTTTAGTTTTATTTTCTTCACCAATGTATTGTTATTGTTGTCCAACATGACATTTAAGTAAATTAACTTTTTGAAGGTTAAAATTTTTAAGATGCATTTAAATTTTATACCCAAATGAATATTTTTTTTTACTTCTCTTTGGGTGCAAATGACTACTCTTAAAATGAACGAGTTGAAAATGATGAAATGATAAAAGAAATGAAGATGAATAGTTTTCATTTTATTAAGCTTTTGTAGAGTGGAAGAAAAGTTTTATTCTTTTCTCTTCTTTATTCTTCTAATCTGAGATGAAAGAGATGAATAATTAATTTTTCTATTTTTAACTCAAATGGTACGGAGAAAGAGCAAGTGGGCTAGTGGTTCTCACCTCTATTGACTATTGCCTTCTCACCAGATCCGGATTCGAGCCCGGTCCCTCTCAAAGAGAAACTTATATTTTGTAATGATGTCAAAAAAAAAAAAAAAAAATCAAATGGTACACTTTTGGATGAATCTAAGTGAAAAAATGATTCCTCCCTTTCATCTCACTTTTAATGGTCATCGATTTGTTGCCTTTGTTTTATCATTTAAATATTACACCATTTCTCATTTTTTAGAGTAAACAAATTGCCATCAATTCTTTTGTATTATGTACATGAATAATTTTTCAAGTAACAAAACATGATTTTGACTTCAACTTCAATATATTGGCCATAAGATGATATATATTAATATGAATATGAACATAGTTCAAAATCAAAAATCATAGGACTTTCTACTATATATGTTTTGAATCTCTATGTTTTTTTATGAATGAATAATATCTGTGTTTATGATGTTATATATACATATCCATCCCTATCTTTTCTTTTTTAACCTCATGTACTTTTGTTATAGATACAAGATATGGATTTTGATTGAAAATATTGCCATCATAGGAGAAAACCTTGACATATTTTTCATGTTCATCATGTTTATGTGATTTTTTTTTTTTGTATTACTAGTCTCACCATTTTGGGAGAATTAAGATCTTGTAATTTAGAAAAGTTTAAGAAGTGGTCCAAGTAGATTACCTCATGTAGAGTTTATTGTCAGTCCTACATGAGATTTGATTCATGATGGACCAATAAAAACCATCAATTTGGTGATTGTAAGAACATGTTCATAATGGGGTTTAGTGAAATTTGAGCACTAAAAGAAAAACAGAGATAAATAAAATTCTTATTTAATAACCTTTTACGAGAATCTTAAGACATATGTCTTTTTATTATTGGTTAAATTTTATTAAAGGTTAATACTTCAAGTTTAATTATATACTACTAAATTACATTAATGGTGCGTTTTCAAGTTTATTTACCAGTCGAAGATACTTTAAAAATTTCACATATGAATTTTTTTGTAAATTACATAATAATAATATAAAAAGAACATTGACCATTTTACTGTTCATTTATTTAAGTTTGAAATGTTTAGTTATGGTTAGTTAAGTTTTAGTACCCAGTTTACTCAAAAATTAAGAATATAGCACTCATATATGTATAATTAGTTCTCTCTCATCAACTTGTATAAGTGGACAAAAATATCCTTTCGCATCTAACAAATTATTTAGCGGTATAATGATTTAAGTATCGACGATACTGTTCATCAAATACATAAGTAAAATCATGTTATAAGTTAGATGAATAACTATTGAATTACCATGATAACAATATATATATATATACATATAAGTTTATAAATATATCGTATTAAATTGTTTTGTATCGCGATAATTTATGATTTATGTGATAAATTTACAGTTACCGTGTTAACTCATTTACTATACCATATACAAAACAATAATGAATGTCAACAATAGCAATAACATGTTAAGTAATATTATATAGAGCAATTCTTGGGTTCACCCCTATTGTGAACCTTTTTGTTCACCTCTTATTACTATAAACCCTAACCACTATTTTGTCAACCTAAACCAAAATTATATTTCGTTTAATTACATGTTAATAATCTGTTATCATGTAAACCCAAACCCAAACCAAAATTTTAAACATGTTAATAATCTGTTATCGCGGAAATTTATTAACCCAAACCACTATTTTGTCAACCCAAACCGAAATTATATTTCGTTTATTTACAAAATCTAAACCCTAACCACTATTTGTCAACCCAAACCGAAATATAATTTCGTTTAATTACAAAATCTAAACCCTAACCAATATTTTGTCAACCCAAACCAAAATATAATTTCGTTTAATTACAAAATCTAAACCCTAACCAATATTTTGTCAACCCAAACCAAAATATAATTTCGTTTAATTACAAAATCTAAACTCTAACCACGTCTTTATAAACTTAATATGCTAAATAATTTTTAGTGTTAAACTTAATATGCTAAATAATTTATTAACAGTATAAATGATATTGTATCGCGATAAAATTATAAGTTATATGGTAAGTTTGAAATTATTCTGATAAATCATTTATTATCGTGTTGAATCATTGTATCATATTGTAGAAGTTAAAAATAGATGACGTATAAATGTTGGATTAAAAAGTATAATTTATTGATATTTATTACGTTATCTCGCTAAACTATTTGTTACCATATATAGGGGTATTTTTGTTCAGCTAAAATAACTATGAGAGATAACTAATTTTAAAACATTAATGTCAAATACTTAATTTTTTATTTATTTGAGTACATAGAGTGCTATTTCCCCTTTAGTTATTGTTAATTGTCACTTTTGAATTTTGAATGTTGACCCCAAGTAAATGAAGATATAATTAAAGATGATAATGGGCTTCATATACAAATATTTTAACTTTTTTGTGCGAAGTCCCGTTTCTTTTGCTTATGCAGAGATATTAGCTTGGATTTTTCAGTTTAAACCCAATTCTCAAAAAAAAAAAAAAAAAAAAAAGAATAAATAGAAGATATTACCAGCTCCTTCGAACATTGTTGGCTAGTGACTTTTTTTGTAATTTTAGTTTTATTTTTCTTCACCAATGTATTGTTATTGTTGTCCAACATGACATTTAAGTAAAATAACTTTTTGAAGGTTAAATTTTTTAAGATGCATTTAAATTTTATACCCAAATGAATATTTTTTTACTTCTTTTTGGGTGCAAATAACTAATCTTAAAATGAACAAGTTGAAAATGATGAGATTATAAAAGAAATGAAGATGAATAGTTTTCATTTTATTAAGCTCTTGTCGAGTGGAAGAAAAGTTTTATTCTTTTCTCTTCTTTATTCTTCTAATCTGGGATGAAAGAGATGAATAATCAATTTTTCAATTTTTAACTCAAATTGTACGGAGAAAGAGCAAGTGGGCTAGTGGTTTTCACCTCTATTGACTATTGCCTTCTCACCAGATCCAGATTCGAGCCCGGTCCCTCTCAAAGAGAAACTTATAATATGTAATGATGTCAAAAAAAAAAAAAAAAAAAAACTCAAATGGTACACTTTTGGATGAATCTAAGTGAAAAAATGATTCCTCCCTTTCATCTCACTTTTAATTGTCATCGATTTGTTGCCTTTGTTTTATCATTTAACTATTACACCATTTCTCATTTTTTAGAGTAAACAAATTGCCATCAATTCTTTTGTATTATGTACATAATAATTTTTCAAGTAACGAAACATGATCTTGACTTCAACTTCAATATATTGGCCATAAGATGATATATATTAATATGAATATGAACATAGTTCAAAATCAAAAATCATAGGACTTTCTACTATATATGTTTTGAATCTCTATGTTTTTTATGAATGAATAATATCTGTGTTTATGATGTTATATATACATATCCATCCCTATCTTTTCTTTTTTAACCTCATGTACTTTTGTTATAGATACAAAATATGGATTTTGATTGAAAATATTGCCATCATAGGAGAAAACCTTGACATATTTTTCATGTTCATCATGTTTATGTGATTTTTTTTTTTGTATTACTGGTCTCACCATTTTGGGAGAATTAAAATCTTGTAATTTAGAAAAGTTTAAGAAGTGGTCCAAGTAGATTTCCTCATGTAGAGTTTATTGTTAGTCCTACATGAGATTTGATTCATGATGGACCAATAAAAACCATCAATTTGGAGATTGTAAGAACATGTTCATAATGGGGTTTAGTGAAATTTGAGCACTAAAAGAAAAACAGAGATAAATAAAATTCTTATTTAATAACCTTTAACGAGAATCTTAAGACATATATCTTTTTATTATTGGTTAAATTTTATTGAAGTTGAATACTTCAAGTTTAATTATATACTACTAAATTACATTAATGGTGCGTTTTCAAGTTTATTTACCAGTCGAAGATACTTTAAAAATTACATAAATGAACTTGGGCTTCACAACAAATTTAAAGCCCAGGACCAAACTAAGAATTCATAAATCTACCATCTACAGTATGATTTGGGAATCATAAATGAGAAGCAAACTAATGTACAGTACAATGTTAAAAAGGGTAAATCCAATGAAAAATGTAAACTAAGAATGAAAACAGACAAATTGGCTACCTAACTTGCATTGCACACATACCTTAAGTGTGCATCAATGGAACCCAAGAAAAAAGAAGATATATATGCATACCTACCAGCTGATAATAAATAGTACAACAACAAAACTAATGCACAAAAATAAAAAAGACTACCGATTTTTTTAAAATAGCTAGTATTAAAAAGTCACATTTGAAAGGATTTAAGCAAAAGTTTGGGCTCAAAACTTAATTAACGTAAATAGGTAAAATAGAGACTTTTGATTCTTTCATTTTTTCCCCTGGTTTTTTTAAAATTAATTACATAATTAAGACTACTCTAATAAAATTTTCTAACAAAGAATTAATAACGTGTTAAACAAAAATAAAAATAATTCAAAACGGCGCCACTTCGGTACGACCAAAATCGTCGGAGTTAGCGCTAGAATCGTCAGGCCAAGAGTCTCTGAGAAGCTTCAAAAGCATCTGAGCTTTCCTCTTCGCTCTCTCCGTACAATCACTCTGCACCAGTAGCAACAACTGCGTCACCAACCCCGCCGCCGCTGCCTCATCTCTACACCTTTCTTCCGCCGTGCACAATGCCAACAACGCTCCCGCCGCGTACTCCGTCGCTCTATCCGACACTCTCAATATCGTCTTCACCATTAGCGGCACCGTCAAAGCATGCTCGCCAAACGCCGCGCATCCTTCCGGTAACCGGCATAGTAGCTCCACCGTCGCTAAACCTCTCTCCGTATCGCATCTGTCGAAATCCGCCGCGAGACGGTCGATCAAAATCCCCGGAGCTCCGGCGGAGATAGCGAGATGTCTCGTTTGTTTCACGAGGCAGAGCGCGAAGATCGCCTTGATTCCGATCTTCAAAGCTCGCCGCGACGAAATCGGATTCTTGAGGAGATCGAGAACGCCTTCGAAAATCGAATCGGATCCGGAAATTATCAATTTCAGATCCATCGATTTGGATCCAGTCAAGACCATCTCAATCAACGCGGCGGCGTTAACCCTAATTTCAATCGAAGAATCAAACAATAACCGGGTCATAAACCCGACCCGACCCGGATCCGATGCTACAGCTTCACACTCCGTCTCCGTCATATGCAACACGACCAACAGAGCGAGCGACTCAGAAACAAGCTCCGAAGAAGAAGACGACGACGTTTCAACATCGGCGAACAAAATCCTCACCAAAATCTCCCTAGCGTTGTGACCGGCGATCAAGACGCGGTTCTTCTCACTATCTCTAGCTAATCCTCTCAAACGACGAATCGCGGCGGCGCGGGAGCGAACAGAGACGTGAGTTCCGGTAATTGCGGAGGCTTGGCTGAGGAGAGACCTAACGGAGATAGGATCGGCGGGTTGTTTAGGAGTAGGGATCCGTACAACGCCGTTAGAGCGGTTAGCGACGCACCATTCTTGGATAAGACGGCGGAGAGTGTGGTTAGGGATGAGAGTGAAGTCGGAGAGAGCGACGCGAGTGACGGGGCAAGTGGTGTTGCCCATAGCGATCCAGGAGTCGATGCTGGTGCGGTCGTAAGTTTGACCGGTGGAGATGGTAACGGGATCGGACATAAGGTCAAGGGAGATTGGGCATCTGAAATGGTATGGAATTTGGATGCCTAGATCCAACGGCTCTAAATTCCCCGGCATTTTTTTTTTATTTTGGTGTGGAGGAACGAACTGTTTGTTTCTCAGAGCTTTGAGGGAAATTGAGAGAGGAGGACTGGAGAAGGAAGACGAAGGACCTTATCTGCGCAGGCTATGATGCGCCACACGTGTGGCTTTTATAACTTTGTTTGTTAGTTATTATATACCAGTACAGTTCTTTATGAGCTTAAATTTTTAACTAAACCATTATATTCTTATGTAATTAGTTGGTTTAAGATGAAGTGATAATTGTAAAATTTGCAAACATAATATTTGTATGATAGTGTAAGTTTTTTTTTATGTGTGTGTAAAACATAAATTATTTTTCCTCCGTTTTGAGAAATAATTTGAGTTTTTAAAAAGAAAATAAACAAATTGAGTTCAATCAAGCACAATTATTTTAAAATTGTAGATAGGTAGTAGAGATGTTTATAATACTAAAGTGTGTTGAGAGTTTAGGTCATAATCACTTGTACGTATTTTGTTTTAATTCTTTCGTCATTAACACTAATGGCACTTATTCCATTTTGCATAATTCATATATAGTCTACATATAGATATCATATATGTCCCAAGATTTTAATTTTATTTTCATACGCATAATTTTAAAAGTCACCGGTTTTTTTTTTGAAGGGTGTAAAAGATGAGTTTTTTTTTTGTTTTGTTTAGAAGTGAAGCTTAATGCTATCAATATGTCAAAAACAATGAAATCTCTAATACTATATGGTATCATATACCTTAATTATTTTTTAACAAAAAATATACTAAATAATCGACAATGATACCACACACACATCCAGTTGTATACAACCACCCAAATTTATTATTTATATACCATATTAATACGACGAAATATTCTTAAATAAATATAAGAAAATTAATGTGTGTTGTTTGTTGTATAGAATTTATATTTAAAAAAAAAACAATAAATTTTGGTCAAAGGAAAATGCGAAAGACTGGGAACGAAATTTAAGACCCCACACCGAGACAGCTACCACTTACTTGTGTTATATCAAAACCCCAAAAATAGATATTACACCTTATTCAAATAGTTTGACTGTTTTGTCTTTTATACAATTCACTTTCTTTAATTTTTTTTGACTGTTTTCAAATTCACTTCGCTGATAAGAATTAAATTTTACTCTTTTTTCAATCCTGTTTTCCACTTTTTTATTTTTATTACAAGGTTTCATTTCTTTATTTGACAGTCAATCATCCAAATAGGTCAAATGTTTTTAAGTTTCAAATTACTAGGTTTTTACAACTTCAAAGTTGCTTTTTGGTCTATAGACTTTGACAATACTGTCATCTAATTAATTTATTTCTCAAATTCAAATAAAAGTAGCCTTTGCTTCATTGATAAAACAAAAAATACATACACAATATATAGCTATAGCATCAAATGCATCATATATTTAGTAACAGCAATGTAGACTAATTTTAGAGTCATGTATGTCTTGGGAACGTTTGTGATTGGTCCGTGTATAAATAATATGATTGCATGCATGCATGATAAATAGTTCAGACGAAAGAAAAAGAAAGAATCGAGACTGTAACTTGCTTCAGTTTGAGTTTTAATTTGCTTTTCTGCACAATGTAATGTAGTGTCGGGAAAGTACAAGAAATTACAGAATAATAATTAGATTAAAAAAACAAATCATGGGAATGGAGACAAATATTCTAAGACAATTATATCGAAATCATATAAATTCGGGAGCAGGGATAAGATCCATGGATTTGGACAGTATACATTATTATTTTTTATTTTTTGAATATATATACAGTACTCGTATTGATTTACTTAAAAAAATATAAAAATTGAGTGAAGAAGAGAAGAACAGGATCTGGCTGGCATAATTGCCTTGACCTCATGGGAACGAACAACAACAACTAAAGAAGTTTGTGTTTATTGTCTCTTGCTTGCCTTTATCCATCTCTCTTTTTTCGTTAAATAAAAATCACAATATTAAGAGATATATTTTTGAAAACTACATATAGAAAAACTAAAGTTTTTTTCATTCATGGTATAAGTTAGGGTTATGCATTGAAACATATATCTCAGATATAAAAGAAACTAGTTCTTACTTATTAGTTTATATGTTTATTTTTTAATAATTTTTAAAATCTGATTATACCAAACAGTAATAGTATTTACGTAGCATTTTTGTTGTAAGACTTGACTGTTGATATCTATGTTATTATGACTTATAATTTTACTCATGTGATCATGGCTATAGATAGCATTTTGGTCTAATCATTATTTCTACAAGTACACATCTATATACCAACCTTGCTATATTTTGCAACCAAATAATGAATAATTGGGGAGGAGAGGCATTAAAATTAGTTGAGCTCCCACGACCGTATGTCTACCTTTTATATGCCAAAATAACCAAACTCATTTTTAGTAATATATGTATTTGATTTAGATATACAAATGTATGCCACAGAAATATTAAATAGTTATAAATCCAACCACCACATATATGATTTTTAAATGGCTGGACTTGGCCAATATAAAAAAAAATCATGAAAACTTGCTTGGAGCCAAAACAAAATTGGATGAGTCAAAAGGTCAAAGAATCTTAATGAACAGTGAGGACATGAATGTTTAAAAATTGGGTCCAGCTTGGTCCAAGTGCATGCTTATTATAACAAATTTACAAAAGAGGTTGGTCCATCATTAATATCTTTATTTATTTATGTAATTACATCAACTCTAAAATTCTAAATCACATATACTTATATGATAGTACTAATCGTTTTGGAGTTTACTAGAAAATATTAAACTTTTTGTATCTGGCATGACTCTAGCAATTTGGATGGAGTTATTCACTAATTTTTCAAAATATTAAATCTAAAAACCAAAGAAATACTTATTTTTGGTTTTTTCGTTCGTGTATAGAAAAGGGCAAAAACGGTGTCGTAAAAGGGTCTGTGTAGGGGACAGTGCGTCTCCCACTTCTCGCGACCCTACGGTCTCTGGTCAACCCTGCACTGTCTTTGTTGCACGTGCTTCTCTCTCCTTTACACGTGCTTCCCAGCTCATCCTTCTTCTTTTGTTTTGTTTTCTGTTTCTTCTTACATATCTTCTAACCCAACAATATAATATATGTAATAAAAATGAATATAATTTCTCAAATAAACTATGAATTATTCCCAAAATCCTTAACAATTACTGCCACTGTCGGATGAGGTTCCAGGGTTTCTTTTGTTTTCTAAAACTATTTTAGGTTTTATTTTGTTTTTTGGTGAGTTTTAATGTGATGAGATGGAAACAATCAAGACGACGTTTGTGCATGCATGTTTATCTTGAAATTATAACTCAATATTAATACTACTAATTAAATGGTTCAAATAAAGGCTAAGATATTCATGTTGGTTGTCGTTTTTATACGAAAAAGAAAATTTGAGTCAAAGATTTTGATATAAAAATTAAATTAAAAAACATACACACACACATGAGAAAGCTTTTGGCGTACCTCTATGTAAGAGGGACTAATTTGATTTAACCTAAAAGTCTAAAATCCTATTTCTTAAAAAAAGGTTTAGAGCCAATTGCGAAATGGTCCAAATCTACTTACACTGACAGCTAAGTATAATGGAGCACATAATTGGGATACAAGAGGTGACTAATAAGAAGAAGATAAAAAAAGATACAATTATATACAACGCCGATCGTATACATGTTAATGTATATAACTATATGTTGTAAACGTTAATACGTCGAGAAAGGATAATCAAATTAACAGTGACTGATCAGGAATCATCCAGAAAAGTTTTAGACGGGCCACAATAGATATGAAACTATTAAAATCCACTGGATGACTCAACTTGAATCGAACCAAAAACAAATCATATGTTGGAAAAAAAGAGAGAGAGAGAATAACTCTCAAGTTGCCCACTGAAGAGGAATCTTTTTCACCATTGATCATAGTTGGAGTTGAGTTGAAGGAGGACCAAAGCAGAGCTGGATCGGAGGAAATCACTGGCCACTTCTAGGTGTGCTTTGATTTTATATATAACTTACGGAAATATCTAAGTTTGAGCATGATTCATATTTTAGTAATCTTAGAAAATGTTATGATCTTTAATCACATTATGATTAATCTAGACTACCCACACAAAAACCAAATTTGAAAAATAACATCCAAAGAAGCTTCAAAGAACATGTATGCATGATTCCGCACCTCCTAGATTTTAAATCCTAGCTAGTTCACATCTAACTTATGTGTAGTGACTACATTTCAACAGTAGCACCATGCTTTTTCCTTGATGAGTTCAACTCCATAAATAAGCTTGATATATCGAGTTAATAATAATAACCTTTATGCATCGGTATGGTTTTATGAATTATTGGATGATTGAACAACACTAGAAATTGCTAATCCCTACTATATAACTGTGATTAACATATAATTGATGTAATTTAGAACTCATTAACTTTCATCACTTGGAAAAGATCAACACAAGTATGTATTTATATTACTTGCATCCTTTTTGACACTGATGTAGTTATGTACGGCTTCTTTGTTAACATCAATTACATTAAAATATAACAAATTTTAAATTAACTAAAAAGGGGTGGATGAATTTGTGATTAACCATCAATCCCTTTTACTTTATATTTTTTTACCATTATGTTTTATTTTGTTTTTCGTTTATCATTGTCTACGTTCACTGTTATAAATGACTAGACTTTGATTCACAATGATTTAATTCTAGAAACCAACATATTAAAAATCACCTTGCTCCATTGTGTTATAGTAAGATATCACCATAATTAATCTTTGATATTAGGTGCTCCATGAAACTTAGAATTCCCCTCGTTATTTTCCATGTCTTTTTGAAATGATTTGAAGTTGTGAAAATATAAGTAGACTTGACTATATGCAAGTTGGAAATTTGCAAAAACAAAGCTTACAATATATCCAGTCTCCTTTTTTTTATAGTATTTTCAAAGTGAGACCTTTGATTTATAATTAATATGTAGAGACATGATTAATATTGTGAAGTAAAATAAGATAAACATTTGAAGAATATCACATCTTAAGGCTATTAAACATGGTAAAGTTGTTACATGCATTAGCATAATCTATAGTTTCAGTTCATAAGGTTTATTATTTTAGTGTCCAACACCAGGACTAGGACCAGAATCTTCGGCTCGTCCAAACATTTTGTAGCCCTTAGCTCGATGATGCCCAACCCCTGGGCTTGGGCCGGACTGTTTCACTGTGGCTAACCACGAAAAATCTTGTACAGAAGACTCGACTGGTTTAAACGAAGACATTACGCTTCCATTGAACGCAGATGAATCTGTTAATTGGGTCACCGATCCCGAACTATCCTTGACGGGTCGTCCTTCAATGACTAGTAACACAGATGCCACAACTATGATCAGAACAACAAGAAATGCTGCGTCGAACTTGGTGCGGTTCTTAGCCATCACCATGATAATATATGATTTGTGTAGTACGTAAGACGAATTTATTAATATTGGTAATGTATTTGAATACGATGATCATGATAAAGTTTGGTGTAGTGTTTAAGAGTATTTATAGTGTATAAGAAAGAGATGAGTGTGGGGAAAAAAATAATAATATCAATTGTGGAATATGTATAATTTTTTCTCGGTATTTTGTTCGGAACTGTTGATTCGCCGCCACCTCCTTAAATTTTAACAAATGAGATATAATATTCACGTAAACTAAAAGAATTGATGAGTTTGGCTCACGCAAACAAAAAAGGTATTGAGTTCGGCTCCAAGAAAAATTTGAGAAATTGACGTTATACATTTACGTACGTAGATTGTTATATAATCAAAGTGTTTATTGTTTTTTTAACGAATTTGTGGAATAATGAACCGACGTTACCCAGCCATTACTTTTTTTCTATTCAACTAAAAATTAGTAAATTTTTTATTTTTGTTTAACGACACATACCATTTCATTACATCAGGCTAGGAAATTTTGGAATCCGGTTACAACAACAAGAAGGTGCCTCATAAAACAAGTCACAATATTACACCAAGACTCCAAGAGCACATTAAGGTTCGTAAATAAATTTTCTTTTGTCTCCCTAAAATTTTTTAATGCAAATTTAATATACAATAATCTGCAAAAATCGCATAATTATTTTGCCACAGTGCAATTCCGGGATCAAAGGCTTTGACTATTGTTTGTAGCCATCAAATAGTGTTTATACGACTGTTCATTATGAGATTCCATTCAGTGTATCATTGTCGCGTGACTTGGGAGCATTGAGACTTTAATTTGCGCTCGGAACCTCACACTTGTAACCACTTTAACTAAAGCTTTGTGATTTCTGGAAATAATTAGATTTTTCTAACAAATAAATCAAAATTTTATCGGTTATTGACTTTAAACAGTCAGATAGCTCTATATGAGATTTGTACATGAACCTACCTTACTTGAGGGTCACATAAATTTTCGGGTAAGCTTCCATTATTTTTAAGTCAAAGAATCTCTTTCATAAATCATAATCAAAATGATATTTGCTCCGTTTCAAAAAAAAATTTAATACTTAATTTATGGTTCATAAAATATTATGTTATATCAATTATGACTATTATTGCAGAAAATATTATTTTTATCACAATTATTTCAGTTTATAATTTATAAAGAAAACTTTTTTTTTTTGTATGATATAGAGTATAATAGAAATTTACAAAAAAAAAAAAATTGTAAAAAATTGGTAGAATCAAATGATGTTTGTTTATGAGAGGGAGAGGGTGATTACTACACCGATATTAACAACAATGGCCCAATTCTTTATTGTAAACTAGGGATTACCCTGTGCTATGTGTCCAATATGCTTTACTAAATTATTATTTTTATTAGTATAGATCTTTTATGATTTTTTTTATCAGATAATTTTTTAAACATCAAATTAATTAATATATAAATTGAGTAACATTATTTTATCTCCAAGTTTAAAAATAAAACAAATTCCCGGATAGTGTTCCTTGTTTGGTTGTGAATCTAGATGTATGCTTCTTATGTGTTATTAATCTGAGTTGCGTTTTTTCATCAGCATGCATTTTGGGATTTTTCTCAAAACCTTTTGCGAGAGAAGGGTTGACCAAGGATCTTTACACCATCATTATCAAGGGGTTCTTAAACAAATTTTAAACTAAGAAAAGTTAAGAACTTTTTAAGTTAAGACCATCATTATAAGATTTTCTTATATACACTTACTAACTTTTCTTAGTTTTTCATAATTTTTCTTAGCTCAAGATTTTGTTAAAAGTCCTTTGATAATGATGCTCTTAGTAGATAACACCATCACTTATACTAGCGGATCCGAACTTTTTTTTATATTAATTTATAAGCTAGATTAAACTCTTGCACTAGAGAACTTGAGATGAAAAATAAGATCTGTCATAAGAAAATCAATCTAACACTTAGTTAGTTAGAGCGTGTGCATCGGTAAGTCGTCCTTCAACAGATTTTTTTTTTTTTTACTTTTAGTTTTTTTTTTTAGAAAAAAAAGAAACCAATCGTGGGCCTCCACGTGTCAGTGGGGCCCGCGATTAATGAAGAAAGAAACGCAGGACCGTCGCGATTATGGATACTTCATTTCTTTTTCTTTTCTGATTTTTTTTTTTTTAAAGTATGCCGTTGCATATGTCCTTACGAACATCTCATTGTTATATATAATCTCTTAACTTGTTGATTTGGTTGATCGTTGTTTTAATTTCCATTCTTTAATTTATATCGCACTGGTTCTTCTCATCTCACTGAATTGCTCCATATTTTTATGTATACAGTAAAGTTCGTTTTTCCGTTTATATTGTTGGTCCTTTTAACTTTCCCATGAATAATTTTAGTTACGGCAATCTTGTTTGTTTGTCTTTCAACTTTGTTTTTGATGAATGAATCTCTGATGCATGACATCTTTTATGACTTAAAACCTTATTACACACCAATGAAACCATATCTTCATGATGTAATGAATGTATATCAGAATGTTATATTTATATACCAAAACTCTTAATGCTTGTGTGTGTAGCTTATGAATCACTGGGATATAAATTGCGGTTGTTGGAAGTTAAAGAGACAGACTACGGACGGCCAGGTAAGTCGCGATACCAGAGCCAAAACCAACAAAAGCATAAACAGTTACCTGCACAAAAAAAGAAGACAAAACAACTAAACTTTTGTTCTCTATATATGTTAGACAATTGTCAGAAGAGTTATTTAAGTATCACCTTACGGAAGTACCAAAAGAAATCAACCTTCTCCATACCCATGAAGGCTACTCCAGCAGCAGATCCAGTAATAAGCATGGAACCGCCCGTTCCAGCGCAAAATGAAATGAGCTGCCAAAACTCAGAATCTTGAGGGAAGGCTGATAGACTATACATCCCCATAGTTGCTGCAACCAATGGGACATTATCTATGATGGCTGATACCACACCAATAATACTGGCAATCAATTCAACACTAGATATATGTGCATTAAGATAGTTTGCTATCTCTCTGAGAATCCCAACCGCTTCAAGACTGAAAAAAACAAACAAACAATATAAACATCTTTATACCAAAATAAAGATACAAGTTTGAGTGTAACATTTTTGGGGTTACCTACCTGCTCATAGATAACAAAATTCCTAGGAAAAAGAAAGCTCCTTGTGAATCAATCCGAGACAAAGCATGTGGAAGTTTTAGGTGTTGTCTCTCTAAGTCATCGTAATGGATCACATCTGTCAAAATCCAAATAACTCCAAGACCCAACAAGATGCCCATGTAAGGAGGCAATCCGGTTAATGACCTAAACAGTGGGACAAAAAGCAAAGCTCCAAGACCAACTCCAAATACAAGTTTTCCTCTTGGAGCAATCTGATCATAATAATCTAATAATGGAGTAGGAGGAGTACTTAGTTCCATTTCATTTACCTCACTGAGAAAGATGAAAAAGAAACTGAAAGTCACATCAACCTAGATCTACAGTGAAAACATTAGAAGAACGTTGAAACCTTTTATTCAAGAAGAGTTTATAAACCTGGTCAAAGACATGAAAGCCAGTGGAACAACGAGAGAAACCGCTGAAGGTAAAAAGAGGTTCTATAAAGAAGAAAGTAAAAATTTCCATCATTTGCTTGTTCAAGTTCTTTAATTAAATCTTTTTTTTGTAAAAGTTTAAATTTGATATATGAAACCTTTATAGTCGAAAATGTTGATATATGACCATGTATCCATAGCATAGTTGTAGTAACATCACCAATAGGAGTCCAAGCTCCTCCTGCATTTGCTGCTATAACCACAACTGCTCCTAAAAGTCTTGCCATAGGTTTTAAGGTTCAACATATACAGTATACTAACGTTAATAAACATCTCATTGTTCCATATAAAGAATAGAAAAAACTTCATTAGGAAAAATATTATAACTACACAAATTGGTGTTTCCTTGATTCACTATAGATACAATTCTATTTCCTCCTTGCAAGCAGCTTAAAGCCTAAAACCAAAAAAGAAAAGAAAAAAAAAAGACCAATTAACAAATAATAAAAGATTTTATCATACTTGCGGTATTCAGATGGAGGAACCAATCTTCTCAGTAGAGAAACCATAACAATAGTAGTTGTTAGGTTGTCAAGAACCGAGCTAAGGAAAAAGGTAGCAAAACCAATCTGAAAATGAAACCATAAAAGCTAAAGTTAAGATAATGCGAAAGCAAGAGCAAACAAGAAAACTAATACATTCTCAAAACATAATTAAGCAAATTAGAAATGGAATAGTTAACAATACCATCCATAAAAGTATCTTCGGTTTCCTAGATGTTAGACAATCTGTAACTAGCTTGAATCCTTGATGAGCATCAATTATCTCAACAATAGTCATTGCACCGAGCAAATAGAACACTATTTGACTAACTTCACTTGTTGCGCTTTGAAGTTCTAAAACCACAACTTCTAGAGAAGCCTGTAAACATGTGATTATAACATAATTGATCATATAAATTTAGAGCTATATTGTTTTAAAGTTTTACTTCATCCGAGCATCAACGGTAGAGATGAAACCAAACCAAACCTAACAATTGCAAATAAACAAAGTTTACTATGAATTCCTACCCCGATGCTTCGCACAACCCACAAACTCACAGCCATCAAAAGTGCTATACCGCTTTTATTGAAAGACAAAGACTCCTCGAAGATGATCAAAACATATCCTATTCCAAACAATAATCCCATAACAATATTTTGTATCATGATGTTGTATTCAAATTAGCTATAATTTTTTAAAAATCATGAAGTTCTATTATGTTTTTCTCTACATATAAACCTTGCTTTTCAAAATTAGTAACTCACATAACCGTCACACGTGTTAACTTCGTTAATTATATTTTTGACACGTGTCAAAAAATAATAATCTCCTTTAATTAATTAAGAAACCTAATTAAAAACATATTTACATATAATATATATATATATATAAAATTAAATTTATTTTTATTAATAAAAAATATCAGTATACTAAAAACAAAAACAAAAATCCTTAGCCAAAAAATAAAGAAAATTAACAAAATAACAGCAAATAAAACATAATTTAATATATAATTTAAGAGTGTTAACCAATCAATTATAATTTGAAATGTATCAAACTATTTTAAACATCTAATTCATCTATATAGTGTTGTTGGTATTTTAACTTTCCCATGATTTGTTTTAGTTATAAAATTTAGTTTGTTTTCTCTTTGAATTTTCTTTTTGATGATTGAATCTCTGATGCATGACCTATCTTTTGACTTAAATCATATTAGAAATTTTCTAATTAAGCACCAATGAAACCATCTTCATAATGTAATGAATGAATATATATCATAATATTACATATTCCAGTTTTACATATCCGAATAACTCCAAGACCTATAACAAAGATACCTATGTAAGGGCGCAATCCGGTTAATGACTTAAACAGTGGGACAAAAAGCAAAGCTCCAAAAACCAACTCCAAACACAAGTTTTGTTTCCTCGTGGAGCAATTTGATCATGTCATTTACCTCACTGAGAAAGACCAAAAAGCCACATCAATCTACTGTATCGATCTGCAGTGAAAATATAAGAAGAAATTTGAAACCAGCTAGTCAATGACACGAAAGCCAGTGGAACAACAATGGCTTTGTTTCTACGCAATAATACTCAATGGCTTTGTTTTTACGCAATCAGATTTTAAATATAAAAAGACTCGCTACTACAAATACCTTCTTCCTAATTAAGCAGCCGTCGTCTAGGGTTACCACTTTCTCTCTTTAACCTAGCTAGCTAGAGCCGTTGTTTTCATCTTAGATCGTCATGGACAATCATTCCGCCACAGCTCCTTGTGTGATTAAGGACACGACTACGGCTGAGAAGAAATTATCTGAAGCGATGGAGATATTAATGGAAGGGTATGGTGTTTGTCTTCATAAGATGGAAGAAAAGATGGATCTGTTGATCTCATTGATTAGGTCATATAAAGAGGCCGAGGAAGAGAGCATGCCTATGCCTATGGATGAATCACTCTCTTATGAGGAACCTGTCCAGACTTTATTTGATAAAAAGGAGTTCATCAACCCTTTTAATCATGTTGGTGATGGTGCTAGTCTTTTTGTCGGTGGTCGTTTTTCCGGTGGTCGTTGTGGCGGTCAAGGCTTTTGTGGCTCTGTTGAGGTTTTGGCGGCGGAGGAGGAAAGATACCTAAATTTTTTTTAGTTTTGCTATGCAGCTGAACAAGACTATCTCCAACGATTAGGAGTGGAAAGCTAATTTCTTAGATGAAGAGGTATAATGCCATAAAATTTATAATAATAATTGTCAAAATTTAGTTATATTAAAAAATCAGAATGGGTTAAATATCAAACCAATGGCTTTGTTTCTACGCACAATCCAAAAAAGTAAAATATCAGAATGGGAAAAAAGTAAAATACCAGGGTTAAATATCAAACCAATGGCTTTGTTTCTACGCAATCAACTTTTGTAATAAGACTCTTCTATATAAATACCTTCTTCGAATACCTAAGCATGCAGCTGTCTAGGGTTTTTTCCGATCTTCACTTTCTCTCTTTTTCAACCTAGCTAGCTAGAGTCGTTCTTCTCATCTTCTCCATGGAATACAAATCCCCCACCAAAGCTGAAGCAGCTCCTGCTGTGGTTAAGGCCACGATGCCTCTGCACAAGAACGTTAATGAAGATCCCATAGATGATTTGGGGAACCATGAGAGAGACAAAACCGAGAAGAAAATATCTGATCAGATGGAGATACTTGAAGGATATGGTGCTCGTCTTTATCGGATTGAAGAAAAGATGGATCTGTTGATCTCATTGATTAGGTCAAACCATATGCATGGAGTTAAAACAACCTTTGTGAAGGCTGATGCCTTTGGGAAGGCTTATGAGGCAGAGAGCATGCTTATGGATGAATCTTCTGATGAGGAAACTAGCCCTTTTGGTCGTACTTTCGTTGGTTTTGGTCGTGGCCGTGGTCCTTTGATCGGTGGTGGTGGTGGTGGTGGACCTCATAATCTTTTTGTCGGTGGTCGTTTTGCTGGTGGTCGTTGTGGCGGTCTAGGTTTTTGTGGCTCATGTTGAGGGTTTTGTGGTAGAGAAGGAGCGACCTAGTTTTGCTACTCAGCAATTCTTCAGCAATATTTTTTTTTTTTTTCATGTTATTTGAGAATTAGATGAAGCTCAAGATTACTTCACATTGATGTGCACAAATTTATATAAATATTTACTTGCTAAAACCCTTGTTAATCCTTTTTTTCTAAGAAAAATTATAAGATGTCCTTATGCAATTACGCTTTGGTCTATGGGTTTAGCGACTCTCTCCTTGGTCCTCGCTTATCAAAACTTATGGACTGACCACATTACACAAATCCTGGCCTCCAAGAGACATCTTTATAAGTTTTAACTTTTGTCTTGTCATAAGATTTTATTTCACACACCCTTTCTGTTCATTCTAACTAATAATAGTTTTCTTTTGAGCAATAACTTTCACCCTCCAACTTTAAAAAAACAAAAAAAAAATCTTTAGTGTTAGGTTGGTAACACTAACGATTAATGTCGAATAATAGAAGAAGGCATGAGTATTGCCGTTTCATTATTGACCGCTTAAAGAAAAAGATGTGAAAACAAATACCAAATTCGGAATCTTTTGTAAAAATCCAACCTTTAAAACGCGATTTTATCTCTCTTTTTCTGTCCACGCTGCTTGAAACTGAAGCAGAGAAGAAGCAAAAATGTCTTTTGAGGAGTTCACGCCGTTGAACGAGAAGTCTCTTATAGAGTACATTAAAGCAACTCCTGCTCTCTCTTCCAAGATTGGTGCTGATGATGATTTGGTTATCAAAGAAGTCGGAGATGGCAATCTCAATTTCGTTTTCATCGTTGTCGGATCCTCTGGTTCTCTTGTCATCAAACAGGTTTGCTTCTTTTTCATTCCCATCATCTTAAGCGTACTAATAGATTCGTATCTCTTCTTTGCTTCAGCCAAATCTCTGGAAATATCAATGGACTAGGGATTAGGGTTTATCTGATGTGCGTTTCAGATTCAATCTATCTCTGTTTTCTGCAAATTGCTATCTTTTTACCTTCTTTTGAAGAGACTGTAAATCGAAATGATCATTGCTTTGATCTAGAGGATAAAAGGAACAAGCTTTGACTTCCATGTAAATTGAACAAGTTTTGATTTTTCGATGTACAGGCACTTCCATATATTCGATGTATCGGTGAATCTTGGCCAATGACGAAAGAAAGGGCTTATTTTGAAGCAACAACTTTGAGAAAGCATGGAGCTTTATCACCGGATCATGTTCCTGAAGTCTATCATTTTGATAGAACAATGGCTTTGATTGGAATGAGATACCTCGAGCCTCCTCATATCATTCTCCGCAAAGGACTCATTGCTGGAGTTGAGTATCCATTCCTTGCTGACCACATGTCTGATTACATGGCTAAAACTCTATTCTTCACTTCGCTCCTTTATCACGATACCACAGAGCACAAAAGAGCAGGTTAATAACTCACATATAAAAACTTGATGTGGAATGCTATTCAACATTTTGGTGTTCCCTGAAGTGAGTGTCTTTTGTGTTTGTGTAGTTACTGAATTTTGTGGTAATGTGGAATTATGCCGATTAACGGAGCAAGTTGTGTTTTCGGACCCATATAGAGTGTCCACGTTTAACCGTTGGACTTCACGTTATCTTGATGATGATGCTAAGGCTGTGCGTGAAGATAATGCCTTGAAGCTCGAAATCGCAGAGCTAAAATCAATGTATGTTTTTACCCATTTCCCGGGGATTTTCATAACCATTTGCTACTATCTCTAAACTACCCTTGTGTTTCTGTTGTTAGGTTCTGTGAAAGAGCCCAAGCTTTAATACATGGTGATCTTCACACTGGTTCTGTCATGGTTACTCAAGATTCGACACAAGTTATAGATCCAGAGTTTTCGTTTTATGGACCAATGGGCTTCGACATTGGAGCTTATCTTGGTAACTTGATACTAGCTTTCTTTGCACAAGATGGACATGCCGCTCAGGGAAATGATCGAAAAGTAAGCAAGATATTCAGAATTCTGATTTCTACTTTTTCCTATCTTCTCATTGTCTACACAGTTACAAGTACCTCAGTTTAAACCAACCTAACTCTACAAATCAGGAATACAAGCATTGGATCTTGAGAACCATTGAGCAAACTTGGGATTTGTTTAACAAAAGGTTCATCGCGCTATGGGATCAAAACAAAGATGGACAAGGCGAAGCATACCTTGCAGATATCTATAACAATGTCGAGGTTTTGCAGCTTGTTCAAGAAAACTACATGAGGAATTTGTTGCATGACTCACTTGGATTTGGTGCTGCAAAGATGATAAGGTAAGAGAATCGTAGACCACAGAGATTCCATTGTCGATCATATAAAAATGTTGTTGACAGTGTTGGTTTTGTATATGACAGGAGAATCGTGGGTGTGGCACATGTTGAGGACTTTGAATCGATTGAAGAAGATAAGCGAAGAGCGGTTTGCGAGAGAAGGGCGCTCGAGTTTGGGAAGATGCTTCTCAAGGAAAGGAGAAAGTTCAAGTGTATCGGTGAAGTTGTTTCAGCAATTCAACAACAAATCTAAAGACTTATATTTATGTTCTTCTTCTCAAGTTCTTGAAAGTCTTGTATTGATCTTGGAGTAAATTCCCAAGAAAATTATCAAAATGTAATAATAAAACTGAGTTTTTTATTAACCTAAAATAAAACAAAGAAAAGAAACTTGGGTGTGGGTATATATTAGATACTGAATTTTTTTGACATGGATACGTAAGTTAGTGGGTTTGTCTTTGTGATGATGATAATACTGAATAATGCATTTTGATACAAGGAAAGCTTTTAAAGGTTATCTTTATATGATTTGGCTTCCACAGTGTTCTGATTCACTGTTGGTGACAAGATAGCAGGTGACCATAAATCAGCACCGTTGGTATTCGCTACATGAACAGTCCAAGCTAGTGGTACAAGACATAAACCATTGTTTTTCAACTCTCTCATTGTCGGGTTCACGTCTTTGGTGTCTTCGTCTTCCTGACGACACATCAAACTATTCACATCAGTCATCACACCGTCAAAAATAGTTGTCTCTTTAAGCTTTTAAACAGTCGTTTCGAATCATGAAAAAGTATGGCTTACAAGAGGATGATGTTTGAAGTAAGGAGAGGATAGGACTTGAACTTGGTCTTGTAAGAATTTTATGTAACCCGTTGTTTCATTCAGCACTGATGCTGTATCTGTCTATCGAAATTTCTCAAAATTACAACTTTTAAATGAAATTAAATTAAATTTTATCACCGAAACTCGTACATCCAAAAACAGTATAAGTTTTAGTCCGTTAATCATGTATCTATAATACCAAAAGTTTAAGTTCAACATTTAAAAGTGTTTCAAATTAAAGGACTTTTGCTACTTTTTAACCACCTGAGTTGAGAGACTTGAGAGGGCTTTAGTTTTTAATCGACCTTTTACAAGTATTGCACGAATACTTTAACACGTATATAGTTCATGCAATTATTCAAGTTTAATTAATTTTTTTTAAAAAATTATAAGAGATAAACAAAAATAAAAGAAGAGAGATGAACTCTTGTTTAGTAAAATCACCTTGCCGTATGGAGAAACCAACTGCTGCAACACTGTGATTCTTTCACTAACCTTAACATGCATGATTACACCATTAGTAGTACAACACACATATCTATTCATAAGTCATAACTTTACTAATACACACACATATGACATATCTATTCATAACTTTAAAGCCAAACCTTAAAGGATGACTTCTTCTGATCTCGCTTGCATCTCTTACCGGGTTTTGGATCGCAAACCCGGTCGTGTTCATCACTCGATCCGGTTCTTTTCTTCTACCATTAGAGACAAACATTAAATTTTATACATTATAAGGATCTTGTATAGTGTTGCATGCAATGATTTCTAAAGCTAGACTAACCATTATGTGAATGCTTTTTTATATAAAATGCTTACATTGGATATAGATGATTTATCATCGACCGCACGAGTGCTATTGCTTGAAGAGAGAGCAGAAGCGGGAGAGAAAGAGGGTTCTGAGAAGACCAATCCGGCGTTGTTTTGGTTTCTTCCGCCGAAACAGAGCATTTGAGTAGTATCTTTTCCAGTGAATCCGAAACCAAAGTTGTCTTCTCCAACGTTGCTAGATCCAAGAACATCATTAGACAGCAGAAGAACATCAGAGAAGTTCGTGACTCCGTCTTCTTCCTGTGCTGTGCGTCTCATTTAGTAAATATTAGTGGGTTTTTCTTTTATCGTTGGCTTGAGTTTGGTCTTGGAAACTGAGGGAGATATATAACAAGTGAAAAGGTGAGAAACCATAAGAGAATAGTATAGTACAAAAACTATACTGTTTCAATTTTGTAGAGTATATACACTATATAACCATTTTTTTTTTTTTACTATATAACCATGTCAATATGTCATTACCGTTTTATATCAGTTACTTTGGTTGGACAAGATGAAGAAAAACTGTCATTTATTTGTGAGAAGTTAAGAAAAATGAAGATATATCTATTGATGAAAGATTGAATTAGAGATAGCTTGCAATAGAAGTCATATAAACTGAAGCTGGAGGCTTATGCAAGTAGAGGCTAGAGAAAAGATAAGCAAATGGAAAAGCAGAAGAAAGAGACCAATACTGAAGTTTCTGGTTAGCTTAGTTGTGTTTTTACCATTTTAATATGAATCTTTTTTGTTTGACATTTCTTCTATATGCATATGTAGAGAACTTACCAGACACCAAGAGACAAGGCAAACCTTTGACGATGAGCTTGATGTACATGGTAGCATAATTTGCATAGAAGATGACTATGATTGGTGTATTATAGCAGTAGAAAAGGCGGGATCAGATGAGAAGTTTTGCTGTAGTGAAGCTGACAAGGCAGATGAATATGTTGATAATGACAGTTTGATCCAGCATTAAATGAAGACAACAATGATGAAGTTGAAACAAGCAAAGCGTATAAAAGTAAGGTTCTGATCCCATCTGATCAATCAAACACTTACATGCATAGCTTGTAAGGGAAGGAAGCCAGGGACTGTTTGCTTTATGATAATGCCCTCAGAAGTGAAGAAACTAAGGAAATACTATGAGGATTTAGAAAAGAGAAGCAATGATTTTGATGTTGATAACACTTTCGTTAAAAAAGAGAGTCCAAGATCTTAAGGAGCTGACATTGTCGATAGATCGGAGCGTATCATTAAGGTACAAAAAAATGTGGCAAGGGTGAAAGAAAAGAGAGCCAAAAAACAGAGAAAGATCGCAGCAGGTCGTTTGATCTAAGGCATCTTCGAGGTTGTTTTGGGGAGTCAAATGCAAGTAGAATATATATATCAATGATCATCTCTCACCTGTGTAATATTTTTGGTTTAGTATCTTATAAAGACTTGTTTGTTTTAAGTGTTTCATTTTGTATCTTTTGAAATCAGTTTCTTGGTGTGTTGCAGATCAAAATATTCAGTTACAGAGATAGCTTCATCCTCAAATGGAACAGCCTGATACCATCATATGATAGAAATCCAAGAAAATTGGATGTATCAAAGAGATTAACGGTTACATTAGAAACTATAATTAAAATTATAGAGATAGACAAACCATTTATGCTTACTGCCTAGGGACTGAGATAAACAAACCTCTTAAGACAGTCATCACAAAAGCTTTGGTCTACAGTCTACACTATTCAGATTTCTAATAACATGCACATACACATATTTGGTTTGTTTCCTTTAGGAATATAGACACATATTTCATTGTTTATGAATGGGATTGTAAGAGTACTGTTAATCGACTGTGAAAGTAAGATTGTCCAGACATTTTCTTTTTGTCAGATCTTGTTAAGGTTCAAGAGTCAAAGACCATTCGAGTAAATTGAATCACATCGTTTAAAGAATCAGTGAATCATCATGCACATGCACACTTAACTGACTAACGCCCCCACTGATTAATTTTTTGCCTTTTGGGGAGACATGTCATGTTGAATATATTGTAGCAATAGTTTTGTTTGGACCAAGAGGTTATAATACAATGTTGTTAAATACGAATCATAAACTTAGCTGTAACCACTTTAATAATAAGTAATTAACAATTGAAATAGTCAGTTAGTTAATGAGTCTTGTTTTTGTTTTTGTGTTCTCTGCTCTTTTGACCGTTAGAAGCGAGAACCTCAAAGATATTCAAGTGGTGGTGACTTGTTTAATCACACGTTTCAATTGGTATCACACTGGCCAATGTTTATAATTTATTAACCTACCTTCTCGTTTTCTAACCTTAAACATTTAGATTTTATTATGGATGATTTGAACTTTAACATTGTTCTGATTACAAGTGTATTTACCAATTTATATTTTTCTTTTGTCAAACTTATTTTATGTATAAACTAGAAACTTAAATCAAATAATCGATATCTTGTTCTTACATTGTATTACTCCCCTGTGTTTTTTTTTTGTTAATCCAATTTCTAGGAAAAAAGAATTGCTTAAGAAATATAGACCTTTTAGATTTTATATGCAATATTTATCAATTATTATTGACTATGAATTTTCAACTAAAAAATGAATACTATTGATTTAGATTTTTAGAGTAACAGACAAAATTAAATAATAAAAAGTTACATTATTCATCAATTTTTAATATGCGTGAAAAGTCTAAAAATAGCTTAATTAGGAAACGGAGAGTATTAATATAAGTAATTGCTCCCCCAAGTCACTATATACCATCCATATATGATCTGCGCTTCATTACTTGATGAGTTTATAACATTCATATGTAAGTTTTGTTAGATTGTTGTATTCTAATGGTCTTTAAGGCTTTTACAATAAATTAAGAAACATAGAATTTTTATTTCATTTACCTCTTTTACATAAAAAACTATAAAAAAAAAAATTTTGTTCCCACTATTATTCATTGTTGAAGCGTACACAAATGTCCATCACTAGTTTTTTTTTACGTTACAATTTTATTTTTTAAACAATATCATTTAATTATTTTTTTTTTGTTATTCTGTTTGAAAAATGTTATTATTCTTTATAACTAATTATTTCAATTTTTGATAGATATTCTTTATAACTAATTCATATTTCTACAGCAAACTCACTACATCAATAAAACTAATTTTTTTTAAGTTGAGTTTGAGTTACAATGTGTTATGCTTGAATAACGAATTTGAGTTATGTCCTTTGTAAAATTGCTAACTCAAAAGATTATGCAACATCATGGAAAATTCTATGAGGTAGAGTTGAAGTATCCATTCATTTCATTTTAATTTTTTTTTAAACTTATTATTTATTAAAAAAGAAATTTCAGTTATTAATACAAGAATTTATTTATCTTCTGTTTTTATTTAATTCATATATCAATAAAACAATTACTTTTACTATTTTATTTTATTTAATATTTTGTTCTTAAATATTTTCATAAACTACTTATATGTTGCCAAATTATTAATTTTATTTTTATTTGAAATGAAAATAGATATAGATCTAAATATGATATATAAGACCGTAAATATTAGGGACGTATTTTTTTTTTTAATTTGCTATGTTACAGGAAAATTTGATTAACTTTTATATATTAAAATTAGTTTTATAATTGATATATTTTAAATTTTTATGTTTCCATAAGTTAATTAAATATAATCATTAATAATTATAATAATCAATTATATTAAATTAAACTTATTTAATGAACATCATACTGCAACATCTACTACAAAAATGTCACCGGTCATTGATTTTTGTAAGATTAATAAATCATATTTCTACAGCGATTCACTAAATCAAACCGCTGTTTTTGCCACATAATATTTACTGCAAGTTACATCAAATCATAATATTTACTGCAACTCGATTTTGATAACTCGTGTTACTAGTCAGAGCCTATACTAGAGTTATAATAATATTGTAAGTCTGTTGTCGTTGCTAGGTTTTAGATGTAATATAAAATATTTGTAAGGGCAAATATTTTGCCTCATGGTTCGCCCTAACTAAACCCTAGTTCAAATTTTCTTTCCTTAACTCCACCGTACAAGTCAGTACTGTGATGATAGAGATTCGATATACAACTCTATCAGCAGGCACTAACTCTATCAAATTTACGCTATTCTAGTCAGCGTAACTCTATCATCACTACAAGTAAATCTACCATAACGTGGACAAGTCTACCATCAAGTGTGAGAGCTCACAAATACTGTTTTGGCCACTATAATTCTACCACCACTGCAGTTAAGTCTGCTGTCTAACTCTATCATCCTGTTAACTCTCCCGCCACTATCATCAACTCTGTCAGGAAACTATATCGCTCCCATAACTCTAACTATCTTTTGGTCCTAAATCTACCGCCAGTACCATTAGTCCATTACCCTATTTGATAACTCTATAGTTGAGCCAACTCTACCGCCATTACAAGTAACTATACTAGGTAACTCTGTCATTTCAATCAATCTACCACCACTACAAGTATCTCTAACTTACAACTCTGTGTAATATCATACTCTCTACTACAAAACTCTATAATCCTCCTTAAGTCTACCATAACTAAATTGGTAGACTTATCGGTTGGCGGGAGTTCTTTCCACCAAAATATGCTCTCTCTTTCCTACGTGGAATTTTTTTTTAATGGCATCGACCGTAATTACGTTTATTCCTACAACTGGTTCAAAAGGACAAAACAGCCATTTTCACATTGTTTCTCTCCCATCCAAATCAGTAATAAACAACAATTTAAAAGTTAGTTTCGCAATCCGCCAACATATATCTACATATATCTTTTTGAAGATGAACCTACAACACCGGCATTCCACGGTAGGGAGTAGGGACACCAAAAACAGTTTGGGTTTTTTGGAAAAGTATGAATTATTTTGGTCTGGTGAAAAAAATGTCTCCCAAAAATGGATCAAAATGATTGTCATATGAAGGCTAATTGAGTAGTTATATTATTACATGAACTGATTATGTAATAGTTAGTTGAGATGATGATATGATCGGACTTAAATAAACAACGTTTGTCTAACGTATCTTTAATGAACAGGAAAGTTTGTTTGATGATAGTGAGATTCTAGTGCACGAGATAGAAAACTCAATAAATAAAACAATAATGAATTAAATGATATATAGATCATCATAGAGTTAGTATACACATTGTAGTAGGTAACGGCATTGTATCAAACGTTTTAACTCTTCATCTAAATAAAAACACACAAGAATTAATGATTTTTTGAAGTTTGCTGCAAGTTAATGCTAAATGTGAATTGTCAAACACTTTTGTTTAAGAAAAATAAAAGTAAGAGGTTCGGACAAGAAATGTATGAATTTGAAGACGTTTGCTAGGGTTTTATCAAAAACTTAGAACAAAAATTATTGTAGAAAGATAAAATAATAAAAAATGAATGAATTTAAAGTAAAAATTTGTAAGAAAATAAACAATCAAGGAAATTTATGTGTGAAATTATGGAATACAAAGGGTTTATATTTTTCTCAAGAGTTTTGTTTACCCAACTTTAATTACCCTAGATAAGATATATAATTAGATACTTGATTCTTGGTTATCATCCGTTTATAAAAGCAGACTTGTCGCTCTGATCCATTGCAAGAAGTGACTACTTCATCCGATTATAAGCATACACTAGATTAGATTGTATCGGATCTAGCTAAGCTAAGAATGATCGAGAGACGTATCGAAAAACTCAAAGAGTTAAAAAATACCGTTAACTCTGAAAAAAAATAGAAAAGAAGAAACATTAAAGCCAAAAGACGATTTAAATTAGTGTACAGTAGTAGTACTCTACACCATCCTTAACGGCGCCACTTGCAATCAATCCCCCACACGAAGTCAAGTCTCTCGATTAGTCTCTTTCCAATACGTTTTGGCACACACTTTTCAGAATTGAATGATGAACACGAACACCATTATCTTAACTTTTCTTTTCTTCTCTTGTAGCCTCGATCTGAGCATCCTCACCTCAACTAATCAAAATTTATCGCATAGTCAAGAGTTTAAACACGATTACGAACGCATTCAAACAATTTGACAATGACAACAACTTTTACATACACAGCCGCGTTATATTATAGTATCTGTAAAATAGCACTAACGAGGGTACAATAGTCATTTACTAAAACAATCCTTTCTCTCTCTCTGAGCTGAGAGCTTCTTCACTCGCTCGCTTGGGGTCCTTTAAAAGTATCGTCAAAACTCTCTCTCTCTCTCTCTCTCTCTCTCTCTCTCTCTCTCTCTTCTTCTCCGCTGTGACTTCTCTTCTTCTCATTCTCCAGCGTCTCTGTTTTTTTTTTTAGGGTTTTTCGATTCTTGTGAGTTTGTTTCGGTTACGAAGAAGAAGAAGAAGAAGAAGAAGAAAGAGTAAAGGTTGCATTTTTACCAGAGCCCATGGAGAAGAAACAAGGGTTTTTCTCATCACTCAAAGACGAAGTCGTAAGAGGTCTATCACCTTCTCGTTCCAGACCACGTTCTCGTTCCGCGAGCCCGTCACGCTCATCAAACCCGCACATGAAAGCTCTTCTCTGGGGCAGAAAGAAACTACTCGCAAGCTCCGGCGGCTGCAGTGGCGGAGGAGGTTATTACTTGCCGCAACCGGAGGCCTTGATTGGGAGATCCGGTAGTTTGAGACCCGTGATGGAAGGTCCTGATCCGGACAACGGTGAAATGTCTGGTGGGGATTCGAAACGACCCGGGTCGGGTCTTAGTCATTGGGTCAAAGGTCAGTGGTCACGTGCTCCGTCCGTGACTTCTGCTCCGGCTTGTCGGAAGTCTGATTTGAGGCTGCTCCTCGGCGTTATGGGAGCTCCTCTCGCTCCCATTAATGTCTCTTCCTCCGCTCATCTTCTTCGTCTCACCATCAGCGATTCTCCCATTGTTAGTCTCTCATTCCTTTCACAAATTCCAAGTTTTTAAGCTCCTTAATTCGTAAAATCTTGAGTCCAGATCTTGTTTATGTTATTTTAATTTGATTTTTGGACATTTTGTGATGCCTATTTTATTGAAATATATCTCAAATTTAGCTGATTTTGGATTGGTTGGTGGAATATTGTCATTATCTGGTGGGGGTTAGATTCATATAGTACTCAGATTTTGAGTTATGTTAGTTTCTATTAAAAAAAATACAATTTTTTTTTTGTTTCTATTATTGTGTGATTTTTGTTTGATGTAGTGATATGTTGTTTGCAGGAAACAACATCTGCACAGTACATTTTGCAACAGTACACGGCGGCTTGTGGTGGTCAGAAGTTACAAAACTCCATTAAAAACGCTTATGCTATGGGTAAGCTCAAGATGATCACTTCAGAGCTTGAAACTCCTACAGGAACTGTTAGAAATCGAAACTCTACCAAGTCTGAAACTGGAGGTTTCGTTCTCTGGCAGATGAATCCGGATATGTGGTATGTTGAGCTCTCTGTTGGTGGTAGTAAGATTCGTGCTGGCTGCAATGGGAAGCTCGTTTGGCGACATACTCCTTGGCTTGGTTCTCACACTGCTAAAGGACCGGTCAGGCCTCTTCGCCGTGCACTTCAGGTTAATCCCCTAACTGAAAAATATCTTGCATGGTTTTGAAGTCAATCCAATGGTTTTTTTATTATGTTAATGATCATTCAGGGACTTGATCCGAGAACTACTGCTGCTATGTTTGCTGAATCGAAGTGTGTTGGAGAGAGAAAGGTGAATGGTGAAGATTGTTTCATTCTGAAGCTATGCACTGACCCTGAAACGCTAAAGGCAAGGAGTGAAGGACCAGCAGAGATCGTAAGACACATCCTCTTTGGTTACTTCAGCCAAAGAACAGGCCTTTTAGCTCAAATCGAAGATTCCCAGTTGACCCGAATCCAATCTAATGATGGTGATGCTGTTTACTGGGAGACAACAATCAATTCGTCTCTATACGATTACAAACAAGTCGAAGGGGTCATGATAGCTCACTCTGGACGCTCTGTTGTTACCCTCTTCAGATTCGGGGAAGTGGCTATGAGCCACACTAGGACGAAGATGGAGGAAAGGTGGACTATTGAAGAGGTCGCTTTCGATGTTCCTGGTCTGTCTCTAGATTGCTTTATCCCACCGGCTGATCTTAGGTCTGGTTCGTTATCTGAAACCTGCGAGTACTCGGGTCAAGAGGAGAAAGGGAAGAGCGCGATCGTGTTGGCTGCATCAACAGCTCATAGAGCTAAAGTAGCAGCCTTGGAGAAAGGAAGGTTCCACGAGAATCCGGTTTGGCATATCGACGTCTGAGTTTGGTAGGGAAGATGCAATCTGTGCATAGTAAATGCTTATAACAAAACTCAAGCCTTGGAAATCAAACTAACTAACCCCTTTTGTTTAACAGCTCACATATTAGGAGTTTGATTACAACGATTGGTTTAATTCCAGTTTCATTTTGTCCTTTCTTTTTCTTTGTCACCTTCAATATTTTTGAGTAAGGTGATGGGATTGATTTGCAAAAAAACGGTGGCAGCAAGAGAAGGAGAATTGTTGCTTAAGTGACGAATTTGTCTCATCTGTTTTTGTTTGTTTGGGAAATTTTGAATTTATGGAAATTTGATTTCTCCATCTTCTTTCAACTTTCATGGTACTAAAGAACCGTTTCAAGTTGTTTGAATTTGAATCATATAGAGTTTAATGTTGATGAAGACATGATATTGATGTGATTAAAAAGAAAGTTGAGACATTCTTAATGTATGTATAGTTGATATTATTAGTGGTCAGAGAGAGTGAGGTGTGTTAGGTACCCAATAAAGAAAGTGATGGTTAGGAACAAATAAAAATGGGATTTTATGAAAGGAATTGAAGATGATGATTATGAATTTATGAATAAAGGGGTCCATTTTTGTTATGCTTTTGTAGCAAAAAATAGCTTTTTGGAACAACTGTCTTCTCTTTTTTGCATTAACTTTCTTTTAAAGTTCTCTTTTTTTGGGCATAACTTTCTTTTAAAGTTGTTATATATTGTTGATAGCATCTTTTGATATTCGACTTCGATATGTATGTAACGTACTGTGTACATGGATGTATGAAAATGACATCGGTTTGGAAGAGGAGACAAAGATCTGACCGCATCTCCCGATTGAGACGACCAAAATTTCTGAAAATGCATGAAAACGTTAAGTTGTTGAGGTTTACTCAAAAGCATAACCAAATTGTAGGATCAAGATTTGGTATTGAAAAAAGAGGTTGCTTTGATAAACCAACAAGACAGACATTAAAAGAGAGATCTCAGTGAAGGTAACTAAAAAGATTCACACCAACAAACACTATCAACGCTTGAGCTACCCCAAAGGCACACAAAAACCGTTAACACACAAAAACACGTGACAGAACAACAACAAAAACACTCAAATGGGCGAACAAAACTCGAAGACGTGGCTATAAGTTGGGTAAAGATTCTATTTACAAGTCTTGTTATTCCTTAGCTATGGCTCTACGGCAGTAAGGACAATCTCCACAAGCTCTTAGCCAAGGATTTAAGCAAGATGAGTGGAAACTATGGCTACAGGGCAAAGATATAAGCGTGTCGTCTGTAGTGAAACTCTCTAAACATATGCTACAATCTCTCATCTCGGTTTTAACCTCAGCTGAGCTTAAAGTTTGCTGGTGTAAACAGTTAATAGCATCTTGAGTAAGACCTTGGGGTTTCTTGTTACTTTCATAGGTAACTTGATGCTCTTCTATTTGTAAAATTTGATCTCCATCTGCGGAATGAAATGAGGACTCCCTTTGTTCATCTCCCAATGAAACTCTGTTGTTTCGACTGAATCAGAAAAATAGCAAAGTTAAAACCATACAACTTACAGTACCCCCAAATTGTGAAAAGAAGCTCCAAAGAAAGATTCACTAAGTAACAAGAATCTTTCTTCTTATGGAAACTACTCAAGGAATCCACAAAAACTGATTTTTACGCTCAAGTATTGACCAATTCTAACAAGAATTAAGAGCAAAATCAAAATCAGAAACGTGATCAGACCAAAGCAATCATCTTTAGATTAAATCTAAAATCACAGTAAGAGTGCACGCATCAAGTAAAGCTGTAGAATTTTTCAGTGAGTTAAACACAGACCTGTTACTAGACAAAGAAACACCTCTCAGTCTTTCGAAAAGTCTTGCCCTTGCGAGCAGAACAGCTCCAGGGAGCCTCTCTGATCCACTTAGGTTTACAAAGCTGCTACTTTGAGTTTCAGTATCAGTACTGTCCGTATTCAAATACTGAGCAGTGCCTTGAACATCACGAATAGGTCTACGTTCCTGAATTAACAAATTAGGCGAGGTTTTTATAAATTGGATCAGATTCAGACAACTATACTACTGAAATCACTTTTTGGAGGAACGAAACTAACCGGAAGGTGACAGAAGCGTCGGAGACGCGGAGTGGGTCGCCGTAGAAGATCACAGCCGTCGGAATCATGACGTTGGTTATGGTGATGGGTACCGTGACGACGATGATGATGGTGCGAGTGGTGTCGATAAGAAGAAGTGTCGGATTCTAAATCCGGGTCGGATCGACCTGGACGCGATCTTCGTGTAGAAAAGAGCTCGGATGCGCTCGTCATGCACCGATCAATCACCGAATCCGTTATATGATCTCTGAAACTAGTGCAGAGGCGATGAGATAAGGAGGAGAGAGAGAGAGGAAATGTAAAAGGAAACTGCAGTGAAAAGGTGACGTCATCCCACTCGTTGTTGTCTGAACGAAGACATCTTTTTTGAACGGTGTCGTTGTAGTGACAACTAAGGGATGAAGCCCAATTTAGTTTGGGCCTATCCGAGTGAAGTCTACTAATGTATGAGCTTCGTAAGAACCGTTATGTTATGTTAATGTTTTTTTTTTTGGTAGTTTATGTTATGTTAATGTTTGAATATGGTGTAAAATTTAATTTACACAGTAAATGCCAAAGATAATAAAATTGAGTTTTCTGTTTTGTTTTTTTTTTTCATAATTAGTGAAAATAGGTTTTCAGTTCTAAAAATATTACTTCCAAATATTTACATATATGTAAAAACGTTACATGAAGTTAGACAATAAATAAAGTTTATTCAAATTTTATGATTTATTTTTAAAAGAATCGAATAATCACATGTCGAAATGCATTTTATAATAGGCAATGGAACATTGATGGATTAGCTAGTTATACTACTTAACTCTAGTCAAATAGTCAGATATACTAGTTGCAATGTACAAGTTGGTTCTAGTTAATAAAGGTCCCATCCTTAAACTAGTTTTTTTCTTGCCACTTTGTTAGTGGACTCATCTAATTGGTTGCTTATTGAGCTAATTTCAATCTTAATTATAGGACAAACAGGTACCTAGCCAATCCATCCATGAGCAACTCTTACAAGGCTTAAAGGTTTCTGTCCTGATAATAAATATCTCTACTAGTTACAAAAATTTAATGGATATAAGTACGGAGATCACAATTGGACTCGATATATAATAACTGAGCTAGTGAGTAGACAAAGAAATCACCTTTGCCATGGTTGATTCAAAGATGAAGCTTCACTGTGGCCGGTTCTCTCTAAATTCGGCAGCTATCTTTGGTATCAATGAAAAAGGTTTTGACTTCGAACTTGTATTCGTGGACTGGATTACTGGTGAATCCAAAACCAAGACCTTTCTCTCTACCCTCAACGTATTGTTCCTTATTCGCGAATTTTGCTGTAAATCTTGGATTTGAATGGTCTAGCGTTTTTTGGAGGTTTTACAAAAGGTAACATCTTTCTTTTCTTTTTTTTTTGGACTAAAGGGTTACATCTTTCAAAACGAAAAGTCTCATCACATAAGCTTTCAGACTCGTTAGTTCAAAAAAAAAAAAAAAAAAAGCTTTCAGACTATCATTACTATTGTGAACATGCACACAGGAGATTATTCAATCGAAACGAACCGTTTGACTAATTGAGTGGGATACTTTAGAATAATAAAAAAAAAAAAAAAGCCAAATATCCCGTTGTAACGGCTACTTCCACATTTGTATATTTTTCTCTCTCAGAAAATCACTAGTAAAAAAGAAGCGTCACCAATCAAATCTTTCATCTCCTCTCTCTATCGTCTTCTCCAATCGAATCCTCTCCAAAGATTTCAACGCTTATCTGAGTCTTCTTCTACGCTTTAGAGTAGGTTGATACAACAAATTTGAGGATAATGATCAAAGCCGCCATGGATCTCGGTTGCTTGGATTTGGGATGTATCTCTTCACTCTCTGACAAGAAAACCGGCGCCGTCGGTGTTTCTGATCCTCTTCAATTCTCTTCTTCTCCTTCCAAATCTAGCAAGGTAACTCCAGTTTCGATTCACAGATCCAATTTCATTCCGGTCTATCCATTTTGTTTTTCTCGTCTGATGCTTTTAGTAACATTGGATTTATTTATTTTTCCTTCCTGTTAAGTAGAAATTAGGGTTTTGGTGATTTAGGCTTTCGTATCGTGGAATTGATGCTTAAACATCCCAAATTACTTGAATTTGATGATACCTCTTCACTATTGAAACTAGTCCTTAGAGGCTATTCGCACTTGATTCACCTACTGGTTATTAAACTGCAGAACAAATCACCAAGAGAGACATCAGCGGTTAGGAAATCACAATCAAAGAGATCCGCTCAACGTAAAACATCACCTCTCGGTTGGTTCCCGAGGAGAAAGGGCGATTCCTACCTGAATAGGAAGATTAAGAAGCTACAGGTAACCTTTTTTTTATAGTTTACATACCTTCCACTGATTGGTAACTTACATTAGTTCAATCTGGAATATTGAATTTTGATTGTACGGTGTTGTATTATAGGAGGTTGGTGGAATGAATCAGACGCTTGATGAGACTCTTGGCGACTCCAATCCACACTACTGTAAAATTGTTAGGGAGCAGATGGCTGTCAAAGAGGCTGCAGGTAAAGCCATGGAGCTTCGTAAAGCTGCTCTCGTTGAAGCATCTTGGTGTAGAATACTTCGAGCTGCTAGGTAATTTCGCATCTATAAGATTTTTTATCGGTACCTCTTTTATTTTTTCTAATTATAGGATTTATTTCCGGTTGATAGGATTCCATGTACAGAAGCAGAAACTTTGATGGAGAATGCAGAAAAGGCTGCTGTGGAAGCTTTTGAAGCGGCATCTGCAATGGGAGTGATAATTCATGATAAACCAAACAGCTCAAGGAAACAATATCGTATTGAAACATCAGGAACACATGGAAGGGGATCTCCTACTCATACCGTTACTGCGTCTTTTGAAACTGCGTTTGATGTGGATAAAGAAGTAGCTGCTACTGTAAAAACTGCATTTGCTAGGCTTGCAAACTCCCCCTCTCTCAGTAAAGCTGAGTTTAAAGACCTTCTGAAGAAAATAAGCGAGAATCCTGATGTGCGTGATAATCATGAGATCACTGAGTTGTCTTCAGAATGCGACACAGAGTCAGATTCTGAACTCGGCATTCTACACAAGGTTGATAAAGAAGTGGCTGAATGTGAAGAGACTTCGTCTTTCAAAACGAGACAGCTAAAAGTCAAGAGGCGGCAGTCCTTTGGGAAGATTAGCAGGGAGAAACTGCTGGATATGATGCTTGAGAGGCTTCAGGGCTTACAAGAAGATCAACTTTCAAGTCTTGCCTCTGTAGTAGCAACTTGTGGTTTAAATGAGGCCTTGGCTGAAGTTGGTAGCCAGAGGGGGCAGAGCACAAGCATCGTATCAACTGTTTCAGACCACGGGAAGTCTTCTTCAATGGATATAAGATCAAGAAGAGATTCTAAATTTGGGGCCTTAATGGAAGGAAAAACAACAAGGAATGGAACCGATACAGAGATTCCGAGTTTGGACAAGTATCTAGTGAAGCATATGACCAAATTAGAAAGAGAAGTCTGTGAAGCAAAAAGGGCTTCAAAGGACCAAACTGACAAAGACAGAAAGGTTCCTCAAGGTGTTGCAAGTAATCCTGTTCCAGATTTGGGAAGCATCCTTGTGAAACATTCTTCAAGGCTTGAGAAGGAGATCGAAGAAGCCAAGAAAAATGCAGGAATGAATTCTAGAAAGTACCAAAAGAACTCAAGCAGAAACAAAACTTCAATGGACCCTATCCCGGACTTGGAAAGTTTGCTAGTGAAAAAGCATGTTTCAGCATTGGAGAAGGACGTTCAAGAAACTATAAGGAACTGCGGAAATATGTATGAGAACGTGAAGAAGCCAGGAAAGAAAGAGAGTTCGTCTGAAGTTCCCAGCCTGGATAGTTGTCTGGTAAAACATGTCTCCAAGCTAGAGAAAGAAGTCCAAGATGCAAAGAAGAGAAACCAAGAAGATCTTGAAGCAAGAAAATTAGAAAGTGTTTCAGGTGGGCTAGCTGAAGAATTGGGAAAAGAAAACGTGGACTTGAACAATAAAACTGAGGGTCATGAAAAAAGCTTAGACAAGATCTTGGTCAAGCCGACTCACAGGTTGGAAAGAGAAAAAGCTGCATCAGAAGCAGTCTACGGAAATCGGAAGATTCAAAAGAGAAAACAAGCAGCAAAAACCGAGTTTGATTATGAGAGTTTGGACAAAATTTTGGTGAAACATGTTCCAAAGCTAGAGAAGGAGAAGCAGAGGTTCAAAACTGGAGCAGATAAAACGGAGAACTCAATGAACAATAACGAAGGTAGCTTGGACCAAACACTGGAAAAACATAGCCAGGGAGCTGAAAACATGAAGACGGCAAAACCAATTCTTACCAGACAACAAGAGAGGGATATAGAAATACAAGAAACTTGGGGTGGTTTAGGCCTTGGGGAGTCAAAGAACAATAGCCAGAAGAGACTTGAAAGCAAGAAAACAGAAGCTACAGATCATTTGGGAGAAGACAAAAGACCGGTCCTTTCTAGACGACAAGCGAGGGACAAAGAAATGCTAGAAGCTTGGGGTGGTTTAGGACTTGGGGACTCAAACCTGTACCAAACAGTTAATAAGCTTAAAACGAAACCTGAAACCGAGAAGGTAGAGAAAGCAGCACCATCATTAACAAGAAGACAAGCAAGGGATAGAGAGATGCAAGAAGCTTGGGGAGGTTTAGATCTCGGGAACTCGATTCGATCGAGTGTGTCAAAACTTGAAAGAGAGAAGGTCAGTTTCTTTCTGTTGCACTTCTGCTAATTTTTATTAACACAACAAATCATTTGAGTTGGTTTTGCTTTTTGGTTCTCTCTTTCGCAGGCTGCGTGGATTAAGGCCGAGAAAGAGGAAACCAATCGAGGAAACTAATGTCCAACGGAACAGAACATAAGAACATATAATTCTTTTTCTTTTAATAAATGGAAAATTAGATCATAAGGATCTAGCTAGTTTCAAGAAAATATTGTGTAAATTTCATTTGGTAATAACTGATGTAGAGTGTATGTAATAAAAATTTCTTTTGTAAGGGACCAATTTTTAAAACAAATTTCAATGTGTTGCTCAAATCAGATAGATAACAACTCTTTGTGTGCAAAGTAATATTATCACGGACAAAACTACTAAACCATTACTGCAATTTGCAATGATTCGATTCAGAGTTCAGACGTATTGAAATGTAAATTATCATGCTGTAGTAAACCATAATCAAATAAATTATATGCGGTAAAGATTAAAAAAAAAAAAAAAAAAAAAAACCTTTTCTTTTACAGCAAAAGAGAATAAGGGCCCAACCGGGTTCGAACCGGTGACCTATTGATCTGCAGTCAATTGCTCTACCACTGAGCTATGGACCCAATTGCATTATTAGCTCTTTACTAACATTTTTATATTCTAATTTTACATTTCCAGACAAAAGAAAAGCAAGAAACAAAACACTTGCAAACATTTGAACACAGTCCCTTTTTTTTTTTTTTTCTCCAGTGAATTCTGAGACAAACAAAAAAAAGAAAATGGGTGAGAATCCATGGCAGCCACTTCTCCAGACCTTCGAGAAACTATCAAATTGCGTCCAAACTCATCTTTCCAATTTCATCGGCGTTAAAAATACTTCTCTTTCGTCATCCGCAATCCAAAACCCAATCTCCTTGGAGGATTCTTCTTCTCCACCAATCGCAACCAACAGTTCTAGTCTTCAGAAACTCCCTTTCAAGGTACGAATCTATTCCGGGTTTCGATAAGTTTTCCGGGTTTACTTTGCGGCTTTCTCAAAACCTTCATCTGCTTATAGATATTATCACCAATGTGTTCGATGAAATTCCCCAATGAACCCTTTCTACCTTTTCTGGGTCAAAAGACTCAGAACTCGTCTCTCTTGGGTTAATTACCAAACATATGGTTCAAAGTTAGATGCTTTATTTCATATCCGTGCTCTTTTCTAAGTAAATTACTACTGGTATACACTATCTTGATACATGATGATTTAGAGTTCAAGTCCTTACTGATAAGGATATCGTAAGTGTTATGCGCCCTTTTCATTTCAGCATTAGATTTTGTTGATATGAAGATGATGTAACATGTACACCAAACTTAATGAATATGCTTTACAGGACAAGTCTACAGGTCCTGTGACTAAAGAGGATCTCGGGAGAGCTACATGGACATTTCTGCACACTCTTGCTGCGCAGGTTGAATTTGCTTTGCTGGTTTTTTTCTCAAATTAAACTTCACTCGAACAGACTTAGAGGTTCTTTTGCGTATTATTTGACTGTTTATTGGCAAGTCTTTGGGCGAGTGCTCTTTGATTCACTTTTGGTTCTTGCTTTATGTTGCTCTGTGTTCATTGGTTTAACAGAAGTGTGAAACAAAGGATTTTGAGTTCAATTTTTGTCATTTCCATACTTTCTATCTTAATACCTTGATGAGGCCTGTAGCAGTTTTGTAAGTAGATGTTTGTGAATTGGTTGAACTATAGTATGTATTGTATTCTTAATGAGATGATTCTTTTTTCCTATTAGTATCCAGAAAAACCAACAAGGCAGCAAAAGAAGGATGTTAAAGAACTGGTACAACTCTTTCTCCCCTAGTCTATTATCTACTTTATAGACACTACGATATTTGATGAAGTTGAAATTGGTATTAGTGAACTAGGAAGCTAGAATTTTCAGCTTGAAACTTCAAAATATCTATCAAGGCTTAACTTTTTTGATAATCCATTCTCAAGAACCTGCACTCCCGAAGTCTTCTCCTTGGAAGCTAATAATGAACCACTTCAAATTCTGTAGATGTCAATACTTTCTCGAATGTACCCTTGTAGAGAATGTGCGGATCACTTCAAAGAAATCCTAAGGTAATGTTATCTTTTAGCTCATTGCAACTTACTGTAGCGTATTTTGATCACTCATTCACTCGGTTCCATTCATGGTAGATCAAAACCCGCACAAGCTGGATCTCAGGAGGAATTCTCGCAGTGGCTTTGCCATGTACACAACACCGTAAATAGAAGGTAAACTGAAAGAAGATTAATGTTTATATAGTGAGGTTACTAGGGAAGTATTCTTGTATGCCTCAAAGCAGTGTGATTCTAAATCTTGTTTTTGCAGTTTGGGGAAATTGGTGTTCCCTTGCGAGAGAGTGGATGCAAGATGGGGCAAGTTAGAGTGTGAGCAGAGAAGTTGTGATCTCCATGGAACTTCTATGGACTTTTAGACCCATTTATTAAACTACTTATACTTGTATGAATTTTTACAACAGAAAAAAGAGTATAAACTGATTTATTTAAAATCCTTTTCCACGAAATTTCAATTAAATAAAGACTCGAAAAAATGTAGGTAACAAAAGTTAGTTGATAGAGATGTTCGACTGATAAAATTGATAATTGACAGTGGTAAGTGGTAACTGGTGAATTATTTATCATTTAGTTTAGTTAAATAATTACAAAAAAGTGTCGATTAACTTGAAAACTGATTGACGGATTAACTGAAAAAAAAATGATTAAGACAATAATTACAATTGAAATGCAAAACATTTATAAATATCAAATTGAAATGCATATTTCATCTATAGTTTTTATAGTTTCAGACTTCAGTGCCTTCTATATATGTGATGAAACGTTACCTCTAAGAAACTTGGGAACAACCCAAAAGAAAAATCAAGTACTTAATATCACATCTTTAGTGTTGATTCAAGGGCACGCATAATTAGATCATAATAATACTAAAACAATTACTTAATTATGATGGATGAATAATTTTATACTAATATTTTTTACACCAGCTCTCCCATGTGTATCATGTTTTGTGCAAACCCCATATTTTCAAATAATCGAGTAAAACCATTGAGTTATGAGATGCAAGATCATAATCTCAAGAAACTATATACTTTTAATTTAATATATAGAATATTATATATGGGGATTAACTAAAATTTTGTATTTCTCCATTACACTTATTAAAGAAACTAAACTGGAATGTTGAATACAGTGGATATAATAATTATTACAGAAACAATACATGTTCATTATCTTATAAATAAATAAAGTGAAGATCCTTGAAGGAAAAAGAAAAGCTTTTTGAAGAAGAATGTGTTGGGATTAAGTGGAAAGGATTGTTCTAAGTCTGGAAAGCAAGAAAGGTAACAATATTAAAATCATTTTTGTCAAAAAGGGTTTATTTTAAAATATTTTAATTACTTTCAAAGTTGGCTAACTAATAATACTGGTCTCTCAACTGAACATAAATATAAAAAATGATTAGTCAATAATCTAATGGAGTATGCTTCAAGTCACATGATCTTAAGAAACTTTGCTAATAAACAATTTAATACTAAATCCATAAATGAACTTTATTAGAAAATAATAATGATAAGTAGATAGATATTGGGGTCTTAAGTCTTAACAAGCTTATTAATAAAAAGGCCACCCAGAAAAAAAAAAAACCTACCACAGTATGTGTCATGCGTGTAGTTATATACCAGACCTAACGTTAAGAATTTATATAAATGAATCTATTTTAAATAAATTCCAACTACAAACAAGTAACCCAACAATGACATCTAACGAATAGTCTAGTTTGCATCGTGATCATCTTGTGTTATTGACATATAAGTTAAACTACATTTTAACTTTTAAGCTAAATGTTTTAAGGTTGTTTCAAAACTTAAACTAAAACTAAACTAGACTTACATATAACTTTTGGTTTTAAGAAATTGCTTCATCCACATTTCAGTTAACAAGTTGCTAGAAAGGGCACATATGATTTGTATATTGAATAGAAATGAAAACTTAATAATGCAAACAAATAAGAGAAAATCATTACACTGTACGCTATTGCTTTTTTAGTGTAATGAAGTTGTCAAAGTAGTTAGAAGTGTGTTGTGTGTTTTGTGTGTGTGTGAGAAAGAGAGAGATGGGTCTTTATTCTTTTACTTTAAAGGCCTTTTTTCCATATTAATATCAACAATCAAAGAGATGTCATCCCCTCACCTTATTCGACAATATATATTTTTTGGTTTAAGTGGTTTAACCATAATTTTTATTTTATTTTATTTTAGTTATAAGGTTAAATGATCACACAATTTATATATAGATTACTTAATCGTAATTTCTGATACAACAATACACAAAATTTCAATTTCGTTCACGTATAGAAGATGAACACAATCTCGGAGTTTTGGGGGTGTGCCGTATCATGTATTCTGCTTTCGAATCGATTAAGGTTACTACTTCTTTGGTAACATAAACTTATTTGTTTACATGTAGTATTAATTATTAACATTAGTTACATTATGATATAGTATAATCTTTAAAAAAAACCTTCAAACCAACTATGTTTGGGCAAAATTATAAACAAAAACTAAGAAAATAATATCATTATCATCTAGTCGAATAACACAAGTCACCATGTTATCAAATAGTTATTTTGTTGTAAACATATTAGAATTTTATATGATACTCGATCGTAATTACAATGTGGTCCATATACTACTTGTAAATACGATGTCGAAATAGATAAACATCAAATGGCTAAAAGTTAATTAGAAATTAAGAGAGTAGTTTAAGAAAGCTTTGACTCTAAGCAAAAATGACTAAATTCTAGGGACTAACTAATACTCACTCCAAAGCAAGAATTTTTTTTTTATTAATGGGAAGCTAAAAGTGACATTACATCTCTTCTGATTTCTCAACTAAGTATTTCCTTAATTAATACCAATTTGCACTTATACATACATTACTTTGCTTCAAGATAAAATAGGTTTCCCTAAGTTATAAATTGACCTTATCTTTTTTTCTTCTTCTTCTATTTAGTTGACTACATATTGACCGTAGACGACCAAACCCAATCAAAGAGTAAACAAACTTATTTCTTATTTTGTATAATACAATTCGGTATGGATCTTTATCATGTACGTTCTACACACACATCAATATTTCTACACGATGCGTCAAAATTAACTTTTTTTTTTCGTAATGAACTAAATTTAAAATTCTCCTCTAACATGTGTATAGTATTTGGGGTTAAATGAATCGTTACTATATATTTGGAAACGTAAGAATTGGATAATGCCGACGACGTATTTGATTGTCAGCTTTCATAGTTCATAACTTCATTTACTAGAAATTAATAAATTCATCATTCACTTAATTTATGTTATGGATACATTTTTGGTTTGCTTATATATGAATGATACATATTTGTGGGTTAAGGTAAGAAATTAACTAATTGGAAGCCAAGGAATGATCTGTTCAGTAAAAGAAAGCCAAAAAGTAATCTTCTCTCAATGACAATTCTAAGAAAAGTATCAATTTGAGCACATGCAAATATTCAATCAACTTTTCAAAAAGCATAAAGATTAATAAACCATATTTTCTACTAAAACGGTTTTTCGATGATTAAACTACTAATCTCGATAGCTTTATGTAAATATCAAATATGCGACCATACATATATATGTTATTGTATCAAATAAAGAAACAATACAGATTTCTGGTTAGTTATGTGAATTCATTGAAAACAATTATAAATGAAGTTTTACTGCAAATAAATCAACCATGAACTCAATCCGTAGCTGGAAGATGAAAAAATATTTACTCAAATTCAAGTGTTTTGAATTGTGGTAGTTAGCTTGGCAAACTAATGGCATAATAGAGATTCACACACATTCTGATAGTGCTGAAAACTTGGCAAACTGAAAATTTCTTGAGTTAAAATATAACAATGACTTAAAACCATATCAATTTCAGAGGTTAATTTTAATTTATCGCACCGGATCCGATGATAAAATTCTTCGTTTGTATAAAAGAAGAAAATTTGTATCAAAATTATTGGTTAATTCATAAGTTTATTTTTGATATTTCTACCTAAATACATACGTTTCAATATTTTAAAATTTGCTTCATTTTTCTCTTGTTTCTCTATCTTTAAGAAAACAAAATGCAGAAATCATGGTTAATTTTGTTAAGTGCTTGAAACTCGTAAGAAATTAGAAAAGATTAAAGAAATAAATACAGAAAGAATCATATCTTATTATGGAAACTGGAAAGTAGAAAGGCCATAAAAACGATATTAACTTCTGATCTTGCAAAAAAAAAAAAAGAAGATTAAGAATAAACATCCAAAACCAAAAGAAAATTATTAATTAAAATTAAACATTACAGTTTAGGGCAAAACGAAGCTTTTAAAGTTGATGTAAACCTCTGAAAAAGCAAAAATTTATAATAATAAAAAAAGATACTAAGGAGACTTAAAGAATAAAGAGCTCTCTCTCTCTCTCACACTCTTAAGCACAAAAAAAAAAAAAAAGTTTCCAGGAAACCCCAAATCCACAAACCCCACTTGCAATTTCTCCCCACATCTCCACATCTCTCTCTCGTCTTCTTCGGCTGTGAAGCAAAATAGCCAAATTCCAAAATCCTTTCTTCGATTTGTGCCGAAAGTTTTCAACTTTGGGTCAGTTTTGGGGAAGAAGAGCCAAATCTCTTGAATGCAATGTGAGGAAGATCACCAAGGAAGAAGAAGAAAGAAGAAAAAGCAATAGTTTTTCCTGACGATAATGGTGGCTGCAGCGATTTCAACCACTGACCCGAGAAACCCACCTCGAGATCGACAAGATAAACCTCAACCCGTTACTAACAATGGCGGACAGAGGAGACCCAGAGGCAAACAAGTTCCTTCTCGCTACTTATCTCCTTCTCCTTCCCACTCTGTCTCCTCCAACACCACTACAACAACCACTACCACATCTTCCTCTTCCTCTTCTTCTTCCTCTGCAATACTCAGAACTAGTAAACGATACCCTTCTCCGTCGCCTTTACTCTCTCGCTCTACCACGAATTCCGCTTCTAACTCTCTCAAAACGCCGTCTTTGTTACCTAAACGGTCTCAATCCGTGGACCGCCGTCGACCCTCGCCGGCTCCGGTCACTGTAGGCAGTGAAATGTCGGCGGCTACCAAGATGCTTATCACTTCCACTAGGAGTTTGTCTGTTTCGTTTCAAGGTGAAGCCTTTTCTCTTCCGATTAGTAAAAAGAAAGAGACTACTTCTACGCCGGTTTCTCACCGGAAATCTACTCCCGAGCGGCGGAGATCGACCCCGGTTCGAGATCAGAGAGAGAACTCAAAGCCTGTGGACCAGCAACGGTGGCCTGGAGCTTCTCGGAGAGGGAATTCTGAATCTGTTGTGCCGAATTCACTTTCTAGAAGCTTAGATTGTGGCAGTGATAGAGGAAAGCTTGGATCTGGGTTTGCTGGGAGGTCAATGTTGCATAATTCTATGATTGATGAGAGCCCTAGGGTTTCTGTTAATGGAAGATTAAGTTTAGATTTGGGAGGTAGGGATGAATATTTGGAAATTGGAGATGATAGCCAGAGAAGACCTAGTAATGGTTTAACGTCTAGTGTTTCTTGCGACTTTACTGCTTCTGATACTGATAGTGTTTCTTCTGGTAGCACTAATGGTGTTCAGGAATGTGGCTCTGGTGTTAATGGAGAAATCTCTAAATCAAAGACCTTGCCTCGTAATATTATGGCTTCTGCTAGGTTCTGGCAAGAAACTAATAGCCGGTTAAGGCGGTTGCAAGATCCTGGGTCGCCTTTATCCTCTAGTCCGGGTTTGAAAACCAGTAGTATTTCATCAAAATTTGGTCTTTCGAAACGGTTTTCTAGTGATGCTGTTCCTTCATCATCTCCTCGTGGTATGGCTTCCCCTGTAAGAGGTTCTGCTATTCGCTCTGCCTCACCAAGTAAGCTTTGGGCAACAACTACATCATCTCCAGCTAGGGCACTTTCGAGTCCTTCTCGAGTGAGAAATGGAGTTTCTGATCAAATGAACGCTTATAACCGCAACAACAACAACACGCCTTCAATTCTTAGTTTCTCTGCTGATATTAGGAGAGGGAAAATTGGGGAAGATCGTGTTATGGATGCACATTTGTTGAGGCTTCTATATAACCGTTACCTGCAGTGGCGGTTTGTCAATGCGAGGGCAGACTCTACTGTTATGGTGCAAAGATTGAATGCAGAGGTATGGCTTAATTATGAGTTTTTCATTTCCTTTTGTGATCAATAACTTGACTGTTATGGTTTTGTTCCCATTCTTGGCTATAAATACTTTTAGCCACTGCAGCATACTTTAAAAGGGTATGATTTGTTAATCTATATATATAGGATCTTGATGCAATAAGTGAGCACTTATAGAAGCTCATCATTTAGGCTCCTAGGTCATCCCAGATCTATCATGACAATTTGGAGATTAAGCATGAGTTTTTAAATCTTACTGAGCTTTACAGTGAGAGAGTAGTCAATTTTTCTGCAAAGAATATAAGAAGAAGAGAGTATAATTAGTTTCAATATTTCAAGAACATGTATAAGTAAATCTTGATTTCTAGCGTTTTCTGGCGTAACACAAACTGTAAATTTACGCTCTTGCTTTTTTTCTTTGCCAGAAAAACCTATGGAATGCATGGGTATCAATCTCGGAACTGCGGCACAGTGTCACTTTAAAGCGAATCAAATTGCTTTTGCTAAGGCAGAAATTGAAACTGGCTTCTATTCTGAGGGGACAGGTAAGAATTTGATCCCTTTTAAGTTTTTACGATTTCTTACTTTTAAAGGGCCAATATCCCAATTAAGACGTTTCAGTTTCTTCTATTTTTGAGAAATAAGACACTTGTTCTATTAAATTTGGCTTAGTGATTCCTTCTTTCCGTAATAAGAAAGTAAAGTTTTGGATATAACTCAACTATTGTAGAATGGTAATTGTCCTGTAATGTCTTTAGCTAATAAGTTTGGACTCTAATTAATTATTTATGTATGGTAGGTAGATCTCTATATCTACCTTTAGAAGTTGGTATACTTACTTGCTTAGAATCATCCCACAATACAATACTTGGAATCTTTGACAAGGAATCATCATAAGAAACTCTTGATTATTTCGAGATGAAAACTGTAGTAATAGTAAATCCCTACAGGAGAGGCAGATAAGAAAATAAGATTGTGCATGCTGTTTTTGGTATTAGTAAATACTCAACTTGCTTGCTGTGTTTATTAAACTGTAGATGGGTTTTCTAGAAGAATGGTCTCTTCTGGATAAAGATCATTCAAGTTCTTTGTCAGGAGCAACCGAATCCTTGAAAGCAAGCACGCTTCGTCTACCAATAGTTGGAAAAACCGTGGTTAGTAATTTTCTGTTATGTTACTCTGATATGATTGTTTTGGCTTAATCTAAACACCTTGGGTTAGAAAAATATTAAGATGTTTCTTGAATTGTTTAGGTTGATATCCAAGACCTCAAGCATGCTGTTAGTTCAGCCGTCGATGTAATGCAAGCTATGTCATCTTCCATATTCTCACTGACGTTGAAGGTAAAAATGCTCTGTCTCTCAGATTTTTTGAAGTTAAAACACATCTTTTGAGTCTATTAAATCTTTTGGGTCTGAAATGTAATCAGTCTTGAGTTTTTCTATACACAACCTGGTTTTAAGGGTTTAAGCTCATTTATGTCCTTTTAGGTGGATGAGATGAATTCTGTAATGGTCGAAACAGTGAATGTAACTGCTAAGGAAAAGGTTTTGCTTGAAAGATGTCAAGGTTGCTTATCAAGAGTAGCAGCTATGCAGGTATAGGGTCTTTATCATCGTTTCTCTTTTTTGGCGATGTCTCTACTCTTTTCTCACATCGCTTTGGGGTAAATGCAACAAACCAGGTTACAGATTGTAGCATGAAAACGCACATAATACAACTAAGTCGGATACCAATCACAAGCAGCTTGACTTCACAACTGTAGAAAAACTGATCTTCCTCAAGAGAACAGAATTGTTCTTTTTGACTACACTACTCACCAAGAACAGAGTTGCTAACACGGGCCTTTTCCTTCCACGAATCCTGACCTTATCGTTTTCAAACCAAGATCAAGGTGAGATTCGCGGATTATCATCTCTCCCTCTCTTGCTCTTTTAGTTCTACGTTTGTTATTCTTGTAAGATTGCAGGTAATTCCTCTAAAAGTAAGTAAGCTTAGTTGTTGTATACAGAAGTTTTTCTAATGGTTCTTTTGGCTTGTGTACATATAAAGATGTAGTAATGTATGATCTGATGAATCACTGATTTTGTCTTCATTTTATAGTTCCTAGACTTGTTGCCGTTCTTTCATATTAAGAAATCTTGTCGTTTTCTAGTTGCTTTGAAGGACTCTGTCATCACTAAAAAGCAAGTACATGTTAAAATAGGGCACTCTCACCTCAACTCTAATTGTTCCTTTTGCTTTTGGTGAACCTCCAAAAGTTTGTATAACACTTTTGTAAAAGATCTAAACTGTCCCACATCAGGGGTATGAGATAACACATTAAGTAACATAGTCTAGAATATTATTGAAGAAACAGAAAACCCCAATCTAGAACTGCTAAACAGTTCAAATAAAGTTGAAAAATTTAATCTTTGCACTTTTAACCTCCACTATGTCTCCCCGCGACGGCACTTCATTAACATCTACCAGTCCCTCTAGGCTCTGCTTCGGGTCAGATACATTACCACTAGGACTCAACTTGTCTCCTTGGCTGCTTTTTTGACCGCGAACTCCTTCGTAGTGAAGGCGTTTGTGTCCACCAAGAGATTGTCCCGTCGGAAACAATTTGTGACATATAGAACACTCGTGGATTTTACCGGACGGTGCCAACGTCTTTGGCCTTGTTTTTTCTCCAGAGTTATTAAGAAGCGGCTTAACGCTGTGGCTAGCTTTGTGACCACCTAAAGCTTGGAATGAAGTAAACTCTTTTCCACAGACAGTGCACTTGTAGGCATCAGACTTCGGCAGCATCTGCGGTTTTGGTTTCGGTTGTGTTTGTGGTTCCTTTTTGTGAGAAAGAGTTGCGATTTCAACTTCAGACAGAGGAGACGAAGAAGAAGAAGAAGGAGCTTTAACATCATCATGAGAAGAAGAAGAAGAAAGCTTTTGCTGTAGTCTTGATTGCACAATATTTTCCAACAAAAGCTCAAGGAAAGCGTCGTTCTCAGCATACCCGCCTAGTTTTTTTTCTCCTCGTCCGTTAGTTTCTACGAATGATGAACTCTGTTCCGAGAAACAATCTCCATCATCACCAGAACGCTGTCGTTGAGACTGCACACTACTCTCCAACCCCGTCTTAGTCGAAACGGCGCCGTAACCAAACCCTTCTTCTTCTTTTTGTCCTAGTCCTTCCAAGAATCTGTGTTCTGAGAAAGAATCTTCGTCAACTCCTTGTGAACGTTCGCTACTTTCGAAACCAGTCTCAACCAAAGCAGCGTCATCTTCTTCGCGCCGGATCTGTTCCAGCACTTTAATGAATCGTTCCGAGTAAGTATCTTGATCACAAGTTGTCGAAACATTACGTTCAATCTTTTCCAAAAGATTCTGAATGACAACATTGTCGTCGACCTGTAACCCATCTTCGTATTCTTGCATCGCAAATTCTAATTGTTTCTTCAGAACGGCCACAGGCATCGACGGCGAAACTTGATTCACCTTCGTCAGAATATGTTTCAATTGCGTTAACAGAGCCATACCTCTTCCTTCCAATTATCTCTCTTATCAGATCAAACCATTCTTTCTTTTTTCCTTGTTGCCTACGAAAACTTGAGAGTCTTGGAAACAAACCACAAGTGAGTTATTATATAGATTTGGTACTGTGCACGGATCACTCATATATACAAGTTTTCAAGTCGGCTAAGCTGTTCCTGGACTTTCTATTCTTTACTCGAGTAGTGTATATATTCCTAAACTAAATAAAAGGCAATTAATTAATATTCAAAGTTAAAAAAATGTAAAAAGTCCAGATTTGATTTTATGTTTTCTTCTTTTCTCTGAACTGACATCTTTTTTCTTGAACTACATACTTTGTTTCTAAGAATTGCTTTCTGGCAGTGCTCTGTTTTTAAGTTTTAGGGCCAATGTCCCAATTAAGTTTCCTTTAGTCTGTTTTTTTGTTTGTACTCGTAGATAAGTATAGCAAACTCAAAACACACTCTTAAAGTTAGTAAACACTAAACACCACTAATATATATTTGTTTTAATAACCGAATGAATGGGATATACATAGTCTGCAATCAAAAACAAAATGACCCTTAATCATATTAGTATTGAAAAAACAATCTTGTTAAGGCTACTTGGCTGTGCTTTCAACTTCCTCGACCTCTCCGCTTCCAGATTCATCAGACTCCGGCGACAGTGGGATATTAAGATCTATCAATCTCCTTTGGCTCTGCTCTGGATCCGACACATTTGTTACTCCACTCCCATTACTACTAGGACTCCACTTGTTTTCCTCAACAACAACCTCCTCCTGACTAGGTTTGTGATCAGCGTCAACAACTCCCTCACTTTTCCTGAGACTCAGCTCTAGATCCAGCCATTTTTTTCCAGTACTCGCATCACTGAGACTACACTTGTCACTGCTGGGAACAACCTCTTCCTGATTGAGACCGTTGACAACGTTGTCACTAACACTTAGACTCTGTTCTTGATCTAACACTTTCGTTGCAAGGCTCCCGTTACTATTGGGACTCAACTTGAGGACAACCTCGTGTTTGTGACCGCCGAGAACGCCTTCGTAGTGACGGCGTTTGTGTCCACCTAGTGCTTGTCCCGTTGGAAACAAAACATGACATATAGAACACTTGTGGATTTTCCCAGACGGAGCCAACAACTTTTCCCGAGTTTTTTCTCCAGCGTTTTCAACAAGCGGTTGCGGCGGCTTAACCCTGTGGCTGGCCTTGTGACCACCTAAAGCTTGATACGAAGTAAACCCTTTTCCACAGACGCTACACTCGAACAAATCACACTTCGTTTCCTGCGGCTCAGTTGTTTCAGTTTCAGTATGCGGTTGCGATTGCGATTGTGGTTTAAGCGTTTGCGGTTGTGGGATAAGCGTTTGCGGTTGTGGTTTAAGCGTTTGCGGTTGTGGGATAAGCGTTTGCGGTTGTGGGATAAGCGTTTGCGGTTGTGGTATAAGCGTTTGTGTTTGCGTTTGGCGTTTATCACGGGAAAACTGGATGAGAGTGAGAGCAGCGATATCGTCGACAGACGGAGAACAAGAAGAAGAAGGAGGATCTTCACCTTCACCCAAACGCAACCGTTTCAATCGCAAGTGATCCAACCAAGGCTTATAGAAAACTGCATCGCTTGTAAACTCGTTTTCTTGATGATCTTCGTCATCAGCAGAACGCTGCCGTATAGAAGGTTCACTACTTTTTAACCTAGGAGGAGGAGACTCATCGAGAACGGCGTCGTTTTCACACTCGCCGTCTTCTCTCCCTCGCCGGAATTTTATGCGTATGCGTTTCGAAGATGGGTCTTGATCACGAGGAGGAGAAGAAATCTTTCGCTTTGGTCGTTCGTAACTCCTCAAATCGTCTTGTTGTAAGAATTTGTGTTTCAGAGCGGCGAGCTTTGTCAACGGCGGACACTGATCCAACGCTTTGTGATCCATAACTTCTCCTATACGTTCCAGACGGCTCTCTCTTAATCCCTAAGAAACTGATCAACACAAAGAAAAAAGGTAAATCCAAGTTGTGTTTTTTGGTGCTTCTTGTTAACACACACTCACATATATATTTAAGTTTTTAAGTCGGTAAAACTGTTCAGTGTTATGTAATTTTGAGATTAACAATTGAGAGAGAATATGGAAATTAAACTGAGTTAGTAAAAGAAAAGGAAAATATAATCTTGGGATATTCTCTACGTTAACCTAATCTTTAATTTTTAGTGCAAAATCCCAGTCAATAGAAAAAAAAAAGTAAAATTTATTTTTAAATTTCCATTTAGTGTGAGACTTTGAGAGAAGACGACACTTAACCCTAATTAAAAAGAAAAACACTATTAGGTTAAATGCTATTCAATGCCAAAAAAAACTTTTTTTTCCCCTTGGACTGGACTAATGTGTGAGTTACAAGCCGTGTGGGACAAGCATTAAATCAGACGCGTACACGTTTAATTGGTTTATTTTGTTCTTAATAAATAAATCATATTTTCTCAATCATTAATATATATTATCCTAGGTGGAAATAAATCTTAAATACTCATTATATTGATAAATTTCAGTTTTATGTAAAAAGGAAAATATCTATCAATTTTCAATTCATTAACAATAATATAAAAAAAGAAGAAAAAGTTGAGTGTCCAAGATTATTTGTAGGTGTGGAGAGGTTTGGGAGTGGCATGTTCCTTGGACGTGGACACGTGGCCAATTCTCTACCATTCGTTGGGAGATTATCTATAAATAAACTAGTGAAATCAAGTAAGTAGTAGTGGTGAGGTAACACTAGGACGTGATAAGCCAAAAACTTTATTAGACCGACGTGTTTTATGTAGACGTGATGTGGCCAGATTAGGTTGAGTTTGACATATGTCATTAGGTCTGATCAAACACATCATCATCCAATTTCAAGAATAATTAATCACTTTTAGTCCATCTTTCATTGTTCCGTTGGGGGGGCCAAACGCAAGTGCTGTTTTTGGGCCTAATTGGGGTAGGTAACTGAAGTCCATGGGCCTAATTTACGCCCCAATAAAACTGTATTGATCACAGATTCAATAGGAACAGAATTTGAATTCAAACAATCATTTTCTTCTTCAAATCTCATTCCCTCTCGCTCTCTCTCTCTAGCATAAACCCTAAATTCGTGCTCTTCAGGATGACTTTGGTGCCGGCCATTGGTCGCGAGCTCTCGAATCCGCCGTCCGATGGGATTTCTAATCTCCGATTTTCGAACAGCAGCGATCATTTACTAGTCTCTTCATGGGATAAGGTTATTAAAATCCCTAATCTCTTTACTAAACTTAATCCTCTTCTCAAGTCTGATCTGTATCTTCTGATGCTTTGAGTTCTATTATTGGATCGCAGAGTGTAAGATTGTATGATGCGAACGCTGATTTGCTGAGAGGGGAGTTTAAACATGGTGGAGCCGTACTCGATTGCTGCTTCCATGATGATTCTTCTGGTTTCAGTGTTTGTGCCGATTATAAAGTCAGACGGTATGATTGATTTTTTCTCTTCCTAATTTTAATTTGGTTCAAGGCAATTTTAGTTGAGATTTAGTCAGTATGAGGGACAATCTTGTTTAGGAAATGTTTTGCGGATTTTTTTTTTAATAATTGGGTTTCTCTTGTTATGCCTCAGAATTGACTTCAATGCTGGGAAAGAGGACGTTTTGGGGACGCATGATAAACCAGTGCGATGTGTTGAGTACTCTTATGCTGCAGGTTGGTAAAGTGTTTATGATGTTCTTGATGATTAAGTGAACTCTTACCTTGTTGATACTTAGATGCTTTTGATGTTTTAGTAAAATGAAATTTGTTAAGAGTGATTATTTTAGTGCATTTATATTTTCTTCACCGTTGCAACTTTATTTGGAACTCAGACATCAGTTTTTTAGCAAGTTGGTCTTCTAATCATCTCATCTTATTACTTAACAATTTGTTTATATGACGTTATAGGGCAAGTGATCTCTGGAAGTTGGGATAGAACGATTAAATGTTGGGATCCTAGAGGTGCAAGTGGGCTGGAGCGTACACAGATTGGTACATATCAGCAACCTGAGCGTGTGAACTCTCTTTCTCTAGTTGGGAATCGTTTGGTAGTGGCAACAGCTGGAAGACATGTCAACATTTATGATCTCAGAAACATGTCCCAACCTGAGCAAAGAAGAGAGTCCTCTCTTAAATACCAGACAAGATGTGTGCGTTGCTATCCCAATGGATCAGGTAAAATGGCTGATATTTCACATTCAATGATTTTTATCAACAGTAAAAGTTGCTTTCATTCTGGTCCAAGTATACTCAGTAGCCTCAATTTCCTCTTCCACACTTCTGATTTTAATTATACTTTGCAGGATATGCCCTTAGCTCTGTTGAAGGGAGGGTTTCAATGGAGTTCTTTGATCTATCAGAGGCTGCTCAAGCTAAAAAGTATGTCTCTAATGTTTTTCCTCTTACCTCTTTTTGACCAATTATGGTAGTCTTTGGCTTCTTGTTTATTTGCTGAGCTTTTTTCTGGTAAATATCTATATTCATCTTACATTTTTCTTTATTTATCATTAACTGTTTTTGAACATGTCAGATATGCTTTCAAATGTCACCGGAAATCAGAGGATGGAAGGGACATTGTCTACCCTGTAAATGCGATTGCTTTCCATCCGATGTAAGTCTTATCTCAAGAGAAACCTGATTGTTTCCTTCCAGCATTTTGATTGCTTCAAGACTTGACTAATTTTTCACAGAAGTGGGCCTAAAGTTACATTTTACTAGATAAAGAGAAGAACTTGTTAGTTTGAATGGTGAAGATGAAAATCCAGTGGAGAATATATGGATTTTGATGAATAGTTCAGAGTATTGTGAATACTATCTGTTCATTTGAGAATAAATTCTGTAGAAGTATGTTCTGGGATACACTAAATATTTGGAACCTATGGGGAAAATCTGAAACTCATATGTTACTTGTCCCGGTGGCTCAACTTTATCGCTTCTAGTAACCTGAGTGTTTTTGAAATGTAGTTATGGTACTTTTGCTTCCGGAGGTTGTGATGGTTTCGTCAACATTTGGGATGGTAACAACAAGAAGAGGCTATATCAGGTTTAGCAATCACAAGAGCTTTTGATATCTGTATCTTTCAATGTTCTGTTGGTAAGTGAGACACAGCTTAATTTGCTCCTTTTTGTTTGTAGTACTCTAAGTATCCAACAAGTATTGCGGCGCTTTCATTCAGCCGAGATGGTGGATTACTGGCTGTTGCTTCTAGTTACACGTTTGAAGAGGGTGACAAACCGTAAGAATTGCATTCTTTCATCTTTTTTTGTTCTAAAACCCTCAAAAGTTTTTGAATACCTTGCCTTCAGATTCTTGACCAGAAGGAATTATAGTTTGAGTTAGATGCTATATTATTAGATCTCATCAAGCATAGGGAAACATTCAATCCATGGACCTTTAGACTTATGGATAGCATCTAGAGATATTATTGTTTTTAATTTTGGAATGATCTCACTTTTAACCGATACTGAGTGTTGTGCTTTTGCAGGCATGAACCAGACGCAATCTTTGTTCGAAGTGTTAATGAAATCGAAGTGAAACCAAAGCCCAAAGTATACCCAAATCCTCCGGTATAGTCAGGAATAATGGAACGATCATAGTAAAGTGTGGAATTGTTGCTATGGTACCCAAAGAAGATACGTTAAAGTGAGTTTTAAAATCTTATTTTTTGGCTGTAAAGTGAGGTGACATTACAATGGCTTCAGAATCTGAGATTGTGTTCCTTTGGTTTTGAATTTTGAGTAGATCCATTTACTCTCTGATTTGTCTCCAATCTCTTCTCTTATCTGGTTTTTATTGGGGTAGAAGTTAGAACCACCAAGTTGTAATTCAAAATTGTAAGAGTAAAAATATAAATGGACTAGGAAAAGATTCTCTGATATGTACATGGAGAATCCTAAAACTTGACTGAAAATTCGAAGAGTTTACAAATGCAAACAAAGGGATACAAAAGTACGTAGTGGATAAAGTAAGTAACAGACATACATACTGATTGCTTACTACTAAAAAGACTTCTTTAGAGGAGTGTATCATCAACACAAACACTAGGCCTCTCTCTACTCTTTCTCTCTTCTTCTCTTCTTCTTTCGCTTACCATCATCTCAAGCACGGATCATCTGTAGAATCACATTTGCAATACAACGATTTTAAGATTTGCAAAGTCTTTCTCTGTCAAAGATTTCAAGTGATGCAATAAAAGAACGTGTTATTTTTTACCACTTTGCAGTTGTTTCTTCCTTTCAATGTCTTTGAAGCTTCTTCAGCGAAAGCTTGGGCTGCTTCTGCTTCCGCTTCTGCTACTTCTGCTTCTTTTGCAGCTTCCTCAGCCTCTGCCATGGCAGCTTCTGCCTCTGCAACTGCCTGTGCTGCAACAGCTGCCGCCTCATGTACATTCATACTCTTCATTCTGGCTAACTCTGCTTCAATCTGTGACCTTGTCTGAAAAGTAGTTTCATCTCTGTCTGTTTTGGGTGAAGGCAAACCAGACGTCCTCTGTCTTCCTGAAAATATTCCCAGATTTTTTCTCTTGTGGGAATACAATGGAGTGGAGTTTGGGATTCTATACTTGCGCTTAACCTGTAAAAGGGAAACCTGGATCAATAAAACCTCGCAGGTTACAGTGAAAGATGCATATGTCTCTGTCCTAGTAACAACCATAATGCAATCATACTACTATTCAAAATGCAAAAACAAAAACTCATACATGCTATTCAAAAGGCCAAAAATATATGCACATGATACTTGCAGTCAAATGCGATAATGAATGTATCAGACTTTACCTTCACAAGTTTACCGCAAGCTGTCAAGTACTTTAGCTTGGTAGACAACAACCGTTTGAAGTCTAGTGGAGCATGATATTGATCCTATACAAGCGAGTTAGAGAAAAACGGGATCAGTTAATCCTCTAAAGCAGCCTTTTACAAGTAACATAAAAAAGGAATCCTTAAATCAGTAAGGTTCATGCAGAGTTTAATTTTCACATGCTTTACTCAAATAATTAGACTTGAAAAAGTTATGTCCTTAACATGTTTCGGGAATAAATACACAAATCTATTCTTATGACATTCCAATAATTACCTAGACATAAGTAGATGCCACCACAATAAAACTAGTAACTAAAGTAAATATTCCTAGCCATTCTTCTATTCAATAGTGGTGAAGATAAAGTTTTCACCGATTGCTTTTCAGTAACACTGACCCCATGCACTGCTTATTTTCAAGAATACATTCTATTTTGGTTTTTAAATTGAAATGTAGGACGATGCGATTTAACTGTTGGCAACGACTTAACAATACAGTCTACGGAAAAAAAGATGCAAGAACTGAAAAAAGAATACCTCAATGTAGGCACCAATTGTTGTTTTATTACAGCCACCAGGCTCCTTCAAGGTAGCTATTGCTTCCATTATGAGGTTATCCAACCTGCAACGTTTTTAAAAACTTACAATTTGTGTGTGCCAACAGAGTCAAATGATAGAAACATCTACATAAGTAGGAATTTTACACACTTAAACCCTCATCATCAAATCAGAATATTAAAGCCACATCAATAAGATGGAGCAGGAGTACAACAACGCATCTCCCTCCTTCAATACAAGAAACAAATAGACAAATATATCTAACCTTACATTAGGTCGCCTTGGAGCAGGAGTAGAAGGAACTTGCAGTGCAGAGGAGCCAGTAGTTGAAAAATGCTTGGCATCCACCATTTCTTCATCACTTTGCAAAGAAGTGGTTAGGGCAAGTGAGTTGTCTTCCTGTTTAGGAAGGGAGAGCGTCCTTTTAACAGCTAACCTAGATTTTTCGCGCGATCCCCAGCCATTCGCCATGACACTCATGTTTCTCCATTTGTCCTGTCCCAATTACAACCCCAAAATCAGAAAAAAAGATTCATACATAATCACAAAAACAATACACATCAGGATAAGAAACAATCATGACCTTGAGATCTACGTTGGAACGCAGGTACAAGACTCCGCTAAATTCAGGATCTTTGAGAATTGTGCGCCATTTACCAGGTCCATGCTTTATAACGCCAGACTTTAAAGCTGATTCTTCTTCTTGTGTCCATTTCTGCTTAGGAGCACCCATTTCGAGATGCAACCTCTACGGGCTGCTGTGTTAAAAGCAACTCAGTTCTGCAACAAAATCATTCGTCACGAAACCAATCGGAATCGGAATCAGAAGCAGAAGCAGAATCGGAATCGGAATCGCTTGCAATCGCAGCGTAATCTTAATTGTGGAGGAAGCTTACAATTCTGATTTGGAAGCGTACAATGATATGCCCAAAGCACTTGTCAATTCAAGTATTCTTCTTAATTGAAAGATACAAATTAGGGTTTTCAAAAGAACAGAGGAATCACGAAGAACATAAAACTTCGGCGGCCTAAAGGAGTAAAGGTTAACAAACGAAGAAGAAACTATTAGGGTTATACAACAAGTTTCTTGTATATTTTCGACAATACTTATGTTTTCATATTTACAAAAATATACCAGTCAACAAAATAAAAAAATTTCAACTTCTAACAAAATTTATATGTTTTTTACATACTAATATTAATATTTGTATCATTTAGTAATCTATATTCTTAAATTTAATCTTATTTAAACCATAATATATATCTATATATATATAATATTAAAATTTTACATGAAACTCTAATCTTATGTCGAAAATATACACAATCGAGAAACAAGAGACATATGAATTTAGAGAAAGATAAATTTTTTTTTGAAAGAATCAATCATGGCAATACCAATTTCGTTGTTCCGGTGGATTCAGATTTGCATACGTTTCTTAAAATCGAGGAAAAAAAAAAGTTATGAGAAATACAATGATTCACGGAGGGAATAACAGACCGCTTAGACTAATTATGCTTTCAAATGGTTTTTTAAACACGTTTTCTTTTTATTACAACAAAGTAATTATTTACACTAATTATTACTTTTTGAATTAGTTTATAAACTGTCTAAATATTTAGACAATTAAACTTTTAAGAAAGGTAAGAAAGGAAATTCCAATTTACGATACAATGCTCTTCTTAGGTACAACTAAACAAATACTGTTTTAGAAGTTTTATTATGTCATAGTTTTATGCCCACATATTAATCTGATATGTACATATTAATTTAAATTAAACGTAGCTAAATCTTTCTCGATGATCCTCATTGTTTTCTTTATTTCATTTTGAGCAAGCCAACAATAAGTCATACCAATTAGTCATGAAATTATCTATCTTCACAAAAAAAAATTAGACAGGAATTATATACATCAGGTTTGAACTTGGTAAAAAAGAGAATGTATAAATGGTGGATGGAGTTAGTTGTATACTTTTTTGGCATAAAGATGAGAATAATTTGCTACTTAAGACTTTGTCATATAGACATCATATTCTTCACATAAGTAGACAAGTGACAAGTTGGAAACTCTGGTTAAGTCAAACCAGTGGTCTAATCCGGTTCACTTTTCTACATAATTACATTTTAGTGTTAATTACGTGCACGAGAACACAAACACATAAACTAAAAGCAAGGAAGGGTCAACATAGTTGCCCGCCTAACGCTTAATTAGCACCTTTTAATCCGTTTTAAGCAAATCCCTTAATGTAAATTTGTATCTTTCACAAAAGAGAGTAGAGCTTCTCGAAGTACAGAGAGAGAGAGAGAGTTATGGCGACAAAGACCGATGATTTTGCACCATTTCCAGTTAAAGATCAGCTCCCAGGAGTCGAGTTTTGTGTATCGAGCTCTCCAAATTGGCGTACGTATGCATTTTTATTTCACTAATTGTGTGTTATAAGTTATATTAGCAGTAGAATGATGTATAATGTTTTAAGAAAATGATTGAGGTTTGATATGATTAATGATGCAGCTGAAGGAATAGTTCTTGGGTTTCAACATTACATTGTAATGCTTGGTACTACTGTAATCATACCTTCCATACTCGTCCCTCTCATGGGTGGTGGTGATGTAAGCATTAACGCTAGTCTTACCTAAATTGATTACTTTTCAAATTCATATATAAACAGAGTATTCTCAGTAGAGCAACGACGTCGTTTTCAGGTGGAGAAAGCAGAAGTGATCAACACAGTGCTGTTCGTGTCCGGAATAAACACGTTGTTGCAGAGTTTGTTCGGAAGTCGGCTTCCTGTCGTCATCGGAGCTTCTTATGCTTACGTCATCCCTGCTCTTTACATCACTTTCTCTTACCGTTTCACTTACTATCTTCACCCTCACCTGGTTAAATTCACAATCCATTTTCTTGATTCTTTCTAGATATTTGAAAAAAAGATTTGCAAATCGAAAACTGAAAAGTTTAATGTGTTCATATTGCAGAGATTTGAGGAGACTATGAGAGCAATCCAAGGAGCTCTTATCATTGCTTCTATATTTCATATGATTGTGGGTTTCTTTGGCTTGTGGAGGATCTTGGTCAGGTCTGGAGAAAAATATTAAAAGCTTTATGTGTTGTATTGTTACCTGTGGAACAAGAAACCTTAAGCCCTAAAGTTTTTGCTTTTGGTTTTTATAAAACTTCTTTAGGTTTCTTACTCCTCTTTCGGCTGCTCCTCTCGTGATTCTCACAGGCGTTGGCCTCGTCGCCTTTTCGTTTCCTCGGGTAAGATTAACTGCAAGAAAAAATTGGAACTAGTTTAGGAATTTTTGAGAGGAGGTTAATTAGTCTTTCTGTTACAGCTTGCGAGATGTATAGAAATTGGACTCCCCGCATTGATCATACTGATAATTTTATCTCAGGTTTTGTTTAATTTTGAGAGATTTTCTGTAAACCCTTATCATTTGTGAATCTCTGACAATGGTTGTATGATTGTTGTTAGTATCTTCCTCACTTGTTCAAGTGTAAGAGATCCATATGCGAACAATTCGCTGTTCTGTTCACAATAGCGATCGTCTGGGCTTACGCAGAGATTCTGACAGCAGCTGGAGCTTACGACAAAAGACCGGATAGTACACAGCTCAGTTGTAGAACAGACCGGTCCGGTCTCATCAGTGCTTCGCCATGGTCTGTGATCATCTCTCATCTTTCACTGGATCTCTGTTTCAGAAACAAACATAGGGTTCTCTTGACGATTTATTTTTCCTTTCTTTCTAAGGGTGAGAGTTCCGTATCCATTGCAATGGGGGCGTCCAAGTTTCCATGGAAGCGATGCATTCGCAATGATGGCAGCTACTTATGTGGCGATTGTCGAGGTTTTGTTACCATTTCAGTTCGCATTTTTGGTTTACAGAAGGATTTATCTTTCTAAAAGATCACCTTTTTGTTTGTATGTTGTATTTGTTCAATGGGTTAGACTACAGGTTCCTTCATCGCCGCTTCAAGATTTGGTAGCGCAACGCATATACCTCCCTCGGTGCTTAGCCGTGGCATTGGATGGCAGGTAAAACGGATTGTTATAATGATTTGATTTCAAGAATGTTAGTCTGATGTGTGTGCTTTGTGGGAATTGAATAAAACAGGGCATAGGCGTTTTGCTGGATGGACTGTTTGGAACAGCAACTGGTTCCACAGCATTAGTGTAGTGGAACCATTCTCTTTCTCCTCTGCAGTTTTCTTCAAACAAGAAAATTATTTTTCAGGCTCCGGATCTTAAACTCTGTTATGATGTGTTCTTGTTCATTTGTAGAGAAAATACGGGTCTTTTAGGATTAACAAAGGTTGGGAGCAGAAGAGTGATTCAGATATCTGCAGGTTTCATGATCTTCTTCTCCATTTTCGGTAATGCTCAAACCCGTGAAGTCACTCCGAAAGAATTAGTCTTCGGTTTAACTTTTTTTGTAATCGACTGTTAAACTTGGTGAAAAACAGGGAAGTTTGGGGCTGTTCTTGCATCGATACCATTACCGATCTTTGCAGCTGTGTACTGTGTTCTATTCGCCTATGTTGGTATGGATAACTTGAGTAAACCAAATCTTTCTAATTCTTTTAGATTCTATAAAAATGATTGAGATTAAGTAGATGACCTTGTAAACAGCTTCTGCGGGACTTGGCCTTCTTCAATTCTGCAACTTAAACAGCTTTAGGACTAAATTTATTCTTGGTTTCTCCATCTTCATCGGTCTCTCTGTGGCACAATACTTCACCGAATATCTATTCATCTCTGGTCGTGGACCTGTTCACACACGTACTTCTGCTGTAAGTGTCCAAGAGAAACATAAACCTTCATTATCACCTTTTTTTTTTTGTCTTGTCCTGTGTACTGATTCGTTTCTGGTGTTGCCAACAACGAAGTTCAATGTGATAATGCAAGTGATATTCTCTTCGGCTGCAACGGTTGGGATAATGGCAGCGTTCTTGTTGGACTGTACTCATAGCTATGGACATGCCTCGGTGAGGAGAGACAGTGGAAGACATTGGTGGGAGAAATTCAGAGTCTACCACACTGATACTCGAACAGAAGAGTTTTACGCATTGCCTTACAAACTCAACCGATTCTTCCCTTCTTTCTGAAAATCCCGAAAAATCCAAAGCTCGTTTTCCAGAGAGTGAGAAATATGCATCTAGACAGATATATGTAAACAGCAAATAACTTTCCACTTAAGCGAATTCTTGATGTTTTATTCCTTTTTGCCAACGCTTTTGTATGTTACAACTACATGTGTTTGCCTTATGGATTGTAACTTGTAAAGAGCTACATATTACAGAGTGGCTAGGAAAATCGAGATCCAGACTCTTTTTTCGGTGGGAATTTGATCATCTTAGTCCGGCTGGAGCGGTTGGGCTGCCTCCTCCAGGTCTCATGGCTCTCTGGGCAAGAGTGCCATCGTAATCCTAAAACCAAATATATTTTCCACTTTAGCATGAATGAAACACAAATTACTTGGTTTTGGGTAAATGTAAATTATAATAAAAGTTACCCGTTTCTCAAAGGAACTATCCTGCGAGTCAGCTATCTTGTCTGCAATTCCATAGTCAATGGCTGCTTGTGCTTGGAGATATTTAGGTCGCTTGATGTCCTCATTGATTTGCTCTTTGGTTTTTCCTGTTCCCTTAGCTAGTAGCTCGATGTAGTAGTCGGTATTTGCATCAAGTTCTTTGGCCTGCCAGAGAATTATTCATTACAGTACAGGTGAAGTAACTTGAGGGAATTACATAGAAGGGTATAAGAATGTGGGCGCCACCTTTATCCACATATCTATGGCAGCTCCACTCGATCTGTTTACTTTTGGCAGATATAATTTTGCTGCACCATTAAACATCAAACTTAGAAGCTTACACAAGTGGGCAAGAGGCATTACATATGTTTATTATGATCTAAATGCAAAGTTAAGAGAACAGAACCATACTTGATGAATGTGGTTGTACGGCTCGATAACCTTTTTTCCCGAGAGAAAGAAGCATTGCTGCTTGACCAAAAGCCATGCCACAATTGATAGTGTATACATCTGATTTGCAATACTTTTAAACCACAAAAAAAGAAAGTTACAAAACTCAGCAAAAGAAACTTTGTAATCTAGCGCATGGACCAGAAGATAACACATTAGATGAACTTATCATCAAAATACAGATAGATGTTTAAATAGATTTAGTGAGATCACTTACAGAGATGGTATCAGCTATGGCATAAGCCTCTGTTTCTGATCCAACAGTTTCCATCTTCTCATTCTAAATGCATAAGCAAAAGGAAAAGGCCAAATTAATAGCTCGTTAAAGGTAACAAACAGGTTATCACAATAATGCCAGAAAACTACCAGCAAAAGAAACAATATGTTGACAAAATTCTTGTACTGACCTGGGTCCCCGGTGAATTTATGTATAGGTAGATGGGCTTTGCTGGGTTATCATAGTCTAGCCACATAAATTGAGCAACGAGTAACTCAGTAACAGCAGGTACGATCTACAAGTAAAATACAGAAAAAACGAGCAAGTTACATTGCCTGAGCGGGGAGGAAACACAATAGCAAAGAATTGAGTTTAACAAATTTTAGAGACATGATGGTCTTACTGGCATTCCAAGGTAGCATATCCGAGCATCCAAAAGCAAAGAAGGCAAATCTGGAGGAGCAGTTCTTGGTCTTGCAGATCCTCCTCCGCCACCTCCGCCTCTGTACATCTGGACACTCATGCTATATCTTCTAGGATCTGCTGCATTCATACCGGACATACTCCATATTCCTCCATTGTCCAAATAATTTCTTCTAGACGAGATGCTTTCCTGTTTAGAAAGTAGCACAACCACAAACAAGTTATGATTTATATACTTGAGAAGCAACTTTGTTCATCTTATATTTAGCTGTTTCCAGATTCGTAAGGGTGAAAAGACTGATTAGAAGGCTTGAGAAAACTAACCTCTGTAACTTTTTCTGCTTGCCGACGGACAGGGCTATCCTCTGTCATGAACATATCCATTTGAGCTGGATTAAGCCCGTAAAAATATTGCGGTACATTCTTGAAGTTCTGCATCACTAAAGAAAAAGGCAAAGAAAAATAGTACGTCAAATCAAATTACACAGAGCATTAAAGAAAACACAGTTCTACAGTTTTATCCACTTGTGGCCAAACTTGTTCTCTTAAGCACAAATTTCATTCCAACCAAGGATTGTAGCAATCAAGCTAACATATTTAGCCATTCCATTACATGCAAGACAACTTATCGACGACAAAAGACTTTCACTTTGCTGAAGCTAGTGTGTTTAAACCAACTCCAGGTTAAGACATTAGAGACAGCAAAAGCCCACAGAGATTCGCTATACAAACTTAGATGATAAACAACATCGAGGTATTGCAAACGGAACTAAACCCCCTAAGAAACAATCTTTCCTACAACAATTATCCTAATTCATCGTCCTAACACTTAGTATGATAGGAGATGAATGGTTCACTAAGGCCTGGTAGATACTTCGTCTAGCCTAACCAAAGGAAAATACAGAACTTTGCGACTCAGTTCAAAGTTGGAGACCTAAGAACAAATTTATCAGAAGGAAAAGCTAAGAAAGATGAGAGAAAAGAAAAACCTCCGTCTTTGAGATTGTCTCCTCGGAATTGTTTAGGGATATGGTCAAAGCTCATATCTTTAGCAGAAGCAACGCAGCGTGATCTTCTTGTGGGTCTAGGAACAGTAGAGCAAGGCATGTTCGAGGAAAAAAGCTTGGATCCCGACATGAACGGCGATTTAGGAAGCACGAACTTGGAACAGACAGCTTCATGGTTGAGTTGTGAAGTAAGAGGAGAAACCAGAGAAGTCGCCATCTCCGATTCAGCTACCAACGAACAAGAAGAAGAAGAATAAGACGAAGATGATGACTTAAAAAAACGAAGCTCTCTGGGATTTTTGAGGCGAAATTAGGGATTGCTTGTCATTTTTGCTATCGTCGGATGAAGAAGATGTAAGTAAACTACTGTTCAGTCAAAAACTCGACCGAACCAGAATCGGTTTGAGAACTTTTGTCTAAGAAACCGGTTTTGTCTCTACATATTTCTATCTGGATTTGAATTCGATTTTTAATAGATTTCAGGGTTTATGTTGTAAATTTATATAGTTAGGGACTTTTTAAAAATTAATGAAAAGTTATTTGTTTGTTTCTCTGTATTGTAGATAAATCTTATCTTCTGGTGAAGAAGAAAAGAAAAGATGAGTTCCATAGGCCAAAGCATTCTCATGGCTTTGACAGTAACGGTTAACAAATACGCTTCTTCCAATGTTCAATCTGTACGCAGGAATGAATCAAAACGCGATTCTTTAACTACTCAAACCGCTGATTTAGGACGCAGAAACGTCATCTTCTCCTCCACGTCCTTCATCGCAGCCGCTTTGACCACCAGCGATCAACTTCTCCAGAGTAATTAATTCTTACATGCTTAATTGTGTTGTATTACAATTTTGATTGTTTCTTGTTTGTGCCTAAACTATGTTGTTCTTTTGGGGGAAGGATTGTTTCAGAGTATTTGAAGAAGAGTGAGGAAAACAAATCCAAGAATGATAAGGAGGTTCGTATTAAGAGATATGAATATACACATACCAAAGTTGATATAATTCGCTGAAATTGTCTTATGATTTTTATTTTCATTCATGCATGTTGGAAAAAAATGAAAACAGAGATTGGACAGTTACTACAAGAGGAATTATAGAGACTACTTTGAGTTTGTGGAAGGATCTACAAAGGGAAAGACAGAAGCTGAGCTCAGTGAGTCTGAGAAACAGATTCTTGAATGGCTCAAAGCCAACAAATGATGATGATGATGATGATGATAAGTTTTTGTATGTCTATGAAACTGTTTTGTAAAAAAGGACTGCTCAGTAATTTAAAAATCTTGCTTAAGTTTTTTGTTGAAAATATGTTCTTGGCTTTCTCAATAATTTCGAGAAGCTAAGGAGTACGAGAATCCAAACTCCTCAATATTGTGGATGCAATGACAGAGTCAACGAGAGTGGAGTGGAGAAGTGACCTTGAAGCTGGTAGTCTCCTGTGTCCATGGTGGGCAGAGAAATATTTCTAAAGAGCCTTAAGGATGTTTCTTAATTAAACCCGTCTACTTGTGGATAAACTTGTCCACGGCGTTCCCGGTAGCTAAATTCTTGACACATTTTATAGTATCTATCATGTATCTTCTCAAGATCAAAGATCCCTGTGTGCATAATATCAAACACGCAAAAGCATTAGATCAAAAACCAAGAATTCAAACCGAAATCCAATTAAACACTTGTTAACAGGAGAAATAGTAAAATTGAACAACATACATTAATTGCGAATAGGGATTTTTTTTGGGTCAAGTGAACTATTATAATCCCCGTCAGAAAAGTCAGTACACAACACATGAGACTAAAGTCTAAAAACCAAAGAAGATTAAAGCCAAAAATTACAAAACCAAACTACTGTAGTCAAAAACTTGAAAACAAACTTTGCAAGAAATTAAGAGAAAAGCCGAATTTCTCACTTAATACTTCTTCCATCCCAAAAACTTTTATATTTAAGGTGCAACCCGACAAAACCATAAGTGCAATCTAATCAATTAGTAATTTTGGCTTTGATTAAACCATATGAGATTAACCAATCGAGCATGCTTTATTAAGCAAATATAAGAAACACTAGCCATCCTTTTTGATTATTTTGAAAAAATTTAAACTTTAATTTAAGAAACATAAGGGATCATTATGAACCAATTTTAAAGTTAAAGATATTACTAGAAAAGCTAAAATGGTAATGAATGAAATCGCAATAAAATATATTTCGGTTCGGTTCAGTATGAATCGGGCGGGGGTTTTTCCGATACGCCTTCCAAACAAAAAAATTTCGGCGACCAAACTGTTTCTCTTCTCTAACAAGGCTTCGTAGAGAAGGAAGAAGACTGGGGAAGATGGATAATGGCGAATCATCATCCACCAACAATTCGTCGCGTCCATGGGAATCTTACAACACCGTCTTCACCAACGCTAAAGCCGGTTTGTTTCCCCCTCATAGGGTTTTTCTTTTTCTTTCAGCGATCTATCGCGATTTCGTCCACAGTAGAATCACTCCTAATAATCTGGAGAATTTATCAATTCGTGGTTCAGTCCAAATAGTTGACTGGTCTTTAGAACAGTTTTCTTCTGTTTTTTTTTTTTTGGTTCAGATGAGAAGATTCAATTGCGGAATGTCAAATGTTGAATCTTTAGTCTTTGGTTGATGTTTGAACTAAGTTTCTAAACTTGTCAATGTATTTTCGTTAGGAATGGAGGGAGTTGATAAGGAGAAAGTCCAGAGGATTGTCTATGAAATGAGTAAAGGGTCCAAATATTTCCAGAATGAGGAACGTAAAGATGCTCTTATGAAACAAAAGATTGAGCATATGCGTGATCGATGTGCAAAGCTCTCTTCTTCTGATTTATCTAATTATCAGAAGGTATGTGCCACTATTTCTGTGTGAGGTTTCTAACTATAAAAAACCATTTTTTTTATGAGGAATATTTGGCTGTGATAGGGAAATACTGGTTTTTGTAATCTATCACTTTTGTTTTGTGAGAGCCCTAAACTATATATAACCTTTTATCATTTGAAGGTCGTTGATAGAAGGATCTTAGAGCTAGAAGCTACACGTGACCTTTCCAGGATTTGGCTGCATGTTGATATGGATGCTTTTTATGCTGCTGTTGAAACTTTGAGTGATCCTTCGCTCAAAGGAAAGCCGATGGCTGTTGGAGGATTGTCCATGATCTCCACCGCTAATTATGAGGTATGCTGTGGTTTTCAACTGGTGGATAAACAGTTTGCTACAGCTTATTCTTACGATTTGTACTCATTGGTGATTTTCTACTATCCCTTTTAGGCAAGGAAGTTTGGGGTCCGTGCAGCTATGCCTGGCTTCATTGCTCGTAAATTGTGTCCAGATTTGATATTTGTTCCTGTAGATTTCACCAAGTATACTCACTTTAGTGACTTAACAAGAAAAGGTACTCTTTTGACATGTGTAGCTTTTTGCTTGCAGCTCTCGTTTCTCTGCTCTTACTTGAATGTATGTGTTTCATTTAGTTTTTGGGAACTATGATCCTCACTTTATTGCTGGAAGCTTGGATGAAGCCTACCTTGACATAACTGAGGTTTGTCGAGAAAGAGGTCTTTCAGGTGGAGAAGTAAGTGTGTGCTCATGAGATGCATTCGTTTGTGATGGTCATATCTTTGAGAAAATTTTCGCTAACACTGCAACTGTTCCCTGACCATTTCTTCACTTTGTACAGATTGCAGAGGAGCTTAGATCTTCTGTTTATTCCGAGACTGGATTGACATGCAGTGCTGGAGTAGCGGCAAACCGCTTGCTTGCTAAGGTTCTTTTTATATTAGCATAACTTTTTCTGTGTCAGTGTGATCTATATTACTATTTACAAAAATTGTCTTCTTATCGAGCTATATTTCAGGTTTGCTCAGACATTAACAAACCTAATGGACAGTTTGTTCTACAAAATGACCGATCAACTGTCATGACATTCATATCTTCCCTTCCCGTGAGAAAGGTATTTTATCCAGGTTTGGTGCCTTTGCTGTCAAACTCTTGTAAGCTTTTTTTTCCTTTGAAAGTCTAGAAAGAGAACTACCACTCCAGTGATTCGTCAGATCCTTCAATTTACTGCGTAGAGGTGCAGATGATTATTCATTTACGGTGGCGAGATGATTATTCTTATATATAGTTGAAACTTTGAGTGTTGGTTGTAGTAGAGATGCCATGCAGACTTAGTTTATGTTGGGACAGAACCAAAAAACCTCACATTGTTTGTGACGGCTGGAGGTTGGTTCTTTATGAGGTGTCAAAACCATTAGCCTAGGTTTTTGAAAAATTAATTCAATTAGAGTTTGAGTTGAAAATTTGTGCTAGGAAATGATACTGTGTTTTTATTCGTCACATTAATGCCAATTGGAAATTGGTTAACAGATCGGTGGAATTGGTAAGGTTACTGAACATATTCTGAAGGATGCTTTGGGAATTAAAACATGTGAGGAGATGGTGCAGAAGGGATCCCTTCTCTACGCTCTGTTTTCTCAGTCGTCAGCAGGTAGCAGCATCTCCTGTTTCCTTATTTAGCGGTTCCTTTTCAGCGAACAATTTGTTTGTTTATATGCATTACTTATTATGTCACATTAACTTTGTCATGCTTTGTTGATTGCTCGGAAACATTTTGTAGACTTTTTTTTGTCGGTTGGACTGGGGCTTGGAGGAACAGACACCCCTCAGGTTAGGTCTCGTAAAAGTATTAGCAGTGAGAGGACATTTTCTGCAACAGGAGATGAAAGATTGCTATATTCGAAGTTGGGTGAGTAGTATATATGTTTCTTTTCCTCTCATAAGTACCTACATAACTCAATGATCAAAGGCAAACCATCACCAATGAATCTAGAGAAATTTAGCACTATAACGGATTGTTTAACCAGACTACTTGTAGGCAAAAAAAAAAAAAAAAACAGCCAGACTACTTGAAATCATAGTTTGTTCCTGGGGTAGTGAGCAATCTTACACCAACCTGTTTGTCTTTTAGACTAAACGAATCTATATCTGGTGGAAAAGATTTGCTCTGACATTATTTTGATTGAATTGTTATCGCTTTGTACTGTGTAGCTGAAATTGCAGAAATGCTATCGCAGGACATGAAAAAGGAGGGTCTAACAGCAAGGACATTGACACTTAAACTGAAAACTGCCTCCTTTGAGGTGCTCTTCTAAAATTTTTATTCTATTTCTTCTATTTGAAATCCATCTTTGTGCTGAAGCGTGACTATATGCTTTCTGCTATCCTCAGATCAGGAGCAGAGCTGTTAGTCTGCAGAGGTACACATGTTCAAGTGATGATATACTAAAGCATGCTACAAAGCTGCTGAAGGCGGAACTTCCTGTTTCCGTAAGGTTGATAGGTGCAGCTCTTTAGCGTTTGTTGTCTTTTTTTTCTTGAGAAACATAAAATTATTTGTACTAGCCTATCTACTAAATTCTGGAATTCGATCTGCGTATATGCAGGGTTGCGCATGTCTCAGTTCATGGAAGAAGTCCGCAATTCTGATCCTTCGCAAGGAACTATTACAAAGTTCATCGTTCAAAAGGATTCCTCAAGACATGATCTGGATGATAATGGGTCATTTGACATAGATGCTAGTAAAAATTTCTTAGGTAACAACGAGAGCGGGAGCTTATCCTGTAGTTCCCGTGAGACAAGCTATGCCCATCTTAAGCATGTCGAATATGAAGAAGGATCTCATATACATTCCGAAGAGGTAATTCCAAATCAAGAATGTATGAAAAAGGAAGAAAGGCCGCAAGTATTGGAAGGAGATGCTCTTCTCATAAAACACAAGGAGGGGAAACCAGATACTAATCACTCAATGAATGATAATCCTAATGCACAAAACATAGTATTTCCGCTTACAGAGCCGTTATTTTGGGTTGATGGCTACAAATGCATCTTGTGTGGGATAGAGTTACCACCATCTTTTGTTGAGGAACGACAAGAACACTCTGATTTCCATCTTGCTCAGAGACTTCAAAGCGAAGAATCTGGCTCTAGCTCTTCCACGACACCTTCAAAACGAAGGTCAGTTCACTGTACCAATTTAAAGCCTACTCCATTATTTGTTTTGGTCCTCACGAGTCTCTGCATAATTCTCACTGAAACTTCATAACCAAACATTTATCAGAATTCTCGGAAAGGAAAAGGCAAATTCCAAGCCAAAGAAGCAGAAACCAGATCGAAAGGACAGTAGCAAACACATCCCAATACACACGTTCTTCACAAAGAGGAATCAAAACTCGTAAGTCTTGTTCATGTTCTCCATCCATAGTTGAGCTTGCCTTGTTAGTAAAAGTGCTCCTTTCAGAAATGTTCGATTCTCTGTGTGAACGCCACGTGTCATCTTTGTTACCTATATTATCCCATCATTGTATTTGATTATTTTATCTGAACCTCTTTCAGGAACGAAACACAGAGAAATGAAGATGGCTCTGAACCCACCGAAACTTAATCTCTCACCGTACAATTCCCTAGGCGATACCAAATCCATACCGTCGATGTCAGACATCCTGACGTCATCAAGAGCTCGAAAGCTAGACTTAAAGATCCAGACTTTAGGACCGTTTTTCAGAGTGACGGGGAGGAACGCAGACACAGGCGGTGAGGTGGGAAGAGCAGAGGGAGTGGTGCGTCCATGGTTCGGACGCGGCTTGGTTCTGCATTTGGACACGATAAGACTGACGAAAGAGACGATGGCAATGGATAAATCTGTTCTTGGAGTTGGTTTATACGTCGGAGCTGTAGCCATTCGCCATGGCTACGACTGTGGTTGCCGCACTGCTCAGCTTCTCGCTATCTACGACTCCGATCTCTACCATTCCAAGGTCGCTCTCTCTCTCTCTCTCTCTCTCTCGAAATTGAGAAATCTTGTTTGGTTATACCGAACCGGATCTAAGAAAGAACCATCTAACTCGGTTAACATTTAAATCGGTTTGGTATGTAATACAATGTATGGTCAACATACCCGAATTAATTCCGGTTTCCATAGGGTTAATATATATGTACCTAACCTAACACATACTGAACGGAGCTGAATTTGCATGTATCCCAGCTGGTTAGGTTTTACAGAAGAATTGGGTTCGAAGAGGTGAAAGAAGTGAGTGGGTCGTCGATGGGAGACATGGCTGACATGTTAGTGTGGGGTGGAGTTGGCACTCGCATGGATGCTAATATCCATCATCTTCTTCTTAAATGGTCCAAAGTTTTCCTCAAATCACTTTCTTAATTACTTGTCTACATTCTACACTACACGAGATGTTTAAATTCTATATCAAGTTATACATTCCCTGGCATACATATATTTTGGATTTAACCAAAATATTAAGAGATGTTTGACTACTTTATTGGGAGATCTATTGTCTTCACTTTGATGTGTATATGGGATATACGGATTTTAAATGTGTATATTTGTATAAATCTGTACATGTAGAGAATAAAATGAGGTTTTCTTGCTAAAGCGAAGTAAAGATATAATAATTGATTGGTTCAATAGATATGATTACATGATTATACAATAATAATGTATATCAATATCGTCTTATTTAACCAACCATTTAATACATGAAATTGATTGATTCTTTTCCTTGTCGTCTATAAAAAAAAAAGACGAATCATCAAGTTGATAATGAAACAGCAAACAGCTATTTACGTCCGACCATCTCCAGGAAGAGAGAGAGAGAGAGAGAGCCCAACGAGCAAAATTCAAAATTAGAAAATACGCAGCTCACGAAGATATCAACAGATCGTGTTAAAAACAACCCTATTACATCATTACACGTGGCATATACGTGCCGTTACATACAGATGGATACTTTCGCCTATAAATACACAGCTTCGAGTACCTCGGTGAAACCTAGAAATCGGAAAAACCAGATCCAGTTTTTTTTTTTAATTCATCTAAAGAAGAGCGTCTTCATAAACGCCCTTCTTCTTCTTCTTCTTCGTCTTCCCTGTAAACCTAGTTTCTACATCTTTTCTTCTCCGAAACGAAAATGAGAGAGTGCATCTCGATCCACATTGGTCAGGCCGGTATCCAGGTCGGAAATGCTTGCTGGGAGCTTTACTGCCTTGAACATGGCATTCAGGTTCGTCTCTTCTTCTTCCTCATCCTTCATTCGAACTAGATCTGTGGTTTCCGCTATTTTTCTCCTTGTTTGTTGATCAGATCTGAGATATTTAGTCCTGCATTTACCTTAGTTCTTCGAGTTTATGATTTAAATGGCAGATCTATAGTACTAACTGTTCAGATCTGTTTTTGATTTTGATCTCTTGGAAAATTTGGTATCGTTGACGTGAGATCCGTTTCTTATTTCGAAAAACATTCGATGAACGATAACTCTTTTGTAGATTTGTTAACAAATGTTACCTGTTTAGATCTGTGTTTGAGATCGACGCCTTGTTAATTGTTTTGGATGATGCCAGATCCAGTTCTTTTGTTTGTAGATCCGTTTCGCTTTTCTCTTTTCATCGTCGCTTCCATGTATTAGATCTTTGGATCCACATCGTTTTGTATATCCATTGTGTTGATTTGGTGTTTTCTATTTGGATGTTACAGCCTGATGGTCAGATGCCGAGTGACAAGACTGTCGGCGGAGGTGACGATGCTTTCAACACCTTCTTCAGTGAAACCGGTGCTGGGAAGCACGTTCCACGTGCTGTCTTTGTTGATCTTGAGCCAACTGTGATCGATGAGGTCAGAACTGGTACTTACCGTCAGCTTTTCCACCCTGAGCAACTCATCAGCGGTAAAGAAGATGCAGCTAACAACTTCGCCCGTGGGCATTACACCAGTAAGATACTCGTCCCTTTATAAACCTCCTTCCAATAACCATATTTTGTTGATTCCATTGTGTATTAACTGGTTTGATTTTTGATTTCTTGTCTCAGTTGGGAAAGAGATTGTTGATCTGTGCTTGGACCGTATCAGAAAGCTCGCTGATAACTGTACTGGTCTCCAAGGATTCCTTGTCTTCAACGCTGTTGGTGGTGGAACTGGGTCTGGTCTTGGATCTCTCCTCCTTGAGAGACTTTCTGTTGACTATGGCAAAAAGTCCAAGTTGGGATTCACAGTTTACCCATCTCCTCAGGTCTCTACCTCTGTTGTTGAGCCTTACAACAGTGTCCTCTCCACTCACTCACTCTTGGAACACACTGATGTCTCTATCCTTCTCGACAATGAAGCTATCTATGACATCTGCAGACGCTCCTTGAGCATTGAGAGACCAACCTACACCAACCTCAACCGTCTTGTCTCTCAGGTATATAACCAGCCAGCAACAAATAACCCTTTAATAACTTATCTTGCTGCTGTTTTGTGGCTAATGTTTACACTCTTTATTTGGTTTCAGGTTATCTCTTCCTTGACTGCTTCTCTGAGGTTCGATGGTGCCTTGAACGTTGATGTCACTGAATTCCAAACTAACTTGGTCCCATACCCAAGAATCCATTTCATGCTTTCCTCCTACGCACCAGTCATCTCTGCAGAGAAAGCCTTCCACGAGCAACTCTCAGTTGCTGAGATCACAAACAGTGCTTTTGAGCCATCTTCCATGATGGCCAAGTGTGACCCACGTCACGGAAAGTACATGGCTTGCTGTTTGATGTACCGTGGTGATGTTGTCCCTAAGGACGTGAACGCAGCAGTTGGCACCATCAAGACTAAGCGCACAATCCAGTTTGTGGATTGGTGTCCTACTGGATTCAAGTGTGGTATCAACTACCAGCCACCAACCGTGGTTCCAGGAGGTGATCTTGCTAAAGTGCAGAGAGCTGTGTGTATGATCTCCAACTCCACAAGTGTTGCCGAGGTGTTCTCCCGTATTGACCACAAGTTTGATCTTATGTACGCGAAACGTGCTTTCGTCCACTGGTATGTGGGTGAGGGTATGGAAGAAGGAGAATTCTCAGAGGCTCGAGAGGATCTTGCTGCGTTGGAGAAGGATTATGAAGAGGTCGGTGCTGAAGGTGGTGAGGATGAGGATGATGAAGGAGAGGAATACTAAGAACCATGTTTCTAAAAACTTTGGATTTTGTGTGCGTTTTCTATTATCGCGTGTTGTGTGACTCAGCTCGAAACTGTTACCTTTGGGCTTGTATCGTTTGCTTTCTTTTGTTTTCATATTGAATATCCTATGCTTAGGGTATTTTGAATATATCTTGGTCGTTGTTGGTAAGGCTATATATAAAGCCTAGTTTCTCCTCTTCTCTATCTCTACGACCAATCCACATAGCTTACTTGCTTTTATGGTCCTGAAGATGATAATCACTGTCAGGTTATACCTCTCCCTGGTCTAAACATTAAGCATGCTCAGAGATGTCTGACTACTTCAGATGGAGATGTAATCTACATTGAAATAGTGAATATCTACATTGAAATAGTGAATCAAAGATTGAAGGTGTGGAGGCTGAATAACAACTCTGAAAGTGGCAACTATCACGGGTAACTGACATGCGGCCCGGTTAGAACTGATTTCAATTGTCATCCCATTGTAATAATGATTAATAATGATTCATGAATCCAATTAAGTTGATAATGAAACAGCTATGATTTATTTGCGTCCAACCATCTCTACAAAGAAAGAAAGAACGAAAGAGAGAGTGACCAAATGAGACTTTAATCTTATAGACGACGAGAAGAATGGAGGAGACAGCAGGAAGAAGAACAATCCCAGAGGTTGAGATACTTGCCAGGCTACCGTTGAGAAGCATCGCCAGATTCAAATCTGTCTGCAAAAGATGGAACTCTGTTATAGAATCCGACTACTTCCGCCGTCTCTTCGTCTCCCTGCACCGACACTCCTCTTCCTCATGGTCGCTCATGTTCAGAACCAAATATCTCCATCCCATGACACAACCCATTGGCTTCCACGGATGCGAGACATGGGATCTTCCCAAATCACTTGTTTCTTATATCATGCCGTTTCAACCGTATCCGAGTCTCCCTACCTCTGAATACTACTTTGTAGCTTCTTCGAATGGATTGACCTGGATCGATGTCTTTCTTTCCCGTAATCACAACAATGTTTACAGTTACAAATCTTTCGTTGGTAATCCAGTTTTACAACGATGGGTTGAGATCCCTCCAGCTCCTGATCCATGGGTTCGAAATCCAGACCCTTGGTATCCCAGTCCATTCTCTGCCGTTGGTATGGTGACTCGTGTTGACAACGGCGTCGTTTCCAGCTTCAAAATGGTTAGGACGATAGAAATGGGACTGGTTGATCGTTACGTTGAAGGATTATATCTATGGAGAGTTTGTGTGTATTCTTCTGAGACTGGTTTATGGAATATCAAGAAACTTTACTCTCCACGAGCCGTCGGGAATTTTGGTTTCGATTCTCTCCACGGGGTTCTTTATATGTGGGATAGGTTTATGTATTCTAATGGACCTGGTGTCCTTATTGCTCATGACTTTTACGGCCCTGAAAATGAAGATCAATGTCAGATTATTCCTCTCCCTGGCGTCGATCACAAAAAAGCTCGGAGGTGCTTGACTACTTCAGGAGAAGATGTTATCTTCGTTGAAGCTATACATCGAAGATAGAGTGTATGGAGGCTGCTGAATGATGAAGAAGATATCAGCGAAAGGTGGCAACTCATTCGGGAAATCAACATGCCCTCTTTCGTATCTGATGTCAACTGTTTCCCCTTGGCAATGCATCCGTTTGATGCTGATATCGTCTATCTGTGGTTACGTCAAGACCGTTGTTTTGCATCAGGTAACTTGCAGAAACAAGAGTTTATTGGTCATCAAGAATCAGATGGTTCGAGTAGTAGTGAAGTTGATTGTTGTTGTCGCGTTAATGCTTCCGATACTGTGGAGTACTTGGAAGAGTTTCGCAATGGACTCTTTATGTTATTCCAGTTTGTGCTCCCTCGTTGGATGGACTCTGTACCCCAACCACCAAACTGATTTTCCTTTTTAAGGGATTCCTAACTTTTCAATTTGCTTATTACTAAAGCTTTCTCTTTGGTGTTTATTATGTAACTTTGTTTATGATGAGGCCATATTTGCTATCTATCTATCAGAGTCATGTCAGCTCTGCTCTTCTCTGATGACTTAGTACTCTCAAAATTTAACTTGCAGTAGCAATCTATTTTCCAATTCTTGTTTAGCATATAATTTTTTTCGGCAGGGCTTAATAATCATAGTGTAAGGAAACAAAAATATATCAGAGGTCGTAAATCGAAGCTTTTCTTGGCTATATAATATTCAAGATCCTTTTTGTTTTTATCAATCAAATCTAGAGACCTCACATAGCGCAAAAAACTCAGTACACAAGACAAGGCAACAAAAAACTAAAGCCTTACAAGCTTTTAGACTGTCTCTTGAGAGTCAGACCACATCACTAGAGTTGCAAGAAGAGCGATGGTTGCGGTCTCAACTCGCAACCGGTGCGGTCCGAGTCCAACCGCTGTGCCCCCTGCTTCCAACATCATCTCAACCTCTTTCTTCGTGAAGTCTGCGCCCATTTCATTCTCGACGTTAGATTGTACCAGTCTACCAGACTTGTATAATTGAGACAAGTCATAAACAAAAACACTAGCTACTGTTCATTGTGTGTCTACTCAAGCACTAACCAGTGATTTCAAAAGAATATGATAGCTTCGGCAGAAACTTTACTAACAGATAATCAAATCAAAAATGTATTGAAGAAAGGTTTCTTACCGCCTTCTGGTCCAACGATTAATACTCCACTGGTTTCTTTTGTTGACGACTTTACTGCACTAAGGAGAGGTGTAGCTTCGGCTGTAGCAACCAAACATAACTTCGACTTGGAAATCTATAAATTATCAAAAGGTATTACGGTAAGTTTAGAACCCACGAATCTTTAGAGTGTGCTTAGAGAGATGTTAAAGGTGTGCTTAAAGAGATGTTGAAACATACATGATCCAAGAGGGTATCAAATTTGATTGGAGGGTTCAGTGCCATTTGATGTAGCCTTTGGCCTGTGTTAGTAAATGATAAGGCAAATAGTTTGTGATCATACCAAGAAAAAGACGTGCAAGATTAATGAATCAAACATCAGTAGTATGTTACCTTATACTATTGTTACTTACATTGCTTAGCCGCAGCAAAACTAACGCGCTCCAATCTGTCAACCCGGTTTTCAGAGATTATGGAAGATCTTTCTGTTAAAAGTGGGGTGACACCACTCGCTCCAAGTTCCTGATATACTTATACACATATTCAGTGGCATGATATGCATAGGTGACTAAGACCAGACATACAAGAACTAAATACTTACTGTACATTTCTCAATTAACCAGTCTGCTCGACCACCCTTCAGAGTGCCTAAAACACATATATTTAATAATATCATGACCCGAGCTATGCCAAGAATTAAATAGTCTGGCAACATCGTAAAATTACAAGCAGTCCCATTTCATACCAAAAGCGGCAAACACCTGCCACTGCATGCCCTGAGGAAGAATCACCTTCTGATCTTCTTGTGCGATAAAATCAACTCCAGTTTTGTCTATGCTTTGTATACAACCTTCTACCAAACCTCCTTTGCCATTAAAGAGTTCTACCCTTGCATAGAAAAAGGGTGCACGTAATTACTTACATTTACTAAATTCTAACGGTAATTGGTAAGTGATCTTAAAAGCAAAGAAGATGTTATCCTAATCTTATCTTAGAGATACTTTGGTGATATCATAACAGTAACCACTGAATTCATCATGGCAAAGATGATGCATATAAAGGTTAACAAGATCTTGATAAAAGGATGGCTCTTTGGTTTACTATCCATATACATACACATACAATTTAGATGGAAGAAAACTTCTATCTACATGGATGCAAGGCAAACAAAATATGAACAAACTCAACTTTTTTAAGGGCTTTCATGAATGCAAGTATGCAACACTGCGAAATGCCAAATAAGATATATGAATGTGTTAATATTACCTATCTTCGGGTTTCAGTCTTAGAACTTTAGCCATATGCCAAAACTCAGAGCCTTGAACACGAACACTTCCACCCTATAATAATCATAATGATTTACACAACGGAGAAGCTTAGTATAACCGCTTCACGCAAAATAAGTGACAAGAACATAACATAACCAATACGGTGGTACCAAAATCACCTCCACTACAAAGCATCATCTTATAAAATTACAGTGAATTAGCAGAAAATTCTCAAGTACTCAGTGATTACTCTATGATCTTTATTGAGTTCTCACACAGATTCAAATGAAACAACAAGTAAATGAGAGAGAGTGAGTGTGTATGCCTTGCAAGATGGAAGATCATCGGAAAAGAATCGAGGAAGGCCACCGCGAGATTGATTCCGGAGGTCCGTATTCGACGAAGGAGGCGAAGATACAGAAGCAAACGTCCTGAAGCTGGACGGTGGAAGCCATAAACGAACAATACTCGGCAAATCGGAAAACAGTGGCCGTGCAGCCGCCAGGGCTCTCATTATTCAGTCAAAGCTTCTAAATTTTTTTGTTCCTCCCCTGTCGAAGGTTTTTGGTTCAGTCCTTATCGATTCGGTTTACTCTAATATCGATTTGATCCGGTTAAATTACAATGAATAGTCCGGTTAAGTTCCCGCAATTCAAGGGATTTTGTTTTTTCAAAAATAAAAAAGAAACGGTCGTAAAGCGATTGCCCAACGAGCAAAATTCAAAATTAGAAAACACGCAGCTCACGAAGATATCAACAGGTCGTGGGTAGAAAACAACCCAATTACATCATTACACGTGTCGTATACGTGCCGTTACATACAGATGGATACTTTCGCTTTATAAATACACAGCATCAAGCACCTCGGTGAAACCTAGATATCGGAAAAACCAGATCCAGTTTTTTTTTTAATTCATCTAAAGAAGAGCGTCTTCATAAACGCCCTTCTTCTTCTTCCCTGTAAACCTAGTTTCTAGATCTTTTCTTCCCCGAAACGAAAATGAGAGAGTGCATCTCGATCCACATTGGTCAGGCCGGTATCCAGGTCGGAAATGCTTGCTGGGAGCTTTACTGCCTCGAACATGGCATTCAGGTTCGTCTCTTCTTCTTCTTCATCCTTTATTCCAACTAGATCTGTGGTTTCCGCTATTTTTCTCGTTGTTTGTTGATCAGATCTGAGATATTTGGTCCTGCATTTCCCTTAGTTCTTAGGGTTTCTGAATTAAATGGCAGATCTATAGTTCCAACTGCTCAGATCTGTTTTTGGTTTAGATCTCTTGGAAAATTTGGTATCGTTGACGTGAGATCCGTTTCTTGTTTCGAAAACTATTCGATGAACGTTAACTCTTGTAGATTTGCATACAAATGTTACCGGTTTAGATCTGTGTTTGATTGCGATGACCTGTTAATTGATTTGGTTGATTGCGATGACCTGTTAATTGATTTGGATGATGCCAGATCTAATTCTTTTGTTTGTAGATTCGTTTCGATTTTCTGTTTTCATCGTTATTTTCTATCAGATCTTTGGATCCACTTCGTTTTGTATATCCATTGTGTTGATGTGGTGTTCTGTATTTGGATGTTACAGCCTGATGGTCAGATGCCGAGTGACAAGACTGTTGGCGGAGGTGACGATGCTTTCAACACCTTCTTCAGTGAAACCGGTGCTGGGAAGCACGTCCCACGTGCTGTCTTTGTTGATCTTGAGCCAACTGTGATCGATGAGGTCAGAACTGGTACTTACCGTCAGCTTTTCCACCCTGAGCAGCTCATCAGCGGTAAAGAAGACGCAGCTAACAACTTCGCCCGTGGGCATTACACCAGTAAGATACTTATCCCTTTATAAACCTCCTACCAATAACCACATTTTGTTATTCTATTGTGTATTGACTGGTTTGATTTTTGACTTCTTATCTCAGTTGGGAAAGAGATTGTTGATCTGTGCTTGGACCGTATCAGAAAGCTCGCTGATAACTGTACTGGTCTCCAAGGATTCCTTGTCTTCAACGCTGTTGGTGGTGGGACTGGATCTGGTCTTGGATCTCTCCTCCTTGAGAGACTTTCCGTTGACTATGGCAAAAAGTCCAAGTTGGGATTCACAGTTTACCCATCTCCTCAGGTCTCTACCTCTGTTGTTGAGCCTTACAACAGTGTCCTCTCCACTCACTCCCTCTTGGAACACACTGATGTCTCAATCCTTCTCGACAATGAAGCTATCTATGACATCTGCAGACGCTCCTTGAGCATTGAGAGACCAACCTACACCAACCTTAACCGTCTTGTCTCTCAGGTATAGAACCAGTCAGCAACAAATAACCCTTTAAGCACTTGTCTTACTGTTGTTTTGTGTCTAATGTTCACTCTCTTTATTTAATTTCAGGTTATCTCTTCTTTGACTGCTTCTCTGAGGTTCGATGGTGCCTTGAACGTTGATGTCACTGAATTCCAAACTAACTTGGTCCCATACCCAAGAATCCATTTCATGCTTTCCTCCTACGCACCAGTCATCTCTGCAGAGAAAGCCTTCCATGAGCAACTCTCAGTTGCTGAGATCACAAACAGTGCTTTTGAGCCATCTTCCATGATGGCCAAGTGTGACCCACGTCACGGAAAGTACATGGCCTGCTGTTTGATGTACCGTGGTGATGTTGTCCCCAAGGACGTGAACGCAGCAGTTGGCACCATCAAGACCAAGCGCACGATCCAGTTTGTGGATTGGTGTCCTACTGGATTCAAGTGTGGTATCAACTACCAGCCACCAACAGTGGTTCCAGGAGGTGATCTTGCTAAAGTGCAGAGAGCTGTTTGTATGATCTCCAACTCCACGAGTGTTGCTGAGGTGTTCTCCCGTATCGATCACAAGTTTGATCTTATGTACGCAAAACGTGCTTTTGTCCACTGGTATGTGGGTGAGGGTATGGAAGAAGGAGAATTCTCAGAGGCTCGTGAGGATCTTGCTGCGTTGGAGAAGGATTATGAAGAGGTCGGTGCTGAAGGTGGTGACGATGAGGATGATGAAGGAGAGGAATACTAAGAAATCATGTTTCTAAAAACTTTGGATTTTGTGTGGGTTTCTATTATCTCGTGTTGTGACTGGGCTCGAAATTCTTACCTTTGGGCGTGTATCGTTTGCTTTCGTTTGAACGCTTTGCTTTTGTTTACCTATATTGATATTAATATATCCTATGCTTAGGGTATTTTGAGTATATCTTGGTCGTTGGTGGAAGGCTACATAAAGCCTAGTTTCTCTATGATCAAATCGGATCACATGACTTGAATATATACTTTGGTTAGGATAAAACTGAATACAGTTTAATTTTTGGTTTTGTTTGACATTATTTCAAAATCACGTATGAGAAGAATGGTTAAAAGATTGAAACTTTTTGAACCCTTAAGAGAGAAGCAACAATTCTTTTTTACATACGTAAGAATATTAAGAGGAAAGACGTAAATAATATATACTTCGAGCCCCAATAATATATACTACGAGTTGTGTAGAGAGCACAAAGACCAATTTGTAGCAGCTAATTTAAACGAGGATCAATCCCTGATATCCTCTCATCTTCCAACAGAGAATATGGGTCAATGTACGGTGGTGGTGAGACCGGAGTTCTACTTCCGTCATGAACGAAATCTGCTCCAAAGTACTTGCATTTTCAACCAAAAAGAAAAGAGAATCAGTTTGTGGAGTGAAACCGTAACGCCATAAAAAGAAGAAACCTTTAAAAAAGCTCATTCTGAAAAACTTTCTGTGGCAAAACAATGTGTGACAAGGATGGGGAGAAGAAAGAGTAATTATATAAGAATAAATGTAAATAGGAGTTGGTTGGGTCAGAGTTAAGTGATCTCTTCTTCACCAAAAGGACTCTTTCATAGGATTCAAGAATTATAATGAAGAAAGTAGACTTGTTGATCTTATCAAATACTTACGAGGTAAAGGGCAGAGAAGGCACCGAGAGTTAAGACTATCAACGGCCAAAAACCCAAGAAGAAAGTACCCCCAATTGTCAGCAAGATCCTAGCCCGCGGAATCAATCCCTGAAACAACAATAAACAGTACATGGCAATAGTTAATGATGGAGTTGCAGGTGATCAAATGCTTAGCCAGCAACCAAATCAGATGAGGAAACCGAATATAAGGTACCAAGATTTAGTTCGGTTTAACCATGCTTTTCTTTTATTTGGTTGAACAAATAAAAACAGTAGTGCTCTACATGCTTTACTTGACAAATTCCCTAACTTTCAATTATGTAATTTGCTTCCATGTTTGTAGGAACTTATGGTCCCAATTTCTCGTATTTACAGAAAATCAAGAAACAATACAGACAGTACTTGACAAATTGCCTAAAGAAAAGTGTGTTCTGGTGTTATTATAGGAACCTCTACTAATCAAGTCCTAAAAATCAAACTGTATTATAACTGCATAAGCTGGTAAGAGAATTATGGGGACACAATGAACATAATTTTCTATCAGTTAGATTAGATGTGAGTTAATCTGACCTCAAGCCCTTCGCTGTTTAAAGCCAATGATCTCTCTCTCTGATTTAGCAAGCTTGGATCAAATGCTGGAGTAGTTGCAGTCGTTTTGTTTCCAGTTTCTTTACCGGTTTTTATCTCATCTTGATCCACTTCATAGTCTTGAAGCAAAGAAGTAGGAGTCATACCTCGTCTCTTCAACTCTTTCATAAACAAAGATTCTGGAGGTTCTTCACCTACCCAAAAAAAAACAAACTCAATTCCACAAATCAAAATCTTAGTCAATCTTAAAACCCAATTCATAGACAATTAGTAATAGATAACAACCCAAAACCAAAGATATATGTTTGAATTAGAACAATAACGAAACAAGTAGATTTTTAGTGAGTGATTAACAAAGGATTAAAGATCTAATCACATCGAAACAATCCTGTCTACAGAGTGATAAAATTTGGCTATTAATTAAGCAAAGAGAAGAAAGGGGAAAAAACAAAATAATAAAAAGGGCAGACCTTTGGACTGATTATCGCCGTCAAGAGCAGAAGAATGAACCCTAAGAGATCTACCGGGACGATGCCAACTCCGAGAATCAGGTAATCTCAAAACCCTTTTCCTAGATTCCAATTTAACGGGAGATTTATGGCGGGAAATCGAAACAGGAGACACACAGAATTTAACAATCTCCAGAGAGGAAGAAGCCATTTTTTTTATTCTCTATTGCGGTTTCCTTCAGTTCCAAGAAAGATTCATGATCCAGTGGTCGTCACCGCAGACGAAATAGGGAGGAGGAGGAAGAAGAAGAAGAAGCGGCGTAATATAGAGAGAAGAGAGTTTATAGTTTTACAAAGTAAATGATAAACTCAAGACGGCGAAAATTATTCTATTTGTTTGGATTTTTTCTCGTGAAAATATTTTTTGGGAGAAATAAATATGTTTTTGTGTCAGGAAAATATTGAAGCAAGTGGTTGAGAGACAACGGTGCAGAGTTTATCATCAACACTACCTTATAACTCTTGGCAGCGTATTTTAGCGTTGGTAAGAAGTGTTTCGCTAAAATGCGCAGAGGCTGTCAGGTGTGTGTGTGGCTGCTAAAAATTTGCCGTAACGAGAGTGGTAACGTAACGCGAGACTCCACGTCTCGTTTTTGTCCCCTTTCCCGAATTAATTGGTACACAAAACAAATAGAGAAAGAACAATCTTTCTTTCCCTCAACAATGTAATACCGTATTGTCTCTAGTTTTGGTAGGTTTAATAAGAGATAGATGCCAACTTGAGTTACTTAACAACCCACAACACAATTTCCACCTTTATTTTATTCACTATTTTTACTAAGAATTAAATAATGTGTAACAAAATTTGCATATGGTGGATTTCAGGGCTAGGTATTCGAATATACGGGTTGGGTATGAGTAGGAGGAACCGATCAGGTTTTGATCAATTTGAGCTTAGATTTTGTAACCGCTAAATACCCGGAAAATTGAGTAATCATCAAATTCGGGTAGATTGTACATAACACCCAAATATCCAAATTTATATCCATAAACTTTTCAAAAATACGTAAAACTTTGTAATCCTAATGTCTGAATTACCCGAGTAACCAGAATTTTGACCAAATTATCCAAAAATTTTACAAATATCTCGCATATAAATCTAATCTTACTCTCAATATTCAAATATAATTGCATTAGTCTTTCGGATATTTGGATATAAATAGATCTAGTATAAATATTATATGGAATCATTTAACCAAAAAAATTTTTATATGGAATCAATATAAAAATATATGTAATTTTGGGTAACCAAATACTCGGTTCAGTATCGCCGTATCGGGTTCAGATCGAGTTTTATCATATACCTACGAATACGGCAATATAGGTCATTTTGGATTTTGGATCCGAGGCGGCCTAATAGATTTTATGAAATCTATATTACTATGACAACATATTTAGTTCATAAAATAGTATCATCTTTTTCTATTTTTTTGTCTGAAATTCCTATAAACAAAAATACCTTCGGAGATGAGAAATGTATTTTTTTCTTTAAAATGAAAGAAAGACAGACTTACAAAAATGTGACCATTTTTATTCATTCACGCTATAGCATCTTATAATACATGATTATAAAAACTAATAAATTATTTACAAAAGAAAGAAGATAGGTTAATCCCAATCTAAATCCAAATAAATTAAACTTGGTTAAAAATTACAAAGCCTATTTACACATTTAAAATAGTAAATAAAAATGTACATATGACCCATCTCACCAGAAAGGGCACCACCTACAACAAAAAAGTATAAAAACGAATTCATAATTTAGTTTCCAAGACCTCTTTTATATATCACACAAACAAAACTTATGCTAGTGAGAGAGAGAAAAAAAACAGAGGAGTGTGGAGGAACATACCCAACATAGTTTTGACAGAGATTTTCATGGGAAGTCGCTTGATTGATTAGCTTTTGAACCTGAACTTTCACAGACAAACCATGCTCGACTTCATGAGAATCTCCTCCGAGTAAGTTATTATGATCAGCAATGGGATTGCTCGGAATTGCAGACGACGAGAAATCACGGCCCGTAAGCTTATGACTCATACGTGCCATAACCACTACGGCACGCTCGTTTAAAACTTCATTAGCATCTCCAAGCATATTCACAGCCTGAAACAATCCAAGAATTAAATTTAAAAAGTTCCGTCTGTAAAAAGAAAAAAATATATATAAGATCAAAGATTTTCGAAAGAAACCTGAAGAATCTCTTTCTCTCGAGTACTTCTTTGAGGCTGAGGAAGGTCCATATCTGCGGGATCTTCATCTTCTTCCTCAGGCTCAACACCAGCAGGAGCATTGGTGTTGTTGTTACCGAGCAGTGCTAATTGAGGGACTTCATTGAAATTGAAAAGACGCCAATTGATTAAAGGATCATGTACAAACGCTTCCATCATTGCCATTACACTATCTTTATTGGTTCTGAGAACTTGCATAACGTTTTCGCAGGTTGAGCGGAAGTTTCCTTCGATGCCACTGACTTCCATTGCTTTGACAAGCATTCTTGTCAAGCGGAATGGAACCTAACAGTATTTAAACAATCCTCACATCGGTTCTTTGATACTCACAATTTTAGCAAACAAGTATATGAGAAAATCAGAAAAATTAATACCTTTTCAGGAAACTTCTCTCTATTCATGGAAGCCTCAAAACAATCTCCAAAATCAATATGCAAGATTTTTCCACTGCACAGTTGAAACCATTGATAAAGAAATATAACCAAAAGTTATTCATGTAATGTTTTAACATTTTATCAGTTTTGTGTACCTGTATCTATGGAGCATAAGGTTACTTGGGTGTCGATCACCTAACCCAAGAATATAACCAACCTGACACAAAAGTAATGCAAGAAGTTCATTTTATTCGTGAGGTTAACAACCAAAATTTTTAAAATTTGATGCTACACAAGCAGAGAACAAAGGATGAAATCAGCTACATACCATACTCATAACTGCCAAACTTCTAGTATAGTTTGTTCTTCTTTCCAGCCAGACCTCTGACGAGCGACTTTTTAACCAGAGAACCTACCAAGAAGGAGAAAAATTGAAGCAACTTGTATTCCAGATTAGGTAATTTACCCAAAATAAAGTTAATAGAATAAGGAAATTGAGTACCCTGGATAGATCATTTCCCTCTGTGTTTTCTAGAGCATACTCAAATACTTCAACCTTTGCTATGAGCGGTAGATTGTCATAGTCTGGAGCAAAACTCAACATATGCTTCTGTTCTTGATTAAGAATGATCTGAAATTTCAGAAAGGCAGGCGTAAGAATCACCGTACATTGCAGATAGTTTCAGGAATAAAAACCTTAGTGAATAGATGACAAACCTTTCGCGCATCTCTGTACTCTCGTATAAGATGGTGCAGGGTATCGCAGTTCGGAACCCATCCAATGAGTCCACTGTTGGGTGATAGTGGTATTACAGAATAACGTTGGATGGAAAGATCTTTTTCAGCTGTTTTTCTGGAATTCTCAAGCAACGTGTTCACCAAACCAAAAAGCTGAAACACAAAGAAGAGAAAGACATAGATGTGATCTTGTAGCTGAAAACTGTATATATGTGAAGTGCAAAACTGAAACTCCAACCGGAATGATCAGAACAATTTACAACTGATTTATTTGAGAATTACCTGCATAACCCGCTCATCTTGCCTTAGATCTTCATGTCCCTTCAACAAGAAGGCGTAGTCCTCACCATCGTTTCCATGAATAGTCAATTTCCTTGGTCTTTGTTTAGAGGTTATAACAACAAGTTGGCGTGAAAACGATGATATTGTCACAACGGGGGCATCTAATTAGAAGACAACAGAAGTATGAATGTAAGAAATGAAGCCTAATAACATAAATCAGCCAAGGCAAACTTTGCAGTTCCGTATAATGTTACCTGCACGATATGTTCCAGGAACTGCTAGCTCTAAGTCACGGCACAGCAGCAACTCAGGTGAAACAGACTATTTAACAAATAACATGCCAGTCAGATTAGAGCCAAGAACAAAAAGGAGAGAGAGATGCAAAGAAAAGGAGAATCTTATTACTTCCAAATCCAATGTCGTAAGACTGGCTAACTGTTTGTCAATCCGTTTGAAAACATGATAGTAAAGATCCCAAGCCTAATGAAGATAAGGAATTGAAAAGAAAGACATGTCAGTTCCCGTCCCTTTCCTAAGAAGACAGCAAACACTCATTGAAAATTTGTTTAAATTTCTGATCACCTGTGTAAGTTCAGCATCTTTCCCAGTTTTCTTGTAATTGAGACAACAGTCATGTGCCTCTTGTAGTTCATGATGGTATGCCTGCATCAACAATATACTAACTTAAGTTGCTGACACTAAAGAACATTGTAAAGTTCACAAATAACTTTCACTGAGATATGTGAGACAAGAAACACTCCACACAGTAATAATCTGATTCTATCAAGGACAACCTGGTTGATTTAAATTCTTTAAAATCCCATTAAGGAAAAAATGGCTACAAGTTACACTGCAAAAAGAAACTAGATACTGCAATGCTGTACACCCTGTGCTAAAGAAAGATGAAATTATAAATAACATTAACACTTTCAAATACCCAATCCAGAGATTGACATGTCCCTACCTCTATAAATGCTCTTTCCTGTATGGTCGTAGTGTCCTTACTTGCACCTTCTTTGAGCATGTCATGTAAAGGCTCAAGCACTTTCAGCATTCCTTCAATGTTATGTTCACCAAAATACAAGCGACTAGCTTCTTCTAATGCTTCATGCCACATTTCATGCCAAAGTATGGCAACCCTGATAAGTTCATGTGATACAAGTTGCGCCTGTTTTTGTCGTTGTTGTAGGGGTACAGGAAGGGGGTTACTAATTAGCTTAGTTAAAATAATATATTTCAATAAATTGACAAACAGAAGAGATGACTAGTAACCTGATCCACAAGTGCACCACTGTGCTGGCGGACTTGATCAACCACCTCTTGGGCTGCAGCTCTCCGGAGATTGCTTATTGATTTACATGCAACGAGAAGGGGATACATAAGTGCCTGAAAGCATTTGTAAAAAAAATTAGTCAAGCAGATATTATGCGATAAAATTGACAGAGGAGAACATTATGTATATCTCTTAATTTGTATGTTAATACTGATAAGATTTATAAAGTTTCTAAAAAATTGCAGACCTGTGGGTGGTTTTCGCCAATCCGGATGAGAAGAGACTGTATCAGTTCCCTGACAGCACGATTATTTGAATGTATCCTAGCAATTATTTGAGGCAGCACAACAAGCCAGGTGTTAATGTTGACATGACTGAATCCTCTCTGCAATGCTTTTTGGACGTCAGCTGTAGCTCCATGGTTGAACCACAACGTGAGAAGACGCAGTATGTCCTATGGAAATGAGACAGACGGGGAAGATAATTGAACAGACTACCAACAAGTATATGGGAAATAGCAACATAGAAAGAAAGACCAGTTTGTTTTGTGTTACATGGAAAAGCCATGGAAGCATACACCTTTACCTGTAAACTATCATCAACTCCTTTGGCATTTGCTGCACATGCTATAGAATGAAAATATCCAGTGACAGCAGAAACAACGAACTGTGAAGCAATTTGACCTCTTGAAATGTAATGCGACATCACTGCTGTATTGAATAACGCCCATGTGTGCCATGCTTTAGCCCATTTTGGAGCATATAGGGTAGATTTGTCAAACGCATCACGAATTTCTGAAAAAGAGCATATTTTATCGCCAAAGTGTTATGGTCAGACATAGTTTGATTACACTTGCACAGTTAAAAGCAACTATAGTTAACCTTCAATAGACCCATCATTCAAACCGGAAGAAAGTGCCCACTGCCATGTTCCCAATTTGAGATTTACTCGTGCAAGAAGTGGAACATATGTGCCCTTGCTAGATACCATACCGGCCTGTATGTCAGATTGAGAATGTGGCACATTTGAGAGTTCCCTCGTCAGAATCTAGGAAAAATTAAATTAAGATCGAGGTAAGATATAACATGCCCGTCCAAGCAAAAAATGGGAAAATGTGAGATAAGAGAATAAACACAGATAATGATAGTAGCTAACTGGTGTGTGACATACCTGCAGCTTCGTAAACGCCTCTTTGCGCTTACGTTCCTCTCCAAGTGACCATTGGTATTTTAAGTATCCAAGCATCACTTGTGGAGGTCCGTGATATTGCATGTTTTCTGGTGACATTTCTGGATCAAACTACAAAAGAAGGTCCCAAGTTAGACATAACAGAATAAAGCTACACTCTTGGTAGAGAAAAGTCTACAAACAAAAGGCAAAGGTCCAGACCGGTAAAAGCTTGAGTAGAGTAGACTTCGCCTGACTGATCCTCCCACTCTTCCGACAAAGCGAGGCAAACTTGAGCCAAGTTTCAACATCTTCTGTAGGAGGCAGCACAAGTGCCCGGACAGCCAAAAGTGCTTGCCACACCTGAACAGTATTGGGAATGCAAATTATTAAGAAAGTATAATATTATAAGGTACAACAGAGATGATTTCATAAAATCCCAATGACTTTCTTTGTTTGGATACTTTTTTTATGTACCTATGATGATTCAGGGTCTGACAAATGGTCTAGTAAGAAGCTACTTTATAAATCAACAGAAGGAAAATAAATACAGCTAAACGAAAAAATCAATTTGATCGTAGGGAGGATTCATTTACTAAAGTCACCGTATTGCAATATTAGATGCTTAGAGTACCAAATGACTCGTCATTCACTCAGTGGCTCAACTAATATGGTAACATAAGAAATAATATACCTCAACATTACGCTTGGATCCCTGAATCCGCTGAGTCCACATATTACGAATTAGAGCTCTTCGTTCTTCGGCAATAGTATTCCCCACGGGCAGCGTATAATATTCAATTACCTATTATCAATACAACAGGAAAAAAATAGAAAGAAACAAGAAACATTCATCATGTTTATGCTGATACAATATATGATCAAATAAACATTTAGCCTTCCTGTTTCCCCTTCAATTTTTGGTGGTTAGGGAGTGTTCAGGAGAAGAAATTTTGAATAATTGAGATCTAACCTCCTCTAGTTCTGACAGCTGCTGAACACGAACCATATTGCTGTATGCACGCTCATAGCTCTCCAAAACCTGTAGAAAACGCAAATACAGAAAAACATATGACATTTACAAGTTTTTCTGTCTACATGAACTAAGAAGGCAACTGTGGTGATTACATGATGCCTCTATTGCAGAAGCTTATGATAGCATGCACAGAATGTTGTTTATACAGAGTTCAACATGTAACTACGACGTCAAGATTGTATCTTCCTACTTCCAAAACCACATGCCGTACTCATATAATTTCAAAGACATAATGGAAAAGGCTGATACTAGTTACACATATTCTTGTTGATATACTTCCATTCCCTTTGTCCACAACAGATGTGACATAGATATTATCAGCAAAAGTTAATATGAAAATACTGCCAGAAAGGAAAGAAAATCTACCAGCGCTGCAAGTTCTGTGGCGAGACATTTTCTAGCTCTTTCCACATATTCACGAGCCTCGTCATACTAAAAAAAAATATATATATATCCACAGACACACATACGCAGAAATAAGTGTCTGCAAAGAGATTATATGTAAGCCAGATATGATTTAAAGTACAAAAGTATAGGTCGAAATGTACCTTTCCCCTACGAACTAACAGAACAGCCCTGAAAAATGTGCCATTACTGCTCCCATCGCCACTAGAAGCAGGGCTTGCTAAACCCCGAAGCTTTGTTTCATCACCATCATCTAACCGAGACACATATTCTGCCATTTGATCCCACTCTCCCATATTCCACGCAGCATTTGCAGCCTAGTACGGTTCCAAAAAGACATTTATGTAAATATGTAGCTGTATCACTGAATATAGCATAAGCAGAAGTTACCAACCATTGGTGCCATTTCCAAACGTGCAGATGGCTCAGCAGGACTCCAGTACTCTTTGCAGAGATTGTTGAGCTCTTGGTATCGTGCAAGTGCAGCAAGACATCTCATTTGTCCTACAGCGTAGTCAATAGGCTACAGATTCAGGACATTTCATGAAAGGGAAAAAGAAGCATCATATCAATGTTCAACTGAAAATGTTAGATTGGAGAAAAATGCATTGAGTTTTGTTCTGCTAACTTGTAAGAATGTTATAACCCACAATTCTCTATGAACTACTAATTGAATATCGACCAGAAATGCCCACACTACTTAGATAAAAACATTACAGAAGACAACAAATCGCAGTAAATCCTCCCAAAATAATCTTGGTTACTACAGACCTAATGTGGCTTCTAATACAAGATGAGGATTTGATGTTTGAGATGCTTTCAAAGTGTACGCCTTGAGTGCATCATCCCATCGCTGCAGCTTCTCATACCTAGAAACAAACACTGTTAGTGTTTTTCAACTGATTAGGATCAAAGAATGCGACCACAATCATGTGTCAGCGTGTCTATCAAACAGAACCCAAAATCAGTGCATCATGATTCAGAAAATTCATGTTACCATGATTCTTTTAGTTGCACATCAAGATGTTGTTGAGCATAGGTTAGTATACCGACAGCAGCCTGTGACAAAGAATCCCAACCAATCAATAATGACAATATCAAAGACAGTGATAGTGACAGAGATATTCGAGATAGGATGCATAATACAGTGTACCTCATGTTGGTGTAACTGATTATTTATGTGTATAAGAGCCTCGACAACAGCAACTGGATTTGCATCCATCCTCCTGGATCGTGGACCTTCAAATTCCATCTCTTTATAATGCAGAGCTTTGGCAAAAACACGGCACTAAAAATTTGGAAATTGCACCATCAACAAGAAAATCGGATGAAAACTTTTATGAAATGAAAGAAATACCAAATCTAATTTAACTAGGGAATACATGACGCAAACCTTTTCAGCCAGAGCCCCCAGGAGACGAATATCAATGGGAAGAGGCTTCTCATCATGCTCCATAAACTCTGCCTAAGAAGAGTAATGATAAAATCAAGCACAAGTGACAGGACCAAGTAACAGGGTCGCACATAAAGGTAGGCTGATTTTGATTCTAAATGTATGATTATTTATCCAACCTAACGTAATATAGGTTAAACGAAAAGAGTATAAGCAGAAATGTGGATTTATATTAGATTAAATTGAAGTTACACATCATGTTTCCATAAACACTCACAGATTGTTCGATTTATGGTTTTAGCAATAAAAAAAGTGTTTACATCCTTCTAGTAGAATGGTTAACACTAACAGGTGCAATCACTAAAGAAAAGGTGACTTAAGCAGTTTTTGTTTCCAGGCTTCGAAGATGTAGTCAACTCATTACTGAACACTATCGACAAAGCTAAAACACAAACACTCAATAAGCACAACTATAGTCCATAGCTACAGGAATCAAGTTTGCTGTTTGATAGTCAGTGACTCAATTAGTCAGTGTCCTATTTAAGTTTTCTTAAAATTTAACGAAGAACATACCAAATTGAGTAGTGTTGCTAAAATCTCTGGAGGAATATTTGGAGATGAAAAGGCCATTTCCAAGCTCCTAACTAACTGCTTTTGGCTAGACTCGTTTAGCTGTGCCCAGCAACTGACAAAGCCAGCAGCAAACAATTCTCTCCCGACAAATGGCTGCAAAACACAATCATTAAAATGAATACACTTTTTGAGAGAGGAAAAGAAAGAGATGAAGCACCTGCAACTGAGCAAGTTTTGCACAAGTTCTTAATGCTGGAGAGGGAGACTCCTTAAGTAATTCAATACTAAAATGTCTCATCCATTCCTCCCAATCTTCCTTGGTGCTACGTTGAGAAGCTTCTCCAGCTGTCCGTAGTCTACCATCATTAACCTGTTCGACAGATTATCAAAGGCATAAGTGACAGTTTAGCTTGTTCAAAGAAAAGAAAGACTAAAGAAACTCAATTAGAGGATCATGTTAAATCAAGCATATATAAAGTTTTATTTGTTTATATAAGCTGAAGGAATGTCCACAGAGAAGAGGAAACATAAGGGGCATATTTACAAACTCCTTTAAGCAAATGGCTCAGGCCTAAGACTGTCCTTCAATGAATGTACATTGCTATAGGTGATTAGGTGAATACCCACCCATCATTTAGATAAAAAAAAAAACAAAAAAAACAAAAAAACAAAACAAAATATTCAAGCTGTTTAAAAGAAAAGCCTTATTCAGCTAAGGAATTCTACATTAGAAAATTACCCAATATTTGCCTCCTTCACAGTATTCTAAAACACTACCAAGGGCAAGATACAGAGACACAATGAAGTCATACTATAATAAATATGCCCTCAGCTAGAAAACTACCGACCAGAAAATTGTACAATGTGAGTATAATTATGGGCTCAACTTTGAAATCGATAACAAAATTGTAACACATCGATAATCTGTTATGTAATTCTATACGATACAGAAAAGAGTACCTGATGATTCCTGTCATTTCCTTCTTCGAAAGGATCGATCTCATTCTCAATTACAGGATCCCTGATAACCTCAACTGGTAGTCGCCTACTTAATTGTTGAGTTGCAGTTGTAGCTACAATCAACGGTTCACGTCTCCGCCAGCGAGCATGAATTTCCTCAAATTCTTTATGCTGAAAAAATATTGTACAATTAGATCTAACAGACATAAGCATACACAAACGAAATTTATACACATACACGATATAAAAAATTTTACTAGCTAATGCAATTTTATTTAAAAGATAGTAAAATGCAAGACCCGCAATCGATGCTTCAGCAAAAGCTTGTGAATTGATTCAATGAATATGGTAAAGTCCTCTCCAAGTGCATGAGCCAAACAACATAGAGCATCAACAGCATCTTTCCGCAACTCATCATTCTTCCTGCAATTACAGAAAATACCGCATAAGAAAATTGATACAAAGTGAAATCACAAGTAGGTTTAGGAAAACATGAAACAAAAATCCATCAGAAAACAAATAAAGAAATTTACTAACATTGCGAAGTTCTAAAAACAAATACTTATGGCCAGACAAATTTATGACTTAGCAATATAAACAAATCATGGAAAATAGAGTTGTAACAGTAAGAATGACGAAATGAAAGCCAATGACTAATGAAAAAATAGTATTGCATTGCCAACTCTAGGATGTAATGAATTTCTCGTTTCAAATCTACTATCCTTATTCGGTGAGCGAAATCATTTAAAAAAAATAGAAAGTGACACAATGCCTAGGTTTTAAGAAGTATTGTCGTAAGACCTTACGAAAAAGTAACCAATACACTGTTTTACAGGTAGTGAAATCAGCATAACTCACCCATCTAATACCAGCTTCAAGTGATGCACGAGAGCGGAGATATGACCAGTAACCTGAGGATATATACCGATAATTAAAAAGGTAGTTCAAGAAGCTTAATATGGAATATTCTTTTGGATCAGCAGAAGGAAAGAAAATAATAATAAATAAACAAAGCTCCTAACCTGAACACACGGGATTACTCTTGTCAAAGTTTTTATTGCATCGCGTCTTATAGCTACAGGGGCATCTACTTTAAACAATCGAATAAGGGCAGGAAGGAGTAAATGCATATGTTCATCAAGAGTTCCTGCACATATGGACTAGGGTCAACCATCAGAGTGAAGTCTGGCCATGGTGAGAAAATAGAAATTACAGGAGCAGATAACCTGACTATTAAAAGATACTATATTTAAATATAAAAAATGGAGTAATTGATAAGAAAAAATTATGCATATCATAATCAAACTACTTATATCATCTTAGACTACACAATATGATAGTGTGAAACTCTTTACCTTCCGGTAAAGTACTTTATCCATTAATAACTAGAACTTGCATGATAATACAAAATGAATATGATGATGTCAAAAGAAGACAAGTACTACTGACCGCCAAACACTTCGAGTGTGTGGAGGATATCCGGAACATAGATGTAATCATTAAACCGCTCGGCGTCACCTAATACTTGAATGAAACATGGAAGAATGACTGGAAGATAAGTTCTGAATTCATCATTAAGTGCCAAGCAAAGATGTTCCAGTAGATGCAGAACCTGATTATCAATAAGAGAGGCGAAGTACTCTCCATAAGATATATGTACGTAAATCAACAAGAAAAATAGCATATTCTAGGCAGCATACAACTTACCGGAAGACCACGAGAGGGCCGTACGGGACCTGGCAAGGTGAAGGATGACCATAGTTCAGAGACTAGGGAAAGCAGCTCTGGCAGATACTTGCGTATGTGCTGTAGACAGGTAACATAAGCTATGATTTTTCATGACGACAGTCGTATTTTGACCATAACTGAAATATTAAGGTGGACATACCTGCCGCACGATGGAAACAAGAGTCCCAAGACCCCATGTAATAAAGTCCTTCAAGTTCTCATCAGATGTTCGAACAGTGTGAAAAAGCTCAGGTAAAACCTTCAAAGACAGAGGTGGACCCAACCCAACAAATTACCAAAACATAAAACAGAGATAGCATTGATCAAAAAGTTGCCGGAGATACAATATTCTATACACCTACCTTTGGCAGGTAAGGCACACATCCCAATCCCATTGACTGACCTCGCAAAACAAAAATGTAATAAAGTTGTAACTTGCTCATTACAATTCCAACACAAGCTTATTCTAGAAACAGTCAAGATGGTTTTTCTTACCTTGAAAATGATCATCAAAGATCTAACAACCCTTTTGTGATAACTTAGAAGTGATGCATCTCTAAGAATTCGCATAAGCGAGTTGATAGCAACCTATAACAAAGAGAAAAATAACATGAGCACAATTCAGACTACAATTGCTAAATAATCACACAAATTAAGAACTACCGTTGAGTAATAATCCTCAGATGTAGCAAATGATGGCCGGAGTTCTACAGGTAACTCATCAATTGATGGAATAGGTTGACCTGAATCACCAGTGCCGCGTGGAACTTCACCATGTGATCCTGATAAACTTTGTTGGTTACGTTTATGCACATGAGGATCCAAAGCACCCATAATTCCAAGAACCTGTAGATATAACCATGTTTATCACACAAAAAAATCTACTAGAATAGACTAGAATAAAAAGTATTTCTCTAAAGCTACCTTGAGCACTTCTCGTCTGGTAGACCACACTAAGTCACCCTTCAGCAATTTCAAGAGTAAGCCAAGCAACAATGGGTATTCCTTGTATGGAGTCACAACGTACCTACATTAACAATGCAATGAGAGCCATAGATAACATGTAGGGAGGATTATAATCTTCTGGAACTCCCTTTATTTTGTACTAGTTATGTGCACAAGAATTAGCACATGACAACCATGTCCCAAGCTATATGCAACATGCAAGTTGATTACCCCACTGTCTACAAATGTCTACAACTTCATAAGCATCAACTATATATATGGTTAAATATCTAGGTAGCATATTATACTAGGTATAGGTAAATCAATCCTTTTGCATGACAAAGAGAGAATAACAACTCATGACAAGTTCCGACACAGAAAGGCAATATTCTTTCTCCGTGAATAGTAAGCCATCTCAGGAAAGATGAAAAATAAACCATCACAAAGATCTACCGCAGATAGAAGAACTGGCTAGGGGTAATAATTTTTTCATTTCTAGAATTTTCTCACTTCTAGTAGTTCAAAAGATAGACATATGACCAATTCTGAGGATAGCACAGGCTATTACCAACCTAATTAGAAGAGATACAAGCTCCTTTTATGTCAAAAATTCATTTGGAATCCAGTATCCCAATCTAGTCAGACAAAGCTTTTGCCAATCAAGATAGTACAATTTTCTTATTTGACAAGTAAATTAGCATGTTCAAAATTGACTAGTAGCATTAGCAAATAAAACAAATAGGCAGTTTTAAGTCCTAAATGAAAGTAAATATCTCATACCCTGTACTTTGAACAACTTGACCAAGGGTAGAAACAGCCACCTCTCGTTTTGCTACAGCAGCTCCATCCATTAAAGCTTCAACAATCAAAGGCATCAGCTCCGGAATATATTGTCTCATTGCCAAGCCACCCTGAGCAAGCAACGCAAAGAAAAACAAGAAGGGGAATGTCTTAGCCAAACAAAATAAATAACAGCACTTGGGAAGGTTATAGAATACCAACATTCTGGAGACCAAAAACAAAAAGACAATATTAGACTCTGAGTACTGACTAGGTATTTGAAATTTGAAATACACTTAGCCACCACAGATAGGAATAGTCAAAATCAGACTGCAACTTTAACATGAAGCAACAACACAGTTATGTTTGATCGGCACTAAGTATAGAAACTAAACCTTACCACAATAATATATCAACTTACCACTCTTGCAAGATCCCCAACAGTTACGAGAACTCCAGTGACAATGTTATTATTAGCATTCAATCCAGTTCCTTCACTAAGTCTTGCAACAAGTGCCTAGAAAACAAGAGTTACAACCCCATGTACAACAATTATAGTCATACTATCTAAGAAGTGAAGAGAAATTAAACCTTTTGGACAGGAGCTACGTATGGAAGAATGAGCCGTTCACAATTTCGAACTAAACAACCAAGGAGTTTTGCACTTTCTTCTCTGCACTTGTTATCTGCACTGCTGACATTACAATTGAAGTCAATGCAACATATACTTCTTAATAGGAAACAAATCTTCTTATATAAACTAAGGAAAGTTGTAGTTACCTCAGCTCAAGATACGTTAACAACTGTATAAGATGGCGACGAAGTGCTGGAAGTACGTATGCAGGATTTTTTTCAGATAACCTCCCAGCAACTGAGATGGCATATTCTCGGACATCAAGGTCCTGTGGAACAGAAATATTGTAATATATGAATTGAAGTGGCTCCATTGGCTAGGACGATACAGTCGCCAGGTAGCGCGAAACATAAGCCAAGCATTCTATCAAGTCAACAGGGATGCCAGACAGATGCATTTCGTGCATCTTCCAACAAAAGGCATTCATTCCATCCACAAATCATCCAATTAAGTTATCTCAACTGCACTTTTCCAGTACAACTTAATAAGTAACACTGTTTTGTGACACAATAGAAGCTAATTTAGTAGACCAAAAGTCCATCAACGTCTTGGTATCCAAAATTTATGTAATAGGGGGAGTAATTAAGTACTAAAACTTCATGAACCCAAGAAACTGGATTCCAAAAAGCAATACACAAGTCATACATCATTCACCCACGAGAGACAAATAAAAAGATCTGTAACAAAATAGAATTGAAGTATTGCGTATAAGCTGCTACTTTACTCAAACAAATAACTTAATCATACCTCATCATTTAAGGAAGCAAAAATGGCAGTCAAACTATCAGCCTGTGCTAGAAAATCATCGAAACATTGGTTGCCATATAAAGCAACGAATATAGACTTGCGAACAGTTACATCAGCATCCGCAACAGCTGTCCTAAGAAGTTTTTCCACAATCTGCAGAACCCAAAGATCATTTCAGGCAAGCAGAAAACAGGAACTGCTACTGGTATTGCAATTACAAATGTCATCACGAAGCAGACTTAACATACTGGAGTTCAGACTTGGAAAATAATAAAAAGAAACCTTTTTGTAATGAGAAAAGGCGAAATGAAAGACAAGCAAAAAGAAAAAGTGGAATGGGCATTCAGAATTCATATAAAACCTCTTCCACAAGGCGCCTTCGTCTCCCCCCTGCTCGTGTTGACCTGCTTGACCCAAATTGTGTGACGCCAGATAAAGAATTTGCAATTAGTCTGCAACAACACAAAGCAGCATCTTTTCTTGTGGTTGCATCCTCATCATCCAAATAAAGAACAACTGACTCCCGAGCAAATTCAAGAAGATCATGCCCCTGCCAGAAATCAAAAGCTCAGAGACAAAAACAAAAATCATATTCTTTAGAAAATGTATCAGCAAAGAGCACCGACCTTGAAATTGAAGCGAGCAAGAGTCTGCAGTGCTAGTTGAACTTGCGCTGAACAACTAGAATCAGAAGACTGTGGTGCCATGCCCACTGTACTACCTCGGACAACAGTAACAGGAGGCTTTGTTTGAGAATAATGGGATCTTGAAAGAACCAACGAAATGCAATCTAGAAGCCGATCTTGTACAGTTGGCAGCAAAGAAGGAATGCTGAGACCCCAAGAATTATCAGCATTAGAAATATACACAACAATGCATGTAATAACAAACTTCTTTAGTTCAACCTTACCTGATGGTTATCTGATCAAGAGCGTCAACAAGTGTAGAAGAGAGACTAGCGGAAAACATAACATCTAGAAGATCTCGAACATGAGTTTCCACTGTGGATCCCATTGCCTTTGCGATATTACCAACACAAGCCACAGCCTCAAGCAAAGGTCTACCTTTACGTGGAGCAATCTACAGGGGAAAACGTAGTCAACAAAATAACTTGTCTCGTTCAGTTTTCAAAACTTAGACCCAAGATAATACTTAGAACAAAAGTAGTAAAACGTATTAAAAAGAAAAGAAAAAAAAAAAGCAAAAAACATAAACCATTTGACCCACCGCATCCCGCAGATGAGACATAATTGTCGGCAAATAGTGGATAAGCTCACCATCCAAAGCACCAGCCATTTCCCCAAGGGCAATGAACCCACTGGCTCGTTCAGCCGGTATTCTTAACACAGTAAGAATATGATTCATGCATATCTGTAAGAATTAATTCATGTCAAGTTTCCAGCTCAATTATGGGGTTTTGGTTTTAAGAATCTCTCAGTCACTTACCGTTAAATAGTTTGTAACAAAGCGGTCACGAAGAAAGTGAGCAATGCGAGGCAGTAACGAGGTGATGCTAAGGCGAACAAGACGATCACGATGTTCAAGGTATCTAAGGACAATTTCGGCAACTTCTCTATACCTAGACATCATGAACTCACCTGTATTCCTGCAAACCAACTCTAGCATTAAGCCATAAACTCTATCACACAATATGCCATGAAATCAATCTGCTTATAACAGAAAACAACACAATCTTCGTCTTCAAGAGTTTGTTCAGGTATACACTGAGAGTAGAGGACTGTACATGAATTATCTTTTTCTTTAATTATGGGAAGTACAATGAATACGATGACACACAAAGATAAGGAGCATCATGGGGACTAACAAGTTCTTCTACATACAATATTTCAGAATCAAATTTGAGTGTCTGACTAATAGAACGGGATGCTTTCGAAATAGACAATCACTTTTATATTTACCTCAACAGCTCCCCCACGGCAAGTAAAGAACCATGAATACTATGAACCGGAGCATTTCTGCCCAACCCATCCTGCGTAGCTTCAAACATTCGATAGTACCTGTAAAAGCCAAATGAAGAGAAGATCAGTTAACTTGATTGAATATTTTAACAAGCATTGGCAATGATATATTTACATCCAGTAGAAAGTCTGCAAGTCAGAGAACATAATTCAACTTGACCATAAATTTCTTATATAAGTTGCTTATACACAATAAAATACGCAAAGTAGTACTTAAATGAGGGTCACCATCTAACAGAATTGCAAATGAAAATATTGCAACAACAGAAAGAAAAGCCTCGCATAAAAAAAATTATACCAAAAATACCTAAGGAAAACATTTAAGGCACTTGATAATTAAAAAGGAGAAGAGAATACAAACCACTGCACTCGCCATCGAGTCTCCCTTTTCTCAATAACACGAAGGCAAGCACGCAACGCCTCAACAGCTCGTTCTCGCACTTGCAACTGGGGATCCCTTAGTGCAACCCAGATAGCATCCACAAATTCAGGGACATGAACATTAAAGACAGTAGAAGCATTTTCTGCCATCTCCTGCAATGTTGCAAGAAAATAGCCATATCCGTATTAATCTGCTGGATTGAAAAGTTATCCTCACTATCATTTTCAAACATCCATAATCCAATTTATTTGATCAGAAATATCTTTCTGAGAAACTATAAGAAAAATAAACATGCGTTCCTGCATCTTATTTAAAGAGTAGGACAGCTGGGAAAATCAGGATACCTTTAATATTAAAACGGCGGCGAAACGACGATATTCCACCCTGTCTACGTGAAGCCAATCAAAAGCTGTTTTCATCTGTGAAAACGAGAGAAGGAGTTGAGAAACTGTGACGGGAGCCAGTGATAGAAAGGGGAGAAAAAACAACAAATCGTACCTGAAACTCCACTTCATCAGAAGTCATTGCTCCACCTGCCCGAGCAAGGTGGCCCAAAACTTTACTAGCAAGCACCAAGATTTCGGGATCACGCTTCAACTCGAATACCGTCCTCATGTAACCCGCAAACCTAGAAACCTTAGTAGCATTCTCACCAAATCCAATCTCCGTCAACTCATCAATGGCTCTGAGAGCACCCATGTTTTCAGCCACATCCGTGCTCTCGATTAAATTAGCAATCCTATCATATAATTGTTCCATGAACCTAGAGGAAGCTTCACCGCTAAGATCACGAACTGCTTCCTCTACATGTTTCCTAAACGCTAAAGGAGCTCCCTCCTGATAAAACAAACAAAAATCATCAATCATTTGCTAACATCAGATACAAAACCGAAAAAAAGTCGCATACTTTACAGAAAACAACAATCCACAAATTGCCAGACCTAGGCTATTAGAACTTTAAAAATTGCCAGACCTAGGCTATTAGAACTTTAAAAAATCGAATGTTGCATAAATAAGAAGAGAGAGATTCCTTCATACAAGCAATAAAAGGAAGAGGATTGTTCTGGGTTCTAAGTAAAGCATCAAAAAGGAGAATACTTTACAATGTTCTTCATTACCTTAGGATTACCACGGCTGCAAAGGTCAGCGATGACACGGTTCAAAGTGTCAAAGCTTCCGCCGCCAGAAGAGGTGACTGCAGGGCCACAAAAGCGGTGCGATTGGGACGGGGAAGCCATGGATGCAGGCCTTCCAGCCACAAAAGATTGCGACGAGGTAGACATCGCTGCAGGGCCGGTCCAGCCGCAAAAATCTTCCAAAAACCCTAAATCTGAGCCCTTTTTGTTTGGTGTTGAACAACACTGGGTAGAGAAGAGTATGTACAGAGGAAGAGAGAGAGGTATCTTCAACACATCATGCGTAGAGAGAAGCCGAAGATCGCAGAAGAAAAGAAATTAGGAATTTTGCTTTTTCTTTTTTTTTTTTTGTGTAAACAAATCCAACACTTAAGTGCTTTTTAGCTTTTTTAGGTTTTTGCCTTGTTCTTTCAATTCAGACAAAGTCCTTGGTAAATCATATAACTGAAAGGTTTTTTTACGAAGAGAATAAAAACTTATTGTTGTTGTGTGTATATATATATTACATTGACTAGTTAAAAAAACTCTTCACATTCAGTCTTCCCAATAACATATACAATAATATCTTTACTAAAAATAAAATATTTATAAGGATGTGTCACTTGTTTGAAAAAGAAAAAAAAACTTATGGATTTGTCATTACGACTAATGGACAAGATATAAAAAACAGACATAAATAAATTGTTCAGATCATATTTGCGGGATGTTCTGGTAGTCAAATATTATTTTGCCGGAGGAAAGCTAGTTTGCTTGGAAATAATGGGAAAACATCATAGGATGAGTAAAGTATTCATTCACTGGGGGAAGGAAAGGATCAAGCAAGGTTTGCTCCTTCAACGCACAACAAGGACAGCAACGACATGTCTACCTTCTACCACAGCATGGTCACAACGGTGAACTAGATTTGCCCATTTATGGTCAAAACATCAATATGTGAGTTAGTCGTAGGAGCTAAGACATTGTGTTGCGTGCTTTTGGTTTTTATATTGCAGTGGTTAATCGGCTCTTCCAATATGGGGATGTCTAGCTCCTTTGGTAGAGCCGTGATCATCATGGTAATATATATTCTTGGTAATTTGGTATGATACTTGCGCAAAATACTTTCTGATGCATGGAATCTCTCGTTAGGGTCACCAGTCATGCATACTTGCTAGAGGAGTTTGCGTGCTTAATTTGATCATTTAATAAGAGTTACGATTATATATGAAACAAATTAAACTGCTAGTGCTATTTTTCATCTTTGTTGTTATCATAATCAAGTATTTCACTTTGCTTTCGGTTTCTCTCCTTCGCAACTCCTTGTTTTGCAATGCATATAAAAGCTTTTCGTCTTTCTCATCTACCGGTGGGTTGTTTTGCCTTTACGCTGGGGTTTGTTTGGGTTCTTCAAATTAATTAACGAATCCATGGGATTGCCCTTCAAAGGGACCAACCCTTCGAGCGCTTACATTCATTAGTACATCTTTCCCTAATTTATTAGGGTAAAGAGATGCGGCCCTAATTTACTGATATCTATATTATAAGTAGAAAATATTACAATGAAGAGATGTGATCGATTTTTTTTCTTTTTCAACAAAAGAAAGATTATCTCAAACGAGTCAATTGGAAGCAATTGTGATCGATCATAAAAGAAAAATATCAAGTGAGAAGTTATATATTTTTTTTTTTTGACAAAATGAGAATAATGAGTAGATACGACTTTATAATAAACAATTATAAATACAAAAAAATATTTTACCTTGAATGAAAATGTATTGAAAAAAAGTTAGAATAGTAAAACGACAACATTTAAAAGTTAGAAATATTTTCAATAAACAGAAGTTCAACGCTTTGATCCCTACTTGTTAGAATTTTTTTTGAAAAACCCTAATTCTCGAGAGAATGAGGAATTACTCGACGACGCTATAATGATCGCGACAATGGACTCGACGTAAATGTGCGACCGACGCGGCAAAACCTAACTCGTTGACCAAGGACCAGTCTCCCGCTTCTTCTCCCTCCACCGTGGCTCCACTTTCTCAGGACGGATCGTAGGAGGAGCAACAAAGTTTGAAGGGCTTAAATGAGGTAGGGGAAGATGAGGACATAGTGGTAACGTTCAACGGTGAGCGTGTACAGCATTGGTATGTATGGATTTTTAAATAGTTTAATTAGTTTGGACTAATGGTAAAATTAGGAAATTTAGTATTTATACTAAGTATACATTGACTCAGTAAACTATAGTATAAGAGTGTTTTATACTATATCTAAGTATCAATATTCATGATAAGCAATGCATATGAAAGCTTTTCGTCTTCCTCATCTACCGGTGGGTTGTTTTGCCTTTACGTGAGGGTTTGTTTGGGTTCTTCAAATTAATTGACCAATCCATGGGCTGCCCTTCATTAGTACATCTTTCCCTAACAATGTCGTAGCAAAGAATGTCGAATTTGAACCAAATATAATACGATAAAAAGCTTGATTCAACCAATTAAGGATAATGATGCCAACTAAATACATGCGTGCTCCAACTTTTGGGAACAGCTCATCTAATCTAAATAGATACTACTACTTACTTACTATAGATAATTTATCAAATTTTCCTATCAGCTCATTTCAAAAATTCAAACCTAAATATTTTCAAAATAAAGTTCTAAGTAATGCACAACTTCGGCTAGGCGTACTTCAACAACGACAAAAGAACATAATAAACTCTTTTTTTTTAGCGAAGCTGCCATCAATATATATTCCTACTTTCACTCGTTTATTAGTAAAATACTAAACAATTAAAAATGTGTAAAATACTAAAATGTCAATAAAATAACAACACCAAAAAATTACATTACATTAATAATTTTAAACCAGCAAAAATATGTAACATTTTTTTTTGGAATATACACATGTTGATTTTTCTTTTATATGTATCCAGTCAAAACAAAATCTACCATATAAACAACATAACCAAATCCAGAAAGTTATATTGAAAATGTAGAAGACAGAACATCAATATTCAAAAAAAAAAAAGTAAAAAATCATTAATAGGAGAAAATAAATATAAATATATTAATATATAATAACACTTTTGAAGATTATGAGAATATTTATATATCATTGACATATCTGGAAATTAACAGGTGGGGTTTTGGATTTTGCCTCCACCAAATCTGTCACATAATATTTGGAAAATGGAAAATTAAAAGAAAAATCACAGCTATATGCCAGGCTGTTACTTTCTCGCCAATCTTCCCATTTTTTATAGCTTTCTCTCCTAATAATCCCTTTTCTTATTTCTTCTACTCCAATTCTCTCTTAAACCCTAACTCTGGTAGGGTTTTTAGTGTTCGCTCCTCTGCTTTGCTTCTCTCACTAATTAACATCCACCGGAGAGTTCATACAAATTCACAATGGATCCATGCTCTTTCGTACGGATCATCGTCGGGAATTTGGCGGTTAGGTTTCCGATATCACCGTCGTCTTCGTCTTCCTCATCGGGACCATCTGTTTCCGACGTATCCTCTGGTAATTGCTACTGTAAAATTAAGTTCAAGAGTTTCCCGCGGAAGATTGTTTCTGTTCCCGTCCTGTTGCGAACTGAATCGGAGTCAGAGTCACGGTGTTGCTTCTCCGGTAACGTTTCAACCGTCGCTGCTTGCTTCAGTCTGAGCAAGTCTCAGATAGAGACGTGTCTTAAAAAGCCTAAGTGGAGTGCTCTCTCCGTCGAGGTTTACTCTCGCAGCGGTGCTTCGTGTGGATTCCTCGCTCCTTCCGGTGAGAAGCTGATTGGTCGGTTCGAGGTTTCGCTTGATTTGAAGGCGGCGGAGACTAAGACGTGTTTGGCACACAACGGCTGGGTTGATTTGGGCACCAACTCGAAGAAGAAGAATAAGAAATCCGGGTCGGATCCGGAGCTCCACGTAAGCGTGCGGGCTGAACCCGACCCGAGATTTGTGTTTCAGTTCGACGGGGAACCCGAGTGTAGCCCTCAGGTATTTCAAGTCCAAGGAAGCACAAAACAAGCTGTTTTCACTTGCAAGTTCGGATTCAGAAACTCCACTGACCGGAATCTTAATCCCAGGTAATGTAAATTATCAAACTTTATACTTATCATTAGAAACAGAGCTTTTGCTTTTTTTTACTTAGGTTTAGAAACAGAGCTTTTGCTTTTTACTTAGGTTTAGTGCCAGTTATAGAGTTTTGACCAACCATATATATAGAAGCTCTTGCAGTATTGCTTTGGATTTATGCACAGTTTAAGTATATATCATATTTGTGATGATTCTAATATGGGTTGGTGTTTGAATTGTGCAGTTTATCGTCATTCAAAAGTGGAAAGGAACTGTCTTTGAAAGAGAGAAAAGGTTGGACGATAACAATCCATGATCTCTCTGGCTCACCAGTGGCTATGGCTTCAATGGTCACACCTTTCGTACCATCCCCTGGTTCTAACCGCGTGTCACGGTCTAGCCCTGGAGCTTGGCTAATCCTCCGACCTGATGGCTACACTTGGAAGCCATGGGGTCGCCTCCAAGCATGGCGTGAACCTGGCGTTTCCGACGTTTTAGGTTACCGTTTCGAGCTTTATCAAGACGGGATCGCCGTTGCAGTATCTGCTTCGTCGTCCATCAACACAAAACTTGGCGGGAGTTTCATCATCGACGGATCGACCACTTCTACGACTGCCCCTTTGACTATCTCGGAAGGAAGTTTCGATAATTCGTCCCGGTCAAGCGTCGGATCATCGAGAACCGGTTCAGGATCCGGGTCGGATTTCGGGTTGCCTCAAGCGCAACAGAAGCTGGGGTTTGTGATGTCGACGAAGGTGGAAGGGGTGGAGAAACAGAGCAAGCCTAAGGTGGAGGTAGGTGTGAAGTACGTGACTTGTACGGAGGATGCGGCGGCGCACGTGGCACTAGCAGCGGCGGTGGATCTAAGCATGGATGCTTGTAGGCTCTTCTCTCGTAAGCTAAGGAAAGAGTTGAGACAGCTAAGTCGTGAAGCTGTCGTTTGATGTTTATCGCATTGTTTGTTTTCGTACATGAGATAGAATTGGTCTTCCACTCACTAGTTGTTTTTTTGTTTCTAGTGGGTAGATAAAAGACTTAACTATTTTTGAAATGGGCCCTCGTGGACTTTATCTTCGTGTTTAAGCCCAATGTCGTCTTTATCGTCTTGTATTTATTTTAAGCTCTTCTTCATTACAATGGTTATCGAAAAATCAACAAAACAACAATATCTTCTTCTTCTCTGTTAGTCACGTTGCTAATGGATTCTTCTTGTTAAGTCACAAGCTTAACACCTTCTCTTCTCATCTAAACTCTGATTCTTCTGTTTCTCATCTAATTTCTATTAATTCCTTGTTAGAACCAAACCCGGTTCTATCAATTGGTTAAATATATGAGTCTAAATTTCTATTTCTCATCTAATTTCTGTTAACACACGCTAAGTCTAAATTTATTAATATAGTTAAAGAAAAAAGTTTGAAAGTTCCTAACCTATCTGAAAAATATATATACACATAAATAATTATAAAATAATTCCTATTGTATCTTATAAAATGTCTAGATAATATCAATATACGTAGATATATTAGAAATAATACCCATTTAATTATCATCATTAAATAAGGAAAATTAAGGTTACAAGTAATTTATAGTATAATATTACTTCAAATAGGGACCTTTCATATATCTTGTTTTTGTATATTTTGTTAGATTTTTTGTTCTTTGCTAATAATTTTTTAGGATAATTCTAGATTTATATAGGATATCAAAATTTTAAGAAAACATTTTCGTCATCTATATATCGTAACTAACTATGAGAAAAGAAAAATAAAGTAAAAAGAGCATAGTGTATTTGGTAATAGAAAATCTTAAATTATACACTAAAAAAAATATGTGAATCCTAATCTAGTATCTAATAAAGATGTCAATCGTACTGTATACAATAGTTAATCATACTCCCTACTTATAATTGTCATGAGTCAAGTGAGTCAAGTTGTATTTTTACTGCCAAGTTGAATTGTTAAACTATTAAATTATTATGAGTTGTGTTATATTTTATAGTGAACTTGTTACCAATTCGAATCCCTAGCGTTTAACCCACGCATGGTTAATTTATGGTCTACTTGGCATCTGCATGCGCGCCCTATTTTAAGGTAATTGTATAGTGGTTAGAGACTGGTACAAGTGGATAGACTTTGTTATCTAAACTAATGTTTATAGTAAACATATGAAGGTCCCATTAACGTTGTAACCGGCGGAGGATCACAGCCATGCACATGCCATTATATGTAAACAAATGAACATCGATAGTAACATATACATGCATCTTCAAACAAATACTAGTTAACATATGACCTTTCCTAAAGAAGACCAATGCAAATTCAAATTTCTTCTTCATCGGATAATGCTAAATGTAGATACTTGATAATGATAGATTCATGACTTTAGTAGTCTTTATAAAATAAGATAAGTCATCAGTTCCCCAATGTCAAAAAAAGTCTCCGATCCTTAGCCCACTGACCTTAAACTAGCATATATTTGCCTATATAAACAAGACTGAATCATTCCTCAAATTTTACAGCATAAACAACATATCTGATCCTTCTTCCTATAATCATCTCTAACTACCACACTATGATGAAGATTTTCAAAACCCCATCACTACTCCTATTCGTCACGATTAGCGTTCTGGTTATTGCCACCAATGCTCAAAACACCAACCAAGACTTCCTTGACACTCACAACACCGTCCGTGCGCAGGTTGGTGTAGCGAACATAGTCTGGGATGCAGCTGTCGCGGCCTATGCATCGAACTATGCCAATGCTAGAAAAGCCGACTGCAACCTCGTTCCCTCAGGAGGAACACTCTATGGAGAAAACCTAGCTAAAGCAAGTAGTGCCACGCTCACAGCCGTAGCTGCCGTGAATCTTTGGGCCTCCGAGAAAATTTACTACAACTACACTAGCAATTCTTGCATAGGTATAACTTACACAGACACTCTAGGGAAAACATACTAAACACTATTATCTTTTAAAAATATATCATTTACCGAAATTCTTAATTGTTAAAATTACGATGTCCTAACGGATTAACTATACATTATGAGTTCATTCATTTTTGTTAAAAAAATATTTAATTATCGAGTGCAAGAGACTAAAAGAAATTTGACTAAGCTTATGGATGATGAAAACTACAGGTGCACATGAATGTAAGCATTACACGCAAGTGGTATGGAGCAACTCGGTGAAGATAGGCTGTGCTAGGGTTCAATGCAACAACGGTTGGTATTTCGTGAACTGTAACTATGATACACCCGGTAATAAGGCCGGAGAGTACCCTTACTGATCCTGATCACCAATGCAGCCAAAAATAATTAATTAAGTATGAATAAATTGCAATGAAGTACTGCTTATAAAGAATATAAAGTATCTCGTTTAATCTGTAGATCGATCGATGTAATATTCTACCAATTTTACATTGAGCGGTTGTAAGGTTTGCCTTCTTTTACAACTAATCAAATGTTGTTTTAATAACTTTATATAGTGGCAAAAGTTTGTTCTACTCCATCGTAAAATGATATTTACATTGTTATCAGATTTGCAAGAATACGAAAATTTGATAACAATTCAATTTCATCATAATATATCATCTAAAAACTTAAGTTTTTTTTGTGTGTGTGTGTGTGTGGAAAATATAGATCCACAATTAAAGTAGGCCAGTAACGAGTCTTTCAAAAACCATTATATTACAAAAATTATGTGCAAATGTATATCGCTCTCACTCTCGCAATTTGTGAATCCTTATGGTGAATTCATTCTCCAGTAGCACTATCTTCACGCAATTGGCATGTATCCTCCCCTACTCTACCTACACTAGTTAATTTGTTTGTTTATAATGCAACCACTTAATTAGGTTCTAGCTAATAAGTACCTAATCACATCAAAAATGAATGAAAAAGTTGAAACTAGAGACTACCAAAACCCTGTTCCTTATCCTTGATTACACGATTCGAAAGACTGTGGACTAAGCAGCTGATGATTTCGTCCTCTCCATATCCACACGTAGAGATCGACGCTTGCCAAATCAGTAGAAGCAGTTCCTATTAATTTTCTTTTGATACAATGAAGCTTCTAATTAACATGAGGAAGGAGAAGATCCTTATTTTTGTGGTGACTACTCCAAATTAATTGCCCAGTTGTAGCTACGATTGGAGAAGATATTTGATTTACGTCTTCTTCTTTACACTCTATCTATTTATATTATTGGATGTAGTCTGTTTAGTGGAAAGAGTTTTTAATTATAATCACTCAACACTGTCTATGAATGCTCCAACAACGTCGTAACCGGCGGAGGATGACGGCCATGCACATGCAATCATATGTAAATTATTAAACATTGATATTAAAATTTATACATCTCTTCAAATCATATACAATACATGGCCTATCCAGAAAAGAAGAAGAATACCAAATCTCTATTCAAATTTATTATCCACTTGACAATGCTAAAGAAGTTGATCATAGTTAGTGGTGAATACACAAACAATGGACAATCTATATTTGCTCTGTTTTTGGAGATTATTATTCAGAAATATCATAATTTCATGAATATTATTTTGATTGTCGTTAATTATATATAACAATTTGTAAACCTCTCCATAGTTTTTAGTATAATAAAACTAATTTTCGCAAAATACAAAACAATTTTTTTTTTAGATTTTGTTAAAAAATTTCTATTGTTGCGGTCACTTTGCTAGCTAGTAGTACACTTTTTTTTTTTTTTTTAATTATATACTTTTGTTTATGGGTAATATTAGTAGATAGCCAAATTATGTAAGATTACTTAAATTGATAATTAAAGAAAGGCATGATAACACTTTTTGATAATTTTACTTCACTTTGGAAATAAATTTGATCTTTATAAAAAGAAAAGTCAACTCCCAATGTTGAAGTTTCCCAAAACCACTGAACCTAACAAGCACCATATTTGCCTATATAAATAAGGGCAAATCACACACTCATCAGACTCACAACATAAACTATATATCTCCCTCTCTTCCTAGAATCAATCAATCATCATCATCACATATACACGATAATGAATACTTTCAAAACCCCATCACTCATAATCGTTGCGATTAGCTTTCTGGTTATTGCAACCAATGCTCAGAACACTCCGCAAGACTTCCTTAACGCTCACAACACCGCCCGTGCGGCAGTTGGAGTGCCGAACCTCGTGTGGGATTCAGCGGTCGCAACCTACGCATTGAACTATGCGAATTCTAGAAAAGCCGACTGCAGCCTTACTCACTCCAATGGACAATATGGAGAAAACCTAGCCAAGGGAAGTAGTTCTACTTTCACTGCCCTATCGGCCGTGAAACTTTGGGTCGACGAGAAACCTTACTACAGCTACTCCACCAATAGTTGCACCGGTAATATATCTCTCTCTTCGAAATTACAATATCAATCCGTTCTAAATTTGGTAGAAGTCTTAAAATTATTATGGTTTCATTTGGAAATTAGTAGTCATAGATGTTTGACTAAGCAAGCTTGTTGGTTTTGAAAACTATCTACAGGTGGAAAACAATGCTTGCATTACACGCAAGTGGTGTGGAGAGATTCAACGAAGTTAGGGTGTGCTAGGGTTCAATGCACCAATAGTACTTGGTGGTTCGTCACTTGTAACTATGACGCACCTGGTAACTGGATCGGAGAGTACCCTTACTGATCTCATCCTCATCATCACTAATAATAACATAGAATAATAATTATGATTAATGAAATAAATCTAATTCGAGTTACTTACAAATTAAAATCTTGTTTAATCACAAGATGCAAGTATTTATGATTTTTTCACGTAAAGAAAGTGGTTGTAAGGTTTGCCTTATTTTTAAATTAATGAAATGTTGTTTCTACTCTTGCTTATATTCAGTAGTGCGAAAGTCTGTTCTAGCTACTCGTAAAATGTTATTAATCATTTACTCTGTAATCGAATTGGTAGAAGTAACGAATTTAATTTAAGGAGTTACTTGTAGTGTAAATTTCGTGAGACTAATACTATAGTTAAGTGAAAAAATTCACAAAACGAATATTTTTTCTTCTTGAATTTCACACAACAATATTTGATTGCGATGAAGAAATAAGCTAGGAGACATTATGCAATTGATTTATTACTTATAAATTGAATTAGTAATCAACATTACCATCTAGTGACAGTCTGGTCCGAAAGGGCGTGGGTTCAAATCCCACAGCTGTCAGAAATCTCTTTTTGTTTTTTAAAGGTTCTTGTTTCTTTGCTCAACAAACTCCCAAACGAGGCCTCCCAAGCCTTAATTCTAATTCCTTAAAATTTCTTCAGCAAGTTTTCACCATAAGTTAAAGTAATCGTACAAATTAAACTGAACCCTCTTCGCATTCATAAGAAAAAAAAAGGAAAAATTCATAAAATCATAACTATTGTCGGATACATAGACGATATCGTCCGATGAGGCAAAATATTATCGTTAAACTGCAATCAGAAGCATCTTCATGCTTGATTTTCTTTTCTTGCTTTTAGTCTCTTTATGTTTTGATTTCCATTTTCTTGATTTTCTTGATTTTATTTTTAAACTTTAAATCAAGAAACGAATATACTCAAACAGAACCATCGATCTCGACCACCCAACCTTTGTTAGCTTCAACAACTCCTAATTGGATATTCGTTAACATCAAGTGAAGCTTCGTGGACAATGCTTCTTCTCCTATCTTGTATGTTATCCTGCGCTCAAACATAGATATATATGATCCAAAGTTCGGAAAGATTTGATGAAAGGGTTTTGTTTTTGTAAATTAATTATATAATCACTTTTTGTCATGAAAAGGTCACGGTCTCATTAGCTTTAACGACCATTGCTGTTCCTGTGCAAAATACTTCTTCTGCCTCTAATAACTCCTCCACTGAAACATCCCGTTCTTCAACCTGTTGTGTATCAACATACGATTTACGAATCTTGAATTGTCTAACTTAATCATACAAAAGGGTATATATATTATTACCTGGTAGCCTATATCACGAGCTAGCTCGCTTATGCTTTTCCTTGTGATTCCTGGTAAAATGTTTCCTGAAGTTGGTGGTGTGCATGGACACTATGTTTTCCTATAAAATGAATGATTACTAAATTGTTGAAACTTTCTAATACCTTTTAAGGAGAGATGATGGAGCCATTGGATAGATGAAGACAGAAAGAGCAAGAAAGTAATTTTTGAGTTTTGAGAAGGACTAGCTAAAACACTTAATTTGCTTATATATAAACAACAAAACAAAACCCTTCTAGTAGAATGTTTCGACCACGATCGATCCTTCTTTATTTATATTTTATGAATTTAGAATGTTCAACTAGCTATTATAATGTTTTTTAAAGACTTAAAGCCTTAATGTATTTTTAAAGACTTACCGTTAAGGACACACGACTAGTTCAGAATTCAGATGTAATAAATGCGAATTGTGTACAATCGTTGAAGCGGATACTTGACTGAATGAATTTCATTTGAATATAAAATTACTAAAAATAAATACAATAAAATTGATTTTCTAATCAAAGAAAAAAAACCGAAATGTGATTTAAATAATAAAACTAGCTAGTAATCTATAAAATAGATTAACAAATAAAATATTTCTGTATAATGAGCATAACTATTTAACCAAAAAATGCGAGTCTTTAGTTTATGTACTATGTATGCAATGCATCTGTCCACCACATGCAACTTTCGTAGACTTAACTTCATTTACTTAAGTTAACGTCTGTTCTAAATATGCGATATGTAAATGGGATATTAATTTAATACACCAAGTTTCGTGCTAGTTTTCTTTTTAAGCCTATATGAATTGATATATTCTAGGGCAAGATGGATGTGGACTTGCATCACACGTTTGTGGAAGTTTAGGTTCTTTAAACAAATCACAAGAACAATTACATGTGACAGTTTGGCCGAGTGGTCTAAGGCGCCAGATTTAGGCTCTGGTCCGAAAGGGCGTGGGTTCAAATCCCACAGCTGTCAGAAATATTTTTGTTTGTTTGTTTTGTTTTTAAGTTCTTGTACGTTTCCTTGGCTAACAAGCTCCAAGGCTTAATTCCCTCTGATAAAGACCTAGAAACACAAGATCTCTTCTGGAAATCTCAACAATGACAACACGTACGTTAGCTCTTAAAAGACTTTACCGATGCTTTAAACTAGTTACACAAGAAAGAACGATATATTATAGAGCAATAATATATAGTTCTTTAAACAATAAGGAAACAGTTTTTTTTTTTCTAACTTTTTCATTTTTCTTAGTGCATGCTTTTATTTATTTATAATTATGATCGATTTTGCTTCTATTTTATTATCAGGAAACGAATTTGTTCCAACTCAACCACTGATGATATCCACCATCCAACCCTTGTTATCTTCAACAACTCCCATTTGAATATTGGTTAACATCAAGTGAAGCTTTGTTGACAATGCCTCTTCTCCTGTCTTGTATTTCACCCTGCGGTCAAAGATATATATTAATGACTCAAAATCAATTCTAGGTAACTCCCGGAAATAGAAAAGATTTAACGTAAGGATTTATTTTTGTGAAAGCTAATCACTTTTTTTCATGGAAGGTCACAGTCTCAACAGCTTTGACGACCATTGCAGTCCCTGTGCAGAATACTTCTTCTGCCTCTAAGAGCTCCTCCACTGAAACATCCCGTTCTTGAACCTGTCATAAGTTGTGAATCACAAACTAAGAATCTTGAAAAAGATTCGTGAAAAATATCTATAGATGATGAAAAAAGAGCTGGAACCTGGTAGCCAATATCACTAGCTAGCTCGCTTATGCTTTTCCTTGTGATTCCTGGTAAAATGGTTCCTGAAGTTGGTGGAGTGGACACTATGTTTCCCTATATATACATAGTTAGGAATTATTAAAGGTTGAAACTTTATACTATATGTGATAATTTATTTTTTAATCTTCTTAATTACCTTGAGAATAAAGATGTTACAAGTAGAAACCTCTTCGATGTTTTTACCAGTTGCCGCGTCCAGGAACAAGACATCAGAGAAACCCGATGACTTTGCTTCCAGCAACGGTTTTACAACCTTCCAAATTTTAGAACCAGGAATTAGACATTTCACTAACTTCAGTAACTTGTGGCTTGGACATCTATTTATCTATGGTGTCTATTTATTACTTACTGGAGAATAGTTGGTACAACTCTTCACACCCCCTGTTCCACCTGAGTGGGCTCGGCGATGCTTATCATCAACTTTAAGGTTTAAGCCTGAGCTTCCCTACAAGATAGACAAATTAAGTTAAACCAGTACTTTATAGTTTCAGATTACGGAATCTTTAGGTATCAATGGCCATATTTGAGCAAGAACTGTTAGAAGTACTAGTGCAAACGGTCCACAAAAAGGTTAATTAGCATTATTGATACTTTGGAGCCCAATATTTGTTTTCCTTTTACACACAAATTGGATCAATACTCAAAATATTAGACCGAGTTTTTTACTTGACCAAGTATTTAAATAACAAACAAATTAGACTCACCTTATGATAATTTCCAACGGGAGATGTGTAAATGAGGAACGTATATTCAGGTGCTGAAGCTACTCCTAAGACAGCACCAGTACCTATGAGTAGAGGCCTAATATACAAAGCTCCTTTACCGGGAGGAGGCACCTAAAAACCAAAAAATTCCGCAAAATCTTTAGCTCCTTTTGAAGATTAACAAGAACTGATCATCTCATGGAATTAGATAGGCCATGCAGCATGCATACCCATTTGTTGTTGGCAAGCACAGTTTGCTTAACAGCTTCTACAAATTGGTCCGGAGAAGGAGGTGTCATACAAAGCCTATCCGCACCTGTTTGCATACGAAGAGCGTTTTGGTCAGGCCGGAAGAGTGTGATCCGTCCATCTTCTGTCCTGTACGCCTTGAGACCTTCAAATAGTCCCTGGCCATAATTGAGAATCCCAGCACAAGGGCTCATTGAAATATCTCCATAAGGAACAATTTCTCCTTCGGCAAAGCTCTCTCCTTGTTTGTATTTCGCCACATACATGTAATCTGTTGGAACCAAACCGAATCCGAGCTCGTCCCATTTCACATTCCGCATACTTTTCATCTGCTTTACTACTGTTTAAATGCATGCCACACATTAGAAATGAACACGATGCAAAATAAAGACTATTATAAGTTAGGGCACCCTTAACAAGGGTATCTTATAGGTTAAATTAACAAAGGAAAGTATCTTATAACCTAAAGAATGGGTTTTAAATGGAAACAAATAAACGTTATTAAGAAAATATTCAATTTTATAAAAAAAAGACGATGATATATTTTCACCTTGCAAGAAGAGGTGATGAGGAAGGGTGCACCGAAGGAGCCATTGAATATATAGATGAAGCTAGACAAAGATTGCAAGGAAGTACTGGTTTGAGCTTTGAGAAAAACTAAACACACTTGGCTTTTATAGATATATAAACAACAAACAAACCCTTCAAATTACATTCCATCAATTTTTTTAATATGAATGTAGAATCTCTCAACTATATTAATATATTTAAAGACTTAACATTTTTTGGTAAAAATCTAAAGACTAAACCCTAGTTGACTAAAAAAAAAATTAAAAAGCTTAAAGTTAAGGGCGCGACTAGTTGAAATCCATTGAATGCCAATATGTTTGTAAGTCTTGAAACGTTTTAAATGATTGACGAGCGACTATACGTAATATGTGTTTGCAAGATCATCTTTGATTGAGCTAATGCGATAGACTATACGTAATATTTGTTTGCAAGATCATCTTTGATTGAGCTAATGCGATAGCGTACACACTTTGAAAGATCGAGATATGTATAAAACGTTTTGCAAAGACATGAACGAAACAAGTTCTACAGTTGATTTTAAACGCGTATATATTATTATTAAACTAAAATCAAAACCGTTCACAATAATCATGTTCACTGGTGTGCTCATAACCAAGAAACTTCTAGCCATCTTTAAAAAAAAAACAAAAGCCAGTCTTGATTTTATATAAACATCTGTCCACCATATGAAACTTATAGAGATTTATTTTTTCTTTGGTGAAGTCAACTACTCTAAATCGATTATATGTAAATTGGAATATTACCTAACTTCTTGTTTAATTTAAACCCAAATTACTAAAGTGGTGGATAAATATTTTATATAATAGACTAGATGGTTGGTCCATATTAAAAATAATAGAATTTATGTATATAATTTAATTTTTAAAAATTTAAAAATGTAAGTTTATTACAAATTTTGACTTTCGTACTAATTTTATAAATTTACGTATGATACACTGGACATTTTCATGTACAACCTTTGAGTTTCAATATACAGTACGAATTACGGTCAATATTATAGTATATTATATGTCATTATTTAATAGTTTCATGTATTTTGTTAGATATTATATGATCAAGATTCACTTACGATCAAAACAAAAATAAAAATAAACATAAAATAATTTTTTTGGTCAACATCATTCATATAAAACAAATAAATTTCTGAAAAAGAAATATGTAATTCGACATTACTAAATAAAAAATAATTAATATATATTTCATATAATTTAATATATTATTGCAACCAATATTTTGAACTAAAATCATATGTTTTAGTTTCTTTTTAGATAAATTTATTTTAGTTCTATTATGTAAGTATAACATTCTTGTAATTTATAAAACATATTAAATTTGAACTATAATTGCCATACAATATCAATATTTTTTTAAAGAAAAACTCATAAAGTTAATTACAAAGCTGACATGTCAATAAACATGCGAAGATTAATTCTCGAATACATTACCTTTAAGTCCCTAAGTAGGAGATGAAGGAAATGATATGGAATTGATTAGGTTTGCTAAAGAAAAGTTTGAAGTTGAACAAACAAATATTGGCCAAATTAGTAGACGATTTTAAGCATACTCCATCAATTAGGAAACAAAAAGAGATATTGTTCATCAAGAAATTGATTAAAGATTTAGAGAAAATGTATTGAACCAAGAAATGAAAGTAAAGTGATTCGATTTTTTAAGTAAATGATCTTAAATGATTCTAGAAGATAAGATTAATCTCATCTCATCTATTGGTTATAAAATTCAATTAAGAAAAACTTTAATTATACATTTTTTATTTTACTTCACGTGTAAATTAATCACATTTTTTGAATAAATATTGTGATAAGAAAATCAAACCAAAAGCCTTAGTGTTGTCAAGCTTTTGTTAATGGTTTACGGTTTGTTTACAAGTGGACTTGCATCACACGCAAATGCGGTGTATACCATCATTATTGATGAGATCTTAGAAAAATTTTAAGCAAAGAAAATATAAATAATGTCTTATACGATGGTCTTAAGTTAAGAGACATTTCTTAGAGAGTTGATAAATTGTGGTTTCGTCTATTAAATTAAATACAAGATTAACAGCAGTTGACAGTTTGGCCGAGTGGTCTAAGGCGCCAGATTTAGGCTCTGGTCCGAAAGGGCGTGGGTTCAAATCCCACAGCTGTCATCTGTTTTTTTTTTTTTTTCCCCATAAAACTTATCGGACATAAATGGACGAACCCATTTACGTCTATTTAATAAACGAGTTTTCACAAAATTAGATAAAAACCTCATAAGAATAAGATAATTGAACCGGACAACTAAACCCGAAATTAAGGATTAAACCAAGAGTCCAACTGGTTTATCCTGTTACATGCCCCCTTATTGAGTGATGTTCTTGGAGGACCTTCAAATTGTTCCTTAAGATTTATCCATTTCATGTCCCCGAATATAGAAAACAGATAGTACTTGAGGGGTGAAAATATAAGTTGACTAATAGAATCATCAGCCTTGACAATGATCGATTTCCACCATCCAACCTTTCTTATCTTCAACAATGCCCATCTGAATATTGGTTAACATCGACCGAAGCTTCGTAGACAGCGCTGCTTCTCCTGTCCTGTATTTTACCCTGTGGTCAAAGATATGATCCAAATCCAACATCACCATTCGAGAACTGGAAACATTTAAGATTTGATGAAAAGGTCTTTAAATTCTTATGTTTCTGAAAAAGTTAATTACTTCTTGTCATGGAAGGTCACAGTTTCAACAGCTGTAACGACCACTGCAGTCCCTGTGCCGAAAACTTCTTCTGCCTCTAGTAGCTCATCCACAGAAACATCGCGTTCTTGAACCTGTGATACATTTTGAATCACAATCTACGAATCTTGACTACCTCAGAAGGTGTCTATATATGAAAGAGGAGGTGGAACCTGGTAGCCAATGTCACGAGCTAGCTCGCTTATGCTTTTCCTTGTGACTCCAGGTAAAATGGTTCCTGAAGTTGGTGGAGTGGACACAATGTTTCCCTAAAATATGAATGGTTACTAATGAGTTTTATGCATACGAATCTAAAAATCTTGAAACTCTTCAGTCTTTACCTTGACAATGAAGATATTACATGCACTAAGCTCTTCGATGTTTCTACCAGTTGCTGCATCTAGGAACAGAATATCAGAGAAACCCGATGACTTTGCTTCAAGCAACAATTTCACAACCTTTCAAAAAATTTATACAAGAAGAAATCAGAGAACTAGATATTTCATAAACCTGTTTCCATGGAAGATGTATATTATATTTCTGGTGTCTCTTTACTTACTGGAGAATAGTTTGTGCAGCTCTTGACACCACCCGTTCCACCTGAATGGGCTCGGTGATGCTTATGATCAACTTTGAGGTTCAAGCCTGAGCTCACCTACAAGACAGACAACATCAGTTAACTGTTTCAACTTTGAATTAAAGACTCTTTAGTCAGAGTATACTTCACGGAGTACTTGAAAAAAATATATACAAACTCACCTTATGGTAACCTCCTACTGGAGATGCATATACGAGAAATGTGGTTTCAGGTGCCGGAGCTACTCCAAGGGAAGCACCGCTTCCTATTAGCAGAGGCCTTATATACAAAGTTCCTTTACCCGGAGGAGGAACCTAAAAAACCAAGAAACCATTACTCCAAAAGATTAGAGCAAATTACGATGAAGACAAAGAACAGGGGAAGCTAGAGACAGATTGGCCCAATAGTCCATACCCATTTCTTGTTGGCAAGCACAGTTTGCTTAACTGCTTCAACGAATTGGTCCAGAGAAGGAGGTGTCATACAAAGCCTCTCGGCACCAGTTAGCATACGAAGAGCGTTTTGGTCAGGCCTGAAAATCCTAATCCGGTCGTCTTCTGTCCTGTAAGCTTTGAGACCTTCAAAGAGTCCCTACAAAGCCAAACCAACATTGCTAAAGTTATAAGCTTTTGCTGGCTATAACACTCAGATCAAACAACTCTACACAATCTATGACTCTGCGGATCATTTTCTCCCTCACTAGAGATTAAAGGCTTCAAATTTCTTAATCCTGTTTCTAATTAAACCCAAAGCTCCTACAATCAGTTAGGTTTGGCAGCAGGTTTACACAACCAGAGAAAGCAAATGAACGTCGATTTGGTGAAGTGAGAGCCACAGAGAAAGCGGTGTAAGAGAACAAAACGTACCTGGCCATAATTGAGAATCGGAGAACAAGGGCTAATAGAAATGTCCCCATAAGGAACAATCTTTCCTTGTGAAAAGCTCTCGCCTTCTTTGCATTTGGCTACATACATGTAATCTGTTGGAGTCAGAGCGAATCCAAGCTCTTCCCATTTCACATTCGCATATTTCTCATCTGATTCACTGTTTTTTCATTTCGATGCATGCCACCAAAAAAATTAACAAATAGAGTAAAAAATAAATTGGGAATGAAGAAACACGAGATCATGATACTAGTAATATAACCAAAATCATTTGCTGTTATTTATCATAAAAAGATGTGACCTTTTATTTTACCTTGAAATAGGAAGAGGTGATGAAGCAGGAGCCATAGATGCAGGGAGGCGGAGAAATTGAGAGAGAGAGAGAGCAGTGGAGTGAACTGAAGGAGAGAGGCGTGGAGCGGTCACATGGTTGCAGGAGCGTCCTTTTATACGGACAACTGACAAGTGACAACCAACAAACCCTGTCGATTCCTTCATTTCCATGTGTTTATTTTTATAATGTTCTGTATGATTTGGGAATATCATGGGCAGATGAATTTTTAACTATTTTTTCCTTTATGAGGCCAACGACGGCTAAAGTCTAAGCTAAAGGCCTAAAGTGGCAAAGAACGACCGGTCTTCAATTTTTTGTTCGTCTCTTATTTAGTTTCCTTGTTTTATGCAATGTATCCATTTGTTTTTTTACCTTCGATTGCATGTCTTACACGTTTATGCTTTTATTTGTTTTCCTACTATGATCATCTTTTTTCTTCTCAAAAATATAGAATTTTGTCTATTTGTTATATATTTTTCGCTTCTAATATTTTTTCAGAGAAAATTAAATATTGTTTTGATATATTTACATAAAAGCATTCTCAAACGATGATGAATATACCAAAAAAGTTTTTGTGGTTGGTGAATATACCAAAATTAAATATTTCCAAACGATGATGAATATACCAAATTACATAATAGACTCATTTTCCAAGGGTTATCACATTAGATCTATTCCTAGTTTGGAATTTTTTTCGACTAATATCAGAAGTAGCCAGATCGCATGTTACAATACATGAAGTTTCATTTTTTCGGCATCTATAGTAAAGAGCATTCATACGCATATCTATTAGTCAAAAGAGCAATTGCTTATAATGAAGTAATGATCAATGGTATATGTTTCACTAATGTCCAAACTTTCTCAATATTCTTGTAAAAAATGATCCCGAACATGAGAGGCTTAATAAAGTTTTTGGAACGAAATAAAAAAAAACTTATATGTGCATTTTCTCAAGATGGTACGAAATGCATCATTGTGTGACCCTAACCAACATGCATGTTATAATTGAATAGTGTGTTGTACTTGTACGAATCTAATCATGATGAACATTCCCAAGTGACAAATCAATTCAGCACTATAATAAACATAAACAGAAGAACAAACCGCATATCACATCATGCGATCATCTAAATGAGATCAATGGTCAATGCAATCCGAGGGCAAAGCATGTACTCGTCATCCCAATTCTACGCAAGTAGTAGTAGTACTCCTAATAAGTACTCCATGGCCCAAAGAATAGAGTCTAATTCTGCATGGAACAGTTATAAACATCACCTTAAAATCGGCAATTTGATGCTACTCAATTTAGATTTAATCAAGTTTCAAACTACAGTTTCAAATTTCGGCAATAGATTTGATGCTACTTAAAATCGTAAATCTGAAATTTTCACTTAGGAGTATTTTTCCAACCACAAAAACTGTAGTTTTATTTTTTACTTTTATGTCAAAAAAGTGGAAATGTATTTTATTAAAAACAATATTAAAAAACATGAGGGGAAATTAACGAGAAAATATCAGATTTGGAGCTGCGGGTGGTTTACAATCTCGATTCTAACGGCGGTGGATTTTGTCGCCGGACGTTTGGCGTCGCAGGCTTCTTCCGGCACTGTCTTCCTGCTGATTCCTCTGTTGTCATTCTCAAGGAAAGAAGGCAGAACCTCACTCTCTCTCTCTCTCTGAATTTGACTGAACGAAAGAAACATTGCCTTTGTTCTGGGTAAGTGAAACGATCGTGTTTATCAGAATATAATCTCACAAATTTGTTTTATGATCTGCGCGATTCGCGTCGTCTCCCCTCTGGATCTGAGTTTTGGTTCAAGTAATTGATTACCATTCTTGAGCTACCTTCTACCAATTTAATGTTTTGTGAGATTAAATTGGAACCTGGAATGCTTCAATCCAAGTGTAAGTAGTCATCTTCTTCTCCGTGTCGAACCCCTAATTTCGAGGGCTCAGTGCGTTCTCACCTTGGATCTATGTTTAGCTGTTTCGAAACAAACATTGTGGATCGGGAGTTTTTTTTTTTTTTTTTGTTTTGTTTGTTCCTTAAGTCTGTTGTTTTGCATGCTCTCAGTTCTTTATGTGAACTCTAATTTCGTTCATTTTACAGGGTTTATGCGTAATTGAAGTTTCATCAAGTCCGCTTCCATGGTTTGCTTAGTGCCTCCGGCGAAATAGTTGTATTGGTTGAGGAACTAAGCTGTTGAAGCGATGCTATCATCAAGGTTCTCGTTTTTGGGGTTTGGGATTTCCAATGAAGCCAATGACTCTGTGGGTGTTTCTGGAAGCAAGCTCAAACCATCTCTAAGTGTGCAGACGGATAAAGATGTGTACAGGCCTGGAGATTCCATATTTGTAACTATTGAGGTGGCTAACTCTCCTGTAAGGGATCATGACAATGGGGCAGCAAATCCCTCGTTTTTGGTTGAAAAGCTTAGTTTTGAGGTTATAGGACTAGAGAGATTGGACGTTCACTGGTTTTCTACTCAAAAACTATCACCAGGAAGCAAAGGAAAGAGAGGTATTCAAGAAGCTTTTCTTACTGCAACTGTTATATGTTCTGTCTGTTCATAGATATTTTTAAAGTGTTGATAAGTTTGGTAATATAGATGTCACAAACATAGACTTGCTCACGATATACATACACACCATTAGTAGCAGGATTGTATCTAGTTAACTTCTGTGGGCTAAATTGTGAGGCTGATATGGGAAACATAGAGATGTGGTTGAGAAAATGGCAAACAAAAAAAGAAGAAGAAGAAACTCAATGGGACATAGCTATAGAAATTAGCATTGAAGTTATGCAATGAGTCTTTTTATGTTTCGTTTATTCAATAGGATCTCAGCCTTTCATGTTTCTTTCTTTAGAGACATTATGTAAATTGCATTCACTGCACCAACAAGTTTGAGGGAGCTAAAGAATATTAGGCTCTTTGCCATCGATTTGTAATTTTGTATTGAGGTGCACTAATCATATATTTTTTTTGGAGATTTTCAGGAAAACGCATCTTCCTAGACAGTTCAACACCATCTTTGGTTTCAAATCAACTTCTATCCCCTGGTGCTAAGATGACATGTAAGCTTGCCTGATTCCTTCTCTAATACTGTATGAATAAGAATAATAACATATACAATGCTTGATGCTGGCGGCACGGGCTTATAATGTCAACCTTTAAGCTGACAGATTCTTTGTTTGTAATTTTCATTACAGTAATGGTTCGTGCTATACTCCCACAGATTATACCACCTTCTTATAAAGGTGCTACTTTAAGTTACATTTACTACATTAAGAGCACATTGTGCGGAAGATGGATGGCATTAGAAAACAGTCAATTTTACAAAGACTCGACAAAAGATTTCATTGAAGTGGTCAGTTAACTTGAATTTCCGTGTTCTCTATAGGTGATATATGTGCAAGACATTGTGTTTCGTTTACTCTGGTTGCTTGAACGCACTATGTTTTCTATTCTTCTAAGTAGAAAGCATATAAACTGGGGTAAATACAAACATCACTCTTGTGTTGCAACACGTCTCATGGTTCTTACAATAGTAATAAGTGAGGTGGCATCCTTGGGTTTTAGGTTGCTTGATGCCTAATTGATGATAGAATCACACAACTTTGGATGAGTTATTCTACATTCTTAGTTCATTTAGTTTGTTGTTTCTCTGTGGCGATGCGCCAGGGTTTCTGGGCAAAATATGAAGTTGAAGCATGAGGTGTAGAGCGTAACTTAGTCTAGAAGTTGAAGTATGAGCCATGCAAACTACATAGTTTGTTTCCTTTGGCCCATTTGTCACGTTAGTGAGTTTAGAAGTTCAGTCAGTTGATTATAACATCTTTTTGATAAGTATAGTTGATTCTTTCTGGCATCAAAATAACCTTGCTCCCCATAAATTGAATGCCCTACAAATTCTGGAGTGGGTCTACGACTTAATCATGGTTATATGTCACAACCGAAAGTCAAATTACATGCCTCCTATGCCTGATTCTTGATAGAAAATATTAAGTAAATGCATTTTGTGATACCTCTTATTTTACTGAAGTATTATATATTTTCACCCTTTTCCACTTGTGTTTTCTAATTTAGCTGTTAAATTTGACTCCTATAATCTTGTTATTCACCAACAGGAGACACGAATACCATTACAAGTATGGGTAATTCAGAAGAACAATGGGCTGCTATTAGAGGAAGATCGAATCGATGGTAAGATTTTTTCTAAAGTTTTGATTGGGAATTTTAAATCAGAATTCAAACTCTGTTTATTTACAAGAAAACAAGTTACAGGATATCGGAAAGTTATTTTCCCCCCCCCCCCCTTAGTTTGACATTAATGGTGCAACCTGATAGGGGCTCTTAAATTTCTTTCAGGGATTGTTCCAACCAGTACCATTCAGACAGAAATATATTGGAAAGAGATGGATGGAGACTCAGAATGGGTATGGCATGTCACAACTGTGAATGTTTATCTTTTACTTTTTCATTTTTGATTTTTAGTTGTTATATACGCATTGGTTTCATTTGCATGCTGGTCAACATGAGAACAATAAACAAAAATGAACTTGATGCAGACTAGAGCAAATGACGCATATGATAGTGGTGAGGATGGATATGACAGTTCACGTGACGAGATCTCATCCGTTGTTTCCAATCCCAAAAAAGGCAATTTAAACAGAACGTTTGGTAGTTCATTGTCCTTGAATTCTGGACCGCGATTATCAATGAAAGACACGTCATATGTTGAAGAACGTGTTGGATCATCTCCAAAGATGCTGCTTTCTCAGTTATCAGCTGCCATGGTGTCTTATGATTCCGGAACCGGTTAGTGATTATTTGCAAGTACATGCCTAAAACAGTATTTTGATGGTGTCATTAAGAACCACTCACTTAGCCTCTCTGTTGTTTGGTGACAAGATTAGGAAAGCTGATTTCATTACGATAAGTGTCTGTGTCTTAACAAAAAGGCTGGTTTCAAACTGTAATGCTGAACACGTTGCTGTTCTCAAATACCAATAAACAGTTGATGGAAAGATGCAATTTCGAAAAATTTTCCATCATCTATTTTGTTTATCAGCTCTATAATATTTGTGAAGAAGGAAGAGATTAAGAATACTTGTCTTTTTTTTTTTTCCTTTTAGATGCCTCTTCGCCTCAAAAATCATCAAATTCTGTGGTCCCGAGCCACCAACCCAAGCAGGCAAATGGTGCAGGTGCATCTATGTCACCTGAAGCTGAAGCTAAAGAACCAGTTCCATGTAAACTACTCCTCATTTGCAGTCATCGCTTGTATGTAGATTATGCAAGTAGCTAATTATTCAGATGCAATAATTTCTTGCAGCAGAAGGATTTACAAGAGGAAGATCTTACAACATTAGAATGGACGACCAAGTCCTTCTTAGGTTTTCCCCAAAGAATGCCGACTCTACTTATTACTTCAGCGATACTGTAATTGACTGTTTCATCTCTACCCACATTCTTGTAAACATTCCCCGCATCTTACAACATGTTCCATGAATGGTAATTTTATTTTGCAGATAGGTGGAACTCTTACATTCTTCCATGAAGAAGGAGCCAGAAGATGCCTTGAGGTACATTCTTACCAGACAACACATTCTGCTATATCGAGGTCTATTGGATCTGATGATCTATATCTGTTTCCAGGTCTCGGTTACTCTAGAAACTTTAGAGACAATAAACAGGAGAGTTGTTCATCCATCAAGGAGAAATTCTCCAACGCTTACGAAGGTACAAATGCAGTGGAGTATAATTTGGCGATGGATATTGTTTCTTCTCTTTTTCTGCTGGATGCGATGTCCTTACAATTGCAATCTTACTACCCCATTTGTTTTTCCTCAAAAGGTACAAAGCGATCACCATGAGGTAGTGGCAGACCTAATTCAAACCAGCTTTCTTTTTTCAATTCCCACGGATGGTCCAATGTCGTTTTCTACACCCCATGTATCTGTGCAATGGATTCTTCGGTTTGAGTTCCTAACTACTCCAAAGAATGTGGACTTAAGCAGGTATTACTCCCAAGACCCAAAACGGATTTCTACTGCAAAGATTCATTCTCTGGTTCAGTCTTTTGAAGTGCTCAAGTTATTAAGTCAGTTTCTGGTTCTGTTTTGTGGTAATTACAGGTACGAACATCCGTTGTTGGTACTGGAACGGGAAAAAAGCGAATGGGTTCTTCCAATTACTGTACATGCACCGCCACCTCGGACGTCAGGTGCTCAAAACCGTGGAGATAAGCTTTTAGGTTTGGAGCCGTCTTGGATTCGTAGCTGAACCACGCTTTTTGGTGAGATATTCATTTTGGTAAATCATTTTTCAAAGAGTTTCTGGTGTCTGGTTTAGAGATCACCTCATGCAATAATTTGTTTTTTTTTTTTTTTTTTTTTTTTTTTTTTTGTTTTGCTCACTTTAAATAGATTTTTAAGGAGAAAGTTAACCACAAATCTACAATATTTTGTTTAATTTTTTAATATTTAGTTTATTAAAAGAAAAAGAATATTGTGCTTCAGTTTACTGAATATTTATTTTTCTTTTGCTGTCTTTTGATAGAGATGTTAAATCTTTAACCACAAACTGTTTCTTATTTAAGGGTTACTTGCAGTCAATTTCATCATTTTGGAGGCATTAAGTAACTAAATGTTAATGTTTGTATCAAGGAAGTACGAGAAAAAGTTGTAGAAAAAGGGTAAGAGGAAAATAGGCCTGATGGATGCATTAAAACCTCAAAAATATCGCAACAAACACAATTGATCAGAGTCGTGGTAGGTTGTGAATCCGACTCTCTTTGTTCTTTGACATATTGTAGAAAGTTTTCTTATCATCATTCAAATCTGTAACAGACTTTTCTAATAATTTTAAGTTGAAAAAATGTGCCTGATAAAATCACAATTAAGAAAAGAAATCACAGCCTCTGAAGTGGAATTTCAAAGGATTTCCAAAAGAAAGAAAAAAGTAACGAAACAGTGGCATCTTCCACCGGTCACAACGTCACCGGAACTCTGCTTGTCGGAGATTTACGATTACCAGCTTTATTCTCTCAAATATCTATGAGGACTTCGTCTTCACTCTTCATTGTCAATACCGCTACCATACTATTTGCTGTTGGCGATTATCTAAAGACAAAACTTTTGACTTCTCTCAGTAACTCAATGGAGATTCGCTGTGGGCAAGAAAGTTGAAGATGGGTCGGTATGGATCAAATTCTTCGTTTTTGTATTGCAATTTCCCCTTTGTTTGTTTGTTTGTTGTTTAGTGTGAATTACTTGGTTTGTGGTTGCTAATTTGATATCAAAGGAAGATTAGTTTCCAAGGTTTTTTTTTTCCTAGCAAATTTGATGAAAGAGTGGGACTTTTATTGTTCTAGTTCCAAAGTTTCAACCTTTTCGTATCCTTAGAATTGCTACAAGTGCTTAGTTCCTCTTCTTCACAAGAGGCTCTGACGCCCTCTTTAAAGCCAATCTTTCCGAGTCTCGGACATGAAGCTTACGATTGATTTTGTTAGTGAGAAGCTCAAATCTCAATTTGTGGAAAGCCGTCGATGGCTCCCTTACGAAAACATCAATTTTTTTTTTATTTGTGTATACTAATTATGGATTTTTGTGTTGAGTTGTGTTTTAGCATTCGCATGATTTTTTTCTTTTCTCCCTTTCTACTCTCTTATTAAGCATTCGTCTCTTCCTTTTTCGTGGTGATATGGACTCAACATTCTTTCACTTTCTTCAGTGAGTTGGCTTCTCTGATTGTTCTCATTCTCAACATTGTGCAGTTTAAGAAGATGAAGAAAAGAAGAAATTATGTTTTCTGCTTCGAGTGAGTCCCTAACGGAACTATTTACTGCTATCCGTGCTCGCCTTTTTGAAGCCATTGCAGCTATCAGCGTAAGAATTGAATATGCTACATTTCTCACTACAATTCCTAATAATCCTCATTGAGTCTGTGATGAGATATTGTACAAATGATATCCTCTTATTCTTTCTTTGTTCTCCAGGTTCCGACATGGGATCCTCTGGTATCTAAGGTTGTACTTTAATCAATGCTCCATAAGTTGCAACTTATAGGTATGGGACATCAGTTCGTCTTATTAATAGATATTGCTTGATCTTTGCTTTCAATTTTTTTTTTTTTTTTTTTTTTTTTTTAAACAATGATAGGATCCGTGATTCAGAGAACTTCTCTTTGACTAGTTTCCCTGCTTTAAAAAAAAAAAAATCTATATTTTAAAATATGTTCAAATTAATATATAGGGGATTTTATCTGATCTAAAAATTTATTAGAATTAAAATATTGAAAATTATAGCTATTAGGATTCCTAGAGAGCATTACTATTTCTCTGAAAAGAAAATGTAAAATCTCCAAAAAAAAATATTGGAAAAAGGAAATATTTAATTTCTCCAAAATTGGAAGAGGAATTAAAAAACCTAAAAATATTTTGATAACATCTACGTAGAATCTATGCGATATATATATATATATATATTACTCTCTCCTCTCCTTCTCGACAAAGCTTCCCTCCCTCTTTCTCTCGGACTCTATTCGTGATTCCTGCAAGTTCATCTCCAAGGTATCATTGCAAATCTCTTCTCTTTTCTTTTTTCCTCCAAAAGAGGGACTTACTGGAATTGCTCCTGTTCCCGTGATCATTCATCTTTCTACAATATCTGAGGTTTGTTTTTGGTTTCATCTTTCTACAATATCTGAGGTTTGTTTTTGGTTTGGACAGGCACTGTCGTCACTTAATGGCATCTGAATCCAAAAGCTCCTCTAAGAGTAAGACATGTAAGAGAGATCGTCTTCTTGAGATTGAGGTAGCTGTTCGACAATGGTGGGATGACGAGGATGTTTTCAGGGCTGAATCTCGTGAGAATCTTCCAAAGCCAGGGGAAAAGTTCTTCTCCACTTTCCCTATCCCCTATATGAATGGTTATCTACACATTGGGCATACCTTCTCTCTCTCCAAGGTTGATTTTGCTTGTGCTTACCATAGACTAAGAGGTGCCAATGTGCTTCTTCCTTTTGGTTTCCACTGTACTGGTATGCCGATTAAGGCTTCCGCGGATAAGCTTTCTCGTGAGATCCAACAGTTTGGAAACCCTCCTGTGTTCCCTGCTGATGGTATGCTTACCAACCAAGCTCTTCACGTTCAGGAGGAGAGTAGTGATGCACCAGCTTTACCGGGTCAGTTCAAGGGAAAGAAGTCTAAGGTGGCTGCGAAATCTGGTGGACAGGTTTATCAGTGGCAGATTATGCGAAGCTTTGGTCTTACTGACAGTGAGATTGAAAGATTCCAAGATCCGTATGAATGGTTGTATTACTTCCCCCCTCTGGCTGTTGAAGATCTCAAGGCATATGGTTTAGGCTGTGATTGGAGACGCTCATTCGTGACTACTGATGTTAATCCCTTTTTCGATGCCTTTGTGAGGTGGCAGATGAGGAAGTTGAAATCTATGGGAAAGATTGTCAAAGATCGCAGGTACACAATTTTCTCACCTTTAGATGGCCAACCTTGTGCTGACCATGACCGTGCTACTGGTGAAGGTGTTCAGCCTCAAGAGTACACTCTCATAAAGATGGAAGTAGTGAAGCCATTCCCTCTGAAACTGGTCCCTTTGGAAGGAAAGAGAGTGTTTTTGGCTGCAGCTACTTTGAGGCCTGAGACCATGTATGGACAAACAAACGCTTGGGTACTACCTGATGGTAAATATGGAGCTTATGAAATCAGTGAAACTGATGTCTTCATCCTTACAGAGAGATCTGCACTCAACCTTGCCTACCAGAAGTTCTCAAAGATCCCTCAGAAACCTTCCTGCTTGGTCGAGTTGACCGGGCATGATCTGATTGGACTCCCTCTGAAGTCTCCTCTGTCAGTGAACGAGATCATCTATGCTTTGCCCATGTTAACGATTCTGACCAACAAAGGTACTGGTATTGTCACCAGCGTGCCTAGTGATGCCCCTGATGATTACATGGCTTTACATGATTTAAAAGCAAGGCCTGATCGTCGAGCAAAGTATGGTGTGAAAGATGAGTGGGTACCCTCTGATATCGTACCCATTATCAACATTCCAGAATTTGGGGATAAGGCTGCTGAAAAGGTCTGCATGGATCTGAAAATTCAAAGTCAAAATGATAAGGATAAGCTTGTAGAGGCGAAGAGGTTGACTTACCTGAAAGGATTCACCGAAGGAACCATGCTTATTGGGGAGTTTGCTGGTAGGAAAGTTCAAGAAGTCAAGCCCATTATCAAGTCAAAGCTCATAGAGTCTGGTGAGGCTATCGTGTACAGTGAACCCGAGAAGTCAGTGATGTCAAGATCGGGTGATGAATGTGTTGTGGCTCTTACAGATCAGTGGTACATAACGTACGGCGAATCAGAATGGCGGGAAATGGCTGAGGAATGCTTATCAAAAATGAATCTCTACTATGAAGAAACAAAGCATGGCTTCGAACACACTTTGAGTTGGCTCAATCAGTGGGCTTGCTCACGGTCTTTTGGTCTAGGAACTCGTATTCCCTGGGATGAACAGTTCCTTGTGGAGTCCTTATCTGATTCATCTCTTTATATGGCCTATTATACAGTTGCCCATATCTTTCACGACGGAGACATGTATAAAGGCAGCAAGTCGTTGATCCGTCCTCAGCGGATGAATGATGAAGTTTGGGAGTATCTCTTCTGTGATGGTCCGTACCCAAAACTAACAGATATCTCGTCAGCTGTTTTAAGTAACATGAAGCAGGAATTTGACTACTGGTACCCGCTAGATCTTCGAGTTTCAGGAAAGGATCTTATTCAGAACCATTTGACTTTTTTCATCTACAACCACACTGCACTATTGGACAAACGTAACTGGCCTCGTGGCATCAGATGTAATGGTCACATTATGCTCAATTCTGAGAAAATGTCAAAGTCAACTGGAAATTTTAGAACCCTACGCCAGGCTATGGAAGAATTCTCTGCCAGTGCTACAAGGTTTTCTTTGGCTGATGCTGGTGATGGTGTTGACGATGCAAATTTTGTATTTGAAACTGCAAATGCTGCAATTTTGAAGCTGACGAAACAGCTCGAATGGATGGAAAAAGTTCTGGCTGTTGAATCCTCTTTGAGAACAGGACCTCCATCTACATATGCTGATAGAGTGTTTGAAAATGACATGAACATTGCTATCAGATTGACTGAAAAAGCGTACAAAGGTTGTTTGTTTAGGGAGGCACTTAAGATTGGGTTTTACGACTTACAAGCTGCTCGAGATGAGTATAGACTTTCTTGTGGCAGTGACGAAAATATGAATCATGACCTGATACTGAACTTCATGGATGTGCAAACACGCCTCATTGAACCAATCTGTCCCCAGTTTGCAGATTATGTATGGAGGAAACTTTTGAAGAAGGAGGGTTGTGTGGTAACAGCAGGCTGGCCTACATCAAATGAGCCAGATTTGCTTCTCAAGAGTGCTAACAAATATTTGCAAGATTCTTTAGTCTTAATGAGAAAGCTTCTACAAAATCAGCTCCCAGGTTCCAAGAAGGCTGCTAAAAAAGGTGTTCAAGTGCCAGAGCGGAAGTTAAAAGGCCTAGTATATGTGTATGAGCAATTCGATGGATGGAAAGCTCACTGCCTCATGATCCTGCAAAGGAAATTTAACCAACAAACCTGTTGTTTTGCCCCTGATGAAGAGATACTAGCAGGAGTAACGGAGATATTGCAGAAGGAGGGAATAGTAACAAGCAAGACAGATGCTAAGAAGCTCTGCATGCCTTTCGTTAAATTCAAGAAGGATGAGACAATATCTATTGGCACTCAGGCTTTAAATTTGAGGTTGTCGTTTGGAGAGATTGATGTCCTTCAGAGTAACATGGACTTGATCAAGCGGCAACTTGGTCTTGAAGAGGTTGAAGTATATTCTGCAGCTGACCCTGATGATGTTTCAAAAGCTGGTCCACATGCTTCACTGCTGGAGCAGATTCGTCCTCCATCTCCGGGCAATCCTACCGCCATCTTTATGACCAGGTAAAGGCTAGTTATTTCATCCTAGTAAAAGCACTAAGCAGCATGGATATTCCTCTTGTTTCTCGTCAACTAACTGAAATCTTTACCGCTCCAGCACAAATGTCTCCCCTGCGGTTTAAAAGTGTTGTGCCCATAGGGAATCATCTCTCTCTGCATATCTTCATGTAAGTAAGTAACATCTCTTTCTATTTGACATTTCATCTCTATTGTTTTCTCTATGTAGTTTCTGGTCTTTTTTTGTTGGTTGTTATATAACTAATCTGAATCTTACCTTTCATATATGATAAGGTGCATAGAGTCTATTTTGCAGAAGAAGAAGAAGAGGATTGGAGCTTAAGAGGAGGTTTACTCGCGTGAGAAGGCTGATGCTTATCCCTTGGTAGTCAACAAGCTGCACGTGAGAAGAGATTACTGTGTATAAATAAGGATTGAAGGAGGATTAAGAGGATCATGCTGAGTATGATGAGAGATGATTAGTCGCTATGAGACTACTCGGGAAGAGATGGATCTGAAGGGATGCTGAAGATCCAGATCTTTTCTTTCATTTATTCTTCGTAAACTTTGTAATCTGAGAGCTTGTGAGAGATTAAAATCTTAATACTCTTTTTATTCAGTGTTGTTGAGTATATAGACGCTGAGAAAATACAGTTTCTGTCATTCAACGTAGAAGGTGAGGCTCTCTGTTGGATAAGCATGTTGCGTTCAAAAATTGGAACAATTTCAGGTTAAAATTGTATGTACGATTTGAAAACGTCAAGCCTCCATCGATACCAATACCAATTTCTGAGTCTGACGAATTGGTCCAGGAAGCAGGTTCAACTAAGGAGGAGAATGTTAAGTCTGAGCTTGATTTGGTTCCACAAGAAGAATTGTTCTATAGTGTTGATTTAAGCTACGCTCTTGATGATTTCTCATCTAAAGTTTTGGTGACAGATCAAGTGCAGCCCAAATCAGGCCTTGTTTTGAGGAGTTAAGCTCTGCTGTGTGTTTGTCAAGAATTACAAAAACATGTTTTAAATGTCTCTACAGAGGTTAATATGGTGAGAAGTCAGCAGATTTCCAGTTCAAACCTGATGCAGACCAAGTGTTCGTTGACATGATTGTTCAAAGACATAGGCAGAAGAAGGGAAAAGTTTCAAAGTCTTGGAAATTTAAGTCAAGATCATTTATGAGATCAGAGATTGGATACATGAGCTGATATTGTTTGATACAGGAGGAGTTATTGCAAAATTTCAAGTAGGGCTGTTCATCTCTATGAACAAACTAGTTCTTTGGAGGAAGCAAAAGACTGAAAAGTTAACAGCTATAAACTCCACCCTTTTTGCATATCCATTGTTTGTTAGAGTGTTGATTAGTGAGCAAGCCTTACAACTACAACAACAAAAATGTGTCAAATCATGGAAATTTAAGTTTAAAGACATGCTAGAGAGTAGAGACAAGATTTTTGATTGAGGAACAATTATCACATCCAGAAGAAGTGGCAGAAACATTCCGACCTTCTGAGGATTGTTCTGATCAGTCTTCAGTCAAACGCAAATTGGTGCTGTTCATAAAGGCAAAGATGAAAAACAGAGCTACATTCAACCAAAAAACAAAGCTTCAAATCTTTATACAAAAGTTTAAAACAGTCTGCATCAGATAACTGTAGAATCAAGACCAGCTGCCATTAGGTTACAGGGGATCTAAAATGACGAGGAGATTGGCATTCTCTGCAAACAAGGGTATCAAGAGCAGTGCGGAAAACTATGGCAGTTTTCAGAGACAAGAAGCAAGACACGTTCTTTTGGACTTTATGAAGTGTTGGAGCAAGTGAACAAAGGTGCTTACAGACGGAGGCTTTTTATGATAGAACTGGTGGACTTATTGGAAAATCAGTCTACAAGTAAGGGTTTCTTGAAAAGCTTGATCAGATGGACAGAACCTCGAGTGAACACAATAGATTTCCTCTTTCAATAACACAAAGAATTGCAGGGTGTTATTTCTCTTTAATGATTTGGAAGTGAAACTACACTATTTCTGATTTCCTTTTTTTAGCAGCATAGTTTGCCAAAATTCACGGGGTTCCGTGTTCCATTATAGTTTACATCAAATTTGAAATGATACTAAAAAGGATATAGCACAGAGGGTTACAACATGATCACAAAGTAAAAGACATATGAGAAAATACTTTGATATACCAAAACTAACAATTTCTTCAGAAGCCAAAAGGAGACTTAGTCCTGCTCCCTCCTTCACCATATTGCTCGTTCCATTTTCTCAGCTCGTTCATAGTGGTCGCGTCGTACGCCACAGATGGGCTCACCTGCAAAATCACGTTACCCATACAACATATTTGTGAATCATTGATAATGCAAAAGTTGACAAACACAAAAATTAAGATACATCTCTTTCCCGGCGTTAATGCGACTAAATTACCTTAGCTTTAGACTGAATAAAGTCATCCAAACTCAGCGACCGTAGACCAGGAGAGGCTTCTGCTCTTGCACCCTAAAGATTCAAACGAGGTAAATCATCAAGCAAAAAAGCTATGGAAGTGACCAGTCTATGTTTTAATGCAATCTGGGTTCTGTACCTTTTGCTCTTCTTGTAACAGTTCTTGAACAGGCCTGTACGCAGCAGCAATGCATAGATTCTGCAATATAAATTCACGAATGAAACGAATATGAATAAAGAAAGAACTTACAAGTGCCTCCGTGTTGGCACAAGCTCGGAATAAGAAAACGGATACCAACCTTTAGATCACTACCGGAATAACCTTCAGTTTCCTTTGCAAGTTTGTCGAACTGGAAACCGGATTCCAAATTTTCAGGAGTTAGAAATATTTTCAGTATCTTTAACCGGTTCTCGGCATCTGGTAAGTCAACATATATCCTACAATTCACAGGGAATAACAAGCTTTCAATTAGACAAAGATTCAGAGTTCGCCATTACGAGAAAATACAAACTACAATCTCCACAAATGCAAATGGAAGTCAAATCAGATGTTACCGTCTTGGTAGACGACGAATCACAGCATCATCAAGATCAAAGGGTCGGTTGGTGGCACCGAGAATGAGGATCCTTTGGCTGTCTTTTGACCTGAGCCCATCCCAAGCTGCCATGAACTCATTCCTCATTCTTCTGGTAGCTTCGTGCTCGGACGAGCCACCACGAGCACCTAAAAGACTGTCTATCTATTAAATAAACATAATTCCGGTCAGTCACATTTACTTATCATCAATACAGTTAACTGCAGACGTAATAAAGAAAATGAATCCTAGATACAAAGTTCTTACCTCATCAACAAAAATAATTACAGGTGCTAGCTTGGTGGCAAAGGAAAAGAGAGCTTTAGTGAGCTTCTCTGCATCTCCGAACCACTATACCAAACAAGGAATATAGACAAGGCAGAGTCAGATCCAATTAAAAATTATCACGCAGAGCATAGTTGGAGTATCATAAATCATTTATGGCATTCTAATTACTACATGTACCCTAAAAGACAAGTGTATCAAGACAGGCCCTATGGCTGAAGTGTAATCGTAAGGTGATTATTCTTTTTAATTAATTGAAACATGCATACAAATAGACAAAAAGCACTGTTATACGACATAGTCCATTTACCTTTGATGTAAGTGTTGAGCCTGTTATGCTAATGAAATTTGCTCCAGCTTCTGTCGCAAGTGCCTTGGCGAGGAGTGTCTTACCCGTTCCAGGAGGACCAAAAAGCAATATTCCTTTACAGGGCTGAAAAAAGGTCATGTCATCAGAATTCATGATTATCAGCCAAGTTGATGACCTAGAAAAAAAATGATATGTTTCAAAGAGAATGCAATACCCGCAAGAGATTCCCACGGGAGAAAAGCTCTGGCCTTCTCATGGGGAGAATAACCAGCTCATTTAATGCCCTTTTCACGTCTTCGAGCGCCCCAATATCTTCAAATTTAACGCCTATTTCTCCAGGAGCAACCACAGCCGAGACAAAATTTCTTTCATACTCATCCTTAGCAAGATTCTGCAATACATTGTCTGTTAACATCATTGTCACTCAAAAGTACTCAAGATTCATATACCATCGAAGGCAGGAAAGTAACCTTCAAGTTTTGTGAGGGCTTTAGGGAATTATCTTCTAATTTTCTTAACCTCTCAATTGATATTTCAAGGCTTGAAAAAAGGGTAAAAAGTAGTGAGTTAAAAAAAAGTTACAGAACCAAAAGATATAGCCACTATCATATGTACCTTTCACGAGGCAGAGACAAGCGACCACCTTTAACCAATGGGTCTGGACAAGAAGCTAAATAGTGATTTTTGGCCCAGCCAATAACTTTTTCTGCTTCTGCAAATATACATTCACAAGTTTCTGAGGTCTCTTCTTCATCATTTAGATATTTTCATTTTAGAAAGCCACAGGGTAAAAGTCAAATTTTTGCAACAGCGGAAAAAAAAACAGCTGATATCAAACGTCAAGTACAAGAACGGTTTCCAATCTCAACTAAATCTAATCAGAAGATTAAATAAACATCTCTTAATGAAAAGTGAACAAGCAGTTCAAGGGAGAATAGAGGATCTAAGAGTGTGCTCATAGGTAGCTCCTATTCTCAAATGTTTTGCATTCGTATCCAACAGCCCGATTCTAACCTTCTAAGTATAAGATTAACTGCCACTGTACATGATAGAGAGGAATCGCCAGTACAGACAAAGAAGTGCTTGAATTCTCTATTAGCAATTATAAATACAAAACAAACCAAGTATTTCCATTCTGAGTTACGCACTTTGGTTTGTCAATATCACCCCATCAGTGTTCACTTGATATAAGTCTGTGCATAATAACTCATGTTCTTCAAGTGCCTGGGAAAGGGTACATTACGGAATAAAATAATTAGTGAAGACATTATACACTCAACTAAGTGTTTCTCACTGAATTTTATTTGATTTACGTACCCTTAGTAACTCATTTATATTGCTCTGTGATATCACAATTCTCCTATCTTCTCCTAGTTGTTTGTTGAATAGTCCGAGGGTATCTTCCTCCTACACCAACATTTTACAGGAAGGAATCAAGTTGATGTATGACTCCTACCCTTAACATGTATACTTGAAGAAACAGCTTAGCTTATCCTCTGCTAAAATAGGATAGAACGTGGCAAAGGAGCTTTGCAAAAGCATACATGCGTCACAGACTCACAGGTGTATGTATCTCTTAAAGAGACTTTGAGACAGATATATTGTCAAAGCGACTTACTCAAACTAGCCTATGCTATCTCACCAAGGTATAACAACATATCTACACCTCCTCATTCATTATCTAAAGTCATACAGAAATAGTTCACTCTTAATTTAATAGAACTTTTCCTCAGAGATCAGGCAAACCTTTGGAGGATGTAGGCGCATGACGTTAGTGAATAGCTTATATATCTCATTCTCCTCTGATTTTTTCCTTCCCGTGAATCCCTCCGTTAGGCACTTCAAGGGAAGAGGCTGCAACACACAAACGTTTAAAAAAATTTTTAGTCGATAATATCAAGACGAGCATGATAACAAAAGGGACGTCGTTTTAAAATGCAGATCGACAAACCGATTAAGAGTCAGTCATATCAAGGAAAATGGACAGTGCGAACCCACATTTACAGTCTTAAACATGTTGCAAAAAATTATGCAAGAAACGTGACTAATTCACAGCTGCCAAGTAACATGTGTGCAATATGTTGAAAAACTTGGAAGTCCATTAGACTTTTTTTATCAAGGGACAACAGAGAGATAAGAAGAATCTCCGCAATTCATGCAAAGAGCACGTGTACCATGATTATTAAGAAAAATACATATATCAATAAAAGGCTATTTTAATGTTTAACTTACCAGCTTCGCAAGTCGACTAAAGTTTGGGAGTACCATCGTCTGTTTTCAGTAAATAGTAACTTGTTCATCGACTTATCAGAGAGAAATGCTGAAGAAAAAACAATGACAAGGGAGTGAGAGAAAATGACAGGCTTACAAATTTCTCTCTTTCCTTTGAGCCTGTTTCTATCTTGTTCTGCCCACATATCATAACAATCGGACCTGATATTTTGTTAAACATTTCCTGAACTTTGTCTACAAATTCTTTTCGTCTCGCTTTAGGCACAGCTCTAGACAACCACTGCGAAGTGTCTGGAAAATAGACTATTAGTGGTTGAATGGATTGCAAAACCTACAAAGACAAGAAAATAACGGTATAACTGTAGACAACAATTCAGATATACTTTTTATAAATAAACATACACAGGGGCATCCACAGTATAGGAATAAAGGAACATTCAACATCTTTGAAACAGTTAATAATTTTCAATGTTTATGCTGCTAGAACTTGGTCACAGTTTTCAGCACATCAATTACTTAAAAGACCCCTTGATGGGAAAATGTTAAATCAGGGTACTGGCTAAACAGAGCACAGCTTCTTTTTGAATATAGATATATATGCACTGCAATAAAGTCCAACTAAATTAAAAATTTTCTGGACACTTGCTACTGCTGGAGTATCATCTTCTCAAACATGAAAATATAAAACTTACACATGTACTAGCTGAAACTAGTACAGGAGTTAAGCCACAACAGAACAGTCAGTGTAACTTTTATACCTCGTTTAAAGCTTCCATAGCAATGTAACCATCTACTGCCTGCATATCCGAATCGTACTTGAGGTCTTTCACTGCGTAATAAAATAAATATTACTTAGCTACATTTAATCGAGTGTATTTTTAAATAGCAAGTAATTCACTAGATTCAAAAGTATCACACATTAACAATCGGAATATACTAAGAAGAGCAATAAGCAATTATACCATCTACCCAATGGATAGGTAACATCTGGGGCTTCTCTGCTGAGTTTTTCTCATTTCCCTCTGTAGTTTTATCATCACCACAATCAAATATGACAGCAACACGGTTCCCACTCACCTCATATACCTCTCCACGTTGTCCACTAGATAATGGCCTGAAAGTTTATACACTCTGGTTAAGATCTGAAAAATCTTCTGATTTCGCTAAATGTTACAGAAGGAGTGCACATAATGGAATTCCCCACTTTCACGCAAGTCAAAATACAAAAATCATATATGGCATACTGTCATTAGAAATACAAATATCATGAACGAAGGGTATGTGATGATGATATTCACAACCAAACAAAATCCATTCAGTAATTAACAAAACTACAACGGTGATTGGGAGAATTGTGAATGGCATTGTACATCTTGTAAGAACAATTTCTAGAATGCAGAGAGGAATCAACGAATACATCAGAAGGCAACAATTGTACAGAAGTTTGCCTCACATCCAACGTTATGCCTGAACTATTCATACCCAAAGCCCTGATGATTTCAGAAGGTAGATGCAACTTCCTTGGAACAATAATACTTATCGACTTGTAGTTGATGAAATAATTACTATCAACACCACAAGGAAGACCAAGAGCCATAGACTAAAATAATATCAGACCGATGTATCGTAGAAGATATTCAATCCCCTGAATCCAATACCCTGGATTTACAAGATGATATTTTATAATCCCCATACGTTTTTCATAGTTCAAAAATTCTACTACTAGTTGTCAACCCTTCACAAGCTTACACAACTCGAGAGGTACAGTGACAAAGCATTTAGTTATATTGAAACATGCAATAAACAAAATAAATGATCAAAGTTCTAAGGAAAGCCAGATTATGAGATGTATTAACTGATATGTGATACATCTCTGATCAGCTGACATAAGTACAAGAAATTTAAGACTTGAACTCAAATAAAAAAAAGAAGGCCAATCCTGGTTCCAGTCCTATGGGTGGAAGCAATATGAAAAAGGAAAAAACCTTGGAAGAAAAAAGATAAACCTAAAATACCAATTGATTATCAAAATTTCACACTAGATGACTTACCAACCCACCTGCCAGGAATAACGGTAAAAGCACTCTTTTGACCATCAGATGTAGAAATCTTCCCCAATACGACCCTGTGATCCATTTACAAGCCAACAAAAGATAAGGATGAAATCATAACTCTAGATTTGATTGGTGGAAGAATTCTCTAGCATAGATCACAAATAGGGACTGTTCCAATTCCCAACTCCGGGATATTGCAGTATGAAGCCTTTAATGCTTTATGCCAAATATTTAGGTCAATCGTAAACTTGCTTCAAGACTACAAAACACATTCAACTACAGGTTCACAAACAAGTATAGACATTCATTACGTATTTTAGACAACAAAATTATGTCAATACAAATCTATACTAAAACCATGCACATGGAGGAAATACTATCCATACAGGAAACATGATGCCACAATTAACTGACAAACAAAAATGGAGCACAGCGCCAATCATTGCTTAATCCTAGGGGTGAATGAGTCAACAACTATAAAGCTGTATAATACATCACAGTTTTGAAGCAAGTAAACCATCAATATACTACACTTATAAAGCTAAGTACCAATTTACCTCGGCTTAGCTACAAACAAAATCAATGATTAACATATGAAAGACGAATAACAAGCCTAACCTATGGCTGAAAGGATTCACTAGATCACCAGAGAAACAAACTTTTATGATAATTCATGCTACAAAGGGGTGTAAGCTCTAAAAAGAACCATGCGACGAAAGGGATCACACGAAAATGAAGACATATCAAACATTGTTTCTCCAACATCATGCAAAAGTTAAACATCTAGTTTCTGCCATATATATGCCAATGTCCTAACATGTGTTAGATAAAATCTTGCAAAGAACCCCATTCCAGTAGAGCTATATCCAGGCAAACATTTAAATCTTTTAGCACAAATAAAGAGAAAACAGATTCCCACAGAAGTAATTCAGTAAATTACCTATGCTTTGCTTCGTCCTTCTTAGGAGACCCTACATACTTTACTTGGTCTCCTGCAAATACGTGGAAAGATTAAAAATTTGGAATGAAAAAGGAAAAATTTGAAAAGTTAAAGGCTAATGAAATACAACAGAAAGAAAAATAAAACTAGATACCACGTTATTCAAACATGTCAGGGCCATTGAGAAAATGGATACATTAAAAAGAACATCCAGAGCTTCTATACCGATGAAGATACATCATGGATCCTTACACTGATACAATACTATCCAACCAGCTAAACAGACATCATTTGATGCAAATAAGAAGGTGAATATGTTAAGAGTTGGCTACCTTTCTTAAGAGGCCGCTTGGCTTTATCATAATGATCAACAACTGCAGCTTCTGATACCTCACTAGAGCCATATAGTTGATCCGACATTCTCTGCCAAAATGTAGAGCAGATAAGGACATGGACAGCATTTCCAAATTTTATTGATTAGAAACAAAAGAGTGATGCAGCGGTCATCATATAGATCAAAGAAATAGCAACCAAAATGGCATGCTGCATGCATAGTTAATAGGAAAGGGAAACAAATTATCATGGTTGATCTATGAAGACCATACCTTCTCGATTTCCTCTATGTCAGCTCCAAGTTTCTTGAGGACTTCCTTAGAAATCTCCAAATATCTTTCTTCATCGTCAGTTCCTTCAATTTTCGCTTCATTGCTACTCCTCTCCTCATTGTTTGCATCGGTTTCTTCCTCAGCTTCTGAATCTGAAGTGCACTGATCTGATTCTGCAATGTCATCATCTGATTCAGACTCTTCATTGTAGTCATGACCACAATCCTGATCAGAATCGACAAATATCACTCTAACAATCATGAAACAGAAAGAAAAACGATAGCATGTCACAGCAAATTAACATCAGAATCTCACATAAGGTGCAAGAACGCTGCTGTCAAGAACTAACAGGGGAATTTGTGTATCTCGAGCAAGTGCTCGTACCAACCTCTCTCGGTAGAGCTCAGTGCCTGTATAATCAGATAATAGTTGGACTTTAATTCCTCACCACTTAGATAGTTTTAATACAATTTTTTTAGTCAACAACAAACCTGGAACACTCTGGAGCAGTATTCTCCCACTTGAAGAATCTAAACGAGCACCATACCTGGACGCCATATTTTTTTGTTTAATATGTGAGCTAACACATTCCACCAGAGTATCTTTTGTGTGTTCACTGAATGACAAATGAGCAAAACAGAACATGTTAGCAAAAAAAAATGGAAATGACTAGATGAAAGTGACACGATAACAGAAGGAAACAGTCTTTGGTTATTACTGGACGTAGTAAGGGAAAGACTCCCAAGAGAGCTGTATAGTCTCCCAAGGTTGAATTCTCCGCAAGAACTCATTCTTCAATCTTTCTCGTTTATTAAGGAAAGGTGACTCCTTTTTGCTTTCACTTGCAAGCTTCTCATTGTTGAGCCATTCTATTTGGTCTTGTTCTCCAAGCTGAGCGTGAGAATCAAAATGCTCAGAACCAAACACATGTTTCTCTTTTCCTGTCTTTTCTTTATTCAGAGGGAAACGGCTACCCTCACTAGCATTCCTTCCATCACCTTCAGAACTAAAGCGACGCAATTGGCTGTTCCAAGAATAACTTAGATAGTCTCTAGAGGCAATAGCGCCAGGAGAGTGATAGTTTCTTGTCAAATGATTTGTTAGTACAGTCGTGGAGCTATAAGATTGGGAACCGGTGTGGTCACGAATCACTGGCCTCACTAAGCATTTTTCTTGGTGCAATACAAAACACCATCTATGGTTCCTTGTTATTGTCCTTGTATACATCGCAAGTTTCTTTTTATTTCTCCTGAGTTTCAATATCGCTGCAAAAAAAGAAAAAGAAAAAAGATCCGTCATTGAAATACCAAAAACCCAATACTTACCAGAACCTCTAAAGTAAACAAATGAAAAGAACAATCTAAGAACAACATAAAGAACACGACTTCTAGAACAGTAGTTTCAAATCTATGACAAAGTGCATAATAAAATTCCATATGTAGTATCAAAAACCTAATTAAAGGAAAAATTTGGAAGGTCTTCTCGCGTTTTTGTTACCTAGTTTGAGCTACAACAGATATCGAACAAAATTGGTTTTGCTCATTCCATCTTTTTAATAAGGTAATCAGAGTTGGAAGAAGAAGAAGAAGGAGATGAGAGAAACTCGTGAGAGAGAGAGAGACAGAGAGACCGATCTTCGTAGGTTTCGAACTCCGGGCTTTGGCTGTGTGACGTGGCGTTGTATTTTTATTTTTTCGCCGATCTTTGTTTTCACTTTCTTAATGGGCCCGTTTATAATGTAATTACGTACGACTCCTAATAAAGCCTACCAACATCCATGAAAAATTTGGAGAAAAACGTATCTCAAGCCGGACTGAAATAATAACCGGGTCCTGGGTTGATCGGTCCGACCGACCGGTTCGGTGAGATGTTAATGAATTTCTTTTTCTTTTCGGTTGCCCGATGTTTCAATTTTCTTCGAGATTATGCAAACACTGCAGTGAAAAAGATCGAGTCGTTCCGACAAATTTATCAGTTTAACAGCAGAAAACACAGTCAATGACGGCGAAGATGGCGACTCAGTCGCAGTTCTTGGTGAACCTCTCTCACGGCCTCGTCTCTCAAAGGTTCCTCTTATCACCTTCCTCAGTACCTTTATTTCGTTTTCTTCTCAATGTTTTTGTTTTTTTTGTTTTTGTTTTGGATAGCAATCTCAGAGCGGATAATCGTGTTTCATCTTCGTCTTGTCAAATTACACGAACGAATCGGTCATGGGCTTTGCCAGTTTCCCTTAAAGTTGAGAAATTTCGACCTTTACGAGGAAGGAGAAGAAGAGGATCGCCTTGTTGTGGGAGCTTTGAGAACGGAGGGTTGCTTAGAAATGGAATTGGTGATGCTGATGGGATTATCATTGTTGATCACGGTTCTCGCCGCCAAGAATCCAATCTTATGCTTGGTAACACTTTTGTTTCTGTTCCTTTCTCCTCCTCCTTCATCTTCTTTCTTGTTCTCACTTTATTATATATTTACACAATTTCCTTTTAGCTTGTATGAGTTTAAGTAATCGTGTGGTTGTTTCTGAGTTTCAGAGGAGTTTGTGAAAATGTTTAAAGACAAAACTGGTTACCCGATCGTAGAGCCTGCTCATATGGTAATTCTTCCTAAAGCTCTCACCTTTCTTCATAGTTCTCTACAAATTTTAATGTTAGGTTTCTTTAGTTGTGAATAATGGAAGAGGATGAGCTTTGGTCTTATAGATTGGCTCCGTTTTGTTCCCATGTCATGCCATAACTAGTGTACCTTTGGAAATGCAGTAAGATCTGGAATTTTCCAATGGAACTTGAACCGGCTAGTAAAATTCCTTCCTTTCCAATAGTTTACTTGACTGTATACACTTTTTGTGAACCAGAAAAAAAATCTTTCAGTTTTTTAGTAATCCTATTGATTTTAGCTTAAGTATATTTGAATGGAAGACTTAGATGAAACTGGCATTTTGTTGCTTCTCACTTTCCAGTTCTGCTTGCTGTTTTCTGATGTTCACACTTTGCACCAGGAATTGGCTGAACCATCTATACAAGATGCATTCAGTTTGTGTGTACAACAAGGGGCAAAACGTGTGGTTGTGAGCCCATTTTTTCTGTTTCCTGGAAGGCATTGGCATAAGGTATGGCTTTTTGCATCTCCATTTCTATGTTTTCTTGAAGCATTTAGTTTTTCTATTTTCTGGGATTTTTGGAGGATGTACATTAATGGCCTAGTGAGACTATGACCCTTATTTCATTAAGGACATTCCCTCGTTGACGGCTGATGCTGCGAAGGAGTTCTCTGGCATCTCATACCTCATAACTGCACCTCTTGGCCTTCATAATCTCCTCATGGTAAGAAATAAAGCATATTTTTGTTTTCCAAAACGAGCGAGCACAAAAGCCTAAGGGATGTGAGCACCTTCATGCATTAGTGAATGACAATCATTTCCCTTTGAACTTCTAATAGTCGATCTTCTGATGTTTAATCTTCACAAGAGATCTGTAATTCTTTTGGCTCTTTATGTTCAGTAATCTGCTCATATTTCTTTCTGCAGGACGTTGTGAACGACAGAATCCAACATTGCTTGAGCCATGTTGAAGGTGATGCTGATGAGTGTCTTGTTTGTGCTGGAACAAACAAGTGCAAGCTCTACAATAGTTCTTAAGTGTAAATGTAAGAACATTTTTGTATATCTGCTCATCTTCTCTAACCTTTTGGATGCGGGTAAAAAAGTGAGGCATATTATATTGTTTATACTCATCGTTATGTACACTTCCTATGTTTCAACAAGGGAGT